>OX940789.1:53201871-54449371 GCA_954870985.1 Trifolium fragiferum
TAACGAAAAACAAAGAACTTTTCACAAAAATTGACCAAACTTTAATCACATCACTCCCTCACACTCTCTCCTATTTGATAAGGTCAAATTTCACTCAATCGACACAGTCATAACTATTCAACCATAAGCTTGCAAACATTCTAATGTTAATCGACACACATACAATTTCACACCTTTAGAGGACTTTTGGGTTATAATGGGGCTAAGGTTAAGGGTTGATGTTTTTGGATGGTAAGCAGAAAAACTTGGAGTTTCTATGATCACCTTTTTTGTTAAACAATGAATTGTTTTCTTTTCCCCCTTATACTTTAGCAATTTATACTAGAGAACTTATTATTATTGTTTTCAAAACGCTTTTTTTTATATATATATAAATCACACTTTTTTTTTAGAGGTTTACGAAATACCTCTTTTTTTTATCTGATAAGCGTTTCTATGTTTTTTTTCTTTTTTAGTTCTCTAGTACCCCACACCAAACTTAATCAGTTGCTAATTCCAAAAGCAACCCCAAACTTATAATGAGCAATGTGCTCAAATATTAGTTAAGTGTCTGAACTCCAAGAAAATCTTTTTTTTTGTTTCATTTTGTGAAAAAAAAATTGGTTCAGCAAACAATAACATTTTTCTTTCGGCTCAAAGGGGTTGACGAAGGATATAACATTTAAAATGGGTGGCTTCAAAAAACTCAAGGTAAAAACAACTTGCCTCGGTGTGTAACTTATAGCAATCAATCAATCAAGAGAATATAAGCAAGTTCTAGAGAATTAGCTAAGCTGTGGAATCTCTCATAACAAGAAAAATTTCAAGTGTTTAGGCTCGAATCCTCACGGCTTGGCCGGATTATCGAGTGGTCAATGTTTGAAAAATTTCCTCATCTTTTCTAATAGCATTCACGCATACAAGGTAATCAACAAGAAAATCGCATATTCATGTATCCCAGATGCTAACTCAATAGACTTCGCATATTTCAGAACAAACAAATTTAAGTAGTGCACAAGTTTTCAAACAGACCCAAGCATTCATAAAAGACAAAATTAAATTCAAGTTCAAGGAATCAAGCATTACCAATTATCCCATGCATCGACTTTACTCATTTGCTTAACCTGCAAACACAACACAAGGCCTATCAAAAACTAGAAATTACTAAATAAAAACATTGGGTTGCCTCACAAGAAACGCTCTTTTAACGTCAATAGCTTGACGGTCCATGACCAGAGAGGCCATGCGCTTGTTTAACGTCAATAGCTTGACGACCAATGACCCCACGTTAGGGTGGCATATATGTCAGAAAAAACATATCATCATTCTTCTTCCGCTTGTTTGGTAAGAAATCCATGAATTTCGCATAGAGAATCAAGTGCTCCCATGCTCCAATCACTAAAGCTTTGAAATATGGGCTCTCCCACTTTGGAGAAGTTTGATGCTTCTTTGGCAAATGGTTTCTCTCTTTAAGCTCTGTTGGTTGAGACTCAAATGTCACATAGATATCAAAATGGTTCACTCTTCTTATGTCATTGATCTTGTTTTTCAAATCTTCTTCTTCTACCACAATAGCACAATGTTTCATCTTACTCTCAACCATTTTTTCACACAAATTTGCCTTTTCAACAAGATTACTACATTCAACTCCAAATTCATCAAAAGCAAGTTGATTTGACCTCAAAAATTCATCCAAAATATTATTGAGTTGAAAGTTGTAATCGATGTTGATCACTTCACGCTCTTCTTCCTTTAAATAAACTTGCTCACAAAAGTCATTGTGATGATTTGCTCCACAAAATCCACATCTCTTTTTCAAATACTTTAGTCTGCTATTCACACTTTCTTGCGCATGAGATAGTAGAAATAATTCATAGCAAATTATACCAATTCCTTCGCAATCAAGCAATACATTATCAGCCCATTTCGAATTCATTGCTACAAAACTTAGAGAAATTTATTAGTAGCAAAGCACAATGAAAAAGACATGAATCGGATTATATATATATATATATATATATATATATATATATATATATATATATATATATATATATATATATATAGCAACTACTACTAATAACTAAAAAAAGAATCTAATAAAATTTAATAAAATCTACTAAAAAAAACTAAATCTACTAAGAAGAAAATAAAATAAAATAACTAAAGATCCTAAATAGACTCTAACAAAATCAAGATAAAAAATAAAAAAAAAATTTTGGATTTTTTTCTTTCTATAATATATGACTAAAAAATTAAAAAAAAAAAATACTAAATAAAATTAAAATAGCTCTACGTATGATTCAAATTGCCTTGTTGATTCAATCAACAATCCCCGGCAGCGGCGCCATTTGATGAAGTGTCAAATTAAGTATAAAATTATCGTTCCACAGAGATTGTAGTGGATCAATCATGGTAATCAGGATCATACGCGAGTAAAAATTGCAATTAAATTAAAAGGGGGATTTGGTTGAAATTATGGTTTCTTTGGAAATAACGGCAAATAATCAGGGTTTTGAGTCAAGAAGAGAAAGCGATTGGATCTTTTCGGTTCACCTAACTCCTATTGTCTTGGTATTCCATGCATGCTAGCAAATTACGAACTTAGTTCCACGATTCGATTAAATTAAATAACTATGTCCAATGTCTTGGTACATAATTCTCTCAATTGATTATCAATCCCTAATGTCTTAGGATGACCTATAATCAATTGAGGTTTTTGCCCTTTAACCTTTGAATTCTCAATTAACAAACCGATATCTCTAAAGTGAAAGTTAATTGAACAATTATCCCTATGTCAATTGATTCGCTTCTAATGTCTTAGTAAACAAACAATTATAATCATCATACAATTCGCGACGTTGTATAAAGCATTAAGAATAAGAGATAATTGACTGAAACTAACTTTGTAAATTGATTAGCACATCATATGAAATACATGGTTCAAGAACAATAGCAATTAGGATCCCCTAGGATCCAATCAAAGCGTTTAGTTACGCTTAATTAAAGCATAAACATAAAATAGAGTAGAAGAATTCATTACAAAATAAGGAACCCTTGGCTCTGGACTTGCTCTCAAAATTTGTCTTTTTCTCGCCGTCACGAAATGACTTAGAATGAGGAGAAAATCTCAGTTTATAGAACTAGGGTACCGGGCCTGCGCCGCGCACCAAATGGGCCGTGCCACGCGCAACAAACATAGCTGACAGGGCTTTTTAGGCCTCTCTAGGCGCCGCGCGCCACATGTCCGGCGTCGCGCGCCATATGTATATTTTTTTCTCCTTTTTTTCTTCTGTTTCTTGTACTCCAAGCAGTCTTGTAATGATTCTTTTTCTCTTTATTTCTTGCAAAATTTCATAATAAAAATATACTACTTTGCCTTGAATTTGTTGTAAAAGCGTAGTAATGACGTGAAGTCATCAGTTATTGAGAGCAATCAAAATTAATGGTTTTTGTGTTTTTAATGAATACTTTTAATCTTGATTTGTTCCGATAAGATATCAAACGATTTTAGATTTTCGTAAAACTTAACATGGATGATCTATATGATATAAACTTTCAATCCAACGGTGGATTTCGTAAAATTTAAATTCGTTAAAGCGTTATTGAGCGGTGTAACATTACTCAAATGTTACACCAGTGTTATTTTATCCCTCCCCTATATATATATATTTGATTTCTTGACAAATATATAATTTATTTTATACATTTAGATAATTGTTAATATATAGTTTAAGGAAAGGCATCAGTATGGATGGATGGATGGATGGATAATGTGAAGTAAATTGACCTAAAAGAACACTTTAAAAATAAAATTATTCTTTTTATAAAAAACATTCTTTAAATTTATTTTTTATTAAATACACGATTTCATTTTAACATTTATGAAATACAAACAATAAATTTCAATGCTAGTGCATTAATTAGAGAGACATATATTTCTTATGTTAGTCTAGAGTTAGTTTTGGTATAAAAATACAATTTTAAAATTATTAGTGAGAAAAATTAGCTTCCTTGATTTATATATTTTTTCAAAGTATTTCTAATATAAAGCACCAGAGAGTATAGCTTAAAAACATAATATCAAGGGATAAAAATGTTGTATATTTTTTTCCATTCTAAACTAGTTTCTTAACAAGAATAGTGTAAGACCTGTAATTCCACGATACATTTTGTGTGAGGAAAATAAATATTGGCTAAGAATATTAGGGTTTTTGTTAAGTGGTTTTGTGAGTATTGTCGCGATAATAGAATTTTGCTGAGTTGGAGCCTGTTTTGTGCTCGTGTGCTGGAAATGCACAAACTTTTGCTTCTTAGTCTTTATTTATCTATGAGAACGTTCCTGTGTCTTCAGAATTTCAAAATTTGAATTTCTCCGCTTTTTGGAAAAACGAGTAGAAAACTGTACCCGCTGTTGGAAAATTTACGGTCTCTGTTTTCCGTCGAATTTTAATTAGAGACTTTATATATCGACACGAGTTAGAATCTGGATTCAGAATATTTTTAGAGCTTGGGATATAAATTTCAGTCGGAGAATCAAGTTTAGCGATAATTTTTAGAAATGGTTTATGACGAACTTTTATGTAACATCCCTAATTTCTAAAATTACCTAATTAATTTTAATTAGAATAATCTATTAAAATTGAAATTAATTAGAGGTGGTTAATTGATTTACTCATAGAATTTAAGAGTACTATGTGTGTAAAATTAGTAATTCCAATTGAACCTAAATTACACCATTAGTGCTTTAAGTCTACACATGTGATTCAATTAGTTCAAAGATTGGATTTTCCCTCCTTGTGACTCACACCACTTAACAAGCCAACACCTCATCTAAGTGAGTCATAATCCCACTATGGATATGCACTTCACTACATGCAAAGCCAACACAAACTCCTCATGTCATTAACATCAATTCAGCAAAAAACTGATCAAGCCTCTCCCTCTCATTTCTCTTCCCTCTCACACGATATCAACCACAACAATAACAAACCTCCAAATTCTTCAATCAATTCCTATTTCTTAGGTTGGCCTTTCTTGCTATCACAACCCATAACAGTAGCTATTGACAGAGATTCCCATCTGCATTACACCAGTACTGAACCATTGATTCCCAAGAGCTTCACATGCCAAATAACAACAACAACCCTCACCTCACCTATTTCTCAACCAATGGCTTTGCATGCACTCAAGAACAACCAAAATTCGTGAACTGTTCTTACCCCAGAGATTTCCCTATAAATAACCTCAACACTCAACTCCTTTGATCATCAACCAACTACAAATTCTTAGAGCAAAGTTTAGAGGGTTTCAAGTGTTCAAATTTCCAATTCTGGTCTTTCTATTCGTGGGGCAAGCTAGGAGGTTATGTAGCCGTCTGTAGAGCTTAGATAAAGGTTAAAGCTTAGTTAACAGGTGGGTTCTTTAGGCTAGTGTAGTTAATTTCCCAAAATTATGAAATGCATGCAAACATAGGAATTTATAGGGAATAACTGTGTGTATGAATTTAGCTCCCGAAATTCATGCTATTCTGTTCTATATCATTTAAAATGTGTTTCTGCACTGTCTTGAATGAGGATTGTAGGTGTGGTTTATAAAATTCAAAGATTTTCGCAAAACAGTGGCACTTCTGTGTGAACTCGCCATAGCGAGTTGCTAGCGAGCCTTCATGGCGAGCTCCAGGTTCTGGGCTGAAGAACTTCGCCATGGCGAGCGCTCGCCTAGCGAGTTGTTTAGGCCAGTACCTGCTAGTTTGCCATGGCGAGCTTGGTGACTCGCCGTAGCGAGCAAACCCAGAAATGACTTAATTTCTTGTTTTCAAAGATAAATGCAACACTCGTTTTATATCCTCATTAAAGATTGTGAATTGCATAAATGTATATTGATTGATGTCAAACAGAAGGTCAATTACAGTTGAATTCATAGGGAAATAACTTAAGGAAATTTAGAATATGGCATGTGCCCGGGTTTGGGAATTATTGGTAGCATGTTAATAATTTAGTGATCAGTCGAATGAATTATATGAACATGATATCAGTATGGACTTCGTTTTAGATGTTCCATTAGAAAATTTATGTGAGCTTTATGCCGGAGCGCTTTCTGCTCGCGGATAAGGCGAACCCCTGAGACGTGCTCACCTTAGAGGATTTGCGGTTTAAAATGAACAAGATAAACTTTGTGTTACACCTTTATATTATTGCTTATGAAAATTATGCTATGGATATAGATTATGATATGACTGATTATGGTAGTAGAATTCACTGGGACGAAGTGACTGTCTCACCCCACTCCCTATTTGAAACAGGAAAACAAGTTGAATAGGTAAGCGTTGGTCTTGGAGTCGCTGCTGCACTTGGAGGATTGCATTTAGTTTTCATGCTTTCTCACTTTCTTATCATGTTGTATTTGTTTCCGCTGATAATTCCTGTACTTTCGTTGTATTTGGCACCTGTGCGTGCAACTGAACTATGTTGTAATAATAATGAATTCTGTTATCAAATATAATATTCCATGATTATTCTAGAGTTATCTATGGGGTGTTACATTTTACTTCGTAGATTCTCTATTTTTCGCAAGTTAGACCGTTAGCGAAGTACGACTCGCCTGAGAGCGAGCGCGAGAGCTGAGTAGCGTAAAGCAAAATATCTAGATATTTTTCTATAAGGTAATCATTACCACATTTGATCCAATGGCTAGGGTTTAACAAGTTGCCTTTACACTATTTGATCCAAAGGCTATTATTAATCAAGATCACCTTAGTTAGGATGTTATGTCACTTAGAATCAAAAATCAAAATGTGATATATACTCCCTCATTCCTCTCCCACGGCAAAACCCCCTTCTTCACCACCTTCTTCGTTCAAATTTTTAATTACCTCTACAAAGCTTGAATTCTTGTTTATTGGATCATAGAAATTGCAAGGTATCATCTTCCTTGAGGTAACTAAGCCTCTCCTTCCTTAATTGTTCATTAAACTCTTAGATTTAGGACTTTTAGGAATTATGTTCTTGAGGGAAAATATTCTAGAATCTAGTTTTGATTTGTTTTTGGCATCATAGAAGTGTTCATGAGTAGTAAACTAACTTGTCTAAGTGAAGTATGTGTTGATTCCATAGTGATTTTGAGTTTTCACAAAATTTTTGGATTAGGGTTTTAAGAGAAATTTAAAATGATCATAACCATGAGAAATTGTTTTGTGATTTTATTTTTGAAGTTAGTTATGAGCTTTATGACAAAATGGATGTTAGATTATTGAATTTGGTTTGTGAAACAAGAAAAAATATATTTTTGGTGTTCTTGAGAAATTTGTGAAAATTCTTATGGATTGTGGTTGTGTTTGGAAATGTTTTGTTTGTTCAAAATAATGATTTTGGAAACTAAATGGATAATACTATTCTTTTGAAAATGGAAAAATTTTGAGTGCTAGTGTGTTTTGATGAAAATGGCCGTGGCATGCATTGGTGTATGACCATGAGGTTTCAAATTTTTCAAGTCCTAAAATGATAAGAAAATGATCATTTAGTGTGATGAATGATCATGGTCTTTGTAAAGAATGTTTTGGGGTTTTATGTGAAAAGAAAAGATTTGCAAAGTTTTGAAGAAAAATGGTACTCTTGGATTCAAAATGATTTAGTGTGTGTACTTTATCATTGAGGAAAACTAGTGATGATTTAAGTAGTGATGGTTTAAGTGTTTTAAACTATGTTTGATTTTGAAAAACAATGGTTTTAAAATAATTTCAATTATGGCCGAAATTTACAAGGGCATTTAGGTCATTCTAAAATTGTTTTTATGACCTAGAATCTTAACCATTTGATCCGTCTTTTCGAGACGAAGATTTCGGCGTATGGCTCGTCTCGATCGGATAAAGATTGAATGAGTTATGGCCATTTTATTGGAAAATGAAACTTGTAACTTGTGATGCAAGTAAAGTTTTATTTTTGTGAAATTTTTTGAAGAACTCATGGGTTGTTTTCAAATGGTTTTATTATGTGTAATTGACTACCTTGGAATTAGGAATCAAAGTGTTTCATAAATTGTTTTGAAACGAAAATATTTTCGCGTAGCGAGAAATAGTGCATATAACTTCGTGAATTTTTAATCACTATGGGAGAGTGTTAGAAAGTACCTTGGAACCCTCTAGAGTATTGAGAACAAGTTTCGTTTCGATAGGATATACGAGGAGTATTTTATTGATTGTACGCTGCTTAAATTTTAGGTAGCGCGTATCGTAGATTTGTGCGAGAAAAGTTAGTGGAAGCTTGCCGAGGTAAGGGCACCTTTCTCTTTGTATTATTTTTGTTGATAGCATGTGCGTATGCTTTGTTTGTGGTGTGTTTTGAGTGCTTGGCATGTATGTGTGATGTATTCTCGGGATGAGAAAGTGTTTATGATACATGTGTTGTTTACATATGATTGAGAATCTATGTATGATTATTGTGATTGAATTACTTATGATATTGAGAACATATGTATGTGTTGTGCGATTGTCTTACATATGATTTTGCAAAATATATGTGTTGACATGTGGTGTGATTACATATGCTTGTATGATATGTAAAGTTTTGCATGAGCATATATGGTTGTGTATGTCGGTTAGAGACTACACGGGGTTTGTCGGTTGGAGACTGCCCTATATATGCTAAATAGAAATATATGCCATGCATTTCATAGTCGTGTATGTCGGTTGGAGACTGCACGGGGTGTGTCGGTTGGAGACCACCTTATCCGGCGGGATTTTATTGAGTCGGTGTTTGTCGGTTGGAGACTTCACCATGGTGTACGTCGGTTGGAGACTACACCTTTAGTAGGGGTTGGACCTACGACTCTCTGCGGAGAGGTTAAATTCCGGAATTCATGCATGTGGCAGTCAGTGATTGGTGTCACGATCATGTAGAGTCTGCATTGATAGGCTATGTGCGCATTCGAATTATAATGCTTGTTAAGAAGAAAATGATAAATGTTTATTTGCTTTCCATATTTGGTATTTGTATTATGTGGTACTTGTGGTGACCCTTACAATGAAACATGAACGGGTTACCCCCACCTAGACGATGGATTCCTGTCCGAGACCGTGGGTCGTGAGGACGACGGTGGCTTCTTGAGCCCTCAGTGATCGAGTGGCGTGGCTGATCTAATTAGATTGTGTGTCGGTGTGTCTTGTACACCGTGCTTTTGGTTAAGCGTAGTATTCTGACTCTTTTGGATAATTGTATCTGAGTACTTATACTTGTGGTTTAGACGGTTGTTTTTTTGTACTGTAATATTCAGCTACACACTTTGCTTCTCGAAAGCACTTTTATGTATGATTAGTACTATGCCGATGCTTGGGTTGTACTAATAGATAATTAGTCCTGTTGTATGATTAATGCCGGCTCGTCACAAATTTATGCGCGCTTTGTTTTGTTTAAAAAAAAAATAATGCCCCTTTTTGGTCTTTGAAAATCGGGGTGTTACATTGTGGTATCAGAGCTCGGCTTTAGATCATCAAAGGGAAAGTGTGTTGTAGAGTTATCAGTCCAAAGTCAGTCAGAATATAGCTAGAGTTGTGTTAGTTCTAGCGATCGGTTTTTTTTGTTGTGTTGTGGGTTATGTGGTTATTTGTCTTGAGTCTAGCATGGGATATGCTCAGGCACTGGACTGTTTCTTACGGAAGTACTTTAGGGAGTGATGCTTCAATAAGTAGAATTGTTGAAACCCCCGAGCCTTGGTCGAATTTAGTCGACAAGTGTCTCTGAATTTCTTAGGCAGAGTGGTCCAAGGAGGATGGACTTGAGGCGAACGAGAACTACAAGGGATTCCTGGAAGTAATATCATGGATGGGAAGTAGCATTGGTCGTTGTAACTCGGATGTGCTGAATATGGACGAGTGGACGTTGTATTGATAAAGGATTGTAAGTAAGGATCGGATTGGGACGACCTTTTGAAGAAGGTATTGGATGTCCGTCAGTTGCCAAGGGGATGCGGCCACTGTGGAATTGTGGACCAGACAGAGATGTCAGTTCGATTTAATTACGATGATTGGATAATCATTTGGGTGATTCGTATTGCAATTAAAGTGTGTTGCACGTCAAGAGTCAGTGAACTTAGTGGCGTTAGAAGACGGTTGCACGAACGATGGGTACCTTAAGGGTTTAAGTTAAGAGTTTGAGATAAACTAGATTCGAAAATGAGATTATTATGGACGAATCTCGTTATGATTAAAGGTAGGAGACCAAGTATCACGTTGATAACTGACAATTTATACATAGTTCGGAAGATAGTAAGTATAGATGTCGATATGAGAAAAAGCTATAGGTGATTGATTGTTGGTTAAGGATGGATTTGGAGAGATATTTAGGTAAAGAACGAGGAGTTCAACATTGGAAAGTGAGTTGTAGGTCGATGATATGTGATACTAGAGGTGTATGGTATGGAAATACCTAGAGAATTGTAACAGTGTAAGTTAGAATTTTTAATTATTGACAGTTAAACTCTAAGAGAAAGTAAACATATTGAGTAATTCTTAAGTGATTAGTCAAAAATTATTGAGTAGTTTGAAGAGATTAGTCAAGATTGAGTAGAGATCCTGTGTGGATGTGCATTTAAGTTAATGATTTTGATCGACCAAAAGGGTTGAAGGACCAAGTAGTACCTTGAAATTATGGAATCATAGGAGTTGAGGTAACCAAATGTTAAGAAATTCAGGTCATGGACGACAATATTTGGAAATTATCTAGAAATATCAAGTTGTGATTAGACAAGGATTCATTCGTCAGAGTATTGAGATAGTGAGGATTACTATAAAGAAAGGCCCTGTACTATATATTAGGATTTAATGGATGGATCTAGATGGTAAGACAAGTAATTGTAGTTCTTGAGAAGTAGATTCAAGAGTTTGATTTGGGTATCGAACGTATTAAGGTTGAAATCATAGCAAAGTGTTGTGCTTAGGTAGCTGTTCTTAAAAGGTCGAGCGTTAATATTTGAGATAAGTGTTCAGTGGCTTGATAGATGAGTAAGATGAGTCAATTTGGAGGTGAATTATAGTGACCTTAAGATGATAAGTTAGGATATAGCTATCCGTAAAGAGATACTTAATAGGAACTTGAGGAATTAATCAATTGGAGCGTTTGATTACGATACGTACATTAGTTGACACCGTAAGGGAAGTTAGATATGAATAAGAATCCAGTTAGTGAATGGATGTGTCAGGTTGGGTAGCGTGAACGTATGTGTGAAGTTGTTTATTGGTATTGGAGAATACTATAACTTTAGATAGTTATGAAGATTTGAGATAGGTCGAACAGAGAAGGGTATGCTTGTTGTGATTCAAAATTATGTGGAATGAGAGAGTATTTGGATTGTGTGCGGCGAATTAAAGATGTTGTTTGGAATCAACAAGCTATGGGTCATGGTGGTTTGGGAACCAACTCTAGACAGTTGTTGAACTTGAAAGTTGCAAATTAGTAGATAAATGAGTTAGTCGCAAAGGAAGTTAGTCGTTGGGAAGACATGTTATGAATAAGTAAGAAAGAAGCACATGAGAATGTGGCTTATGTCAATTAAGGATTGGCGAAAGGATTCACACATGATTTGGAAAATTATGATTGTGCGTGTATATTAAGGATTCGAAAGCACCACCTAAATGGATGTCATGGAGGTGTGTGTGTGTGTGTGTGTTGTATGTGGAAGTAAAAAGGGTAAGCAATTGTCTAATGGCAAAGTTTGGTGGAAACTAATAGAACCTTGATTCATTATAGTTGTTACAATGAGGATAGGCGTAGCATAGAGGAAAATGCACATTGAGAAAACAAATGATTTTGGTCGTTGACAGTAGAAGCGGTTGAACGACGGTTGAGGTGAGAAATATCTCAAGATATGATTGGATGTAGGAATTCACTCTAAGGATAAGATGTTGGAACAATTAAGAATGGTCAGGGTGAGAAGCTCTTTTGAGTAAAAGAGAATTTAATGATAAGAGGAAGAAACTCAAGAGAGTTTAGAAATAGAATGAGAATACGACGTGGAATGGTTTAAGCCGACGATGGCAGTCAACGAGGAGAAATGTTTTATGCTAAGGCAGACAAGGATAAGCTAAGTATTAATTTGGGAAATGTGTGGATGCATAAGAAATTAATTTATTTATTTTTTTTGAAATGTGAGATTTGAATAAAGGGAGTCCAAAAGGATTAGATGTTATAGTTTGGCAAGTGCCAAGAAAAATGAGGAGTTTGGATCACCAACCGGGTGTTGGGATGGTATTATTAAAATTGTGATTGGAACGAGATCCGAATGTGAACATACGATTAGGCGTATTTATTAAATTAAGGACTTATGAATGTTAGTGAAGTTGTGAAGTTCTTTTAACGAGATGGCAACTTCTTTCTGAGTGTAATGGTTTGGGTGGTACTTGCCGTGGTAGCATTGTATTACTGTTGGGCGATACTTAATAGATGTTTCAAGAGTGGAAGCATGAGGGTTTAAGTGTTGTTTTTGAGTATTGGGACTCATTGGGGAGATCGAGGTAGTAGGAATTGAGGAATACATTAAGAAAACCTCGAAGAAGTTGTTGGACCCTTGTGCCTCGGATGACCTTGAGCACAAGTGGAAGGGAGCATTGTTAGAGTTAGGTAAAGATGGTCTAAGCCACCATCATGATTGTCGACTATCTATTAACAAATTGAGGAACTGATCATCCTTGATCTCTTGTTGATAATAGACGGAGTCGTGTTGACGGGAATTGACTAGTTTTTGCCAGCTTTAGTAGTGCGTAGAGATTTTTTTCGGTGTTTCTTTTGGAGGGTAGCAATCACCACTTCGTGTGAGCCTAGTTGAGTTGACTATATCGCGGAGGCGTAAGAGGTGACTTTGGAAACTTTGTCGTGTTGACCTAGGATCTTTGAGAACTAGAGTTGTGAACCTTCGTAGTGAGGTTAGATTTTGAGTGGTGAACTCATTATGTGATGTCTAGCGTTGTGTCTAGAGTTTGAAACCGATGCGACTTTGTAGAGGGTTGCGATAGGTGCACGGTTGTGCCAATGTAGATGTTAGTAATGACTTGTTGAGTTGTTACTCTTGCCTTTAGTTTCGAGGACGAAACTTCTTTTTGGTGAGTAGTAATGTAAGACCTGTAATTCCACGATACATTTTGTGTGAGGAAAATAAATATTGGCTAAGAATATTAGGGTTTTTGTTAAGTGGTTTTGTGAGTATTGTCGCGATAATAGAATTTTGCTGAGTTGGAGCCTGTTTTGTGCTCGTGTGCTGGAAATGCACAGACTTTTGTTTCTTAGTCTTTATTTATCTATGAGAACGTTCCTGTGTCTTCAGAATTTCAAAATTTGAATTTCTCCGCTTTTTGGAAAAAAGAGTAGAAAACTGTACCCACTGTTGGAAAATTTACGGTCTCTGTTTTCCGTCGAATTTTAATTAGAGACTTTATATATCGACACGAGTTAGAATCTGGATTCAGAATATTTTTGAGAGCTTGGGATATAAATTTCAGTCGGAGAATCAAGTTTAGCGATAATTTTTAGAAATGGTTTATGACGAACTTTTACTTCGTAGATTCTCTATTATTCGCAAGTTAGACCGTTAGCGAAGTACGACTTGCCTGAGAGCGAGCGCGAGAGCTGAGTAGCGTAAAGCAAAATATCTAGATATTTTTCTATAAGGTTTAACAAGTTGATCCAATGGCTAGGGTTTAACAAGTTGCCTTTACACTATTTGATCCAAAGGCTATTATTAATCAAGATCACCTTAGTTAGGATGTTATGTCACTTAGAGTCAAAAATCAAAATGTGATATATACTCCCTCATTCCTCTCCCACGGCAAAACCCCCTTCTTCACCACCTTCTTCGTTCAAATTTTTAATTACCTCTACAAAGCTTGAATTCTTGTTTGTTGGATCATAGAAATTGCAAGGTATCATCTTCCTTGAGGTAACTAAGCCTCTCCTTCCTTAATTGTTCATTAAACTCTTAGATTTAGGACTTTTAGGAATTATGTTCTTGAGGGAAAATATTCTAGAATCTAGTTTTGATTTGTTTTTGGCATCATAGAAGTGTTCATGAGTAGTAAACTAACTTGTCTAAGTGAAGTATGTGTTGATTCCATAGTGATTTTGAGTTTTCACAAAATTTTTGGATTAGGGTTTTAAGAGAAATTTAAAATGATCATAACCATGAGAAATTGTTTTGTGATTTTATTTTTGAAGTTAGTTATGAGCTTTATGACAAAATGGATGTTAGATTATTGAATTTGGTTTGTGAAACAAGAAAAAATATATTTTTGGTGTTCTTGAGAAATTTGTGAAAATTCTTATGGATTGTGGTTGTGTTTGGAAATGTTTTGTTTGTTCAAAATAATGATTTTGGAAACTAAATGGATAATACTATTCTTTTGAAAATGGAAAAATTTTGAGTGCTAGTGTGTTTTGATGAAAATGGCCGTGGCATGCATTGGTGTATGACCATGAGGTTTCAAATTTTTCAAGTCCTAAAATGATAAGAAAATGATCATTTAGTGTGATGAATGATCATGGTCTTTGTAAAGAATGTTTTGGGGTTTTATGTGAAAAGAAAAGATTTGCAAAGTTTTGAAGAAAAATGGTACTCTTGGATTCAAAATGATTTAGTGTGTGTACTTTATCATTGAGGAAAACTAGTGATGATTTAAGTAGTGATGGTTTAAGTGTTTTAAACTATGTTTGATTTTGAAAAACAATGGTTTTAAAATAATTTCAATTATGGCCGAAATTTACAAGGGCATTTAGGTCATTCTAAAATTGTTTTTATGACCTAGAATCTTAACCATTTGATCCGTCTTTTCGAGACGAAGATTTCGGCGTATGGCTCGTCTCGATCGGATAAAGATTGAATGAGTTATGGCCATTTTATTGGAAAATGAAACTTGTAACTTGTGATGCAAGTAAAGTTTTATTTTTGTGAAATTTTTTGAAGAACTCATGGGTTGTTTTCAAATGGTTTTATTATGTGTAATTGACTACCTTGGAATTAGGAATCAAAGTGTTTCATAAATTGTTTTGAAACGAAAATATTTTCGCGTAGCGAGAAATAGTGCATATAACTTCGTGAATTTTTAATCACTATGGGAGAGTGTTAGAAAGTACCTTGGAACCCTCTAGAGTATTGAGAACAAGTTTCGTTTCGATAGGATATACGAGGAGTATTTTATTGATTGTACGCTGCTTAAATTTTAGGTAGCGCGTATCGTAGATTTGTGCGAGAAAAGTTAGTGGAAGCTTGCCGAGGTAAGGGCACCTTTCTCTTTGTATTATTTTTGTTGATAGCATGTGCGTATGCTTTGTTTGTGGTGTGTTTTGAGTGCTTGGCATGTATGTGTGATGTATTCTCGGGATGAGAAAGTGTTTATGATACATGTGTTGTTTACATATGATTGAGAATCTATGTATGATTATTGTGATTGAATTACTTATGATATTGAGAACATATGTATGTGTTGTGCGATTGTCTTACATATGATTTTGCAAAATATATGTGTTGACATGTGGTGTGATTACATATGCTTGTATGATATGTAAAGTTTTGCATGAGCATATATGGTTGTGTATGTCGGTTAGAGACTACACGGGGTTTGTCGGTTGGAGACTGCCCTATATATGCTAAATAGAAATATATGCCATGCATTTCATAGTCGTGTATGTCGGTTGGAGACTGCACGGGGTGTGTCGGTTGGAGACCACCTTATCCGGTGGGATTTTATTGAGTCGGTGTTTGTCGGTTGGAGACTTCACCATGGTGTACGTCGGTTGGAGACTACACCTTTAGTAGGGGTTGGACCTACGACTCTCTGCGGAGAGGTTAAATTCCGGAATTCATGCATGTGGCAGTCAGTGATTGGTGTCACGATCATGTAGAGTCTGCATTGATAGGCTATGTGCGCATTCGAATTATAATGCTTGTTAAGAAGAAAATGATAAATGTTTATTTGCTTTCCATATTTGGTATTTGTATTATGTGGTACTTGTGGTGACCCTTACAATGAAACATGAACGGGTTACCCCCACCTAGACGATGGATTCCTGTCCGAGACCGTGGGTCGTGAGGACGACGGTGGCTTCTTGAGCCCTCAGTGATCGAGTGGCGTGGCTGATCTAATTAGATTGTGTGTCGGTGTGTCTTGTACACCGTGCTTTTGGTTAAGCGTAGTATTCTGACTCTTTTGGATAATTGTATCTGAGTACTTATACTTGTGGTTTAGACGGTTGTTTTTTTGTACTGTAATATTCAGCTACACACTTTGCTTCTCGAAAGCACTTTTATGTATGATTAGTACTATGCCGATGCTTGGGTTGTACTAATAGATAATTAGTCTTGTTGTATGATTAATGTCGGCTCGTCACAAATTTATGCGCGCTCTGTTTTGTTTTTTAAAAAAAAAATAATGCCCCTTTTTGATCTTTGAAAATCGGGGTGTTACAAATAGCACACACACAGAGATAGTTACAGAGAAACTAGGAAAATACAAAATTTTGTGGGGAGCACATTAACAATAAATTTTATAAATTAAAAAGTTATTTATTGACTATTATATTTTAGAAAACATAATTTCAAAAGAAAAATCATAATTTCATTTTTTATAAATATGATACTAACTTTTTTTATATTTTTCATTAAAAAATTCAATATTCACTATTATCAATAATAAATATTAAAAAAAATTAAAAAATCAAATTTTATTTTTTTGACAACTTTGATGAATAGTATTTAGTTATTATAATATTTTGTAAGATAAAAAAAAAAAACTTCTAAAATATACTCATTTTTCTATTAATTGGAAAACATATTATACCGGTACATTATGATTAGTCTATTGTACCATAGAATTTACCAATTTTGTGCTGCTTGCATTCTGGTTCTGTGTTTTACTTATAGAACTTTTTCTTTTGACAAAACTTATAGCTTATAACTTAAAACCAATTTTTTGTTGTAAAATATTTTTGGAGGAAATTAGAAACTATGCATAAAATTTATGTCTCCTTTAATTTGGGAGTATCCCATCTAGTTCAATGATAAAACCTAAGCAGCGAGTCTCTAACAGACTTTTTACCACACTTTTCTTTGTATTAGAGTGATTAGTAACATTTTTGTATTATATTTGAACATAAAACAGATTAAGTTAAAACTAAGCAAGGTGATAAATATGGTTTGCAAAAAGCAACAAATACATTCATGAAGAAGCCCTTTCAATCTCTAAAGTTTGGTGGCAATTCACCTATAAAACTGACATTTCCAGCTTTGTTATTCTGAGCAAAACTGGAATCCAATTCATGATGTACTCTATATACAGTAACTTGATGTCTATATTTGGAGTTTGATTCACCTCTTGTAGATTATTCATTAAGTTTTCATTAGTGTTAGAACCCAATTTAAAATTGGATAAAAAACTAAACAATATAAGAGTATATACTATTAAGGTTATCTAATAAATAACTCGTTAAAGCTTGTTCCAAAAATATACACATTTGTTCAGCTCTTTATTTTGACATATCAATTACCCAAAAAATTGTCACAAATTTGGCATCTTTTCCATACATCCTTGCAACAGCCAAATCTTAATACATAGTGCAACCAATCAAACTTCTACTGATATCAAAGCTAAAGACTTGTTAAAGATTGTTGCATCATAATTTGACATAATCATACAATCAACAACATTGAACAACTCTCTGATTTTTGCATTTTCTTTCCACTTCAGTATATATTTACAAGCACGGAGACATTCAAATACATCATCCAAGGATGGCCTCCTGAATTCAGAAGTACTTCTACAATCGTATTGATTTTACAAGCTATAAGCATGATTGTAAACTTAAGCAAATAAAAACAATCCCAACAATATTTTAGACTGCATAAACATCTTTGAAAGAAACTTACATCAGATATAATCATATCAGGCTAAGAGCAGTCCATTAAGTTGGATTCTAGCGAACAAAGGTCATGACTCTTGCAAAAGGATCTCATAAATGTCAGTTCTTAGATTTAGTTCTTTATCCCGCATTACTTCCTGTAGATCAGAAAGCTCTTTTCCAGTAAGGACAGAGTTTAGTTTGAGAAATCCATCCAACCATAGCCGTTTTGACCTGGTATGCACATTTACATAAACAAATCAATAATAATAATAATAATAACTTGCAATATACTAAATATAGCAACAAAAAAGTTAACAAGTTTCGTAATGAAAATTGTAGTATAAAACAACTCTGCCCATTTAGCAAAAAACGTGTTTATCCCTTATAGCGTAGAAGCCATGGGAAGGTATCTCTATGGTCCTTTCTAGCTCTACCATATTTCTATGTCAGAAGAAAACCTGGTAAATAGTGATTGTTTTTGCACATTTTTAGAGAAGTAATTTTAAACACAATTCCTCACCAGGGGCAGGCATGGATTGCACGAAAGAAAATACGTCGAGCTGCAGAAGGATCATGTGCAATGTTCAATTCATAGCCAATGTAGCAACGCCATAGTACAACTGAGCTGCAAAGCATATCATTACTCACTGCCCTTTCAAACAAGCCACGGATTCTGTGCTGTGAACCACCTTTGGACATCTCATA
The DNA here is from genome assembly GCA_954870985.1 of Trifolium fragiferum. NCBI lineage: Eukaryota > Viridiplantae > Streptophyta > Magnoliopsida > Fabales > Fabaceae > Trifolium > Trifolium fragiferum. Next base: position 53,220,432 of record OX940789.1, read on the forward strand.
TGACAATGCAAAAAGCCAGGTGACTACAGATGGTTTCCTGACAAATGTAGACACTTTTTAACTTATAATTGAGGCCGAAGAGAGTATTGTAATTTAAATTTTATTCGATGTGATAAAAATCATTACTCTCCATCTATAATTACCCCTTAAATCACGGGTATACATGTTGGTTTAGAAATATATTACATTGGAATAATAATATCTTTTTTTTTTTTTCAAAAGAACTTTCACAAAGTATGAGGATCTTACTTGTAACAACATTCATCTAAGATCCGCCGCAATTTATTAGACGTTGTATGAAAGTAGCCAACCTCAACTACACCTTTTAAAAGTTCTGGACTGAAGGGATACAGCTGGAGCCCCTGAGAGACGGATTCCCAAACTTTCATTAGACTTGATTGTTTCTGATGTCTCTGAAGCATCCTTATGTAAAAGTTAAACAAAAATTCAAGTTGATAGCTATGGCTTCTCCTTCCTGCAGATCATAAGCATTCAGATAGGTGTGATAACAATATATACTTATGGTTGCTGCAATAGAAAAAATGGACCAATGGACCCGATTGCTCGACAAAATGATTCTATAATACATGCCAAAACCAAGCATTTAGCTCACTGTACGCATTTTATCAACTACAATCACGTTTCAATTGCAATCACGCTAAATTTCATTCATAAAAGTTTAAAAAAAAATGCAGGTACTATGTAAATTATTCATATGTTTATAAGTCAGACTTAAAGCATGTGACATTAGTTAGGAGAGATACATGATTTAGTACATTAAGACACAATAGATGTCACTCCCTACCAGCAATCCCTGTCATAAGTTACTAAAGAAATTCCGATTTGAATCATAATAGATCAATACAAGTTTATGTAACATATACACTTACTGATAGTAAAGGCACTAAACTTCATCAACAATATGTAGAATATAATTTATATAAGTGTCTTCATAAACCATTAATACTCTGAATTTTCTTAATATTTAAATGGTAGAAGAGGAAAACAACACTAAATTTTCTTAATATTTAAAATAACTCATGAAGACTTCAACACATTCAGATGTCGACTTTATAAGCTTACAGTGGCTAAAAATTAGACTATCTAATGGTGCTATGTTTTCTAAGATGAAGACCAACAAATGAAGATGTATAACCTGGAAGCACCATAGTAAAAGCTTGATGCAAAACTTCAATGCCCGCATCACATCCGGTTGTTAGCTCCTCAAACAATGATGCAGAACATACCAGAGCAACAGATTGGTCATTTATTATACCATGAACCCAAGATGATAATATTGTTCTCAGTTTTTCTTTAAACCCTTGACGTGCTCTAAGCAGTTGCAAACTTGATGCTTGAACTTTAAATGGGGTGTATTTGGTACCATTTCCTAAGCAAGACAATATATGTATAGCACGATATGAAGACTCGCGACCATCTTCATTGTTATTTGCAAGCTCCACCTCAGCATACCAGAAATAAAGAAGAGGTGCACTGGACTGTATCTCCTACTCCAAAAAGTTAATGAATGCAATAAGAAAAAGAATAAAAGGAGGTAATGTATCTATAAGAAATGGCATAAATTTGAATATACATAAATAAATGTGTGTGCATAGGACATGCTAACTTAGCTTTAAGTGAATATCAACATCCTATGTCTTAAATTTAAAGGAATCACTGATGCATTTTTTATCAAAACAAATAAATTTCACACGGAGAGGAAACAATTAAAGATTTGAAAGTGAATATGGGAATCCTCCAAAAAAATAATAACCCAAAAAAGAGAGAAATTCAATTGAATAAAGTTTAACTTCCATATTGTTAAACTCTTCTCAAAAAATTTGTCGAATCCCTCAATAAATTTGTTAGTTTAATTTCCATATTGTTAAACTCTTCTCCACAACAGATCAAGTTTGTAGCTATATCAAAGAAAATTTCGGAAAAGTATGAAAGGGGTGATTCAAACAAGTCGCAGCAGGGCACAGAATACAATATATACCTCAGGGATCCCTTCCACAGATAACAATGCCATGTCAAACACCTTTCTTGCGAGATCAATGTTGCCATAATTAGCTTCTCTTCGTGCATATACACCACACAACAATACATCCTACAATAAGCAAAATATGAAACAAAAAGTTAAAAAACTGAGAAAGGTTACCAATTACAACGAATGAAGCATAATAACAATTGCATCATATGCAAATATCCTATGAAAAATAGCTGTTTGATCATTTCTTCGTAATTGAGAGAATCGAAACAAGTTAACATCCCGCTTTGAGAAAGTTCATTTCAACATGTTAACCATTAGATTTAGATGGAGAAAAATATAATATAACATATAATAGCCTATATGCATAAAAATGTTTTTATTTGTCATTTCATAAATTCCGATCGAACAACAAGTAGGAAAGAATATTTCAGCTAACAGAAAGATTGAAGTATTCATTATTTTTGTTTCTGAATTTTATCTGATTCCAGTATGCTATTAAAATTTTAAATATTAAAATATCACTTTAGTTGTATTACAATATTTCAATGGCAATAGTTGTAGATGCTATTTTCTTGTTAATATATATATATATATATATATATATATATATATGAAAAATGCTAAACAGTGCCCCCGAGGCATTGGTTAAGCATATTAAAATAGGAATTTTATCTCGAAATACGTGCATTCAATACCTCAAAAATATAAAAAGTTGTCTTTTTAATATTAATTTTATTTTTTATTTCCTTTTTTGGCATTGCTTAACAAGTGCCCCGGGGCACTGTTTAGCATGACCCTATATATATATATATATACACACACACACACACTACAGAAAAGAGTGAGAAAATAAAGAGAGGGGAATGAGTACCTTTCTATCACTTTTTAAGAGAGACTTGGCTAAAGCTCGACATGGTGTAACCAAACAGTTAGAAGAATTCATTTTCGTAACATAAAGCTCTTCGCATATAAGGACTGCTTCTTCCAAAATGTGATTACGTGGAAAAACAGTTAAACAGAGTAAGACTGCATTCCGTACAAATTTCAGCATATCAGCATCCCTCATGAAACTTCCTAATAGAAAATCTAAGGTGAAACCAGTAGGAGTGGTCTGTGCTTTTGTCAAAACATTATGGATGCATTTCAACTTCTCTAAAACAAAATCTGGTAGATCCTCCAAGCTAAGTATGTTCTCTGTCCATGTTGGACTGTTTGTGCAAACCCTGCAAAAGAAAAAAAAGCAAAACAAAAGACATCAGCAATGGTGCTTTCTAGCAATTCACATGCATATTTGACAAATATATAGAAGGTAAAAAATTTAATACTTCGCACCAGCAGTGGCACATCAGACTCTTGACTAGGAATAATACTAATTCTAGCTTTTGACATTTACACCAAATTCTAAACACTTACAATTGAGACATCTTCCCACCATAGAAGTCGATGAATTGAGACACGAAATATAGTTGAGCCTCTTTTGTGTTCAAGGTGAAAAGGTATTCATTTACATCTTCATACAATATGATTCTCGAGAGTTGCTCTTCTTCCTCTGTTTTGAGTGCTTCACTAATAGAAGAGGTTGTATCTGTGTTAATCAACACATTTAAATAAGCATTATGTTTGAAATGAAACTGGTCCACATTCAGAAGCAAATAAGCAAACAAAGGCCTATAACATACACACCACACACAAATACATATCAAGAAAGTATAGTCATGAATTCAAAGATTGAAAATCCTACCTGACTTCCTTCGAACAGGCATCCACTGATCACAATCTCTAGAAGACTCTTCTTCTGACCATTTGATCCAGGTCAAACTGTCATTAACTTCGCCACCGTCCCCGGCATTAATATCAATTCCCAGCAGCTTTAGCAAATTCTCAGTATCATCTTCGGGCTCAGCATCCTTATATTCATCTTCATCTTGATTATCCTCCACAACCATATCATTAGTAGATTCATTTTCAAAATTGGCTATACCCTCCTTATCTTTAGACAATGGTTCTGACCAACCAGTCCAGCCTCCGCCTTCATTTTCATGTGAGAGCTCCTCTTTGATGACTCGTTGCCTAGTTTCCTCCTCTTTCTCCAACCATGTTGACCAACCGAGAGCCCCTTCTTCTCCAACTCTAGCCCCATCACTATTCCAAAAATGCTCAAACAGTCTCTGCTTACTCTGCTCTGTGAGTAGCAAAGGTGGACAAAATAAACTAAACTCGATTTCAGCCTGAAATAAAGCAGTGGCAACTTCTCTATAACCAGCTTGCCACTCAAATCTGCAAAGACTAAGAAATATGTCCACAAGACGAAGTTCTTGCTGAACAATTTCAGGATCCGGTGAAGAATCATCAGCTTGATGAGCCTGCTAAAAATAAAATATTTCCATTTAAAAATTAAAACCTATTTGAGAATCTTCTGAGATATTTACATGAAAAAAGACATTACAAAGTGAAAAGTGAAAACAATCATGGAAATGATGTGAAGTTGTTAACTTCTCAAAATATCATTTTTATGACCTCTGACAAGAAAGCAACTAGTTTATACACCACCAAAATGTAAGCAAAAATAGAAGGTTAGTTCAAACTTTGTTGTTCCCATTCATTGATAAAAATGACAGTAAACAAGATCTCATTATCAGCCAAATAAATCTATCACCTTCTGTTAAAAACCTTTCTTTATGTCCTAACACTTTAAAGGGGAAGAAAAGAAATTGAATAAAAGCAGTTGTTCAGAGACTAATATTCCTCCCTTTGTTTTTTACTTTTCCCTATCACATCATCAATCATGCATAAAAGTTAGTGATCTGATCATTCATTTTGTGGAAAATATCACCACTTGGGGGCAGACAAGATAACAAATTGAAAAAATATTGATAATAATCGCTTTCGCACGCAACAAGAAGAGGGAGAGGGTAAGCATAAAAAAGCTGAGAACCTGCCTAGAGTGCTTGCTGCATGAAGCAGACAGAGCTTCAATAGCATGGGCATACATCTTCCTAACCACTGAAACCTTGAATTTTGAGAAATTTCTCTGAACAACATGCAAGAACTCACTCCATAACTTGTAACTTCCAGAATGTTGCAAAAGTATCTTCTCCCATCTCCCAATTATCACATCTGAACTGTCTCTTGTTTGATAAGATTTTAAAAGGCAAAGTAATAGATCTTCATTCTCTGGGTTAAGCTCAACTGCCTTCTCCAGAATGCTAATTTTCTTTTCAAGTCTTTGCAAGCGAGCACCTTTCTGTCGTTGCATTCCGGCAACCTTATCTTGGAACTCTGCAAAAGCTAACCAAACTTTTTCATCATGGGGGTGCTCCCTTGTTAGTTTGTTAAACTCCCTAGTTTTATTTAACATTTCGTCGTCCCATGATTCTTCAAGTGGCAGTGAAATTTTAGAGTCGGATTCACTGGCAACGGCTCCATGAGATGAACCAACTTCTGATAAAGGTATAAACTCATCTTGTGCCGTATGAGGAGACAATATTGGAGCAACAAGACGAATGCGCTTGAAGCTTTTATGTCGTTCTAAAGCCATATGCTTTCCAGACCAGTATCGCCCAGCAGACTTCATTTTATCATCCAAAGCGTCAATATCACCATCTCTTTCCCCAAGTGAACCACTTTGATTCCACCAATACAAACCTTTAACATGTCGCCCAGATAAACTCAAGGGATTATACGGCTTGTGCCGGGCAATATCCATTCTGCATGGAATTTACAAAAAAATATCATCACACATCACTAACAACACAAATAAAATTCTCAGTAAAAAATAATTTCTTTGTGTGGATAAAGGCAGGGGAGGAGAAAAAATCTTGAATATAATAAATAACAAGTCAAAGGTTCATTGGAAACTAAATATAAATAAGAAGTCAAAGATTCAATGGAAACTAAATTACGTTTTTGGCTTGTTTGGTATGAGAGAATTTGAGAAGAGAGAGTTAGAAGAGAAATGTGGTATTTCTCTTGTTTGGCAAAGCAAAGAAAGAGAGAAGAGAGATACAAAATAAGTGGGTCCCATGTCATTTTTATTTCTCTCTTGGTATGAGAAGAATGACAAGGGAACCATCTTTTTATTTTAAATTGTCCATTATACCCTTGTTATATGTTAACTACTATATTCTTTTTTTAATTAATTGTTAGGGGTATATTTGTACTTTTAAAAATAACCAAACACTTCTCTCTTCTCTATTTCTCTTCTCTTTCTCTTATACCAAACAACATATTAAATCTACTCTATTTCCCTCATTTTTCTCTCTTCTCTCACTCTCTCTCACCTATTTCTCTCTTCTCACTTTCTTCTCACAACCAAACATACCCTTATGCACATCACTTTAAACACTAACTTAAACAATATAAGAGTAAATGTACAACAATGAAATTCCAATCAACTTCCCCGTCTCTTTCTAATTCTGAACTCCCAAAGTAAGCAACTTTGTTTCAATTTTTTGAGAAGTGAGAACATTAACTCGGAACCTCACCCCAAATTCAAAATCCCCATTGAACTTCTGCCAAGGTGGCTATCAGTAATGAGAAGATCAATTCTTCACTAATACACAAATGATCTTATAACAATAACTGATTCAGGAGAAACATTAATAAAAAACCATAGAACCAACCTAACAAAACCAAATACTCATTATTATATGGGTCATGATTCTAAACCTTAACCTGCAAAACTATAAAGAAGCCTAGCTCTATCGTCATTATATTAGCCAATAAAGCCAAATACACATTAAATCATGGTTCCTAGTCCAGTGCATTATGAACATAAAATGCATATTAGGCCCTGTTTGGATAAACAACTTAATTAACCGCCTATAGCATAAATGCTTATCATATAACTGCTTGTGCATAAGCTATTTCTATAACAATATAAAATAAAGTCAAGTTTTTTCGCATAAGCTATAAGTTGTATATAAGATATAAGATTTTTCATGAGCTACCCTGGAGAGCTTATGTAAATAAGATAAAAACAACTTATGAACATGTCATAACTCATGTTGTTTCCATAAACTCACTTGAAGAGTCTCATAAGTGTTTTTACCACAATAAAATCAAATAAGGTCCCGTTTGGAATAGCTTATTTTTGAGCTTATGCAAGTAAATAAGCTTTTATGTAAATTTACAAGTTCTCACTAATGAAAAGTGTATTTTTATAAGCTATTTTTTCATAATCTACCTTGAAAAACTTATAATAATAAATAAAAACTTATTTATTCGCACAAGTTGTTTTACCTATGCTCAAAAATAAGTTATTCCAAACGAGCCCTAAGTCAGTCCAACGGGTCCTAAACACTTAATCTTGATTCAAAATCCAGTTAAACGCATCATTATCCCTAACAACACAAAATTCAACCATCATTCAACAACCTCACCAAAAGAAACACTAATAATTCAAAATCTTAAGCAAAACCACTTGCAAATTGAAACAACCAATTAACTTGAATTCAAATTCCGATCCAATTTTTCTATCCAATATACCTGTAGATACACCCAAACGCGAGATTATCACGATCGCCATGAGAATCAAAGTAATAATCTTTAGCAGTGTTAGCCTCAGAATCAGCCCAAGCTCTAACACGGGACTTCCTCGAACCATAACCGTCGAATCCACTTCTCTCAGAAGACCGATCACGCTTCCTCTTCTTCTTCCTCTTGCTTCTCTTCTTCTCCTCTCTCCCAATTCCTTCTCCGTCAGATTCCGAAGATTCAAGAATCGCATAGGTAGGAGGCAAAGACTTCTCCTTAGGTCGATTTTCTTCGCTGTCGTCGTCTTGTGACGGTGATTCGGCGGTTTCGCGGTTGAGTAGCGAAGCAACGTCATTGTTGATGACGGATATGTCGGTGGTGAAGCTCGAGTTACTGAGCCATTGAGGAACCGAAGAAGTAGTGATTTGAAGAGAAGAGTTTGTGATAGGGAAGACGGGGAATAACGAAGATTTTGCATCGTCGGAGGACGCTGGCGCCGTCGTTTCTTCCGCCGGAAGCGGTTGTGAAGGGTCCATTTGAAAATCTTTGAAAACCCGGTTATGATGGTAATAGATTGTAGTATTAAAGAGAGGCTTTTTGTTCAAAAATGGGAACCGGTTAGGAGAATTGGGCTTGGACCTAACTAGACCGGGTTCAACTGATTTTAGAAGGAAAAAAAAAATGAAAATTTCCCTTCCCAATAAAAATAATTTGAAAATTGGTTTTTAGCCCCCCTACTTGCTCCAAAACGCCCCATATATTCCAAAATGCCCCCAATTTTGGACCCAGGACACTATGTATTATAGGATACGAAATCATATATTTTTCGTATTGTAGAATATGAAATAATGATTTACACCTAATTTCATATTATTCTACGATCTGAAAACACCTAATTTCATATTCTACGATTTGAAAATGCCTAATTTCATATTCTACGATCTGAAAACGCATAATTTCATATTCTACGATTTGAAAACGTGTTTAAAAAAAGGGGGGGCGTGCGAAAACCAAGCAGCAACGTGTTTCATATTCTCATGAAACAACACGAACAATTAAAGAAGATGGGCGATTTTAGGGTTTCGATTTGCCAAATCTTCTTCTCCAATCAATGTCCAGTTTAATCGATTTGTCAAATCTTCTTCTCCATTATCCAATCAAAGTCACGAAAAAAAAAAATCATTTTGTATCCTACAAAACGAATCACCAAGTAAGATTTCTTTAATCCCTATCACGAAATTGAACTTTGATTTTGTTTATGTTTTTTGTTTGTTAATGTGTTTAGAATTTGTATTTTTATCAATTTAGTGTTTAGGGAATTTATTTTGTTTATGGTTTTGATATTTTGAATGTTTAGGGTTTTGATTGTTTTTAATTTAGCTCTCTGTACTAAACTTAAATTTTCAAATGTTAACGGAATTATGGAAAGACTCACAGGATAAGAATATGTTATGTTAGACATATAGAAGTGTTATTCTGGTATATGTTCCTTCCATTCTATATCATGCTAGATATATATATTTTATTTGTAAAACCTAAATATATCTATGGATTTAAATTATGTGATATACTTAGTAGGTGAAGGAGTTATGAAAAAAACGTTAGGGCAAAAGATAGATATATAGGTCGACTTCGTATTCTAGAATACGAAATTGATATTTTTCATATCCTAGGATACGAAATAATCCAATTTCGTATTCTAGAATATGAAATTAGAGCGTTTTAAAAAAAAAAAATTATATTTCGTATTCTACGGGATGAAAACTTATATTTATTTTCAAAAATATGCCAATTTCGTATCCTAGGATATGAATGTGTATTTTTTTTACGCCCAATAAGATAAGCTAACTAGTCGTTGGAGTGTTTAACGTTATTTCATATCCTAGGATACGAACTTGGGTTATTTCATATCCTAGCTTACAAAACCCTTTATAAGGGTATTTTTGTCACGATGGGGGGCCTGAGAGTAATGATGGGGGGCCTAAAAAGCAATTTTCAAATAATTCATTTCTGCCCTCAGAATCTATTTTTCGAAGAAAAAAAAATTCGGAATCTTTATTCCAAAAGCCACTTTTATAGTTGTAGATGGTATACACTGTATTTTCACTTCTTGATAGATTTTTTTGCGTATTCAAAGTTTAAATATGAAAATTACTTTTGTCATCTTATAAATTATGGAATGCGTACTATGAAATGATAAAAATATCCTCATCTATTACTTAAGTCACGGACATCTCCTAAAAACACCCTACTAGATCTTATTTTTATAACGTCTGCTACAAGTAGCAGATGACATTTTTCAAAATTTTTCTTTTTTTCCTACATTCGTTACTTAAGTAACGGAAGGATAAAATAGTCATTTTGTAGGACACACGAGTAATCCATAAGATGACAAAAGTACTTTTCTTAAATATATATGTCAAAGCTTGTCAATACTAATTTCATGTGAAATATAAGATAATGTGGATTTTAAACTGATTTTTATGTGTATTCGAAGTTTAAATTTATGCAATAGAAACTGGTATATTTCGATAAATAAAATCCAGAAATTCTTAGAATATATTTTCCACTATTTAGGTATTTTAGATTCTAATTTCCAAAATAATTCATCGATTAAATTTTTCGGAACGTAGAATCCAAAACTCATAAAAATTGATTTTGAACTCTATTTTATGAACCAGAGAAATTCTTAGGTGAGTCCTCACCTATGCATTAATTATTAGGCACGACCAATCAAGTGATGCCAACTCATTAAAATATAAAATAATTTTTTTGACCACATTAAAATATAAAATAATTATAAATAATTAATAGTGTAATAATGAAACAAATCTAAACCAAATAAATAAAGCAAAAAAAAAAAAAGAAACAAAAAAGTATGGAGTTATTAACTATGCTTCCCTCCCAATTTCTATGTTTTGTCCATCACATAAGAAGAGATCAAGAGAGAATATCATAAGTTAATAAGCTCAAAAAATTATTTCAAACATTTTTATGTCTTTTAAGAAAAGCTATAATTTTTTTTAGTCTTATATTTTTCGAAAATTCAATGATTATTCAAACAATTATGATTAAAATCGATAAAAAAAATAACGGATAATTTTGATAATTTATGTTTTTTAAGTGATATTTAATTTTTTTTCTAGTAATAATTTAGGAGAAAATAATAAACTATTTGTAAATTGAATTAGGTTATCAAAATAGCTTATATTAACTTATAAACTATAAACTCAAAATTGAATATATTGTAAAATAGAGTCTATAGAAATAGATATCAAACTATAATCATAACTAAAAATCAACATAAAAATTAGTAAAACTCTTACGGTATACGTAACAAATAATAGAACAATAATATTGTAGCTAGTATAATAAATTAAAATATCCTTCACCTAATTAAACTTAAAATATATTTGATTTATACCTGAGTTGATCTTGAGATTGGTCGTGCCTAATATATTGTAGTTATGTAAACAATAATTAATGCCATTCAAAATTGTCTTCCTTTTTTTTTTCTTTCTATATTTGATTTAGATTTGGTTTCATTATTACACTATTAATTATTTATAATTATTTTATATTTTAATGAGTTATCATTACTTAATTGGTCGTGCCTAATAATTAATGCTTAGGTGAGGACTCACCTAAGAATTTCTCAACCATTTAGTTATGCGATTTAGATTCTAGATTCCGAAATCCTGAAAGTAGAAATCATAAGAGTTTAATTTTGTTGTAACCTGTTTTTTGCAATCAACTACTTGTTTTTTCAATGTTTTAATACCAAAATACCAACATTAAACCATCAAAATAATACCCAAATACTTTAATCAAACACAAAAATCGAATGAACATAAACTATAATTGTCGATAAACCAAAACAATGTGGATAAAAAATTATGATTCTGACTATGTCACTAAAATAAGAATTTCTTTACCAAATTTTTTTTTCTTTTTTGGAAAATAAATTCCAAAATAAGCTCAGGGGAAAATGAGGTTTTTGGGGGAAAATAAAAAACAAATCATGGGGTAAAATGGGGTTTTCTATATCGCTTCTTTTATAGCATTAATCTTCGATGGTTTCTCATCCCACCCCCCGTCATTCTTTTTCACCCCCCAGAAATCCAACTTTACCCTTGATTTTACTTCCAAAAAGTTCGGTACACGCGTACTGAACTTTTTCGATATTGAAAAATAAGTGTTTTACATCGTTAAAAAGTTCAGTACGCGTGTACTGAACTTTTTTTCAATGGTTAAAAATGGAAACCCAGGGGGTGAAAAAGAAAGCTGGGGGGTGGAGAAAGAAATCTTCTTAATCTTCAATGTATCCGTGTATCGAACTATCTGTTTGCTGATCCATCATTTATATTATAATAACTTTCAATCTAACATGGATCGATAAAGGAAGATAGCATAGAACATAAAAAAATTCAGAAATTCATTTTACTCAAAAAGCATTCAAATAACTTGTAACCACATGCCAAATACCCCCATCCACACATACCACATTTTTTTAAAGCCATTTGCTACCATGTCCATAGCACAATAAATTAAATGATGTCTCCATTACACCATCAAGATACACTTTGGTTACTTAAGTGTATCCTTAAATGTTGTCAAAAAAAAAAAAAAAAAATCCTTAAATAACATGTTAACAAGTTTCATTTGTCCTCAGCTTTGCCTTAACAACCCGTGCTTCCGATAATCGTTGTCAATCGCAGATCACAAAAGATAGCAGTTTGTTTTGATTTTGCTATGCAGCAGTGGTATAGCATCACTGTTTGACAATATTTTGTACTGAATATAACATATCGATATATTCATCAAACAATAGTGATTTGTTCAACTATGCCATTGCGCTAAAGCTCGGCTATTCAACAACAGTTTGTCCCACAATAGTAGTACCAACCCCATGCAAAATCTTAAAAAAGTAGCTACCTAAGAAAACACTAACAAATAGACTAAGAATTATCCCACATCATGTACAACCAAAGATTCCAAGGAATTCCCTTTCCATCACACATCAAAACAAAGAAACCAAAAGCCTAACATTACATCACATTTTGTTCTAAAATTACATCCTTGACCATGGTTAACAATTTGGGGAGGGAAGGGAAAAGATAAGAATAACCCACAAAATTAAAACTTCTCAATTCATTATGCAGGAATTTGAAAGTGCACAACTCTTTCCATATCATCTTTAAAATTTTGATAATGAAAAGCAGCATGGATGCAAAGGTGGCGCCTTTCCTTTTTCAATGATTTAATAACTAACCAACTTAGGGTAGTATTGACATTGTCATCAAGTGAAAAAATCGACAAATACTTCAAGATGATATCGGTTCATAAGGGTATGATAACCATGGATGCTTCAGAGCCTCGGATGCAGAAGGTCGCTTCTTTGGGTTAACCTCAAGCAAATGAGCAACAAAGTCAATGAAGCCTTGGTCTCCCATCGGTAATCTATGCCTCAAGGATGTCTTTTTTGGAATCAGGTATTCTAACCTGCTGCTTTCCTGCATTTCAATATACAGTACCTCACTGAACCATATTTCCGAGGTAATAAATGCAGAGGTAATGACAACAATTTTCTTTTAACAGGCAAGAATTATCACAAAATATGGTCAACATGCATTATGATAATATTTACGGCTATATATACATGGGATACAAAGTTTTTGTGTAGCTTTTTTCTTCCAACTGTTTCCGACATTTAGGCCTAATGAAATAATTGAATTAAATTTTGGATTGAAAATATAGGAATTAAAATAAAAATTACAACAATAAATGGATAGAATTTCGTCTAAAAACTTAATTTTTATCACGATAAAGGCCAATTTTACTCTTCATTAGAGAAAAGCGGGCAAACTAGTATGTCAGTGACATCTGCATGCCGTTAACGATGAATGAAAATAATAAATTTTAGATATTTTAAGGAGCTATCTCTCGTTTTCCTTTTTGAAGACACAATACAAATGAAAAGATCCCAAAGTTTATCGATTGTTCACTAATTCATTTCATATGCAAAGAAACTTAGAAATAAAATTCTTACCTGATTCCTCTCATATAGCATGTGATTTTTTGTGAAGTACTTGTATGTATCCCGTCCTTTTGCTAGCATACTTTGATCAATTGGACCAATGATCCCAATTACTCTAGCAAGTAATGTTGCCGGGGAATCATTTTGGAATAAGACCTACAACAGGCACAGTTGAGTATCAATAAGGATAAGAAAAGGGAGATTTGTGAGTGTATTTAACACAATAAAAATAGCACTTTACTAGAACAGATTCAATATCGGCTTTCACCAAAAAACGTAATAACCCTACAACTGCAAAGAACATACAGCTAAAAAGGTCACAGAACCTGATATGTCATACACATCTATAAGTTACTTCGTCAAGTTATTTAAGGCAGCGTTGGACACATAGAATGGAACAGAACGGCTTGTTCTGTTCTATTCAGCTGCTACACAGCAGTTTTATAGCGCCGTTATTTAAGAACATTCTATACTAAATAACATAATGTAGAACAATAGCGATTTCAAATTCTGCTACACTATAGCCATTAGCGGAAACTACGCGGGAAACAGTGTATTTCATATGAGAAAAGGGATCTACTAGAGCTCTTAAACTAAGAAAAGATAAACCATAGGAAAAGAAAAGAAAAAAAACACCAGAGTGCCTAAGACTCAAGTCCAAGTAATGGGCCTCTTAGACTCAAGTCCAACATATATTAATCCCAAGCCAATGTCATACTTGGACCCACGGTTCCTATCAAAGTTCCACTAAAACTACAAAGAAAGTCACTAGTGTTGTCAATCGTAGATTGTATAAAATAGCAGTTTGTTCAAATTCTGTTACACAGCAGTTTTATACTGCCACTATTTGACAACATTTATTTCTAAATAGCATACTGCAAAACAGTTGCAATGTGTTCAAATTCCACTACATTGTAGCCACTATTTAACAATCAAATCATTTTCACATCTAAAATATACTTTATCAGATTATTTAAGGTAATATTTGACACATGGATAGAATGAAATGGGATGGCTCATTTTGTTATGTTTTCTTTGCTTCAAATTTTTATTTTATTTTGTATCATTTTCTGCACCTCCAACAGGAAATTCAATATGAATCCTAGCATGCTTAACTTTGAAAAAAATTATGGCATTGTGAAATTAATTTAAAAAGTTATTCCTCATAATTACTATATTTTAAATCCAAAATTAAACTATTATACTTACATTGCCAGTACAAAGTTCTGCCAAGATGCATCCAAGGGACCAGATATCAATCTTCTTGTCATATGAAAGCCCTAGAATAACCTCGGGAGCACGATAGGACCTGGACTGAACATATGAGCAAAGGTGATCTGTCTCAAAACAACTACTTCCAAGATCAATGACCTTCACCTCACATCGGCTATAGCTTTTAACCAAGATATTCTCTGGCTTCAAGTCACAATGTATTAGTCCAAGGCCATGTAAATACTGAAGTGCTTCCAAACACTGAATGGTAATTGACTGCACAAACAAATCAAAAAAATTTTGTAACAATAGTAATAGAATTGTAGATAAAAATGAAAACTAAAAATGTCAGGATGCCACCAGAACCCTACAAACCTGCAATCTCGGCATTGTGAAGTACACTTCCCCTCCCGATTCTCTGTTGAATTTATGAAACTCGTATAAATTGGCTTTGAGTAGTTCACATACTATTAACAAATGTTCCTGCAGTTCAACAACAGAAAGGAATGAAAAGTGGTAAAGTCAGATGTGTAAGTTGATAGATATTTCTCAACATCACATTGAAAAGCTACTCCTCATAATGTAATTCAAATATTTCCAAAATATGACACGGTGCGACTAGTTATATTTTATAACGAAGCCTGGATTGTGTTAAAAGTTGCCATAGCCACAAACACATTAAGTGGTTGTAGCTACAATTAATACAAAAATAACAAATGCAGTATTGTTGCGGCACAAATTAATATAGAAGAAGTGATAAATAAACAAATACCAACAGCACGGCAATAACCAATATTTACTCGGTTATTATATTAAAGATGAAAGTTAAAGTCAAGTGAAAACAAATTTTCTTTAGTCATCCATATTATAAAATTAATGTTAAAATTTCCTAGGAATGACAATATCAAATGTTGCACTACAATTGATTGAAAGAACAGCACGGCAATAACCAATATTTACTCAGTTATTATATTAAAGATGAAAGTTAAAGTCAAGTGAAAACAAATTTTATTTAGTCATCCATAGTATAAAATTAATGTTAAAATTTCCTAGGAATGACAATATCAAATGTTGCACTACAATTGATTGAAAGTAAAATGCAATAGTATTAACAAGATCAGTAGCGCATCCAGAATCACTTACTCTATAATAGAAATAATCATATAATCGCAAAATGTGATACTTGTCTCCAGGATCATGCTTATTGACATACTTGAGAAGTTTGATCTCATCAAGGCTTTGGTCAAAGAAATCCTTGTTGTTCTTTATAATTTTAATACAAACATCGACACCTGTGTGCAGATCATGAGCTTGTATAGCTTTACTAAATGCAGCAGATCCCAGATACTCGGTGACATGATAGCGGCCAGCAATTACAGAATTTAAAACAACATGGAAATTCTTGTCCTCCTCAAATCCAGTTCTGAACAACAAAACATGGTTTTAGATAGCATCTTGAGGCCATATTTATAAAGAGCATAAAACAATGACTAGAATGTCAACTGTGCATCATAGCAGGAATACAATGACAAGCTCATTCAGGTCTTCTAACACGGAAAATAAATGAATATACATAAATATACTCGGTTCCGTAATTTAACAGAGCAAAGGAAATTTTACAGATTGAAATCAAAAGGAAATAGAAACTATGTTGCCATATTAGTTTCGTCTTATTATCCATTGTTAACAGGACCAAAAGTTTCACAAAATATTATTTGCACTTGCTAGTGTGGACATCGAAGTATCTGAAGGTTAAAAAAATGACTGTTAAGAATTGATTAGATTAATGTATTAGGATTCATAAGTGAGCAGAGATAGACTGAACAAAAAAGATAACATTCTCAATATAAAGTTAACATTATAACGTAAGGATGCACATAGCTGATACCATATTAGTTCGATTAAAAAAAGGTTTTATACAGTACCCATATCCTCAAATACTTTGCAAATCAACGAAAATAGTAACCATGTTTATTTATTGAAGACATGCCTGTTTTTCCTGTGCACAATCTTTAGATTGAAGGTTTCAAATTCCTCCTCCTGAGCCTTTATTTGCCTTACCTGCTCTTGCACAGCAGCAATCTCTTCATCCTCTTGTGATACACCTAAATCATCTTCCCTTGTAATGTCAACCTCTTCATCATCCTTTTCATGCTTGACATGCTCTTTATCAGCGTACCCGTAATTATCGACAGTAGTTGGAGAAGAGTTCGAGGATCTAACCGCATGAGCATTATTCTCATCCCTAGAACTTTTCTCGGGTGAAGAATCACTACTCTTCTGCCTCCACGAAGAAAGCATTTCATCAGATTCCTCAAAAGCATTAATGCAGTCATTGGCATCATCTGCATTACAATTATTTAACCATGGCGACTTACTGGAACCACCCTGAATCGTATGGCTATCTTTAAGAGATTGAGGAAACGAAAAGTTGCCATCAGTATGTGTTTTTATTTGTGACTGTGCGTCTTTATGGCCTCCAATGACATATTTATTTGACTCAATCTCGTCATTTTTCTTCTTATTTTTGAATGATTTGTCCATAGAATTCTTACCGAAATCGCGATGAGAGTGTTTGGATCCTCCAAGTCCGCTATCGCGATCACGGAAATATTCTAAATCCCCTTCACTACTACCACCAATAAAACTTCCATGCACGTCACTGCCGATATCGGCAGCATCACTGTTGAAACCCACCCCGATTGACCTGACTGAACCGTGCTGATCATCTTCCATTTCCTCAACTCGTGATCTTCCACTGTGATTCAGCACTTTTCCATCTCCCAACATGATTAGGTCATTCGCCTGAGGAACAAAGCCCTGCCAGACAGGTTCTGCATGCATCAGATTCAGTTCTTCGACATCCATCAATTCTCCATCATATTGAGCCATTAAATCATTACCATTAGCCCTTCCATACATATTAGTAACTGTTATGCCGATAGGATCATCTGAACCTGTGACCGGCTCAACATTCTTTGCTTGAAGATATTGCTCTCCAGAGAAATAAGAATCCTCTTCAGCGAAAGACTGATCATCATCGTCATCTTTGGCAGGACCTCTTTCCTGAGGATCTGGAACGCTTCCATGCCCGGTCCCCTTTTCATTGTCACTAGGGTAATCGATTTCATGCGCCAAAAACCAGGCCTCATCCTCAATAGGTTGTCTCATGTACCCAACATCGTCGTCATCATCATATTCATCAGAGTCCCAATATTCATTTGGATAATCAACAGATTCACTCAACCCATCACCAACTGTAGCAAAACCTGATACAAGATCAGAAGTATCCTCTGATATTCCTTGACTAACTGACAGCCAACTGCCCCCTGTAGCCTTCCTCAAACCTAAAACGTATACAAAAAGATCAAAGTCATGGTCTTTGTAACAAAGCATGCACAATCAGATACAACAATCACAAATAATCTTTGGATATGTACAAATGGCTGAGATTAGTTAATGTGGGAAAATAGGCCAATCAAATGCATTTACCTTGGTAACCTTACTTTTATGTGGTCCATTGGCATTAGCACAGAGGGGAACTAACTAATATTTAAGTCATTTTGATTCAAGACATTGTTTATGAACTACGGAATACAAAATGTGACATTAAGGAAACTAGTTCTACTCACAAAATATCATTGAAAAGTAATCACATTAGCATCCACGATAAAATTTACAGAGTAAATAGGACGAATCACCCATTCTAGTCAAGTCTACATAATGATTATAGCCATATACCCAACGTAAATTTCACCATTTTTAAGTCAAACTACAAGTAGGCAACAAGATGAAAGAGATTCAGGTGCTAAAGCTGGTAAGTGGAATACTATTTTATCTAACAATGTCAAAATTAAATCCAATTGGCATCAAAGGGAATGAGTATGTCAAATTGTAGTGCATACAAACTTAATACCAGAAAGCTGCCTAATGAATTAAGCATCACTTAAAACATCTAGTGTACAATGAAACACATTAACCAAGTGATTAATGAGCTCCAGTTACGGATTATGAATCCTGGCTAGAACAATCCTTGGCCAGGTATTACTTACCTCTGGCCAAACGCCGGATTGTCGGGGGGAGGTCGTTTCCCTAAGAACCAGAGGATTAAGACCATAAAAGAAGTAACAGATTATTGATTATTAAACCCCTAAATCAAAATGCTACGCACAGAAAGAGGGAAATCGCACTGAGCATACAAAACTACCATCATGACAAACCAACAAATCAGACAGTAATTTGAGCCCTAAAAGGTGAAACAGCTACAAGGACATTTGAAAGCATATCCATATATTTTAATACGTTAATAATATCATGTATAAAAGCTTACCTGCATTTTTTATTTCTTGTCCAATAGGGACATCCAGATATGATCCGATAAGTAAGCTGCTGTCAGCACTAGCGAGCTTCCCAGCCAATCCGTCAGATTCAAACTTCTCGCTCCAATTAATAGTCAACGGCTTGTCTTCTGACTTAATTTTCACAGGAGGAAGCCTTGGATACTCTTCCTTCTGCTTCTCCGATGCAAGCGGAAAACTTACGCTCCCAATGTTATTCTGTTCAGAACTGCCTTGCAACTTCCCCAAGTAAAAAGCTCTCCCCACTTCATCCACCTGCTCTTTTATATAAGCCCTCGCATCACTGATTTCTGGCTTTCTTTTTTCATCTACTTTTTCGGAATAATTTGAGCTATTATAGCTCGTAGACACATCCCCCTTGGAGAAAGGGAAAACAGTCTTGATGGAACAATCTTTCCATACATCAGAAGACGAATTTGCATTCTCGTCAGCTCTTGACAACACATTATCTGCCAAGTTCTCTTTAAGTGATGAACTACTAAATTTAAGCTGCTGCCGATCAATTTCCTTAGAGTCTTTGTTTTGAACAACGTTAAACTTTGGTTCCGTAGAGGCTTTGGCACTACTTCCAAGCCACGAGGGTTTTTTCTCAGCAGGAACATTATTTTCCTCCGTGCTTTTTACATTACTGTTGACTGCATCAAAGGCTTCACTCGTTTGAATTTTTGATTGCTGAGACACTGAGACCTTTGAAGTATTATTAGCCTTGCCTCCACCATCAATTTGGTAAGGCTCCGCAGGACCATTGATCTTCCATGAGTGTAAATCAAACACACTGTCCTCAGAACTCTTCAAGAAAGTGAAATTTGTTCCACTTGTTCCAACAACTTCATTAGATTTATTCCTTTCCTCAGCCGGAGTAGCATGTTTCCACTTGCTCTCGGTAGTATTTCTACCAGTCCCACACTCAATTTCCTTCACAATCAGTTCTTTAGAAACTTCAACACTATCACGTGAATCTGACCCTCGATTTTCTACAACGAGCTTCCCCTTATCATTCTGCGACACATCACACAAGTTCTTTTCTTCCAATGTAAGCTTCTGAAGGAATCCGTTTACATCAGAACTGTTATTGAGCTCACTCCGTAAAGCTGCTTCAGCTCGTGTGAACCGGTTCCTCTTCAAAAAATCCAAAATCCCTTCAACTGAATTTGTTTCTGCCATTTCCAAATCTATACCAACCTAAACTCAATCCCACAAAACAAAAACCAGACTTCAGGAAAAAAACCAAACAACAGTTTCGATTCCAAAACAAAACAAAGAAAAACACAAATAGAAACAAGTACACTAAGGATCTTACCCTTAAGTAATTAAAAATAGAAAGTATATTCTGGAAAGTGTAGTTTCAAAGTCAACAATGCATTAAATGTTTCACTTTTCACTCTTCCATAAATTCTTAACCAGTATCCTTAGTCAATCATTGGTATGGTCCAAAATCTCAAAATACCAAATTCATATATCACATTTCCATGGCAACCATTATTTCCACACACAAAAAAACAAAACTTAGTCCAAGTTAGAGGGAAATTAAAGAACTTACTCACGTAGTATCAAGCATAATCAAATTTGTGTAACATTCCTCCTTTGTATTTGTAAATTACAATCAGTACTGAACCTGAATAAACCAAAAACCTCAAAACCCAAACATACCCAGAAGCATAAATGCTTGTTTCACCTAGAACATAAAACCTCAGCAACCAAACACAACCAATTTGACAACAAAACAACAACAAAATTGTTCCTTGAAAACAACGAAACCTAGGAAATGGTTCCAAACTTTAAAAAACAACAAAAACAAGGTGAGATTTTCACAATCACCGATCCAACACCAGCGGAGAAAATCACAGACACCCAGATAAAATCAACCAAAAGGGTACCCGCAGAATTTCACCAACAACAAAAAAACAGAAAATCTCAACAAAAAAAAAATTGAAAAAATACGAGGTTTTTGTAAAATGAAGATTTTTGGGAACAAAATCAAACTATCACCAAGATCTGACATTTACATTTAAGAATGATTTTCTAGGTTTATGTTTGAAGAATACGAAAAATGGGGTCTTTAAAAAATGACGAAAGAACAATAATTTGAAAATGATAACAGTAATAATAATAAAATAAATAAAAGATAAAAAAGGAGAAGCATAGAGAAAAAGTACCTGAGAGAAGCTTGTGTTTAAAAGGGTGTTAGAGAGAGAAAGAGAGAGATGGGATGGTCTTTCGTTCGTTGTTGTTGTTGCTGGTTTGGCCGTCTCTCTGGTGATGAATTGAGGTGGTGGTGGTGATGGTGGTGGACCAAGCCCTTTTGTTTTTTGATTTTTATATAAGATACTACTATATATGCTTTCTATTATAAATTTATTATTATTGTGTATATTTTATTCTTTTATCTTATTTTTTGTTTTTAATTAAAAAAAATATTGTCATGCGAGCTTAACTCAATAATTAGGACATTATATGTATTATATAGTATATAGTAAACTTCGATCATTACACTTATCTATTTTAAGAGAAAAAAATGTTATGTATGTATCACTAAAATTCTCACATAATTATAAAATTCTAGGTTCGAAGTCCAAAAAAATATGTTTAATTTTAAAATATCGACATTGTTATTTGGGTTACTACTTCGATTATATATATATAAGGGAAATTTTAACATGGATCACTTCTTCAAGTGGTTCATGGTGGACCATTCATAAAAAATCTCATAACGAATACAAATTTTACAAAATCCACCGTTTGATTGAAAGTTTATATCATATAGATCATCTATAGAAAATTTTAGAAAAATTGAAAATCATTTGATATGTTATTGGGATCCATCAATATTAACGGTTTATTAAATACTGTAAATCTTGATAAATTCCAATAAAATATCAAATGATTTACAATTTTTTTAAATTTTTTTATGGATGCTCTATATGATATAAACTTTCAATCTACCAATAAATTTTGTAAAATTTGTATTCGGTAAATCACTTGTCCACGGTGGACCACTTGTGAATGTGGTCCACCGTAGTATTAGCCATATATATAAGCATAAATTGACATTTTAGATTCATTTAAAAAGTCATAAGGATAAATAAATATTTCTATTTTTAAAAAATATTTATTTTAGTAGACAAAATGGCAAACAAACTAAAACTCACTATTTTATAATTATGTGGTATCAAATTTGAACCATAATAAGTAGCAAAAAAAAAAATAAAATTGAACCATAATAAAATCGATCAACCTAACAATATATAATTAAAAATTTTAGATTTGAACAAATCATCTAACTTAGATTTGAACAAATCATCTAACTTAACAATATCAATATATATATATATATATATATATATATATATATATATATATATATATATATATATATATATATATATATATATATATATATATATATATAGGGGATGTTTCAAGTGAGAGGAGTGTTTATTGTGAGAAATGAGAAAAATGAATAATGACATTTAGATCAAAATTAACGTATCAGATTAAAAGGTGCACCTTCACTTCTTTTTATGCACCTACCCTCTCCTCCCAGTCTCTTCTCCTTCCTTATTTTCTCTCTATCAAACGCAAAATATGCACTTTGCAGTGAGCCAAAATAGAGTTCGAACATCATCTTGTAAAAATCATCCGCAAATATCATCATATTTATGTACAGTGTCCTCATCTTCATCATAAATCCCAAAAAAACTCTACCATTGACTACATTTATTCTTAGATCAAATCTAACTAAACCCTTATAAATATGTCCTAAATCAATATATTCATTCAATTTCCCATTACCTATTGGTGTTCTGGTAATAATTTAACACCCAATTTTAAACTTGACCAGATTTACGATTACTGTTGAGTTTATGTTTATGGTACTCTTCTTTCATCAACAAATTACACAACAAAACTTACACATAAAAATACTATTTTTAATTGCCTAAATCCCCTTTGTCTATGATTTTCACATGAATGATGCATAACAACGGCGAGAGAGAGACAGGGCGAGGAAAGTAAAGACGAGACAGCGAGAGAAGAAGTGGAAACACAAAAGGAGAATAATTTGGTGTATGCTGGTGTAAAAAATTAAAAGCATTTGATGTGATCTAATGGTTGTGATTTAACCCTCTCATCTCTCACAATAAATTGTACTCTCACTTGAAACTTCCCCTATATATATATATATATATGCTGCCGTTAAAAAAATACATATATTTGAGTTTTTATTTTTACAAATACTTTCATTTGACTTTAATTGTGTTACATTGTGGTGCGAAACATTTTACATAATCAATAAATCTTATTTATTCGTGTTATTTTAAAATTATTTATTTTGACAATAAGAATCGATATTTTGCCACTCTAGGTTTAAAAACTGGTGAGTCGTGCTGCCTTTTCAGACATTGGTCTTCTTCTCACGCTTGGGTATGCTCTGACAATAACCCTGTCACATGTTAGGAGAATTATTTGTAAAGCTTATGGAATCGATCTTGGAGAGGTTTCATTCAGAGATAATTTATGTGCTTCGTTCTTTTATTTAGCATTCAGATATCATTGAGCAATTGTGCATTATTGTGGTTCTGCCTTGCAAGGTGGTGTTTTCCCTCCAACAAATTAGGGTTCCGATTTTGAAATTAAAAAAATCTCTAATATTTTATATTAATTTGTCGCCTATAAATGGAGGCAATTTATTGACGAAGGTTGTGTGCCAATATCATATCGAGAAACATTCTGGTGAAATTCAAAACATAGCTATGGCTAAAGTTTGTAAAAAGTTCAATACTATTGCTAAGATTGCACAAACTAAAGAAACGATTCGAATCCAGGTCAGTGTTCTTTGCTTGTGGAAGGTCCCCACGTTCCTGAATCCTGCAAAAACGAGTTCTATTGAGATGGCGTTGGTTGATTTAAAGGTATAATCTTTATGGTTTGAATTTTTTAAGTAATTGGTTCTGTAGTATTTAACATATTAGAGTTACAGTTGCAAGTCTGTGTAATATTTTATTTTTAAATTATAGGGTGGGAAGATTCATGCTACTATTATGAAGCAATTCTTATATATGTTTGAGGCTAAGATTGAGGAAGGAGGGATGTACCATATGTCATACTTTTTTGTGGCTCCTCAGGTTAGTTACTATAGAACTACGTTACATCCTTCAAAGCTTTTTTCACGCTGAAAACAAAGCTGCAGCATGTCAAGAGTTCTGATATATGTCAGTATCGGTTGAGTCTTTCAACTTTGGCTAAAGTCTGCAGTCATCCCATGATTATGAATTTTTAGTTGGTTAGTGTTATTGTTGTTAGTGTGTTTAATTGTTAGACCGATTTTCTCATTTAATAAGTAAAAATAAAATTTCTGTTGCAGATGTAATGGGTTTGGTTACTGGGATTTCTGCTGAAAGGGAATATGTTAGAGATGGAAAGATAACTAAGATGGTTGATGTTGAGCTGACTGACGCTAGGTAAAACTAAATTTGATTTTGTTAGCTGTGTATGTTGTGTTTTACTGATAAAATATGTTGTCTACATTGTTTGTATTTAAGTTGTTCGAGTTTTGATTGTATTTGATATTTGTTTTGTGTTATAAAGCGGCAATTGTGAATGTGCTTTGTTCGTTGACTATGTTGACGAGCTGAATAAGAAAATAGGCAAGGCTAATGAAAGGCTACCTGTTGTGGTGATTCAATTTGCAAAAGTCAAGATATTTAGAGGTAATATTACATGACAACTTCTAAGTACAATATTATGTCACAAAGAAATTCTGACATTAGTGCTATGTTCTTTGTAGATCAAGCATCTATTCAAAATGTCATCAACACTACTAGGATTTTTGTTAATCCTGATATTCCTGCTGTTGATTTCAATAATAGGTTTAAAATATAATTTCAGTTTATTTATATAGTTTGTATTCTTTTTTTTTTTTTCCTTTAATGTTTGGCTTTGGTGTAGTTGATTAACGATTATCAATTTACCCAGTATTGTTGTTCATTGTAACACCCCCTTTTTAGAGATTGAAAAGAAGAGTGTCACAGTTCTCTATCCAATTTTAAATGCTTAATTAATAGAAGAAGATATATACAATTATCTTGATTTATTGTTTTGTTATAAAAGAAAAATGATAAGTGAGAAATGTACTCGAATATGAATACTAATATTTTCTTTAAAAGTTTTTCAAAATTCTCTTTATATAAATTTAGAGTAAGCCCATAAATAATATGCATCAATTATATGAAATACTCATACTCAAAGGATTTGCAAACATAAAATATTTTCATTGCTCATAAGTATCTTACAGTTTTTCAATTGAAAATAATTAAAAGATAATTTCTACAAAAGATTCAAACCCATAAATGATCACGAGCTGGTCAAAACACCAAAGATGTCATCGAGAGAGTACTCCAATGACATCATCAATATCCCTCAAACTCCGAAATAAAAACTAGGCCACTAGTCAACACTAACGATCTTTGTATTAATGCCTCTCACAATGTTGTGTTTGAACTTCAACTTGAGGTCTATGATATCCTGCACTGACTGTTGTAAGGGGTGAATTACTTGTACACAAATTACCATCGTCGTGATGTCACAAGGCTACACATAATATTATGCAATTATAGATGCATTTTTATTTTACTAGTATATATACATACCTGAGTATAAGTCTAATCATATATTTAAATCAAGTAGTCAAATAGTCACATATAATCATTCAAACACAAAAATATCAATTACAGAAAAACATTATATCAATGTCACATATCAACAATTAGTCAAAAATAAAGATATGATACTTTATCAAATATATCACTCACCAAAATTTAGTCATTTATAATTTATATAATATTCAATCATAATTCTTCACTAGAAGTTAGTCTTCTATCTTAAAGTTAGTCTTCTAACTTAATTAGTAATATCCCTGTTTCAACCTACTCCATGGAGACCACTATTAGAAGCATAAGACCGTTTCTACTGTCATATCATGGTCGTTTGCAGCGAACATATATCAAATATGTCTCAACCATTCTGGCCCGAGTGTTGCACCTTATTATAGATAGTCTTGCACAGTCAGGTTTCACCACGTCGGGTTTTATGATTTCCTCCAGTCAGAGTTGCTATCACTGACTATTGATAGGAGTTCAAAACGCCGGTGAACCCTAGTAGGTCTGTAGGCGACCAAGCCGAACCTATCCTCAGTCTTACATACATTATAGTACTGTAAGAAACATCATGTTTTGCTCCTCACCAACCTAAATTGTCTTTGTCAATGTCTAACTTGACATATTAATCCTCGAGACTCATAATACAACTTATGAGGGATCATCTCAAACTTTCACCATGAACACTCAAGCACATATATATCATTATAAATAAACAAATTAAAACATAAACAATTTATTTATTTTTCTTCATAAGATATTTTCAAATCATCAAATTATTGAAGTTTTATTTAGACATATAATCAACTAAATCAATCATTATTTTGCATATATCTTAATGAATTTAAAATTACTAACACCAAGTACACAACTCCCTAATTAAAACTAATATGGTTAATAGGTCTTTACCCCCTGCTAAGTGAGCGTGTTTTGCATTTCCCCCCTGCTAAAAATTTCATGAACAATGCCCCCATGCAAAGTTTTTTTTTTTGGTTTTCTCCCTTGAGTGCACTTTTTACATCGGTTATTTTGTTCAACCGATTTAAAAAGTTATGTTTTTTAAATCGGTTATTTTGTTCAACCGATTTAAAAAGTTCAAATTTCTTGCATCCAAGAGAGGAAAAGGGGGGAAACCAAAAAAAAAACTTTGCAAGGGGGCATTCTTCAAGAAAATTTTAGCGGGGGGTAACGCAAAACACGCTCACTTAGCAGGGGGGTAAAGACCTATTAACCCAAACTAATAATATATATACAAGTAACACATTTCTTGTGCTCATCGAAACTTATTATTAGCAATTCCCCTTACCTCAAAGCTTTCCAATATAACTTGAGCAATCACCTTCTTCTATAAAACCTATTCACTCATCAAAACAACTATCTCTTAACTAACTATATATCATTATATTAAATAACTCCTAACATGACTAATGTATTAAATGAAATTATTCAAGAACTGAAACCTATCATAATTACGAAAATTGCATGATAGTTTGCTTCCAATGCATATACATATTTTTCACCTGCACATTCTTATTTATCAAGTGTGACACCCAACCCGTATTAATAAAAATATTACTTTTAGAAAATATCTTTCAAATACGCAACGGAAAACAAAACTTGATTTATAAAATTAATACGGTTCAAGTATTACAAACTTCATTAAAATACAGCCAATAACGTAATTAGTTAAAACATCACTTGAATAAATACTTTTCAAAACGATACAACTTCAAAATAAATTAAGATAATAAAAATCAAGGCTCTATGAACATATATACATTCTAAGGATCCCTATCCCCGTGTCATGATCAGAGCGGAGCTTCACCAACGACTCGGTCACAAACATAACCTGAGAACCTGAACCCCCAAAGGTTCAGCACATACACAAAACAGAGGGTTAGATAATATAACCATAAAAAGAAACTAAGTGCAAGAACACACTTAACACTTATGATATAGTATGTTCATGTCTAACAATTCAAATCATAAACATACATTAATCTCATGTCATTCATATCACATAATCATACAAATACAATACATGTCACAATAATATCATATTCTAAATCAATGGACAAAGTATACACCTCATTACCAATTATCAATCATTTAGCACACAATTTATAATACACTTAATCACTTAAGATAAGAATTACCAATCAATATCAATTACCAATTATCACATCTAATCACATATTCCTAATGCAACTAATGTCAATTACTCATGTCATGTCACCCTACACACGACTAATGCATGTGGTACCATTCATCAATTTATTGGAAAACTTATTCCAATTATATTTTAGTCAACCGCAGCTACTAAAATATCTGCTATACTTTAGGGCTCATCTAAAGTATCTGCTCAACATACAATATGAGTGCATGAATGTACAATTACCAAACACCTGGTTTACATATTTTAGTCAACCACAGCTACTAAAATATCTACAATACTTTAGGGTTCATCTAAAGTATCTGCTCAACATACAAAGATAATATAATCCATATATTCTAACACTTATTTTTAAAGAATATATCTTCTCTATTAATTAAATCACATTAATTAATCTTCTCAATTGATCATACATTCAAGATCATCATCATCATTAATCATTCACAAATAAGATATACATACATGTTTCAATCACACATACGTAAGCATATCATTATCATAATCACATACTCATGGTTCAATAATAACTTAATTATCATAACACATTATCTCTCAAAAGTACTCATACGTAAGCTATCATGTCATCCTATAATAAAAAGATCATAATTAAGACATGTTATAAGTATACAATCCATCAAATTGATCCTTTAAATAAAACTGAATTCAGGTTTGGTCGCTGAGCTACCACCTGGCGAGCACCTAGCGAGCAGTTACAGACTGTTGGTCGCCGCCAGCTAGCTGACAGCTACAACGGTCGCTAGCCGATCGCTGGGCGACCATATAAATTTCTGGAAATTTCCAGGAGCTATGAATGCTCGCTATAGCAAGCTTGGTACCTAGCTCAGCGAGCGTACCCAGAAAATTACCCCTGTTTCGGGTTTCAACTTAAAATCACATAAAAATGTCATTTTTCATCATATAAATCATTAAAGCCATCAACTTTAAGCATATAAAGATCATATAAGTTCAGAAGTACAACTATAAACATGATTTAACACCAAAAATGTAAGAATCATGAATTATTTATATATTTATTCAAAACTTCATAACAACATAATTGACATACAAAGTATAGATTTTTCTCATATTAATCAATTTACTAAACACGAATAATTATCTAGAATCATTCAATCAACATTATATCATATAGATAAACACCTTCCCAAAACCCAAAAATGAGTGAAGAGAGTTTGGGTGTGGAGTCATAGACAAACTCCCCTCTCTTTGATCACCCAAAATTATATTATCTAAACCTCTTACCTTAGATTGAAGCTTTACATCTCTAAGCTCTACACTTTGACTCCCTTCTACATCTTCAAGCTTGGTTCTTCCACATTTTCTCTCTATCTCTCTTTCTCTCAAATTTGTGACAAATGAAACCACAACTCTACTCCTCATAAAAATTACTCCTTTATATACTCTCCACTTAGGTTAGGGTCAATTTCCAATATTACTCTTATTTTCTCTACAAATCTCACTCACAAACTCAACTTTACTCTTACCACTAATTATCGTACTATTTACTCAATTGCCACTACTTCCTCCCCAAGATACTCTATCCTTTTAGATAATAACCAAAGTGACATTCTTATCTCTACACAATCCAGTAACTCATACTAAATTACTACATTACCCTTGTTTCTATCAAAAACTCTTATTCCTTTTAATTAAGCCCAATACTCATAAAAGTCCATTACTAACAATCATAAAGGTAACAACTAATCAATGCATACAAAACACACCAATTAATTAAATAAAATCAATCAATCAAATATAATAAAATATAAGATTTAGTGTTACAACTCTCCCCCACTTAAAAGATTTTCGCCCTCGAAAATTACATGATCCAAATAATCCCATAAAACCACTTCGTCATCCAACTCTCCAATAAAATTTCCAAATTCCACACATTATCAATTTGACAAAACTAGTTTATTCAATCAACACGATTTTCGTTTACCATTAACAAGAGATTAAGGCTGGACAATTCCTTAATTTGCCAATAAGTATCCGATAACCATGATGGTAGCATAAACCATCTTTACCAAACTTCAAATATGTTCTTTTATCAAGAACCTTCCATCACAAGTATCCTTCAATTTTGCACATTCCAAAAATAATCTTCTTCTTCCAAGGAACATTCACAACTTCATACTTTCCATAAATCTTTATTCTCAATTTCGATCTCTTGATTTCTTTCTTAATCCGTATACTTCATGTCTAATTCTTATCCAAACACATTCCAAATTTCATCATCCCATATCCATTTGTCAAGAAGGTTTTCTAATTTCTCTTAATAACCAACGAAACTACTTTCTTAGTGACACAAATATCCATTTCACACTAGTCCTCATATTTATGCCAAATTCCAACACAATTTTTTTAATCCCCAAATTAGCGCTTCACGCTCATCCTTCCCATAGTTTCGACAATTCTACCTTAATAAGAATAATCAACTTCATTCCGGAAAATACTTCCTCTTTAATACTTCGTAACTTCTCGATTTTCCGTAAGTCCTAACTTCTCTCTTTAATCCTTAGCTTCGCCAAATTGCATATCCATATATAAATCTCATTTCAACCACTCCATTGATGACACAATTCCAACATTCGATACCCAAATTCTTGCATCAAATTTCCAACATAACTATGTTCTTTCCAAATTATCTCTTACTTAACTTTTGTATTCCTTAATGCAAACGATTTCACTTTCACTTTTTCCTTTGAGATACTCTCATCCAAATATATCTTAAGTCAACCATCAACTCACACATTAATGCTATGCCTATCTCTCTTACACTAAGCACAATCTTTTAATCCTTCTATTCCTCATCATCTTTCCTATACTCAATCTTTCTTCCGATAGTCAATCACTTAAATAATTCTCAATACGTTTTTTTCGAAGATTAAATTAAATTAATTATCCATATCCTTCATTTAGCGTCGCTTTTTACTCATCTTTATCTCGACTTCCAATATCTCATGAGAATATTTCCAAATACCCTTCTACTTTAACGATCACATCGTTTCGATTCCAACGGCAACCTTATCTTAAAATTTCCTTTGAACTCAATAATTCCAACTTACAAATTCCATCTTAGAATCTTGTAATTCCGTTCTCATCTCTTTGAGGTTCGCTTTCTTCACTTTCACTAATTTCGCACTAGTCGATCCATTAAGTCCAAATCCACTTTCTAATTTCCTCAAATCTCTTCAAGAATACGGCTCACCAACTTCATCACACTTGACTTACACTTCTAAATGTCACCTCCTATATTAACTCACATTTTTGAACTCGTTCACTTAACTTCAATTCTTTCGTCATAACCACCGACCTTCGTGAAACTCGTTTCTCTAAGTATCATCCATTACATTAACTCTACTTAGCTAGTAACACAATCCAAAATATAAATCCTTCGAAATTCTAACAATTTTATCATGCTACTTATTCATCTCTATTTGATCAACCAATACTTCGAATTCTCGCGATCGTCAAATACCTCCACTTTCGAACCATACAAACAACGCTTCCAAAATTATCAACACACTTTGAGATCCTTTTCTTCAACCGACTCCAAAATAAACTTCACTAACGCATAAACGCTCTTCTCCGGGTATCTCTATCTATCTTATTCTCTTATACTCAAACGTCTCAAAGGAGTATAACTTTCTCCCCGACTTATCTCAAGCTAACCTACAAACATCTATTGAAATTCCCAATTCTTACAACTGACTATAGGTTTCTATGGTTCTAACTTATTCTTCCCAAAAGAATCTAACAACGACAGTGTTCACACATATGTCGCGTAGGAGGGGTAACTACAACATCTACCTAAGATTGCACAAAAGCAAATTAAAGCATTTCATATAGAAATTCAAGTAATATGCATCTTCTATAGATCTTAAAAAAAATAAGAATCAATTCAAGACAAGAAAAGATGAATATTACATAACAATCAAATCCAAACAATCTAATAGTTCACATATATTAAATCATATCGTGCAAGATAACAATTAACTTAGCATCATAGTTCACATGGTGAAACAAAACAATCGAATATGTGCATCATGTTATCAATTCTATCATAATGGAAATATCATAATCACATACTACAACCTATAGATAATAAAAGAACAAATTAAGTTTCATAATGATAATTTAACACATATCATATAAAACAATCATGCATCAAACATGTCTTATAATTCTACTCATCTTATTTCTATAAAAAGTTAATTCCATTTACTCAAAGAAATAATTAAACTTCAACAAACTCATATCATGAAGAATTAAGACTAGTCCTAAAATGATCACATGTCATAAGGAACTACGACAAATCATACATACATGAAAGATTCATATAAACTCTACTTCAAATAGTCACATTAAACTATCAATTCAATTATCGTACTCAAGTCATATCAAATCACGTACATAGAAATTATTCTAATATCCTACATCTATTCACTCAACAATCAACGATCAATGATAATAAAATATGAATCATCGAATAACAATCAACCATTCAATCATTAGTTTCACATATACTTTAATCAAAATTTGCATATAACACAAGTAATCATGTACCTAAGCAACTAGATCAAAGCATCATTCATGTTTAACATCTATATTCATCTCCTATACAATCATGAATGCATATTCATCGCCAATTATGCACAATTATATCATGTTATAATAACTCACTCATCATAGAATCATAACAAATAAAAATCATGTCAAAACCACACAAAGATTATAGCTTTAAGCTCATACAACTATTATAATCACAAAAGCATAACATTCGTCATGAATCATTATCAAGGAACACATAATCACTACTCGACTCGATAACTTATAACTAAGATAATTATCAATCGCATCAAGTATTCACCAAAAGAATAGATAACATAATCTAATTCATACCTCTCATTGTTCATGAATAGACAACATCAAGTAAATTCATAAAATCAACGCATCACAACTTATCATCATTTATGAAACAATAATTCATAAATCAACACCAATTAAAACATGAGTCTCAAGAATTAAGTAAACCAACATGCGACAAAATTCAAGAAACTAATCATACATTTGCAAAATAGTAAAAATAGTCACTTATGTGCAAGTGTAACTTAACAATTAAATCACAAGAATCACAATCAATCACACAAACAGACGAGTAACTCTATGCCCACTTAGTCTGAATGCACAGACCTGCTTTGATCGACACTTAACTCATACGGTCCGAAGATAACCGGAGCTCTGATATCAAATTGTAACACCCACCCCGTTATTTCTTAAAATATTGCCTTTATAAAATACTATTCGAAAATACGCAACGGAATAAAATTGGATTTATAAAATGAATGGTTCGGGTATTACAAACTTCATTAAAATACAGCCAATAACTTAATTAGTTAAAACATCACTTGAATAAATACTTTTCAAAACGATACAACTTCAAAATAAATTAAGATAATAAAAATCAAGGCTCTATGAACATATATACATTCTAAGGATCCCTATCCCCGTGTCATGATCAGAGCAGAGCTTCACCAACGACTCAGTCACAAACATAACCTGAGAACCTGAACTCCCAAAGGTTCAGCACATACACAAAACAGAGGGTTAGATAATATAACCATAAAAAGAAATTAAGTGCAAGAACACACTTAACACTTAGCACATAGTATGTTCATGTCTAACAATTCAAATCATAAACATACATTAATCTCATGTCATTCATATCACATAATCATACAAATACAATACATGTTACAATAATATCATATTCTAAATCAATTGACAAAGTATAAACCTCATTACCAATTATCAATCATTTAGCACACAATTCATAATACACTTAATCACTTAAGATAAGAATTATCAATTACCAATTATCACATCTAATCACATATTCCTAATGCAACTAATGTCAATTACTCATGTCATGTCACCCTAGACACGACTAATGCATGTGGTACCATTCATCAATTTATTGGAAAACTTATTCCAATTATATTTTAGTCAACCGCAGCTACTAAAATATCTGCTATACTTTAGGGCTCATCTAAAGTATCTGCTCAACATACAATATGAGTGCATGAATGTACAATTACCAAACACGTGGTTTACATATTTTAGTCAACCGCAGCTACTAAAATATCTACTATACTTTAGGGCTCATCTAAAGTATCTGCTCAACATACAAGGATAATATAATTCATATATTCTAACACTTATTGTTAAAGAATATATCTTCTCTATTAATTAAATCACATTGATTAATCTTCTCAATTGATCATACATTCAAGATCATCATCATCATTAATCATTCACAAATAAAATATACATACATGTTTCAATCACACATACGTAAGCATATCATTATCATAATCACATACTCATGGTTCAATAATAACTTAATTATCATAACACATTATCTCTCAAAAGTACTCATACGTAAGCTATTATGCCATCCTATAATCAAAATATCATAATTAAGACATGTTATAAGTATACAATCCATCAAATTGATCCTTTAAATAAAACTGAATTCAGGTTTGGTCGCTGAGCTACCACCTGGCGAGCACCTAGCGAGCAGTTACAAACTGTTGGTCGCCGCCAGCTAGCTGACAGCTACAACGGTTGCTAGCTGGTCGCTAGCCGGTCGCTGGGCGACCATATAAATTTCTGGAAATTTCTAGGAGCTATGAATGCTCGCTACAGCGAGCTTGGTACCTAGCTCAGCGAGCGTGCCCAGAAAATTACCCCTGTTTTGGGTTTCAACTTAAAATCACATAAAAATGTCATTTTTCATCATATAAAAAAGCCATCAACTTTAAACATATAAGGATCATATAAGTTCAGAAGTACAACTATAAACATGATTTAACACAAAAAATGTAAGAATCATGTATTATTTATATATTTATTCAAAACTTCATAACAACACAATTAACATACAAAGTATAGATTTTTCTCATATTAATCAATTTACTAAACACGAATAATTATCTAGAATCATTCAATCAACATTAAATCATATAGATAAACACCTTCCCAAACACCATTTTCTTCCCAAAACCCAAAAATGAGTGAAGAGAGTTTGGGTGTGGAGTCATAGACAAACTCCCCTATCTTTGATCACCCAAAATTATATTATCTAAACCTCTTACCTTAGATTGAAGCTTTACATCTCTAAGCTCTACACTTTGACTCCCTTCTACATCTTCAAGCTTGGTTCTTCCACATTTTCTCTCTACCTCTCTTTCTCTCAAATTTGTGACAAATGAAACCACAACTCGACTCCTCATAAAAATTACTCCTTTATATACTCTCCACTTAGGTTAGGGTCAATTTCCAATATTACCCTTATTTTCTCTACAAATCCCACTCACAAACTCAACTTTACTCTTACCACTAATTATCGTACTATTTACTCAATTGCCACTACTTCCTCTCCAAGACACTCTATCCTTTTAGATAATAACCAAAGTGGCATTCTTATCTCTACACAATCCACTAACTCATACTAAATTACTACATTACCCTTGTTTCTATCAAAAACTCTTATTCCTTCTAATTAAGCCCAATACTCATAAAAGCCCATTACTAACAATCATAAAGGTAACAACTAATCAATGCATACAAAACACACCAATAAATTAAATAAAATCAATCAATCAAATATAATAAAATATGAGATTTAGGGTGTTACATCAAGGGACAAGATACTTAATATGTTAACTCATCATATCAAATACAATATAAGAAATCAAATCAAATACAATATAAGAAAGTTCAAGTACTTGGAAATGATAAAATTGCCCATGTTTCAAATGCTGCCACTTGGCAAAAATGAGGGCATTTGATGTCCAAAATTTATATAACTGAACTAAAAGAATACCACAACCGAGCCATTTAAAAATGTTTGTGAGACAAAAATATACTTTATTGAGAAACATGGTTACATTTTAACCAAGCCACACGCCACTTAGTTACTTTTGAAGACAAATACATGTGACTTTGTCCTTTAGAAGTTGTAAAAAGCTGTCAAACTTTTGGGGGCAAACTAAATATTCAAATCTCAAATACTATCAAATTAAACATATATAATATCACTCAATCTAACATCCACTAAAAACGGATTTGGATCCTCTCTTGTGTTTGCCTCTCCTGTGCAGTTTTTAGCCATTAGATTGATCTAACGGTTGATTAACAACAAGATAATTAAAGGAGAGAGAAACTTCATCTGCTCCAATTTTCCAAGATTTTTTCAACGCTACAGTTATACATCCACCGCCCACAGTGTGTATCTTCCACTCCCAATCTCATACAGCAACCTCGCTCCCTTAATCTTCTCCTCATTCTCTGTTCTGCTTCTATTCTTCCCAATTTTCTAATCTCTCTTTCTTTTCACACCCAATTTTCCATTTCCATTATTTTCCTTTAATCCATTATCTTCCTTTAATCCAAGATTCAAGGTTTTTCCATTATCTTTTTCCTTGAATCTCAAACACCAAACTCATTCTCTGTTAAAAATCTCAAAATTTTGCCACCAACTCATTTCATCAAAGCAACTAGCTTCTTTAAAGATTTGATTTTTATCTCTCTTGAAGTGTTGTTGCTGCAAAAAAATTCTTCTCACATTATCTTCATCTCTGATTTGTGTTGTGTAAGCTATAAAGTTTCCCTCTTTTCCACTCATTGTAGCGTTCTAGTGGCCATCATCACTCATAAACAACTTTCAAATGAGAAAAGCTACTGCGATTTATGGGTTTGAGAAGAAGAAAGAGATCATGAATTCAATTTAGGGATTTAAAATTTTGGAATTTATGTTTTAGTTAGGTCGGGTCAGTTTTGATGCCGTGTAAAATCGTTTGCATTAGGTCCAATCCTTATCATAAAAGCCATATAGATTAATTAAATGACGTGGTATCCTATATGTCCTCCTACATGGCATATTTTGTTATCCTAATCACCAAAACTTGACAGTAAGGACTAAAGATGCAAATGGTGAAAACGTGAAGGACTATAAATATTATAAAAAAAGTAGGGACTAAAAGTTGAAACTCACGTAAAAGTAGGGACTAAAACTATATCAACATAAAAAATGCCACGTATGTTCATTAATCTACGTGGTATCCTACATGACATTTTCCGTTAGCCTAGTCACCAGAACTTGACGGTAGGGACTAAAAATGCAAACGGGAAAAACATGAGGGACTAAAAATATAATTAAAAAAAATGTAAGGACTAAAAGTCGAAACTCACGTCAAAGTAGGGATTAAAAATATAATTATTGTGTGTGTCACAACTCGCAATAAGGAATTGATTTTCTTGAACTTCAAAGTTGAGGAGGTCTCCAGGATGCAATTTGTATCGCTTTTAGAATATGGACCAACCACTCCAAATATACTTCTCATCAAAAGTTTTTTCTGTATACTTCTTTCTGATGTAATGATTGTGGCTGAGACTTCAAAATTCTTTTGGATTGATACGAAAGTAATGTTAGTTATATTTTTGAAGTGGCCTCGAGCATGTTCTTTTGGAATGTGATGATTTTGAAATAGAAAAAAAAAACAGACAAAGAGTTTCAGCTTCAAATGACTTAATCAAGTATAACTTGTTACAAATGATTTTATAACAATGATTTCATGAAATTGTATGGTTGATTTTATTTTTGATGGTTTTATAATACACATATCAAATTGAATATGTTCAGAATTAGTTAAATATGTCATTTTGGGACCGGATAAACCCGTTTACCTTAGGTCCAATCCACATCATAAAGGTCACGTAGATTCATTAATTAACCTAGTATCCTCTGTGTCGTCTCGCGTGACATATTTTGTTATCCTAATCACTAAAACTTAACATTGAGGACTAAAGATGCAAACGGTGGAAACGTGAGGGACTAAAAATATAATAAAAAAAATATAGGGACTAAAAGTGAAAACTCACGTAAAAGTAGGGACTAAAAACATATCCACATAAAAGATGCCACGTGGATTCTTTAATTGATGTGGCATCCTATGTGGCGTCCTACATGGCATTTTCCGTTAGTCTAGTCACCAGAACTTCACGGTAGGGACTAAAAATACAAACGGAAAAAATATGAGGGACTAAAAATGTAATTAAAAAAATGTAGGGACTAAAAGTCAAAACTCACGTAAAAGTAGGGACTAAAAACATATTTAACCCTTATTTAAATGATAACAAATCTATGACAACTAAGAGATAATGGAAGAAAAAAAAAGAGTTCCGTATAAAAATGAATAGAGATGTGAAAGAAAATTGTACATTTGGGTTGAAAGATTGGAAAAATTAAAAGGAGGATTTATTTAGAAATAGAATTAAATAAAATACTCTTTAAATGATTGAGAAAATAATATATGGGTAAATTATGCTCCTGATTTATAAAATTTTAAAATATGTTAATGATTTGTAGAATATATAACAATTTTAAAATAATTATTATATATAGTAAACAAATCATACATAAGTTAATATAAGACAACTATTGACAGATACATACATAAAAAAATATAAAAAAAATATTTGTTAAAATAACTATCATATATAGGACAAAGTATGTTATTGATTCATAAAATTCATAACAATTTCAAAATAATTATTATATATAGTAAATAAATCATACAGAAGATAAATATACGACAATTATTGTTAATTGATACATATATAAAAAAATATGAAAAAAAGGAGTTTCGTAAAAAAATATAAAGAGATGTGAAAGAAAATTTTACATATAAGTTGAAAGATTGGAAAAATTAAAAGGAGGATTTATTTAGAAATAGAATTAAATATTAGGGATATTATTAAAAATACTCTTTAAAAGGTTGAGAAAATAATACATGGGACATATTATACCACTTATTATATAAGTTTGCTAACAATTTTAAAATAGCTATTATATATATTGAAAAAAATTATACATAAGACAAATTATGCAACTGATTCATAAATGAGGAGATATTCATTCACTCCAAAATTAAGTGAAAAGAATTATTTTAACTAAAGTGAATTTTTAACTATAATGTAATAATACGAGAAATATTACACAGAAATATATATTGAAAAGATTTTTTTGTAACACCCCACATTAAATATCTAGAATATAATGCGAAATGTTATAAATGGTACTGAGTTCATTAAAGTTATATTATTCAAATTCATGCACACGCAGGTGCAGAGATACAAAACGATAGAAATGACACAGTGGAATATTAAAACAACACGATCAGATGATGAGAAAGCAAGAAAACTAATAATGCAATCCTCGAACAGCAGCAGCTACTCCAAAGCACGCTTACCTACTCAACCTGTTTGCCTGGAAAAAAAAGTAATTGGATTGGGGT
The DNA here is from genome assembly GCA_954870985.1 of Trifolium fragiferum. Lineage (NCBI taxonomy): Eukaryota > Viridiplantae > Streptophyta > Magnoliopsida > Fabales > Fabaceae > Trifolium > Trifolium fragiferum. Next base: position 53,259,714 of record OX940789.1, read on the forward strand.
GAGACTACTAAGTCTCAGTGGGTCATACTACCCTCCTAATGGCGACTACGCCGGGTACCTAAATCAGTCCATAAGTGACATACTAACATAACACAATCTTAATCATAAGCATAAATAAAGTGTATCACAGAAAACGTCTTATTAATTTTATTCCGCTAAGACACTTCGAGGTGAGCATGTCTCGAAGGCCCACCTTGTCCGTCGACCGATTCGATCACGGCATTAAGCTCACAATCATTTTCCTAATGGGTTGTTCCATTGGAAGCCCATAAGCAGCATGATAAGCCGCACATGATTGACTGATTCTAAGTTGAGTTTCATACTACCATAATTATCCCAAAGCCCGGGGAACATGCAAACTTAATTCTAAGTTATACCCTAAGATTCAGAATTGTGCTTGACTTCCTGTTTAACATTAGATACATTATATAACTGCAAGCTATCTATCTCAGATGAGGATATAAAACGAGTGCTTTAAAAATATTTTAGAAAATGAAAATATAAGTCATTCTGCACTTAGCTCGCTACGGCGAGTTACCCCGCTCGCCATGGCGAACTACAGGTCCTGGCCTAAATCAACTCGCTAGGCGAGCAGTTGCTCGCCATGGCGAGTTTCATCAGCCCAGAACTTGGATGCTCGCCATGAATGCTCGCTATGGCGAGTTCATGCAGAAAACACTCTGTTTTGCGAAAATCAATAATTTTAGAAGGTTACACCTACAATCATCCTCTTAGAAAGTGCAGAAACATAATATAAATAATATAGAACAGAATAGAAGAGAAATTGGGAGTTATTTCTCCTCACACAATTAATTCCTAATTTTCCTATGTTAACATGCAATATTCATGATTTTGGGAATCTAGCTAAACTAGCCTAAGAACCCACCTGATAGAAGCTTTAAATCCTTGCTTCTGAGTTCTCTAACAGCTACAACACACCCTCAACTAGCCCACGAACCAGACTGGACAGAATTGATCTTTGACACTTGAACCCTTAAGTTTTGTTCTATGAATTTGAATGTGTTTGATGGTTTGAATCACTGAAGCTAAGTGGTTTATATAGGAAGATTTCTGAGGGTTGAACAGTAGGGAATTTGTTCTAAAGTTGGCCATGCATGTAATTCTATTGGTTAGAAAATAGGTGAATGAGATTGTTGTTTTATTGCTCTTGTGATGGCTTGGGAAAAATGGAAAGGTAGTAGTTTGCAGATGGATTCCTCTGTTCTGAACCACATGGTGCAGGAATCTCTGATAGCTTGTGGTGTTATGATATGATGTTAGTGATACAAGACAAGCTTTTGTGTTAAAGGAAATTGTAGTTTTTTTGGAAGGGTGTGGTTATTGTTGTTTTCATGCGTGAGAGAGGGAGAGAATTGAGATGCTTGTGATTCTGATTCTTTGCTGAAGTGAGGGAGTTAGTTCCAAGGGTAAGTGTTGTGGTTACATGCAAGATTAATGATGTGGAGGTTAGAAGGGTGAGGTGTTGTGTTGAGGATAATTGGAGGAATTGAGTGGATTAGTGACTCATTGAGAGGGAGAGAGAGAGACGCGTGAGAGGGAGGAAGAGAAGGAGGAAAATTCAATCTTTGTGTTAATTGAATCAAAATTGTGAGTTTAGTGTATTGTTGTGTAGTTTAGGTTTAACTAAAATGCCTAATTTACACATAATGCACTTAAGTCTCAAAATTAATTAATTATACACCTCTAATTACATCTAAAATAATTAGGCAAAGCTCTAATTAAATTTAATTAGGTAATTTAGAATTCGGGATATTACATTTTTACACAGAAATATTTAACTATAATGTAATAATACGAGAAATATTTAACTAAAGTGAATTTTTTTATCGGCAAATGTTAGTTGATAGTACATACTGTTAAAACGGAGGAAGTGTTAGTGGGTTTAATAAAAAAAACTTTAATGCATTTTTTATCCTAAAATTTCACATTTGTTTAATTTTAGGCATTTTAATTTCAAGGAAGTTAATTTTAACCCTTTAAATTTCACAATTGCTCGATTAATACGAAAATATTCAACTATATATCATATAAATATTGTCACATACGGGGTGGCAAAACTATAAGTGGAATTTTTTTCTTTCAAAATAACGATCATATAAAAAAATCATAAATTGACTTGGATCTTGGAGAGAGAGAATTGTTTCTATGATTTTCTTGGAGAGAGAGAAAAAAGAAAGAAAGATGATTTCATGTGGTGTGTGGACTTGAAACAACAATTAAATGCAGTTAATTTATATTTTAATTTTTTTAAAATAAAAATTTAAAAAGAACTATCACCATTAAATATTGGATTTAGTAAAAAAATGGATTTTGATAAAATAACTACCATGTTTGATACAAAGTATGCTATTGATTCGTATAATTCATAACAATTTCAAAATAATTATTATATATAGTAAATAAATTATACATAACATAAATATAGGACAATTATTGTTGACTGATACATACATAAAAGATTATGAAAAAATATTTATTAAAATAATTATCATATACGGGATAAGTTATGCTATTGATTCATAAATTCATAACAATTTCAAAATAATTATTATATATATTAAATAAATCATCCATAAGACAAATTATATTATTGACTCATATATAGTACTGATTAAATAAATTTAATTTTTTTAAAATTTTAATTAGTAAATTGTTACTTTTGACAATATAGGCGTAACACAACGATAATGTAACTTAAGCAAATTGTAACTATAACAATAATGGTAACTTATGCAAATTGTAACTAAAATAAAAATATTTGCAACGTTACGACCCGTGCGATATCACGGGTCTATCGCTAGTTAATTCAAATTTTACATTTTTAGAATTACCCTTTTTTGTTATTATATTTTGTTACAAAACTACACTCACTTAGCTATTACTTAAAGAAACAATAAGGGTAGTAAACATGAGTTAAATGTCAAAAGTAAAATAAAAACAAATGGACAACTAGTACCCTGTTTTTCTTTTAGAAACTTTGGACCTAAAGACTTATACGAGGGAAAGAAAAATAATCAGCTAATGAAATTGATCAGTATGCATTAGTTTATAGTAAGTTAAACCCTTTGACTAAATTTCCTTAAAAGAAGTTGGACAAGTAGAAAACAGGGGATTGATAGTTTGTTTATAAAATAAACTTATGTATGGAAATTCAAAACCTGAAACAATTTTAGAGACTTTATTAAGTTCTAACGAGCTAAATGTTCATGACTATGAGTTTCAACATGATTACCCCTTTAAAATTAAGAGCATCTCAGTCCACGTTTTCTAAGGCCACGATGCACTTAGTAATTCTTATCTCTAACTTGGCATTCTTATCCTCTAAATTATTCCATTTAATTTTAATTTATTTTCTTTCATAACATAAATGATAAAATAAATGACACTATCTTCACCTACATATTTTTGTGATTTCAAAACTAATTTTCTTTTCTTTTTCTGTGATAAAAATTTATACAGTCGAGTAAATCACTGTCCAAAATTTGATAGAATTTTAAGCCCATAATTTTACCACAAATTACTAAGATATTTCATGATTGAATTCTAAAATTACTTTTCTTAAATTTACTTTCAAAATAATAAATTAGTTATCACTCTATACAAACAAAAAAATACTATTAAAGCACACACAATGATGTTTTTCCGATAAGTGTAACTTGTACTTTTAAAATGCTAGACTAGATGAAAAGTTAAACCAAATTTGTTAAGATTAAATTTTCAAATCTAACTATCGCTCACATTGAATTAATAGATTAGATCTATAACAATTACTTCCACATTCTCATATTTTAGACACGTAACTAGTAATAACATAATATTCTATATAAGTTGATAATATTATTTTCTCAAACTATTGTGAAAAATATAAATAAATAATCAAATTCATTTTATAACAACACTTTATAGATTGTATACAACCTTATTATATATTAAATAGGAAAGTGGCAAGAACATAGCAGGAAGAAAAATTTCCACTCATTACTATCTAACTTTGTCTATTGTATTTCTTCTACTACTTCTTGCCAATCATTTTCTTTCAATGGCTTCAAGTGTGATTCAAATACCTCGGAGCTATGATGATATTATTTTGGTGAATGTTGGAATGCCTCGGGGTCAGGTCAAAGTGATGGTTTTGAAAAAATGGATTGTGTGTGATGTTTTGAAAACTGGAAAAATGGTGTCGGTTGATATGATTCTGTTGGATAAACATGTAAGTATGGTTGTTGATTACTTCCTTCTAATATAAAATCAGTAGCTGAAATTAGTTTTTTGGAAAGAAGCTCATGAAATTAGTGCTTAGATCATTTCTTTTTTTTTTTTTTTTTTTGTATATTCTACAAGGTCATCGATTCCTGAGGAGTTATGTCCTATGTTTGACAACAAGATTAAAGAGGGAAAAATTTATGTCATTTCTAATTTGTCTGTTAGGTCCAACATTGGTGAACTATTGGCCAACTTTCACAGGAATGTTTTAGTCTTCAACGTTAATACTGATGTTAAGCTTTCTTAGTGTTTAGGCATACCAATAAACGGTGTCTCTTTGATTGGATCTAATAATATCCTTCAGTTGAATGAGATGTTTCAATACTTGGTTGGTAAGTTATACATTCCATTCTTCATAGTTTAAATTTTAATTTATATGTGTTAGAACTTAAAGTGTGAAGCACGAGTTGGTAGAAAAAATGGCTTTAATGTTGTTTGTGTTTTTGTTTCAGATGTTATTGGAGTTACTATCTACATTAGGCATGATAAAAATATTTTCCTTGATGGCACCAGCACCAAAACCATCACTTTAAAGCTTACTGATAACAGGTTTAATGCTATTTCATTTCATGGCCGTTAAAATTAGTTATCAGTTACCATTGTAGATTTCTAAATGTTTATTGATTTAGTGAATGTAGCAACTCATATTATTGTGAACTATCTGGACAATATGTCGATGTTTTTCGTGAGATGATGAAAGATAATAGCTTGTGTCTACCTGTTGTCGTACTACAATGGGCGCAAGTTGCCAAAAGCCGGGTCTGGTTATGGTGCATAAGCCGTGCATAAACTTTCTATTTGCACCCCTTCCATTTTGTTATACACCCCACCCAAAGTCCACATTAACATAATCACTCTTACAGTTGCTTAGCGCACCCCCCAGCTGCTTCGCGTGCCCCCCATATACTACCCCATTACTTGCGCGCCCCCCATTTGCTTAGCGCACCCCCCAGTTTTTTTTCCCATTTTCTCCCTAGATTTTCTTGTGAGCCCCCCAATTTTTTTTCCTCCCCAAATTTCTAGCGCGCCACCCAATTTATTTCCCTCCTCCAAACTTCTAGCGCACCCCCACCTAAATTTCTAACGCGCCCCTCGTTTCCAATTAAATAATAACTTTTGTTTCTTTGAAGTATATATTATAAGAATCCATTTTTAATTAATTTTCGTCATACACCCCCTCGAAGCCCAACATAATAACCAATGGTTCATGTATATATAAAGCATACTTGTCAAAACATACAATTTAATTTTAAGTTTTATCAATCATAATCACAACATAAATAAAATTTCATACATTAATTACATATATATATGGATTTTTTTCTTTACAATAAAAAAATGATCGAATCCAATATCTCATGCATACTATCCAAATTTTTCTCAACTAAACTAACCCTAATTGCTTTATATGATTTTTTGCTTTATGTAGCATGGTTTTGTAAAATGGTTATGTGATGTTTTACTTAATAACAATGGTTTCAGTGTATAACATCTTGACACTAATGCCCATATGAAACCATTTATCCAAAATAATGGTTTCAGTGTATAACGCCATGAAACCATTTAGCTAGACTAATGGTTTCAGTGTATAACATCTTGAAACCAAATAACAAGACTAATGGTTTCAGTGTATAACGCTATGAAACCATTTAACTAGAATAATGGTTTCAGTGTATAACGCTATGAAACCATTTAACTAGACTAATGGTTTCAGTGTATAACATCTTGAAACCAAATAAAAAGATTAATGGTTTCAGTGTATAACGCTATGAAACCATTTAACTAGAATAATGGTATCAGTGTATAATAGTATGAAACCATTTAACTAGACAAATGGTTTCAGTGTATAACATCTTGAAACCAAATAAAAAGATTAATGGTTTCAATGTATAACGCTATGAAACCATTTAACTAGAATAATGATTTCAGTGTATAACGCTATGAAACCTTTTAACTAGACTAATGGTTTCAGTGTATAATAGTATAAAACCATTTAACTATACAAATGGTTTCAGTGTATAACATATTGGCTCTAATGCTCATTTAACTATAATAATGGTCATAAATTTAAATTTTTAACACGATATAAAACCAGAGAGAGTGAGGTATCCCCAACCATTCCAAATAATTCAAAATACCCTAAATAAAATTTTGGGAAAATTTTATTAATACCTGATATTTATAAAAGCATATTTACCTCATTTAATTAACTAAAAATAGTTCCAAGTCTCAGAAAAATACCTAACTGGTCCCAAAATTCCCAGAAAATTATTTCCTATTATTTTGTAAAAACAATAAAAAAAATTGGAGTCCCCTTGGCACCGCACGCGCCCCCACGCGCCGGCAGTGAGAGTGGGCGTGGAGGCGCGTCACTGTTCATAATCTTCCTCACCCATTTTCTGCAGAAACGGGTCGCGACGACCCGGTTCGTCGACTCGGTTCGTTCTCCCTCAATAATCAATGAAACTCGACGTTCTTTATACCGGTTTGATCGTCGTTCGATTTTATGAATGAATTAGGTATTAGTTTTCGAAATCGGTGATCGAATCGCATATAAAATGTGGCCGAAATTGAGCAAACAAAAATACAAAGTTCTTCAGTTATGATTATTACACGTGTTGTTTGGATCTGAGAGTGGATATTGACTTATGCACCGTGCATAAGTATCAGGCTTATGCATAATAACCTTAAGGTTTTATATTTTCCTAATTAAGTTGATTAGGTTCACTGTAGTCAACTTGATTTTATTGGTTGATCCAACTAACTTATTTTCATTTTACATATGTGCAGGTAAAACACTTGTGCGAAGTGTTGATGGGATTACCAAGCTTTATATCAATCCAGGGTTTATTGAAGCAAGGAGGTTTAAGAAAGGGTAAGGTTATTAGAAACACTCCCAAGCTTTTCGTGAGATGGTGACTACGTGTCGTCGAGTAATAATTCACACTTTAGGTATCTAGAATGAGTTCGTATCCACAGGGATCGTGTCAAACCTAATTAGTGCTATTATAGTTCGTGATTTTTTGCATTCGCTTTGGGTTTTGGAAAAAAAAGATTTTAATTAATAAAAATAAGCGTAATGCGTTGCAGGAAAATAAAGATTTTGATTCAGAAACATAGAAGACAGGTATGGTAGTTGAACTTACTCCCTCCTTCATACTTGGCATAATCGGTGTATAACATAGTTATTAGTATTATTATTTGGTGTCAATTTTATCCTTGTTTTAGTAGCACCTTACTGCTACACTATGTAAGCAAAGTTTCCCTACTTTCGCAACTAAGGTACCTACGAGAGCCTAACCCCGTTGTGTCACATACCCTAAATACTAGACAGAGTTATTTACATACATGCATTATGACCATCAACCATCCAATGCTCCTAGATCTTAGTTTCGGGCTATGTCAGCTTCTAATTGCTATGTCGCAAATAGTGTCTGATTCCTCCTCTAATTGCTAAGTCACAACTAGTTCATGATGTTTACCGTATCTACTCATCTAGTGTTATTTATTACTAGTTCCGGACAAATATTAAAGTAACCCTATTTATGTATTAAAGCAACCCTAATATTTATTCTAAAGGCGTTGCCGTCTATCCGGCCAGATTCCGAGCAACGTTGTTAAAGCGAGAAAATAAATAACAATAATATACTGAATAACATTTATTAGAACTTTGACTCAATTACATGACCCAAGTATTCATCGGGGAGTTCATCTTCTCCACCACAACCTAATGAATTAATTACAAAAGACTACATAATTAAATTACAAGAACTTAACTAAAAAGCCTAAAGAATTCATACCTTGCTGAGTTAGTTTTCCCGTAAGGGGAGAAAACTATGCCCTTAGAGCTCCTGCGAACCACTTTCCAAAAGGAATAGAAAGTTCTTCTATTTCTGAATGAAAAATAATGAATAATGGAGGCTCTATTTATACTTTTCGTAATGGGCCTCAGCAACCCATCGTGGCACGATGGGAAGATTCAGTTTAAAAATATAACTGATCATGTGCATTTCATCAGCGTGGTCACCAAGTAATCCCATTGTATTGCGTTGTGCTCCATCGTGACACGATGCTAAGATTTTCTTCAAAAATATAATTTCTGATGTCTTGGCGAACAAGCAGCTCTCATCGTGGCACGATGGGAGCGATGAGCTGCTTTCTTCATTTTTTTGGTTTTTTCTTGTTTTTTGTGTGTCTTCACTTTTGTCTTGGTGCTTTTCTTTGATTCTTCAGGTTTTTGTTGATATTTGGGTCTGTTTTGGTCAATTTACTACTAATAGTACTACCTAAAATACTGCAGAAATTCCTGTAAGCTTTATATTTATAATGTACATTAGAAATACTCCCCCTCCTCTGTTTTGGTTTCATAATCATTGTTTTAATGTTTTGTTATTGTAGTTTGGTTCGTGCACTAACTTAAAAACGAAAAACACTTGGGGTGCCTCGAACCGACAAACCAATCAAATTCAATTTCACAACACATTTCGAGTGCAAGAGTATTGTACAAATGATGGAACACCCCTCACTTGGAATATATATAATCGATGCTCGATTGTTGAACATTACGTCACTAGACACTTGGTGGTATTCTGTTTGCGGCTGCAGTTTAATTATTGAGTCGTACCTTGGTGACTTTTTTTGCGGAAAGTGTCAAGCCATTGATTTTGAACCCTTGAAGTAATTATCTGTCTAGCTCTGTTTTTTCATCATTTCGATATACTAATTCTTCCTCTTACTGTGACTGAACTTTGGTAAAGTGTCATGAATTTGTAAAAGTTTATAAGTATTAATTTGGTTTTATTTTATTGATCTTAGGTATAGAGTTCAGATGGTTGTTGAAGATAATAGCGATTCAACCTTTCTTGAAGCTTTCGATCATGTCATGTTGCCTATTGCTGTTATTGATCCGAAAAAATTGGTTTGTTAACTTACATCTTAATGGTTGAAAGATGGATATTTGATTGTTGTATAAATAATTTCAATTTAATTAAATGCTAACAAGGGAATAAGCTTCCATGGAAATGGAAGTGAGAAGAGAGAAAAGAGATAAAAGGGATTTGTGTATTAACAAAGAATGAATCAAAAGTTAGTTACAATAGGTAGCTAGCAGCTATATATAGCTGTATCAAGTTTGGTAACAAACTAACTAATCCTATAACAAACTATAACTAACTTGTATGAATGATAACTAGTCTAACATATGAACTAAGTGCTAGCTAGTATTTTCACAGTCCCCCTCAAGCTGAGGCCTATATATATCAATTAGGCCAAGCTTGGTGACAAGACGATGAAAATTAGCAGGGTGCAGTGCCTTTGTCATTATGTCTGCAAGCTGATGATAGCCAGAAACAGGTAGCAGTTTCATGAGTCCCTTTTGAAGTCTTTCCCGTACCACATGACAATCAATATCTAGGTGTTTTGTGCGCTCGTGGAATACAGGATTGGAGGCTATGTGAATAGCACTCTGACTATCACAGTAGAGTGATGGTTGCTGAGCTAAAGTCACTTGCAGGTCTCTCAACAAATAAGTAAGCCATTGCAATTCACAAGTGCCTGATGCAAGGGCCCTATATTCTGCTTCAGAAGAAGACCTAGAAATGGTTTGTTGCTTCTTAGATCTCCAGCATATCAATGAGCTTCCTAGAAAAAAGCAATAACCAGTAATAGATCTTCTTGTGTCCACACATCCACCCCAATCAGCATCAGTGAAACCAACCAAATGAATATCTGAATTCCTGGGAAAAAATAAGCCAGTGCCTGGGCAACCCTTGAGATATCTGAGGACCTTGTGTGCAGCTTTAAAATGCAATACAGTAGGGCAGTCAAGAAATTGACACAATTGTTGCACAGGAAATGCAATGTCAGGCCTGGTATTGGTGAGGTAAAGCAATTTACCAACAAGGGTTCTATAACCTGTGATATCAGTGTAGGGAGCACTGTCATCATGATGTAACTTATGACCAGGGTCCATGGGAATGCTAGAAGGCTTGCATCCCAAGTCACCTGTCTCAGCAAGCAACTCAAGACAATATTGTCTTTGGCTCAGAGTAATTCCCTTGGTAGAGTGTGCTACCTCTAAGCCCAGGAAAAATTTCAAAGTACCAAGATCCTTTATCCCAAAGGTCTGATGTAAGCGAGTCTTGATATTGGTGATCTCACTCATGCTGTCCCCAGTCAACACTATATCATCAACATACACTAGGAGAGCAGTGAAGCTAGTGGATGTCTTTTTCACAAAAAGTGTAGGATCAGAGGGCACTTGAATGAATGAATGTGAAGTGAGAAATTGACTAAGCTTTTCATACCATTTCCTGCTGGCCTGCTTAAGTCCATAAAGTGACTTAGACAGTTTACACACTTTGTCAGCAGAGAATCCTTCTAAGCCTTGGGGAATTGTCATATAAACATCTTCACAAAGATCACCATGTAAAAATGCATTATTCACATCCAACTGTTGAACAAACCAGTTGTTGATTGAGGCAATTGCAAGGACAACTCTGATTGTTGTCATCTTGGCCACAGGTGAGAAAGTCTCAAAATAATCTATCCCTTCTATTTGGTTATAACCTTTGGCTACCAAACGGGCCTTGTACCTTTCAATACTACCATCAGCCTTTCTCTTGATTTTATAAACCCACTTGCTCCCAATGGGTTTAATGCCAGCAGGAAAAGAAACAACAGACCAAGTATTGTTTTGTTGTAATGCTTGTAATTCAGAATTCATAGCCTTCACCCAATGTTCATGTTTGCAAGCTTCAATGTAGGAATTAGGTTCAGTTTCAGTGAGAAGGGAGATAGTATAGGCTAGTTGAATTGAAGAGAGATTATCATGACTGGTGTAGTTAGTGATAGGGTAAGGAGTAGAGTGACTAATGGGTTTGTATGCATATTCCAACAGTTTGAGTGGAGGTCTAGAAATTCTGGTGGATCTCCTAAGTGGTGGTGGAGAAGGAGATGTAGAAGGGGCAGGAGATGAAGATTCATTTGAAGAGTCAGGTGTAGGTGGATGTGTGACTGAAGGTGCAGCTGGCAGAGAAGAAGCAACAGGGTCAGAGACAGGCTCAAAACTAGGAGTAGTTTCAGTTGTGATAGGTTCAACAATGGGATCAGGACTAGGAACAGGATCAATGGAGGGTGTGAAGAACTCCCAAGTAGGCTTAGAGCAAGAAGCAGGTGGAGAAGATTGAGAAGAATAAGGGAATATGAGTTCTTCAAACTGAACATTCCTGGATACAACAATCTCAAATGAATGCAAATCTAGTGCAACATACCCTTTTGTGCCTGGCTTGTATCCTAAAAAAACACATTTTCGAGCTCTATGATCCAGCTTAAGTCTGTGTACATCAACAGTAGATACATAGCAGAGGCACCCAAAAATTCTAAGGAAAGACAGATCAGGCAAGGTATTGTGAAGCTTGTGGTAAGGTAAATCTCCTCCAATGGCCATAGATGGCATTCTATTCATGAGATAGACTGAATGCAGCACTGCATATCCCCAATACTTGGGTGGTAAGTGTGACTGAATGAGTAATGCTCTTGCAATAGCTAAAATACACTGATGCTTCCTTTCAACACGTCCATTTTGTTGTGGTGTGTAAGCACAACTAGTTTGATGGATAATTCCCTTAGAAGCATAGAAAGAAGGCATAGAAAATTCTAAGCCATTGTCACTTCTAACTGACTTAACTCTGCAGTCAAATTGGTTTTCAACAAGGTGGATGAAGTGCTGAACTTGGGCAGCTACTTCATGCTTACCTTTTAACAAAATTAACCAAGTGAACCTGCTAAAGTCATCCACAACAGTAAGAAAGTACTTGTGACCATGCACTGTAGCAGTAGAATAGGGACCCCATATATCCATGTGTAACAGCTCAAAACATCTAATGGATTTGCTATGACTTAACTGAAAAGGAAGTTTCTTTTGTTTGGCCAAATGACACACATCACAAACACAATCTTTATTGAAACAAATAGAGGAATACAATTTATTCATGAGCTCTAATCTAGTAGAAGAGGCATGGCCAAGCCTAAAATGCCATAAAGTTGACTGTGGAATGGAAAAAGTAGTACAGATAGTACCTGAACTAAGGTTGGAAAATGAAGCATGTGTACCTTCCAAGTAGTATAGGCCATTAGTGAGCTTACCCGAACCAATCATCCTCTGTTGGGAATCATGTATGGTACACACAGAATTAGAGAAAGCAAAGGAGCAATTCAAACTATGAGAAACCTTTGATACAGAGAGCAAATTATAGGTAAAGTGTGGAAGATAAAACACATTGGTAAGGGTGATAGAAGGGGTGAGAGAAACATTGCCAACAGTATCAGCCTTGACAATTGAACCATTTGGTAATCTAATAGGAATGGGATCAACCTTTCTAAAGCTACTGAACATAGTAAGAGAAAAACATGCATGATCTGTGGCTCCACTATCTATAATCCACAAAGCTGTAGGATGTGACATAGAATGGAAGGAGACTATACCTCTAGTGTCTGCTGCACCAGAGCTGGGAGAAGGTGCTGAAGTGAAATGATGAAGCTGTGGAGTAGAGTCAGGCTTGTGATTCTTCAACAAGAGCTTGAGAGCTTGCAATTCAGCATCATTGAGACCCAAAGAGTTAGAAGCCTTGACCTCGGAAGACTTAGGTGCAGAGCTATTAGAAGCAATATAACTAGCCATAGCAGTCTTAGGAGGAGTGGACCCATCCTTATACTTGAAACCAGGAGGATAACCATTTTTGCGATAGCAAATGTCAACAGTGTGGCCTCCTCTGCCACAGAACGTGCAAGAAGACTTAGTATTGCTCCCAGAGGTGGAACCCTTCCCTTTAGAGGAAGTAGGTTTCTTACCATCTGCAAGATTCAGATGAACTTCAGAATCAGCACCTACCTTTAAACCATTGAAAGACTCATGCTGCACAACCATAGAGAAAATAGTGTTCAGATCAGGAAAAGGTTCCATGATGAGAATTTGAGAGCGAATCACAGCATAGTGATCATTGAGACCACTGAGGAAGATGAGGACCAAATCCTCTTGCTTCAGCTTGCGTGCGTTGCGAATCCCTTCACATTGGCAACGAGCAAGACAAGTGCATGTAGGAAGAGGACGAAAAACCTCTAATTCTTCCCAAAGACCACGCAATTTGGTGAAATAATCATTCACAGAAGAGGAATCTTGACGAATTGTGTACAAATCGCGTTGTAGGCTTGCAATGCGAACACGATCTGCACGAGAAAAGCGCGTCTTGAGATCATTCCAAGCAGAGGCAGCAAGATCGTAATACACAATGCTTTGTGCAATCGACGCTGTAACAGAATTCTGAATCCATGAAAGCACCAAATTGTTGCAACGAATCCAAGCTTCATAATTTGGATCAAATTCAGCGGGCATAGGTGAAGATCCATCAAGAAAGCGAAGCTTGTTCTTCGTGATGACAGCTTTTTTTATGGAACGAGCCCAAGGATGATAGTTCTTGCCATTAAGAACCGGATTGACGAGAGGAATAGCAGGATTTTCAGAAGGATGAATGTAGAATGGATTTTGTGAATGATCAACCGGTGCCGGAGAAATAATGTGCGCCGATTGAGAAGAAGGACGAGCCATGGTGAATCAAAGTGCGGAGCTTCAGGCTCTAGATACCATAACAAGGGAATAAGCTTCCATGGAAATGGAAGTGAGAAGAGAGAAAAGAGATAAAAGGGATTTGTGTATTAACAAAGAATGAATCAAAAGTTAGTTACAATAGGTAGCTAGCAGCTATATATAGCTGTATCAAGTTTGGTAACAAACTAACTAATCCTATAACAAACTATAACTAACTTGTATGATTGATAACTAGTCTAACATATGAACTAAGTGCTAGCTAGTATTTTCACAAATGTGCTGGAGATCACTATAAATTATTTCCCATATGCTTTTGAACATGTCATGGGTAACTGCAGTGGCGGAGCCAGAAATATTCGAGAGGCTGGGCACAATTTTAATTAACCTCAAGCGACAAATTTTGTTTTCGAGTTTTCGATGTGCTGAATATGTCTTCATATAATATCGCTTAAAATTGATTCTTATCAATTTATGTTGTTTGGAGAGTTTGAACTAAAATAACTTTTAAATGTGTAATTACCAAAAGGGTATAAATTTTAATTTATTAAAAATTAGATTTTAAAATGAACTTATTTTTTTTCTTACATTAATTTGTTTATTTTATCAATGGAAAATAATATTCAGCTTAATTCATGATCATTAAAGAAAAGCTTAAATCAAGATCCTTAAGAAAAAGTTTAATTCAAGATAAACATGTTTCACTTTCTAGTTTTTAAAAATAACATAAAAATATTATCCAAGTCAAAGTAATTAAAATAGGAAATGGTAGAACAAAAAAGGGCCAAACAAAAAGACAAACATAATGGGCCGGGTTAGAGTCCAATTGTTTTATTTTCTTCAACCTAACAGCTACATACAGAACACCACCGCCATCGGAAAAATCATAAAGATAACAACAGAGCAGCAGAGGGTAAAAGCAAGATGATGGCAGCCAACCCACCTTTCTTTTCTTTTTTTTCTAGGAGCTACACAGTTTTCTTCTTCTGCATCTTCTTCTTCTCAACTATTTTTCTATGTAGCTCCGCCCCCTGTTCTACCAAACATGGTAACGGCCAAGCCCGGGCACATGCCCAGGCAAGCTGGGCGGTGGCTCCGCCACTGGGTAAGAGTATTATGTTGATCGTCGAAAAAAAAGAAACATAATCCAAAATATCAATATGGAATGTTTGAGCTTCTCTACGTATCCGATAATCTCGAGGTGCTTAAATTCTATGTTGACAAGGGGGTTTGCAATACTCCCAACATTAGTTTATAGAAACAATGAAGAATTTTATTGCTGTTAAATTTACTTTATTCACGAACTTGCTTGGCTATCGAGCGACTTGGAATATGATTTCTAGATGTAATTTAATTATAGGCTAAAGTACACATTTGGTCCCTTACGTTTATTTTAGGCTTCAATTTGGTCCCTTATGTTTAAAAAGTTTCAATTTGATCCCTTACGTTTATTTTAGGTTTCAATTTGGTCCATTCCGTCAGTTTTTGCACATGTGGCAGACGGTTTGCTTACGTGGCAGACGGTTTGCACACGTGGATTGACACGTGGACACGTGGACACGTGTCCAATTGAAACAGTGGAACAGTGAAATCTGACGGAAGGGACCAACTAATGCAAACGTTGATAACGTAAGGGACCAAATTGAAACTTTTTAAACGTAAGGGACTAAATTGAAACCTAAAATAAACGTAAGGGACCAAATATGTAGTTTAGCCTTAATTATAGGAACCAACAACTTAAATGTTATGCATGTGAAGCTCATCCTTACTCTTTGTTGTGTCCTTTGTAATTATTTTTAGTGTAGAGCTAGATCATTTATATTATTTTCTAAAGGAACGTATAAAAGTATACTATTTGTGGCCTCCAACTTAAAATCTCATTGATTCATATCTCCCTATAGAATTATTAGTGAGGAGTGAAAATGTTGCATGGTTTAAAAACGTTTCCAACCATAACAAATGGATATAGTTTTCAATTTGGGCTTCTACTACAGATCTAGAAATACCTACAATTTGGTTTTGAACAATAAGTAAAACACATAGAACAATCATAAAAAAGTTTCATATTCTGCCATGAGTTAAATTTTTTCTTGCCGGTGAGTGGACCGATATAACCTGTCTTATTAGAGTGGTTATTAACAATTAATTATTCATAATCCATTTGATATTGTGTAGGCTATTTCAAAAATTGTTGGTGAAGAGTGCAGCTTGATGAAACCGATATTTCACGGACTAAATTGTAGTTGTTTACTATAGAATGATAATGATTTTTTATTTTAATTATTTGCAGGGAGATTGGAAAAGAATGTCATGAGGAGGATGGGAATATTGCTAAATATAAAGTGGTTTCTATTTGCAATGAAGTAGATGTAGTTAACGAGTTCATTGATGAATTTCTTCCTGACAGTGGAAACATTGTTCCTGTATATATGCAATTTTGATCTTCAAAGTTTCATTTTTATTATTTGACGAGGGGATGATTTTGAGATTGATTTGTGTTTTTTATTTTTCTAGATCTCATGCTTGGAGACAATTTCTCCTAAATGCAGTAGTCAGATATCGATTACAAAGGAATTTTCAAATGAAAATGTTGTTGATGCTGAAATTAATGTGTCTAATAATGAACCCCAAGTAGTTTTTGGTGTAAACCCTTCACAATCAGTGAGTTATAGATGAAGTGGTTCTCAATTTTATAGTTTTAATTATTTAAGTTAAAGATGAAGTGATTTTTATTTGTTTTGAAATTCCGGCACGCTGGAACTAGATGTTGAATGAGATGTTCCAATATTAGGACACGAACAAGATGTTGAGTCGGATGTTCCAACATCGTACCAACGTAAAACACAATGAACAAGATAAAGATATATGACAGAAAGTAAAGAACACGCGTTATTTGTTAACTCAGTTCGGAGCAACCTCTCCTAATCTGGGGGATACCAATCCAGGAAGGAAATCCACTATAATAGTCATAGTTCAAAGCTAAACTCCCCCGTTTACAACTTATCGCCTAGACACTACCCGTGTAACTTCAACCTAGGAACTCCTAAGTCTGAGATCCCATCTCACTTCCTACCGCAATAGTACAGACAACACTGTTTACAAGCAAACACACATAAGGATTTGGAGACACACTCCTAGAAACTAAACCACTCATACCTAAAGGCTTAGAGTGATGCACAAGAGACAACCATACTCCATGCTTAAAAGCTTTGGAGAAACTACAGAGTTACAACTCAAAAACACAGTCCTACAAAAGCATCAAGATGATACTAGAGAGGCTCACAAATAAAGCACAATGCTTAAAAAGACACGAAACCCTAAAAGTCTACATTTTGATATATTGGTTTTGGTGAAGAAACTAGGTTTAGCTCGTTCCTTTAAATAGCCACGACTTAGCATGGGCTTTCTAAGCAAATTGGGCTTCAAACACAGCTGGAAAAACGTGTTAGATCCAACTTAAAAGTATTCTTGAACCAAATATAATCTTTCCTTAAATATATCACATCTTTAGGAAATAAATAATCTTCATAGAATCTTCAGTCAATAGAGAGAGAAACCAACATCTTGGTGCTCAAGAAAATATCTGAAGATACCAAAAATAGTAGGATTCAAGAAAAGAAAAAACGCGTACACATGGCACGAGATCAACGCGCAGACATGGCATACTGAACAGGTATACAATGTTGAAACATTGTATCCGACATCTTACTTGTATATTTGTTTTAGCAAAATGATGCCAACAACCAAATATCCAACATGATTATATTACATGATGGCTGTCCATGAGTTATACTCATGAGTGTGTAGTTAATCTCCGTTTCATATTTGCAGGTTGTTCCAATTGGAGGGGAATTTATTATTGAAAGCAAGCTTGCTATCAAAACTGATTATTTAGCCTTTCAAAAGTACAAGACTGTTTTGATCAAATAACATAATAATGCGAAACGCAGCACCCAAATTGCTTTAGATGAAGATGAGAAATTAATTGGACAAAAGCGTATCAAACATGGAACTCATGGACAAACTCTCTAAAAAATAATTTATGTATCTACTGTTTTAAGTTTTCAATTATTTTGTGAAAGTGTTATTTATGTGTTTAGTGAAATGTATTAATTAGGTATGCTCTTGCCTATTCTCTTAATGTTTATTATTGAATTATTATTTCATATATGCTAATTCTCATTATTTTTTTTTTAAATATTGTGTTTGGTGCAAATGTACTGAGCCCCATATCAAAGTTCTTTACCATATAATAGTGCTCCTGAGTTTGTCAGTCGTTTGAGTTTTGTAAGCTCATGTTGCTTCTTTGGTTGATATTTTTAGAAGCAGAACAATACATTTTCCTAGTCATTTGTTGAAATGATTCTTGGGCATAATATATTTTAAACAAAGATAACCTTTATGTGCTCTTGGATCAAACGAAAAAAGCCTTCCCATCCTTTGACCAAGGCATTTGTTGAATCTGATATTGTAATAAATGAAATTTGGCCTTCACTATGATTTGGATTATGGATAGTTTTTGTCCATAATATTTGTGGTTTTTCCAAGCCTTCAAATATTGAATGTTCTTCCCTCTCTGTAACATCACACTCTTTCAATTACCTAATTAATTTTTATTAGAGTCTTGTCTAATAAATTAAAATTAATTAGTGGGGATTAATTAAATTAAATTTTGGAATTTAAGTATATTATGTGTAAAATTAGGAACTCTAATTGAACCTAAACTACACATTAGTATAACTAGTTTTCACTTGTGATATTAATTAACACAAGGTATTCAATTTCTCCCTCTCAAACTCTCTCATTCTCATGACTCACACCCTTCCAAGCCAACACCTCATCTAAGCAATGAGTCATCTTCCACTCAAACTAACACCTCACCACTCTATTCATTTAAACCAATTGCAAAGCATGCAAACCATATACTTCTACACCATTTTAGAAAATCAATTGAGAGCTCTCCCTTTCCCACCTCATCACACGAGCACAACAACAACAATCACATGCGATTGTTTCTTCTTTCACATGCAATGACTACTTCACTAGTTATCAAACTCTTCAATTCTTTCCATTACTTTTGGTCACATGCATGCTTCAAAATCTGAATCACTCCCTAACCCTCTTCACATGTTCTGATTTCAACAACAACAACAACATCACAAATTTCTTGGTTAAACCAACCAAATAACGTTGCATGCAAGAGCATCAAAGACAAATCAATTCTGCCTACATTCAGCCTCAAGTCACTATAAATACCCTTCATTAACTCAGAAATGAATCATCAAACAATACACACTTCAATTAACCACAAATTCCCTTCCTTTTTCATTTTCGTGTTCTTGAGCAAAATTGGGGTTTGGAGTCAGAAGTTGGAGCAAGGATTCTGGGCTGTAGCAGAACTTTGCACTAGAGTTTAAAGCTTCTTATCAAGTGGGTTCTTTAGGCTAGTGTAGCTAGTTTTCCAAAATCAAACTTTGCATGCAAACATTAAGAAATTTAGGGAAATTATGTGTGAGGAGAAATAACTTCCAATTTCTCCTCCAAACAGTCGTAAAAATGTGTTTATTATATTGTTACAATGATTTAAATTGAGGATTGTAGGTGTTCATTTCAAAAATGATGATTTTCTGCAAAACAGAGGCTGAATACGCAGTTCTCGCCCGGCGAGCCTTCTAGCGAGTGAACAATTTATGGGCAGAGTA
Organism: Trifolium fragiferum; assembly: GCA_954870985.1. Classification (NCBI taxonomy): domain Eukaryota; kingdom Viridiplantae; phylum Streptophyta; class Magnoliopsida; order Fabales; family Fabaceae; genus Trifolium; species Trifolium fragiferum. Next base: position 53,279,301 of record OX940789.1, read on the forward strand.
TGAATGGCCCGGCGAGCTCTCACTGGCCCGGCGAGCTTAGGCTGGCTCGGCGAGAGATAGCTCGCTCGGCGAGAGTACTCAGAACTGAACTTGTTTCTTGCTTAGGTTTGTTGGAGTGCTTTTTGGACTAGATTAGTGTATTGGTCTTATTTTCACAAACATTTTCAATAACTAAATACACTCGTTTTATATCCTCGAAATAAATTAATATTTTTGTAACAATAGAATTTATATAAATTACGAGTTGTTTGTCATCACGATGCAATCCTAGGGTATAACTTAGGACTTCAGAAATTATGTATGTTCCCTGGGGATTGGGATAATTATGGTAGCATGAAATTAATTTAGAATCAGTCACTTATGTGTAATTAAAATATCACTTGTGGAATTCGTTTAGATACCCACCAGAAAAACTTTGTGAGCAGTATGCCGGAACGCTTTCTGTTCGCAGACAAGGCAGACATCTGAGATATGCTCACCTCAGAGTGTCTTGCGGTTAAAATCAATAAGACTAATTGTGTGTTACACCCTTATTTAATTATGTTTTATGATTATATGTTATGAATTAAAATATGATATGACTGATTAGGTGTCCCGGTTTAGTAGCCATTAGGAGGGTAGTAGGACCCACTGAGACTTAGTAGTCTCATCCCACTCCATTTATTTTTTTTAGGTAGACAGGTTATTTCGGAGCAGGGACCAGGATGGACCTGACGATTTGGAGCTGTGCTTGGATTGTCAGCTTAGAAGACTTAGTCTTCTTCCTTGTTTTTATTTAACTTGTTGTTCTATTGTCAATTCTTTCCGCTGTTTGTATTTGAATATTCTATTATTATCTTAATGGTAATAAGTTAATCAGCTGTATTTCTTTTAATTAATGTACTCAGATTTCAGTTATTAATGTTCCGACTAAATATTCTAGATAATTTAGTTGGGGCGTTACAATTGGTATCAGAGCAGGTCGATCCAGTATCGGACCTTGCCATGAGTCATTACAATCCCTTTCGAAGTAGTACAGACCCTTTGGAGTCTGGACTGTTTACGCTGAAACCATCGCGTGCTGAGTCTGATCAGCTCAATATTGTGCATGGTAGGCAGGGTATTACGGTTGAGAACCTAAGTGGACCACGGTGGTTAAGTAAGAAGATCGTAGTGGAAGTACAGTTCAGAAGCAATCGTTGGTGAGAATTCTCTCTAACCGGATGTTAGAGCTGAAATAGTTAGGACTGAAGGAGTAAGTGGTGCAACGCCAACGAGTATACCAAGAGCTAAGATGGATTATATGGATTAAAACCATTAGTAGTAGGAAATTCTGGAGATTGTAAGGGAACAGTTGTTAAGACTGTAAAGGGTAAGAACAGTTTGATGGAAGTACTAATCGCTCGAATTCGAATTGTTCATGGAAGAACGTAGGTGTGTAGGTCATTATAGTATCCAACTGACATCGTGTGTTAGGCAAACTTTTCCGAACTCGAGAGTAACCATACCTTCTGGTGGACATGTTTATAAGAAACACGTAAGCCAAATAAGATACAACCTTCAGTAGATCAGAACTCTTCCTACATGCTTAGCCTTATCTGTTAGACGCGAGTTTCGCTAGTGTTGTAAAACCTGTTCCGTACCATACTAGAGGAACCAAGTTGGAATATTCATCCGAGAACTTCCCAATAGATTATCCTATAGGAAACCAACTCTTAATGCCTCCCTAAGAATAATTTAGCTTTTCAACATCGTAACTCGTATTCCTACCGTACCGCTAGAAACCGAACTCTGTTTAGCATAACAAATAGAATTTCTTTTTAGACATACCAGCCTGGGTCAGTTAATTCAGCAAGCCTTTAGGGATCAATCTTGATTAGCGCAATGATTGGGAATCATTTTACAACACTATTTAAATACCTAAGTTAGTTCGAGAGACACCAACTTTGAGTAGTAGAAACCAGATTTGAACCGAGTTAGCTTCTCGAGGTAGCAACCAATATTTATACCTTACCGCTAGACGTAAACATTAACAGATAAACTAATTAGGAATTGCACCTTGTAGACTTGATTACCTATATAGACTTGTTAGGTATAGTTATTCACTTATCATGAACCAGTAACTTAGTATCTCAAGCTACCCTGCCATGAATATAGGAAATTAGTAGAATTAGACCACCTTTGATTTAGCGACCTCTTACTTTCCAGCCTGTTATGTTATCACATAGGATATTGCTACATGCCAAATAGGATAGTCTCAGCTTAATGCATAATGTGTTAGGAGAACACATCAACCACTTAAGACGTAACTTACTTGGATAACAACTAGAAACATTTTTGGTCATACTCGTCTATCAGGAAGTGTACTAGATACCATCATATATTTCTCTAAATTAGTAGCCTAGTGTTGCAACGTAGGTAGATACCTTGTGAAAGAAATTAAGTGAACCACCCGTAGTATTAATTTCCTTAGGCGTCAGCCATTACCTTATTATCTAGTGCATTATTGATAGGAGCTCGTTACAGTAGAGCAGTCTGTCTCTTTGAAATCAATCTTAGTGCCGTATCACTAGCATTCAAGCCTTGATCAGATTAGCAAGTCAGAAGTTACCATTATCGCCTTCAGCCACCTTGACCAACCCTTGAGCATCTATGTTAAATTGTCCCGAAGCAAAATAACTAAGTTGGATTTATTCCTTATCAGCCATTTAGCATTTTCAATTATTCAGACCTTCGAGTTAGAAACCTGCTAGAGTCCGTCAGATTTCCGTTAGGAGTGCCTATCAATAATCTGAATCGAACTTGAATCAAATGATGTCAAATTCTAATCTCATTATCCTTTCTTCGGACCTTTCATAAGCTAAGTCCATCGAACCAGACCATGTCGGATTGGGTATCCATTAGACATAGGAACATGGAACGGGTTCACTCCCTAACTTGTCTGATTATTTCTCGGACAGATAATTCCTTCTCGTGCCCCATCATCTGTTAGTCGTAATTATCACTCGGAGTAGTTGAAGGTAAACTTTCCAAATTCTTCGACACCGGTCAGTTAAACTGACATTGTGGGACGTCGTTTATAAGTAATCCTTTTTAATCTTTTCAGCCTTTTTAGTTACGCTGTTAGTAACTAAATATAAACTGTGGAATCCAGTTTATCTAGAAAGGGGACGTGTAAATTCAGTTCAAGCTCTCACTCATCATATCGATCATTTAATCAGTATCATTAGTCAATTATCCGCCGAACTATTCTGTTCAGTGTCAGTATCAGTTAATCATATAGGTCTTCATGCACCTGAACGACCCATCATTAATTCAATTGTATTGTTTAATCTTTCGGAGTCTTATCAACTAAATTCCAGCCAAGTTTCAGATCTTTCTTGTACGTTGAAATAGGAGCTAATAGAAATATTAGTGTTTAGATACCTCATCAAAATTATTCTTTGGATTCAAGTTCGAACCATTTCATTCTCTACCGACTGTTTCAGTTTCTTTGTACGATAGATTCAGATCATCGTAAATCCAATTCTCGTGTAGAGCAAAAGAGTTTCCTTATTACGAATTCCATTCTTACAATTGCACATTGACTATTCCTGGGGAAGGGATTCAAATCCATTTTCTGTGTTAATTGTGCAAATCTCCCGTATCCAGTTAGCCATCATTAGAATCCGAACATGTTAGCCAGATTCTTTCACTTCCGCCTATCAGTAAATTATTCAATCAACCTAATCGTATCCTTGAAGGGAGATTCAAACCTCAGTTCTTCGACATGTTAAATGTACTATTCGATCATAGTGCTGTGCTAGAATAGATTGAAATAGTAGGTGGAAAATTCTGTAGTACTATAGACTCGGTTGTAGATGAGTCTGACTCATTGGCGAAAGGATCTATAGTGCTTAAGCGTTCTCCACTCATTTTATACGGCACTATGGGACCGTGGTACGTGTGATGTGTCACGAGCTGCAGTGTTCGGAATTGAGAAAACCCTGAAGAGAAATTTTGGGTTATTAATGCCAACCCTTAAACTTATTCCATTCAGCTATTCATATAACGACAACCAGACCAGATACCGACCTGTGGAGGTGTAGTGTGACACAATAATGAGTACGGTATGTTAAGCGTCGTGGATATGTTGGACTGTAGTAGGTATTGAGAAATGCAGTCATCTATCTGCTTTCATAAAGTCAAACAAGTGTTACTTTGTGGAAACATTCCACGAAAGATGTAGTAAGGGTAGAAGTTTAATTGGAAAAGAAGAGATGGTGCGTCATTGTGTTAGACAATTTGGAATAAGACCGTATTGACGTAGATAAAAACGATGACTATAAGTAGTCGGACCAGAGCGCGCAGCGCGAGATTAGACGAAAATATAGTGAGATGATCAAATTGGACGAATAACCCTTTTTGAGAGGAAAGTTTTATTCCAAGGAATAAAGGTAATCAAGTATTCTTGAGAGTAACACCAAAGTTGGAACTACGAGGTGTTCTTACACGAAGGAATTCTATCCGAAGTATATAAGACCTCATCAGATCCTTCGACGCGTCGGTCCTGTAACCTATCAGTTAATTCTATTTCTATCTATGTCAGGGTTGCACGATGTGTTTCATGTGTCTCAACTTCGGAAATTCATTCCCGATCTTTATAACTCTAGAGAGATTGATCTTCAGCCAGCCTTAACTTATCAGCCGAATTCAATTCATAGAGTTGATTGTGAAGTTAAGACCCTTCGGAAACAAGAGAATTCCAAAAAAAATCCAAGTCGGATGGGCTCGGTCCCATGACGACTAACTCACTCAGAAACGGAAATCTGACGCGGGGAAAAGATGTCTCTATCCTTTCTTAGATAAATTCCTTAATTTCGAGGACAAAATTTCTTTAAGGGGGATAGATTGTAACATCCCACTCTTTCAATTACCTAATTAATTTTTATTAGAGCCTTGTCTAATAAATTAAAATTAATTAGTGGGGATTAATTAAATTAAATTTTGGAATTTAAGTATATTATGTGTAAAATTAGGAACTCTAATTGAACCTAAACTACACATTAGTATAACTAGTTTTCACTTGTCATATTAATTAACAAAAGATATTCAATTTCTCCCTCTCAAACTTTCTCATTCTCATGACTCACACCCTTCCAAGCCAACACCTCATCTAAGCAATGAGTCATCTTCCACTCAAACTAACACCTCACCACTCTATTCATTTAAACCAATTGCAAAGCATGCAAACCATATACTTCTACACCATTTCAGAAAATCAATTGAGAGCTCTCCCTTTCCCACCTCATCACACGAGCACAACAACAACAATCACATGAGATTGTTTCTTCTTTCACATGCAATGACTACTTCACTAGTTATTAAACTCTTTAATTCTTTCCATTACTTTTGGTCACATGCATGCTTCAAAATCTGAATCACTCCCTAACCCTCTTCACATGTTCTGATTTCAACAACAACAAACAACATCACAAATTTCTTGGTCAAACCAACCAAATAACGTTGCATGCAAGAGCATCAAAGACAAATCAATTCTGCCTACATTCAGCCTCAAGTCACTATAAATACCCTTCATTAACTCAGAAATGAATCATCAAACAATACACACTTCAATTAACCACAAATTCCCTTCCTTTTTATTTTCGTGTTCTTGAGCAAAATTGGGGTTTGGAGTCAGAAGTTGGAGCAAGGATTCTGGGCTGTAGCAGAACTTTGCACTAGAGTTTAAAGCTTCTTATCAAGTGGGTTCTTTAGGCTAGTGTAGCTAGTTTCCCAAAATCAAACTTTGCATGCAAACATTAAGAAATTTAGGGAAATTATGTGTGAGGAGAAATAACTCCCAATTTCTCCTCCAAACAGTCGTAAAAATGTGTTTATTATATTGTTACAATGATTTAAATTGAGGATTGTAGGTGCTCATTTCAAAAATGATGATTTTCTGCAAAACAGAGGCTGAATACGCAGTTCTCGCCCGGCGAGCAGCCGGCGAGCCTTCTAGCGAGTGAACAATTTCTGGGCAGAGTATGAATGGCCCGGCGAGCTCTCACTGGCCCGGCGAGCTTAGGCTGGCTCGGCGAGAGATAGCTCGCTCGGCGAGAGTACTCAGAACTGAACTTGTTTCTTGCTTGGGCTTGTTGGAGTGCTTTTTGGACTAGATTAGTGTATTGGTCTTATTTTCACAAACATTTTCAATAACTAAATACACTCGTTTTATATCCTCGAAATAAATTAATATTTTTGTAACAATAGAATTTATATAAATTACGAGTTGTTTGTCATCACGATGCAATCCTAGGGTATAACTTAGGACTTCAGAAATTATGTATGTTCCCTGGGGATTGGGATAATTATGGTAGCATGAAATTAATTTAGAATCAGTCACTTATGTGTAATTAAAATATCACTTGTGGAATTCGCTTAGATACCCACCAGAAAAACTTTGTGAGCTGTATGCCGGAACGCTTTCTGTTCGCGGACAAGGCACACATCTGAGATATGCTCACCTCAGAGTGTCTTGCGGTTAAAATCAATAAGACTAATTGTGTGTTACACCCTTATTAATTATGTTTTATGATTATATGTTATGAATTAAAATATGATATGACTGATTAGGTGCCCCGGCTTAGTAGCCATTAGGAGGGTAGTAGGACCCACTGAGACTTAGTAGTCTCATCCCACTCCATTTTTTTTTTAGGTAGACAGGTTATTTCGGAGCAGGGACCAGGATGAACCTGACGATTTGGAGCTGTGCTTGGATTGTCAGCTTAGAAGACTTAGTAGACTTAGTCTTCTTTCTTGTTTTTATTTAACTTGTTGTTCTGTTGTCCATTCTTTCCGCTGTTTGTATTTGAATATTCTATTATTATCTTATTGGTAATAAGTTAATCAGCTGTATTTTTTTAATTAATGTACTCAGATTTCAATTATTAATGTTCCGACTAAATATTCTAGATAATTTAATTGGGGCGTTACACTCTCTCTATGGCGTGTACAACAATCAATTTAAAAGGAAATCATATCTTCAGGCAATGCCATTAGTGTTCAAGATCTAAAAATGTTAATGTTTTGGCATAAGAATATTTATGCTTACCAAGATTTGACCAAATGGATGTGCATAGTCACAAAGTGGTTTCAATTCTAGATATTCTACTATTATCTTGAAAACAAAGCGGTGGGGGTGCTATGTCTTTCCTAACAGTTCCGGGATATACTGTGACTAATATGGTTTTGCTTAGCTTATAAGAATATTGAGTCTATTGTAGAATATCATGTTTTAGGTTGTCCACTAGGTTATTGTCTATATAGAAACTCCTTGGTTCTCTATTAAAAAAATAATATTATTTGAGGTAAATAAAAAAACTCAGTTTTTTACTTATATTATTAACCAAATATATTATCTCTCTACCGAAATGAATGAATGATTTTTTACTTAAAATAATATTCGGCGATATAACTTTGGTTAATAAGAAGAAATGTCTTTTTTGTTTATGTTCAAAATCCATGTAATAAAATATCTATTCTGATCTCAAATATAGTCAAATGTTGCATGAGGTATGATATAAGCAAATAGTATTTTAATATGGATGATTCCCGAGCTTCCTTTGTAACCCAACGAAGCACCCCATGAGTGAGAGTCCTGTCTCCACCACTGACCATAAGGGGTTTTAAACACTAGGGTAGTTGAGGAGTCATTAATCTCGTCTTATTTCCTCTCTTTTTAGTATTCTTGAGTCATCATCTATGATTCTCCCTTTTGTTGTTATTATTAAATGTTGTTGTTATGGATATTATTACTATTAATTGTAGCGACTGGAAAAATTCTTCAGATTTTTCGTAACAATGAAATCGTCATCGATGTTTATTTATCCCAAGAGAGGAAAAGAAAAATACCGCTAAAACCTTTGGTTAGCATGGTTAAAGAACCATGGCGGGTTCGGGAGTTGGTTGTGCGAGAGAAAGGTATTAGCACCCATCATACTCGATGGGAACCATTCAAAGGTTTTAAGGTTGGTTGCTTTTAGGTTTACTTAACTACTCTAATTGTTGATTAACTGCTTATTAAATTCTACTCCGATTATTAATTAAAAAAAGGGTTTTTATTTATTGAGTTTGACGGTTGTAGGAGCCCGCTCCTACGTATTCCCGGCTGCAATGGGAAACTCAAAACTCTCGTAGTTCTGGTAAAAAAGTCTTGCGTGTTTGTTGTTTTTAGCGGATAACGCTTAAGTCGCATTCCGCCGACATAACTGTGCTTGTATGCTCGCAAAAGGAGACTTAAGCGTAAGTACGTGTCGGAGGAATGGATAAAACATTATTCGTATTAAGAAAAAGGTTAATCAACCAATAGCGTTTAAGTCGCATTCCGCCGATACAACTGTGCTTGTATGCTCGCAATAGGAGACTTAAGCGTAAGTATGTGTCCGAGGAATGGATAAAGCAGTATCAGGTTTTATTGAGAAAAAGAGTTTAAGTGAGTTGTATTGATTTTAGCGTTTTGAAGTGAGAGTAACCCAATCCACGGTCATACGTCACGCGTCATGAATCACTCGGGGTCGGAATAGTCATACGTCACATCCGCCCTTTTTCACTTGTTTTTTATGAAAATGTTATTTTAGTCTTTTATTATGAAAACGTAATCTAATCAGACCAAGCAAATAATGAGAAGAAGAGAAGAGAAAAGAGATCAACCACATCAATAAATGAGAATCATCACATAAATGCATAACCATGCAATAGTACATGAATGATATAAATGAATGAACATAGAACAATTTAAATGAACAAGTTAAGCAACGAACATTATATAAAGTGATTAATTAAATTAAAATGAACTCTAAAGAGAGCTAATCAAGATATCTTATAACATGAGACATGAATTAAGATGGTGGATTAGTGTTAAAACACAATTATTATTGCAAAAGAACTCATACAATTATTAAGCTAAAAAGCCTTAAGTTCAAATAGTCACTTATACATCCAACAACTTAATTAAGAATCACTTATGAAAATAAGTTCAAAAATTTGGGAAAAAATTGTATACAATAGCTACTGTATTTAAATCAATCTTGTGCAAAAATTTGGATCAAATAAACTAAAGATCTTTTTGAAATCACAAATAAGCACTTATTGTCAAAACAACTTAATGGCATAATCACTTATCAAAATAAGTTTTAAAAATTTGGAAATTTTTATATACAGTGAATACTGTATTTAAATTAATATTGTGTAAAAATTAGGGTCAAATAAGCTAAAGAGCTTTTTGAAACCCTAAATAAGCACTTATGATTAAAATCACTTAATTGAATAATCACTTATTAAAATAAGTTTTAAAAATTTGAAAATTGGTTGTATACAGTAAATACTGTATTTAAATCAATGTTGTGTAAAAATTAGGGTCAAATAAGCTAAAGAGCTTTTTGAAACCCTAAATAAGCACTTATGATTAAAATCACTTAATTGAATAATCACTTATTAAAATAAGTTTTAAAAAATTTGAAAATCCTTTACTACAGTAACCACTGTAATATCAATCCATATTGTGCAAGTGTTGTGATCAAATAAGCTAAAAAGCTCTTTGGAATCATCAATAAGCACTTATTTACATTAGGGTTTAAAGCAAATTAATCAAAAATAATTACTTGAATAAGCTAAAAAAATTCACAAATGAAATTGTCATAATATAAGCATAAACAGTGACCTAATAAACTTAAATAAGCTATAAGTCACATAAGTGCTTTTGCAAATAAGCTAAAATTAATTAAAAATACAATCAGAGGGGGGTGCAGTTTATAAGGGCGTAGTAAAAAAGGGGGGTGCGATAGCAAAAAAAACAAGGCCTGAGCCCAGGCCCAACGCCAGTCAGCCAAAAAAAAATCAACAAAAAATAATTCAGTGCATCATTAACCAAGGTCCATGATATAGGGCCTGGTGATCACCGCCCTTGGATACATCCAAGGGTCTTGATCCTAAGACCCAGATTCAACCAGAGCCCTTTGATCCATCCAACGCGCGTGGTTTTTTAGAATAAAAATAAATAATAATATACACAGCAAATGATCCAGTGTAGCAGGCAAGGAGGCGCACACAAGCAATCAACAGATCCCAGCCGTTTGATTAATCACGCGGACGCGTTTTAAAAAAGGATGGAGAGATCTCAGCCTTAGGCTCGCGCGCGCGAAATCAAACGGTGAGGATCAAATCTGGGTAGAAAAGATGAACACTCATCTTCTACCTTCAGCTCCGGCGAACCCAAGGGTTCTGGCGCGGTGGTTGAACCACCGGAGCTTCAAAACCTCATCAAAACACATAAAATCAAACCCAGATCAACTCGTGTTTTCACGTAGAACACGAATATGGTATTAGTTTTTGCTAAAAACGCTTATAACATGCAAAACGAAAGCAACAAGGTTCAAAGTCAAAAATGAAAACTCTCAAACCACCACGAAATCATGCATACAATCAACCCAGAAAGCTTAATCATGCATAGATAAGAAGGATTGAGTCATTATTTACCTGTTTTGAGCTTTGTTTCGTCCTCGTTATTCCTAAGCTCCGTGTGGCCACTTTGAGCTTCAAAGCTTCCAATTCTTCACGTTTCCTTTGATCTGAGCTATGGTTTCAGCTTCTGGGAACCTTAGGAAGTGATTAGTGAAAGAAAAATGAGAGCTTGAGGTCTATTTTGGTGATTTCGAAATTTTTGAAAATGAGAGAAAAGTTTGAGTTTTTTTTTTTTTATGAAATTCTGATCAGGGGATTGTAGCTGCGCAGCTCTCAATGATTAGAGGTTTATATATGATGGAATTTAGGTCAGAATCAATGAGGAATAAGGGTAGAAAGGACATAGTATAAAATGAATGATTTTTGATTTTTCTAAAATGGTTAAATGTGGAAAATGGTTGTACTATGATGAGGTGTTTATTAGGAAGGTTCTAGGTAGTTTAATGATAAGGATGATGATGTGTTAGTGATTGAAATATTTTTAGGAATTTTCTTTGATTTTTTTGAGATAAAAAGAAAGGGTTAAATATACATAAAATAATAATAAAAATAAATAGTAAATAAAATGAACATGCATGATGATGAATGATGATTTTGGTTTTAATTTTATTATGAGAATGATGTTGATTAGAATGAGAAATAATGAAGAAGAAATGTTACTTGTTCATGAAGTAATCTAAAAAGAAATGAGAAAGAAAATGCAAATAAAAAGAAACTTCATGAATAATTAAATAATTTATGAAAAATAATTAAATAAACCAAAGAAAATATTTTTAGGAATTTTTGTGAAGAAATTATGCATTTTTATGGATTTTTATAGATTTTATGCAAAAAATGTGAAATAAACCTAAATTTATTAATTAAAGGGTAAAATGGGAATAAAAAATATGGGGCAAAATTAGGGTATGACATTAATTCACCACAAGAAATTTAACTTTTAGTGACAGCTAAATAGCGTAGGTAAATGTACATTTTCTGTAGGTATAAGCCTAAATACCTTTACCAACAATAATTTTTTTTCCCGTACCCTATAGTTTGCTATACCCACACAATTTTTTGTCGTCACTATAGCCTGTAGTGACGGATTGTCAATCGTTGGTCAAAACATTTAGCTATACCTACGGTATTTGCCGTGGGTATATATACTTGACGAAGAGCTAACAATTATTTTTAGCTACGCCTATTTTTGTCACTATAGTGTTTAGTGACACCAATTATATGTCGGTATAGCTCGTGATGGTGAACATTTTGCCATTCTTTTTCGGGTTAAATATGTTCTTAGTCCCTACTTTTACGTGAGTTTCGACTTTAAATCCCTACATTTTTTAAATTATATTTTTAGTCCCTCATGTTTTTCCCGTTTGCATTTTTAGTCCCTACCGTCAACTTCTGGTGACTAGGCTAACGGAAAATGCCACGTAGGATGCCACGTAGGACGCCACGTACATTAATGAACCTACGTGGCATTTTTTATGTTGATATATTTTTAGTTCCTACTTTTACGTGAGTTTTCACTTTTAGTCCCTACTTTTACGTGAGTTTCCACTTTTAATCCCTACATTTTTTTATAATATTTGTAATCCTTCGAGTTTTCACCATTTGCATCTTTAGTCCATACTGTCAAATTTTGGTGATTAGGATAACAGAATATGCCACGTAGGAGGACACAGAGGATACCGCGTCATTTAATTAATCTATGTGGCTTTTATGATATGGATTGGACCTAATGCAAACGGGTTTACCCGGCACCAAAACTGACCCGACCTAACTAAAATATAATTCCAAAATTTTAAATCCCTAAATTGAATTCATGATCTCTTTCTTCTTCTCAAACCCATAAATCGTAGTAGCTTTTCTCATTTGAAAGTTGTTTATGAGTGATGGAAGATAATAGAATCAACGGATGAAGATATTGGGGTAGTTATTGCGTTCAAAGTTGTGCAAGTAGACATAGTCAAACTATAACAAGTGATAAGAAAGAGTATCGTACCCACAAAGATTGTCTACAAGAACATTTTCACTGAACACACAAAATTGAATTCTAATTCATGAGCGTGAAGGGAACCAAATAATATCGTAGTTTCAAAGATTGCAGACAAAATAATTAAAAAGGGATTTAAAGATCAAATTTGGTAGTGATGTTGGATGTATGATCTATTCAACTAATAATTTAGAAGTAGGCATAATATTACATAAACTGAATTAAAACAAACAGGATTTGGATTCTCTCCAATTTTTCCCCTTATATTTTCTCTCCAATGGTAATCTTAGTCATTCATTCAATTTATTTCTCTCCCTTCTTAAATATTTTTATACTCTTTATAATTTATCAACCATTAGATAAACAAAAGCAGAGAAAACACGAGAATTCCTAAACATTTAGGTATTTTTTTTCTGTCCTTTATCTTGGTGTGTGTCACAATAAGGAATTGATCTTCTTGAACATCAAAGTTGAGGAGGTCTCAAAGATGCAATTTGTATCGCTTTAAGAATTTGGACCAACCACTCCAAATATACTTCTCATCAAAAGTTTTTTCCATATACTTCTTTCTGATGTAATGATTGTGGCTGAGACTTCAAAATTCTTTTGGATCAATACGAAATTAATGTTAGTTATGTTTTTGAAGTGACTTCGAGCATGTTCTTTTGGAATGTGCTGATTTTGAAATAGAAAAAAAAAAAAAATAGACAGAGTTTCAGCTTCAAATGACTTAGTCATGTATGACTATAAATGTATAACTTGTTACAAATGATTTTATAACAATGATTTCATGAAATTGTATGGTTGGTTTTATTTTTTATGGTTTTATAATACACATATCAAATAGAATAGGTTCATAATTAGCTAAATATGTCATTTTAGGACCAGATAAACTCGTTTATCTTAGGTCGAATCCACATCATAAAGGTCACGTAGATTCATTAATTGACCTAGTATCCTCTGTGCCGTCCCGCGTGACATATTTTGTTATCCTAATCACCAAAACTTGACACTGGGGACTAAAGATGCAAACAGTAAAAACGTGAGGGACTAAAAATATAATAAAAAAATATAGGGACTAAAAGTGGAAACTCACGTAAAAATAGGGACTAAAAACATATCCACATAAAAAATTAATGCCACGTAGATTCTTTAGTTGATGTGGCGTCCTATGTGGCGTCCTACGTGGCATTTTCCGTTTGCCTGGTCACCAGATCTTGACGGTAGAGACTAAAAATACAAACGGAAAAAATATAAAGGACTAAAAATGTAATAAAAAAAATGTAGGGACTAAAAGTCAAAATTCACATAAAAATAGAGACTAAAAACATATTTAACCCTTCTTTTTACCACATTTTTAATGACATTTTTTTTGACACATGGAATAAATCTCCAAAATATACTTCAATCATAATTTTTTTGCTTATATAGCACAGCTTATGATATATATATATATATATATATATATATATATATATATATATATATATATGATGTATCATATGAGAATGACAAAGTTATATGAGAATGGTGAAAATGAATAATAGTCATTAGATTAAAATGAAGAGTTAGGATTAAAAGAGTAAAGATGCACCACATAACACTCTAATTTATCACAAATCATGAACTTCTCTCTTCCTTCTTTGTCGCCCCTCTCTCTATATCTTCCTTATTTGCATCTCATCTTCCTTCATCATTCTTTGTCACCTCCCAGCCACATTAATACTCATATCCATCTCTATTTCTTTTTCTGTAAATGTTTATATATCATATTTAAATTGATTTGGTGTTTTTCAATGGATTGAATCCAATTTCATAAATTGGGGATGATTTTAAATTTTTGCAGGTTTTAATTTGGATTTGGGAATTCAACTTTTACTTTCAATAGCCAATGTTAGCAATTGATAGATCGATTGTAATAATTAGTTATTCTATTATTTCTTCCAATCCCAACTTTTCATCTTCTTCCACTTGAACCCACCACCACCGCCACTTTGTCTGTTCTTTGTTTTTTTATCCCTTTCTTGTTGAGATCTTTTGGTCTGTTCATCTTCCACCTACTGTCAACATAATTATCTAATAACTTTGTTTAAAAAATACTGCTTTAGATCTGTGTTAACAGTGAGATAAACACCACCTCTTCGAAACCATGGCTTCAACACCACTTTGTCTGTTCGATGTACTGTAGATGACGATGGGAGTGGGAGAATAGGGAAAGGAGAAACGAAGAGTTAGAAAAGATGAAAACAATAGTTTACAGAGACAGCGACGATGGCCGAAAATGACAATCGACGGCGGAAGCAACCCCCAGTTTCATTCTTGAAGCTATCTATGTTTGAATCAATTTTAGATCCATCAAATTAAGCTAGATTAAAGATACAGAAAGAAAAAACTGTTAAAAAAAACCGTAAAGAAGACGAACATCAAAATTGGAAAAATAGATTTAGTCTTCAGTAAAGATAAGCGAGGTGCACAGTAAGTCATTAAGTGACTATTTTAATATCAACCATCGATTTTTGATCAAAAGGCTAATAATTATTCTCACCATTCTCATATAACTTTGTCATTCTCATGTGATACATCCTCTATATATATATATATATATATAATCCACTCAAAGTCTTACAAACTTAAAATTAGCAATAAAGATAGTTTTGCTTATCCTAGACTATTTTAGAGGATTATATACTAATAATAAAAAAGATAGTTTTGTGATCATATACTAAGCATACAAATTTAAACTTAAAATCAAATTGTGTCTGCTTAATAGTGCTTATAACTTTCATCTTCAAGTTTCCATCCTCAAGTCTCCATATTATCTTTCATTCTCCATCCTCAAATCTTCATATTAACTTTCATTCTTCACCTACAAGAAATTAAACAAAACAAACTGATGAATAATAACACAATTATATCACTCCTAAAAATATTAACAACTTTAGAGAGAATTAGTTAATACCATTTTCATTATCTTCATTAATGTCAAGACTAGGAGAGTTGAAATGGTTAGGAGCACTAAAGCATTAGTAACCTGTCTAGCAGCTTGTATTAAGTCATTCACATCTTGTCTAGAAAATTTATTTTTAATGAAGGCCATGACATTTTCTAACACGCCCTCCATATGCTTAACTCTACCATGTAACTCTTCATTTTCAGACACATGAACCTTTGATTTTTTAGATTTAGGAAAATTGCCAATACACCGCGTCCGTCCCTTCTTTGCAGGTCCTTGTACTTTAGAAAATATGTCATCCTTCCAATGAAAGGACCTTGCATGTTTGTGTTGATTAAGATGTTCCAGCCTCATTATTACTACATTTGTTTAGTCCTTTCTGAAATATAGAAACAGTTTAAAATAACTTAGGTGCGTATAATGGAAAAACTTTGTCTATGACACTAGTTCATGAGACCATATTTCATTATGCTATCTGACTTGATCAAGTAGTTTTTATTACAATAACAAGTGAAAGTACATAATTCAATTAACAAGTTATTGAATTATGCATCATACAATTTTCTAGTATTTAGTTGTGAATGTACATAATCCTAATTTATTTATTTTTGGAACTGCAAAATTTTATTAAAGTGATCTAAGCACAAGAAGTGCTAAAAACATCAAACAAACAACTGGTACAATCAGGAGATGAGATACCACTCCTATTTACAAAGCCAATCTTGTATAACACTAATACAAGTCCAAAACCAAATCTGACAGATTTTTTTTTTTAAAAGTCCTACCATATAATGCCAGATTGGTTCCTATCCAATTAAAGATTGTCCCTTTGCATGTAAATCATCTTTTTTCTCATCAATAGCATCCAAATTTGTTTAGAGGTTATGATACGCGACCGATTAGGATCGTCTTGAAAAACGGATTAGAATTTGACCCTAACCGTGATCTGCCGGTAGAATCAAAGTTATCAAATGAAAAAGGAACTTGACCCTAACCGCGACTTGCCGGTAGAACCAAAGTTATCAAAGAAAGTGTGACCTTAACCGCGACCTACCGGTAGAGCCAACACTATAAAGTTCTTATCTCAAGAACAAAGGAAAAATCCTCACAATAGAAAACTCTCAAATTTGATTACTATTCAAGCTGTTTTTATTAAGAAATATATGAAAGTCCTATTTATAGCAAATCCTTACATAGTAGGATTTATTGACCACTACCATACATTCATCATAGCCATTAGAAAAAGAGCATGAACATGCTTATAAATTTTCACTAGCCACTATGATGACTTAGTGCACCACTAGGAAGCATTTAGAAAGTCTAGGATCCAACTAAAGGTCTTCTAAAAATCCACCCAATAATAAAAACGAAAATTACATATAAAATTAAGAAAATTGGACTTAATTTGATCCCTCTCATATAATAACAATAATAATTGTGGGATTTGAATGGAGTTTGAATAACAAATTTATTTTGGCGGTATAAATTTGTTATCAATTTCAATATTTTTAATTTAAAAAAAATATAAAATTTAAATTATTTCTAATTTTCACATTAATACAACATATACCTACCGTTGATAGATTTTTCGTGAGTATAACCTGCCTATACCTACGACTATTGTGTCTGTTAATAAAAATCTTTGTTGGTAATTGTCAATTTTCTTGTAGTGATTGTTGTTGTTACAAATGTTGTTACTATTAATTGTTGTGTTATTGATGTTCTTGCTATTAATTGTTGTTGTTATCGATGTTGTTGCTATTAATTGTTGTCGATAATTGTGGTTGTTGTTATCATCGTTGTGCTATTGTTATTGTCGTTGATATTGTTGTTTATGTCGTTGTCGTTGTTGTAATTGCATTCATGCATTCATAAGTCCTATGACGTTGATATTGATGTTGATTTTGCCATTGTAGATAGTTCAGTAACATACCTCTAACGGGTACCACCCGTCTCGTCCCTATTCTAACGGGGAAAACTCGAGTTGACTGGTTTTGGATTTGGTTTTGGGTTTTCTATGATTTTAAAAGATATGATTGGGGCGAGTAATGAGAATATTGATATCCACTCTGAATCCGTCCCAGAACTCACCCCGCTTATATCGAATTACATTTTATCATTCATAAATTAAGAACCTTTAAATAAACTCTTAAGATTACATTCATATATATATATATATATATATATATATATATATATATATATATATATATATATATATATATATATATATATATTGTTGGAATTACCTTGAAAACGCGAAGCAGAAGTTTCTGTTGAGTTCGCGGGATGCGAACAGAGTTGGCAGGATGCGAAGCAAAACAGCAGAAGTTTCTGCTGAGTTCGCGGGATGCGAACTTTAGCTAGCTTATTTATAAGGAATGTGTTTTTCAGCTGCAGTGGAGGTCTTTTAGGGTTTCTAAGGCCAACACACAAACTATGGTTAATAGAAAAAGTTCTTGGGAAGACTTTAGGGTTGGAGAAATATTCTATCACCTTGGAAACACTTTGTTGATTGAATCTTTTGGTCACGGGGAGAGATTCGGGACTAGAGTAGAATTAGGAAAACACTAATTCTTGTAACTCTATTGGAGAATCTCATTGTAATCAAGGTTTCTATTGATAAGTGGAACGGAGAGGGCTGCCCTCCCCCCAAATTAGGTTCATTAACACCGAACTGGGTCAACAAATTGACTGTGTTCTTTATTGCTTTCATTGTTTGTTGTTCGTGATTATTATTGTTATTCTCGCTTATTGGTTGCTTTATTTATTTGCTCCACACATCAAAGTTATTAGTGTGAGTTTAATCGAATTCACAACATATATTTTAGATTATTACATTCATATTTTAAAGTTGAGTATTAATCAATTTATTTTCTCTATTTATGAATTTAATGATAATTAAACAAATTTAGTTTTAGTAGGGACTAAAACTATCTGGGAGAAAGTTTTTATAGGGACTAAAATATAATAAAATTTAAATAGGGACTAAACTTCAAAAGTCACCATTTTATAAGGACTAAAAACATATTTAACCTATATGTATATATATATATATATATATATATATATATATATATATATATATATGAGGACATATCCTATGAGAATGACATCTTTATATGAGAATAAATTATTAAACTTTAGATTAAAATGAAAGGTCGAGATTTAAACACCAATTAAAAAATCACTTGATACTCTTCCTTACTCTATTATATTTCCAACTAAACCTACTTTTACATTCTCACACAACAGTTCATCTACACCAATACACCACCACCGCCGTTCATATTTTCAGCAAATTCATTGCTTACCGACAATACAGTTGCCATTTTGCAAAGAGGAAAATTCAACTACACCAATATACCAATGAGTTCACCATTGACAAAGCTATTAAATACTCCCCGTTCACGATGCCTCCTCCATAAAAATTCACGTTCATGCTCATTGTTCTTGTTAGAAGATTGAAATAAAAAAATCGGAGAAATTTTACATAATTATTTTAAACAACCCTCATCAATTATTTTAAACAAAGAATCCTCAAATCCAAAAAATTTTAAATTGAAAAAAGAAAGGAATACGTAGAAAAAGATAAAATCTTTAGATCTAGAACTAGTATGGACACCCGTGTCAAGTACGGGTTAAAAATTCATTTTTTTTATAAATTTTAAATATATATATATATATATATATATATATATATATATATATATATATATATATTGAAATTAATTAATATTTTAGAAGTGAAAAATGGTAGTTAGCATTTATTCATAAAAATATATTGAGTTAATTGTCGTGATTATCATTAGCAGCTACTTGGTGTAATAATTGCCAATTGGGATTAGGTACAAAAACATATAAATTAAAATCAAGATCCATTATTTTTATAAAAAAAATGAACTTATCGATTAACTTTTGTATTTGTTAAGAAACTCTCTGCAATTGATCGAAGGCATGATTAATTGGTATCAATAATTGGTAGGAGTAAACGTGGCAACTTGATTGATGCAAGATTGAGATTTTCCTCCATTCCCAGAGTGTATGTTTAAAGAGGAAGGTGACTATAATAATCTTAGAGTGAAAGGAGGAGAGAGAATGGAAATATAATGAGTGCATGAGAGAGAATTGTCAAAAGTTGTTTCAAATTGGATGTCAAAATATCATTTTTCATAGGCAAATACTCACTGCAATTTCAAAATTCGTCAAATACCCATTTGTAATTTCAAAATAGGCAAATATGCCCCTGCAATTGTAAACCGTCAATCAAATACCCTCCTCCGTCAATTTGTTCTGTTAAGAGTAACGTGACAACTGCCACCTAGACTCCACGTCACTTAGAGTTGCCACGTGATAGGCAAATACCCCCCTGCAATTTACTACTTACATGCAAAATACCCCCTGAAAATTGAAAGATGTGGCAAAATGTCCCCTACTGAAGCATGTAATACTCATCTGTAATGGAATGACAACATGCTTAGTAATTCAAAATACAAGTGATATTCAACATAAGCCATAGTAATATAAATGATAATGGTGGTCAATTTAAAATGACATCCAAAATAAGTCGAATTCAAATTATCAAAATACATTTTAAATACTTCCAAGTTCAAATTACATTAAAAAATAAGTTCAACTTACTTCCAAAATAAGTCAATTTCAAATTATCAAAATACATCTTAAATACTTCCAAAATAAAGTAGCTCTTCAAATATTCAAATTCTTCAAATTGCTCCAATGTTGATGTTTGCTTACTACTTAGGATAATCAGGACGCATCAATGGATTAGGAATGAAGTACATGAAGTCAGGTTCATTCGTGTAAAGTCCAGCCTTTGGGAATAAAACTCTTATGATCGATGTTGCCCCTCTTTGTTGTAAAAATGGTGGTCTTGCTGTTGGTGATGCCCCTCTTTGTTGCTGAAATTGGAAGTATTTAAGATGCATTTTGATAATTTGAATTCGACTTATTTTGGATGTCATTTTAAATTAACCACCATTATCACTTATATTACTATGACTTATGTTGAGTATCACTTGTATTTTGGATTACTAAGTATACGTCATTCCATTACAGGTGAGAATTACATGTAGGGATGACAAAAATATCCATACCCGCGGATATCTGCGGATAAAATCCGCAATGGGCACGGAGCGGATACTTTAATGGATATCCACGGATAAAATAAGTGGATATTTCAATTATCCGCGTTTAATGGATACAGATGCGGGTTTAATACTATCCACGCCCGCGGATATCCATACCCGCTAAATAATTAGTAAAATTACTTAAATATTCTTAGTTACATATAAATTCTAATTTAGATGTATTGGAAGATGATGCCTACATTATTATTATTGAGTGAAGTTATTACTTTTTGTTTAATTTAGAATGATTGATGTATGGATATTATGTTTGGGTGTGATATTATATTTTGATATTATGTTTGGATCTTATCACTATGCTAAGTACATGTATTTTGATATTATGTTTTGGTGTGATATTAAATGTATTTTGATCAATGTGCTAAATATTATGTGTTAATAGTATTTTGTTTTTATAAAAACTAAATTTTTTTAATAATTAATTCTTTTTATTTTTGTTTAAATATCATCCATGGATATCTTTTAATATCCGCGGATACTTCAATTTCTGTGGATTACCCGCTTAGCGGATATCCACATGGATATGGAGAGGACATGGATATCATATTTATCTGACGGAGAGGACACGGATATCACACTATCCGTGTCCATGGATATCCATTGACATCCCTAATTACATGCTACAATAGGGGGCATTTTGCCACATTTTTCAATTTTCAGGGGGTATTTTGCATTTAAGTAGTAAATTACAGGGGGGTATTTGCCTATGGCGTGACAACTAACGTGGCAACTCTAAGTGACGTAGAATGTAGGTGGCAGTTGCCACATTTTTTAATTTTCAGAGGTATTTTGCATTTAAGTAATAAATTGCAGGGGGTATTTGCCTGTGGCGTGGCAACTCTAAGTGACGTGGAGTGAAGGTGGCAGTTGCCACATCACTCTTAATAGAACAAATTGACGGAGAGGGGTATTTGATTGACGGTTTACAATTGTAGGGAGGTATTTGCCTATTTTGAAATTGCAGGGGGGTATTTGACGAATTTTGAAATTGCAGGGGTATATTTGCCTATTCACTCAATAATCTTACTCTAGAATTATTAGTAAATAATCATGACCATTTATTACAAATAAAATTAAAGGCTATCATTTGGAATAAGTCTAAACACTTATTTTTGGAGTCAACCGATTTCTCATATACTCCCTCCGGCCTTTTTTATAAGCAAAAGTTGTTTTTTAGGTTCATTGGAAAAGTAACGTATGTAGTCTTAAATATAGACTAGATACATTACTTTTTCAATGAACCTAAAAAGCAACTTTTGCTTATAAAAAAGACCGGAGGGAGTATATATATATATATATATATATATATATATATATATATATATATATATATATATATATAAGTTTGCTAATTTAGACCCACTTAAAATATGTTGATCTAAATTACTAAGGTGTACCTTTTCGTTTATAAAAAAAAAAAAGTAACGTGTACCTTTTCACTTTGGATCAATATATCCTTGGTATTTAGTTATTTTACACTATGAAATTTGAGGTTAGTTAGGTAAATTTTATTAAATAATGTGCATTCACTTTGTTAATTTGCACCCACTTAATTAAAAATATATGTAACTAAAATAAACAATAAAAATAAAAGGCTAACTAGTATGGACACCCGTGCCAAGCACGGGCTAGAAATTCATTTTTTTTATAAATTTTAAAAATATTTGTTATATATATATATATATATATATTGAAATTAATTAATATTTTAGAAGTGAAAAATTGTCCACGTTATATATGAGTTAGCTTTCATTCATAAAAATATATTGATTTTGAACTTTCTTTTTGTTAGAATTAATGATTTTAGACTTTAATGTGCACATATATTTCTTTTATTCTTGTTTTGGTAGAAAATTCAATTAATCTAGGGTAAATAGGTCTTTACCCCCTACAAAATAGGCGAGTTTTGCGTTTGCCCCCTGTAATTTTTTTTTGTAGGAATACCCTCTTGCAATGTTCAAATTGCTTTTTGGTAGTGTATTTTACCCCCCTATGTTGGGGAAAAAAAATCGACAGGGGGGTAAAATACACTACCAAAATTTTTTTTGAACATTGTAAGGGGATATTCCTAAAAAAAATTCACAGGGGGCAAATGCAAAACTCGCCTATTTTGCAGGGGGTAAAAACCTATTTACCCATTAATCTATCAAGAGGGTTTTGTTCTAATGGAAGAGGATAATCTTTTATGGGGTGAAGAACTCATTCAAGAGCATCTAACCTTAAGCCTTGTATCTTGACTATTAGGTAAAAAAAAATCTATTAAATATCAAAATGTATTTGATCTAACGGAAAGAACTAAATCAAGCCGGTGTAAAAAGTAAAACATAATTGAAACCAAAATCTTAAACCTCGCATCTTTATTAATTTTTGTAAAAAATGTTCAATTAAAATATTCAAAGAGATATCCGGTTAAACGGAAGAGACGTAATCTCTTAAAGTGTGAAGAACTAAATTAAACTCACATAAAAAATTAAGAAAAATTCATTTTGTCTTGTTCAAAAAAAACTATTAAGAAATTGAGATGATATCCTTAGACCTCGAATCTTAGTTATTTTAATAAAATGTTCAATTAAAATATTAAAAGGAGTTTGATCTAACAAATGAGGGTTAATCTCTTACGGTAGAAAGAACGAAAATCAGGCCCGTATATAAAAATAAAGAAATTGAGATCATAATCTTAGGTCTTCTTAATTGTTTTTGTAAAGAGTTCGATTAAAATTTTAAGAGGGATTACATCTAGCTAACAGAAGAAAGTAATTTCTTACAGTGTGAAGAACTAAATTAAGCCTCTGTAAAAAGTAAAGCTCGTAATCTTTTACATCTCAGTTATTCTTGTAAAATGTTAAACTAAATTTTCAAGAGAGATTTGAACTAACGGAAGAGTGTAATATCTTACAACGTGAAAAACTAAATAATCTCCGTGTAAAAAGTAAAGTAATTGAGATCATAACCTTAGCTCCCGCATCTTAATTGTTTTTTTAAAACTTCAATTAAAATATCAAGAAAAAATTTATTATAACGAAAAATTGTAATCTCTTAAGGTGTGAAGAAATAAATAAAGACCGTGTAAAAAGTAAAGCAATTGAGACTGTATTCTTAAGTCTTGCGTCTTAAATTTTTCTTTTTTAAAAGTTCAAGTGAAATTTCAAGAGAGATTTGATGTAATAGAAGGGAGTAATTTTTTACGGTGTGAAGAACTAAATCAAACATGTGTAAAAGTAAAACAATTGAGACCATAACCCTAGGTCTCACTCTCACATTTTAATTAATTTTGTAAATTTTTTTTTATTAAGATATCAAAATGAATTTCATATAACATAAGAGAATAATCTCTTACAGGTATGAAGAACTTATTTAAGCTCGTGTAAAAAGTAAATCAATTGACACTATAATATAAGGTCTCGATTTTTTTATAATACTTGTAAAAAGTTCAATTAAAATTTCAAGAGAGATTTGCTCTAGCAGAAAAGAGTAATTTATTACGGTGTGAAGAACTAATCAATCTCGTGTAATAAGTAAAACAACTGGACCATAACCTTAGGCCTCATAACATATTTATTTATATAAAATGTTCAAGGAAATTATTCAAAGAGATATGATCCAATAGAAAAGGGTATTCGCTCTTACGACTTTAAGAACTAAATGAAGTCCGAGTGAAAAGTAAAGCAATTGATATCATAACCTAAGGTCTCAATTATTAATTATTTTTGTAAAAACTTCAATTAAAATATTCAGAGAAATTTGTTCTAACGGAAGATGATAATCTCTTACATTGTGAAGAACTAAATCAAACATGTGTAAAAAGTAAGACAATTGAGACCATAACCCTAGGTTTCACATTTTAATTATTTTTGTAAATTTTTTTATTAAGATATCAAAATGAATTTCATATAACATAAGAGGATAATCTCTTACAGATGTGAAGAACTTATTCAAGTTCGTGTAAAAAGTAAATCAACTGACACTATAATCTTAGGTCTCGCTTTTTTTATAATACTTTGTAAAAAGTTCAATTAAAATTTGAAGAGAGATTTGCTCTAACAGAAAAGAGTAATTTATTATGGTGTAAAGAACTAATCAATCTCATGTAATAAGTAAAACAACTGGACCATAACCTTAGACCTTATAACTTATTTATTTATATAAAATGTTCAAGTAAATTATTCAGAGAGATATGATCCAATGAAAGAGGGTAATCGCTCTTACGACTTGAAGAACTAAATGAAGCCCGAGTAAAAAGTAAAGCAATTGATATCATAACCTAAGGTCTCAATTATTAATTATTTTTGTAAAAACTTAAATTAAAATATCCAGAGAAATTTGTTCTAACGGAAGATGATAATCTCTTACGGCGTAAAGAAATAAATAAAGCCGTCAAAAGTAAAACATTTGAGACAATATTCTTAGGCATTTCTTGATCAAATAGTTCAATTAAAATTTTAAGATGAATTTGATTAAATAGAATAGAGTAATTTCTTGTGGTGTGAAAAACAAAATCAAGCCCGTGTAAAAAAGAAAAACAATTGAAACTATAACCTTAGGCCTTAAATCTTAATTTTTTTACAAAATTTTCAATTAAAATTATCAAAAAGGATTTAATCTAACAGAAAATGGTAATCTATTACGGTGTGAAGAATTAAATCAAACGTATGTAAAAAGTAAAGACAATTGAGACTATAATCTTATGTCTCGCGTCTTAATTATACGTGTAAAATATTCGGTTAAAATTTCAAGAGATATTTGATCTAATAGGAGAGAGTAATTTCTTATAGTATGAAAAACTAAATCAAACCCTTGTAATATAGAAAGCAACATGAATATAACTTTAGGTCTCACATCTTAATTATTTTTATAAAATGTTCCATTATAATATTCAAAGACATATATATGAACTAACGGAAAAGATTTATTTCTAATTGCGTAAAGAATTAATAAAGCTCGTGTAAAAATGTATGTTTCATTAAAAGATGAAAGTGTATGTTTTAATATTAGGGAGAAGGGGGATGAAATTCAAATTTCTTTTGAGGGAGAGGAGATTAGTTTTCTCTAATATATTTTGTATAAGAGGGGAGGAAAGTATATATTTTAACATAAGAGGGGATAGTAATATAATTTAAGCACCTCTCAAGAGAGGGTAATGTAATTTACTATAATATATATTATCTTTTAATTAATTTTTTTTGTTTTTTATTTTATAAGGTTCGTTATTATTTTTTGGGCAATATTAATTGGTCAAAAAACAAAAATAAATCAAGACAATTCTATTTTTTGTTTGACAATATATTTTTTTTGGTACTTATCCTGTAGAATTCATCCCAATCTTAATATCTATATTACTTTTTTGTTTCACAATAGATTCAATAATCGGTAAAAATAAATAAAAAGCAAGGCAAAATAAGAAAGACAAAAAAAATCATAAAATTAATATTTTGTTGTCAGGGGGAATTGAATCGTGTCCCTTTAGGTCGTAAAGAGAAGACACGTAGGCGCCACATTATTAAAATAGTGCCACATATGAATTTGTTTCTTGAGAAGTAACGTGAGGACGCTAAGTGTACTTTTTACTTTGAGGAAGACAAATAATAATAGTATAGATGTTTAACAAACCTGGAGTTAATCTTTCTATGGCACATGAAGACAAAAAATTATGAGACATAGGAAAAGATAAAAAATTCATCAACTCATTAATATAGCGTCCATCGAAAAAACACTTAATATGGATGCTGCAAATAAATAAATAAAAATTATTATTTCAAAATTCGACACAAAGATGAATTAAAAAAAAATAAGAATAGCACTTACCCATCTTGATTTAAATGAATAGGGACTACATCCACCATACGTCCTTCAACTTCTATATTTTGTTCAGCATCATCGTATCCAACATCCCAATAAAACCTAAACAATATATTAAGCAAAAGTCAATTAAAAAAAACTTTATAAAACATGTTTGTTGTCATACCCTAATTTTGCCCCATATTTTTTTTATTTCCATTTTGCCCCTTTAATTAATAAAATTTAGTTTCTTTCACATTTTTGTATAAAAATACATAAAAATGCATAATTTTTTACAAAAAAATTCCTAAAAAATTTTTTGGTTTATTTTATTATTTTTCATGAATTATTTCATTTTTCATGAATTTTCCTTTTATTTGCATTTTTTCTCATTTTTTATTTTTAGATTACTTCATGAACAAGTAACACTTTTTCTTCATTATTTCTCATTCCAATCAACATCATTCCCATGTTAAAATTAAAATCAAAGTTATCATTCATCATGCATGTTTATTTTATTTATTTATTTATTTATTTATTATTTTATGCATATTTAACCATTTCTTTTTGTCTTAAAAAATCAAAGAAAATTCAAAAAAGGTCTCTCAATCATTAACACATCATCATTCTTATCATTAAACAACCTAGAATATTCCTAGAATAACACCTCATCATAGTACAACAAAAATTACACATTATCCATTTTAGAAAAATCACAAAAATTGATTCATTTGTACTATGTCTCTTATACCCTTTTCTCATTGATTCTAACCTAAAAGCAATCAACCTTAAACCTCTGAATGGTTCCCATCGAGTACAATGGGTGCGAGGGGTGCTAACACCTTCCTCTCGCACAACCAACTCCCGAACCCGCCATGGTTCTTTAACCATGCTAACCAAAGATTTTCGCGGTATTTTCCTTTCCCTTTCTCGGGATAAATAAACGTCGATGGCGACTTCATTGTTACAATGAGAATTTTTCCAGCCGTTACAGCTGGCGACTTCACTGGGACTCTTGAGAGTTAAGCCTAGTTTAGGGGTTTATTGCTTGCTTGCTTTTTCCTGGTTTGTCGTATCTGCTCTATCTTTTATTGTATTATTATTATCTGCTTGGATTATCTGTTTCTTCTACTTCTACTCCATCTTTTTTTTTTCTTTTTTTGCCCATGTGGCTTGGTTACTCTGATGTGTGAAGCTCTGCACCCGAGCTTGAGAAAAACCTAAGTTAAGTTAGGGGTCGTTATGTTGGGTTCCTTGCCGTATGGCTTGTGAGCGCCGGTATAATCACCCCGCCTAGAGTAGATCCCCTTGGAAGTGTTGGGTTCCCTGCCGTTTGGCTTGTGAGCGCCAATATTTTCTCGTGGGGTCAGCGACTCTAGGAACCATGTTGACTGGTCTAGAACCATGAACCTTGTTACTAGGGACCTCTCTTTAGAACCCGAGTCAAGGCCACGCGATGTTGGCCCACCCGGTTAGCACGGTGATCTCACCTAGAGGAGGTTTACTTTTTGGCGATATTTGTCGTGAGCTCTTGCAACAACGACGTTGTTTCCAAAGAGCAAACCGAGTCTATAACCCTAGAACAACATGTGAGAGGGATGGGTTGCAGGTAACTTTGAGCCTTTCAACCTCAGAATGTGTGCTTTAACCGATACATCACCGTGACGTGATCTGCTACACAATTGCATCCGCATCCATGAAAAATAATTTTTGCATGCGCATTTTACTCTTCACAAATAAAATAGTTTTGCATCCGCATGCATACATGCATCCTCATGCACTTGCATATCATTCAAAAAAAATAAGCTCATTACCATTCATTTCAAATCCTTCAGCTTCATTCCCGACACTAATACCGGACTCGAAGCATCTCAAAGAAAGTCATGGAAAACTGGCAAGAACAACATAATTCCCTAAGGGGTGAGGTAACCCAGTTGTCTGGCAAATTGGATCAAGTCCTGGAAATGTTGGCTAGCTTGAATCGGCCAACACAGCCGATCACAACATAAGTCCCAGTACCTGTGGTTGTGGTTCCACCAAGAGAGTCCTCAACATCAAACATTGTGCGACTACCCCACGGTTTACCAGTTGGATATGCTCCGCTAGAGGTCATGCCTCCACCAACCAAAGTTCCAGCTACTGTTCGGGTCGTTGAAGTGCTAGTGGGAAATAATGCTAAGACCCCTACAAGTCAGTCGAGAATCCCTCCACTTCAGTCGGGGCATGCAATGAAAAGATCTAGATTGCATTTAGGAATCAGAAGGACGCAAAAGAATCATCAAGTTGTGTCTAGAAAAGGAAAAGAGGTGAATGATGGTCAAGCAATGCCTTCTCAGATACCCTATGCAGTTACACAGTATCAACGGCCTCAAAGGTCTCCTCTTCATATCCCCGTGCAAACACAATTGGGAAAGGTTGTTGATCCAATCCCCATTATGTACCGTCAGCTTCTGCCATATCTAATTCACCATGGGATGGTAACCCTAAGAGCTTTAAAGCCAATGACTCCGCCGTTCCCTGATTGGTATGATCCCAAAGCCAAATGCGAGTTCCATTCTGGGGCAGAAGGACATACTATTGAAAACTGCAAATCACTCATGTATAAGGTGCAAGAGCTTATTGATCAGCAACTATTAACCTTCAAGGAAGGCGAACTCGTTTTGAAGGATATTCCTTTGCCGAGATATTCAAGACCTAAGGCGAACGAGGTTGAGAAATCTGAAAAGTTGATAAGGGACGTGTCTAAAAGCCCTTTGGTGTCCATCGAAGAGACACTGATTGACTATGACCGATTTTCAAGCATGCGTCCTGAATGCAAATTCTGCAAGAAAGACCCTAATCATTGCACCACGGTAAAAGGCCTCTTACAGAAATCAGTAGAGCAAGGATTGTTGCAAATGGAGTTCTCCATGATAGGTCCGGCACCACAACTATCATTCGTACAAAATCAACAAGGGTACCCCCTTCAAGTGCCTGTGCCACCAGCTCCTCAGCAAGCCCAAAGAGCACAAAAGCCTCAGCCACCTTTGAGAAAGGTTTATGACCCGATTCCGATGTCGTATGGTGAGTTGTTTCCTTATTTGATGAACAACAAGATGGTAACACCCAGAACCATGAGGCCTCTAAATGCACCTTTCTCGGCTTGGTATAGGCCTGAAGCTAAATGCGAATTCCATTCTGATGCTGAAGGACATGATATTGAGACTTGCAAAGCCTTCAAACAAGAAGTCCAAGAGCTCATTGATAAAAAATTGTTGACCTTCAGGGAAGGTGAACCCGAATATGAAGGATAATCTACTGCCCGGTCATGCAAGTCCATCCGTGGATGCTAGTGGAAGAATCCAAGGATTGAATCAAGCCATGAAAAGTATCATGCAAGCAGTTTCCCATTTTGTAATTTCCTTATTTGCTAAGTTTGTATTTGCATCTAAACTTTGTTTCTCTGAAATGGAAATCTTAATGAAATAAAATGCATGTTTTGAATTAATCTTTTCATGTCCATTCACTTTTCTCTCTTCTTCTTCGCAAAAACAAAAAAAAATATTTCACTCACTTCTTTCATTATCAAATCTGTTTGAACAAAGATTGGAGCGAGGATGATGAAAACGAAATAACTAAAGTTGCTATAGTATGCTTTCAAATAAGACTTTGCTGATGATGTAAGGTATTGTTTCAATTCCCAAACACCGGAGAAATAAGGGAGATAATCCGTAATCAACCCCTTTGAGCCTAGAAGTTGGTTTTTCTTTCTATACGAAAAAACCCGCAATTTTAACCTGGGGTAGGGTAGTGTTCAGTTAATTCGGCCATGCATTCGAGTTTCAAGAAAAGAGCATCTCATCCGAGGATTAATCGCGTCTTCCACCTTACACGCATCACGTGGTATCAAGGATATCATAAAAATCCAAAGGAAGAATTCAAAAAGAGAGGGGGTTGTTCCTCACAAACCATCAAGAAAGACAGTCACAATTCGCCAATGAAAAAAAGAAAAGAAAAAAGAAGAGCGCTAAGTCCTAACTCAAAAAAAATGACTTAGGCAAAAATAAGGGTATCCCGGTGGGCTGAAAGCTAATAAAGATCAGTCCAGGCAAAAGTTAGGGATTGATACGAAAAAAATAAAAAGCAAACGTCATCAATATCATGTGACCAAAGCAAAAAGGCAAAAGTGACTGCCACATAAAAGAGGAAAACATCTTTGACCTCGGAGCCATCATCACAATTCCAAAAGTTTCTTGAAAATTGAATACTTGAGTTGAGTTGATTGAACGTAGGACAGGAGATCATCAAGAAGAATGGGTTGGGTCAAAATTAAATTTTGAGCCTTATATCCTTTTATTCATAAACCGCGAACCAGGCCACGTTACAACCCTCAAAAGACCTAATTGAAGTAAGGTTTATTTTGAAAGCATACTGTAGCAAGGTTGCGTTAATCTAACTCCCAAAATCTTTTGTTAATCATATCTGCTGATATTATATTCTCACATATCTTCAACAATATCTCATCCACGATACAAAAATTTCATCCAAATTTCAATTTCAAAACTTGCATGAACATTTCATTAGAATTACTATTTCAAATAAACAGGTTTATTTGCAAGTCAACGCTTGGCAATAGGGAAACTTTAACTGTGAACAAATACCGAGCAATCAGCAAGAAGCTTGGTCCAATCTGGGGCACTATCCCAAGATTCATTTAATCAGGGGCACATCCCTCAGAAAGGTCATTCAGTCTGGCCAAAGCATCTCAAGATGAAATCATCAAGAAACTCTCTCAAGATGCTTCTAACTAGGGGCAAATCACCTTGGGATTCTGGTAATCAATAGCAAACCCTCATGACTAGGGGCATGTCATCTGAAAATCATGTTGGTCCGGCCAAAGCATTTCAAGAATTGATCAGCTTGGGTCACGCCTCTAAAGTGCCAATTAATCGGAGGCCAATCAAAGATACATTGGGGCAAGTGCTCCCCATTACCTTCAACCCAGCTCAAAAGGCACCCGAAGATCTGATAGACTGGGGCAAGAC
Organism: Trifolium fragiferum; assembly: GCA_954870985.1. Classification (NCBI taxonomy): domain Eukaryota; kingdom Viridiplantae; phylum Streptophyta; class Magnoliopsida; order Fabales; family Fabaceae; genus Trifolium; species Trifolium fragiferum. Next base: position 53,310,678 of record OX940789.1, read on the forward strand.
AGGATACAAGGGGGCAGGTCTTCCTTACACTATCAAGCTATTCAAGCAAAGTCTGACAAGCATCGTCAATCATTAAGTCCGGAACAAGTGTCGGGGATCAACATTAAATCGCCCTTCCACAAAATATACCCACCATAGGGGCACTCAATGCAATATGCAAATCATCACATAAATAACTGTCATGCATTAGTCCTTTCATTTCATTCATGAAAATAAGCATCATGCATTAATCATGTCATTTTACTCTAGCAAATCATCAACATGCATTAATCATGTCATTTCATTCATCTGGTATGCCCCATACCACAAATCCAATAGTCTCGTAACCAAACAACAAAAGCTAAACCCCCGATCAAAATCACATGTTCATTAACACCCATGTTGAGACATATAGTCATGTCCCGCACATGCATTAACCATGCATTCCATTACATGCATTCATAAAATCAGGTTCAGAGAATCATCCTAGAAAGGATGTAATATTTGGTTACCGAAAAGCAGTGTGATTCCACTTCACTAAGCAGGTTGGCAGGTGAAGCTTGTGTCACCAGATTGATTGATATTCCATCTCCACCAACAAGTTGGTTAGAAAACTATCAGCAGGCCTTTTAAGGAACCGCAAATTTCATTTCTTCCTCAGCAAAGCCTTTGGAAGAATTCCTTTTGATGATGCTCTTAAAATCCAAGCACCTGGTTTAGGCGACGTTTTGCTTTATGGATCTAAGCACCTGGTTTAGGCGATGATCCGCTCTTCAGTTGATACCTGGTTTAGGAGTCGACTTACTTTCAAGATTCAACGTCTGGTTTAGGCGATAATCTATTTGTAGTCAGTACCTGGTTGAGGAATTGGCTTGCTCTTAAAATCCAAGCACCTGGTTTAGGCGACGATTTGCTTTATGGATCTAAGCACCTGGTTTAGGCGATGGTCCATTCTTCAGTTGAATACCTGGTTTAGGAGTCAACGTATCTTCAAGATTCAACGTCCGGATCGGGCGATAATCTATTTGCAGTCAGTACCTGGTTGAGGAATTGGCTTGCTCTTAAAATCCAAGCACCTGGTTTAGGCGATGATTTGCTTTATGGATCTAAGCACCTGGTTTAGGCGATGGTCCATTCTTCAGTTGAATACCTGGTTTAGGAGTCAACGTATCTTCAAGATTCAACGTCCGGATCGGGCAATAATCTGTTTGCAATCAATACCTAGTTGAGGAATTGGCTTGCTCTAAAAAATCTAAGCACCTGATTTAGGAGACGATGAATCCAAGCACCTGGTTAGGCGACGGTTCGTTCTTTTTTGGTCCAAGCACCTGGTTTAGGCGACGACTTATCTCTTAGAATCTAAGCACCTGGTTTTGGCGATGATTCTATTATCTCTAAGTTCCTCCGAAAGGAATGATAAACGGGTACACTCGATCCTTATCTCTCATAAGCATCCTTTGCAGTGCAAAATTAGGGCATTTCGTATTTAATTACCTTTTATCACAAGAGTATGAAGACTTATGTCCTTCACACTCATGAGGTCTAAGATAATTAAATAGGGGCAGCTGTCATACCCTAATTTTGCCCCATATTTTTTTTATTCCCATTTTGCCCCTTTAATTAATAAAATTTAGTTTCTTTCACATTTTTGTATAAAAATACATAAAAATGCATAATTTTTTACAAAAAAATTCCTAAAAACTTTTTTGGTTTATTTTATTATTTTTCATGAATTATTTCATTTTTCATGAATTTTTCTTTTATTTGCATTTTTTCTCATTTTTTATTTTTAGATTACTTCATGAACAAGTAACACTTTTTCTTCATTATTTCTCATTCCAATCAACATCATTCCCATGTTAAAATTAAAATCAAAGTTATCATTCATCATGCATGTTTATTTTATTCATTTATTTATTTATTTATTATTTTATGCATATTTAACCATTTCTTTTTGTCTTAAAAAATCAAAGAAAATTCAAAAAAGGTCTCTCAATCATTAACACATCATCATTCTTATCATTAAACAACCTAGAACATTCCTAGAATAACACCTCATCATAGTACAACAAAAATTACATTTTAGAAAAATCACAAAAATTGATTCATTTGTACTATGTCTCTTATACCTTTTTCTCATTGATTCTAACCTAAAATCAATCAACCTTAAACCTCTGAATGGTTCCCATCGAGTACGATGGGTGCGAGGGGTGCTAACACCTTCCTCTAACCCAACCAACTCCCGAACCCGCCATGGTTCTTTAACCATGCTAACCAAAGATTTTCGCTGTATTTTCCTTTCCCTTTCTCGGGATAAATAAACGTCGATGGCGACTTCATTGTTACAATGAGAATTTTTCCAGCCGCTTCACTTGTAGGTAAATTTAAATTAAAACTTACCGACCGACCAACAAATCAGATGGGTAGGAAAGCCTTAAAAAATTAGAAGGATGGTCAAACAAATATGTATTTTTGGGGACAAACCAATTCATGAACAGGTCTGATCTTAGTATTAGGAATGAAATTCAATTTAAACTTATGAGAACATGTTTTAGATACATCATCATCCAGGGATACACTGAAATTCATTAGTACATATACCTTGTCCTCGCTAATCTCATGACTGAATTGTGAGATTAAACAACTATTGACTGTGGCATGAATAGTCTTCCCCTAAAACATATAAAATAGAATATTAAAAAAAGAAGAAGAAAAAAAATAGGCAAACCAAACATACAAAATATGATTGCATATTATAATTGTTAAAAATAAAAATTACCCTTGAGTCAATTAACACCATCGCCAATGTCGAAGGTGTTACCCACAGCCTCATGACTCTACCAAAAAAAACACCAATCGTCTTTTTGGTTTGAAATATAAGAGATTGAGTGTATGAAGGAGCCATTAGTAAAAGAAACAAAGTGTAAAGACTTAAAGATGATTAAACTCCGTGTAAAGATCTAAAGATGATTAAACTCAATGTAAAAACCTAAAGATGATAATCCCTTTTTTATTTGGCTTAAATGCACTTTTGGTCCCTCTATTTTCAAAAAGATGAACTTTTGATCCCCCTATTTTAAAATCCAACTTTTTAGTCCCCCCATTTTAATTTCTCTTGAGTTTTGGTCCCCCACTCACTTTTGGAGTCAATTTCACTTATGTGGCATTTTCACTAATGACATGGCAACGCTTAGGTGGACAAATTTGTTGTACATGTCATTATTAATTATTTTAATTGAATAATATTTTTTTATAAAAAAAATAATCAAGTCATAAATGTGTTGTTCATCATCATCATCTCTTCATTGTGTTCATCATCTTCATCTTCTTTATCAAAAAATTTAAAAACAGCTTCATCAAAATCAATAAACTCAAACAAATCAAAATCCTCTTCGATAAATCTAAAACATCTACATCATATTCAAAAAACCAAACTCCCCAAATTCTCAATATATCATAAATCTACCATTCAATCCATCAATTGCTCTATCAATTCCTTCTCTATAAATCTACATGACAGTGACATACCCAAACACATTGTTTATTTTCTTCAACTTTACCCATTCTTTGTGTCAAAATAAAAACTTCACCCATTATTCAAGTAGTTAATCTTTGAATGGGCCTGTATAATACAATCGCATAGATTGCAAATGGGAATTGCAATTAGCGTTCCAAAAGAAGTCTTAAACCAAAATTGATGTCTGCAATTGATATAGGAGACCACTATGTGAGGATTGCATAGGGTTCTTAAATTGCTCATTCTTTCACTCTAATTTTTGAAGTTTTTCACGCTAAAACTGATGTAAACTGTAATATCCCGAATTCTAAATTACCTAATTAATTTTAATTAGAGCTATGCCTAATTATTTAATATTAATTAGAGGTGAATAATTAATTGATTCATGGGATTAAAAGTATTGTGTGTAAGAATTAGGATTTTAATTAAACCTAAATCATACACTAAAACACTTATTTCATGAGTTTAAATTAAGTAACACCAAGAATCAATTCCCTCCCTCCTTCCTGTGACTCACCAATCCACTCTCAACCTTAGGCTTACACCTCTCCTAAACCATGAGTCATGTTCCCACTCAACTCTAATCACTCTCACCACATGCAATTAACCTCATTTCCTCTCATTTTCACTTCAGCAAGGGAACTGAAGCTAGAGTTCTCTCTCATTCTCTTCCCCTCTCACGTGAAACAACAACAAAATCACAACATCAAACATAATTCCAAACTCTTCAATCTTCTCTTTTCACATGAGTTTGGTAGTTTCTCTATACCTCAGAGATTCCTCACTACTGCAGAGAGACAGAGATTCCCCTCTGAAGCCATTACACCCATTTCCATTTTCAAAGATTATCACATGAAGCTAAACAATAATTTTCTTTCTATCACCTCTACTCAAACCAATAGGATTGCCTGCAAAGGCAACCACTGAGCAAACCTCTACTGTTTTACCCTCAGAAAATCATCTATATAAGCCCCTTCATACTAGCTGAACCATTCATCAAACACATTTCCATTTCTTAGAGCAAGGGTTTCAAAGAGTCAAAGTTCCAATTCCTGTCCAGTTGAGTTCGTGGGGTTGCTAGGAGGATCCAGTAGCTGTTGTAGAGCCCAGGAATCAAGTCTAAAGCTTCATTCCAGGTGGGTTCTTAGGCTAGATTAGTTAGATTCCCAAATTATGAAATATTGCATGACAACTTAGGATTTAGGGAAATAATTGTGTGAGGAGAAATAACTCCCAATTTCTCTTCTATTCTGTTCTATATTGATTATATTATGTTTCTGCACTTTCTCAGAGGATGATTGTAGGTGAAACCCTTGAAAAATGATGATTTTCGTGAAACAGAGTAGTTTCTGCATTAACTCGCCATAGCGAGTTGCTAGCGAGCCTTCATGGCGAGCTGAAGGTGCTGGGCTGAAGAACTTTGCGAGCTCGCCTAGCGAGTTGTTTAGGTCAGGACCTGTAAGTTCGCCATGGCGAACTTGGTAACTCGCCGTAGCGAGCTAACCCAGAAATTACTCACTTTTTCCATTTTCAAAATAAATGATCACTCGTTTTATATCCTCATCTGAGATAGATAGCTTGCAGTTATATAATGTATTTAATGTTAAACAGGAAGTCAAGCACAATTCCGAATCTTAGGGTATAACATAGAATTAAGTTTGCATGTTCCCTTGGGTTTTGGGATAATTATGGTAGTATGAAACTCAACTTAGTATCAGTCAATCATGTGCGGTTTAGTATGTTGCTTTTGGGCTTCCAATGGAACAACCCATTAGGAAAATGATTGTGAGCTTAATGCCGTGATCGAATCGGTCGACGGACATGGCGGGCCTTCGAGATATGCTCACCTCGAAGTGTCTTAGCTGTTTAAAATTAATAAGACGTTTTCTGTGATACACTTTATTCATGCTTATGATTATTATAATGTTATGCTAGTATATTACTTATGCACTGATTTAGGTACCCGTCTTAGTAGCCATTAGGAGGGTAGTAGGACCCACTGAGACTTAGTAGTCTCACCCCTATCCAATTATTTTTTTCAGGTAAACGCGTGTGCATGAATTTGAATAATGTAATTGTAATGAACTTAGTACCATTTATAATATCTTGCATTATATTCTAGATAATAATGTGGGGTGTTACATAAACAAAGAAAAGAGGCTCGGAAAATAATTGTAAAGGGGATTTAGTGAGTGATTCATAAATAATTGGTAAATTTAGGTTTTTTATTTTTTGAAACAATTGGTAAATTTAGGTGATATTAAGAATTTGGGGATTTTGCTCTTGAAGATGATAAATACATTTTAGGTTTTTCAAAGATGATTTTGATTTGTTTAAGCTTATTAATTTTGATGAAGGTGTTTTTCAAATTTTTGATGAAGATGATGAACACAATGAAGAGAGATCAACCAATTTATGACATAATTGTTATCTATAACTATAGATAAAGAGGACATGTTTTTTTTGGATGGACTTTTTGTATTCCCATTAATACCCTTGCGTCTCACAGTTACAAAAGATAAATAAAATTCTTTTATTTTTTCCAAAATCAAAACACACCCAACTTCCTCCAAACTTCAACCGCTTCGTAAGACAGTTTTCTCTTACGGCTTCTGCTATATTCAACTATTTTCTTTTCGATTTTCCAAAAGAATTCTACTTCTATGGAAGAGGAAAGTGGTCACGAAGCAATTTTGTTATTGCATGCACGAACGGCCACGCTTCGCCTTCAAAGGTTTGATGAACTTTGTAACAGCCGTATTTTAATAAATAGGATTTTGTGTGATTATATATTCTTATATATTTATTTAACTGAATATATGTGATTTCGTGATTTTATGAATAATTATGTTCTGCCTAAGTGAAGGGTAGTTTAGTAATCTATTAGAATCATTAATCTAGTTGAGAGCCTTAATTAGGATTAGAAGGAGTTAATTATTATTAATTATGTGGTTTTCAATTATTAATAGAATGAAATGAGTAGTAAAGAGTAAAATTATGATAGATTGAGAGTTGGGCTTTGGTATTGGACCTAGGTTAAGTTAGTAAGGGTGTTTTGGTAATTGATGAGGGGTAACCTAGTTATAAAAGGGGAAAATTAGAGAGAGAAGTTCATTTGTCACAAATTTTGGTGGAGGAAGAAAGAGAAATGAGAGAGGGTTTTGAAATAGAGAAATAATGAGAGTAGAGAAACAAATCCCGTTTTCCTTACAACAGTCTCACTAAAACTTAAATTCCCGATTCGTTAACCGTCGGATCTTGACGAGATTTTGAGGGTAGGTTCCTAACATCCAAACACAACTTTTGACCGTTGGGATCATCGAAATAAGGTCTGAGGTGGGAGAAATCGTGTTCTGAATATAGCAGTTCGGAATTGGAAAATAATGGGGAAAAAGTGAAGAAATGCATGAACAAAGGAGGGAAATCTTGAAGCTTGAAGGTGTAGAAGGGAGTCCAAGTGTAGAGCTTAGAGATTTAAAGCTTCAATCTAAGGTAAAAGGTTTAGATAATATAATTTTGGGTGATCAAAGAGAGGGGAGTTTGTCTATGACTCCACACCCAAACTCTCTTCACTCATTTTGAGTTTTGGGAAGAAAAGGGTTTTGGGAAGGTGTTTATAATTGAAGGTTTGATAATGATTCATGTATTATATGCTTCTACTTATGATTGTTGTATGAAATCCATGATAAAGTTGATTATTTGAACTTTGATTTTGATTGATTATATGATAAATGGGTTTCATGAGTTAATACATGAAAATATATGATTTATGACATGAAATGATGTTTGATAATGCTTTAAGTTGTACTTCTATGATTTTATTCTTTCATCAACATGTTATGATATATGAACTTGTATGATTAAGCTTTGATGCAATAAATAGGTTGTTGTTGAATATATGAGTTTTTATAATTCAAAGAGTTTCAAAGCTTTTATATAAATTGTTTCTTGAGTTGTTTAAGAGTCTAAATAAGTGATTTTAAGTATGAACATGCTTAGATATGTTATATATGAGTTATAGGGTCAAATAAGTGCTTATAGGGTGTTAAAAAGTGATTTTTTTTGAGAAAAACGCGTACTAGCACATGCACACGCGTGCCACGCCTCCCCTGGTGCGTGCCACGCCTCCCCTAGTGCGTGCCACGCGTGAAAACAGTGGCAAATAGGGTGGAATTGCGTGCCACGCGCCCCTGTGGGCGTGCCACGCGCCCCTGAAAAATCAGCCGCGCACTCTTGCTTGTTTTGATGATTCCGGGGTCGTTTCTAATCCGTTTTTGATGCCGTTTGTTTCTATGGTTAGCTATCGAAGAGTACTTGAAGTAGGAAAGCTATTTTGCAGTGTTTGAAACTTTGATTAATTATTTGAATGTCGATGAATAGATGATGAATTAAAGTGTATGTTCATGTATGAATAAGTGATAATAATTAGTAATGATTTGCATGCTTATAAAATGATTAGATTATGATCTTATGAAATGTCATAGGATTAGATTGGTTATATCTTGAGGATATGTGAATAATATGCTTAAGGTTGAATGATTGTTTTAGTAATTGTTGACTTGAAGTATGAGATGAACCTTATGTATGTATATGATATGTGTGATGGTTTATGAGATACAAGACTTAGTTAATGATCACGTTGATTAACTAATGATATATGATGATTAGAGATTAGTTAACAATGTGTTGTGTTTGGATTATATATAAATTGAGAAGATGTTGTATGGAGTTGATGATGTCTATGATTATGTATATGCATATATGACTTGATAAATGATGATTGATTATGGTGAAGATTATTATTTAGTGATTGATAATAATAATTGTATGTCTAATTGAGTTGAGATAAATGAATTACTTTATGACATGTGTGCTTGGATGAATACCTTATTGATGATACCATGATGAGATTGATACATATTTGATGAGGAATATTAGGAGGGGTGTCCTTTTATTCATATGTATTTGTGTAGGGTTATCATCATGATGTGGTATGTGATCATTCATGCATGCATGAGTCAACTTGATGAGAAGTCTCTCAGGACTTTAAACTGAACTTGATGAGAAGTCTTTCAGGACTTTAAACTGAACTTGATGAGAAGTCTCTCAGGACTTTAAACTGAACTTGATGAGGGTACCACATGCATATAGTTGTGTCTAGGGTGACATGACATTATGTAACTGACATTAGTTGCATTAGGAATATGTGAATAAATATGATACTTGGTAATTGGCATTGATTGGTAATCCTTAATTTAAATGATTAAATGTATTATGAGATAATTGATGAATATTTGATGATGATGCGTATACTTTGCCAATTGATTGAGGATATGATATTATTGTGATGCGTTGTATGTGTATGATTATGTGTTATGAATTACATATGATTAATGTATGCTTATGAATTGAATTGTTAGACATAAGCATGATATGTCCTAAGTGTTAAGTGTGTTCTTGCACTTAGTCTCTTTTCTGGTTATATTATCTAACCCTCTGTTTTGTGTATGTGATGGATTTGGGTTCCAGATCTTCAGGTTATGTTTGTGATCAAGTTGTCAGCGAAGCTCCGCTCTGATGTGACACAGGGATGGGATTATTTTCTATGATGTATATAGAGTCTTTATCACTTATTTTAATTAATTGAGGATGTATCGAGTTTTAGAATTATTTTGTATAACGATGTTTTACTAATTAAACTTGTTAGTAATCGTTTTGATGAAGCTTGTAATACTCGAACCACCAATTTTATAAATCAAATTTTATTTTCCGTTGCGCAATTTGAAAGATGTTTTTATAAAGGTAGTATTTTCTTAAATACGGGTTTGGTCCTTTTCCTCTCTTCTTCTTCCTCTTCTTTAACTATCTCTTTTTTTCACTTCCCAGGTTTATTGCAGAGCAACTTCATCAACATTATGAGAACATCTTGCGTGAATCAATCCTGTCACCCCCTTTGGTCCTTCAAAATTCAGGTTTGTTTTTTTCAATCGATTTTTTGCCAACCAATTTTCATAACGTTGAAATTTTTACCAATTTCTTTTTTGCCGTCTGAAATTTTTTGTTTTTGGTATTTGATTATTGGTGAATTTTGTTGTTGTTGTTGTTGAGACTTCATACTACTAGGTTCAATCCTTTTTTAATTTGTGTCTGTGAAAGTTTTCTTTTTTCAAAAAAATTCCTTCAATTACCATTGTCTATAATTAAAGATGGTTTGAAAGATGACACTGGCACAATCAATTTAGGTGAAAGATTGGTTTAAGCTGTGTGTGCATATTCATTTTTCTCAAAATTAATTTAGGTGAAAATTAAATTGATACAAAAATCATTGTTTATAATATAAATTAACACAAGCAGATAATAGTATAGAATTTTTGGGTTGAAATGACAATGTCTTATTTAATGCGAATTTGTTACCTCTGTCATTTATATTTTGAACCTCATCTCTATCTTCTATAACATGTTTGCAATTTTATATAAGTAGATGAATTCATCGTACCTCTTATGGTGTAATGTTCCTAACCTTCAAATCTTGCATATGCACCTATTTGGTATCAAGGTATATGTCTAAGCTATTTACCATTTGTTAAGAATTTCACCATCTATTAAGACTTGAAAAATATGGTATGATAACTTTCTAGATTTTCATATCATTGGTCATGATATGAACTTGCATGCAGTCTTCCATTAGCATAGTTCTCACCCTTAAAAATTGGAGTTCTTTCCAATAGTACCTTTCAAGATTTTTACTTACATTAGCTTATTTATGTATGTTTCGGTTTTTTTGTAGAATTTATTTCTTTTCTCCTTTTTGCATCAAAGTACTAAATATAGTGTTCAATAAGTTTGTCAAACAGCAGAAACATCTATTCTTCTATAACAATATAATTTATTTTTTCCTTGAATGACTTGGTGGTTAATTCAATTTATACAAATCCGATTTCTTTAATTCCTTTTGTCTCACGCATGTTAGTAACCGACTAACTGCATTGTCAAATAGAACTCAATAACTGCACAGAAAAAGAAAAGATAGTTGACACAGTATATTTACGTAAAGGTAAGAAAGGGGAAGGCATAGGAAGAGTGGACAACGCCGGGGAAGAAGGCACGAGCCAATGTCAAGTGAGGAGAAAATCACCTACCATATATAGCACGACATCACAAAAAACATGCAAGGTAAATCAAACCCCCATCCTCTTAATTTAAAAACATAATAATAGCATACTTCACATGTTGAGAAATAATGATTGAACTTTTCTTTTTTGTTGCTACCTTTTACTAGGTAAATTCTTGACTAAGTGGAAACAAAGGGATGATGAAGTGGTTGCTCATTTTTTCTTCAAACCATGATGTTAATTTATTTTGTTTCGTTCTAATTTCTTTTCTAGCCTTCATATATGCAAAGAAAGAACAAGACATGCTACTGAATCTTCTTTGTCTTTTCTACTTTATTGTTTTCGTTATTATTGTCTTTGATGTTGATTGTTAGAGACAAAGTCATAAATTTTATAATTAGACTTAATTTGTAATGCAATTCATCAAAATTTACTCATTGTTACTATTTTCCAAAGTTACTATGTGGTAAAAAGATGATATTGTTAAAATATGATAAGTAATTACGGAGAGGCACTATTGTTTTGGTTACATGGGATGATTTTGATAAATTTGTACTCATGGTTGATGCTTCTATTGCAGAAAATATTGGCTTTAATCCGTAATGAATGCGTATGATGGTAATTTATAATTAGGCATCTATCTTTCATTTATGAAGGAAGGAAACATTGGATTAAGGAATCAAGGACAAAAAAAAAATAACAGCTGGGATTCTCTCTATTTCATATTCTTTCTATTTTTTTATTATGAAATTTTTTTTTTGAAGTGTATTATCAAAGTTTTTAAATGTTTAGGAGTGTATAAAAAAGATTTAAACTCATTTAGTGTCACATTTTTACATTTACAATTTAAAAAGTTTTGTACGTAATAATAGATATTTAATTTATGCTTGAACAATGCACGTAAATTACAATTTTTATTTGAGAGAAACTAAAAATACATAAATTAGTTTAAATAAAAATCAAATTTATAATAAACCAATATTTATAAACGGGCACATACAATAACAAAACAGAAAAGGCGGACTGACGGGCACGGTCATTAGTGAAAATGCCATGTCGGGACGCTAGTTTTTATAAAAAAAAAGTATTAAATTAAATTAAAACAATTAATAATGACATGTACAACAAATTTGTCCATTTAGGTGTGGCCATGTCATTAGTGAAAATGCCATGTAAGTGAAATTGACTCCAAAAGTAAGTGGAGGATCAAAACTCAAAAAAAATTAAAATTGGGGGAGTAAAAAGTTGTATTTTAAAATAGGGGGATCAAAAGTTAATTTTTTTGAAAATAGGGGGACCAAAAGTGCATTTAAGCTTTTTTATTTAGTGATGCTAATCCTTTTCTTTGTTAAGATAAATTTAATTCAAATTTATAAATCGTTTGTTTTTCTAGTGATGCTAATCCTCTTTTTTTTTTTTTTTGAATTATTTGTTTTGTACGATAAAAAAATATTAATTGCAATTATAATTAAAATATTTTGTTGTTAGTTGGAATCGAACCGTGTTCCTTTATGTTGTACATAAAAGACATGTAGACGCCACGTTGGATTAAAATATTTAAAAAAATGCCACTTGTACATTTGCTCTTGAGAATCAACATGAGGATGGCAAGTGTACTTTTTTTTTTTTGGTAAACAACGGGGCCTAAGCCCAAAAGAGAAGAATTACATAAAAATTAATCGCGGGGTAGCAATACCCTTACAATCATCATAAAAAACTCGAGCCAGCCGAGGAGGAGGTGTCTCAAAAAAAAAAATACCATGTTGGCCTTCACTACCAATGTTTGCAAGTATGTCTGTGCATCGATTGGCTTCCCTCAACACATGAGTGATTCGAACCTCCCAATTGAGATCTAGCATGCTTTTAACTCTCTTCATAATTGCACATTCCACCATGTTTCCATTTTTTAAGTTGTTGACAAGGACTTGAGAATCAATTTGAATTTCAATCTTCTCTATGTGCCTTCTCTTAGCTAGTTGGAGCCCTTCATAAACACCCCATAGCTCTGTCATGTATGCAGAGGTATGTCCGAGATATTTCGCAAATCCTTTGATCCATCTACCCTCCGCGTCACGTAGGACACCACCACAACCAGCTTGTTTCATATGCGCTTTACCGTCGGTATTAAGTGCACACCATCGATCCATTCGGTGGGGCTTTCCACGCCACAAGCACCTGCGTCTTACTTCCACTTTGATTCTCGCGATCTAAAGCTATACTGTCATTATAAGCTCTAACCTGCTCCATCACTACAACCCATGGTTTAATTGGACTCACAAAATTTTCATCATGAATTCTCTTATTACGCCAATACCACAGTAAATAACAAGTTGTAGCCCAAATAGAGTCCCATCCAGCCTCACTCTTACAACCCAATTGAGAGGATAAATTCAAACTGATCCAATCTTTGAGTTGAGTAATGAAGAAATTACCTCTAGTATCTATACGCAGAAGCTGCTGCCATGTCTGGACTGCCATCGGACAATCTCTGAGAACATGAAGAATTGATTCTTCAAATTGGTAACAATTATCACAATAAGGTTCCTAGCTGCATCTTCACCAACCACTGCTTAGTTAGTAGCCTTCCATGTTAAATTTGCCACACAAATACTCTGATCCTCTCCATAACATTAAGACTCCAAATTTGATTCCACACTTTGTTATCTTCTATCACTTGATCATTAAATATGGCTGCATATGCTGCATTTACAGTAAACATGCCAACATTATTTCCAGGCCATATTGGCCTATCCACTCCATCTCTTGAATTTGGAGGTAAAATAACATGCATCTTTAATAATATATCAGGAGGCAATATGTTACTAATCATATCAAAATTTCATTCCTCCCTGCTATTCACTATGTCATTCAATTTCCAATCTCTAGCTTCTTGTGGAATATTTACTCCAATATCAATAAGTCTCATATGGCCATCAATCCATTTATCCTTCCAAAAATTTATTTGACTGCCATCACCAATATTCCAGCATCTAAACTCTTCCAATTTTGGCCAAAGTCTCACAATAGCCTTCCATAACGCCGAATCATTTTGACTCATTGTTATCCTACCTTCATTTTCAAATTCACGGCCATATTTCCCTAGTAAAACCTGTCCCCATAGACTGTGTTCTCCCACCATCAAGGACCATCCCATTTTCATTAAGCAAGCCTCATTCATAAATTCAAGCTTCCGAAGGCCTAGTCCACCACACTGTTTTGGCATTGTAATTTTGTTCCAACTAATTAAATGCATTCTCTTTTTCTCTTCCCCATCACCCCATATAAATGCTCTTTGAATTTTATCTATCTCATGTAGACAACTCTTAGGGATAGGCATTGACATCATCGGGTAAATTGGGATTGCTTGAATAACCGATTTAGCTAATGTAATTCTACCAGCCAGCGATAGTTGCTTAGCTTTCCACCCAGCAAGACTCGTCTTGACTTTCTCAATCAAATAATTAAAATCATTAACTCTCGGTGTCCTCCCTAACGCCGGAACACCCAAATAATTTCCCAACGTTGTAGTCTCCTTGAAGCCGGATTGTTCAGCAAGCATTGTACGCAAGCTAGCACATACATTCCGAGAAAAAAAGATGGAAGACTTGTCATAATTGACTTTATGACCAGACATAACACTGAACTTATCAAGTGCATCTCTAACTACTGTCATAGTTTCAGTCGTAGCCTGACCAAATATAAGAAGATCATCAGCAAACATAAGGTGGGAGATCAGAGGACCATATCGGCCAGCACGCATGGGCATCCACTGTCCGTTTTCAATAGCATCAGATATAATATGAGTCAATTTATCCATACTCAAAACAAAGAGATAAGGTGACATTGGATCACCTTGTCGAATACCACATTGAGGAGAAAAATACTCCGATCTAGAACCATTCCACAACACGTTACTCTTAACCGAAGTAACACAGTGCATAATGACATTCACCATTGTCTCCGGGATACCGACCTCGACCAAAACTTTATAGAGAAAATGTCAATTTATGCGGTCATAAGCTTTTGAAAGATCCACTTTAATCGCAAAAAAACCATATTTGCTTCTCATCTTTGCCATAGTATGCAACATCTCCTGCGCAATTACAATATTTTCCGTAATATTCCTCCCCGGTACAAACCCGGTTTGGAAAGGGGAATAAACTTTCGCCACAATGGTTTTCAGCCTATTGACTATTATTTTAGTTATCATCTTATATGTCACATTGCAGAGAGATATAGGACGAAACTGTGTAACAAATTCAGGCTTATTCACCTTTGAAATGAGACATATATCTGTACAATTCACTTCAGCCACTTCTGCTGGTTTTTTCCATACTCCTTTCGCAAATTCACATAAGCTACTCGCCATTATTTGCCATCCATTTTGATAGAATCCAGCTGGGAATCCATCCGGCCCGGGAGCTTTCCAAGGTGCCATATCAAAAAGAGCTTTTTTAACCTCACTATCATGAATATCTCTACTCAGAATATCACAATCACTATCACTGAGTTGTGGATAAGAGTGTGCAGTTTGGTGCCAGTTACTATCCTCATCCTGCGCGGCGAACAACTTCTTGCAATAATCATTAACCAAGACTTTAAGTGTACTTTCATCTTCCACCCAACCACCTTCTTCATTTCTCAGCATCAGGATCTTATTTTTTCTCCTCCTATTTAGTGTTTTAATATGATAGTACCGAGTGTTTCGATCTCCATCTTTAATGCACTTGGCTCTCGATTTTTGATACCACATAGCTTCTTCTTGCTTTAGAACCACATACAACTCCTTCTGAATCTTTTTTTCAAGGCGGTCAAGGTATTGATTGGAAGTACCCATATGTTGCTTCCGGTGGATACCATCCAAACGGGCACTGAACTCTTTCTTAAGCTTATGAATATCTCCAAAAGATGCTTGCTTCCATTTACAAAGTTCCTCCTCCATAAATTTAGCCCTATCTTTGATATGATATTTAACATTCCATTAGTAAAAGAAACAAAGTGTAAAGACTTAAAATGATTAAACTTCGTGTAAAGATCTAAAGATGATTAAACTCAATGTAAAAACCTAAAGATGCTAATCCCTTTTTTTATTTAGTGATACTAATATTTTTTTTGTTAAGATAAATTTAATTCAAATTTATAAATCGTTTGTTTTTCTAGTGATGCTAATCCTCTTTCTTTTCTTTTTTTGAATTATTTGTTTTGTACGATAAAAAAATAAAATAATTGCAATTAAAATTAAAATATTTTGTTGTTAGTGAGAATCGAACCGTGTTCCTTTATGTTGTACATAAAAGACACGTAGACGCCACGTTGGATTAAAATATTTTAAAAAATGCCACTTGTACATTTGCTCTTGAGAATCAATGTGAGAATGCCAAGTGTACTTTTTACTTTGATGAAGACAAATAATAATAGTATAGATTTTGTCAATTGAATTTGATTAATTAAAAAAAAATCTAAAATATCTATTACATCAAAACACATCAGATTTCTGTTTCCCGAATTGAAATACATGACCTCTTCTGCAATGACTTTTTCTCTCAATTCTAAAATAATTTTCTGCAATTACACATGAAAACACTATAAATTTTTTTTGATAGAGAAAACACTATAAATTAAGTACCCAAAAAAATACGATAAATTATAATTAATGAACAAAGGAATTGTTGTTTTACATTTGGATTAACTTGTTACTGTGATATGTTAATTATAAATTGAGATTTCTTTATCTCAAAATAATTTTAATCAGCCGTCGAACGAACATGAAAAACAATTTTAGTAGTTTAATTTTAGTAGTTACATTTGGATTAACTTGTTAATGTGTAAACCATGTTGTTTTATGTCTTTTGAAAATATAAATGTGTTTATAAATAAAGTTACAAAACTAACCCTTAAGATATTAGTTTTAAATAATAAATATGAATGGTTTATTTGGTCCAAAGTGAAAATGTGCACTTTGCTAATTTAAATTACATATTTTTAAGTGGATCTAAATTAGCAATATATATATATATATATTACACCCCCGATCCAAGATCCTGAATCCGTCACTGATCAAAGATAAAGGAAATATGATAGTGAGCTTGAAATAGTGGTGGCCGGCAAGCGAGGTGGAGAAAAACACCAGCAAGATAAAGGACTCTGGTAAGAGAGGCAAAGGGGAACCCTGATCAAAATGAAGGAAACCTTGATCATAGTATTCAACCTTATAATTTTAACATTACTATTAATTATAACTTATAAGCTAAAATTTATGAATGACGCATATCACTATATTATTGGATATATTATCAAATAATTTGTTTGTTTTGATTACTCATTAATAATATAAGAAAAATGCTAACAAGTGCACTAGTTAAAGAAGTTAATATAGCAATATGATGTTGGAACTTATGTACTTTATGTTTTTCAAATATAAAATTTGATATTCTTAACACAAAAGCTACATTTTTTGGATTCCTTAACTAGTGCACCGGGTACGTTGGTTAGCATGACACATAATATAAAATTATAATTTTACACTAAGTGAATATAAATTGAATTCATAAATAAATCAATAATGGTCAATCTTAATAAGCACAAGCAAATAATTTTCCTTTAATAAATGATAAACTAAGCAACAAATAAAAAGCCGTGAGGTGAAGCATAAACATAAGAGTGAGGCGGTGAGTCTACGTCACTTCACTAAAACTCATCTTCACCTTCTTCTTTTCTTTTCCCATCTCCTCTTTATTATCAACACACTCCATTCTCATTTTTCTTCCTATGTACACCCCCTCTTTCTCTCTTTGACCTTTCTTCTTTCTTCACTTTCACTTGACTCATTTCATTTCCATCATCATTCATTATCTTCAATTCCTCCTTTGAACTAATTTCCAACCATTAATGGCGAAGATGAATCCACTATTCATCATCGCCTTCTTCTTCATTTCTTCTCTCTTTTCCACCGTCAGATCTGATTCATCAGATCATCGTTACAAAGAAGGAGATCTTGTTCCTCTTTTCGCTAACAAAGTTGGTCCTTTTCATAATCCGAGGTAGTTATAGTTTCTTACTCCTCCGATCCGTTCTTCACGCGCATTGCACGTGCTGGATCTGTTTTCAATTTTCTCAATTATTTGTAGATGCATTGAATTCATAATTTTCTTTGTTCTGTTACATTTTTTAATGTTAATGTGTTGATGTATTGATTTTGTTTTTTTGATTTTCTTCAGTGAGACGTATCGTTATTTTGATCTGCCATTCTGTGTACCAGGTTGGTTTTTTCTTCATTTCTTTTGTTAGTAGTGTTATGTTAATTTGAGGTTTTAATTTTGAATCGTGGTTATTCAAGGTTTTAATTTTAAGTTCTGGTTATGTTGCTATTGTTTTATTACGGAAAACTGCGGTTAAATATGGTTGATCTGGTCAATTACGGTTAAATACGGTTGATGCTGCTGCAATTGTAGTTGTGGAGACATAAATGTTTGATTTTGATGCTAAAACATTGAATACCTTGATTTGACGGGCAAAATCGAGGTCAATGATGGGCTCTTAAAACCTTGATGTGATATGCTAAATTGATGTCAATGATGCTTTCTTTTTTAAAATCTCAATTTTAACAATAAGAAAAATCAAAAGATAGTATTAGGTGCAGATGTTTTAAAATATCCAACCTTGATGTAATGGCCAGAATTCGAGGTCAAAGGCAGTTTTTTAAACCTTGATGTGATTCCCAAAATCGAGGTCAATGGCAGTTTTTTAAACCATGTGATGACCTAAATCGAGGTCAATGTCGGTTTTTTAAAACTTTGATATTTGAGATAAGAAATCAAAGGTTGATAATATGATATGCAAATGATTTAAAATATAGGACCTGGATTTCCTTTGGTTAGAAAATGCTGCATTTACACAGTCAATGACTTTAGAATCGGACAGCTCCTATTCCAACTTTGCAAAATGGATTCGAATCACAAAGTTAAAACATGGACCATTTGATCAAGATTGGATGGTCCAGATATACAACATGATTGCGTGACTGCAGCCAGTATATAACAGCTGATTTTCTTATCAATAATTCAGAAATGGCTTGACCTTTATGTCTCTAACTTTGGAAGAGTAAAATTTCGATTTTGTTTGTATTTTGAGAATTTTGTTATGGGGGTTTGAATTTGTGTGGGTTTGATTTGTAGATCATTTGAAAGAGAAGAAGGAAGCACTAGGTGAAGTGTTGAATGGGGATCGTTTGGTTAGTGCTCCTTATCAGCTTGAGTTCCAAAAGGACAAGGACTCTGTGTCTGTTTGCAAGAAGACACTTACAAAGGAAGATGTGGGCAAGTTTCGCTCCGCTGTGCGTAAGGACTACTACTTTCAGATGTATTATGATGATTTGCCTATTTGGGGTTTCATAGGGAAGGTTGATAAGGAAGGGAAGGATCCTAGTGATTACAGATACTATCTTTACAAACACATCCATTTTGATATATTTTATAACAAAGATCGTGTCATTGAGATCAATGTGCGAACGGATCAGAATGCCCTTGTGGATGTTACAGAAGATAATGAAGTTGATGCAGAGTTTTACTACACTGTGAAATGGAAGGAGACTAACACTCCCTTTGAGAAGAGGATGGACAAGTACTCTCAGTCGTCATCACTGCCCCATCATTTAGAAATCCACTGGTTCTCAATTATCAACTCGTGCGTTACAGTCCTCCTATTGACTGGTTTCCTTGCAACTATTTTGATGCGGGTCCTTAAGAACGACTTTGTCAAGTAAGAAGCTTTTGTGTTATATGTGTTTTTTGGTTTTAATTGAATGTGATAAAGCTCGTCAATTTTCTATTATTTATTCTTTTTCTGAGCTATAAATATTGTCCCTGTTTGGCTTCTAAATAGGTATGCACATGATGAGGAGACTGCAGAGGATCAGGAAGAGACTGGTTGGAAATACATCCATGGTGATGTTTTTAGGTTCCCCAAGTTCAAGTCTGTATTTGCAGCTGCCCTTGGATCTGGTACCCAACTATTTACCCTGTGAGTTTCTTCTAGCCCATCAAAATTTCTCAATTATAGAATCCCCTTTCAGGAAAATTAAGTTGGGATATTTCTAGTGTTAATTAATCTCAATAAATTGTATTTATGTGTGCTATGCAGTACGGTGTTCATATTCATATTAGCACTTGTTGGTGTGTTTTATCCGTACAACCGAGGTGCTCTATTCACCGCACTTGTTGTCATATATGCACTCACTTCAGGAATTGCAGGCTATACTGCTACCTCATTCTATTGTCAACTGGAAGGAACCAACTGGGTATTTACTTATGAATTTTCACTGCAATTAACTTGCATCTGTTTTCAGTCATTGATGGTTTCATTGTGGTACTTTTCATGACAGGTTCGGAATCTGATATTGACCGGATGCCTCTTCTGTGGACCTCTATTTCTTACATTTTGCTTTTTGAACACTGTTGCAATTGTCTACAATGCTACTGCTGCCCTCCCATTCGGCACAATTGTCGTTATTGTTCTCATATGGACACTTGTTACGTCTCCTCTACTTGTATTGGGAGGAATTGCTGGGAAGAACAGCAAGGTTGAATTCCAAGCTCCCGTGCGCACAACTAAATATCCAAGAGAGATTCCACCTTTGCCGTGGTATAGGGGAACAATTCCTCAGATGGCAATGGCAGGATTTTTGCCTTTCAGTGCTATATACATCGAACTTTATTATATATTTGCCAGTGTTTGGGGTCACAGAATTTACACAATCTACAGTATTCTATTTATTGTCTTCATCATTCTCTTGATTGTTACTGCTTTCATTACTGTGGCATTGACATACTTCCAGCTTGCTGCTGAAGACCATGAATGGTGGTGGAGGTATGAAATCACTATTTTTCATTAATTTCTTTCCTGCACCAATTCATATGGTTTATTGTTTATAGTCCTCACGGTTATATTATTAGCAATTTCTTTGATGATATACCTGATGTAGTTCGTCGATGTTCAGTTAAGTAGTAAATATGAAATATAAAAATACTTGTTTTTTGATCTCTTTCATATAACACTTTTCCACCGAAAATGAATTGCGATGATACATCAAACTACATGATCTTGAAAATGACAATATTGATAATAAGCTCCTGTTCAGTGTTTACTTTGTGAAAGCATTTTCTATTTTTCATTTTTTTAAATGTATTCATTTTAACTTGAAAATTAGAAGATGCGAGACTCTTGAAAAGAATCATTTGATGGAGAGAAGATGAAATGCTAGCAAGTAGTGATGCATTTTTGGAAATAATGAAAACAATTCTTTTGGTGTTTTCATTGTTTTCATAAAACACATACAATTGTTCACTTTAAGAGTCTATTATCTCCATGTTAGCAGTCAATATTAAATCAAATTTTAGAAAATAAAAATAAATTTTTTTTTCACAAAGTAAATGAAGTCTAATGTTTTGACAAGTTATTTCAACCTTTCAGACTTCATAACTGTGTTGGCCTATTCTTCATTGATAGTTTTTAGAGTGTACGACTCAGAATCATGAACAAGAAGGATAAGTCATCTTGCTTTCTATATCTGGAACTTGGTGTCACCATTCCTTAACAAAAAATGGATTCTCAATAGTGCAAGCTTTATTTTTTATCATATTCTTTTGACCTTTTGATTTTTGTGATGTTTATTTTCAAAATGAATCACATGAGGCTGAGTTAAAGTAAAATTTTATGATCTGCACAATTAATCTTTGTTTTATTATTTCCTTACAGATCATTCCTATGTGGTGGTTCAACTGGATTATTTATCTATGCCTATTGTCTGTATTACTACTATGCACGCTCCGATATGTCTGGATTCATGCAGACCTCATTTTTCTTTGGATACATGGCCTGCATATGCTATGGTTTCTTCTTGATGCTTGGAACTGTTGGATTCCGTGCTGCGTTGTTCTTTGTCCGTCACATATACCGATCCATCAAGTGCGAGTAGACATTTTCCTCTCAAGTTCTCTAGAGCTATTGTCTTCATTTCATAGGCATTCTGTAGAAAATTATAGTAATTTTGCAGTTCTGTGTACTATAAGGGAAGCTGGGTTGGGTGGGTTTGTAGCTTCCGGAGCAACTTGTTAGATCACAAAGGGTACTTTTTGGAGATAACGTCTGTACTACCATATCTTTAACCAAACTCAAAATATTTTATTTTTTGGGTCTATTTGAACCGAACTCTCGTCAGTTTTTTAAGTTTATGTTAAAATATATCGGTTCCACATAGATTACGGTGGCGAGATTAGATGAATAATAGTTAGCTACCATGAACCATGATCATTTTGACAAAAGCTATATTTTAAAGTTTTATAAAATCATGTATTCGCGGTGATGGCGAAATTCACCACCAATCCAAATGTGCACAGAATGGTGTTGGTTGGATATATATCTATATATTGAGATTTGGGGTCTGTTTGGCCTAACTTATTTTTGAGCTTATGCAAATAGCTTATGCAATTTTTATGTATTATTATAAGTTTTTTAAGGTAGTTTATGATAAAATAGCTTCTAAAAATTTAATTTTCATTAGTTTAGATTTATAAAATAACATAAAATCTAATTTATATTGCATAAGCCGTTTGCATAAACTCTAAAATAAGCTAGGCCAAACGAATCCTTGAATCATTCAACTTTTACTAGTAAAAAATCATGAAGACCAATAAATATTTCATTTCTATACTATCCAAATTTATGCTAGGAATAAATCTAAGATACAATAAGATTCCTTAAGTTGATTGGCCTGAGGAATTTCCTTTTACAGAAGACATGGATAGGTCATTTGTCTTTAGAGCAACTCCAATGGTGAACCTCTCTTAAAGAATTTTGTGGGTCCCTTTAAAGTCACATCAACTTGAAGCAACTCACAAATATTTTACTCTAATAATGCAACTCTAAAAAACTCATGTTAGGTCCCACAACTTTATCTTATATATTTACATTTTATTTGACTTTACTCATATTGATTGAAACAAAAGAAGAAAAAGTATATAAAAAATAATATTTTAATCAAAGAACCATTGAAATGATGTTGCTTGGTGATGATACGGTTGTGCCAGCATGGCACACTCCAATGTTGTAGTTTAGCAAAATACCATCTTTTGTAGCACTCCAGCTGGCGGATGCATGTGAAATCACTGCCGCTGGAGTTGCTCTTAGGTTCGCATATCTAGTAAGTTTCTTGTCTTCTATATTCTAATAAAGTGATAGATGATCAAGAAATGTGGGCCTAAAGATCTACTAGTACACCTTATGTTGGAAAATTTCTCATCCCACCCCCCATAACTCTTTTTCATTCCGTAATATTCCGATTTTGCCCTTATTAAAAAAGTTCGGGAAACATTTTTTGAACTTTTTTTTGCCTTAAAAATGAACTTCGGAATGTGTTTTTTTGAAATTTTTGCTGAATTTGCACTAGAATAATCTCGGAAAACACGTTCCGTACTTTTGAATCAAGGGTAAAATTGGAAATCGGGAGGAGGGGGAGAAAGACTTGTGGGGGGTGGGATGAGAATTTTTCCTTATGTTGCCTAAAGCTTATTTTTGTACCACTGTGCATAATCTTCCCTTTATCACAAATATTTAAATTGATTTATCAATTCAATTGTTTTACATTATAATATTTTTTTTATCATTGTACTCATCGAATTTTAAGTTTATAAAAGAGGAGTGCTAACAACACTCTAAAGAAGATTGATTTTTCCATCTAAAATAAATTAGCGGCATAATTTATTGTCTATTTGTCTTTTATTAATGTGTAATTATATATAAACAGTAATGCTATATGTAGCGAAGACTTATGCACGCGAATTTCACGAACCTTATTCTTTTTATTTGTTTTTTTTTTTTTTTCAATTCTTTTCTTACTTTCTTCCTAAAAATATAGAACCAATATTACTGTGTCCATCACACAACTAAACATATCGCTGCTCACTCTGATCTGCTGTCTTTTGGTGGCCAAAAACAAATCATTGTTCTTAAAATGTTGTAAATATAAATGGACTTTGTGTACTGAACAATGGTAAAGCATCTCTTATGCTATTTCTCCTGATTCTATGTCTAACTTCCTCACCTTTAATTTCCTGGTTATCAATTTTTTCATTTCAATTGACAAATTTTTAGTCGGTCGGTAGTATGTAGATGATGAGATGCACATTATTTTCGCTTTTCTTCTCAAATTTGGGTCCAAATTCTTGTTTACCAGTCACATATAACATTGGAGTTTGGAGTTGAGGGTGAATCAATCCACTTTTGTCGGTAAGGGTAGATATTGCGGAAGATGTGGTGAAGCGGTTGTGAAAGAAGAAAAGAAGAGATAAAAGTCTGAAATTACAAATTGGACAGAAAAACACAACAGAGAGAGACGGAAAAGTAACGCAAGTCAACAAGCCACGTCATTCGCGATACGTTCGTGAACCATTATTCGCTACAAGTAGCATTATTCATATATAAATATCTAATTGATTTCAAAACACTCTTACTTAAACACTCATTTTATAAAGGCTTAATTATTAATTTGGTTCCTTATTTTTAATTTAGTTCTTAATTTGGTCCCTTATCTTTTAAACGTCTCAATTTGGTCCTTTATTTTTTCTGAAGTTTTCAATTTGGTCACTCCCATCAAATTTTTCACTATTACCATTAAATTTGGACACGTGTCATCTGTCCAAGTGTGCCATGTGTCCAAATCGAAAAAGACAATGGACCAAATTGAGAACTGCAGAAAAGATAAGGAACCAAATTGAGACCTGCAGAAAAGATAAGGGACCAAATTGAGACTTTTAAAAGATAAGGGACCAAATTAAGAACTAAATTAAAGATAAAGACCAAATGAGTAATTAAGCCTTTTATAAAGGGTTGAAAATATGTCCTCTTTGAATATAGATACCACATAAAATGGTGAATTTTCATCTAATTAGAATACTAATGTTAGAGAAAGTGTTCAAAAGATGGTTTTATTAGCCTTCCTCTTTATGAAATATTGTAAAATATGAAAAAGGTATAAGGGAAAATTTGAATATAATGTTGGGTGGCACAATCCTTATTTTGGGGCACGTGAGAAAATAATAGTATAAGAACTACATTTTTCTAACAAATTTGAAAGGATAAAAATTGAGCAAAAAAGGTCGTTGGAGGTTAGGGTTGTGGGAAACACTTGAAGATCCAAAGAGACAGAATTATTTGGTGCAGTGTTTTAAAAATCTGATCTGTAGTTGAATGAATTTGGATCATCTCCAATTTTTTTTTTTTTTTCTCCAATGGTAATCTTAATCATTCATTCAATTTATTTATCTCTCTCTTCTTAAATGTTTTTAGGCTCTTTATAATTTATCAACCATTAGATCAACAAAAGGAGAGAAAAAGTTGGAGAGGATCCAAATCCGTAGTTGAATCGGTAAACATGTGTTAATTGCATAATTTTGTTGACTATGTGAAAGACACTTGGTTGACTCCTCACAAACAAAGATTTGTTGCAACATGGATCAACCGAGTGATGCATTTGGGAAACATGTGACAAATAGATATGATTATTATGCATATTTAGAAAATGTATTTTTTTTCTTTCTTAAATCGCATTAAATTGACTTTTATGTGATTTTTTATATACGTAGGATTGAGTCACAACCTTTATAAACTGAATCAAATGTTGGAACACAACAAAGGTAATTTATACTAAGCTTACAAGTGGGCAATATTAGAACTTCATTTAAGAAAAGTTTTTATTATACTAAGCTCCTACACAATAATCCATTTTTCAGGGTTTGAGAGGATTTGTGTGCAGATCCATTTTTCAATGTTGTGCAATAATTTTTATAAAGAAATTATTATTTTTTAAAATCAAAAACAACAATTTTAAGACGATTTCAAAACTGCTATGGATACCGAAGAAATTATTGGAAATTCGGCTGTTGGTGCAACCGAAAGGCCTTTCAAGTTTGAAGGTCTCCATTTCAAACGTTGGCAACAGAAAATGTTTTTCTTTTTAACTCTAAAAAAAGTTGTCCACGTTTTGAATGAGGATATGCCCACTGTTCCTATCGGTCTTGTAGGATCGAGTTCTGGAACAAAGGAACAACCACTCACCATCGGTGACAAGGTTGATAAGCCTGATGCAGCTACTGAAAAACAAAAAGAAAAGGATTCGATTGATCTTGCTGCAAAAGAGCTTCAGCTGAAAAAGGAACAACAACTCTGGTTGCATAATGATTATTTATGCAAAGGTTACATTATAAATGGCCTTTGTGATGATTTGTATGATTATTATAGTACATACAAAAGTGCTAAGGATGTTTGGGAGGCGCTGAAAAAGAAATATGATACCGAGGAGGCCGGTGTGAAGAAATATGCTGTTAGTAGGTACCTGAAGTACCAGATGGTTGATGAAAGGTCGGTGGAGGCACAATCTCATGAACTTCAGAAAATTGCTCATGAAATAATAATTGAAGGTATGCCTCTTGACGAACAATTTCAAATTGCAGTGATGATTGACAAACTGCCCCCTGGTTGGAAAGATTTTAAAAATCAGCTTCGTCACAAAACAAAAGAATTTTCAATCGAGAGTTTGATTACTCGACTCCGCATTGAGGAAGAATCCAGGAGGCAAGATCAGAAAGAAGAGGCCTATGTGGTCTCCGGCAACACCAAAAAGAAATTCGGTGCGGTTCTGAAGCCTACGGGCAAACCTTTTAAGAATCAGAACCGTGGTCAAATGAACCGAATTAAGAATGGTAACCCTTCACGGGCCCATAATGCTAAACAGCATCCACCTGCTCAAAAGAATGATACTGGTACAGTTAGTGTGACTTGCTTTAACTGTGGTAAACCAGGACATTTTGCTAAGAAATGTAGAGCCAGGAACAAACCTGCTGCTGCCCCTAATGCACAGGCTAACCTGACTGATGAGCCTTATGTGGCTATGATCACCGAAATCAATATGGTTGGTGGTACTGATGGCTGGTGGATAGATACTGGCGCTAGTCGTCATATCTGCTATGAACGTGCTATGTTTAAGACATACACTGCTGCTGAAAATAAGAAGGTGCAAATGGGAAATGCTCACACCTCTGATGTTGCTGGTATTGGAGATGTTGAATTGAAGTTCACCTCCGGGAAGACTCTGATCTTGAAGGATGTCATGCATGTGCCTGACATTAGAAAAAATTTAGTTTCTGGTTTTCTTCTTAATAAGGCGGGGTTTAATCAAACTATTGGGGCTAATTTGTACACCATCACTAAGAATGGTATTTTTATTGGGAAAGGGTACGCAACTGATGGCATGTTTAAGTTAAATGTTGAATTGAATAAAATTTCTCCTTCCGTTTACTATGTGTGTGATTTTAATATTTGGCATGCTAGACTTTGTCATGTTAGCAAACGTTCTTTACTTAATTTAAGTAATCTAGGATTAATTCCAAAGTTAATTGCTAATGACATAGAAAAATGTGAATTTTGTAGTCAAGCGAAAATAACTAAATCGTCACATAAATCGGTAATTAGAGAATCTGAACCGTTAGATTTAATTCATTCTGATATATGTGAACTTGATGGAACTTTGACTAGAAATGGTAAACGTTATTTTATCACTTTTATTGACGATTGTTCTGATTATACTGTTATATATCTAATGAAAAATAAAAGTGAAGCGCTTGACATGATTAAGATTTTTGTGACTGAAATTGAAAATCAATTTAGTAAGAAAATTAAGAGGCTTCGTAGTGATAGGGGAACTGAGTATGATTCTACTTTATGTAATGATTTTTATAAAGAACATGGAATTATACATGAAACGACTGCACCATATTCACCTGAAATGAATGGTAAAGCAGAAAGAAAGAATAGAACTCTTACTGAACTAGTTGTAGCTAGTATGCTCTATTCTGGTGCTGCCTCACACTGGTGGGGGGAAATATTATTGACTGTTTGCTATGTCCTGAATAGAGTTCCCAAGGCTAATAATGTGGTCTCACCTTATGAGATATTAAAGAAAAGGCAACCGAACTTGTCTTATTTGAGAACCTGGGGATGTCTTGCTTATGTCAGGATACCGGATCCAAAGCGGGTAAAACTCGCAAGTCGTGCCTATGAATGTGTATTCATTGGCTATGCAGCAAACAGTAAGGCATATAGGTTTTATGACCTTAATGCTAAAGTGATCATAGAATCAGTTGATGCTGATTTCTATGAAGATAAATTTCCCTTTAAATCGAGAAATAGTGGGGGCGTTGAATCCACAAATAGTGGGGGCACTAGATCAAGTCACATTCCTGTGATAAGAAACTCCGAGAGCAACAAAGAAATAGAAACAGAACTTCGAAGAAGTAAAAGAGTAAGAGTAGCTAAAGATTATGGACCGGATTATTCGGTATATTCTTTAGAAGAAGATCCTACGAGTCTTCAAGAAGCATTATCATCTCTTGATGCAGATTTATGGCAAGAAGCTATAAATGATGAGATGGAATCTCTAGAATCTAACAGGACCTGGCACTTAGTAGAGTTGCCTCCTGGTTGCAAACCGATTGGTTGTAAATGGATTTTGAAAAAGAAGCTAAAACCGGATGGCACTGTTGATAAATACAAGGCTCGCCTTGTGGCCAAAGGTTTTAGACAAAGAGAAAATATAGATTTCTTCGACACTTTTTCTCCGGTCACTCGAATAACATCCATAAGGGTACTAATTTCAATTGCTGCTATTTATAACCTTATGGTTCACCAAATGGATGTTAAAACTGCTTTTTTAAACGGTGACTTAGAAGAAGAAATCTATATGGAACAACCTGAAGGGTTTGTAATACATGGACAAGAACACATGGTCTGCAAGTTAGATAAGTCCTTGTATGGACTTAAGCAAGCGCCAAAGCAATGGCATATAAAGTTTGATAGTTTGATGACATCAAATGGATTCAAAGTGAATGAAAGTGACAAATGCATTTATTATAAATCTGATAATGGCATTTGCACCATAGTGTGTCTCTATGTAGATGATCTACTCATCTTTGGATCAAATATTTCTGCTATAAACGCAGTGAAATCATTGTTGAGTAACAACTTTGATATGAAAGACCTCGGAGAGGCAAGTGTGATTCTTGGAATCAAGATCACTAGGTCAAAGGAGGGAATAACTTTAGATCAATCCCACTATGTGGAAAAGATTCTAAAGAAATATAATTACTTTGACTGTAAAGAGGCTAATACGCCGTATGATTCCGGTGTAAAACTATTTAAGAACACTGGTGAAAGTGTAAGACAAACTGAATATGCTAGTATCATTGGTAGTCTGAGGTATGCCACTGATTGTACCAGACCCGACATCGCATATGTCGTGGGACTGTTGTGCAGATTTACTAGCAGGCCCAGTAATGAGCATTGGCAAGCTATTGAGAGAGTCATGAAGTATCTTAAAAAGACCATGAATCTCGGATTACATTATAAGAGATTTCCTGCTGTACTTGAAGGGTACAGTGATGCTGATTGGAACACCTTGTCGGATGATTCTAAAGCGACCAGTGGCTATATTTTTAGTATAGCTGGAGGAGCTGTGTCTTGGAAATCAAAGAAACAGACCATATTGGCTCAGTCCACTATGGAGTCTGAAATGATAGCGCTTGCCACTGCTAGTGAAGAAGCAAGTTGGTTGAGATGCTTGCTATCTGAGATTCCCTTGTGGGAAAAACCTATGCCAGCTGTGTTGATCCACTGTGATAGTACCGCGGCTATTGCTAAAATTGAGAATCGATTCTATAACGGAAAAAAGCGTCAAATTAGACGTAAGCACAGCACAGTGAGAGAAATGATCACTAAAGGAGCTGTGAGAGTGGATCATGTACGCACTGATGATAATTTAGCGGATCCTTTGACGAAAGGACTAGCTAGAGAGAAAGTCTATAATACATCTGTAAAGATGGGACTAATGCCGATATGAACTTATCATGATGGGAACCCAACCTAATAGACTGGAGATCCCAAGAAATAGGTTCAATGGGTAATAACAAGTTGTGATGAGTTAACGATGAACATGCTAGTAAAAATGAGAAAAGCATGAATCCTGATAGCGAAAGGATGAGTTGATTAAAACTCTTAATGAGATCTATACTCTGTATGAGTGGAGTACCGAGCTACAGGAGTACTCTTGATAGACTCACCTATATGAATGTGGAACTGAGGCCGGTTCCTATGGAATTTCGAGGCAGAATTCCTAGAGCATTCATGAATCCGGGATTGACGTGCAGGGCCATTAAAGCACGGGCTACAAAGAAACACCTTATGGGAAGGTTGTGTGCGGGTTTGAGAAAAATCTGAGATAGAGTTCAAGACAAGCGTCACTCTTGTTAAATCAGGCTCTTACTTGCTACGCAAAGGTTCAAGTCATAGACACCTTCGCTTATGCGCAATCTTTCATAAAACCTCTGAAACACTTTTTTAAATTCAAGTGGGGGATTGTTGGAAAAATGAACATAGTAGTGTTCATTTAATTTGTGGAATTTGGAACATTGTGATTGGAAATA
The DNA here is from genome assembly GCA_954870985.1 of Trifolium fragiferum. Taxonomy (NCBI): domain Eukaryota; kingdom Viridiplantae; phylum Streptophyta; class Magnoliopsida; order Fabales; family Fabaceae; genus Trifolium; species Trifolium fragiferum. The sequence goes on from OX940789.1 coordinate 53,340,812, forward strand.
AAATGGGATAAATACATTGGTCTTGTAGGACTTGAAACTAAAGAGTGTGAATTAAAAAAAGTGAATAAAAAAATTCTCACATTATTTAGAACATTCTCTTTAGTAGTATATATATATCCCAAGGTGACTAATAAGAGTGTGTCCCAAGAGGTACCCAGTTTTGTAAACGAGGGACTCCGCACACTATATCGATCATCACACGCGCGCGACGTTACCACCGTCGGACCGGACTTAGTCTAAGTGATGGGTTATTTTTTAGTCACAAAATTAACTAATTTTTTATTAGTTATTTATGCAAGAATTTAAATCACAAAATTAAGACATGAGTAACCATTCCAACATGGTTTTATTCTCTTTTAATTCCACTTAATTCCTATGTCTCCCATTTTGAATGGTCGGTTATTCTTTGGCTAACATATCATCCGCTCCATTACACTTTTAAGACATATGAACAAGTCTTATTCATACCAACAAATAGCAAAATCACGTACAAACAAAAAACAAGCCAACAACTACATAGAAATTCTTTTCTTCCATTTTTCTTCACACAAATAAAATATTATTTGTGTTTTGTGTTTCATTGGTTAGTGACTGATATTGTAGTATCAGTTAAATTGATATTGTAGTATCAATTTTCGAGTGATTTTGTCGAATCATTCAAGAAGGTGTTCCTTCCGATCGTTACAGTGCAGTATTCGATCGGGTTAGTTTTTGAACTGGGCTGTTTTATCCTGGAGGCGGCACGGTTGATTGTCTGCTTTGCACCATTTGAGCAGTACCGTGAAACGTCTTAAAGAGAGCGTATTGTCCCGCGACTCAGCCAGTAATTCTCTTCGGTTCCAATTTTCGGAAAATTATTATTTTTTAGTAAGAAAGAATGGAGAAGAAGATGGATTTGTTGTTTTGGACTTTTGTATTCTTTGTTTCTCGTGAAAAACCAAATGAAGAAGAATACTCTATGTATTGAAAAGTGGAGCTGACAAATCAATAACCATAATAAGAATAACGGACACAATATCAATAGGGGGACATGTGAATTAAGTGGAATTAAAAGAGAATAAAACCATGTTGGAATGGTTACTCATGTCTTAATTTTGTGATTTAAATTCTTGCATAAATAACTAATAAAAAATTAGTTAATTTTGTGACTAAAAAATAACCCATCACTTAGACTAAGTCCGGTCCGACGGTGGTAACGTCGCGCGCGTGTGATGATCGATATAGTGTGCGGAGTCCCTCGTTTACAAAACTGGGTACCTCTTGGGACACACTCTTATTAGTCACCTTGGGATATATATATACTACTAAAGAGAATGTTCTAAATAATGTGAGAATTTTTTTATTCACTTTTTTTAATTCACACTCTTTAGTTTCAAGTCCTACAAGACCAATGTATTTATCCCATTTTATTTCCAATCACAATGTTCCAAATTCCACAAATTAAATGAACACTACTATGTTCATTTTTCCAACATTGCTAAAGAGTTTTCAAGAGTTGGGAATTTGGAAACCGACAAGAACATATGTGGTTGCATACTCAAATCAACATACAGGGTTACCTTGTGCACGTGAATTGGGTGGGTATACGAATAATAGTGTGCCGCTACCATTATATTATGTTCATGCCAATTGGAATACATTAACTATGGAAGGTCCACTAGAGGACGACACAAAAGATGGATATGAGTTGGACATGCCTCACACAATCGATGCATTGTGAATTCGATTTCAGTCACTTGATATTATTGGAAAAAAGGGCATTGAAGAGTAAAATGTGTGAACTTGCTTATCGAGCTACAAGTTCAACGACATTAAGTAAGCATTAACCCGACCACTTATACCCAGTTTCCACCGGTTCACATCCATTTAAATGCATGCGAACCCGATCCAACAGTCAGACAAAACTAGTTAACCCATCGGTTTGACCGATCAATACACTTTTTAAAACATTGGTTGAGTGATCAAGATCCAATGATTGAATGTTAAAGGGAGCATGATCACGGGAACAGGCTAGGGTCTAATCTCCATGAGACAATGACCCCAAGATGGAAGTGAACCACCCACACTTGACCATGAGCAACATGAGCAGTTGCAACTCTAGAAAAATAAGAAACTATGCTAGAACACAAAACTAAACTAATAGATATTTTATTGATTTTTGGAAGTGTTTACAATGTGGAGAGTTTGACTTTAAAGAAAATATAGGGTCTTATATATAGCCTCAAACTTTTGAATTTCATAGTTACCCTTACTCATTGAGATTTTATTACATATGTTGCACATTAAAAAGGAAAATGAAAAGACAAAAATTGAGTATCAGCATTGTTGGGATTGCTACAACCATGACATATCTCATACGGGTCGTGGCTAGGGGTGTGCAAAAATACAGTTAACTGAACTGAATTGTAGTTCGAACTGCATTAAACCATATTTTGAACTGAACTATTTGATATGGTTCTAAACTGAACCACTTTTAAAATCCAATTATAGTTCAGTTTAAAACTGGTTTAGAACCGATTCAAATTTATGATCCCTTTTTTAAATTCTTTAACAAAAATAAATTTTGTTGTAAAAAAAAAAAAAACAAAAAAGTAATTTGTCAACAAATATTTAACCAAAATATTTTTCCTATAAATTTACCCAACTAGAAAACAAATTTAAGATATAATTATATTAATTTGTAAAATAGTTACAAATAGATCAACTTTATCTAGTGGCAAAATTATCTTAATTCCAAGCAAAGGTCATGGGTCCAACTCCCATATTTGACAAATTTTGTTAAAATAGATATATTTACAATTAATAACAATAATAATTTGTCATAATTATATACGGATGGGTCAAAATTAATACGGATGGATCTCGTCGACGAGAAGGTACTTGATAAAAGTTAATATTTCAAGTGCTCTTCTGCTTCGATAATGGTTGTTTGGGTACCAACCGCCATAAGGTGTTATGTGTGGTCTGTCTTTCCATGAAAGCTTGGAAGTTGAGAAATTTTGAAGTTAGCTGGGACTTGGGCTTTCCATAGGGCTTGTGCTAGAGGTTGCGAAACCTCTATGTTATCAACTTCTTGGTTTCTAGCAATTTCTGCATCCTTCTCCTTCTCTATTGCTACAAATTTCGTCTGCAGGCGTCATATTTCACATACCACCGCTTGCAGGTTCATCTGTGTTTGATTGTTCTCGTTTTCTCCGGCCATGTTAATGGCGGTTTTTCTTTGTCTGAGGCCTAGGAAAGTGTTTTACCAAGGCTCCACGGTGGGCGCCACATGTTCCTGCCTTAAGACGGGGGGTGTATAATGGTGTGATGTAATATGTGGATTATACCAAGCGTACCATTTATGAATAGTTCGGATCCTTTTTCTGGACTAACTATCTTGTATTTATAGTGTATGACAGAGTTCATGGATACAACTTAACTTCTCCATGAACCCACGTTAGAAAATGAGATCGTGGATTAGAGAAAGTGTTTCCCGCGTTTTCATTTTTCCCTCCACGATTCATCATGTCTAGAGGCAGTTGGTTATCGTGTTATTTTGACAGAATGTGCGTTGGAATGAAGTTAATTGGGCCTTGGGGAACATTATTGGGCCGTCTTCAATAATAGGACATGATGGTAAGCTGGACTGGGCGAGGCGCCCTTACCTCTCTGGGCGAGATGTAGCCTAACGTTGGGTGACTTGCGTTTGCAAACGTTTATGGGCCATTATCCAATATGGGCTTGCATTTGGTTTGAGCCTAAAGTTTCTTGACCGTTACAAATATATAGGAGGTCGTATCTTGAATAAGTATAAGAATTGCTTATTCTCAGATACTGTGCAAACTCTCATTTGCAAACAAAATTGGTTGCATGATTTTAAAGAAATTGGACCTTCTGGTAAGTTTAACTAAAAATCCTTATGTTTTATTTGCAATTTGTGTTTCTTTTTAGTTGTTTAATTGTCATGTATTATGAATTGCAAAAGTACCAAAATGGAGGAGATACAATTGTATATGCAAAATCAAGTGTTCAAGAGATATAAGCTGAGTATCTAATTATAATTTATTTTGTTATGTATTTTGAATTGTTAGCTAGGTTGAAAAATTATTTTGTGATGTATGGTTGAATATTGGCTCTAAGGCCGCATTTTGTGATTTATCATCGACAAATACACTCTACTTTTGCATGATGATTTTGTAGTATTTATCTCTTATGAAATCATGACATCCAATTATTTGACGGATAATAATTTATACCACAGAGTCCATTACTAATCTGGTCAGTCTAAATGTTAGCAGCCCATGAAGCAAACGACCCAACCACTTATGCTCATTTATATGTGTTGGCCCATCGGAATGAGACGGGTTGAACTGGACCGACTCACTTGACAATTCTATTCATGAGTTTCCATATGAGTACTATTTGAAGTTAATCATCATTATGATTAAAAATAGAAAAAGATAATCATCATTGTTGATGCATTAAGTCTAACATTGATAAAAAAAAAAAATAAGGATCATGCTAACTACTATCTCAAAAGTACTAGTTAAAGATAAAAAAAAGTTCAATTAGTAGCTACCAGAGATATTATTGGAGTGGTCAAGGTTCGAACCTCAAATTACATATTTTTTTACATTTAATTGGTAGCTAATTAGCTACAAATAACTACCAATTAGCTATAAACGCAGTCGGGAGGGACTAAAACCAACAAAAGGATCAAATCAAGAAAAACAAAGATAAAAAATTAAATCATTTATTGAAATTAAGTTAAGAGACTATATATAAGAACAATTTAATCTTAAAATTATTACTGAATCATTACTAGCATTGAAAATATATAAATGATTTCAAGATTATCATCACTAAAGAAAAATATAAGTATCACCACCTCTAACATTGATAAGCAATAAACCCATTTGGATTGATCTGGTGGTATTAACTTGAGACCTGAGAATATGCTCCTCTTAAGGTCTCATATTCGATTCTCTTTGGTGCCAATATAGGTGGGTTAATTTAACTTAAAAAAAATGATAAGCAATAAAAGTAAAACTCTGTGTAGTTAATATTCTTTTTTAAAAATTTTAAGATATTAAATCTATAACTTTTAAGATTATATTTTAACGGTTCATATGATATCATTAATAAATATAAAATAATTACACATGAATAAAAGACAAAAGAAAAACAAGCTTAGTTGGCAACTCTTTTTGAATGACAAAATTAATTATTTGAAAAACATTTATAGACATGGGAGTCACAAAACTCACAATATTACTATGCAGGATATTTTGAACTCTTTACAGTAGACTAACGACTTTTGATGCTACGAAACCAAATGTATCAAACGCAAATGATATACAAACATGTTGATTGTCAAAATAAATTTTCTCATGTTTGGTCACTTTACTTGAAACGGCTTTAAAAACCATTTATCCAACGGTAAAAAGTCAATATATTTTATTTTATTTATTTATTTTCTTAACTATTGGTCTGTTATTAATATTCTCCAAAAAAGAATATTGTATCGGTACTAAAAAAAATCAATAATTTGATAGAAAGAAATTTTCAAATGAATTGTACCAAAAAAAATAAAAATCCAAATCAACCAATAAAATATAGTGATAATTTATAAAAAAATTATCACACATTAAAAATGAAATGGTTTAGTGTGTGTATTTGGATCTGCAATATTAAATATTGATTTTAAATAAATTGATTTGAATTAAAAGTGAGTTAAATATTAAGTAATTTATATTTAAATAAAAGTGACATGAATAATAAAATTAAGTGTAGAAGCTAACATTTAAATTATGAAATATTTTAGACTCAAAATCAATCATATTTAATTTGAAGATATTTAAACATAGATTGGTGTTAACATGTGCCATAATACTATATTAATTGAAGGGTTATCTTAACTAGTGGTCTTGGGTCGGGGAACTAATTTAAAATATAAAAAAGGTAAATTTTATATTGAAAACAACATTTTTTTATACTTTATCAAATATTAACTATACAAATTCTAACATATTTTTAATATAAATGGTTTCCTTAACTAGCACACCAAGGTCACCATTTAACATTTTCCTCGAATTAAATTCCCACTGATTTTGGTGTTAACCGGTATTGCAATGTGTTATTCAGCAGTTAATAATTGAGTTATTATTATTGTTAACATTCTGCTTTGGGTGTGCAGAGTAGTTGGAGCTTAGCAAATACTTACTCATAGAACTTAGAAGTATGAGTAGTTGAGCTAAATAGTCTGTGCCAGTTAAGTTTTGAGCATTTCCATGTTCTGACATCTGCATCACTACACTAGTGTGTAAAGAGCTCATGTTCATCAAACAATTTCAACTGTTTTATGGTTTTCAATTGGATTTTGCATTGTTTTCTGACTCCTTTTGTACCTGATGGAGGAGGCAGTGTAATTAAGTGTTATGGTTGGAACTTGCTTAATTTTATTATATTTGTGAAAATGTATGAATCATCAATTTTATAAATAAATGAAAGAAAAATAATATTATCTATTTTATCCATTCTATAATAAATGATCCACATATTCATAAATAAAACAAACAACTCTTTCAATTAATATAATATTTTATCCGTTCTAACCCGTGGTCCAATTTAAACCGTCTATTTTATTTTATTTTTTGGTTTTCTCGGGTTGGATTGGACCACAGTTTTTCTGTCCACCCCTATAAATATGAAATAACAAAATTGAACAATCAAAAGTTTGGCCATAAAATACACTGTTGCCGACAAAATGCTAGCCGCTTTAGGATCCGATTAGCTTGCAGTAAGTACTTCACACAGTTACATGCAATAAGCAATTTCAGCCGTCTAAAAGCAATGAAATGGCTGTGATTAATCATTGTGATTTAAGTACAGTTTAATCTCAGCTACTTCTGTCAACCGGACGATCAATATCATTACTGCGTTGACGTAGTTATTGCATATAATCCTTTTCCCTCATGAGTCTCATCTCTATATATATGAAGTATATTTGGTTCTGTTTCTCAAGGGGCATATTTAATGGAATACTTCCTTTGGTGGGGGTATGCAGATGGTGATTAATATTGCTGTTCATAAAGCATGATCATATAATATAGTAATAGGAGTTGGACCCATACAGATCACAATATTGATTTCAACTGGAACTCATGTTAGTTGATAATCATTGATATAGTTGGTGTCTCTCGTATTAATTAGTCTTTAAAATCAGTTCACATTTTTCTTTAGCTTAAAATCCGTTCACATTACACTTTAATTAAATCATCTTTAAATAATTTTACTGTTGATTTGATAGTAGACGACAAAGATCACTTCATAGGTATTAGTCAATGAGTGTATGTGTTGTGTCAAATCAAACCTTATGGTTGATAAACAAATCTGATGCAGATAACTTTGAATGGAAACTTTCACTATAGTTAATTTGATTACTGCATTATTTATTGGGTTAATCACTTGTTTTGTGACAAGGCATTTTATCTAATATGGTTTATGCTATTTTTTTTGAGTGATTTTTGAGTTTCTTTCAAAAAACTACGGATTAATCTATTAAAATAACGATTTAAGATAACTATTCAAATCAATTTTTCATAATATCTAATAACATGCATGTTTTAGTGACATGATTATCAAACATGCACAATTGCACATAATAGATGCTCTTCCATATATGCGCACAAGTTTAAGATCGAATCTCTAACAACATGCTTAACCAATTCAGTTATTTTCCCACGATATCACACCATGTTGGTATTTCTTTAATCAACCCAAAATGTTGTGGGATTACATACAAAATCATAAAAATATTTTTATTTTATTTTAAAAATTTGGTATCCAATTTATAGATGACTAATTCAATCAGTCAATTTTACTATCCACTAGCGGATATTTTACCATAACTTTTCTCTTCAACACATAAAATAGCACCGTGATCGTAGGTTCGATCCCCATAGAAAAAAAGAAAAATGCGCAACCTATAATTCAATCCACAAAATGAAAGTTAATCTCACTTTTAATGAAGAAAGACTAGAATTTCTCATAAAACCAAGCTTTGTTTTTAAAACATCATTTCATTCACCAATAACATAGAACAAATGAAAAGTCATTGCACAAATTTTACATACATATACTAAAACACATTATTCATTGTACCAACAAAGAAAAAAAACCACATTAGTAATAAATAGTATACTGTTATTATGTAACATAACCACCCAATCACTAACATATACCTATTAAGAAAAACTTTAATTATATAAAAACACCACATCACTTTGAAACATTAACAGGGAAATCTTGAACTTCATCACTCCAAGGATTAATCTCCTTAATAGGATCAACACTCCTTAATGCACACCAAACAGCAGTATTACACTTAAATCCAGACCCAAATGCAATTTGCCAAATCCTATCACCTTTTCTAATCCTCCCCTTAGCTTCACAATAAGCCAAAACATACCAAACAGAACTACTTGAAGTATTTCCATATCTATAAAGTGTCATCCTTGATGGCTCAATTTGCCAATCACTTAATCCAAGCACTTTTTGTATCTCATCTTGAACAGCTTTTCCACCAGTATGAATACAAAAATGCTCAAAACATGACTTAAAATCAGGTGTATAAACCTTCATTTTATTGTTAAAGTATATTTTAGTTAAAAGAGTTGAAGCATACTTAAGTTGTTCTAATAAAGGTAAAACAGATTTTCCAAGTGTCATTATGTTAGCTTTAAGTGCAAAACCAGCTGCATTCATTAAGTCTTTTGAAAGTGATATTCCTGTTATTTTATTTGTTTCATCTTCTTGTTGAAGAATTGAATTGTAACAATTATCTTGTGAACCTTTGTGTGTACGAACAATGTGTTTAAGTTGATATTTTGAACGGTGTGAATCTGAGGAAATGTTTGAGAGTAAGATTGCTGCTCCACCTACACGAAAGAGACAATTTGAAACAAGCATTGATCTATTGTTTCCTAAGTACCATCCACTGTTGATGTTTTCTGTGCTTACTACTAAGGCATAGGAGTTTGGATGTACCTACAAAATATGAAATTAATCAAAAGTTAAAGGGTAATCAAGAAATTAAGATAAAAAACAAGGAGAAATTAGAAAATTATGTAAAATCAACACTTTAGAATTTAAATGTGTATCCGGAGTATAACACGTATTAGAATTTAGAAAACTTATACTCAACCACAAAAACTAACTTGAGAATTGAAATTTGCACTATCCTTATACAGGTTATATATGTCAATTTCTAGTTAATGTGGGACTTCTAACAACATGTGTTGTTTCGTGAGATTAATATGATATTGATACATATAATTACATTCAATTATTTTATTTTTTTGAATTTATTGTTATAGAGAAAGCATGCGGTTTCACTTGGCCGTCAATCTATAATCAAACGAGTTAAATTAAATATAGTAAAAAACAACCACTAAAAATCTGATTTGTCGAATCGTGATCAAACAATTAAGATACGGTACTGATTTACGCGGTAACTACATCAAATTCAATATTCCCTATTTGTTTAAAGTACTACTGGTGTCGTCGACATCTTAGTGTCTTGTCTCATGTGCTTATTTCTTCTGTTTACCGGTACTGATTATGAGAAAACATTTATGGAGCATTCATTGGTTAAGATAAAGTTGTTAGTGTGATGTTTAATGTTTGATGAGTTATATTGGTTTTACATTTAAAGCATCGGACAATTTTTTACCTATAAGAAATAAAGGCATCTCACATTACCGAATTTGTTTCATTTCATCATATACTACTGTATTTTTAATGATATATTACCGTTGTTTTTAAATATAAAACCTTATTTTTTATATCAACACTTTAGAATTTAAATGAATGAATATCTTTATTTTTAGTAAAAAAAAAAAAAAACTTATTAGAATTTAGAAGGCTTATACGCAATCACAAAAACTAGTTAGAGAATTGAGATTTGTACCATCTTTGGTTAATGTGAGACTTCTAACAACGTGTGTTATTTCTTGAGATTAATATGATATTGATACATATAATTTTTTTGAAAAAGCTAAATTAACCCACCTAAATTGACACTAGTGAGAATCAAATCCAAAACTTCAAGAGAAGCACACATCCAGGTCCCAAGCCAATATGACCGGACCAACCAAGTAGGTTATATTGCTACATATAATTACATTCAATTATTTTATTTTTTTGGATTTGGATTTACTGTTATAGAGAAATGCAGATTCACTTTGCTGTCAATTTATAATCTAATGATTTAAATTAAATATAATAAAAAATAACTACTAAAGATCTGATTTATCGAATTGTGATCGGACAATTCGGATACGATACTGATTCACGCGGTAACTACACCAAATTCAATATTCTTTTATTTGTTTAAAGTACTACTGGTGTCGTCGACATCTTAGTATCTTGTCTCATGTGCTTATTATTTCTTACTGTTTACCGGGACTGATTATTAGAAAATATTTATGGAGCATTAATTGGTTAAGATAAAGTTGTTAGTGTGATGTTTAATGTTTGATGAGTTATATTGGTTTTACATTTAAAGCATCGGACAATTTTTAATGCTACGAAATTTTATATTACGAAAATATCACGATGCTAATAAAAGTAGGAGATGTTAATTTGTGTCCTTAAAACACATGATAAAAAGACAAATATAGAAATTATGTTTTGAAATTTTGTGTATTTTTACCTTTGATGTATTAAATTTCTTAACTTATTAAATACAAAATTTGCATATAAAGATATTTTATCATGTGCCCTTAGATCACAAGTTAACATGACCCATAAAAGTATAGCATCCTTCCACCGCTTTCTATGTTATTCACCCATCCACTCTTGAATTCCAATGAAGTGGAATATCCAACCGTCAGAGTCATTTGTAGAAAATTCGGGACAATTATTTTCGCCAGATATATATAGCATCGCTCTTTTAAATATAAAACCTTATTTTTAAATATAAGATTTTATTGATATTTTTCTTTGTCTCATTTTTTATAAAACATATTTCAAAATTTGCAAGAATATTAATTATTTTTTTATCAACACACCTTTTATCATAGTGTAATTTTATTTTAACAACCTAGCTATAATTAATACTAAAGGAAACATTAACTCAATTTTTGGAGAATAAACTCGTAAAAACAATACAATTTATCATCAAATTTAATAACACAATCAAAGTAGTTTTTGCATTAAATTTGTTAAAAATGTACATTATGTTTACAAAATTATTTTACAATTATTAAGAGAGGGAAATAATACCATTTTATTTCTCTACATTTAATTAAGAATATTTTTATGAGAATTTAATTAATACACTTTAAACATTAAAAAATGTCTTATAAAATACGGCCACAAACTTTTAAAAAATTGTCTTATATATTGGGACAAAAATAGTCCAATAATACATTTTAAAAATTTGGGTCGGACTTATTTTCAACCTACAAATGTATTGTCCTATAAATTGAGGATTGTCTTGAAATTACAAAAATATATTTAAGATATCATCCATCAATTTTTTTTTGAATTAATTTCAATCATCCATCGAATTAATATAATACTCTAAACACACTCTTTAGTTCACCCATCCAACACTATTAAATTTAATGTGTAAATATAAATAATGGTGATCTAATAGCTTAAATTATGACATATTTAGAAATAGATGGTGTATACTCATCCTGCCCTAAAATTTAAAAATGTTTAAAAAAATTTGGCTCCATTTTATAAAGTCTTTTTAGCATAAGAAATGTGTAATCAATGAAGGATCTAGTGTGTTTAATAGTTGGGATCAAGGTTATTTCATAAGAGTTTTTACAAAAATATATAAACGCAGAAGCGATAAAAATTTCTATAATTATAGTTTATAATTTCTCTCAATTGTTGAATTTTTTTTGTGAAATATTTTTCCGTCTCCAGCATATTAAAAAAATATAACACTAGTTTATAAATTAATTATTGTACAAGCACAAGGGTAAAAAGTTTTTTGTGATATACTTTGTCTCCGTGAGCTTGGCTCAATTGGTAGAGACATCGCACTATATGTGCAGGAGTCCGGGTTCGAACCCGGGACACTCCACTTATTCACCTTTAAGGTGGATTTTCTAGTCACTAGGCTACTTGATCAAAAAAAAAAACATTTAAAAAACGGAGAGAAAAAATAGTAAATCTCAAAAATATATAAGTATTACTTTAATATATAGTTTGTTGTAGGGTTATGAATGGACTATATGAAAATAATAATATCATATAAATGGATTCATAACGTATAAATATTTAAATACTAATTTAAAATAATAATAATAATAATAATAATAATAATAATAATAATAAGCAAGTTTGGACAGCTAACTCCACTGCCCCATGATAGATCCGTACCGTATAATAGATGGAACATATTCCCTTACTGAAGGTGCTATTTTGATTGTAAAACCTTTTTGAAGTTTAATATTATTACCACCTTTTTAACTTTTGTGATTTAGTCCATGAGATTCTATATTTAAGAATATATGGAGTAATGAATGTTTTTCTTCAATTTATCTGCATGCATAACTAGGGTTGGGAATAGGCCAGGCCGGCCTACAGGGGCCTATGGTCTAGCCTACATAGGCTCAGGCCAGGTCGGCCTATTTATTTAAATAGAGCAGGTCAAGGCTTTGTAATAAGCCTATTTAGCTAAAAAAGCCAGGCTTCAGGCCATGAAAAAAGCCTTTTAGGCCTACTAGGTCGGCCTATTTACGTAAATATGAATAATATTTTTACATTTATTATTATTATTATATATTAAAATTTGTATTTTGATTAAATTATAAATCTATTAAATTTTTCAGTAGTTAAAGTTTATTAATCTACATTAACTTTTCACATATATAAATGTATTATTATAAACTAAAATTGAAATACGATGTCATATATAGTCAAATTCTCTAAAATATGATGTTAAATATCAAAAGGAAGTTTAATATCATTGACTTATTAGTTCATTAGTATATTTAAAAATAAATATAATTATTTATTTAAATATATTCATGTGAAATAGGCTTTTAAACAGGCTAATAGGTCATGTCAGGCTTTCAAAAGGCCAGGCTCAGGCCTAAAAAATAAGCCTATAACAGGCCACAGGCCAGGCTTAGGCCTTCAATTTTTTGCCAGGCCAGGCTTAGGCTTGGCAAAGCCTAGCTCGGCCTAGCCTATTCCCAACCCTATGCATAACAATCAATTTTAATTTGGTTGCCACAAAAAAAAAAAAAAAAAGAAGCAATTTTTCCAATATTATTTAGTAAACTCACATATTTATACTGTATTTAATGAAGGAAGCTATAAGGCTGAAACTATAATATTAGCCAATTATCAAAAAATAAAAAATTTCCAAAAACAAAAGAGTAAGAAGATGATATAAATATTCTCAAAAAATAAAAATGACATAAATGAAAATAAAATATAATATCATCTAACCTGTAGGAGTTGTTTGGCAAGGTCAATGGCTATGAGTCCAGCACTACAACCCATACCACTTAAATTATAGCATAAAATTTGATGCTTAAGTTTGTAATGGTTAACAACCATAGCACTAAGAGAAGGTGAAGGATTGAAAATACAACAATTTGTTATAAGAATTTCAATATCATCAACCTTCATTTTTGTCTTCAATAAAAGATCATCAATAGCACCAAAAATCACTGATTCTGTTTCTTTCCTTGCTTCAATAGTGCAAATATTTGCTGGAATTTTCAACAAGGATTCTGGCACATAAGTTTTATCACCAAATCCAGACCTACTCATTATTTTCTTTTGGAAATCTATGCTTTCATCTTTAAAATGTCCTCCACATTTTGATGTTTCTATAAACAAATCCTTACTACAAATGCTTGCTGGAAAAGGTTTATAACATGCAAAATCTACTAGATATATATTTTTTGAGCATTTCTTTAAGTAAAAGTTCATTATAGATGCTATTAAAAAAAACCATAGTAAAAGTGAAAAAATGTTGCTAGACATGAACAATATTTGGATATTTAGAAAGTCTCCAATGATAGAGAGGAAAGAAGAGTTGGATTCTGCTATGAAAAGAAATGGCATTGTAAACATACTCATTATGTTGGAATATGAGTCATGGTCCTTGCTTATGAGCTTTCCTATTTATAGAAAATTGTAATGAATAACAAGGAGATGCTTTGAATATAAAAAAATACTACTTACTTTGTCTTCATTTTTAAAATATTTGTTTGTATGATGATTTTCAATTTCAATATACTCTTAATTAATTATATGAAAGATTAATATTTATTGCTGTAATTTTTAAATGTTTTTCCAAATATAAGTTCATGATAGTAGAAAATTGTTAAATAAGTTTTTAGTACTTATAAATATTTCAAATTTTAGTTTTTAGATTATAAAAAACGTTTGTAAATATTGATTCCTTAAATATTTTTTAGGGTAAATAGTCATTTATCCCCCTGCAAAATACAGGAGTTTTGATTTACCCCCCCTGCCTAATTATGTTTTTTTAAAACAAACCTCGCAATATGAAAAGTTTTTCATTTACCCCCCTGAGCGGCCAACTATGCATCTAACTGTGTAATGTTGATGATGTGGCACATACACGTGTAAATAATTTAATTTATATATATATTTTTTAATTCCACCTCATTTCTTAATTAATATTATTTTTTAATTAAAAAATTCAGAAAAAAAAAATAGAAAAATCTACAAACGCATTCCTAAACTCATCATCATCATCTTGAAACAACAACAAACCCAAAAAATTCAAACATTAATATTTGAGAGGATAATTAACATAGTTCATTCCTGATGAAACATCCAAATTATATCCATTCTTCTCTATTTCACCAAGCACTCCCATAACCTGTGAGTTGCATTTCTTTGTGTTAAATCTTTTTTATTTTGATACTTTTTTTTGCTCATCTTTTATTTTAATTCTTAAATCCCTTGAGTTGGATGAATTTTTGGATTTTGAACCCATATTTGGTTTGTTAGGGATTTCGATAATAGCAAGCGATTCATTCTTTGCCTTTAATCCTATTTCTGGATTCTTATAGAGGTTTGGGTTGTGCAGAATCAATGGAGAGAAGCTCTCGATCTGTCTCTATTTCCCATCATCGTGGAGGGAGATTTGTCGTCGACCATCGCCCGAGAAAGAATTGCAAACATGACAAAAAAATTCAAAATTACTCTCCAATTTGGTTTCCTTTTCATGGATGAATTTCACAGCTCATGATTTTGTTTCTAGATTTTATTTTTTGATCTAAAGTTGTTTCTGGGTATGAATGTAGATGATGTTGTTGTTGCTTCAATTTTGAGATTGTATATGTTTAGAGTTGTTGGGGGTTTAGATGATTATTTGGGTTTGGGTGAAGGAAGATTCTAAGTTTTAAGTAGATGATGATGACTTGTGTAACACCCAAACCCGTATTTAAGAAAATACTATCTTTATAAAAATATCTTTTAAATTGCGCAACGGAAAATAAAACTTGATTTATAAAATTGGTGGTTCGAGTATTACAAGCTTCATCAAAACGATTACTAACAAGTTTAATTAGTAAAACATCGTTATACAAAATAATTCTAAAACTTGATACATCCTCAATTAATTAAAATAAGTGATAAAGACTCTATATACATCATAGAAAATAATCCCATCCCCGTGTCACATCAGCGCGGAGCTTCGCTGACAACTCGATCACAAACATAACCTGAAGATCTGGAACCCAAATCCATCACATACACAAAACAGAGGGTTAGATAATATAACCAGAAAAGAGACTAAGTGCAAGAACATACTTAACACTTAGGACATATCATGCTTATGTCTAACAATTAAATTCATAAGCATACATTAATCATATGTAATTCATAAAACATAATCATACACATACAACGCATCACAATAATATCATATCCTCAATCAATTGGCAAAGTATACGCATCATCATCAAATATTCATCAATTATCTCATAATACATTTAATCACTTAAATTAAGGATTACCAATCAATGCCAATTACCAAGTATCACATTTATTCACATATTCCTAGTGCAACTAATGTCAGTTACATAATGTCATGTCACCCTAGACACAACAATATGCATGTGGTACCCTCATCAAGTTCAGTTTAAAGTCCTGAGAGACTTCTCATCAAGTTCAGTTTAAAGTCCTGAGAGACTTCTCATCAAGTTCAGTTTAAAGTCCTGACAGACTTCTCATCAAGTTCAGTTTAAAGTCCTGAAAGACTTCTCATCAAGTTCAGTTTAAAGTCCTGAGAGACTTCTCATCAAGTTGACTCATGCATGCATGAATGATCACATACCACATCATGATGATAACCCTACACAAATACATATGAATAAAAGGACACCCCTCCTAATATTCCTCATCAAATATGTATCAATCTCATCATGGTATCATCAATAAGGTATTCATCCAAGCACACATGTCATAAAGTAATTCATTTATCTCAACTCAATTAGACATACAATTATTATTATCAATCACTAAATAATAATCTTCACCATAATCAATCATCATTTATCAAGTCATATATGCATATACATAATCATAGACATCATCAACTCCATACAACATCTTCTCAATTTATATATAATCCAAACACAACACATTGTTAACTAATCTCTAATCATCATATATCATTAGTTAATCAACGTGATCATTAACTAAGTCTTGTATCTCATAAACCATCACACATATCATATACATACATAAGGTTCATCTCATACTTCAAGTCAACAATTACTAAACCAATCATTCAACCTTAAGCATATTATTCACATATCCTCAAGATATAACCAATCTAATCCTATGACATTTCATAAGATCATAATCTAATCATTTTATAAGCATGCAAATCATTACTAATTATTATCACTTATTCATACATGAACATACACTTTAATTCATCATCTATTCATCGACATTCAAATAATTAATCAAAGTTTCAAACACTGCAAAATAGCTTTCCTACTTCAAGTACTCTTCGATAGCTAACCATAGAAACAAATGGCATCAAAAACGGATTAGAAACGACCCCGGAATCATCAAAACAAGCAAGAGTGCGCGGCTGAAAAATCAGGGGCGCGTGGCACGCCCACAGGGGCGCGTGGCACGCAATTCCACCCTATTTGCCACTGTTTTCACGCGTGGCACGGACCAGGGGAGGCGTGGCACGCGTGTGCATGTGCTGGTACGCGTTTTTCTCAAAAAAATCACTTTTTAACACCCTATAAGCACTTATTTGACCCTATAACTCATATATAACATATCTAAACATGTTCATACTTAAAATCACTTATTTAGACTCTTAAACAACTCAAGAAACAACTTATATAAAAGCTTTGAAACTCTTTGAATTATAAAAACTCATATATTCAACAACAACCCATTTATTGCATCAAAGCTTAATCATACAAGTTCATATATCATAACATGTTGATGAAAGAATAAAATCATAGAAGTACAACTTAAAGCATCATCAACATCATTCCATGTTCTAAAGCATAGATTTTCATGTATAAATTCATAAAACCCATTTATCATATAATCAATTAAAATCAAAGTTCAAGTAATCAACTTTATCATGGATTTCATACAACAATTATAAGTAGAAGCATATTATACATGAATCATTATCAAACCTTCAATTATAAACACCTTCCCAAAACCCTTTTTTTTCCCAAAACCCAAAATGAGTGAAGAGAGTTTGGGTGTGGAGTCATAGACAAACTCCCCTCTCTTTGATCACCCAAAATTATATTATCTAAACCTCTTACCTTAGATTGAAGCTTTAAATCTCTAAGCTCTACACTTGGACTCCCTTCTACACCTTCAAGCTTCAAGATTTCCCTCCTTTGTTCATGCATTTCTTCACTTTTTCCCCATTATTTTCCAATTCCGAACTGCTATATTCAGAACACGATTTCTCCCACCTCAGACCTTATTTCGACGATCCCAACGGTCAAAAGTTGCGTTTGGATGTTAGGAACCTACCCTCAAAATCTCGTCAAGATCCGACGGTTAACGAATCGGAAATTTAAGTTTTAGTGAGACTGTTGTAAGGAAAACGGGATTTGTTTCTCTACTCTCATTATTTCTCTATTTCAAAACCCTCTCTCATTTCTCTTTCTTCCTCCACCAAAATTTGTGACAAATGAACTGCTCTCTCTAATTTTCCCCTTTTATAACTAGGTTACCCCTCATCAATTACCAAAACACCCTTACTAACTTAACATAGGTCCAATACCAAAGTCCAACTCTCAATCTATCATAACTTTACTCTTTACTACTCATTTCATTCTATTAATAAATGAAAACCACATAATTAATAATAATTAACTCCTTCTAATCCTAATTAAGGCTCTCAACTGGATTAATGATTCTAATAGATTACTAAACTACCCTTCACTTAGCCAGAACATAATTATTCATAAAATCACGAAATCACATATATTCAGTTAAATAAATATATAAGAATATATAATCACACAAAATCCTATTTATTAAAATACGGCTGTTACAACTCTACCCCCCTTAAAGAATTTTCGTCCTCGAAAATTTCACGCAAAATTACAACTTACAAGTTCAAGAGTCATAGATCAATCAATAATAATCAACAGTTATAATCATACCAAATAAATGTAATATTCATCACCAATTGCATACAATACCGAAATGGACAAGACCTAATCATGGAACTACCTCATATTGTTACAAATTATATACACATAATGATATGATATTTCAATTAACAAAGTAACATGCCTCACACTCCAAGTTATGGCTTCAACATAATTTAAAACTAAGATTTAACTCCACAAAATACAAACTCACATGCCATTGATGCGCACATAATAAAGTCATACAAAATTACAAAACTAGCATAACCTAAACATATCATGGATTACCATAAAACTCAATCTCACAAAATCATTTATAATCATCACATATACATATTCATCGCAAAGTTTCAAGTTCACAAAACTAGCAAACTCTAGACGCTACCAAAGTTTGACAAGGTTGGTATCACCTAATCAACACAATCATGTCTATCCATTAACAAGAGATCAAGGACGGCCAGTTCCTTAATTTGTTAATAAATGGACAACAATCATGATGGTGGTTCAAACCATCCTTACCAAGCTACGATAGTGTTCTCCTTAAGCACGAAACACATAAGCATACAAAAGCATATCACATCGTCTCGCATGGACATTTAATTAGCATACAATGCCTCTAAACTTAAAAGTCAATAATCAACTTAAAACAAGAAAAATAGATATTCCACAACAATAAACCTTAAGAATTCAACCATTCTTACCAAACAAGAACATTCACACCAAAACATCTCATCTAAAATCATGTAATGACTAATAAGAGAAACAATTATGGAGACATAGATCATTCATACATAGATTCATACATTTCAAAATTCATCAAAGAAGAAATCACAATTTAACAAATCTGTAAAGTCATGAAAACATGTTTATGAAAATAGCACATTTGAAAGATTCATTCACAATGCACAACTCATATAGTTACTCACATAGAAATCATGGTAAAGGACATTCAAATAATCTACAAATAAATCTATCATGTTGTATTCATCTAAAGCCTCAATAATTCAAAAATGACATATCACCAACATATGCATAATCTACACAAGGATACACAAATAAATACCTACATGAAATCTCTCATCCTTAAATCATCAACCTAAGAGTTTGGTCATGGTAAAAGAACAAACATTTCATAACATCGAATTCTAAATAACTCAAGGATTCACATTTATGTACATAAATCATGCAAGGAAACAATTAACTTAGCATGGTAATCAACCTAATCAAATAAGATCATCAAATTCCCATCACATTGAATTCATTCATTCCTAAAATTTCACAAAAGAAAGAATGATACAATTAACAACTCCCTAAAAGGCATTGCAACAATTTACGAATATAGTGCATATCATTATCCATCAAACACAAATCATTCTAAGCATACTTATCAATTAAATAATTTCAAAATACTTCAACCATGATTAACAATAATTATTTGTAAGACAAATCGAACGCACAAGAGCATGATACAACATTTCACATAAGCATATCATACAAGATAAATAATTAACTTACACGACGTTCAATTATCTACACAAAATCATGAAAGCATTTAAGGAGCATACATATCTTCTCTAAATTTTAAAAAAATTACAATCACATCAAAACAAGAAAAGATATATATTCCATAGCAACAAATTCCAACACTCAACGAATCATACTCATATAAGTATATTCATGCAAGAAAACAATTTAGTTTAAGATGGTAATTAACATGGTAGAATAAACTAGTAAAAACATGCACAATGCATTTACCAAATCTATCTTAGGCAATTAGCATAGTCATATAACTTACAAATAATGAAAAGAACAAATCAAGTCATTCTCATGGTCATAATCTAGTGCATGTTACAACTAACATATCCTAGAATCCATATAACTTTATTACCAATTCTTAGTCTATAACTTTCATAAAAATTGGTTTAACATACTCAAAAGAAAATAATTTAGATTCCAACAAGAGTCACACATATAGTCTAGAATTAATACTAGTCCCAAAATTATCTCATGTTGTAAAGAGCTACACAAAAGATACACAAAAGGACATGCATAATAATACACATAAGAGCATGTTCAATAATACACATAAACTTCACTATAACAGTTTAATGAAACTATAAAACATACTCAAGTACCATTTGAATCTACGTTGCATAAAAATAAATTCCATTACCCTATACAAGTAATTATCATAAATAAATCATCACAACATTCATTCATGACATATGCACAAAATCACACTTATTTCATATAACATTGATTTTCATCAACAAATGAATCTTTACTAATATGCGAACATAATCATTTTAAATAAGGCAATGTAACAAGAAGACATCATCATTTAAGTCATTATCTTGAAATAAGAACAACAATCATGGATGCATATTAATCATTAATTATACACAATTATATCATGTTATAATCATCCATTCATTATGAAATCATAAATAAATAAATAAAATCATGTCAAAACTACACAAAGATTATAACTTTAAGCACATACAACTATTATAATCATAAAAGCATAACATTCATCATGAATCAACATTAAAGGACACATACTCATTACTTGACTTACAACTAAGATAATTATCAATCTTATCAAGTACTCACCAAAAGAACGAATAACATAATCTAATTAATATTCACTCATAGTTCATGAATAAACAATCATCAAGTATATTCATAAAATAAACACATCTCAACTTATCAATATTTATGAAGCAATAGATTCATAAGTCAACACCAAATAAAACACAAGTTTTAAGAATTAAGCAAACCAACATGCGACAAAATTCAAGAAACTAATCATACATTTGCAAAATAGTTTAAATCGTGACTAAGGTGCAAGTGTAGCTACAACAATTAAATCACAAGAATCACAATCAATCACACAAACAGACGAGTGACACCATGCCCACTTAGTCTGAATGCACAGACCTGCTCTGATCGACACTTAACTCATACGGTCCGAAGATAACCGGAGCTCTGATACAAAATTGTAACACCCAAACCCGTATTTAAGAAAATACTACCTTTATAAAAACATCTTTCAAATTGCGGAACGGAAAATAAAACTTGATTTATAAAATTGGTGGTTCGAGTATTACAAGCTTCATCAAAACGATTACTAACAAGTTTAATTAGTAAAACATCGTTATACAAAATAATTCTAAAACTCGATACATCCTCAATTAATTAAAATAAGTGATAAAGACTCTATATACATCATAGAAAATAATCCCATCCCCGTGTCACATCAGCGCGGAGCTTCGCTGACAACTCGATCACAAACATAACCTGAAGATCTGGAACCCAAATCCATCACATACACAAAACAGAGGGTTAGATAATATAACCAGAAAAGAGACTAAGTGCAAGAACACACTTAACACTTAGGACATATCATGCTTATGTCTAACAATTAAATTCATAAGCATACATTAATCATATGTAATTCATAAAACATAATCATACACATACAACGCATCACAATAATATCATATCCTCAATCAATTGGCAAAGTATACGCATCATCATCAAATATTCATCAATTATCTCATAATACATTTAATCACTTAAATTAAGGATTACCAATCAATGCCAATTACCAAGTATCACATTTATTCACATATTCCTAGTGCAACTAATGTCAGTTACATAATGTCATGTCACCCTAGACACAACTATATGCATGTGGTACCCTCATCAAGTTCAGTTTAAAGTCCTGAGAGACTTCTCATCAAGTTCAGTTTAAAGTCCTGAAAGACTTCTCATCAAGTTCAGTTTAAAGTCCTGAGAGACTTCTCATCAAGTTCAGTTTAAAGTCCTGAAAGACTTCTCATCAAGTTCAGTTTAAAGTCCTGAGAGACTTCTCATCAAGTTGACTCATGCATGCATGAATGATCACATACCACATCATGATGATAACCCTACACAAATACATATGAATAAAAGGACACCCCTCCTAATATTCCTCATCAAATATGTATCAATCTCATCATGGTATCATCAATAAGGTATTCATCCAAGCACACATGTCATAAAGTAATTCATTTATCTCAACTCAATTAGACATACAATTATTATTATCAATCACTAAATAATAATCTTCACCATAATCAATCATCATTTATCAAGTCATATATGCATATACATAATCATAGACATCATCAACTCCATACAACATCTTCTCAATTTATATATAATCCAAACACAACACATTGTTAACTAATCTCTAATCATCATATATCATTAGTTAATCAACGTGATCATTAACTAAGTCTTGTATCTCATAAACCATCACACATATCATATACATACATAAGGTTCATCTCATACTTCAAGTCAACAATTACTAAACCAATCATTCAACCTTAAGCATATTATTCACATATCCTCAAGATATAACCAATCTAATCCTATGACATTTCATAAGATCATAATCTAATCATTTTATAAGCATGCAAATCATTACTAATTATTATCACTTATTCATACATGAACATACACTTTAATTCATCATCTATTCATCGACATTCAAATAATTAATCAAAGTTTCAAACACTGCAAAATAGCTTTCCTACTTCAAGTACTCTTCGATAGCTAACCATAGAAACAAATGGCATCAAAAACGGATTAGAAACGACCCCGGAATCATCAAAACAAGCAAGAGTGCGCGGCTGAAAAATCAGGGGCGCGTGGCACGCCCACAGGGGCGCGTGGCACGCAATTCCACCCTATTTGCCACTGTTTTCACGCGTGGCACGGACCAGGGGAGGCGTGGCACGCGTGTGCATGTGCTGGTACGCGTTTTTCTCAAAAAAATCACTTTTTAACACCCTATAAGCACTTATTTGACCCTATAACTCATATATAACATATCTAAACATGTTCATACTTAAAATCACTTATTTAGACTCTTAAACAACTCAAGAAACAACTTATATAAAAGCTTTGAAACTCTTTGAATTATAAAAACTCATATATTCAACAACAACCCATTTATTGCATCAAAGCTTAATCATACAAGTTCATATATCATAACATGTTGATGAAAGAATAAAATCATAGAAGTACAACTTAAAGCATCATCAACATCATTCCATGTTCTAAAGCATAGATTTTCATGTATAAATTCATAAAACCCATTTATCATATAATCAATTAAAATCAAAGTTCAAGTAATCAACTTTATCATGGATTTCATACAACAATTATAAGTAGAAGCATATTATACATGAATCATTATCAAACCTTCAATTATAAACACCTTCCCAAAACCCTTTTTTTTCCCAAAACCCAAAATGAGTGAAGAGAGTTTGGGTGTGGAGTCATAGACAAACTCCCCTCTCTTTGATCACCCAAAATTATATTATCTAAACCTCTTACCTTAGATTGAAGCTTTAAATCTCTAAGCTCTACACTTGGACTCCCTTCTACACCTTCAAGCTTCAAGATTTCCCTCCTTTGTTCATGCATTTCTTCACTTTTTCCCCATTATTTTCCAATTCCGAACTGCTATATTCAGAACACGATTTCTCCCACCTCAGACCTTATTTCGACGATCCCAACGGTCAAAAGTTGCGTTTGGATGTTAGGAACCTACCCTCAAAATCTCGTCAAGATCCGACGGTTAACGAATCGGGAATTTAAGTTTTAGTGAGACTGTTGTAAGGAAAACGGGATTTGTTTCTCTACTCTCATTATTTCTCTATTTCAAAACCCTCTCTCATTTCTCTTTCTTCCTCCACCAAAATTTGTGACAAATGAACTGCTCTCTCTAATTTTCCCCTTTTATAACTAGGTTACCCCTCATCAATTACCAAAACACCCTTACTAACTTAACATAGGTCCAATACCAAAGTCCAACTCTCAATCTATCATAACTTTACTCTTTACTACTCATTTCATTCTATTAATAAATGAAAACCACATAATTAATAATAATTAACTCCTTCTAATCCTAATTAAGGCTCTCAACTGGATTAATGATTCTAATAGATTACTAAACTACCCTTCACTTAGCCAGAACATAATTATTCATAAAATCACGAAATCACATATATTCAGTTAAATAAATATATAAGAATATATAATCACACAAAATCCTATTTATTAAAATACGGCTGTTACAACTCTACCCCCCTTAAAGAATTTTCGTCCTCGAAAATTTCACGCAAAATTACAACTTACAAGTTCAAGAGTCATAGATCAATCAATAATAGTTATGTCGCCTAGGTCTATGAATGTAGTTTTTCAAAAAGTAGATTTTACTATAAATTAAGAAAGATTTACGACGCAATTTGTTGTCCGTCTACCTTTTAATTATATATAATCATTTTATATTTATAGTTTGGAGTTTAAAATTAAAAGAAAATTTGTAACAAAAAAAGATTGTTGCATTAAAATTGTCATAGGACTAATCGTGGTCTAAAACTCGCACATAAAAAAATAGTCTAAAACTTGCATTCCAATGTTTGTTTTATGTTTTAAAAAATTATTATCATGTAACTTTTAGATATCATTTGATGTAGCTTATTTCAAATTTTTTTATTCATTAAAAGGAGAAGTTAGGTCAAACATATATTTATTAAATTTTTAAGAGAAAAAAGTTGCTTAATTTTTATGAGTAAAATATAAATAAAATACTTTTGAAGCTAAAACAACAATTACTAAACAATTTTAACTTTTTGTAAAAAAGTCTTATTTTCACTTTAAGCTTTTAGATAGCTTTTAAGATTTAAAAAAATCAGGTCAAACGATACCTTAATCCCATATTATGTTTTTGCACATGATTTTTAGCCTTTCCTCTCTGTTTTGTTTCTCTCTCTAAAAAATAAAGAGTTGCTTGCTCCTGCTTCTTCAATATGTAGACTAGGTGGTGGTGGTAGTGTGACGAGATGCTGCCAACCTTTCACACCACCGTGCTTCTGAACGGCGCCAGAGTTCTTTTCGGGTTTTTTTTTCCTTTCGATTCTGTCTTTTTTCTTTCGCCGGCTGTTCTGTTTCTTGGAGTTCTGATCGTCGTTGTCCCGGCCACGTCTCTTCTTTCTGTTGTTTTTCGTTTTTCCGACGTCGGCGGTGGATCTAGAAGTTTGTTTTGGTTTTGGGAGCTCCGGCGGTGTGTTAGGTGTGATTCGGTTATTGGTGCATTGGTTTGTTTTGGATATGGAGGTATTGGGCTGTTTCGAAGCTCTGGTGGTGATTTGGTGTCGTGAGGTATGAGATGGTGGCCTCCGGGGAGGATGGTGCTCGTGGCTGGTGGTGATTGGAGATTGTTTTTGGGTGGTGGCGGTGGTTGGAGACTGTTTTGAGCGTGACGGTTTTGGTAGTGTTTGTGCCAGCGACACAATTGTTTTCTCCGGTGTGTGTGGTGTGATGGCGTTGGATCTGGCGCCTCCTGGGTGTTGTTGATGCCGTGTGCGATTGAATTTTCTTTGATACGCGATTCTCTGACCGTTGTCGAAATATGTTGAGATTTGCAGGACTTTTTTTGAGTCGCTGGTGGTTTCCAAGTCTGTTGAGATTTGCAGGTCTCTCTCTATCTGGCTGAATCCTATTGCATCGATGTTGACAATTTTGGAGGTGGTCTGTGAGCTGGGACTCATTTGTCTCGGTTATCGTTTTACCGGTGCCCATCAACTTTTTACTCAAGGAGCTGAGATTTTGATTGGCCGATCACTTTTGATTTGAGATTGGGAGTTAGTGTTTGGTGGCAGTTTTATGGGTTAGGTTGTTGTCTTCTCCGATTGTCTAGTAGTTGTAGAGTGTCCTATTCTAAGAATGAGATTAGAAGTGAACCTATTTTAGGTGGTGACTGTTTTGGTATCTTCTTTTGTGTTCCGCTTATATACGACACATTTGTTTTTGTAGCCCCTCTTTTATAGACCTCTTATCATCTTTTGCAAGGACTTGGTTATTAATAATAATATATTTGCTGCTAAAAAAAAGTTCTCGCAAAAATAAAACTCATTTAACCATAAATTTTCACTGTCACTCAATTATGTTTTGATTTAAATAAGTTTTTTTTTTTCTATAAATATCTCAAATTTTAATTTTTTTTTTATGACTGTGACACATTCTAGCTCTTGGATTTTCAAGGCAATTCTTAATCAAAGAGATGCCCTCACACGGCTTCATGGCTGGCAAACCATGAGAAGCAAACTCATCACAAGGCAAGTCTATAGATCACTTAGGGGTGAACACCCTGTAATGGATTGGAAAGTAGCTATGTATGGGAATATTGCAAGGCCTAGAGCACTCTTCATTTTCTGGTTGGCCTGCCATGGCAGACTGGCAACTAAGGACAGGTTGAGAAAATTTGGTGTGAATGTTGATGTGCAATGCTGTTTCTGTCCTCGAGAGGAGTCCATCAATCATCTCTTCTTTGGGTGTCCTACTTTGAAAAGCATTTGGTACAAGGTCCTGGCATGGCTACATGTTGATCATATACCCTTGGAATGGCATGAGGAATTATGTTGGATCACTGGAAGTAGTAAAGGTAAGGGTTGGAGAGCCAAGCTTTTGAAAAGTGCTGCTGCTGAGACCATTTACATGATCTGGAAGTATAGGAATGATATTTGTTTTGGCAATCAAGTACATAACACAAATATAGTAGATGACATAATTAACAATATAGTTTACAGAGGATGGAAGTTTCCTAAGCTTAGAGGGCATATTGCTCAGTTACTACTATAGCTTAGTTTCCTTTTTTCTTGTCCTGGTTTGTCCTCCTAGTTGGTTGGATCTTTGATCACCTTGTACAGACTTGGCTTTTTGAATGGAATAATATTTTCTTGATTCAAAAAATAATAATTTCATTAAGTTTGGGTCTTCCAAATATTTTCCATCACACTATTTTTATGAAAATAACAATCTGATCCAAAGAGATGCCACTAGACACTAACTCCCTATTTCGAATCAATAGTGATGAATCCATCAGAATCTAAAAGAAAACTCCTTGAATCAAAATTTGATAGGACACCGGTAGAAATTTCCTTTCTAGAATATCACTCAAGAGAGAAACAAACACAACCTAAGAGATTAAAATGAAATGAAAAAGACTTAGCTCTGGCAAAAATAGCAGATAACTGATAAACTACCTTATGACTGATGGCTGATAATTTATAGCTAATCGTTGATGACTGATGGCTGATAAACTGATAGAAGTGTTTGGTAAAATTAGCGGTTCAACTGACTGATAAATGTAAAATGACAAAAAACAAAACATATACAATATCTTATAAAAAAAAACCATTATTAAATCTATATCTAATTAATATTTAAGACATTTCAAATTTAGTTATTCAAATTTACTAATTTAATATATCTTGTATATATTATTAATTTTTTTTATATAGAATTAAATTTTATTTAAATTTATTTTCATTTCAATTATTATACCTTATATAAAAGATTAAACATTACATTTTTTAGGTTTTTACAACCAATATATAAAAGAAAAATCAAATGTACTAAAGAAAACCGTGACAATATAGGTACATGCATCTTTTATATAATAAATACATGAAAAATAAATCAAAAGTACTAAAATGAAGGGGTGATAATGATAATATAGTTATGTACAATGTGTCATAAAATATTGTTATGGAATTTTTTTTTTATATTTATGTATAACAACATTTTAAAAAAAATATAAAAACGACAAAAAAAGTAAGTACAATATAGTAAAAATAATAATAGATATGATAGCGTAAAAAAGGTACGAAATTGACCTATTTTTATTTTAAATTGTGATAATATATTTTTAAAGATAAAAATGAATTTAAGATAAAAATATATAAGGGTGTAATTGGAAGAAAAAATGATAAGCTATAAACTACTTGAAATTGCTTATGAAAAATAAGCTATAAAGTCATGGTAATATGACTGTTACCAAACAAATCTTTTAGCTTATAAACTATAAGACATAAGTTATAAGTTAACTTATTTGTCTTGTCAAATAGACACTTAAAAGATCACAATAAAATATTAAAATAACTTAAGGGGAAAAATTATAATAGTTTTTTTTAAAAAAAAAAATATATCTAAATGAGGATAGTTTTTTATTTAATCTATAGGAAAAACTGTAGGCCCTGGGTGGGCCACACAGCCCATCTCATCTCTAAAAAGATTCCCATTAAATAAATAGGTCAATCTAATGATCCCAAAATAAAACTAGCGTGAAAGGTATTAAAAAATAAAATTAAATTGGGAACTAAAAATCTATTTTTTTAAAAAATTGGGAATCAATTTTTTTGTGCTCTAAAAACAGTTTAGGCTTAATTGTAGTTTTGGTCCCCTATTTTAAAACTCTACAATTTTGGTTCCCATAACACATATTTTGTCTAAAATATGATGATGCAAGATGTTTTAAATGAACTTTATTAATGATTTTTCTTACAATTTCATCAATGTTTGTATTTTTCATCATATAATCATATACCACGTCGTTTAAATTATATCATATCGTCAATTTATCGTTAAAAATTGTGATAGGGAGACCAGAACTGTCGAGTTTTAAAATAGGGAGACAAAAACTACAAAAAATTGAAAATATGAGGACCAAAACTGCAATTAAGCCAAAAATTTATTAGCCTTTTTTTCGACAAAAGGTTTATTAGCCTTTTAAAAGTGTATTAGCGTGAAAATTTATTTGTCATAATTTAACCCCTGCATTTCATGAAGTTGTAAGATTGAATTTCGCATTTTATTTAATAAATATTAGGTTTAAATATGAAAATAGTCCTACAAAATATAAAGATTTTTGATTAATCTTTGTGAAAATAACTTTTTGATTTTATTCCTACAAATAGATAACAATTTAATATTTTTTTTAACCGAATAAACTTAATGCTTTTCATTAATTATCAAGGATTCGATACATAAAGGAATAATCTCAAATCTATGGAAACTAGACTAAGAATTTGCCGCCCTAGCTAAGGTAGGAGCAACCGAGTTCACTTGTCTCCTAACTAACTTAACAAAGTTTGCACATGAAAACATTATAAGAATAATATTATTAACAATTGAGATAAACTCTGAGTTGCCTTGCCGCTTGGTGCGAATAACTTCAACCAACACTTGAGAATCACTTTCAAATTGGACTCGGTCGAAACCTCTATGTTTGACTTCATTTACGGCTTGCAATAATGCCCATGCTTCTCCCTCCTCTATTGATAAACGCAATTGTTGCCACTGTGTGAATCCAGCAGTAAACTCACCAAAACTATTATGGAAGCATTCACCCATTGTTGTCCTTCCCAATCCGACAAAAAACGTTGCATCTACATTGCATTTTTACCATTCTATACGAGGCTTTTTCCGCCGATCTGTGCTTAAAGTTGGACTTCATGATCATTGTGACTTCGCAGATTATGAACAACAAACCACTCACTCCAATGATCAAACTCAACTCCAATACAACATAGCCACTCTACCTATAGTAGCATAATCCTCATTCTGACACAAGGCAAACACTCCCTCTTCCGCACTACCATGTCGATGCGCTACAGAATCCATGACAGATGATAGTCTGGCTGCTTGCCAGCTAGACCGGGCAGAAGCACAGTTAAAGAAAGTGTGTACATCGTCTTCTATCTCCATTTCACACAGCGGACAATGAAAATCATAATTCACATTACGTTCTAATAATTTGCACCTCGTTGGGAGGCAACCCCTACATAAGCTTCAAAGAAGGTGGCGCGCTTTATGTGGAGCATGCGCTTTCCATATTGCTTGTCAATTACCCTCCACGTGGTATTTGTCACTGCGAATAATACACTGCATAGCAAACTTGTAACCCGATTTGACAGAGTAACAATCAATTCTCTCCCCCTCCCAAACCATTTTGCCATCATAAACCGAACCAATGAGAGGTGTTGCAATAATCCTCTCTGCCACATGGTTTGGAAATAACATATAAATTTTAGTAATATTCTAAGCTTTATAATTTTCTACCATCAAGTTTCTAACAAGTAAGTCATACCCCCACCAATTCTCCACCTACACCCAAGTAAGAGAACCCGTCAAGCTTTCCAAATACTACACCATGCAAAATTAGGATTATAACCCAATGGAGCTTAATTAATAAAGTAGAGCGTGGAAAGTACCTTGCTTTAATAAGTTTAGCCAACAACGTCGGATGTGCCACGTTTGTTTTGCTACCATAGCCATATTAAATGCTTCAAAGTTACGAAAACTCAAACAACCTTTGTCTTTAGGACAAGCTAGTCTCTCCAATGCTAGCAAATGAATACCTTTACTATTAGCATTATACACTACAAAAAAATTGGAAAGCGGCGGCGGTTATAACCGCCGCTAAATGCACCGTCGCTAAGTATTTAGCCGCAGTTATAACCGCCGCTAAATGCTTAGCAGCAGTTATAACCGCGGCTAAATGCTTTGCGGCGGTGCATTTAGCGGCAGTTGTAACCGCCGCCGCTTTCCAGTTTTTTTGTAGTGATAATCTCCTCACCAAAAAAACATTCAACATTTTTTCAATATCATCAATAAAAGAGGAAGGGAGGATAAACATTTTTTCAACATTTTACTTTTAAACCCTACAAAATTAATTTATGATGAAATAGATATTTGTAACATGTAAAACATTAAAGTTTAATCTTTTAAAATAAAGACTAAAATAAATATTGCGATAACTAATTTTAACATGAATTTATTTTGTGATGACTAAAACAAAATACCAAATACTAAAAACAAAATAATTTTATAAAAACTAAAACTCTTCGTATTTACGAGAATTATTTTTATATTTAAACATAAATACTCCCTCTGTTCCTTTTTATAAGGAACAATTTGGAAAACAATTTTATTCCTTTTTATAAGAAACAATCATTAAATTTATGCTTTATTAATTAAACAATTTCATTTTTACCCTTTATCTATTTCAATGTTATGCATTAATTACAATAACATATTCCCTATGCATTAATTACACCAAGATTATTTTTGGAATAGATTATAAAATTTTAGAATTTTTATTAAAAAAATAAGATTCTTTGATATGTGTGTTTTTTCCAAATTGTTCCTTATAATCATACTCAAATCATGTGAAACACTAAATATAAACATACTCTCTCTGCTGTAGTTCGAACATGCTAGATATAACTCTTGACGATACTTGCATTTATTTTGCTAGTGTTGGTAAGTGATTAATGCATTTGCCTACATAAAATAGATTGTTTAACAAAATATATGTATACGTGTTGCACATACAGTTCTCCTCCTGTCTCAAACTTGCAATACCATGTCCTGCAATGATTTCAGCCTGCTCGCAAAAGATGTGCCCATCATCTAACCCGTTATTCTATTAATTGCATATTTTCCAAAATATTAGAAGACCTCTCAATCCACAGACCACAACTCATGATCTATAACCCATTAAAATATTTCAAGAAATGAAATAAAATCGAACTCATTAAATAGTATATGTTGTCCCAATTAAAATATGGTATTGGTAATGGGTGTATCAATAACCAACAGATGGGTAGGAGAACAATGGGTACATCGAAGCACTTGAAGTATATATTCAAACTAAACTAATCAAACACGATCTCTATTAATTTGAGATTTGATTTCTAGTGATTCAAAATTGGTGGCATTTAGAGTGGACAAAGTGTAGAATTTGTGCACTGTGCACAAAGTTTCAAAATAAGACAGGTGTCCAACTCTCTATGGATCTGTTTGATATAGATTTTTATAGTGTAATATGATTTTGTGTAAAATAAATTTTAATTTTTTTTTTATAAAAGCTTCAAATGAAAATTTGGTTTAAATAGTTATTTTTAAAATGTCATTTTAGCCATTCCATCATTTTATTGAAACTTTTTTTGAATATCAAAATTTCAAAAAAATCATTTTTTTAAGCTATTTCAAATAGATTTTCATAAAAATCATTTTTAAAATATAACTTTTTTGTAAAAATTAAGATTTTGACTATGTTTTGATCTTCAATAATATACGTTTATGTTATATAATGTCAAAATTAGTGTTTGAATTTAGAAAAAAATGAATAAAAGAACATATAATATTTTGAAAAACAATTTTATAAAATCTATTTTCAAAAATACAAAGAAAAAATCTATTTTTTTAAAGTTAAAACAAACGCACCCTATATTTCCTGGTAACTTAACAAAAAAGTTTTTCCTAATTTACATTTTTATAATTTAAGAGTATTTATCCTTCAACCAACGAAAACAAATTATTTGTATGTGGTCCTCACAAATTTGTTACAAATTAGTAGTGGAACCACATACAAATCTACATATGTAGCTTGTTCTTATTGATTGGAAGGTAAATACTCCAAATTATGAAGCGTTAGAGAAGTAGTCGCCATACAAAGTCTTTTACTTTAAAGTTACTCTTTTAGCCCTTACTCAGTCACGTCGATATGTGCACCACAGTCAACTCTTTTATTTCTATTGAATAATTTTTTCATCTAAATAATGTGGGTGTTTGGATTATGTTAGTAGGTCATATTCCTAGAGTTTGCTTGAGAAGAAAGCAATTCACAAATAATATGTTAGAAATTTTGCTTTTTAGGCATTATTAGTTGCTTTCACACTTTCCAAAAATTTCAAAATACCCATACTTTTGTACCCAGGATACTTTGAGTTTTATAATCTAAAATCATTTTTTTTTAGGATACGAAATGGTGCTTTACGCCAAAGAACAAAAAACACACGTAGCTTAGACACTTATTTACCCCAAATAATTACAGGTTTGATGATATGTCCCGGCGTGAATTCAAATCCATGAGAACATTGGGAAAAAAAAGCCATAACAAGTTCTGTTTGTCTCTATTTCGGAACCGACATTACATAAAATACATTTAATATTTCATGATTTCGGATCATAGTTTACGAAATCTCCATATCGGAATACATATATTTGTGCTACCATGCACAAATTTTAGAATTTGTTCATGCTAAAACCCACCTTCAAAACTGATTTCATAAAACTTGAACCAAATTTTATTGTTATTTAATTTTCTTTGCACGATGTTTGTATTGTTGTATTAAAAACTAGGCTAAATGTATTATGTTTAAACTTTACGTTTATAACAATTGAATTATTTAAGTTTTTTATATAATATATAGTGGGTTTTAACTTGTTGCATCTTTACTTTTCAGTTATCCTCCGTTATAAAAATTTGTTGTACGATACCTATATCCTTTTAGTTTATCTCCTCCAACATATGTGCCTTTTTCTTTTTCATCAAAATGCCCATTATAGTGGAAGATCAACATTAACCGCCACAATAATTTCTTTTTGCAAAGCATCCACCAAATAATGTGCTCGAAAATTGGATGCAAAATAAAATGAATACAACAAAATTATACAAAATTGATCTTAAATTTTAGAACACCTAATTGATAACTTTTTTAAAGTACCAACATTGTTGAGATGTTTTAGCTGTTACTTTTATGCCTTTTAAATTTTAGAGAATTGTTAAATAGTGTCTCCGGAAGGAAACAAAGATGAAAATATAATCTTGAAAACAGTGGATTTAATATCTTGAAATTCTAAAGAAGAATATTTTCTACTTAAATTTTTGTTTTTATTTTTATTTTTGTTTAATTAACCATTGTCTCAGAGACATTGTTTAACCACTGTTATCTTTCCTTAAAATTCTCAAAACAGTTTTTTCAATTTGAAAGTTTCTCAACACCTATTTCATCAACGACTTTTTTTTTTATCTTTTCTTATTATTTTTCTATTATAATAAAAGCGAGTTTCGAAAATCCTACTGTCCTATGTCATCAATGATGTCATGCTTATGTAATCGTGGGCTAAACATTAATGACACATGTACCAATGCTAAAGTGACTTGTGTTTGATCATTTGATCTGCATGAAATTCTATTGGACAAACAAATTACACAATCTTTTTCTATAATAACACAAAATGGCAGGAAACTATTGAGCCTCTACTTGCAGCAATTGGAGAGCTCCAAGTGGCTCCCATAAATCAATCCATTAACTCAATATAAACTAACTCCTCCTAAAACTACACCACTTACACTCACTTTCTTTAAACTCACCATTTACACATCCTCTCCTTCAACTCTCTCTCTCTCTCTCTCTCTCTCTCTCTCTCTCTCTCTCTCTCTCTCTCTCTCCACACACACACACAAATTTTTTCTCTCTTCACAACCAACATCACCTTAAATCTTCATCTAGCTTCTTCCCAAAACCTCAACCAATTCTCTCTAAGATTCTTCATCTCTCCACCTCAATAACCTTTCTAAACTCTCATGGCTTTGTGTAACACCCGCATTTTTATTTAATTAGATTTATTAGCTTTTTATAGTATTTTTATGTTTGGGTTTAAGGGAATGTGTTTACTTTGTTGATTTGATCGATTGATGGATGTTTATGTATGTATGAATCATTGAATACGCTATATGAGTAACCATGATTTTATACTTTCATCAATACCTTGTTGCCATAAATGAACTTGTATGATTAAAGTGTTTGTTGCAATAAATGCGTTGTTGTTGATAATTGGGTTGTATGATTAATGAGTTCAAATCTTTCATTTAAGTTGTTTGTGAGTCAAACTGAGTGCTTTTAAGTATGAACATGCTTAGATTTGTTATATATGAGTTATAGGACCAAATAAGTGTTTTTGGAATGTTAAAAAGTAATTTTTCGAAGCCAAACACGTACCAAACCAACCCAAGACGCGTAGCACGCCCCTGTGTTGCGTGGCATGCCTGAAATCAGAGGAGAAACAATTGTGTTGCGTGGCACGCCTGCCTCCTTGCGTGGCATGCGTGGGAGCTGCGTGGGACGCCCAAACAGGGTTGGGAAGGCTTAGAATTATCAGTTTTTCTTGTTTTACAAGTTATCTTTGATCCCAAGTCTTTTATACTTCAAATATGATCATTAGGGTTTGAGTTAGGAGTGTTTTGGATTAATAATGTTATGTATGGGATTGACATATCATGTTGACTGATAACAACAGGTTTGTATGATTAATTTGGATTAATGACCAGAATTGTGAATTTAATTCTAATATGAATGTGCTTGAATGTATAACCTTAATGATGATATGACTATGTGATTTGATGAGAACTTGAGAAGGAATATTAGAGTGAGTTACCTAGTATTCATGAGTAGGTGTGTAGAGGTATCATCATATTTGGTATATGTACATTCATGCACTCATGATTGATTCGGATATTAGGATTATGTTGATCTATATACTTTACTAAAGATTGATAGGATTGGTGCTTATGTGGCCCTAATTTTAAACCCTAAATCCATTGGCCAATCATCAATTTGCACATGGCATGTAATTTATGAGTTGGCAATTGAGTTGGCAAGACACATGTATTCTCATCCTTCACTCATCATCTACACTTTCTACACACATGGCATCTGATGGATTGAAATGTGTTTAGATCATATCACACATGTTGCTTGCATGCATTGGTTGATGGGAAGGTGCACAATGATCTAAAAGCATGCATTGGCTTCCACTCTTCCTTCCTCCCATCTTCTCACTCGCTCTCTGAACCCTCACTCATTCACTCACTCATCTCGTGCTATCTCCATTTCTCTGACGCTCTCATCCTCACAAACGCACCAAAAAACAGAGCAACCCTCCCTCGCCGTCGATCTCTTCGTCGTCGTCTTCTCTGATCGACATCATCGTCATATCATCCGCGTCTCTCTCTGTCTTTCTCTTTTTACTTCTTGTTTCTGTCTTTGCAATCGCTGTTTTGATCTTCATCACTGCATGCATCACAACCTCCACCACCATCACCGGAATCGCCTGCTTCTTCCATCTCAGTTAGGCTGAATATCGTCAATCTAAACCCCGTAATCATGAGGTATTTGATCTTTGTTTTTTGTTTTGATTTATTGTATCATCTGTTCGTTTTGAATCTTTCTATCTTCACCTCTGTCCATTAATCAACACAGACGAAGTGAGAAGAAGTTTTAGGGTTAGATGTGTTTGGTTACTGTTCATGGAATCCAGTTCATGATCTGGTTTGGCAAGGAGGAGTTTCTGATTATAGGTATCATATCTATAGTCCATTTTATGTATTTTCTTTTTTGCTTTATCCATTGTTGCTTTCGGATCTGAAGTTGGTGTTTGCATGCATGATTGTTCTTTGATCCCAGAATCATGAGGTATTTGATTTTGTTTTAAATTTAAATTTTATTGTGAGTTTTGTGTATTTTCTTTATTAGCTATCTTCACCTCACCTCTGTCCATTACCTGCGCAGGAAAATGAATGAGATTTTGAGGGTTAGATATGTTTTGCTACTGTCCATGGCCTCCAGTTTTGTTATCTGCTTCATCAAGAGAAAGCTTCTAATGATAGTATCGTATCTATGGTCCATTTTTATATGTTTACATTTTTGCTTTTTCTATTGTTGATTTCTGATCTGAAATTCGTGTTTGCATGCATGTTTTGTTCCTTGATATATTTATTTTATTTTGATGAAATTATGTTTTCTGCATGACTCTTGCATTTTGTTGTTGATTTCTATTATTGTTTGGTTATCAATCATAAATTTTAAATACGCATTTGCATGTATGTTTTGATAGTTGATGCATTTATTTGATTTTTTAGGGTTTTGGACAGTGTTTTACTTAATAAATCTTGAATCCTGTTGTTATAAATTTTCTTATTTGTTTGCCTTAAATTTGTTAATTTTTGTAATTTTGTATTTCTAAATTTTCTTTTTTGTGTTGTATTTTTGTTAATTTCTTCTGAGCTAATATATATATATATATATATTTTTTTTTTTGTGATTCTTAGCTATTTAATTAGTTTTGTAGAATTGGACACTCATTATGTAGTGATCCTTTTGGCATGGTAGTATTTCTCAAAGCTCATTGTGATTTGTTGTTAACGAATATTATAAATTTTCTTATTTGTTTGCCTTAAATTTGTTATTTTTTTGTAATTTTGTATTTATAAATGTTCTCTTTTGTGTTGTATTTTTGTTAATTTTCTTCTGAGCTAATGACTTTTTTTTTTTTTTTGTAATTCTTGGCTATTTAATTAGTTTTGTAGAATTGGACAGTCATTATGTAGTGATTCTTTTGGCATGGTAGTATTTCTCAATGCTCATTGTTATATTTATTGTGTTGCTAGGTGATTCTTTTGGCATGGTATTTATTTCTCAAAGCTCATCTTGACATTGGTCGTGTTGCTTGGTTAGTTATTGTTCTTTGGAATTTACTTGGAGCTATTAAGAAAATGTTGGTTTTACAATAATTATTTTGTTTTCAGTGATTACATTTGGCTTAATGATCATCAACTAGATAATTCATTTTCATCAGCTCCTTCATAAGAATTTAAGTTGGGGCTGAAAGATCATCATCACTTGGATATGAATTAATCAGCAAAGAGAATGGTGCTTAGCCAAGTTAATTTGAGAATAATCAATCACAAGGCTTGGTTTGAGAAGTGGAATCGTTCTTTGTAATGTTCTTAACAAGGTTCGACCTGGTGCAGTATCCAAGGTGAGAGAGATCCTTAATCCTGATTTTAATTGCTATAGTTAGTTACTTTTTGGTTATTGTTTGTTGACTAATGTAAATTTTGGTGTTTTTCTTTAAGGTTGTGGAGAGTCCACCGTTATTGGCTTTTCAGTATTTTGAAAATGTTAGGAACTTTCTGGTGGCTGTTCAGGAAATTGGAATTCCTACCTTTGAATCATGATCTGGAACAAGTATGTAAAGGATCAAATTTTTATTACATTTTCGAACAAAAAAACGAGCGACAACTGTATCGTGGTGGATTGAATTGTCAATAACATAACGTTGGATAATTGAGTGTTTCTTATTATTATTATTATGAAAACTAACATTTTGGTTTTATTAATGTTTTAGGGAGGAAAATCGTCAAGGATTGTGAACAGTGTCTTTGCCCTTAATCCTATAGTGAATGGAATCACTACAAAATCTTTTGTGAGAAAAAACTCAGAGCCATTTACCAACTCCTTATCAAGAACCTCTACAATCAATGAAGAAAATGAAAAATCTATGACTGCTTTTGCCTCTGATATTGAGTCTAATGAAATGGTCTGTAAGCTTTATTTTTGGCATTTTTTGATCTATAATATCCTAATTTTGCTGCCTCACAGATAATTTTCCATTACTTTTAATTATGCTCTTTCCATGTCAATGGCTTTGTGAGCTGAATCTAAATCAATTTATACAACGTTTAGGAGTTATAATCAATCATGTCCCACCTCACATATGTGCATTGAGATAGGTCAGAATTTGTTTTAATGTTCTAATCAGTATTTATAAGCAAGTAATCATCATGGAATTGTTTTAGTCTGATCTTACAAAGCATCTTATATGACTGCCAAGCATCGTGACTCATCTTACTGAACGATATTTTGAATGTAGATGAAATTACATATTTTATTTTTAATCACTATTTTCCGGATAGGCTTTATATAGTGTCCCTGTATTGACGTTGATGTTCTTATGTGTTTATAATTATAGTCCAAAGCCTAACGACACATATTTCAGCATTTTTTTCTAATTTAGTTCTATCTATGAAACTGAATTCACTTAATTCACTTCTGTAATCTTCCATTGTTGATGGTCAGCTAGCAATGCATGTTTTTTTGGACAAAATTGACCAAGGGTGAATTGGACAGTTCGTGTGTATGCAACGTAAGATTTCAAGGTCCAAATAGAATTATTTTCTTTTGTTGTTTACAGTATTCATACAATAATCTTATTCAGATAAAACTTTTAATCAAGATATTGTGCTTCATTTGGTGGATACTCTCATTCTCTTATGCTTTGATGCTGAATACTTTAAAAACTAATGATGACAATATTTTTTATTTCAGTTTGTATTAGACGTATCTCGAGTTTGCAAATTTTTTACTTTCGTGCATAATTGGACTATTTGTCTTCTAACTTTTTGTGAGATTTATTTACTGACTTTCAGGCCACGGTAAAAAATTCAGCCATAAATCATGGATATATCGTATACAATATGTGATGATTCAAGTTCTTTTGGGTTTTCTTTCTCTAATGACCTACGGAGTTCTTTTACATTCATAGCTAATTGCCATTTGGTACCACGGGTATACAAGAAGGAACAAAAAACTAAACTTGCGTCGGAAATTTCTTATAAGACCAATAATCATCAACCCAACTTCATTAGAGAAGGA
The DNA here is from genome assembly GCA_954870985.1 of Trifolium fragiferum. Classification (NCBI taxonomy): domain Eukaryota; kingdom Viridiplantae; phylum Streptophyta; class Magnoliopsida; order Fabales; family Fabaceae; genus Trifolium; species Trifolium fragiferum. The sequence continues at coordinate 53,380,650 of OX940789.1, forward strand.
AAACCCAAAAGAACTTCCAAATCCAGACCTTCCACTACCAATATTCGAAAGCACCAATTTCGCTCCTATTAAGTCTCGAAGTTGCCTCCCATTTGTGTTACATCTTTCTGAAGTAACAAGATTTGTCACAAGAAAAGGCGGGGGGGGGGGGGGGGGGGGGGTTGAATTGTCACCTTTTAAAATTTTGCTGCAACACTAAAAGTTGTTAGATAAAATGATTAATAAAATCACACAGTTAGGAGACCACTTAGAGAACGTTCTCAGACTGGTGTGTTAAGTTATAAGTGATGTGTGTGAATTGTTGTTATTGTTTTGTTGATTGGCTCATTTTGGTATAACAACTTTGTGTGACAATGTTGGATACAATGTTTCAACATCCGGATACCTGTCCAGGTTGAGTGAAACGCGCGTCTCATTAATGCGCCGTCTTTTGTTTATGGAATCCACGCCTTTATTATGTGCTTTGATTATGCTTGATTGATTAGAGTATCTCTACATTATTATTTCCAAAAGTACTCTACACAGCTTTTGGAAACATTTGACTCTACACAAGTATCACGTGCTGAAGTGTGCAAGAAATCTTGAAGCCCAAATTCCAAAGAAGCCCATGAAGACTCGTAGTTTATAAGCTTCTTTGTAACCCTAGTTTTGGACGTGTGTGTTGTATTCTGAAAGTTGTCTTATTGCATTAGGGTTTGTGTGTTAGAATACTTGTGAGCCTACCTTGCATTTCTTTGATGCAAGCCTAGGACATAGGATTTTGTATTTGTGTGAACTACTCCTAAGCTTTGAAGTACGGAGGTAGTTTGTGTTAGAGTGTGATCTCAAACTATTATATCTTTGTTTGTCTTATAATCACAGGTTGAGTGATTGAGTAGGAGGTGAGATGGGATCTCAAACTTAGGAGTTCCTAAGTTGAAGTTGCACGAGATAGTGTCTAAGTCATAAGTTGTAAACGGGTTAGTTTGGCTTAGGATTAGAACTATCATAGTGGATTTCTCTCCTGGATTGGTATCCCCCAGATTAGGTTGCTGTTGTGCACCGAACTGGGTTAACAATTGAACCGTGTCCTTTATTTTCTGTTAGTTTTACTTATTGTGCTGTATTCGTTTCTTTGGTGAATGTTCCAACATCGTATACAACATCCCAAGTGTTGGAACATTACATAGAACATTCCAATCCTGCGTGCCGGAATTTCAATTGGCATCAGAGCAGGCACCCTGCCTGTACCTCGGTGAGATTCAGGGAAGTTACTTTCTGGTACTATGGAAAAGGAAGGAGGTTTTGTCAACAGACCACCTCTGTTGGATGGGTCGAACTATGATTACTGGAAGTCGCGCATGGCTGCCTTTCTCAAGTCCATTGATTCCCAAGTTTGGAGAGCAATTTTGTCAAGTTGGGAGCCCCCTGTTGTTACTGATAAAGATGGCAACAAAACCAGCTTTCTAAAGCCAGAGCTCGAGTGGACAAAGGAAGAACAGGATCTGTCTACCTACAATTCGAAAGCCATCAATGCTCTGTTCAATGGAGTTGATAGAAGTATGTTCCGTCTGATAAAAAAATGTGTGGTTGCCAAAGAAGCCTGAGACATTTTGGAAACAGTTCATGAAGGGACTTCTAAGGTAAAAATGTCTAGACTTCAACTCCTTACTACAAAGTTTGAAAGTTTAAAGATGAAAGAAGACGAAAGTGTTCATGACTTCTATATGAACATTCTGGATATAGCCAATTCTTTTGATGTGCTTGGTGAAAAGATGAGTGATGCTAAGCTGGTCAAGAAAATACTCAGATCTCTCCCTAAAAGGTTTGATATGAAAGTAACAGCAATAGAAGAAGCACAGGACATCAACACTATGAAGGTTGATGAGCTAATCGGTTCCCTTGAAACCTTTGAACTGGCTATAAATGAAAGAGGAGACAAAAAGAGTAAAAGTATAGCTTTTGCCTCTAACACTGATGACTGTGAGTCTACTGATGGCCTTGAAGAAGATGATGGATTCACAGAAGCTCTTGCCATGGTTGGTAGAAAACTCAGACAAGCTTGGAGACAAAAACCAAATGGGCAGAACATCCGATTCAACATCAGCACTCAGGCTGATAAGTTCAAAAGGGGTAAGAATGATGAGAAGCCAACTCCAACAAAAGGTGTACAATGCCATGAATGTGAAGGATTTGGTCACATAAGGACTGAATGTGCCAATTTCCTTAAGAAACAAAAGAAGAGTATGACTGTTACTTGGTCTGATGAAGATGACTCTGAGGAAGACAATGAATCAGCAAAATGTGTGACTGTTTTGACTGGAATGTGTGCCTCAGATGTGGAGTTAGTTGATGAAGGACTATCATATGATGACCTGCTTGCATCTTATAGGGATTTGTATGAGAAGGACTTGGAGATCAACAAAGTTCTGCACAGGCAAAATAAAACAATCATCCAACTCACCACTGAAAGAGATGAAGGACTGAAGAGAATAGCTGGGCTGACTGATGACGTTGCTCAACTAAATTCCCAGCTGGAAAACACAATGAAGCAGATCAGGATGTTGAATACTGGTACTGCTGTTCTGGATGGACAAGAAAAGAACAAAGGTGTTGGGATATGATTTGACTACAGGAAGTTAAACAACAAACAGCACAAAAATACAGAAAAGTTCATACCTGCAGAAAGTGAATATGATCCTACATCTGGAAGGCAGATGTTGAAACGTCCTATTCAACATCATGGGTCAAGCTCTAATAGAAGACCTAGAAGATGGGTTTGCCATCACTGTGGTAAAAGAGGACACATAAGACCTTACTGCTTCAAATTATATGGATATCCTCAGTGGTATCACCACAATGAAGGTGAGCATGTTAAAACACCAACACAGTAGCCTGAGAGAGAATGGAAGCCAAAGACTGAACAAAAGAAAGAAACAACTCAGATTGCTCACATTGCCCTGAAAGCTACCTCTAGAAACTATTGGTACTTTGACAGTGGATGCTCAAGACACATGACTGGAGAAGATGGCTATCTAGATGAAGTAGAATCTTATGCTACCAGCTATGTGATATTTGGTGGTGGAGCCAAAGGTGAAATTGTTGGCATTGGGAAAGTGATTAAGAAGGGGCTGCCAAGACTAGAGAAGGTTTTGCTTGTGAAAGGTCTGACTGCTAACTTGATTAGCATAAGTCAGCTATGTGATCAAGGTATGAGAGTTAGCTTTACTGACTCTAAGTGTGAAGTTAAAAATGCACAGGGTAAGGTTGTCATGGCAGGAATGAGATCAAAGGACAACTGCTACCACTGGATTGATGATGAAGAAGCAAACATGTCCACTTGTTTAGTCAGCAAGGAAGAAGAAGTGAGGTTGTGGCATCAAAAGTTGGGTCATTTACATCTAAGAGGAATGAAGAAAGCTATATCCACTGGAGCTATAAGAGATTTACCTAAGCTCAGCATTAAAGAAGGAAGAATCTGTGGTGAATGTCAGATTGACAAGCAAACTCGAATGTCTCATCAGAAGTTGGAACATCAGGTAACTTCCAAGCCTCTAGAGCTACTACACATTGATCTCATGGGGCCAATGCAGGTGGAAAGCATAGGTGGAAGAAGGTATGCTCTGGTAGTGGTTGATGACTTTTCAAGATTTACATGGGTAAACTTCATCAGAGAAAAATCAGATAGCTTTGATACTCTCAAACTTCTCTGCTTACAACTTCAAAGAGAGAAGGACTCATCAATTGTAAGGATCAGAAGTGACCGTGGAAGGGAATTTGAAAATACTAAGTTTTCAGAATTTTGTGAAGCTGAAGGAATTAAACATGAGTAGTTGAAAGGAAGAATAGGACTTTGCAAGAATCTGCAAGGGCTATGTTGCATGCTAAGAAGCTACCCTACCATTTTTGGGCTGAAGCTATGAACACTGCCTGCTATGTTCATAATAGAGTAACGATGAGGAAAGGAACCAACTACACTATTTATGAACTCTGGAAAAACAGAAAACCCACTGTGAAATACTTCCATGTGTTTGGGAGTAAGTGTTATATTCTAGCAGACAGAGAACAAAGGAGAAAAATGGATCCAAAGAGTGATGAAGGAATCTTCTTGGGGTACTCCAGTAATAGTAGAGCCTACAGGGTCAACAATTCCAGGACTATGACCATGATGGAATCCATTAATGTTGTGATTGATGACCTTGGTACTGAAATTGAGCCAGATGTTGAATCAAATGTTGAAGCATCATCAACTTCAGGAACAACACCTGAAGTCAGGACAGAGACTCAAGAAGGAGAAGAAGTAAGAGAATCTCACACTGTCAACAAAGGTCCCTCAGTCAGGGTTCAGAAGAACCATCCTCAGGAACTCATCATTGGTGATCCTCAGAAAGGAATCACAACCAGGAGAACTAATGAGGTAATTAGCAATTCATGTTTTGTGTCTCTGATTGAACCAAAAAATGTTAAAGAAGCTCTTAAAGATGAATACTGGATTGAAGCTATGCAAGAAGAGCTCAATCAGTTTAAAAGAAGTGAAGTTTGGGACCTGGTACCTAGACCTAGTGGAGTCAATGTCATTGGCACTAAATGGGTCTACAAGAACAAGTCTGATGAAAAGGGAGTAGTCACTAGAAACAAGGCAAGGTTGGTTGCTCAAGGATACACTCAAGTGGAAGGTCTTGACTTTGATGAGACTTTTGCACCAGTGGCAAGGCTAAAAGCTGTCAGACTGTTATTAGGAGTAGCATGCATACTGAAGTTCAAACTGTATCAAATGGATGTCAAAAGTGCCTTTCTAAATGGGTACTTACAAGAAGAAGTATATGTGGAACAACCTAAAGGGTTTGTAGATACAAAGTTTCCTGATTATGTATATGGATTGAAGAAGGCTCTATATGGGTTGAAGCAAGCTCCCAGAGCTTGGTATGAAAGACTTACTCAGTTCTTAGTGAATCATGGTTACAGGAAGGGAGGATCAGACAAGACCTTGTTTGTAAAAGAAAGTGAAGGAAAGTTGATGATAGCTCAGATATATGTTGATGATATAGTGTTTGGTGGGATGTCGGATCAGATGGTCCAACATTTCATCTCACAGATGCAATCTGAGTTTGAGATGAGTTTGGTGGGAGAGTTAACCTACTTTCTTGGACTGCAAGTCAAGCAGATGGAAGACACAATCTTTATCTCTCAAAGTAAATATGCTAAGAATATTGTGAAGAAGTTTGGTCTAGATTCTGCCAGTCACAAGAGGACTCCAGCACCCACTCACTTGAAGTTAACAAAGGATGAAAGTGGAACCTCTGTTGATCAAAGTCAGTATAGAAGTATGATAGGAAGTTTGCTCTATCTTACTGCAAGCAGACCAGATATTACTTTTGTTGTAGGTGTGTGTGCTAGATATCAAGCTGATCCAAAAGTCAGTCACCTAGCTCAAGTAAAGAGAATTCTGAAATATGTCAATGGAACTTGTGACTATGGTATCCTGTACTCCCATAGTGAAAGCTGCAAGCTAATTGGATATTGTGATGCAGATTGGGCAGGAAGTGCTGATGATAGAAAAAAGTACCTCTGGTGGTTGCTTCTTTCTGGGTAATAATCTGATCTCTTGGTTTAGTAAAAAGCAAAATAGTGTGTCCTTATCAACTGCAGAGGCAGAGTATATTGCAGCTGGTAGTTCTTGCTCTCAAATGATATGGATGAAACAAATGCTTCAGGAGTACAATGTTGAACATGATGTTCTAACATTGTATTGTGATAATCTCAGTGCGATTAACATCTCCAAGAATCCTATTCAGCACAGTAGAACTAAACATATTGACATTCGTCATCACTTTATAAGGGGTCTTGTTGAGGATAATATTATTACATTGGAACATGTGAATACAGAAGAACAGATCGCAGATATATTTACCAAAGCATTGGATTTGAAGCAATTTGAGAAGCTCAGGGGTATGTTGGGTATTTGCTTGCATGAGGAGTTACAGCAGTTAATGGGCTTTCGGCGTGCAACTGTCATATTTTCCCTCTCTCACATATTTTTGCACGCAATCCAAGGAAAATAAATAACATCATTACTTTCCTTTCTCAACTGCTCTCTACACGTTATATATCTCTCCACTCAACTTCTCTTTTTACTAATCCTAATTTTGTGTGCTTTGCTGTCGCAAGCTTATCACAAGTCTTTCACTCTCTGCAATGATTTAACATCATTGGTCAAATCATGTCTTCATCAACCAAAACTCCCACAAAATCACGCTCCACCACCACCGCTCCTCTCAATGTCAATCCATCTGTTGCTGAAGAAGTTCCTCTCAATGCTGACCCTATCTCGACGGTGTTTCCTAATGAAACGATCTCAATCACGCCTCCCAAGTCAAAATCAAAGAAGAAAAATTCAAAGAAAGGTACCAAGTCCGTCAAAGAATCTCAATCGACTGCTGAACCAAAGAAGAAGGAAAGAAAGCTGAAGAGGGGTGAACTTCGAGTTCCCCTGAACATGGATGATCTTCTTTTGAAGGATGATCCGTTTAACCTCAAGGCGAAGGGTAATGTTGAATCATCTGGTAAAAACGATAGGGATGCAGATGTTGAAGCATCTCCTAAAGCTCCTGCTGGAACTGAATCTCATGTTTCTAAAAAAGGTAAATCCTCTAAGATCTTAGGATCTGATAAAAACCTAGGTTTAGATGCTTTGAATGCTGCCATAGAAAATATGGATGTTGATAACACTGCTGTAAGGGTTGAAGAAAAAGGGGGTGATGATGATCATCAAACCCTTGAGATTCCAGAGAAGACTCAGGATGTTGGACAGGATGTTGTAACATCCTTGGACCAACAGGCTAATAACTCTGAAGGTAACACAGATGTAGATGCTGGTAATGATGATGTCCACATGAGTGCTGAGAAGGATGTTAGCAAGCCACCTAGTGCTACCAGCCAGCCTAAGAACACTGAGGCTGATGTGGTTATGCCAGAAGCTACTGTTGAACTTGAATCAGTGGATGAAGAAACTTATGTTCACCAGGAACATAAGGTCATCAATGTTGCAGACACTGCTGATGATGATGTTGATGAAGTACCCATCTCCCAAGCCTTTGGTATCTCCAAAAGACTTAGGAGTAGTAAGGGAAAATCTGTGGCTGTCATTGAAGAAACACCTCAGCCTGTGAAGAAAACTACAGAAAAAGGTGTGTCCATAGGACCTAAGAAAGGGTGGAGTAAGGTTACTCCAAAGGTTTCTACTGTCAAGACAAGAAAGAGAAAAGCTGCTACATCTAGTGAGACTGAGTACAATGTTGAAGCGGATGTGCCATACATCCCTGTCACTAGCTCTACTGTGAAGAAATCAGTGGTCAAGAGAGTTCCCCCTGTTGTCAAATTAGTGGCAACTGATAAAATTTCCTTCCACTACCCTGAATATGCTCACATGTGTAAGTTCATCTATCATAGAAGATTAGCACTGGAAAGAGAACTAGGAGCTGAGGCAATGAAGGTTGTTGAGATAGTTGATCTGATTAGGGAAGCTGGCCTTATGAAGACTGTCTCTAAACTAGGACCATGCTATGAACAATTGGTGAAAGAATTCTTAGTCAACATACCTGAAGACTGTGATGATCCTCAATCTGAGGACTTTCAGACTGTTGCTGTCAGAGGTGAAAAGATTAAGTTTTCTCCCCAGGTTATTAAAACCTATCTGGGAATTGTTGAAGAAGAATGTGAGGAGCTGAAAGTTTCTGACTCTCAAGTTTGCAAAGTGATAACTGCAAACCAAGTCAAGGTCTGGCCCAAGAAGGGTAAGATTTCTTCTGTCAAATTGTCTGTGAAGTATGCCATGTTGAATAGGATAGCTGCAACCAATTGGGTTCCCACTACCCATTCATCTGATGTAGCTACTGGGCTAGGAAGATTGATTTTTGCAGTTGGTACTCATAAGAAGCTGAATCTGGGTGAGTATATTTTTGAGCAGACCATGAAACATGCCAAGACTACTGCAGTAAAGCTCCCTATAGCTTTCCCCACTCTGCTGTGTGATATAATTCTTGCTCAACAGCCTGCTCTCAAATATGTTTTTGATGTGGCCAAGCCTAGAGAGGCACCACTGTCATTTCACTTCAAGCTATTTGCCAAGCATCATGTTCCAGACATTGTTGGAACATTTGGGATTCAAGCACCAGAGGTCACTATGTCAAGAAAAGATATTGTTGCTGCATTGAAAGACACCTGTACCATGCTTGATGAGAAGAAGGTATTATTTGAGAAGATGATTGCTGCTCTTGAGAATGAGGAACAAGGTGTTGAGGGTGAAGGTAGTCATGATCAAGGGGCAGATGAGGCAGAGGATCAGTAAGATGGGTCTGAGGATGCAGGTTCTGATGATGAGGAAGGGACTGCTAGCAGCTCTGAAGACTGAATGACTTCTTGATGTTCTTTTTCTTTTGATGTTTTTTCCCATTTTTCATTACTATGTTGGACATCTTTATTTGCTGGTCTGTAATATTGGGCTAGGCTCTGGATAATTCATGTCTGTTACTCTCGTATGGTTTGCTTTCTGCTTAATGATATGCCTTTATTTGGCAAATTTTGTGACTAAAAGGGGGAGTAATGCTGACTTGATTTACTATTTCTAATTACTGTGAAAAATTTTGGATGTGCCATGCAATGTTGAAACATCATCCCTAGTTGGATTGAGGGGGAGTGATTGTTCAAAAAACTTCTCAGGTAATTAGTGTTTGAGGGGGAGTGTGCCTATGTTTATCCCTCAGTGTCTCATAAGATGTTGAAACATCCCAACATTTCTCTCAAGAATCTTATGGCATATGTTGTGTGCTTCTGCTGTGTTTATTGCCTTTGATGTTCATCTTAGGTACAAAAATGTATGAATGCCTTTTTGATTTGTGTGTTTATGTTGATCTGAAGATTCATGCCATCTTTACCATGGATGCCTGTCTACAAGGTTCTGGGTTGTTTAGCCAAAAATTTCGCCAAAGGGGGAGATTGTTATTGTTTTGTTGATTGGCTCATTTTGGTATAACAACTTTATATGACAATGTTGGATACAATGTTTCAACATCCGGATACCTGTCCAGGTTGAGTGAAACGCGCTTCTCATTAATGCGCCGTCTTTTGTTTATGGAATCCACGCCTTTATTATGTGCTTTGATTATGCTTGATTGATTAGAGTATCTCTACATGATTATTTCCAAAAGTACTCTACACAGCTTTTGGAAACATTTGACTCTACAAAAGTATCACGTGCTGAAGTGTGCAAGAAATCTTGAAGCCCAAATTCCAAAGAAGCCCATGAAGACTCTTAGTATATAAGCTTCTTTGTAACCCTAGTTTTGGACGTGTGTGTTGTATTCTGAAAGTTGTCTTATTGCATTAGGATTTGTGTGTTAGAATACTTGTGAGCCTACCTTGCATTTCTTTGATGCAAGCCTAGGACATAGGATTTTGTATTTGTGTGAACTACTCCTAAGCTTTGAAGTACGGAGGTAGTTTGTGTTAGAGTGTGATCTCAAACTATTATATCTTTGTTTGTCTTATAATCACAGGTTGAGTGATTGAGTAGGAGGTGAGATGGGATCTCAAACTTAGGAGTTCCTAAGTTGAAGTTGCACGAGATAGTGTCTAAGTCATAAGTTGTAAACGGGTGAGTTTGGCTTAGGATTAGAACTATCATAGTGGATTTCTCTCCTGGATTGGTATCCCCCAGATTAGGTTGCTGTTGTGCACCGAACTGAGTTAACAATTGAACTGTGTCCTTTATTTTCTGTTAACTTTACATATTGTGCTGTATTCGTTTCTTTGGTGAATGTTCCAACATCGTATACAACATCCCAAGTGTTGGAACATTACATAGAACATTCCAATCTTGCGTGCCGGAATTTCAATTGTATTTTATTATAATAAAGACAAATGAAAGAGAGAATCAAACACCAAGGATTTTATCCTGGTTCACCCTCAAATGACAAGGGTTAGTCCAGTCCCCACTTGCGTGAGATTATCCAATAATAATCTAGACCAAGATTACAATCAACTTCAAACCCTTAACCTAATCCAAGGTTAAGTAACCAATCAGTAATCACCTACTGATTTTAATCTCCACCACTCAATCAATTCTTCCTAATTGACTTGAGTTTACAACTTACAAATGATGTGTATATGAAATGGATCTTTCAAGCTTATACTAACCTAAACTAGTTTGTATAGCTTATAAATAAAATACACTCAAGATACTCAAAAGATATTTAGATCCTATATTCTATTTGAGCTTTGGAGTATGAGTGAAAAGAAGAGCTTAGATTGCTTTGTGATTGCAAGTGATAAGACTTTTGATTGCTTGTAAAACTCTTGCTCTTCAATATTGCCTTCACATGCTATTTATAGATAAAGAAGTCCTTTGGATATTTGAACTTCAAATATGACAGTTGAGAGTGCAAAAGTAGCCGTTGTGAGTGAGGCATAAAGATCCAGTCAGATTTTGTACTTTCAGGTAGTTCTTGGAGAACATTCTTTTGATGGTCTCTATAAGGTACAGTTGAGAGGATGTCAGATTTATCCGTTCTTTACAACTGTAATGGGTTGTATTTGATCATATATCCGTTGTTAAGTAATAGCCCACATGTGGAAATAGATAGGTACTGTTTTAGATAAGAATGAAGCTTATATGAACAAAATCTGGGAGACCATTCTCCTAGATGTTAGAGACCATAGATACTTCATGAGAGAGTTGCTGTAATTTGTATCTATTGATCTTCGGCCATTCCTTTAATTTTCCATCAATATTAAATGATTAATAGTAATAGACCATAATATGAATAATAATTTTTAATAATTGATTATTATCAATCCATAATTGATTAATTAAAATAATTAATCTAACAATCTCCCACTTGGATGACAATAATCAATTACTAAAAGAATATGAATTTTAAGACTAAAATTTCAATTACGGTCAAAGCACTTTTACTAAACAAAAGTAAACTTTAACATTGCAGAAAATGAATCCGATAGGGAAAACATATCATACAAGTCAAAGACTTACATTTTATATTAGAATGATGAATTTAAAGTAACATATTTCAAATGAGAAGAATATTTTGTTAAAGAATGACCCAAGCATATGAAAATGCTACAACAAAACTCCCACTAACCCAAGATATACAAGACTTAATCAAATCATTATGAGTTACAATGCTCATGTATATAAGTCTGTGGTTAGTGGTTCTGCCAATGAGTTTTTAATTTTATAAAAGTCATAAAATATCCACATGTCTAATAAAAGTAATTATTTATAGGGATAACCTATTAAGAGAATAATTACTTTTAGTCAAAATCAATAAATGTTCTATAATATTTGACATTCAATTAATCCAAGTTTTAGCAAAAAAAGTGATTATGAAAATCCATAAAGAAATCAAAGATTGAAGAATCCCCAATGGGATTGACACAAACACTTGGTTTAAAGAAAAACCAATGGAAATCTAACATCTTTATCTACAACTGGAAATCAAACATCTTTATCTACAACTTTGGTGTTTACACCTAAGACCAATTATGTACCGATCAATACCAGTGTTTATTTCAAATTCGGGTACAGAAGTTAAAGTTCCACTGTGACCTACGTGTAGTAATTTGCCGATAACTTAAGTTTCAAAAATGATTTTGAAGTCAAACCAAAGCCACTGGAAATCTAACATCTTTATCTACAACTTTCGTGTTTACACCTAAGACCAATTCTGTACCCATCAATACCAGTTTTTATTTCAAATTCGGATACAGAAGCTAAAGTTCCACTGTGACCTACATGTAGTAATTTGCCGATAACTTAAGTTCCAAAAATGATTATGAATTCAAACCAAAGCCACTGGAAAGCTAACATCTTTATCTACAACTTTTGTGTTTACACCTAAGACCAATTCTGTACCGATCAATACCAGTTTGTATTTCAAATTCGGATACAGAAGCTAAAGTTCCACTGTGACCTACGTGTAGTAATTTGCCGATAACTTAAGTTCCAAAAATGATTTGGAAGCCAAACCAAAGTCACTGGAAATCTAACATCTTTATCTACAACTCTTGTGTTTACACCTAAGACCAATTCTGTACCGATCAATACCAGTTTATATTTCAAATTCGGATACAGAAGCTGAAGTTTCACTATGACCTACGTGTAGTAATTTGCCGATAACTTAAGTTCCAAAATTGATTTAGAAGTCAAACCAAAACCACTTGAAATCTAACATCTTTATCTACAACTTTCGTGTTTATACCTAAGACGAATTCTGTACCGATCAATACCAGTTTTTATTTTAAATTCGGGTACAAAAGCTAAAGTTCCACTGTGACCTACGTGTAGTAATTTGCCGATAACTTAAGTTTCAAAAATGATTTTGAAGTCAAACCAAAGCCACTGGAAATTTCACATCTTTATCTGCAACTTTCGTGTTTAGACGGATCAACTGCAATACCACTACTGGAAATGATATGGCCAAGAAAACTCACTTCTTTCAACCAAAATTCACATTTGGATAACTTGGCATACAACTTCTTATCCTTCAGCACTTGCAAAACAATTCTCAAATGCTCGGCGTGTTCTTCCTCAGACTTCGAATAGATCAAGATGTCATCAATAAATACAACCACAAAGCGATCCAGATAATCATGAAAAACGCGATTCATGTACTCCATAAACACACCCGGCGCATTAGTAACACTGAAAGGCATCACTGAATATTCGTAATGTCCATATCGTGTCCTAAAGGCCGTCTTCTGCATATCTTCATCCTTCTTCTTAATCTGGTGATAACCCGATCTCAGATCAATCTTGCTAAATACTTGTGCACCCACTAACTGATCCATCAGATCATCAATTCTTGGAAGTGGATACTTGTTCTTGATCATGACTTTGTTCAACTGACGGTAGTCTATGCACAATCTCATACTACTGTTCTTCTTCTTAACCAACACAACCGGCGCACCCCCAAGGCGATACACTTGGTCTCACAAACTTCTTATCCAACAAGTCTTCCAGCTGCTTTTTCAACTCTGCCAACTCTGATGCTGACATACGGTAAGGAGCCATCGACACCGACTTCGTACCAGGAAGAAGATCAATGGAAAATTCTACTTCTCTCTCTGGCGGCACATCTGGAATTTCATCAGGAAAGACCTCTGGAAATTCATTCACAACTTGCAATTGATCGATCACTGCTTGATTTATAACAGACATATAAGCCATCAAAGAAAACATCAACATTCCATCTCGCTCTAACTGCTTCAGTTGCTTTGTACTAAAAAACTCAGCCTCACTCTCTTTTTCAGCAGAAGAAAAATGTACCGTCTTACTAAAACAATTGATGTGAACGTGATTATACTCTAATCAGTTCATACCAAGAACAACAGATAAGCAACAAAACACACAACAAAAATAGTAGTCACTCGACACGACTGACTCCACTACTTGGCCTGACAGACCGACCTACTCTGATACCAATTGTAACACCCCGTATTCCCAACAATGTAAATCATACATATAAATCAGAGTATTTCAACGTATACGGAATGCTACACTTCGTAAAATACTTAAGTAAAAGAGTAAAATTTTCTACTAATAAATCAAACATCAACTGATAACATTTTTAATAATCTCGCAGCGGAAATAGGGATTTGGATCATCTCCAATTTATTCCCTCATGTTTTCTCTCCTTTTGTTGATAAATTATAAAGAGCATAAAAACATTTAAGAAGAGAGAGAAATAAATTGAACGAATGGTTAAGATTACCATTGGAGAGAAAACATGAGGGAAAAAATTGAAGAGGATCCAATTTCGCGGAAATAGTATTCATAAATCTTTTCAACCAAAATATGGCTCTAAGGCCTCAACGTGTTCAACATTAATACAAAAATCCAACTAAATTGTTTCAACATGAAATCTCAAGGAAAAATACATAACAAGGACAAATCCAACAATAAAACTCTCCCCGTTACGTATCAGAGCATCCTAAGACCATGAGGGAGTCGACTCACAACTGCAGCTAGTTCTGAATATCTGCACTTGCCCACAAAGTGGCAATTCCAACAGAAGGGGTGAGATACATATACCATAATAATAAGGATATAATTCATCAACATAGATTTAATAACTTAAAACATCATAAACGTCAACATACTATTTCATCATTTAACTACACAACTTTTCAATGCATCTCATTAATTCTATCACAACACGACAATGCTTCGACGACTTAGATAACATGACTCCAACTTAAACAACTTAGACGACTTGACTATGCAGCATGCATGTGGTACCAATCAGGGCATCAAGCCCCCAACAAATTTGAGCGTAGGCTCACAGGGCATCAAGCCCCCAACGGGTTTGAGCATAAGCTCACAAGGCATCAAGCCCCCAACATTTTTGAGCGTAGGCTCACAGGGCATCAAGCCCGAAACTTTAATGCATGTGGACTCTGTAAAATGCCACGACAACCAGCAACTTAATCAACTTAGACAACTACTTACAACTCATATGACCTTGACACGACGACAAGGACTCTACTTCGCAACATCTCAATTCATCATACAACTTCATAAATTCATGTAAAATTATTCACAAGGAGTTTTTGCGTCAAACAAAAGCCATTAGAAAGCTAACATTTTTATCTACAATTTTCGTGTTTACACCTAAGACCAATTCTGTACCGATCAATACCAGTTTTTATTTCAAATTCGGATACAGAAGCTAAAGTTCCACTGTGACTTACGTGTAGTAATTTGCCGATAACTTAAGTTCAAAAAATGATTTTGAAGTCAAACCAAAGCCACTGGAAATCTAACATCTTTATCTACAACTTTAGTGTTTACACCTAAGACCAATTCTGTACCGATCAATACCGATTTTTATTTCAAATTCGGATATAGAAGCTGAAGTTTCACTGTGACCTACGTGTAGTAATTTGCCAATAACTTAAGAGCAAAAAATGATTTTGAAGTCAAACCAAAGCCACTGGAAAGCTAACATCTTTATCGACAACTTTAGTGTTTACACCTAAGACCAATTCTGTACCGATCAATACCAGTGTTTATTTCAAATTCGGATATAGAAGCTGAAGTTTCACTGTGACCTACGTGTAGTAATTTGCCGATAACTTAAGTTCAAAAAATGATTTTGAAGTCAAACTAAAGCCACTGGAAATCTAACATCTTTATCTACAACTTTCGTGTTTACACCTAAGACCAATTCTGTACCGATCAATACCAGTCTTTATTTCAAATTCGGATACAGAAGCTAAAGTTTCACTGTGACCTACGTGTAGTAATTTGCCGATAACTTAAGTTCAAAAACAGATTTTGAAGTCAAACCAAAGCCACTGGAAAGCTAACATCTTTATCTACAACTTTCGTGTTTACACATAAGACCAATTCTGTACCGATCAATACCAGTTGTTATTTCAAATTCGGGTACGGAAGCTGAAGTTTCATTAAAATTCATTGTTCATCATAATTTGACCACTTTTTAATAAAAACTCTTTTTCATATAATCTCCTTAGACTCTCTTAGTTTTTAGAAATCAAACACTCAATATCACTAATCGTCTAACAAAAGTTATTCTAACATGATTCAGGGGCTTCTATTCCATTATTAATCAAATTCATAGTTAACCTAGTTTTCCCAATTTTCACCAATTCTCATGCTAAATCAGTTTTCAGAACTACATGCTTAGAATTAAATTATAAGTTCCCACCCTTACCTTAGGTTTGATGAACGAATAATCCTACGGTTGCTCTTGATTCTCTAAGCCTCTTCTCTCTTGATGCTTCTCCCTTTTCTCCAAAACCATTCTTTTCTCTTTTTCACGTGAAAGTGTTTTCTTTTCTCTGACTTCTATTTTTTAACCTCTCACTTCCTTATTTAATTCCTATTAATTTCACTTAATACTATTATTTTCATCTAACTCTAATTTCAACCCATTAACTCTACTTATTTCCTTTACTACTCATCTCCTTACAATTAATTAAAATAAAGTCATTCAAATAAAAATACATCACATAATTATAATAAATCAAATAAATAGACTATATATTTAATAAAATAAATAAAAGCAACTAGGGCGTTATAGTACTTCCCAAACCCTGTCCAGTGTATTTGCCAGCACCATAAATCATAGAAGCTAGTCTAAACTTATCAATATTATGATGGACAAACTCTTGAAGAGCAATTTCTTGCTTACCATAGGGTTTGTTACATGATCTACAACCATTTTCAAGAACTTGAATAGTTTTTAAGGACTTCTTGTAGTCTTCTTGAATATGATTAACCTTATCATTGAGCATGTCAAACTTTTGTTTAAAAAGTTCTAGCTCATTTGATTTTTCCATATATTTCATCATAGTATCTTTCAAAGCCTTAGAAATTTGAGTACTAGATAGTTGAGAAATAACCTGCTCAATATCTTCTGAATCTGACTCAATATCACTTTCAATATCTTCTGCTTCTTCAGCTTTATCATCAGATAGCTTGTCAAGATCTTCCCATGTAGCCAGAAGACTCTTCTTAGCTTTGTTCTTGAAAGTGCTCTTTCTTCCTTTTCCTTTGGTGCTTAGTTCAGGACAATCAGCAATGAAGTGTCCAGACTTGTGGCAATTGAAGCAATTCTTTGAATCATCCTTCTTATCTTTGTTACCAGAACTTTGTAACCAGAACCTCTAGATTCAGAACTTCTACCAGAATATCTTGGCTTTCTTTTTGTCCACTTCTGGAACTTCCTGGTCAGGAGAGCAAATACATCATCATCTGATCCTTCTTCTTGATCATCTGCAGAAGATTCCTCTGTTTCAGATTCAACAACCTTAGCCTTTAGTGCCTTACAAGATCCTGAAGTAGCTGGTAGAGCCAAAGACTTCACTCTCTTCTGAGGTTCATCAGAAGTTAGCTCAATCTCATGACTCATGAATGAACTAATCAATCCTTCTAGACTTAGGATGTCTAAATCTTTTGCTTCCTGAATAGCAGTGACCTTAGATCTCCACTTAGCTGGTAAGCTTCTAAGAATCTTCTTCACATGATCAGGAGTAGTATAACTTTTCTTCAGAACTTGAAGACCAACTATCAGAACTTTGAATCTAGAAAACATAGACCCAATGTTCTTGTCCTCTTTCATTCGGAAAAGTTCATACTGTTGGATCAGGAGTGTTGCCTTTGCCTCCTGTACCTGTTTGTTTCCATCATAAGATGAACACAAAGAATCATAGATACTCTTGGCAGTAGATTTAATTGAGATCTTTAGGTATTCATCATGAGATATGCAACCAATCAGAATATCCTTGACCTTGTGATGCTTCTTGTATGCTTTCTTGTCTTTGTCAATGAAAGCTTGTCTTGTCTCAAAATCCAATATTCCTCTCTCATCCAAACCTTGAAAGGTTACTCCTCTTTCAACTAAGTCCCAAAGTTCATCATCAATGCCAACCAGATGACTATAGATTCTATCCTTCCACCAGGAAAAGGTAGAACCATTACCATTGAACTTAGGAGCTTTGCTGGTGTTGTTTTTATCATCAGCATCATAGTTGAAAGGAATATTAACACCTTTAGAAGTTTCACCAGGTCCAGACATAGTGTTTTTACACAGCAAACAACTGTCTCACTGTAAGGTGATATAACAGAACCAAGGCTCTATATGCCAATTGAAGGTGTGAAAACACAAGAAGGGGGGTTGAATTGTGTTTTGGTAGTTTTAAAAACTTCTTCAAAGTTTTTCAACTTATCAGAACTAGCAGCGGAATAAATCAAACACAACCAACTTCTGGACACTATGCAACAGTAACAAAGAAGAGTAAAGGGAGATGAACACACAAGATTTATACTGGTTCCTCTCACAAACCGAGAGTAGTCCAGTCCCCTTGCACTTCCAATGGATTTCACTATAATCACACAAGATTACAATTGCTCAAGCACACAGCAAGAGACTTCCTTTGCTCAAGTAACACAATACAAGAGACTTCCAAATGCTCAAGCACACAAGCAAGAGACTTCTTACAAAGTTACAAAGAAAACAATGTTTGAACTTCTGATAAACAGTATCAGAGTTCGAGAACAAAATAATACAACTTTTGAAAACAAGACTTATCTTAGAATTCTAATAAAAGAAAACTAAGGTTCAACAACTGACTAATCAGAAGTTGAAAACTGTTTGTCTTGAATTTTGATATAAGCTCAAGTTGTATTTTTCTAAGTTATAATGCTTTTATGAAATTAGCAGGATAACATCGCTTTTGTTCGTAGATGTAGTGTTGTCATTTCTTCAAATTCTTTCTCCTTTTATAGGCGGTAATGGAGCGTTTGAATTTGAGTAGACAATGATGAAAACAGATGCATAGTACTGTACTATTTTTCCTTTTGAAATGTGCTTATCCAAATCAGGTAAAGAATGAAATCTTGATCCTTGATTTAGAATATTCGCCCATATAGTACAATAGTACAAACGTCATTATCATGATTATAACGGTCTTGTACGAGGTTTTCTTCTGCCATTCTGAATTTGCCAAATAGATGATAGTCGTTAGAGAATAGAATGTTCTTCTGACAAATTTTGCTGTTTCATCGTCATCAGAATCTTGGGTATCCAACTCAGGTTCTGACGAGTGTAGCTTCTGGTTGACTTTGACTTGCAACTTCTGGTGACTTAACTTCTGGTGTCATTACTCAGAACTTGCTTTTCCCAGCTTATAGGGACGCTTTTCAAATAGCAACCAGAACTTCAATTTCTAGTGTAGATAAAATTTTAACTTATATGCCTGCACACTAGAGTAAATTATCAGTACTCCCTATTGTATATTAATACTATTGTTATCATCAAAACTATTTGGGTTATATTAGAACCAACTTTGTTCCAACACATGTTCTCAACATTTGGTCTTGATTCCCTATCCACCATCTTTAGTACCTTATTGAATTGCCTCCCAAGATCCACAATAGCATTAGAAATTCCTTCATTCGTCTCCATGTCAAATTGAATCTCATCATCATAATCATCAGTGTTGGAGATAAATGATATGCTCTTCTTCTTCTTTTCGGATCTATCATTAATGGCCATTTCAAAAGTTTGAAGCGACCCAATAAGCTCATCAACTCTCATGCTTGAGATATCTTGAACTTCTTCAATGGCTGTAACTTTCATGTCAAATTTCTTAGGTAGAGACCTGGGAATTTTTCTCATCAGCTTCTCTTTTGGTATCTTCTCACCAAGGAAATCAAATTGATTAGCATAATCAATTACATTCATTTAAAAGTCATGAACACTCTCATCTTCTCTCATTTGAAGATTCTCAAATTTTGTTGTAAGTAGTTGTAATCTTGACATCTTAACCTTGGAAGTGCCTTCATGAATAGTCTTGAGGATTTCCCAAGCATCTTTTGCCACAGTGCATTGCTTGCTAAGTCTGAACATATTAATGTCCACACCATTAAATATTGCATTCAATGCTTTGGAGTTTACAAGAGAAAGTTCATCTTCTTTCTTAGTCCAGTTCTCTTCTGGCTTCAATTCAGTTGTGCCCCTCACCAAAGGGTGTTCCCAACCTTTGATAACTGCTTTCCAAGTTTGGCTATCCATAGATTTTAGAAAAATCACCATACGCGACTTCCAGTAATCATAGTTGGTGTCATCCAAAGGTGGTGGCCTGTTATCAAATCCTCCTCCCTGTTCCATAGTACCAGAAAATATTCCTGAATCTCACCCAAAGAGAATAGGGTGTCTGCTCTAATGCCAATTGAAATTCCGGCACGTAGGAACTGGATGTTGAATGGGATGTTCCAACACTATAAATGTTGAGTGTGATGTTGGGACATTCACAGTACGATAATCAACTTAAGCAACAGAAAATAAACAACACAAAATAAACAACACAGGTGATTTGTTAACCCAGTTCTGCCCACAATAGCAACCTACTATGGGGGATACCAATCCAGGAAGGAAATCCACTACAATAGTCCTACTTCAAAGACCTCAGCAAACGCCCCGTTTACGACTTATCACCTAGACACTACATGTGCAACTTCTACCTAGGAACTCTTAGATATGAGAACCTTCGCTCACTTCCTAACACAACAGTACAGCCAGCACTGTTTTACAATCACAAACAAAAGCATATGGTGGAGACACACTCCTAGAAACTATACCACTCGTACCTAAAGGCTTAGAGTGATACAAGTAAACAAACCTTACTTCGTGCTTCAAAGCTTTGGAGAAGATTACACAAATCACAACTCAAAAACAGTCCTAAGCTTGCATCAAGGTAATACAAGAAAGGCTCACAATTAACATAGACTCAAAACCCTAAAAACTCTATTTTTTTCAATGACGGCTCAAGTAAGTAATTAGGTTTTTCGTCCTTGCTTTTATATTCTGAAGTAGCACAAGATTAATCTTCAATTTGGGCTTCAGAAACACAGTTGATCCACGAAATCTCCAGCTCACATATTCTTAAATCAAATATATTGTTTCCATAAATATTTCCAAATATATCGGAACCAAATACAAAGTTTCCTAAAATATTTGAATATCTTTAGGAAATAATCACAATGTTGATTCTGGACCGACACATGTCTTGGTGCATAAGTAAAAGGACGTGGTTTCCTTATATAAACAAATCGCTTAATTATGGCGGGAAATCAAGATATACTGCAGACGTCCCAAATGTTGAAACATTACATCAAACATCATGTTTGTATATTTGTTTTAGCAAAATGATGCCAACATACAAAACACCAACATGATACAATCACCCCTAATTGAAGAGCAAGAGTTTCACAAGCAATCAAAGCATTCATACTTGCAATCACAAAGCAATCTAAGCTCTTCTTTTTCACTCATACTCCAAAGCTCTCTAGAATATAGGATCTAAATATCTTTGAGTATCTGGAGTGTATTTCATTTGTAAGCTATACAAAATAGTTTATGTTAGTATAAGCTTGAAAGATCCACATAATATACAAATCAATTGAAAGTTGTAAACTCAAGTCAATTGGGAAGAATTGATTGAGTGGTGTTTTTTAAATTAGTAGGTGATACTGATTTGCAACTTAGCCTTGGATTAGGCTAAGGGTTTGAAGTTATTGTAATCTTGATCTATATTATTTTTGGATAATCTCACGCAAGTGGGGATTGGAGTAGCCCATACTATTAAGGAGTGAACCAGGATAATATTGTGGTGTTTGATTCTCTCTTTCCATTCTCTTTACTTTGAGCAAACACATATCACACATATCACATTTATTTTCATTTAACTTGTTGTAGAGAACGTTCTATGAACATTCTCATAATTGTGTGATTTATATTTGTTACTTTGACTAACATTTATTAAGTACTGCAGCAAAATTTTAAAAGGTCACAATTCAAACCCCCCCCCCCCCCCCCCACCCTACTTTTTTGTGACAAACCTTGTTACTTCAGCAACCACTGCCCATAGTAGAAAAATTGTTGGTGGAACCTCTGATTAAGCCACGCAACTTGCAGTGGTCTTTTTCTATATATGCATCTCCTCCACCTATTTTATTTGACTAACTAGCTAACTGTGCATTACGTGATTTGCATGCTTTTGTTATCGCAAGTCTACCATATGTGCAAAAAAGTAATCGGTGGGATTGACGTCCTTCAAATTAGTGGATTTTTCGACGAGATAATGAGTCTTAAAAAAAGTTAGTAAACAAAGACATGCACCAAATATATTGTTGGGTCTTTAGGGTGGTGGCTTCATTTGGCAAAATAAGCCTATATCCCAGATGTGGAGCATGATGTGTGCACATCAGGATCCACACCTAGAGGCCCTAGTATAGCGCGCATTCTGTTATTCTTTCACGTGTGATCTTTTAAAAAGATTTGTTTTTGAAATAAACTCACGCTTGCTTGCATGCCAAGGAACAAGATAATCTTTCATGGTTTTGTTTTATTTTATTAGACGACTTTGATAAAAAAGATGTAAAACAAATATATTTTGATAAGGATCAAATTTATCTCAAGGGAAATTTATGAAGGTCGGCTCGTGAAAGCCCATAAAACTTGTTCTATATAAAGGAAGACTGAAGACATTATTTACTCACTGAAACCACTGAAACAAATGCTGAAGAATAGAGTCTTTAGGTTTTATTCTTTAAGTTGTTCATTGTTTATTTGTGAGCCTTCTCTTAGATCATGTTTTGATACAAGTGCAAGGACTATTTAGTAGAGTTGTAAACTCGTGATCTTCTCCAAAGCTTTGAAGCAAGAAGATAGATTGTTCAACACTCAAAACCTTTAGGTACGAGTGTATAGTTTTCTAGGAGTGTGTCTCAAAACTGAGTTTGTTATTAAATCCTTATTGGGTAAGGTTGAGTGGGAGTGAGCAGAGGTTCTCATATCTAGGAGTTCCTAGGTAGAATTAGCACGGGCAGTGATTAAGCGGTAAGTTATAAACGGGGGAGTTTAGCTTTGAATTAGTACTACCATAGTGGATTCATCCCTGGATTGGTATCCTCTAGAGTAGAACGCTATTTGCGCCAAACTGGGTTGACAAACTCATTGTGTTGTTCATTGTTTTTTGCACTTTTAATTGTTTCTTGTTCATCAAGATCAATATGTGCACAATGGTGGCACATTAGGCTACACATCATACGATTCCTAAAGTGTACACATTGTGCTGCACATCTGACACTTGCCACCAGAATTTGATATACGATTCCTAAAGGGCATTGTACAGATTATCCAAATTTCTTGTAAAGTGTACACATCATACGATTCCTAAAGTGTACACATTGTGCTGCACATCTGACACTTGCCACCAGAATTTGATATACGATTCCTAAAGGGCATTGTACAGATTATCCAAATTTCTTATAAAGCAAGGGTACAAAAAAGGTGAAACTGACAAAACCTTGTTTGTGAGAGAAGAAAAAGGCAAGCTCATGATAGCACAAACCTATGTAGATGACATTGTGTTTGGTGGAATGTCTAATTACATGGTAAAGAAGTTTGTGAATTAGATGCAATCTGAATTTGAGATGAGCCTTGTAGGTGAACTTACCTACTTTCTTGGTCTGCAAGTAAGACAGATGGAGGATATAATTTTCATCTCTCAAAGAAAATATGCCAAGAACATTGTGAAAAAATTTGGAATGAGTGCAAGTCATAAGAGGACTCCTGCAGCAACCCATCTCAAACTTTCTAAAGATGAGAAGGGTGTCAGTGTTGATCAAAGTCTCTATAGAAGCATGATTGGTAGTCTACTTTATCTCACAGCAAGTAGACCTGACATCACTTTTGCAGTTGGTGTGTGTGCAAAATGCCAATATGAGCCTAAGATGAGTCATTTGAATCAAGTCAAAAGGATTCTGAAGTATGTGAATGAGACAAGTGACTATGGGATTCTCTACTCTCATGGTGAAGACATAAGATTGTTAGGTTATTGTGATGCTGACTGGGCAAGCAGTGCAGATGATAGGAAGAGTACTTCTGGTGGATGTTTCTTCCTGGGAAACAACCTTATATTATGGTTCAGCAAGAAACAAAATTATGTTTCTCTTTCTACAAATGAAGCTGAGTACATTGCAGCAGATGTTGGGTGAGTACAATGTGCAGCAAGATGCGCTCACATTATACTATGACAATCTGAATGCTATAAATATTTCCAAAAATCCTATCCAACATAGTAGGACAAAGCACATTGATATACGTCACCATTTTATTAGAGATCTTGTTGAGGACAATGTTGTGACTCTAGAGCTTGTTGCCACTGAGAATCAACTGGCAGATATATTCACAAATGCTCTAGAAGTAAATAGGTTTGAGTTGTTAAGGGGTATACTTGGTATTTACCTCTTCGAAGATAATAGCAATTACTGCTATTCCGGCGTGCAACGGATACCTGCCTTTCCCTCCATACAATGTTGCACGCAATCCAAAGGCAATCATATCAAATATTTTTTCCAACGGATATTACGCTATCATATCACACTATAATTCGTTTTTCACGAAATCACCTCATTATTCATCACATTACTCTCAACATTCATCTCCCTCACTCAAACGATCTCTCTGCAACCTTCATCTCCCTCACAACAATCTTCATCTCAAACATTCATCTCACACCTACGATCATCATGTCTACTGCTACACAAACCTCTCCCTCCACAAACCAAAACTCTGCTCCATCATCTCCAAACCCTAATTCCCCCAAACTGAATCAAGAAATTGATTCTACTACTGTGATCACTGATGTAGTTCCAGTTTCCATGATCAAACCTTCTATTCCAAAGAAAAAGAAGTCTAAACGATCAAAGAGGGATTCAACTCCCATTGTTGAGGAGAAAGCTGATAGATACACCACCTCCTTCTGCTGAGAAATCAAAGAAGAAGAAGAAGAAGAAGAAAAGCAAGATATCCAAAACTGGATCATCTAAGAGGGTTCATTCTATGGAAAATCTGCATATTGATCCTCTCCCCTCTGACTCTGTTGATGCTACTGTTGACGCATCTATTGTTCAAGAACAATCAAAGCCTGAATCTGACAAGGTTGTTGAAGAAACCTCTGAGGGCACAAGACACCCTATGACTCAGAAGGTTATTGATTTTGTGCTCAAGGTCTTACAAGAACCTGATGTTGTGACAGATGTTGCCACATCTATGTCACAAGGAGTAGAAGATACTCAATCTACTACTGAAGAAGCTCCTGTTCTTGCTGATACACCAGATCAGGATTTGGTAACTGAAGACCAACCTACTATGGATGAAGATCCTAAGGATGACACTCAGATTTACAAGAGTGAAGAAACCAAGGATTCTGAACATGAAGAAAACTCCATTGCTTCTGAAAAGTATGTTAATGGAGACACTGTTGTTGTGGATGTACAGGATTATGAGTCTGACATGCCATTGAAGAAGATTGCTGAAGATAGCATTGCTAGGAGGACTAGAAGTGGTAAAGGTCCAGCTATTGATGTTTCTCCTATGGCTGCCAAGGAGAAGTAGAAGATTGTTACAAGACATGTGCTGTATGGACCCAAGAATGCTTACAGTAAAGTTGTGGTTCCACCAAGTAAGAAGAAAACTCTGAAAAGAAAAGAGCCACCATCAAGTGACTCAGAGTATGATGTGGAGCAGAATGTGCCTCACATCAGTGAGTCTGAAGAAGAAGAAGCTCAGGAAGAGCAGAATGTGGAGCACGATGTGGTCCACATTGAGACTTCTGTAAAGAAGAATTTTGGGAGGAAGAAAATTCCTCAGAGAATTCCTGATGTCCCTATAGATCTGATTTCTTTCCACAATATTGCCAATGCTGCTAAGTGGAAGTATGTTGTGCACAAAAGACTAGCTCTGGAGAGAGAGCTCGGTAAGGAAGCCTTGCAATGCAAGGATGTGATGAAGCTGATCAAGCATGCTGGCTTGATGAAGACTGTGAATGGGCTAAGTAACTGCTATGAGAAGGTGGTCAAAGAATTTTTGGTGAATATTCTTGCTGGCTGTGACAACCCTCTGGATAATGAGTACCAGAAGGTGTTTGTCAGAGGTAAAGAAATAGCTTTTTCTTCTGCAATCATCAACAGATATTTGGTTAAGGATTGGCCTAAGAAAGGGAAACTGCAAGTAAGCAAGCACAATGTAACACCCAAACCCTTTATTTAATAAAATACTACTCTTATAAAAATTAGATTCAAAATGCGCAACGAAAATAAGTTGGATTATAAAAATAATGTGATTTGAGTATTACATTCTTCATCAAAAATAATTATTAATTACTTAATTAGCAAGAATACCATTTATTACAAAATTAAGTCTAAAATGCTACATCATTAAATAAAGGGTTAATAGGTTTTTACCCCCTGCAAAGTAGGCGAGTTTTGTTTTACCCCCCTATAATTTTTTTTTTAGAACACCCCCCTGTAATGTTTTATTTTTTTGTTCGTAGTGTATTTGATCCCCCTGTAATGTTGTTTTGTTTTACCCCCGGGGGGGGGGGGGGGGGGGGGGTAAAATGAACTACGAAAAAAAAAATATATTACATGGGGTATTCTCAAAAAAAAAAATTACAGGGGGGTAAAACAAAACTCGCCTACTTTGCAGGGGGATAAAGACATATTAACCATTAAATAAATTAAAGTAAGAGACAAAGACTCGATTTACATATATACATATATGAACCCTTTCCCCGTGTCTTGATCAGAGCAAAGCTTCACTTTAACCACAAACTTGGTAACTTTGACCCAAATCATTCACATACACAAAATAAAGAGTTAGTTACAATTCAGGTTCATAATAATAAGCATAAGGTACACTTACATTATGGAAACAATTATACTATGACTAGAAAACATTCTTGTCTAGTGGAATGCAATCAATACTCATAATAATAGTGAAATTATACTCATTGACACATAATTAAACATGTAATCAAGTTCATATTTAATTAATCAAGCACAATCATATGGGACACAATGCCAATTACCAAATATCAATAAGAATGTGCACAACTTCCCTAATGCAAGCTAATGTCAAGTTCTCATGTCATGTCTCCCTAGACATAACTATATGCATGTGGTACCGTCACCTCAATCTAGGATAAACTTATATCCAATATTCACTTAGACAGTTTATAGTCATGGTGGACATCTTCACTCAGACAGTTTATAGTCATGGTGGACTCTCGACACATGAATGCATGCAATGTACATAAACCAATTATGATTATACACTTACTCAACTACTCATGAATACTAGGTCTCTTCCTAATATTTCTTCTCATCAATTCACCTCATTATATCATCATTAGGTCATACATACAAGCATACATATTATACATCACAATTAAGTTATCATAACTCATTATCATCATCAACCCCAATTCATCATCATAAAACATCATCTTAATTCATATAGAATCCAAACATAACACATTGTTAACTAATCTCTAATCGTCATACATCATTAGCTAATCAACCTGCAATGTTAACTAATCCTCATACATATCATATATGGAATTCATTTCACAACTCAAAGTCATTTCATATATGAACTTATAACAAAGTTGGGTCAGATGACCCTCACTTAAGCCACACCTGGGGAGCCCTAACGAAGAGTTACAGGGAGTTCCTCGCGAGCTGCGAAACGAAGCAAATTTTGCATTTTCTGGGCTCTCGCTCAGCGAGCCATCTCTCGCTTAGCGAGCCATGCGTTTTCTGGGCAGAGCACTATGAACACGAGTGCTCGCCCCAGAACTCATGTAGCTCACCCAAACGGCCAAAACCCATAAAATACTCCCTGTTTCGAGTTTAAGCTTGAAATTCATTAAAAACATCATTTTTCAACATATAAATTCCTAAAGCTATCAACTTTAAGCATACATAACTCATATAAGCTTAGAATTACAACTTTTAACATCATCAAACATCATTTCAAGCTAGAATCATAGGAATTTCACATTTTATCCAAAAACTCATTCTTCAAAATAAAACGACATAATCATACATAAAACATGTTATTGATCATGGAAATTCGTGATAGAATCATACATAAACATATATTCATCAACAACAATACATTTATGAACTTTAAAACACATTCCCATATAAACAACTCCAACCAAAATGAGATGAGAGAGTTTGGGTGTGGAGAATAGTCATCTCCCCTATCTTTGATCATCTCTATGAATTGTAAACTACTCTCTTACCTTAAGATTGAGTAGAAAACCCTAGCTTTCTCTTGAGCTTTTCCCTTTCTTCCCCTCTACCTCCTTCTTCTACAAGTTTCTCTCTCTACCTCTTTCCTCTTCTAAGTTTATGATAACTCTATCTCCAATTCTCTCAATTCTATTCAAACCTAGTTTAGCAAAAGACATAAATGTCCCTCCTCATAAACCTAAGCCCATTTAACATTAAGCCCAACTATTACCTTATAATAACTCTGCTCATAAACCACATCACTCAATAACTCTATTCTTTCCTAATATAGCCATAACTATTAATTAATTACTAATCCAACACAAAATACTCTAAAATACTAATTAACTCTAATTAAATTAAAATAAATAAATACGGGTGTTACATACAACATCCTTAACAGGATTGCTGCTGCTAACTGGATACCTACCACACACAACTGTGATGTGGCTACAGGTTTGGCTAGGTTTATTTACATTGTAGGTAGCAAAATTAACTATGATTTTGGTACTTATATATTTGATCAGACTGTCAAGCATGCCAAAACCCTAGATGTTAAGTTGCCCATTGCTTTTCTCTCTCTATTGTGTGGAATTATTTTGAGCCAAAGACCTGATGTTTTGGGAAAGGATGACTTGGCTTGCAGAAGAGAAACTGTCATCTCTTTTAGTCTCACGCGGCCTGATGTGACTCATGATGTGGGCACATCTAGCCCATCTGGTGTAATGTCTAGAAAGGATATGATTGTTGCTCTGAAGGAAACCTGTAAGGCCTTAGATGAGAAGAAGATTAAGCTAGAGGCTGTTATTGCTGTGTGGGAACTTGAGGATGAGCAAACAATGGCTGAGGATGAGGAATTGGATGAGGAGGAGGCCAATGACTCTAAGGCTGAGGAAACTGAAGGGAGCCGGGATATTTGAATTTATGTAATTCATTGATTTTCCCTGTATTTAGTTTTTCCTTTGTTTTGCTTGTATTTTGTGGGTTATGCCCTGGATTTCTATTGCACCTATGTGTGCTTGTTCTGTAACTGCTGCACAATTAATGGCCTGAGTGCCTTCTACTCTTCTTGCACCATATCTCTTCATATCTCTGCTAATCTTGGTGTTTTTACTTTACTCTCTATGTTTTTGACTTTATTTGTCAAAATTCTGGCTAAAAAAGGGGAGTAAAAATGTCTGCAACGTTTCTTTGAAGACTTATCAAAGTATGTGCAAATGTGATGTGTGCAAATCTGGCTACACATCTGTCATACATGCTTATTTCACTTCAAGATTTTTTCAAACACGATTTTCTTTGAAGACTTTATTTCTGAAGCATGTTCTTCTGAAGACCAATTTGTGTGATGTTTGAAACATTTGTGCGTCTCTTTACATGGTCATGTATTCTTAAGAAGCCTATTGAAGATGCTAAATTTAGGGGGAGTAAATGGGAGTAAACTACTACATGTTTGCATGATTCTATGCTTAGCCGTATTTACTACCCTCCCTTATGTGTGCATGAGAATCATGCTTGTATGTGTCTGAGAATTTATTTTTCTCAGGCTTTAGGAATTTATTTTTCCTATTTTGTGAGAGTTTATTTCTCTCCAAATTTGTTAGACTTTTATCCGTTGTTTGCAAGCCTCTGATGTGCCCACACATCTCTCCAAGTCTTATTGGATGACTCAAAGATTATTTTAGCCAAAATTTGCCAAAGGGGGAGATTGTTGGGGTTTTAGGGTGTTGGCTTCATTTGGCAAAATAAGCCTAAGTCCATGATGTGGAGCATGATGTGTGCACATCAGGATCCACACCTGGAAGCCCTAATAAAATGCACTTTTCTGTTATTATTTCGCGTGTAATCTTTTAAAGATTTTTTTTGAAAAATAAACTCACGCTTACTTGCGCGCCAAGGAACAAAATAATCCTTCATGGTTCTATTTTATTTTAATTTGCCGACTTTGATCAAAAGATTTAAAATAAATATATTTTGATAAGGATCAAATTTATCTCAAGGGAAATTTACGAAGGCCAGCTCGTGAAAGCCCGTGGAACTTGTTATATATAAAGGAAGACTGAAGACATTATTTACTCACTGAAACAAATACTGAAGAATCGAGTCTTTAGGTTTTAGTCTTTAAGTTGTTCATGGTTTATTTGTGAGCCTTCTCTTGAATCATGTTTTGATACAAGTGCAAGGACTGTTTAGTAGAGTTGTAAACTCGTGATCTTCTCCAAAGCTTTGAAGCAAGGAGTTAGATTGTTCAACACTCAAAACCTTTAGGTACGAGTGTATAGTTTTCTAGGAGTGTGTCTCCAAACTGAGTTTGTTATTAAATCCTTACTGGGTAAGGTTGAGGGGGAGTGAGCAGTGGTTCTCATATATAGGAGTTCCTAGGTAGAGTTAGCGCGGGTAGTGATTAAGTGATAAGTTGTAAATGGAAAAGTTTAGCTTTGAATTGATACTACCATAGTGGACTCATTCCTGTATTGGTATCCTCCAGAGTAGGTCGTTGTTTGCGCCGAACTGGGTTAACAAACTCATTGTCTTGTTTATTGTTTTCTGTACTTTTAATTGTTTCTTGTTCATCAAGATCAGGATGTCCACAATGTTGGCACATTAGGCTACACATCATACGATTCCTAAAGTGTACACATTGTGCTGCACATCTGACACTTGCCATCAGAATTTCATATACTACTAAAATGCTGAAAAAATTACAAAGACACATTATTTAAGATAATAAACTCATTGCATATCATTATAAACTAGCATAATACCCGTGCGCACGCACGGGTCGCAGCGTCGCCGCGATATGTTTTATTGTAGGACGAGTATTATATGGTACGAAATTAGTTCCGTTATAAATTCATTATTGCAAAAGTTGTTGTAAGATTACTAGTGATGATATGATCGAAAATTATTTTTCTATCATTTTAAAACAGTGGGAGTAGTAATATGGGTTCTTACTATATCATGGAAACATTTTTAGTTATCTTAGACATCATTGATAAATATGTGTCTCATGTATTTTTATCGCACACTTATATTTTTGTTTAAGATTTAAAAAATTGATACGATAGTTACTTGAATTTTTCTTCGGCAACAACTTGTTATATCAATAATAATATGGTCTTTATCTGCCACAACTTTAGTTCAATCTTTTTAGAATAAGTTAATATTTTGCCAGAGAGAGGTTTCTACTGCCCATATGGAAACTAAAGACCGTCACCAATAAAAGTATTACAAATAAAAAAATAGACCCTCTATTAATACATGAATAGAAATATAGGTTTCATATAAATTATGAAAAAAAGGTTCACGCCCGTATTAATTAATGTTTGTGTAAAACTATAAATTTCAAAGAAATATACTTTGTATTTATGTATGAAAAGAAATATAAATCCTCATAGAAATTACAAAAAAATAGGTATTCATATTAATATATGAATAGAAATATAGAGTCTCGTATAATTATAAAAAAAAATAGACTCGCGTATTAATAGATAAGTAAAAAGATAGGTCACATAAATTACAAAAATATATGTTCTCTATATTGATAGTTATGCACGGGTCGCAGTGGTGTTGCAATTTTTTTATTGTTTGTATTGTATAGTGTGAAACTAATCCGGCTTCAAATTTCCTCTACAGCGTAGGATTGTTGTCTCGTGTATGATTTTTATAATTTCAATATTTATTAGTTAAAATTTGGAGGATATAATTCATAGAATTGACACTCATTATATTTACCTAGAGTGAGATAAGATCACTTGTCATAATATGTTTAAAAACTATTTTTCTATCATTTTAAAACGAAGGTAGTAATATGGATTCCTAGTATATAATTTAGATTTGCAGTCATATATTTAGGCATCTTTTTTTTTTTGACAAAAGTTACTTAGGCATCATTGATAAACATAAATATTGCTTATAAATATTACTAAATATTACATTGTTGACATATTTGATTAAGAAATATTTTTGTTTATAATTAAAAAATAATTCTATATCAGTTATTTAAATTTTTCATCACTAACAACTCTTTCTCCGTGTACAATAGTTATTTAAATTTTTCATCAGAAAAAATTCTTCCCCATGTATAATTGCCAATAACATGTTCTCCGTGTATAGTATTTATTTAAATTTTTATCAGCAACCACTTTCCCTCTTGTATAATAGTTAATTTAAATTGGACGGGATGAGTAGCTAAACTGGTTTAAGCTAAGGGTTAAAAATGTTAAGGTGTAAAGGACCCAGGTTTAAGTCTCGGTGAAAGAGAAAAATAATAACATTAACAACTAATTATTAATTACTAACTTTGACCGTTTAAAAAAAATAAATTTAAATTTCTATCAACAACACTTTATCCAGTGTATAATTGACTAATTGTTATTTTTTAAAAAATGATTATTGATGATAATTTGTCATGTATGTATAGTAGTTATTTTAAAAAGTTTATAAGCGATATTTTGTCTAGTTTATATAGTTCATAAAAAAAAATTATTGATGACAACTTTTCACTTATGTATAATAGTTATTTAAAAAAATTATGAGCGAGATTTTGTCTAGTGTATATTAGTTAATCATAAAAATTCATATTTTATTCATCCTTCTATATAAATTAATTAACCTTTTGCAAGACAAATTTCTATAATGTATTAAACATGATCGTGGAAAAAATTCAAAATTTTTAAACACAAAAAATATGAAAGTTCGTATTTAATTCATTTACTTTTAAAATAAGTTAACCTTTTGTTAGGCAGATTTCCATAATAATATACTAAATATGACCACGGAAAAATTCAAAATGTACATGAGTTAATTTAAAAGCATGAAATTTACAAAAAAAATAAATTATTATATGGAGAAAAAATGAAACTCGAGATATCTATTTACAATATATTAAAAGAAACTACTACTAAAAAATCTATTTTGTCCTTAGTACGTTTAATAATATTTCACCGTTTATACCCTTAAATGTCATTTTAACTCTAAATTGAAAAAAAGATATGTACAAAACAAAAATAACAAAAAAAAAAAAATAAATAAGCATAAAACAAATATACTCATAAAAAAAAGATACAAAAAAAATCTAAAGATAAGCATAAAACAAATCTACTCATAAAAAAAATTAAAAAGAAAATAAAACAAATATACTCATAAAAATAGCGACAATTGTTTTAATAAAAAAAATTAATCTTACACGGGACAATTGTTTTAATAAAAAAAGGAATTAAATAATATATTATAATAATACACGGAACAATGTTGATGAATATATTATTGGTGAATATATATTATAATAATAATACACGGGACAATTGTTTTAATAAAAATAATTTAATAATAAACGGGACAATTGTTTTGATAAAAATAATTTAATAATACGCGAGACAATTGCTTTAATAAAAAAAAAGGAATTGAATAATAAATATTTGTTATTATTACTTATAGTTTATTACACAAAAATCATACACGGGACAATTGCTTTAATGAAAAAAATTACTTAATTTAATAAATTTTATAAAAAAATAACAGAATAATGTCACTTATTATTTTTATTTTTTTGGTACACAACGTCACTTATATTTTAGCAATATTTTATAAATAAAAATCAATAAACCCATGCGAATGCACGGGTCTCAAAACTAGTTTATCTCAAAAAAATTATTGTGTAGTATATATTAATCATTCATAAAAATTAACCTTTTACAAATTATAGTGACATAGAAGTTCTAAAATTTGTCCAATATGACAACATATAACAAATTGGAAAAAATGAAACAAAGAACTTAATATCCTTAATTTTGATAAGGTGTCAAATTAAGAAGTTACTTAAGATAGGATTAGGATGTAATATCTATAGTATCTTCTTATAATAGATATAGATATATATATGATAGCTTCAGAAATACAAAGATCATCAATAACTTGTATACATCTATGACTTTTATTATCTATTCGAGTGTCATAATGCTCAAGTAACTTTTTTCAATATGGGCAATGAGCATTTTGTGTTAACACTATAGTAGTATAACTTTTAAAATAAAATAAAAATTAGAGATGTCAAAAAAACAATTAAGTGTAGAAGTCATTCTCTGCTATAATATCTGTGGAATAGGATGATTTGGAGATTGCTAACTTAAAGCACATAATACATACACAGGACTGCAGGAATTTCAAACATCTTCCAAAACTACAATCAAAGAATTACGATATTAATATATTCACATTCAATGTAGATTATTTCGAAGGGCAAAGTAAAGTATACTGAAACTTGTTTCTAATTATTACAGAACCGATTCACCAAAAACAGGCCTCTTAAATACAGATGTCTTCTAAAATGAAGTTGACATTAATTTAAATAAATAAGAGTGTGCATCTTTCCTTTCAAAAAAAAGAGTGTGCATCTTCAAATTAATTTTAGGTGCCTATTGATCTTATGCACACACTTTGAAAAGAAAATTAATTTCCTTGTATAGACTTCAGAATAGCCAGCAGTAGCATATTCCTTAGAGTACTAGTTCTCTGCATCTAGAATACCCTGTCAGAAGAACATCTCTGGTTACCAAAATGAAAATGGAAATGCAACTATAAACTGAAAAATCATGAGTTTGAATTGAATTAAGTCACCACCTTGATGATCATAATGGCCGCTTCCTTGTGCAAAGCTTCGTTATACTCGTGGCAAGCAAAGCTCTACAAAATATAAGAACTTTATGAAAACTGAATGCCGAAGACTAGTTCAATAAAAAATAAAATAAAATAAACATGACTCATCATTTTACTAATATAGTTGTAGCATATGTTTCAAATGATTAAAATCAACTGTCTCAGGAAATGTTTGATCTAAACCTGAACACAATTAGGGCAACCAACTTCAGCCGAACAACGGCAACATGTTAGCACTTCTAGAGCAGCTGTCAGGAACTTTGAGAAATGGGGTTGAGCCTATCAAACAATAAAAAAATATAATTAAACAAAAAAGTTGCCGTTGATTGGCACATGGGAATACTGTTAAACCAAAAACGAGTATACTATAACATGTTATTGATATCCAAAAACACAAGCACCATACAAGTATTCGAACATACAACAAGCACCATTATGGAAAGTTTGCTCCGTGAACCAATTGTTGTCACGATATATTATGATGCATTAAATATAAAGGTATACCATTTGTCCTATCTTGTCTAGTTCACACATCCAACGCAGCATTCTCTCATCATTTTTACACGCTGAGTTTAGTCACGAGTTGGCATTTTACCGGCCAACGCCACATTAGAAAATCATTGGTCTTACATTTTATCAAGCACTTGAGATCCTCCTCCATTTCATCCATCTCACTTGAATGAGATAGTTTGCATCTCCCAATATTTCAATGTTATTTTGTACAGCAGTTTAATCATCATTATAATATTCTCATTTCCACAATATTGATAAAAATGTAGATTCAATAGGATTTTGATTGCCTGACTTTTTATATTATCTACCTGTACTGAAATTCCAGACCCTCCAGGATTTTGATCATATATTAAGATTCTTTCAGGATAATATCGGCTGTCATGAGGATTTGGACACTCAGGAGCCAAATCGGACAAGTTGCACACTATATGTCTGCAAGCACAAACGTCATGATATATTAGACATGATGAACAAGATAACAGTTTGGTCAACAGGAAAGAGGAACAGATTCAATTTCTTAGTCAAAATGTCGTCTGCTGGAATAACAGACTAATGCTATCAATACTAATAGCAACAATGAAAACATCCTAGTATTTTACTAAAATCGCATTCACTCCCTCTGTTTGAAAATTACACTAATTCCCTTTTATCAAAAAATTTTGTCAACATATAAATCTCCTTTACAGCTGTACATTATGATTAACATTTATACGAAACTTACAAAGGCACTACGTGTAAAACAGCATGTGAAGCAGCATGCAAACCTCCGCGGAAATCATAACTTTGCTTGACCACTGCTTCTTTTATTGACTGTGGCACCGGTACCCAGACTGCCTTTTAACAGCAAAACACAACGAAATTAAATCAAGCATGCCATATAAGGCTAATAAAAAGAAATCTGCGATAAAAAAATATTAACAGTGCCCAATTTTACCTGGGACTCGTATGAATATTGAGGAAGTGCTAGATCAACAGCATCAATAATTTGATTGCTTCCTTTCCAAATACGATAAAATCCAAACCAAGTAGTTGTCACACGGCATGCATTAGCACGAACATTTGTTTTTGCAAACATGGTGGAATCAATTACTGGATAAGCCTGAGGATAGGAGGAAAATACGTGTTCAAACACCTTGGCATCACTAGCATTATTCATCGGATATAAGGTAAAAGTATAAGCTTTAAATTCTATGAATATAGAGACTTTTCACTGAATTTAAGGATGATATACCAGAAGATTTTATAGATTCCAGTTAAATGACCAAGCCTTAATTTGCTAGATTTTGATTTTAGAAGTTTTTGTGAGAGATACTGGTTTCAGAAGTATATTTTTTCTGATCAGAATATGTCAAGCATGAATGCTAGCATAATAAGTAGAATAAGGTCCAAAGATCAAATTCCTGATCGTTTGTTAGTGTATTACTATTAGAGATGTATCCTAAGATAGTTTAACTAAGATCAGTGTAGTTTAACTAAGATAATTAGCACTAGCTTAAGTTCTCTAAGATAGATCTAGGTGGCAGTTAGTTATGCTGAGCTGTATACAGCTGGCATTCAGTTATGCCACCCTTGCATCTATAAATATTGTAACACTCTATTCAAAGAAGTAGAGTTCAATAATACAATTCAGTTACATTTTCTGTTATGATTTTCTCTTCTCTTTCAAGCTTTCTTCCACATTCAACAATGGTGGAAATCTAATATGGTATCATAGAGCTTCCTTTTTTTCTTCTTTTCGATCCTAAGTAATGGCTTCATCAACTCCTTCCGCTACTCCTGGTCAATCCGAAGCGCATCGCGTAACTGCTGCAGCTTCGAAGACGTTCAAACACGTCGTTTCAGTCAAATTGGATGATTCGAACTATCTTCAATGGAAGAAACAGGTTGAAGGTGTGCTTCGTGGTACGAAACTCGTCAAATACGTTGTTTCACCACAGATTCCTCCAGTTTTTCTCAATAATGCTGATCGAGAATCTGGATCTGAGAATCCTGCGTACACGGAGTGGGAAGAACAAGATTCTTTGTTATGTACGTGGATTCTATCTACCGTTTCGTCATCGCTGCTTTCGCGATTTGTTTGTCTTCGCCATTCTTGGCAAGTTTGGGAAGAAATTCATAACTACTGCTTCACGCAAATGCGAACACGATCTCGTCAACTCCGATCTGAGCTTCGTGCTATCACCAAAGGTTCGCGTTCAATTTCTGAGTTTATTGCTCGAATTCGTACTATCTCTGAATCGCTTATGTCTATTGGCGATCCTGTCACACATCGTGACCTAATTGAGGTCGTTCTTGAAGCTTTACCTGAGGAATTTAATCCTATTGTTGCTAGTGTAAACAGTCAAACAGAGATTATCTCTTTAGATGAGCTTGAGTCTCAGTTACTAACACTAGAGGCTCGTAATGAGAAATTCAAGAAAGCTCTAGTTACAGAGCCAGCTGCTGTGAACCTAACACACACCTCAAATCTTGATGATAAGTGTTGGTAAATAACTGTAACTCATAAAATTTAGGAAGAGGAAAACTATTTTTTATTGAATAGAAATCTGCTATTTAATACAAAGTTGCAACTGAAATAAATAACAAATACTGAGTAAAAAACTCCTAAACTTCAGCCACTACTTTATTAGCTAATAAGTAGCTGGAAATATAAAACAAACTTTCCTAAAGACTTGGTCAACAAGTGCAGCTAGCAGTAACAACTGCTGATACACACGTTCAACACTCCTCCTTGTATCAGCGGTTGGATATTCCAAGTTTCTCCCTTAGTAACTCGAACCTGCTTCTTGGAAGAGCTTTTGTAAAGATATCTGACAGCTGATCTTCGGTCTTGCAATATTTCAAACACACAGCTCCATCCTTCTGTACATCTCTTAGAAAAAATAATTTGATGCTAAAATGCTTTGTTTTTCCATGAAAGACTGGATTTTTGGAGATGGCTATGGCTGCCTGGTTGTCCACCATTACTTCAGTAGTTTCCCTTTGCTCCAAGTGCATATCAGTTAGAATTTTTCTCAGCCACAAAGCTTGGTTAACAGCTGCAGTGGCTGCAATAAATTCTGCCTCAGCTGTTGATTGTGCAACAATTTCTTGTTTTTTTGAACACCAAGAGAATATTCCTGATCCCGAGCTAAAACAATAGCCTGAAGTGCTTTTCATGTCATCTAAAGATCCTGCCCAATCACTATCAGAGTAACCTTGCAATTTGAAATTTTGTGATTGACAAAACTTAATACCATAATTTATGGTCCCCTTGACATACCTCAACACTCTTTTTGCTGCTTTGAAATGAGATTCTTTAGCACAATTCATAAATCTTGAAAGTACACTCACAGCATACATAATATCTGGTCTTGTAGTTGTAAGATTCACTAGGACTTTTAACAAAGCCCAATTTCATTAAGTACTCATCAATCCTACTATACCAAGCTCTTGGGGCTTGTTTCAAACCATACAAAGCTTTCTTTAATAGATAGACCTTATCCTCATGCCCTTTCACCACAAAACCTTCAGGTTGCTCAATATATATTTCTTCCTCTAGAAATCCGTTTAAAAATGCTGACTTGACATCAAGATGATATATTTTCCATCCTTTTTGTGCCGAAATAGCTAACAACATTCTAATAGTATCTTGTCTTGCAACTGGAGCAAATGTATCAAAGAAATCTAATCCAAAAATTTGAGCATACCCTTTAACTACTAACCTTGCTTTATGCTTGTTGATTGATCCATCAGCATGTAGCTTTGTTCTAAACACCCACTTCACACCTATGACTTTTTTGTGTTCAGGTCTTGTAACAAGTTTCCAAGTCTGATTTTTATCAATCATGGCAAGCTCCTCCTGCATTGCAGCCCTCCACTTAGGATCTTCTTTTGCGTCCCAATAACCCGCAGGTTCAAGGACTGCAATATTGCATCTTTGGTAAATATCAGAGAGCAATCTACTACCTCTTATTGGAGGATCATCAACTAATTCATCTTGATTTTGCAAAGGGTCGGCTACAGAAGGATCACCAACAAAATCATCTTGATTTTGCCAAAGGCCAGCTGCTGGCTTCTTTTCTGCATCATTCCAATTCCACTGTTCATTCTCCATGAAGTGCACATCCCTGCTTATCAAAATTTTCCTTGTGTTAGGTTGGAAAACTCTATTATAAGCTTTAGATGTTGAGCTATAGCCAACAAAGATACCGGGTTCAGCTTTCTTGTCTAGCTTGTCTCTTTTAATTTGTGGAACATAAGTAAAACACAAGCATCCAAATATTTTAAAATTTTTCAATAAGGGCTTATAACCATACCAGGCTATACCAGGCTTCAAAAGGAGTCTTCCCATCCACTGCTTTGGTCGGAAGTCTATTAAGCAAAAATACAGCCGTGTTTGCAGCCTCTGCCCAATATTCCTTAGGCAACCCTTTCTCATGAAGCATGCATCTGACCATTTCCATTATCGTCCTATTCTTTCTCTCACTAACTCCATTTTGTTGAGGGGTGTAAGGAACCGTAAGTTGATGCTCGATGCCTGCCTCCTCACAGAACATAGTGAATTGTTTTGAGGTGTATTCTGTGCCATTATCAGACCTCAAAACTTGAATCTCGCAGCCGCTTTGCTTTTCAATCCAATGCTTAAATCTCCAAAATACTCCCGCAACATCTGACTTGGACTTGAGAAAATAAATCCAGCACATTCGGGTGTAATCATCTATAAAGACAATGTAATATTTGCTCTCATTAAGTGAAGTAGTCCTTTGAGGTCCAGCCAAATCTGTGTGAATCAGTTGCAGCCTCTTTGTTGCTCTCCAGGTTGATTGTTTAAAGGGTAATCTTGCTTGCTTACCATACTGACATGCCTTGCAACTTGGTAATTCAGCATCTAAGTGAGGCAAGCCTTGAACCAGCTCCTTTCGTTGCATATTCAGTACCGCTGCATGATGAAAATGACCCAATCTTTTGTGCCATATCTCTGTACTATTGACCGTAGCTGGATAGGCAGTTTGCTCCTCCTTCATTGGATCAAATGAGAAACTTTTGCTTCTCATTTTTATGTTGAAAATCACGTTATCATTGGCATCTTTT
This sequence comes from Trifolium fragiferum, assembly GCA_954870985.1. NCBI lineage: Eukaryota > Viridiplantae > Streptophyta > Magnoliopsida > Fabales > Fabaceae > Trifolium > Trifolium fragiferum. Next base: position 53,420,557 of record OX940789.1, read on the forward strand.
ATCAAGCATAGCTTATTTTCAAAGATGACTTTAAATCCTTTCTCAAGTAATTGACCCACACTTAACAAGTTTTGATCGATCTCAGGTACATACAAAACATCAGAAATTAGCTTTGTACCTGTGCAACTTTCAATGGCTATAGTTCCTTTTCCTTCAAAGTTTACCATTACCGATTCTGACTTTTGATATTTGTGATCTGTCCAACTCTCTGAATATTTCTTGATCATGGGTCATGTGACTGGTACAACCACTATCCACTAGCCAACATTCACTTGAGCTACTGCTTGTAAAACATGTTGCTACAAACAGTTGCTCATCCTCTTCTTCCTCTTGCTGATCTGCAGCTTGAGCCTCATTGTTTTGTTGAAAATTTCTTCTGCACATTCTCTCATGATGCCCTAGCTTGTTGCACTTTGCACACCTCACATCTGGTCTTCTCCAACATCTGAAAGGAGCATGGCCTGATTTACCACAATGCTTGCAAGGTGGGAATTCTTTATCTTTTTCTCCATTATTGTAGCTAGTGTTTGCAGCTGCTTGTTTGTTGAGACTCTTATATTTATTTCCCATGCTCTTTTCTCCTCTGCTGATTTTTAATTTAGCTTGTAATGCTCCTTCCACCAAACCTTCAGCCCTTATCATTCTTCTTTGTTCTTGAGCCTGCATAGCATTTACGAGTTCTGCCATGGTAAGCTTTGACAGGTCCTTAGTATTTTCTAAGGAAGTGATAGTAGCTTCAAACCTTTCAGGGACAGTCACAAGTATTTTCTGAACTATTCTGGAGTCAGAAAATTCAGAACCAAGCAATCTAACTTTGTTAGCAATGCTAACAAGTTTATTTGCATACTCTTTAATTGTTTCAGACTCCTTCATTTTCTGCATCTCAAATTCTCTAATCAAATTCAGCGCTTGCATTCCCCTAATCCGTTCATCTCCTTCATATTCATTCTTGAGAAAATTCCAGATTTCAAATGCTGATTTGATGGTCATAATTCTGGTGAAGATTTCTTCCGAGACAGCAGCAAACAAAGAAGCTCTTGCCTTTGACTTTCTTGTTTTCATTTCTTTGTGATTTCTAATCTGAGCCATTGTTGGATTGTTTGGCAATGGAAAAACTTCGTAGTCCTCCTCAACAGCTTCCCAGAGGTCATTTGCCTCTAAATATGCCTCCATTCTGGCTGCCCATATATGATAGTTTTCACCATCAAACACAGGTAATGGTAAGGCTTTGTAGGTTGTTTCAGAATCCATCTATTTGATGAATTGAAGAACTGTATTTGAGCTTTTGTGGTGGGTTTTACTCACTTCACTCACAAGTCCCTTTAAGAAGAAGGCTCTAGATACCAATTTGTTGGTAAATAACTGTAACTCATAAAATTTAGGAAGAGGAAAACTATTTTTTATTGAATAGAAATCTGCTATTTAATACAAAGTTGCAACTGAAATAAATAACAAATACTGAGTAAAAAACTCCTAAACTTCAGCCACTACTTTATTAGCTAATAAGTAGCTGGAAATATAAAACAAACTTTCCTAAAGACTTGATCAACAAGTGCAGCTAGCAGTAACAACTGCTGATACACACGTTCAACAATAAGAACCAAGCCTCTCAAGGTCAAAATAGCTCCTATCCTGGCCAAAATCCTAATTTTCCTAACAATTCCAATGGCTACAATCAGTCTCAGTACTCTAATTTCAACAATGGTGGCAGATCTGATGGTTTTAGGGGTAGAGGCTCTCGTGGTGGTCGTGGTTTTAGAGGCAGAGGTGGTCGTGGTTATGGTAGAAGTTCTGTGCAGTGTCAAATTTGCTACAAGCCAGGTCATGATGCCAGCTACTGCTATTATCGTTTTGATGGAAATGCTGCTTATGGAAATGGTAACTATGGCAATGGAGGCTATGGTAATGGTGGTTATGGTCTACCTCAGAATGTCTGGATGCAAAGTGTTGCACGCCCACCTCAAGCTAATTTTCCTAGGCCTTAGTTTCCTCCTCAAAGACCACCAGCACCTCAAGCTTACCTAACCGGTGAATCTTCTGCATCAAATTCCTTTGGTAATGGCTGGTACCCTGATTCTGGTGCTACACACCATGTTACTCCTGATGCAGCAAATCTTATGGATGCTATCTCCCTATCTGGATCTGATCAGGTCCATGTTGGCAATGGACAAGGTTTGTCCATAACCTCTGTTGGTTCAATGTCCTTTTCCTCTCCCTTTTATCCTAATAGTACTCTTAAACTCAATAATCTCTTACATGTTCCTGCTATTACTAAAAATCTAGTTAGTGTGAGTCAGTTTGCTAAAGATAATCATGTATATTTTGAGTTTCATCCTAACGAGTGCTATGTCAAATCTCAGGGTTCTTCTAAGATCCTACTAAAAGGACACCTTGGACATGATGGTTTATATCAATTTGATCAACCATTTCAGCCTCAGTCTCAAGCTTCAGGCTCTCAAAGACCTGCTGTTTACTCTACATGTCATCAAAATAACTGTTCTGTTTAGATCCCTATGTTTCTAGTTTTTCTGTTTCTAATTCCCAATGTAATAATGTTGAAAGTAATGTCACTTCAACTAGTAGTGTTCCTGTTAAGGATTTTCCTTCCTTGTATAAGATTTGGCACAGTAGGTTGGGCCACCCTCATCATGAGGCTCTCAAAAATGTCATGAAATTGTGTAATCAACAATTACCTAATAAAAATGCCTTTGATTTCTGTTATGCATGTTGTCTAGGGAAGGTTCATAGACTTCCCTCTCTTCCCTCTAATACCTCCTATCAAAAACCTTTTGAACTTGTGTTTTGTGACCTCTGGGGTCCTGCTCCAGTTGAGTCTTCATGTGGATATTCCTATTTTTTAACTTGTGTCGATGCTTATACACGTTTCACTTGGATATTCCCTCTTAAACTAAAATCACACACTCTCCTTACCTTTCAAAATTTCAAAAATATGGTTGAGCTTCAGTATAATCTACCTATTAAATCTGTACAAACTGATGGTGGTGGTGAGTTTCGTCCCTTCACCCAATACTTAACCCCTCTAGGCATTATTCATAGACTTACATGTCCACATACCCATCACCAAAATGGGTCTGTTGAAAGGAAACATAGGCATATAGTTGAAACTGGCCTAACTTTACTAGCTCAAGCTAACATGCCTCTAAAATTTTGGGACCATGCTTTTCTTACAGCAACCTATCTTATTAACAGATTGCCATCCTCCATCTTAGAAAATAAATCACCATATTTTTTGTTAAACACTCAGATACCTGACTACAAATTTTTAAAGAGCTTTGGCTGTGCTTGCTTTCCATTTCTTAGACCATACAGTGCGCACAAGATGAATTTTCATTCAAAAGAGTGCATTTTTCTTGGTTATTCTCCTAATCAAAGGTTAAAAATGCCTAGACTCTACTGGCAGGATATTTCTCTCAAAAGATGTCCTTTTTAATGAAACTAGGTACCCCTATCTTGAGTTGTTTACATCAGATACACACATCACTGCTAAAGGGCCTGTCCTGTCCAGCTTTTTACCTACTCCTATGCCCCTTACCACTGTACCATCATCTCAACCAGCTGTCACACCTACTTCCCCATCCCCAACACCCATTCACACTCCTATTTCTTTCTCTCAGCACTCATCTTCCCCTATATTATCATCACCAACACCTCTCTCCTCTAATCCTAATATTTTATCTACCCCTATATCTGGTCACAATACTCCTCCAGCTCCTCATAACCGCACTCCTCACTCTACTAATACCAGTACCATTAATTCTGACACCTCTCATGGACCGGTTCTACATGCCACCCCCATCACTACTATTCCCTTCTCACAACTTGTTTCTCAGTCTTTGTCTTCTCAATCTGTTAGTAGTTCACATCAGTCTCATAATACCACATCTCAGAGTCCTACTCCTATTATTCCTCATCGTATTCATCCTCAAAACACTCACACCATGTCTACTAGAGGTAAAAATGGCATTGTCCAACCTAGGAAAAATCCTACTCTTTTACTGACTCATATTGAACCAACAAGTTATAAACAGGCCATGCAGGTGCCTGACTAGACTGGCTTGCAGCCATGAAAGATGAACACAGTGCTCTTATGAATAACAATACTTGGTCCCTTGTTCCCTTACCAGACAACAGACAGGCTATTGGATGCAAATGGGTGTTCAGAGTCAAACAAAATCCAGATGGTACTCTTAACAAGTATAAGGCAAGGCTTGTAGCCAAGGGGTTTCATCAAAAACCTGGGTTTGACTACAATGAAACTTTCTCCCCTGTTGTTAAACCAGTTACAGTCAGGACTGTACTCTCTTTAGCTGTCACAAACAAGTGGACCATTCAGCAACTTGACATCAACAATGCCTTCCTAAATGGCTTCTTGGATGAAGAGGTTTACATGATCCAACCCCCTGGGTTTGAAGCAGCTGACAAGACACTAGTGTGCAAGCTAAACAAGGCTTTGTATGGGCTAAAACAGACACCCCGAGCCTGGTTTGAAAGACTAAGATCTGCTCTGCTAAAATTGGGATTTTGTCCTAGTAAATGTGATCCCTCTCTTTTCACTCTTCATAGTAACCATCATAGCATTTTTCTACTGGTATATGTGGATGATATAATAATCACAGGTAGCTCAAGCAATCTCATTCAGACATTAATTCAAAGACTAAACTCAGAATTCTCTCTCAAAGATTTGGGTAAGCTAGATTATTTTCTAGGTATTGAAGTGCATCACTCTACCTCAGGCTCCCTTCTTCTCTCTCAAACCAAGTACATCAGAGACTTGTTAACTAAAGCAAAAATGGAAAATGCAAATGGCATTGCTTCTTCCATGGCCTCTAGTACAAAACTCTCCAAATATGGCTCAAATGATGTGCCTGATCCTACATTTTTTAGGTCCATAGTGGGTGGACTACAGTATGTAACAATCACCAGACCAGAAATATCCTACTCAGTTAATAAAGTTTGTCAATTTCTGTCTGCACCTCTTGAAGAACACTGGAAGGTTGTCAAGAGAATTCTTAGATATCTACAAGGAACTATACATCATGGTTTATTCATCAAGTCTGCTACCATCAATGAACCTTTGCCTCTAATACGCTTCTGTGATGCTGACTGGGCCTCTGACCCAGATGACAGAAGAAGCACCTCTGGTGCTTGTGTTTACTTAGGCCCTAATCTTGTCTCATGGTGGGCTAAGAAACAAACTCTGGTTGCTAGATCTAGTGCAGAAGCAGAGTATAGAAGCTTGGCTCAAGTCTCTGCTGAAATTTTATGGATACAATCTCTACTTAAAGAACTTCATGTCCCCACCAAAGTACCACAAATATTTTGTGATAATCTCAGTACAGTATCTCTGGCTCACAACCCTGTACTACACTCAAGAACTAAGCATATGGAGCTGGACATTTTCTTTGTCGGGGAAAAAGTCATCAACAAAAGTCTGATTGTCACACATGTTCCTGCTCATGATCAGTGGGCAGATATCTTAACCAAGCCTCTATCCACCACCAGATTTTTGGAACTTAGAGACAAACTGAGAGTTTTTGACACCCTCAGTTTGAAGGGGGACTATTAGAGATGTATCCTAAGATAGTTTAACTAAGATAATTAGCACTAGCTTAAGTTCTCTAAGATAGATCTAGGTGGCAGTTATGCTGAGCTGTATACAGCTGGCATTCAGTTATGCCACCCTTGCATCTATAAATATTGTAACCCTCTATTCAAAGAAGTAGAGTTCAATAATACAATTCAGTTACATTTTCTGTTATGATTTTCTCTTCTCTTTCAAGCTTTCTTCCACATTCAACAATGGTGGAAATCTAATAATTACTAGAACTTTATGAAGTTATTTGGAAAACACGACTTGAAGAGATGAAATTAGTTAAAGAATCCACATGAATTTCAATTCATGAAATTTGTCAGTATGTTGCTAGCATTACTTCTAAGATTATTTGGACAGCACAACTTTAAGAGTTGAAATTTGGAGTATGCAACAAATGAAGTTTTGTCTTGATAATTAAACAACAATTCATACATACTTTAATCCCATATTTCATGAAAAAACCAATCAAGTAAAAATGGTTGTCACATATTTCAAGAGAAGTAGGTAGGAAAGATAATGCAAAGGATCTCTACAAAACTGAAGATCACATACAATATTACCCCCAATAACATGGATATCGGTGTAATCTCGAGTCTTTGTATAATACTTCAGATCAGCCTCTTTGCAGAAAGCAGTTTTGCTAGATAGATCTAATTTTTCAACCAAATAGGTTTTCCCCTGACGCAAGTACACTGCACCTTCGTATACCTAGATCAAGTACAGTAAAAAACTATAAATACACTATATGATCTAGAAAGGTAGCGGATTCCTTTGTCCACATAGGTAGAAGTCAATACCTGAAAGAAAGCTTTGCTTTCCTCTATCTCTTCAAGGACTTCATTCTTTTTCTGATCTATGACACTGTATCTAACAGTTTCTATTGCACGGATATTGACTGCATGTGAAGGTAATTTCTGGACAAAAATATGGTGCCATGAAGAAAAGGAAAATTGTCGTCGTACAATATCCAAATAGTTTGAAGAGCTCAATAATAAAGAAGTAAACTAGACCATATAGACATCAAACCTAATTTTTCGTTTAAGAATCTCATATACCTCAGGACCAATATAGTTCCAAATTCTAGAAGAATCAGTCAGATCAGAACATAAGTATCCTCTATCTTTTAGAGAATTCAAACAACTCTCTAAGCAAGCACCAAAATACTGCTCATCGTACTGTACACTCAGAGGGTATTCATGAGCTGCACAGACCAAATGCTGTTCAAGAACCTGAAGTGAGTCTGTCATAATTAGCACAAACCGTTCCATTTGTTAAAAACTCTAAATAAATCTTGAAAATAAAATACTATTTCTAAAAATTAAGAACCTGCTTGTTTTGAGAATCAATATGACAGCATTCAATTGGTCTGTCAAAAAGTTTTCTAGGATTTTTCATGAAGTATTGATCAAGTGGTCCACCAAATGCAACATAGATAGCAAGAGATGGTCTATCTCGCCTCCCACCTCTACCAGCTTGTTGCCACAAGCTAAAATACAAAATATTTATTGGAAAACAAAAAGGAAATGAGAAAACCCCGCACACAAGAAGCTATTAAAAAGACAAGTTAAGATATGAAAGAAAAAGGGCAAACACCTTGCAATACTACCAGGAAATCCTAGATGCAGAGTGACATCAATTTCTCCAACATCAATGCCCAATTCAAGAGCATTAGTTGCAGCAACACCACAAATTTTACCACCAAAAAATGCACACTCTATTTTTCTTCTTTCCTGTTAATGTGAAGATGCCAGTATTGGGTTTCATACCATTTATTCACTAAAACTGAACATCCGGTTAATGTATCAAAACAAAAAATTGAGCACTGAACTGCTATTGGATTGAAATGAGAAATGTTCAAATCAGGAATTTAACTTGAATGGATAATGATTTCATTGCTTACAAGATTAATAAGTCTAATATTAAAAATACATTAAATATATGGAAAACGTGGAATCTAAAAAACAATGCCAAGTTCCCCAATAAAGAAATTGATAGGTTCAGATATATCGATACTAGAAATAGGTAGTAAATAGTAATGGAGCTTTGGTCCATAAAAATAAATAAAAGCCCCTCTGTAAAACTAGGTATGAAACATAGACATGCCGAAAACTAGAGAATAAAACAGATGACTTCTTCAAGCTACTAAGGTCGTCTAAACCTTTCCACCAAAAATATTCATCAACCACCTATGTTTTCCTCAATGCATTTTAACTGTAGAGATATTTTAGTCTGACATATTTTATGATGATGATGAAACTATTGTTGTAGATATTCTGTAGTAACAAAAAATATAATAAATTTTGATCAGAACAGAGATAGTTATTATCCTAATCATCGGTTTTACATATTAGCATAACTTAACATACATAAAAATATTGAGAGTATTCCATCAAATAAAATCAGAACCAGTTTCAGTCTTTCTCTCCAAACATAAGTATTCCATCAAAATATTAGAACTTGTTGGAACCTGATAGGATTCAATCTAAGGACCCCGATATAGAGTAATGAAATAAGAGTTAAAACAGTGGGGAAAAGAGTATATTATTTCTGTAAGCATCAATTAGAGTTCATATGGGATCTAGTTGGAAATTACAAAGGAAGAACAAAAGGAATAACAATGCAAGGATAATAAATCTGGGTATTTCGAGCTACCCAAGGTCTCCCATGCACAGCAGTGCCCAAATTCATGCCTGATTGACTCCAATGAGGAGTCTATTATTAATAGTGCTCAGATCTGTCAGATCTGATTTCTCTCTCTGCCATCTTCATCATTAATAGTGATCAATTCTGTTTTCTTTCTTTGTCATCTGTTTCTCACATTCCTTATTTACTGCAACAGAATATTCTATATTCTTCTTGCCACTTCTCCTACTAAACCCTACCAAAACTATCAGAACCAAACTCGTTATGAAGTCTGGCTCTCTAATACTTTAACATAACATAGTCATTTCTGATGGAACAATTGTTCTTGAGATATTTAACACACCTTCTATAAAGGTGCAGATAAAGAAGTCTTAAGGAAATGTTTAAAATATTGCATCAGTCACAAGCTTTACTAATTGCAAGAAATGCATCTGATGGGCATTTAGTATGTTTAGAAAATGTGCTACGTCATTTGGAAGAAAGCATATTAGACACCTCTTCCTGGGGTAAATCTTTACCTCTGCAATTTCAAGTACCAGTTACATGAAGAACATGACATGCAAATAAACATACGCATAGAGAAGCACACAATTGCACAAATACATTAAATGCAGACTATTGTAACCAGAAAAGACAGAGTGAAGTAAAATTGACCTCTGCAATGTAGCCACCACGATATGCGCATATGGAATCTAGTAGATGCGGGGCTGTCTCCTGAAGAATCTCACGTCTGCATGGACGGAACCAGGAATTAAAACTTGGGGGGACCAAATCCAAGAAGTATAATTTCATAGAGAAAAAGTAAATTTTAAATTTTAAGTGCTCAGTATATACAAATAATTTATGAATTTACAAGCAAATCAAACAAGTGAATTATTTTTTCCCAAACATCTTTAAACTTGAACCTTTCAATTAAATTTAGAATATAGCTGTGCAAAGAAATATATTACGTCGAAAGATGTTTGTGTAAAAGTAAACGTGTGACTTTTAGAAAGATATTATTGAAGATAAATATTTTTAATAAGGTGAAAACTCTGGTACCATGGAATTTAGTTGGGTATCGGTACCCTCATAGACAAAATTCAATGTCATGTCATATTTTATATTAATTTATATTAACATGTCATTTTTAAATGCATTTTGTCTAAGAGATATTGGTACCTAACTAAATATTATAGGTACTAAAGTATTTACCTTTTAAAAATCCAACAATTATGATTGTTGCCGTTGTAAAAATTATGTTCTCTATTCATCAATATAAACTTTTTAAGAATGAGTGTAATCTTTCATTATTTTAATGTGTATCCTAATTTTCTTTGATGTGATCAAATAAGACTTTTTAAGAGTAAAAAGAGGGTATGTATATAGGAGAAGCTAATAAAGAATTCACATATGTCTAATATGCCTAATTTATTAGTATATCCTCGTATAGTGTAAAAAACAGTTGAAAATGAGGGGGACCCTGGCCACCCTTGCCCATGCAGTGGCTCCACCACAGACTGTCATTATCAATAATTTCAGCTGTTAGAGAGCCTTCCTTTCTTAACAACTAAATAGACATTAACTTGAATTCCAAAATGGATATCGATAACAAACAGAATTTAGGAAAAACAAACAATTATATCCCGACTTCAATTCTACCGAACTAAACTAGATGGAATAGATATTACATACGTATAGGATAAAACCAGCTCGCAGAGTTTCCGTGATTTACAAAATGCAATGCAGCGAAGACCGTGCTGAATCATTTCTGCAAGAAGGCGTGAAACATCCACGATTGGGCTGCTTAAGGAATAGGGAACAATGCATTAAAACATACGTAAGAATACTACAAACTGAGGAAATGTGTACAAAATTTAAGTTTTTCACAGTTTGTTAAGTTGATTTGATGGTAAGAACTACAGTAAAATATACATGACTCTCATGGTTAACTCTAAATTTGAAGATGAAAATCTGAAAGAAACTTGGTTCAGTAACACGAAAAATAAAATAATTAGAAAGGTTGAAAAAATATCCATGTCCATGTCCATTTTGAGATTGTTGAGACTTGAGAATTAGACAGGAACGAACTTATCACTTTCTGAGACCACGAAAAACAGGCATCATAGAGTTGTTAGGCTTGTTTAGCATCTTTGAAAGATCATCAGCGGTCATGATTAATTTTTCAATGGCAGAGTATACTAGGTCATGGTCCATCAATTTAAGTGCACCGATCACCACATTGTGTATGACATAATGCAGATATTACACATCATTTGTGCACTACTTCAACCATTCTATAACATACAAAATGTGTCTTATAAGAACAATAATGAACCAATAGTTTTGGGTTAATGACTCTCCTAGGAGAGGAACCAACTGATAACTAGTACTCTTCCACTATCTTGTAATGTCTTCAATCTTTGTCAAGTGATTAGAAAGACCGAGTTCTAAAAATCATAACATGTAATTTTGCCATTGAATCTCTGGAAATCTTGATGGATTGGAAATAGAACAAAAGAATGTGGACCTCTAGTTATTGGTGAAGGAACACCAAAGGTGCTCCTTCACAATTCCGAATCCATGAAAAACATGAGAGGAGACGAGATGCTAACAAGACGAATGATTCAGGTTATTGACCCCCCATAATTGACAAAGGGGTGCCACAAACTAGTTGAAATCGACAGTAGACTGAAACAACAGTTGGGAGGGTGGCACGCAGCTTAAATGTACTGCTAAAATTTTTTACAAGTGAAAGAGCACGAGTGTGTTTGGCCAGAGCTTCTCTGAGTGATGGTGATCGGTGGGATGACTAACGGGATAGTAAATCATGGGATCGTAAAACACATTGTAAGATTCACAAAATTCAAAACACACATAAAATTTCAAATAAGAAAATGACTTAAATATACTGGAAACACTTAAGTTAAATTGAGTGAAAATGGGTCTTGACAGGTAAAACATATTCTGCTTATGTTAACAACGTAAGAAAGCAGGTTAAAATAAGGATGTAAGCATCAAACCAGTAGTTGCAAAATTTCATATTGTATAAACAAATGGGAATTATCACCTTGAACGAACAAAATTAGCACTTTCATCTGCCAACTCATCATTTTTCATAGCAAACCGATCTTTACTGGATATCTGTAATCGAGTAGCAACAGCAATTTGTTTGTTAAAATGTGATTTCAGTTAGCACTACTAGAGTTATATTGCTTAACTAAAACAACAGAACTTCAACTCACAGTTTTTGGGCGCAAAACAGGATTCCAAAGGATGAAAAGTTTTCTTGCAGATGGACTTCCATCTTTCTGAATTAACTCCACTGTGGGTAAATTTGCAAGTTCCTAGGACATAAGAATTCATTGTCAGTTGTTTCAAAAAATAAAAAATAAATTCATGGTCAGTCAGCAGTTTTGAGATCTGTTGATATTTAATATTGTTTAAAGGAAAAATCAGAAAATAGAAGAGGCATATGGCAAAAACCGTGTGTCTTAGAGCATCACGGACATTCTATTATATATATGATGAAGAGCATTAATTACAAAAGAAATATTTACTATGGAATATTCCATGCTAAGAATACTCTAGAATATATTTACAACAATATTAAATATCAACATTCCCCCTCAAGCTGGAGCATATAAGTCAAATGCACCAAGCTTGCCACATATGTAGTTGATTCAAGGACCTCGTAATGATTTTGTAAAAACATCTGGGAATTGATCATTAGAATTGACAAAGCTTGTGACAATGTCACCTGATTCGATCTTCTCTCTGACAAAATGGAAGTCTATCTCAATATGTTTGGTCCTCTCATGAAAAACTGGGTTTGAGGCAATGTGTAGTGCAACCTGATTATCACAGATAAGAGTCATTGGTATAGCTTTTTCAAATTGAAGTTCTCGGAGTAATTGTTTCAACCAAATCTGCTCACATGTTACCAGTGCCATGGCTCTATATTCTGCCTCAGCACTTGATCTTGCTACTACATTTTGTTTCTTACTCTTCCATGATATCAAGTTTCCTCCAACAAGTACACAATACCCAAAATTGGATCGTCTATCAATGGGTGAGCCTGCCAAATCAGCATCTGAGAAACCAACTATCTGAGTTTGACCCCTTTTCTTGGAGCACCTTTGATATATTTCAAAATCCAAATTACAACATCCATGTGTTCTTGGCAAGAAGAATTTAAGAACTGACTTACCACACTAACTGCAAATGAAATGTCTGGACGAGCGACTGTAAGATAATTCAACTTTCCAACCAATCTCTTATATCTCTCTGAATCTGATAGAGGCTCCCCCTGATTGGGTAGAAGCTTGACATTTAGATCCATAGGAGTATTAACAAGCTTTGCATTCAATAAACTTGTTTCTTCAAGAATATCGATAGCATATTTTCGTTGTGAAATCACAATGCCATCCTTAGATTGAGCTACCTCAATGCCCAAAAAATAACGGAGTTTACCAAGATCTTTAGTCTGAAATTGATTCGGAAAATATTGTTTTAACTGAAGTATTCTTTGCTGATTACTACCAGTTATGACAATAGCATCTACATAAACTATCATATTAATGCACCCTTGGACAGAGTGACGATAAAAAACAAAGTGGTAAGCTTCACTACGAATCATGCCAAATTGTTGGACAATAGTACTAAATCGGCGAAACCAAGCTCGAGGAGACTGTTTAAGACCATAAAGAGACTTGCGTAACCTACGAATCATATTAGATGACTCCCTCTGAACAACAAACACAAGTCGTTGCTCCATATACACTTCCTCTTCGAGATCACCACGTAAGAATGCATTTTTAATGTCAAGCTGTTGGAGAGGCTAATGCTAAATGGCTACAATGGAGATAAAAAGTCGAACAAATACCATTTTAGCTACAGGCGAAAAAGTATCATTATAATCCAGCCCAAAAATCTGAGTATAGCCTTTGGCCATCAAGAGAGGCTTAAGTTGATCAATCTTACCATCTGGATCAACTTTCACTGCATAGAGCCAATGACCAATGTTATCAAAATCGCGAGTCAACTCGCTGAATCAGACGAGTTTACGTTTCACACATACCTAAGCGAGCGAGATCGTCGTCGGAATCATTGGGGAAGAGGATCGGCGCCGGATCGTCGTTCCAAATCGTAAAACTGTGGGTACGGCGCTCGATCCGATTATGGAGAAGAAGAAGAGATCCGATTATGATCCGGGTCGGGCTTCACGAACCGATTGTGAAAAACCCTAGTTTTTTTAAAACATGAAACGCTGCATTTCATTAAACGTGTAGACTTTTTTTTTTTATACAAGACCTTTTTTTTATTTTATATTTATTAAGTTCTTTTTGGTCAAAAAGCAACTTTGACCTATCAAATCTTTATCTTATCTTATCTTAATCTTATCTTATCTTATCTTAATCTTAATCTCTATAAAAGTAGTGCTTTGCAACCCTAATTCCCTCCAATTATGCTTAATTAATTAATGCGGACCTGTTTTTTCTTTTTTATTTTATTTCCTCATTTTTCCTGTGCATTTATTGCTTGCACATATCAAGACTGATTGTTCCTATTTTTATTCCTACCGCTTCTCTTCTGATTCCTATTTATTCTCTTCCTTCTTAGGGTTCGTTTGGTTTAGCTTATTTTTGAGCTTATGCAAACAGCGAATTCCAAGTCTCTGTTATGTCCCTATTTATGAATGCTTTTAGCGAATTCCATACTTGTTCGTTCGTTTATTCCTATTATTATTATTATTATTATTATTATACATACCAAGTCTCTGTTATGTCCCTATTTATGAATGCTTTTAGCGAATTCCATACTTGTTTCATTTGCTTCAGGTTTATAGTTCTAATTTTGTTATTTTTGAAGGTTATAATTTTTTTTTTTAATGGCGAATGTTATAATTGTTGAATATGTTGTACTCCCTTTAGCATCACAATTATCATCGACTAGGAGGCATGTGGCTGTTTAAAATTTGAATTGTAATTGATATTGGCAAGTGCAAATGGTAATTATAAGCACTTAGTTAAGGCTGTGACAATTTTTTCGACTATAATTTTGATAATTTTGACAAATTTTGGTTTGAGCAGTGTGAATCTTTAAACACTACAAGAAAATTGTCACTTTGTGACCCTTCAATTGCAACTTCCTTTTTAATGTCTTAGAGCAACGATTATTTATGTTTTTTGGTCGGGAGAGTAATGATTATTAATAAATGTCATTTGGATAAACTCAGAGTCACATTTATTTAAATGTTATATATAATACATAATACATTTTATCATTAATTTTAATGGTTATGTTGTCATGATATTAATATTATTTTGTTCTATTTCTACAGTCTATTTTAAGTTTCAATATATTTAGATTTCATTTTGTTTTTTTATTTGCAATTTTTATTATAGAAATTTAAATTGTATATCTATTGCTCAACCACACCCGTGCAACGCACGGTTCAAAGTCTAGACTATTTTAAAACCGACACACCTCTTCCTTAGGCACCTCTTCCTTTTTTCCTTCAACAATCAAGCTCCATGCCTCCATACTTATCCTCTCAAGCCCCATACTTTTCTGATAGCTTCAAGCAAACTTCAACACTCAAGATCCATACCATGGATGTGAAGCAAACTTTTTTCCCTCCAATTCAACAAATTTTTCCCTCCAACCTTCTCACTATAAAACCAACTTCTCTCCTCTCTTTCACTTTGCTACTGTTTTGAACTTCAAGGGTTATTTGTCATTAGAGGATGATTAAGTATTGCAGCATTAGGATTATGTGCTTTAAGTTTGTACTATGAATTAGTAGGATTAAGTTATTTTGCTTCAGTTTGAACTTTTGATTTGTAGGATTAAGTTATTTGCTTCAGTTTGAACTTTTAATTTCTAGGATTATGTTGAATTGATTGAGTTTTGAGTTTAAGTTTTGAATCTTAATTTTTATGTTGAGTTATCTATCATTATCAGGAATTTGGTTATGATTTTAGAGGTTACGATACTACGATTTTGAATTACAATCCTTCTCCGATCTGTGATCCTCTATTTTGGTAGGATCTTACGGTTCGTGTTACGATTACCCGGGTTACAAACTATTACCCTCCTCCCGATCCTAATCCGATTTACGTGTTTCACAACATTGCCAACGACAACCTACCAAAGATTTTCCGGAGGTAGAGGAACCAGTTCCCAAGAGCTACTGCTTTGGAGAGCACACATCTCACCAATTATGGCTTGCCTCCACTCAGGGTGAGATAATGCTTCACCTGAAAATTTAGGAATATAAACAGATGACAAGCAAGTATAATGTAAAGGGGAAAGACAACTGTAACACAAATCAATATAGTGTGGAGACGGGTTACGTGTTGAGCGAGTACCTTTACGGATTATTACAAGAGGAAGATTACGGGTTACGTGTTCAAAAAAATATATTAAAAATAGAAGCAGAACATAGAAGCAAGAATAGAAACAGAGCAAGAACCAAAAAGAAACAAAAAAGAAACAAACAACATAGAATATAATAGAAACAGAACATAATAATTTTTTTGAAAAAGAAACAAAGAACAAAGAGATTAGAAACAAAGGATTAGAAAACTAAGAGAAAGTGGTGATAAGTTTGAGAAATGAGAAGAGAAAAACAAAAATAGAAGGTGATGAAGAAGAGATGCTGTGTAAGAGATGAACTGATGGAGGCTGTGTACGTCAGAAGAGAGGAAAGGGTTTCTTTGTTTTAGTGAATAGAATTTTAGGGTTCAATAAAATACCAAAATTGCCCTCCAAACGGTAAAAAAAAAAAAGGCAAATGCGTCTTTTACCCTTTAATGAAAAAGCCCCGCTCCGCTCCAAAACCGCAATCCGCACCCGCAAAACCCAAATATCGGCCGCAACGCCGTGCACTGTAGCGGCCGGCTC
This sequence comes from Trifolium fragiferum, assembly GCA_954870985.1. Classification (NCBI taxonomy): domain Eukaryota; kingdom Viridiplantae; phylum Streptophyta; class Magnoliopsida; order Fabales; family Fabaceae; genus Trifolium; species Trifolium fragiferum. Next base: position 53,436,701 of record OX940789.1, read on the forward strand.
AAAAACACCGCGCCGCGATTGCGGCCGTGACAGCCGCTATTCACACCTAGCAAGAGCATACATCAAGAAGTGGACGGCGATCACGGCGGAAAGCTCAACCTCCATCATTGAAGTCGCGACCATAGGGAGAAGCTGCAACTGTCTTAAACCAGATCTGACGAACTGGATAGGAGAAGCTATCCACGGTGGTTTTTCAAGAACATGAAGCAAATCACGGTGGATGAGTCGCCGGCGATTGCTTTAACAACCCCAAAAGGGTTTTGGAGATGGTGACCCTATGATGGCAGCAGTTATGTTATTAGACAGTTACAGAATGAATAGGGAAACTGAAGGAAAAACTGGTAAGCAATTAATTGGGACTCTAAGTCTTGTAAGGGAGAGACCAAGACTCTCGAATTTCTTGGATAGGAATTTCGTTGCAAGTTGCAACCACATACTATCTCTTTCCTTAATTCTAGGTTATTTCCAAGTGTTTTTTATTGTGAAGAACTCATCTTTCGTTCTAACTCTGATACAGCAGTAAGAGATTATTGCAATTAAAATATTTGTTTTCTTTTAAATTTATCAACATTGATATTAGATACCAGTATCTATCAATAAACTAATTGTATAAAAAGTTTTATTTCAGAGAAATATTTACCATAGAATGCTCGTGAGGATTTGCAGAAGTTGCAGTAGAAAAAATAAACGAAGGAACAGCTCCATATACTGCAATTGGAATGGAGATGAATTGCATTCAAATTTCAATTTAAAATTTAAATATAAGTATAGAGCAATAAATATGAAGACATTTCCTGAATTCCACAAACCATGTGAGCAGAGTCGCCTAAGCCTCCTTAATATAAGAGCGGTATGACATCCAAATGCTCCCTTGTAGGTATGAGTTTCATCAATTACCAGAAACCTAATTGGTCAAGAGTGAGTAAACCTCTCCACAATACGACTAAGCAATATTTGATATAAAAACCAAACTATATGATTTTATAATATGATTGAATATTCCAGATAAAATACCTTAGATTCGATAAAATCCGGCTAAATAGCCTATGGTGGGGCAAGATTGATATGTGTAACATATCTGGATTTGTGATTAACTGCAGTATATATAATATAAAATGAAGCATTTTTCACCACAATCTTTAGTCTAAAGAAGGAATTAGTTATTACTTATTAGATTACCAGTCTAGAATTATCACGTAACCATGTCCTTTCACTATGAGAAGTGTCGCCATCATATACACCAATATTTAAGTCAACATCAAATTCTTTCGTCATGTTTAACAAAGATCTTAATTGATCTTGAGCTAACGCCTGCCAGCATGAAATAATTTAGTTTTCTAATTACAACAACCTCTGGGAGAGAAATAGTGAGGGAGAGGGAGTGTATGATTATCCCCAAGCACTTCGAATTTAGAATGAGAAATTAAATAACTGACTGAAAACAAACCTTTGTGGGAAATATGTACAAAGCACATGACGATGAATTCTCAAACAACTCTTCTAGAACAGGCAGGTTGTAGCAAAGAGATTTTCCACTAGATGTCATTGTGGCCACAACAACATTCTTCCCGAGAAGGGAGGCTTGTATAGATTCTGCCTATGTAAACCATGTGATAGAAAATATTTTAGAAACTATTATCTACAAAGGCACATTTTTACATATTAAACTCATACCTGGTGACTATACATTTTGGAAACTCCAATATACTGTAGTGCAGATCTCGTTTTCTCCGATAGTTCAGTTGGGATCTCACTGTAAATGGCTTTTCTGGCACATATGTCTTCAATATGCACAATCTGCATTAACCGTACATTCATAATTTAGTGCTGAGCTAAGTCATCTTATGTAATTAGTAAAATTAGAGCCATTATAGTCCTTGTAATCATGACTTTGCAGCTTAAATGGACCAATGAAATCTAATTGAGACAAACAGATTCATTCATGTTTTCTTGTTTTCACTTTATTAATATGGTGGTATCTAAAGCCCGGTGAGAAACTCTAATCAAAGTGCTCACCCGGTGAACCCAACGACCATGAAAGAAGGGCTGTCATGGACACATTTAGATAGATTGCCATTTCATTTAGGAGTAGTAGATCTTAGCGGGAGACATAATGAAAAGCTTTGTAAGTTTAAATAACCAACCAGATCCAGCAAATCATATGAAATTAAGGTTTTCATGTATTATACTTCCATAAGCACGAAATAGTGATTATTACGGTAAAAAAGAAAAAACCTGTCCTTCAGATCCAATTCCTTTCTTAAGATGCTCAACCATGTCCACAGCCATTAATGACTTTGTGTCCTGCCAAGTCAAGAATAACTGATATAACTAATACTCTACATTCTATCATAACATCATAAATTAACCATTTATGGGTTGCAGCAGAAAAGTATATACAGCTTGAGCAACACAACAAAAAGAAGCTAAAAAGTATGGTTGATTTACTTTTCTCTTGATCAATAACTAGTTTCCAAGCAATATATATATAAAAAGTATGGTTGATTTACTTTTCTTTTGACATGCAATATATATATAAACATCAACTATCTATCAGAAATTTTGCTAGTATATAAAATATATGTAAGAACTTGAGAGGTTTGAATTTTGAATTCTTACCCGGCCATATTATTTTGTTTTGGATGGGTAATTATTATGTTATTAAACCAGTTGACCAATAAAGAAAAAGAAAAAAGATAATTCCAGTCAAGCCTTTCAGTTAGTAAAAACTAAAAAATGCTTTAGATTTAAAATATAAAAACCAACATTTTATTTTACTCTAATGCTGTTTATCTATAAGTTCTGATATACGATAAGCTTTCATTTTTTAATTATATACATAGAACTAAACAATTTAAAATGAATAGGTCACAAGATGAATACACACATGACACCCAATGTGATCCGTGTCAGGTCTTGAGGAATTTGAGCTTCTCTTTACACGTTTTGATTTGCTTCCTATTCTGGTAAAATCACAGTCCTTGACTACTGCAAGCAGTTCTTCGAAAGAAATTCTCACATTCATCTCATCTCCAATTTCAAACTGAAAATAAGATCGATAGCAATGCACATTATTCAACATCACAAAATTACTGACATGAGCAGTTTATTTGATGTTATGTTTTTATTTTGGTCTCTTAAAGATGAGTTTAACACAATGTTCTTTAGATGAAGTGGTCACACTCACATAACTAGCATGTGACTTTATACTCAGCTTTGCACATAAGTCTTTCGAGCCTTCGAAAATAAGGGTAAGTTTTGTAAATAATGTTGAGTTATTATAATAAGTTACTACAATAAGACTATATGCGAACTTGCAGTGAATATAAATGAGTCTACAATGGATCATTCCTGCTAGTTATGAAGAAAAAAATACCTGAATCTGCTCAAAAGCCCACCCCAGATATTTTCGGAAAGAACTGTCCCTTCGCTTTAATGTGCTGACAATCTTTGAAATATAAAACGACTTGCGAGCTATGAAACATGTCAAGAAAAATAGAAAGAAAAAAACCATCCTCGTGAAAGAATATCACTGAACTTTTCTAAACAACAGTACACATTTTAGTTGTACCTCTCTTAGGATTATCTTCAATTTGATCTTCATTGCTAGTTGAATGACTTACTACAACAATGACATCACCAAAACTCGCCTTCTCTATGTCATTTACAAAACTTACTAGCTGCAAAGGATTCAATACATAGATTAGAGCACATAATGGAAGCCTAAAATTTGTTACTTAACAGAACAAGTGTTATTACTCCAAAAGCCTTACCTTTCGTTTATACTATATTAGGCATACTAACATCTTAACAGGAATCATAAGGTGGCAAAGCATGTACAACATATAACCTTTTAAATAAAAGAAATAAACTTAGACAAACCAAAAATAAATAAAACATTGAGATAATATTTATCAAATTACATGAGGACAAAGAAGGGAAAGATGCTTCATGTCATGGAGACCAAGTTTGACTCCAAACTTCGAAAACTGATCAAGTCCTTCTTCCAGTAGACTCGTGGTGACCTTCCTACCCTGCAAATGAAGAAATGCGGAAAAAATATTTACGAAAACAAACGCCTTCACAACCGTCTTCAACCACGGTGGACACAAGCAAGTAACACCAACACCGTCATTGCCACAAGCTCCCTTCATCAAACATGCTCTCTTGAACAACTTGCAATGTCCAAGAGGCAACTTAGATAAACAATTCACCGACTCCAAAACCTTCGAAAAAACCTCACAATTACTCTCTCCAAGAACACTCTCATTAGTACATTCCAATGTATTCAATATCAAATGATAAGGAAGCTCTATCTCTTTCTCAGAACTCAAACCCCTTTTGATTTCAACCTCTACAGTTGTCTCTTTATTCCTTTCCACATTAGATACATTAGTATCATCAATTTTTTCAGTTGTTTCGCATAATTCAGACAAATCTTCCATTATATTAGACCATGTTGTATCCGCGAGATTAGATGTTGAAGCATTGCAAGCAACATTTGGTGAAGACAAAACTGAATCCGGTTTCTCCGATTGAGTTAGTTCCTTCCTGGCGAACGGAACCAAAACGACAAACTCTCCAGATTGAATGATATAAGAACCAATTTCATCATGCAATTGCAATTTATTTCCCTGAAACCAAAAATGCGTATGAATACATTATCATCGCAATCATAGTTAAACTAAAATGATGTGCAAATACAAATAGTTTCGATTTTACTCCTCTTAAAAATATATTTTTTCAATTTAGTCCTACAAATATGTAACATTTTGCTTTTGATCCTTGTTTTGTTTTAGTCCTTAAAAAATTGATTCATATTTGAATCGGTCCTTGTAATATGTAAAATATTTTATTTTAGCCCTCAAAATAAATCAATCGTTTGTCACGATCTTCAGGTTTAAAACCCATAGAAGCGCAATCGTAAACATGTTCCAGCACACACTGGGATGACGAGGAGACCACCAACGCCACCATTTGAGAGCACAACCGCTCATTGCCGCTACAGCAAGTGTCATTTTCTCCTCCTCCGATATGCCTCGCACCATGCAATATTTATCAACGCAAAGCACCCAAAAATAGGCATCATAATGTCCATTAAACACTAATATCTCCATGGTTTTAGAGGTATGAGCGCTCAATGAAAGCACCAATGTTAGGGTTGGGAAAATAAAATTACTCTACTTCGAGGGTAGAAAAGCCTCCTAAGAAAAAGATAAGAAGAAAAGACTAATTTCTCATTTTTCATAATAGGACTTTCCATAACCAAAATACTAACAAACTTATTCTAGAATATAGATGAGTCATCATTACATTTAATTTTGGACTTAGATACTAATTTGGGCCTCTAGGATCATAACAGAGACTGTAACCACTTGATGTCAGAACTTGGCCCGAACCAGATTAAACCGGCGGTAAAATGCCAAAAAAAATAACAACCAAGACTAATTTTAACATAAACATATTTTGCAAGACTAAAAGCAAAATGTTATATAATTGCAAGGATTAAAATAAATAAAAAATTCGAATTCTAAAATGCTATTGACTCTACAATAGTTTATGAATTACAAACTTATGAAATTGATGAAGAAGAATGAAAATGCAATAAAGTTTAGTAAAAGAGTAGAGAGAGTGTGTGTGTGCCTTGAAAAAGAGATGGAAATTGGGGGAATTGGTGGCGGGAGGGAAACAGTTGTTGAGGAGAAGCTTGAGGTGTTGGACGGTGGCAGAGGGAGTGATGTGAAGAATGATAGATTCGCCAGTTAGGGTTCGAATTTGAATTTCATTCCTGTTGCTTTCTTCCATTGATGTCCTCGCTTGCACCTGCGTGGGAAATGTTTTCGGCGCTCTTCGTTTTCTTTTCTATGGCGTTTTTTATAAGTTCAAACAAAAACTGAATAAGCCCCCGTTTAGTTTATTTTTGAGTTTATGCAAACAGCTTATGCAATTTTTATGTATTATTATAAGTTTGTTAAGGTAGTTTATGATAAAATAGCTTATAAAAATATAATTTTCACTAGTTTGAATTTATAAAATAAAATAAAATATAATTTATATTGCATAAGTTGTTTGCATAAGCTCAAAAATAAGCTAAATCTATCCATAAACTATCTATCTCTTGGAATTGGAGGTCAATGCTAAGTGGTCCACCGTGGACAAGTGGTCAATACTACTATAACGAATACGAATTTTACAAAATCGACCGTTGGATTGAAAGTTTATATCATATAGATCATCCATAAAAAAAATTAGAAAAATTGAAAATCATTTGATATGTTATTGAGATCCATAAAGATTAACGGTTTATTAAATACTGTAAATCTTAATGAGTCCCAAAAACATATCAAATGATTTTCAATTTTTCTAATTTTTTCTGTGGATGATCTATATGATATAAACTTTCAATCCAACGGTCGATTTTGTAAAATTCGTATTCGTTATAGCGTTGGTCCACCATGGACCACTTGAATAAGTGGTCCATATTAGAATTGGCCTGGAATTGGATCCTCTCATTCATAATTTGTCTCCTTCTCTCTCCTTCTATCAATCTTATCCATTTGATCAATCTAATGGTTGATAATTTGAAAGAAAAAAAACCAAATAACTTCAAATCCCTAAATCTGGAAAAGGGCCAAATAACTCGAGCTACACAAAAACACCGACACAGCTCTTGGCTGCATGACGCCGACGACCGAAAATATAGCAGCGGCGACATGAGAGAAGAAGCACAAGACAATAAGCAAATCTGTTGAGATGAAGAAGTATCATATCAGTGAGTAAAGATAATTCTTTTACAAATGTTCCTTGAAGATTTGCATGGTTTAAATCTATTCCTGCAACAACTACTGAAGCAAAAACTGTTGTAGAAGTTATTTCATTTTCAGGATTTGCACAGAAAATTCCTTTGTATGAACAAACATTTGAAGCAACCCAAGAATATAGAATCTTTAAAGGGTCACACGTTGAATTAATCTAATTCCTTTTCCACATTAAACTTTAATTTAGGATATTTTTTATAGAACAAACAGAAGAAAAAGAAGAAATGTCGTGTCTCAGACCACCGTGCATTCCGTCGGTGCATCACCGGTCACCGTAAATAATAGTTGTTGGTGGTGTAGTGGGAAGCTAATGGGTTGAGGAGATGTATTGTTCACATTCAGAATCTGGACATTTAGTCAACTAATAATGAGCTTGTTTTTTTAATTTTATTCTGATGGTTTCTCATTCCACCCCGTCATTCTTTTTCACCCCCCAGAAATTCAATTTTACCCTTGATTTTACCTCCAAAAAGTTCGGTACACGAGTACTGAACTTTTTCGATATTGAAAAATAGGTGTTTTACATCGTTAAAAAGTTCAGTACGCGTGTACTGAACTTTTTTTCAAGGGTTAAAAATGAAAACCCAGGGGGTGAAAAAGAAAGCTGGGAGGTGGGGAAAGAAATCTTCTTTTATTCTCAATTAAATTTTGAACAATAAGATCGATCAAACAGTCAAGATCTAAGGAAGGAGAGAGAAGGAGAGAGTGGTTGAAGGAGAGGATTCAGATCCCAATCTCTTTAGTCCATAAACTAACAAAATATATTAAATACGGGAAATTCTAATATAGATCACCTGACGAATAATTTTACAAAATTTTTGAATTGAAAATTTATATCACATAGATCATTTATAATTTTTTTTTAGAGAAATTGAAAATCATTTGATATGATATTCAAACTCATTAAGATTAACGGTTTATGAGCTTTTATTAAATACTGCTAATCTTGATAACTCTCAATAACATATCAAATGATTTTTAATTTTTCTAATTTTTTTATGGACGATCTATATGAAATAAACTTTCAATACAACGGTATACTTTATAAAATTTATATTCGTTATAATAGTATTGATCATTTGTCCATAATATTAGCCTATCAAATAGGGCGAGTTCTAGCGTGAGCAAGTGGATCGTATCTCTCACCCTTGTGAGACTGGATTTCAACCACTAGATGAGTTAAACGGATGTGATGCTGTACTTGGAGAGAGAAAATTTCCTATAGTTTATTGCAGGTGAAAGACATACCATTATATTAGCTGGCAAACCCCAAAGCACACATAAACCGGCCCAAACGCAATAATTTTTTTGACTCCTATTTCAAATATATGACTAATTCTAATATGGACTAGTGGGACAAGTGGTCTATGATGGACAATGAATTTCTTTTTTGAGGCAATGAATATTAACCTATAGATTGATCTTTAACCACCAACATACCATGCACTCCTCACATGTGATCCTTCTTTTAATTCAACTTCTCTTTTCTTTCGGTCAAATTTCCCTCTCTTCCATTTTTTTTTCACAGTTATAATTGTGCTTGAGAAAAAGAAAAAAAGACTTTTTTTATAATACTCTTATTAAAATATTAATAATTGTTCTTCCACAAAAAAAAAATTTAATAATCTTAATCTTATCTTAATCTTAATTATAATATAAGTAAGGTTTGCCCCTTCTTAAAACCCTAATTAGTAATCACTTAACCCTAATTTTTTTCCTCCTAATTCCTCTTTTAACTACCATCCAACTACCATCTCATTTATTGCGTATTCAAATTTGAATTTCAAATACAACATTGAAAAAATGATAAAGAAAAATGCATTGGGATTATGTTTGCATTGAGGGTAAAATATAGACTTAACAATTCACTTCCTAATTAATAGCATATATAATTTTTATTTACCTAAAAATTAAACTTTTTTTTTTATCTTTCACTATCTTTTTCTCTTTCTCTCCATTATGATATTTCTTTCCATATCTTTCTCAGCGTTATTTTTTTTTTCTTTCTTTTCTCCATTTTTTTTCTTTTTCAACCTCATTTTTCGTTCTCATCTTTCTTTCTTTGTTTATTCATTCTTTCTTATATGTGTATGTAGTTTATTCATTCTTTTCTATATGTATATGTAATTTTTAAATAAAATATTTAAATAATATATTAATATTTATTAAATTTATAAAAATCAATTAGACGAATTTCTAACCCGTCAAGCACGGGTGTGAACACTAGTTGTTCTCAAAAGTTAAATCCAAAAATTCAACAACTCATTCCTTCATCATCAATATCATCGCTCACCACCATCATTACCAAAAACACCTCCAACATCATTTCATGATGTTTCTTTGCTGCAAATGAGCAACGCAATTTCGGATTTCGGTTTGGAAACAAAGAATATCATGTTTCATCTTCGTCATCAAATTCAACAAATCAGATCCACAAACTCAGAAAGAAAGGAATAAGCCCCATTTCACAAAAATAAAACCCAGATCTAACATAAGAAAGATGAATTGGTTTTCCAAGTCTTTATTGTTGTAATTAAATTTATGTAAATATAAAAAATCAATGAAAAAATCATCTATCATCATCAACACCAACCCAGATTCATCACCACCATTGCATCATTCTGGGTGATGTTAGAAATTTACATTGAAACACATGAGGATTTGAGCAAATTCAATGACTATAATTATGCTTTACTTTGGATGATGAATGATGCAGAGGAGTATTTATCTTGTTTGTTTTGTTTTTTGAATAAGAGCAGTGGAGTCTTTATAAAAGAGTTGTTAAAGAGAGAAGACAATTTGAGTTGGGACTTGGGATGTTAAATATGGCGGCGAGGACGGTGATGAATCTGTTGAAACACAGATAATTTCATATTCTAAACCATTAGATTAATAGTAAAAATAAAACTAATAAGAACAATTGTCGCGTCTATATTTTAATAAATTAAAGGCAAAATTATATATTTGGTCCTTTATCTTATTTTTTTGTAATATTTTGGTCTTTTATCTTTTATTTGTAACATTTTAGTCATTTATCTTATATTTGTAACACTTTGGTCATTTATCTTTTATTTGTAACACTTTACTCCTTTATCTTTGGCTTAATTCATACTTTGGTCCTTTATGTTTATTTTAGCTCTCAATTTGGTCCCTTATGTTTTAAAACACTCACGTTAGTCCTTTATGTTTTGAACGTTACTATTAAATGGTCCCTTCCGTCAAATCCGTAAAGTCATGAAAACATGTTTATGAAAATAGCACATTTGAAAGATTCATTCACAATGCACAACTCATATAGTTACTCACATAGAAATCATGGTAAAGGACATTCAAATAATCTACAAATAAATATATCATGTTGTATTCATCTAAAGCCTCAATAATTCAAAAATGACATATCACCAACATATGCATAATCTACACAAGGATACACAAATAAATACCTACATGAAATCTCTCATCCTTAAATCATCAACCTAAGAGTTTGGTCATGGTAGAAGAATAAACATTTCATACATCGAATTCTAAATAACTCAAGGATTCACATTTATGTACATAAATCATGCAAGGAAACAATTAACTTAGCATGGTAATCAACCTAATCAAATAAGATCATCAAATTCCCATCACATTGAATTCATTCATTCCTAAAATTTCACAAAAGAAAGAATGATACAATTAACAACTCCCTAAAAGGCATTGCAACAATTTACGAATATAGTGCATATCATTATCCATCAAATACAAATCATTCTAAGCATACTTATCACTTAAATAATTTCAAAATACTTCAACCATGATTAACAATAATTATTTGTAAGACAAATCGAACGCACAAGAGCATGACACAACATTTCACATAAGCATATCATACAAGATAAATAATTAACTTACACGACGTTCAATTATCTACACAAAATCATGAAAGCATTTAAGGAGCATACATATCTTCTCTAAATTTTTTAAAAAATTACAATCACATCAAAACAAGAAAAGATATATATTTCATAGCAACAAACTCCAACACTCAACGAATCATACTCATATAAGTATATCCATGCAAGAAAACAATTTAGCTTAAAATGGTAATTAACATGGTAGAATAAACTAGTAAAAACATGCACAATGCATTTACCAAATCTATCTTAGGCAATTAGCATAGTCATATAACTTACAAATAATGAAAAGAACAAATCAAGTCATTCTCATGGTCATAATCTAGTGCATGTTACAACTAACATATCCTAGAATCCATATAACTTTATTACCAATTCTTAGTCTATAACTTTCATAAAAATTGGTTTAACATACTCAAAAGAAAATAATTTAGATTCCAACAAGAGTCACACATATAGTCTAGAATTAATACTAGTTCCAAAATTATCTCATGTTGTAAAGAGCTACACAAAAGATACACAAAAGGACATGCATAATAATACACATAAGAGCATGTTCAAGAATACACATAAACTTCACTATAACAGTTTAATGAAACTATAAAACATACTCAAGTACCATTTGAATCTACGTTGCATAAAAATAAATTCCATTACCCTATACAAGTAATTATCATAAATAAATCATCACAACATTCATTCATGACATATGCACAAAATCACACTTATTTCATATAACATTGATTTTCATCAACAAATGAATCTTTACTAATATGCGAACATAATTATTTTAAATAAAACAATATAACAAGAAGACATCATCATTTAAGTCATTATCTTGAAATAAGAACAACAATCATGGATGCATATTAATCATTAATTATACACAATTATATCATGTTATAATCATCCATTCATTATGAAATCATAAATAAATAAATAAAATCATGTCAAAACTACACAAAGATTATAACTTTAAGCACATACAACTATTATAATCATAAAAGCATAACATTCATCATGAATCAACATTAAAGGACACATACTCATTACTTGACTTACAACTAAGATAATTATATATCTTATCAAGTACTCACCAAAAGAACGAATAACATAATCTAATTAATATTCACTCATAGTTCATGAATAAACAATCACCAAGTATATTCATAAAATAAACACATCTCAACTTATCAATATTTATGAAGCAATAGATTCATAAGTCAACACCAAATAAAACACAAGTTTTAAGAATTAAGCAAACCAACATGCGACAAAATTCAAGAAACTAATCATACATTTGCAAAATAGTTTAAATCGTGACTAAGGTGCAAGTGTAGCTACAACAATTAAATCACAAGAATCACAATCAATCACACAAACAGACGAGTGACACCATGCCCACTTAGTCTGAATGCACAGACCTGCTCTGATCGACACTTAACTCATACGGTCCGAAGATAACCGGAGCTCTGATACCAAATTGTAACACCCAAACCCGTATTTAAGAAAATACTACCTTTATAAAAACATCTTTCAAATTGCGCAACGGAAAATAAAACTTGATTTATAAAATTGGTGGTTCGAGTATTACAAGCTTCATCAAAACGATTACTAACAAGTTTAATTAGTAAAACATCGTTATACAAAATAATTCTAAAACTCGATACATCCTCAATTAATTAAAATAAGTGATAAAGACTCTATATACATCATAGAAAATAATCCCATCCCCGTGTCACATCAGAGCGGAGCTTCGCTGACAACTCGATCACAAACATAACCTGAAGATCTGGAACCCAAATCCATCACATACACAAAACAGAGGGTTAGATAATATAACCAGAAAAGAGACTAAGTGCAAGAACACACTTAACACTTAGGACATATCATACTTATGTCTAACAATTCAATTCATAAGCATACATTAATCATATGTAATTCATAACACATAATCATACACATACAACGCATCACAATAATATCATATCCTCAATCAATTGGCAAAGTATACGCATCATCATCAAATATTCATCAATTATCTCATAATACATTTAATCACTTAAATTAAGGATTACCAATCAATGCCAATTACCAAGTATCACATTTATTCACATATTCCTAATGCAACTAATGTCAGTTACATAATGTCATGTCACCCTAGACACAACTATATGCATGTGGTACCCTCATCAAGTTCAGTTTAAAGTCCTGAGAGACTTCTCATCAAGTTCAGTTTAAAGTCCTGAAAGACTTCTCATCAAGTTCAGTTTAAAGTCCTGAAAGACTTCTCATCAAGTTCAGTTTAAAGTCCTGAGAGACTTCTCATCAAGTTGACTCATGCATGCATGAATGATCACATACCACATCATGATGATAACCCTACACAAATACATATGAATAAAAGGACACCCCTCCTAATATTCCTCATCAAATATGTATCAATCTCATCATGGTATCATCAATAAGGTATTCATCCAAGCACACATGTCATAAAGTAATTCATTTATCTCAACTCAATTAGACATACAATTATTATTATCAATCACTAAATAATAATCTTCACCATAATCAATCATCATTTATCAAGTCATATATGCATATACATAATCATAGACATCATCAACTCCATACAACATCTTCTCAATTTATATATAATCCAAACATAACACATTGCTAACTAATCTCTAATCATCATATATCATTAGTTAATCAACGTGATCATTAACTAAGTCTTGTATCTCATAAACCATCACACATATCATATACATACATAAGGTTCATCTCATACTTCAAGTCAACAATTACTAAAACAATCATTCAACCTTAAGCATATTATTCACATATCCTCAAGATATAACCAATCTAATCCTATGACATTTCATAAGATCATAATCTAATCATTTTATAAGCATGCAAATCATTACTAATTATTATCACTTATTCACACATGAACATACACTTTAATTCATCATCTATTCATCGACATGCACATATTTAATAAAAGTCTCAAACACTACCAAATAGCCTTCCTAATTAAAGTGCTCTTCGATAGCTAACCATAGAAACAAACGGCATCGAAAACGGATTAGAAACGACCCCGAAATCATCAAAACAAGCAAGAGTGCGCGGCTGAAAAATCAGGGGCGCGTGGCACGCAATTCCACCCTATTTGCCACTGTTTTCATGCGTGGCACGCACCAGGGGAGGCGTGGCACGCGTGTGCATGTGCTGGTACGCGTTTTTCTCAAAAAAAATCACTTTTTAACACCCTATAAGCACTTATTTGACCCTATAACTCATATATAACATATCTAAACATGTTCATACTTAAAATCACTTATTTAGACTCTTAAACAACTCAAGAAACAATTTATATAAAAGCTTTGAAACTCTTTGAATTATAAAAACTCATATATTCAACAACAACCCATTTATTGCATCAAAGCTTAATCATACAAGTTCATATATCATAACATGTTGATGAAGGAATAAAATCATAGAAGTACAACTTAAAGCATCATCAAACATCATTTCATGTCATAAATCATATATTTTCATGTATTAACTCATGAAACCCATTTATCATATAATCAATCAAAATCAAAGTTCAAGTAATCAACTTTATCATGGATTTCATACAACAATCATAAGTAGAAGCATATTATACATGAATCATTATCAAACCTTCAATTATAAACACCTTCCCAAAACCCTTTTCTTCCCAAAACCCAAAATGAGTGAAGAGAGTTTGGGTGTGGAGTCATAGACAAACTCCCCTCTCTTTGATCACCCAAAATTATATTATCTAAACCTCTTACCTTAGATTGAAGCTTTAAATCTCTAAGCTCTACACTTGGACTCCCTTCTACACCTTCAAGCTTCAAGATTTCCCTCCTTTGTTCATGCATTTCTTCACTTTTTCCCCATTATTTTCCAATTCCGAACTGCTATATTCAGAACAGGATTTCTCCCACCTCAGACCTTATTTCGACGATCCCAACGGTCAAAAGTTGTGTTTGGATGTTAGGAACCTACCCTCAAAATCTCGTCAAGATCCGACGGTTAACGAATCGGGAATTTAAGTTTTAGTGAGACTGTTGTAAGGAAAATGGGATTTGTTTCTCTACTCTCATTATTTCTCTATTTCAAAACCCTCTCTCATTTCTCTTTCTTCCTACACCAAAATTTGTGACAAATGAACTTCTCTCTCTAATTTTCCCCTTTTATAACTAGGTTACCCCTCATCAATTACCAAAACACCCTTACTAACTTAACCTAGGTCCAATACCAAAGCGCAACTCTCAATCTATCATAACTTTACTCTTTACTACTCATTTCATTCAATTAATAAATGAAAACCACATAATTAATAATAATTAACTCCTTCTAATCCTAATTAAGGCTCTCAACTAGATTAATGATTCTAATAGATTACTAAACTACCCTTCACTTAGCCAGAACATAATTATTCATAAAATCACGAAATCACATATATTCAGTTAAATAAATATATAAGAATATATAATCACACAAAATCCTATTTATTAAAATACGGCTGTTACAACTGATGTATCCCACTTGAATAATAAACATAATATGGACCACTTTTTCGTATGGTCCATAGTAGATCTATATTTAAAAAATATTTAAAATATTATAGATAATATATGTTTATGTTTGAAACTGTAATTTTTATGATTAAAATAATGACTTAATTAACTCTGATTTAATGAAAACAACATATAATAAATATGTAACTCGTATTAAGTTGACGTTAATAATGCCATTTTTTAGCAATAAATTAAAAATGTGAAGAGTCGTAGTTAAATCGGTGTTAATTAAGTCATTATTTTAAACATAAAAATGAAAATAATCATTAAATTACAGATTCAAACATACACATATACTCTCTTTGCAAGCCGGCCCTAATTTCTTTTTTCTTGAAGTCTTCTTCTTCTTTCACCGGTGAGGGGTGATTTTAGGTCATTTTGGCCTAAAATCACCCATTTGCATCTTTTTTTTTTCTCGTTTTTAATCCAAATAAGTGATTTTCACATAGATGAAGTTTTTTAGTTGTTGCTTTTGTTGTGATTTCGTCGTCTTAGTGCGACGTTGTGTTGTTCGTTGTCATCGATACAACGTTTGATTTCTCGTCTTGAAGAAGTGATCCATATTAAAATTTGTCATGCTTTAAACCCATATATTTGGACTAACAAACAAATGACGAAAAAAAATTGATGATCGGACTCCGAATATATAGACAAATTGTAATAACAGTCACACTGAAAATCTAGTTTTAATGAAAGGGTCACGAACTTTGGTTGAAACTACCGATTTTGGTTGGAGATTTCAAATTTAATCAATCCGACCGTTCAATATCACATAATTGGACAGACAAACGAATGGGAAATATTTTTTTTTACGATCCGACTCCGAAATTGATAAACATATTGTAATAACAGTCTCTTCAAAAATCTAGTTTTAATGAAAGAGTCGTGAACTTTGACTGAAACTACCGATTTTGGTTGGAGATTTCAAATTTAATCAATGCAGCTGTTTAATATCAGCTAATTGGACTGACAAACGAATATGGAAAAGAATTTTGATGATCGAACTTCGAATGAATAGATATATTGTAATAACAGTCTCATCGGAAATATAGTTTTAATGATAATGTCATGAATTTTACCTAAAACTACCAATTTTAACTATAGATTTTGAATTCGTCAAAAAAAAAAACTATAGATTTTGAATTTAATTAATCCGACAGTTGAATATCACATAATTAGACTAACAAACGAACAAGAAAATGAATTTTGATGATCAGACTACAAATGGATAGACAGATTGTAATAATAGTCTCATTGAAAACCTAATTTTAATGAAAAGGTCATGGAGTTTACTTAAAACTACCAATTTTAATTGGATATTTTGAATTTTATTAACCATTTGACCTTTTGGTAAAAATACATCAGACTCATTTATCTTATTTATTTGTAACATGTTGATTCTTTATTTTTTATTTGTAGCATATAAGTCCTTTATCTTATTTTTGTCCTTTATTTTTTTTCTTCCATACAAGTCCTTTACCTTTTATAACTGGATCATATAAACCTTTTTTCATTTTTTTTAATTAAAAAAATGTTGATATTTATTTTTTAAAACCTCTTTTTATTATTATGAATTTTTAAAATAAAAAAAATAAAAATCAAAACAGTATTCATCTTCATCTTCTACCCACAACAACATCAGCGTTAAAATAATAAACTAGAACAAACTTCGTTATCAAACTCCTCACCATCAACACATATACTAAATGGTTTCTTTATTCTTTTGTTCCCAATTTCCATCTCTCATCTTTACCCACTTAAATTCATTTATCCTCCATTAACTCAGACCCTTCTTCTCAAACTCTTTCATCAAACCATAACCTTCTTCTCTAACCCTTTGATTTTAAAACAGAAATTAAACAAAGAAAACTAATAATCAAAGCAAAATCACAACATCATCTTCAGATCTTGCGTCTGTTTCGCGAGTAGGAAGAAGACTAGTCCAGTGAAAGTGAAGTATTTAATTGATATCAAATTTCAATCTTGACGAAGTAGTGAAACTATCAATAATATTAATTAAATTTTCAAATATGTGTTAAAAGCAATTTTCATTGCGTATGGTATAGATGGAGCCATTGTTCACCTACAATAAGTTGCAGGCATTTTCCTCTCTCCAGGTACAACATCATAACCGTTTAACTCATCCAGTGGTTGAAATTCAGTCTCTCACGGGTGAGAGATACGATCCACTCGCTCACGCTAGCCCTCGCCATCAAATAGGGTGGGGTTTAGTATACACAAATTGTAAGATTTGGGCATGGGTGCACAAATTTTGAAGTTCAATTTTTAGCCATTAATGAATATAATAATGGTTAGGATTAAAGACTGGAAAATTGTTGTTGACTTATTGTATGAAAGTGTTCCAAATTTTTTTTATTCTTTTTATATTAGTATTGTTTTTTGTTTGAAAACTCAAATCAAAATCCATCAGATTTGTGACCTATCTGAAGAGGGAGGTTATTTTCGCCTACCATCCTTTCACAGGCTAAAACCCCCAAATCGCAGTAGAATTCCCAATTGCAATTGCAATATCGTTGCTTATTAGTTATTACTACTTGCGTTTCTTATCTGTTTCAAAAATAGGTGGCTAAGAAAGTGATTTGTGTTGTGTTTACCTTGCTTATTGTTGCTTATTGCTGCTTGCCTTTCTAAACTATAGGAAGGTTCCTGGGTTTTATGATGGAGAGTGGAAAAATTGTGAGGGAGTAAAAATTTAAAGAATGGGACATGAAGAGGGAACAAAAAAAAAAAATAGAAACAGGTTAACGAAAATAGTGTTTGTTGAATCTTTTGGTGTGTTGAATTTTTCTGGATGAATGAGATTTTGGGTTGAAGAGGAAGATGATTGTTTTTTCTAAAAAAAAAATTAAAATTATTTTATTAATTAATTAATTTAATTATTTGGATTTATTTAATAATTAATACTATATATTATCCATGCAAAAAATTGACCAAATCAGCCCAAATTTTAAGGACATTTTTAAATTTTTTCTAATATTGCAAGAGTATTAATCAAAATTTTTACTTTACGGATTAAAATCAAAATGAATTATATTTGCATGGATCAAAATCATATTTAAATCTATTTTAATTTAATTTTTACAAGGAATTATGTTTCTAATCATATAATAATATGATGCGTTAAAAAATCAAATAATAATACACGTGTCTATTTTTTTTTAAAAATTAAGCGGAATATATCCTATTAAAATGCACGTTTAATTTTTTATAATATTTACGCGAGTCTATATTTGTTTTTGGTTGTCCTTTGAAAATACTCTTATAAAAAGAGACTAATAAAAATCTCAAGAGGGTCTTATATTTAGGGACGAGGATAGCAACTTCTATGAGAACCTATATTTCAACTCATATATTAATATGCTTGTGTTTAATTTTTATTTCTACGAGGACT
This sequence comes from Trifolium fragiferum, assembly GCA_954870985.1. Lineage (NCBI taxonomy): Eukaryota > Viridiplantae > Streptophyta > Magnoliopsida > Fabales > Fabaceae > Trifolium > Trifolium fragiferum. Next base: position 53,455,440 of record OX940789.1, read on the forward strand.
TATATTTCTAATCATTTAATAATATGTGCGCCTATCTTTCAAAATCTTAGTTACTTCAAAGTTAGTAGTGGGTACATGTTTTTAGCCTTTTATTTCCTTGTTATTAAAGTCGATCCATATATTCAGAGTTCGATTGTCAAAAAAATTATTCTCATTTGTTTGTCAGTTTAATTAGGTGATATTGAACGGTCGAATTGATAAAATTTAAAATCTTCATTTAAAATCGGTGTTTTAGCAAACTTCACGACCCTTTCGTTAAAATTAAATTTCCAATGAGACCGTTATTACAATTGTTCTATACATTCGGAGTTTGATCGTTAAAATTTGCATTCTAATTTGTTTATTAGTCCAATTAGGTGATATTGAACGGTCGAATTAATAAAATTTGTAATCTTTGGCCAAAATTGGTAGTTTTAAACAAACTTCATGAACCTTTCATAAAAACTAGATCTCATATATACGAGATTGTGATAAATTCTAATATGGACCACTTATTCAAGTGGTCCATGGTGGATTAACGTTATAATGAATACGAATTTTACAAAATTCACCATTGGATTTAAAGTTTATATCATATAAATCATCTATAAAAAAAATAGAAAAATTGAAAATCATTTGATATGTTATTTGGGACTTGTTAAAATTTACTGTATTTAATAAACCGTTAATCTTTATGGGTCTCAATAACATATCAAACAATTTTCCTATATTTTTTTTATGGATGATCTATATGATATGAATTTTCAATCCAACAGTGAATTTTATAAAATTCGTATTCATTATAATAGTATTAATCACCTGTCTACGGTGGACCACATAGCATTGCACATGAGATTGTTATAACAATCAGTATATACATTCAAAGTCCAATCATAAAAAATCTGATTATCATTTGTTTGTCAGTCCAATTAGGTGATGTCGAACGGTCGAATTGATAAAACTTGTAATCTCTAGTCAAAAGTGGTAGTTTTAGTAAAACTTCATGACCCTTTCTTAAACTGTAAAAAACTATAAGCTCAAATCCTACTTTTAATAGCATTTAAAAAATGTTATAAGTTAATTAAAGAAAGTCGTTACCAAACACGTCTATTTTTTTTTAAACAACCTTATAAGCTAGTCCAATAAACTATAAACTAATTTATTGGACTTACCAAACACACCCAAATTTTAATATACACTACTTTTTAAGTGGTCCATGATAAATTAGTATTTAAAAAATATTTATAATAATATTGATAATATACGTTGTTGTTTGAAGTATAATTTAATGGTTATTCTTACTTTTATGATTAAAATAATAATTTTATTGACACTGGTTTGATTAAAACAACATAAAATATAGATGTAATTCATATTGAATTAATGTTAATAATGTTATTTTTTTTATGCATAATGACGATGAGAGTCATGATTTTTTACTTTTAAATAGTATTATTAATAATCATCAAAATTTCTGATAATTTTAAGTATTAGTCCACGGCAAACCACTTGTAAAGATGATCCACCATCTAAAATTAATTATGCATATACATTAAAGCTGAAGTGTTATTTGTACAACTTTTATACATAAAAAATATAAAAGGAATTGCTAAAAAAAAAATAAAAAGAAAATACAGGGAAACGGGCTACTGCCAGTTTTGAAAGAATTTGTGAATCATGCACAAATTTTAACATTTGTGCATGCTAAATGGCACCATCAAATGGTAGTCACCGTTTGTATTGATGGAATATAATAGAATGGAGCGGAGCAGAATAGAATGGAGTGAAATGGGATGGAGCGAATAAATATTCCATTTTATTGTTTGGATAATTTTTTTTAAAAAAAGTAATAAAATAAATTGATGGTAAGTGGTCGTATCACATGAAATTCATTCCATCTTATTTCATTCTGCTCCGCTCTATTTCATTATTATTTTTCAAATTCAAACAATGTAACATTATTATATTTCATTCCGTTTCATTCCATTATATTCCATCAATCCAAACGGAAAGTATCATTAGTATATCAATTTGATCCCTTAACTTTTTAAAAAACAAGAAAGAAAATAAATGTTAAGGAAGCTTTTGAATTTGAATCCGGATCCTGAACCTTAAAGTGGTCGATAGCTAATGAAGCTTTTGAATTTGGAAGATTGGAGTGAGAAGCCTCTTCACCAAGAAAATCTTAAATTTTGGGATTTTTTTTGTTTGTTTGAAGGTTGGTTGCAGATATGAGTTTCATGAAATTTATGAAGAAAGATGAACAAGAAGGATAAAGGAGATGAATAAAAGTAAATAAAATCATATGTTGGTGAATTATCATTAGATACAATACACCTATAAGATTTAATGGTTTTTCTTTTTGACAACAAAATAAAATTGTTGAAATTTAACATAACATTGAGGTTTATGGTGGACCAATACAATGCTGGTCCACTTTAGACTTTTAGTGTTAAAATTGATTGAAGGGACTAACGGAAATATAAAGTTAAGGACTAAAATGGAACGTTTATTAATTAAGGGACCAAAATAAAAATACCAATTTAGTTAAGGGACCAAAAGAGTAATTTGGCCTATTTTATTTGTCTCTTACTTTTAAAATATATTCAGACTTTCTCGCAACTGATGTGAGACTTCTTAACACACTCTCTTGTACTCAGCACTATTGGACTTGGTGCACAGATATGAATGGTGGCGGCCCAATCTAAACTTCTTAACATGAGATCTACTTTCCGCGCCCTCTGGATTTCCTCAAGCACCCCTGAAATTACTAAAGTACCCCCATCGCCATCTAGGATGTGAGCACAATTCGCTTTCTACAAAGTGAGTGTGTAAAAAAAAGCAAAATATCACTTATCCGTTTGAAATGGTTCCACCTCCCAAGTTTCAAATTTTAAAATTACACCTTCGCTTTCTAAAAAGCAAAATATCACTTATTCGTTCGCTTTCTAGAAATTGAATGGTCGTCCTATATAAGCAAATGTTGTTTCTTCTTCCCCTCATTTCAACCGTTACAAAAAACGAAAACAAAGAACAAAAATTCCCTTAAACTCTTAATCCTCGAAAAGTGCATCAGTTGAAGGTTTTTGCTCGTTTGGGACTGCAGTCAACGATCAAGTGAAAATAAACACTCGGTGCCCTGAATAATCTTAGGCTTTTACATCTTCTAAGCAGGTGCTCCAAGAATCATTTTGACATGAGCATTGACTTGAGACGGCTCTGACTTTGATGTAATCAGACCACTCGACTTTATCATCTCTGACTCCAAGGTCTTATAGATTGTAGTCTGTAGATACACCAAAATCTTCTGATCCTACTTTGACAAAATTTGAGTAAAGTCCTGGAGGTGTTTTGCTGATACAAACTGATTGTTTTGATTTCTCACAATTGCTTAGTTGTGAGAAACCAATTCCTTCACCTTTGTTTCGTCTAACACTATAAATCATAGATGCAAGCTTACTTCTTCTGATGCCATATTTAAGAAATTCTTGAAGAGCATTCTCATGTTCTTCAGGAATGTTCTTATTGTAAACATAATGTTGTTCAACAAAGAAATTTCTAGCTTTCAAAAGCTCATTTTCTTTGTTTACTTTGTCTACACTTTCTTTCAAGGAAACCTAAAGACTTTTTAATATTTTGTATTCCCTTGACTTCTTAGTGTAGGGTTTTATGGCATCATTAAGAGTTTCTATTAATTCAGATTGAGATAAGTTAGAGTGTAATACCCTAACCCACTTATACGCTATTAATTAACTTAAATTAAAACATACAAGCAATTAAGGCGTCACAAGAAATAAAATTCCAAAGCATGCAAGCATATTCAATTATATCGCAACGGAAGCATTTGATAGTAATATATAAGCTACTCATAAAGCTCAGATCCAAGCATGCATAGTTATAATTCATATTACAACTTAACAAGGTTCTTCATACATGAAGACCTATTCATACAATCAACAAGTCTCAAGATAATAGAACATAAAAATAGCAAACTAAATCCGAACAATAAACCTACAATGTTACAAGTACTAGAGCAATCCTAGACCTCTATATAACCTAGGATACTCCTACACCTCATCCTTACCAAGCTAGACTAGCTTAGCCACCAATCAACCTCCTAACGTCTCAAGAAGACTTCTCAAGCGAAGAATCTGGACTCAAACCATACACATACACAAAATAGAGAGTTAGTTACAATTAAAGTTCATAAAAATAAGCATAAGGTACACTTACATTATGGAAACAATAATAATCTGACTAGACAACATTCTTGTCTAATAGCATGCATTCAATACTCATAGTAATAGTAAAAACTATACCCATTTCCATTTAATTAAACATATAATCAAGTTCACGTTTAATTACTCAAACACAAGCATATGGAACACAATGCCAATTACCAAATACCAATTAGAGTGCACAACTTCCCTGATGCAAGCTAATGTCAAGTTCTCATGTCATGTCACCCTAGACATAACTATATGCATGTGGTACCGTCACCTAATTTAGGATAAACATATATCTCATTCTTCTCATGTTTAGTTTTAAGTCATGAGAGACTCTTCATCAATTGACTCATGAAATATAGTACTACACAACATATATTCTTCTCAATTCACCTCATCATATCATCATTAGGTCATACATACAACACACACACATCATATATATTCATAAGGTTCATCTCATACTTCAAGTTGTTAATCATCAAACCAATCATGGTTAACTACATATTCTGCACTTAGAATTAAGGAGAATGTAAGTTCTTTTTCTCAATAATTTATAGCACAAAATCTCCTTATCGTAAATAAAATTCTTAAAAGAATTTTCATAAACAAAGTAACCTTCATATAAAAGAGTATGATGATTATATATAAAAGATTTATCATCATATGAGTGAGAGATTATTTCTCTAGTATTATAAAATAATATATGAGACTGTATATATAAAATGTTTAATAAATCACTCAATAAACTCAAATGCTACAATTATGACACACACATTTGAGGAATAGTTAGGTTACACGCAGCGGAAATACATGAGACTTACATTTTATAATTATTATTGAGGATATATGAGAAAATAGTCATTAACTTCTATATAAGTATTAAAGAATAGCAATAATATAAAATATAGTGAAATTGGTATAAAATATCTCAAATGTACCATTTATCATTATTTAGAATAATGGTATAAAATAAATAAATTTTCCTTAATAGAGTTGTCAAGGGTTTTGAGATTTTGACATATTACTTTTACAAAATAAATTTCAAATAATATAAAATGATACGGAAGTATATGGTAATTTATGAGAAAAGATTATAATTAATATCCTCAATATAAGTTTCTACGATAGTTTTATTTTTAGAATTATGAAACAAATAAATATATTTTGTTTATGAGCTATAGTTAATTGACATGTAGAATTTTCTTCACTTTATGAATAATTAAATTTGTGAGATATTTTCTCACACAAAGAATGATTATGTTAAGTAATGTATAGGGTATGTCTATCACGTTACACAATACATGGTGAAGATTCTCCCACTTGATAGAGAATGATAGTTGAATTAAAAGTTTGAAAATATTCTAAATAAATATTCAACTATTTCTCTATCACATAATGATCATGTTGGGTAACGTCACACCGATAGGGTATGTCCGTCACTTACACAATTCAGGGATAGTAGCAATCCAAAATATTTAAAAAAATTTAAATAAGTCATTAATTAAAATTAGAACGATATTGAATTGCAAAATTGAGATAACAGATACATGTCTTCTAGTATAGTATATTCACTAAAGTGTCTTACTTATTGTAATCTCATTCAAAAGTATTAAGGATAATAAATAAGAACTATAGCATTACAATGTACTCTTCTTATGTCACAATATTTTAATAGTGATAATATAATTTAAATATAATCAGTATAAAAATTAAAGTACATTGAGTATTAACAACATTATACTAACAACAACATACCGGTAGGGTACAATTGTTATCAATATAATGTTAAGTGTACTTTGCACAATTGTATCCACGATAGGTGAGATTACAATTATACAAATCAATAACGTTTATGCTTAAAAAAAATATGATAAAATAATATCATACATAAACAATCTGTTTAATTTACTCAATATTAGTCATTTTCAAACAATAGAAGGATATGCTTAACAATATTATAAATTAGCACATCCTAAATATGACCGTATATTTTATATATATAAAAGAGTATAATAACAGGAGTTATTATTTAAAATAAAAGTGTGTATAATTTTTATATTTTATCCAGAATAGAACTCTTAGAATAAAGTTTTAAATACTCCCACTATGACTTAGCATATAAATACAAAATGGAGTATGGAATGATTTTTAAAAGAGTATATATAATAATTATAGAGTTATATTTAGAATATTCTGGAAAAAGAATTTCACTTTTATATACATAATTGCACAACAAAAGAGAAGAAATAAATTTCTTCATATATGCAATAACAAGTAATAAGTCACAAGAGGTTGAAAAAGATTGATTAAATTGCGACTAACCTCATAGAATGTGACATACACCCTTATCCTTAGAGTCATTGGCTTTTGATGACGTGCCGAGAATACCATTTGATAACATCATCTCAGAATATTCATGGATAAAGAATAAACCGTTATAATAAAATATATATGAGACTCTAATTATAAATCAATATGATTTACATAAATACTCACTTGCAAGGATGCTAATAGTTTTAAAATTGCCTCAAAACTTAATAAACTTGTTTTATGATATTTAAAACATAAACAACAATTGAGGCGTACAAATTTTAATTCATACTTAAAATTTTAGCATAAAAAATGCAAGATTTCATAATTCACTAAAATATATATAATTTAATATTAAAGTGATCCAAATATTTAGTTGCGACAAAATTAAGAATAATAACATAATTAGATAATTTATAATATTTGCCACAAAATTAAGAATAATAAATTATAGGTCTAGATTGAAGTGTATAGTAGAAAGTATAATGTATTTTAAAAAGAAATATGTGAATTTTGAATTCGCTTAATATAAATGGCATACATAATATACATTTTACAATACTTTATTTTGAACAATGTGATAGTTGAGACACCATAATTAATTTGTGACTAAGAAAAGAGACAAGTGTCTAAATTTATATTTGTCGCAAAAGAATTAATCAACTTTAAATATTTGGATCTTTATGCTAAAATAATATCAATTGAAGAATTTAACAATAGAGTAAATACACTATTATCCAGAATAGAACTCTCAAAATAATTTGATTTTAAGTACTCCCAAAATAATTGTTATTAATTTTAAATGGAGTTAATCAATGAGAAATCAGTAAAATTAAAGAGCTCTAAATTTCAAAAAATTATTATGGACAATAGTTACATTTTATGTATGTAATTGCACATTTTACATTTTCACAAAAGGAGTATATAATATTTAAACAACTTTCTCCTTATATGCAATTACATAATTCAAGTCACATAATTAAACTACATCGACCTCAGAGAATGTGACTTTCATCCTTGTGAGTGGAGTCATTGAACTTTGACTTTAGCTAGATTTCATGGAGTCTCTCATGACCTCATCTCAAGCGATTCATAAAATAAACAAAGAGAAAACCGTTATATCTAGCCATAAATAGAGAATACAAGGATGATACAACTTAAATTGCCTTTAAAAGTGCTCAAATTATTATCTTTGATTATATTTCACAAGTGAACATTTAAATAAAACAATAAGGCAACATATAATTTAATAATGATAATTTCAAATTCAATAGTATAACATTTGGTGTCAATAATCTCCAAAATTTGAGCCTAAATAATTTTACAATCATAACACTTTCATATAAAATAAAATACATTAGTGTTATTACTATTTAAAATAAAATTAAAAGACAATATTTTCGGCTCAAATTAAGAGAACATGTTATGCAATTCTCATATTTAAATAACACCAATATTATTATCATTATTTATTTATTTTGAAGATCATAAATTAAAATTATCATTTTGTTCCAAAATAACAGAGTATCAATTTAATTGATATGGAACCAATTAAAATAATTTAATGACACATTAATTTGGAGAATGAGAAATTTTCTTAGTGTCATAAAAGAGTAAAGAAATTTCCATATTAGTCTTGGAACAAAAATTTTGAGAATATAATATGAATATTACAATTTATTCTCAAAATAATCGTTTGTTGAGTGACCATCTTCTTCACCCAGTTAGGCTGAAAACGGGTCGCGATTTAACCCGGTTGAAGCTCGCGTTAATGGCGACGAAATACAACAGTTTTACAAGGGTTTTAATCGTAACAAAGGTTTTAGATGAACCCAAATATTAATTTTGATAACGATTAAGCCAATTAAGAGAAATCTCAGAATTAAAATTTAGGTTTCTTCGTATAATCATGAAGAAAAATAGCTTAATCGATCAATGCAAATCCTTGTTTAAAAAAAAAACGTACAAAATGTATTATTATGGCATTTGGACAATATCATGAAAGATAGTCCTTTACAACAAAATCGAAATCACAGGCTTTAGAACAGTTCCAAATTGTTTTTTTTTTTTTTTTTTTTGAGAATACACAATGGTCGGGTTTCTTTTAGTTTATTATGTTGCACTTTTGGCACAAATCAGATGCATATAAAATCAGCCATAATACACTATACGACATATATAGATGATCGTAAGAAGAAAACATATATCAATTTAGTCAACTCCTTTAGAAGTTTGATAGCTAGTTATGAATTTTATATAATTAAGAGTTCCAAACTGATGTATTAACTATCATGTGGCCTCCCAATCATCTCTAGTATTGTTATTAGTTTTGAAAAGTTTATGTTCTATTTCTGTTTGAGTTATATAATTTATCATGAAAAAACATATTGAGATGATTTTTTTTTTATTGTCTTCCTCTGCAGATTTCCATTTGATTGTTATAGCTTTTTTTATAATTTACTTTGATTCAGCTCAAGAAGTCAATTATATATAGTTTTACAATCCAGATGAAAGTGAAGAAGTTGCAATCTCTTTGATAAGTTTGATAATTTTCTCTAGACATTGGCTCTATTGATAATATCATCTAACCATTGCTTATGATACTTTTTCTCTTAATTGATTTTTAAGACTAAGTTGTTTATTCTTTGGTAATGGATTTAGAACATGATCCGATGGTTAACTTTGTTTATGTATGCTTATGGTGGTGATCTCAGTGATGGTAATTGTACTCTATTGTTGGAATGGTAAAACTGAATCTAAAAGTTAGATGTTTTTCTACAGGAGCTAAGGTCTGTCTTTGTTTCTTGCTTCATAACTATTTGCATTTCATGTATGCAGTATTCTTTTGGAGCATATCTTTTCAGGTTTCCTTTGATTAAAAGTGGAGTTTGGCATCTATCTACATTTGCGCACCTGTGTTCTATCCATTTTGTAATTTTTCAGTTACGTTATTGTGCTTTAAGCTGCACTTTCCATAGGGAATCAATTATTTATTTTGTCTAGGGTGATTTGTTCCTGCTCTGGTTTTATTATTTGGATTGGGGGTTCAATTTTTCTTAGTTCTAAGGTTGTGGTTGTATTGGAATATTGGTATTAATTATTGGAACAATAGTGTAAGTCTTAGAGATTTTTTTGACAAATTGTAACTCTTAGAGATAAAACTATATTATGGATTTTTATGGTTGTTATATTATATTTGCAAGAAATACTTACGTGTTACGTCTCTTGAATGACTTGTATGATTAATATGTTTTATTTTAGGCTTAAATATCATTTCGGTCCTTGTATGTTCCAAAATTTTTGGTTTTAGTCCCTGTAAGTTTTTTTTTCTACATTAGTCCCTCAATGTCTTAATTTTTTTCGTTTTAGTCCCTTCCGTCAACTTCCGTTAAAAAAAAGCTTAGGTGGCAAACGGTGACACGCGTGGCAGTTCTGAGGTGGCAATGAAGGACTAAAACCAAAAAAGAAACAAAATGGAGGGACCAAATCCAAAACAAACTAATCGCAGCTAGAGGGTCACCGTTTGCCACCTTTTCAGGCTTTCGTTACTTCCTAAAAGTACAGCATTAACCATCATATTTAACTATATTTCTATCTACATAATTGTACACATTTTTACCAGAACAATAGAAGCCAATAAAATTCATGATGATTGCTCTGATAACACTTTTATTGAATTTAATTTTGTGAACTTCTTGTACAAGTCTTATCCATTTTACTAATTTTAATCAATGAAACAACTATATATTTTGCTAAATGTTTGCTGCAGTTGTTGCAGCATGGCTTTTGTGCCTTGATTTGAGGTAGTGGTACTCAATCTCAAGTCTTATTTGGCCTCCATTCAGTGTCATGAGACAAAAAGAGTTGCTAAATGTTTGCTGCAGTTGTTGCTGCATGGCTTTTGTGCATTGATTTGAGAATGAATGCCATTTAATATTGAAGAGGCTGCATTGTATTTCTATTGGAAGTGGTAAATGAATGAAACAGAATTCACTGAACAGTTTTGATAATATTGATGAAACTCTCATGAAGCAGTTTTCTCATTCAGTCTGAAATACATTGAACTGCAGTAGCAGTTTTTGCTGTCTGAAACTGCAGAAGACAGTTTCTGACGGTTACGCAACTCTGATTGGAATTTGTGAGACTGTCCTCTCCCTAACACAATACACAGGTTGTTTCTTTATTCAATTTATTTAATTGTAATACAACATCATAGTTGCAGATCGATGATGATGACACTTATATAATTCGTTGTATCAAAGATAGATGCAGATCGAGTCAAAGCTGTCGAGGTTTAAAATGACTTCTAGATACTGAAAATTAGACGATAAATTACAATATATTAATCTGTTTTCTTTAATAAATTTTTGTATTGCTATGTTATAATAACTGCTATATCAATGAGAAAATGGATTAATAATAAAAGTAGATCAATCAAAGTTGTGTGAATACAGATTACAGTAAACCCAGAGAAATGAATGGATAACTAACAATCATTGAAACAATGAGGAGACTGTAAAATCAGATACTAAGTGTAAATTAAAGGAAATTGTTTCTGGTTCATATTTAGAGCAAAATTTTATGACAAAAAGTTGCAGATCTTATTTTCCACTACAAAGAAGCACATTATAAAAACTTTTGAAGCAGCTCAATCAACTAATATCTGCAGAGCATGACACACATTTATAGCTTGGCTTTCCTCACTCAAAATATGTTCCATGTTCCAACAACTGTATAATAAGGAAGTGATTCCTGCACATAGAAACAAAAATGAGAAAATAATATGGTCATAATAAGGATATGCAGGGAAGAGAGAAAACTAACATACCTCTTCTTACATTCTTCAACCAATAGTTGTGCATTAGGAAGCTCTACCTCATTGATTGATCTGCTTCTTCAATTATTTGTATATTTCCACAAAGGGTTATTGATAAAAGATCTTTGATGTTCTGCAGTTCTTATTCATGGTAAAAGGTTCCGACGAATTCAACGAAAGCCTGAAAATGTTTGGAACAAACCTCGACCCTCTAGCTCCAAAATTAATTCTTACAGATGTATGTTTTGGAGTTGGATTGGTTTTGCCTCAAAGTTTAAGCATGATATACATATAAACTAGAAGGTAATTTCTTGATCAAGAAATGCAATTAGTTTGTTTCATTTTGGTAAATACCTTTATAAGATTACAATATATGTAACAGATGCTCATTTTGGTGTGCAATTAGTTTGTTTTGGATTTGGTCCCTCCATTTTGTTTCTTTTTTGGTTTTAGTCCTTCATTGCCACATCAGAACTGCCACGTGTGTCACCGTTTGCCACCTAAGCTTTTTTTTAACGGAAGTTGACGGGAGGGACTAAAACGAAAAAAAATTAAGACATTGAGGGACTAATGTAAAAAAAAAAACTTACAAGGACTAAAACCAAAAATTTGGGAACATACAGGGACCGAAATGATATTTAAGCTTTTATTTTATGATTAGTAAAAAAATTTATCTAAATTTGTGCCCCAATAGCTTTTCTGCCTTAACATGATGTATTTTTTTTTTTTTTTAAAAAAAAAACACCTTTAATAGCGCTTTTTTAAAAAGTGCTATTAAAACTTCAGATAGAATAGGCACATACAATAGCGCTTTTAAAAGTGCTATAATAGACAGAGATTTTTAATAGCACTGGCTTCAATAGCGCTTTAAAGTGCTATTAAAGCAAAAAAAAAGTGCTATTAAAAGCCTTTTTCTATTGTAGTGTGAATAATAATTTCTAATAATTGATTATTATCAATCCATAATTGATTAATTAAAATAATTAATCTAACAAGAGTAACGCCCACTTGTTTGATAAGTTGCTGCAAGCTGTATGACAGTTGTAGAACAGCAAAGAACCTTGTAGAGTAGCAACTATTCATGTGTCTTTGCAAGGACGTGTGAATAGTAAAGTGGTGGTACTTTATTCCTTCATATTTTGACAAGTGTTTGTACTATGTTTATATTCAAATCTTCTTCTCAAACCAGTACAATTTGTTGTCTAACTCTCATTGGTCTAGATTAATTCTTTTAATGATATCTTGAGAGAACATAAAGCCTTTACAATTATTTGAGACATTGATGTTCTTAACTTTGCTTCATGAAGAAGATTCATAACTCAAAAATGATTCCTTGCCTTAAATGACTTATTCCAAACTGTTGTGATACTATAAATAACTCATACGAAAAGTTCTTTGTTGTCTTGTATCACGTTGACTTAATTAAGTGCTTTATTCAATGCTGCGTATGTCCAGGAGACCGTTCTGAGATCATTCTCCAGGACAGAAATTGAGATTCTTTTTTAACTTGTGAATAAGAGATAGTGATTTTCATTCCTTATATCTGTCTTATATTAAATCACTCAAAAGCACTTGTTAGATCACAAGATGATCAGAATCTAATTAAAATTTAATTAAGATTATTTGTCATATTTAAAACATCAAATAGATTTTGTCTCAACAATCTCCCCCTTTTTGATAATGACAAAAACTTAATTAGATTTTAGATTGTGATTCTGATTAAATAAAAATGAGTAATAATACTTAATGATTTAATCAAAGAACTCCCCCTCAATTTTTGCATTCTATTATCAAATTATGAATTTGTGCATATGCAGATTGAATAAGAATTAAAGGCATAGGTTTTAGAATTAAAATAGAGGTATCAGAGTATGTTTCAAGGTTTTAAGTTATTAATTTTTTAATTCATTATGTCAAGAGAAGATGTTAAGCATGCATTTAATCTCATCATACAAAACAAGTTAAAATACTTAATAAAACATTCTTCATTCAATTAAACAGTTCAGAATTGAAAACAACATAGCAGAAGAAGTTTTATGTAACTTCTAATCCTATCTCAAAAGTTCTGAACATACAACAACAAACCAGTCAACAAACATTTAAAAATTTTGAAAAATAAAACTTTGTTTTTCTTCTCCTCCTCCTCCCCCTAAAATATTCAGAATCTCTCCCCCTTTTGTCATCAGCAAAAAGGCACCTGGGAGGTATCTCACTCAACTACTGTGGAACAGTAGGAGATGAGTCATCTGAGCTTGTGGAGGAGTCAAACTTTGGCAATTCCTGAGCTGGTGGAGCAGGATTTGAAGGTGGTGGATTCACACGCATTGCTGGGCAGAATTCTTCAACAAGCCAAGTTCTCAGGATCTCATGTTCTTTCATCATGTAGGACAACATGGTGTTCTGAATGCTTAATGTTTCAAATAATTTAGCCATGTCCTTCCTAGTCCTAGATATATCTTTCTCAAACTTAGACCTCTTAGGGGGCCTTATATCATGAAGAGAGATGTTATCAAAACAGTGAGAAGCAATAGGATCACTGATAGGAGGATTGGTGCAAAAAGAGTTGAAAGAAGCAAAATTCTGAGGGAAAGAGGGCAATGATGTCCCTGCATCAGTAAAGATTGGTTGTGGCATTTGAGGAAAACTGCAAAGAGGAGATTTGATTAAGGATCTTAAAAATTCAGAGCTTTGAAAAGATTCAAAAGCAGATTGTGGTGAGGTTGTTGGCTTGGGAAACATGGTGGTGTTAACAGGATTATCCATGGTTGACAAATTGTCAAGTAACACAGTAGTGAACTTATTGACAGAGCTATTTATGGTAGAACCTAAAACATGATCAAATTCTAAGGAGACAGATGGATTTTGGGAAAACACTGGATTACCTTCATCAAGAATTTGTTGCAGAGGCAGGGAGAATGGTCTCTGAATGGTCTTTTGTTGTGGTTACCACTTCAGCTAGGAGCTCCAGGTTATCCATAAAAGCTTCTTGATCCTCAAAGACCTCTCTTTTTCTCTTTGTCCCTTGTTCATCAATTGTGTGGTCTTCAAAATCACTTGAGTGTTTCATCCTTCCAACATTCTTCAAAGAGAAGGTAGTTGATGAGTTCAGACCTTGTTCTCCTCCAAAGTCAACCTTGAAGTGTTTGAACACTTTAGTTAGGAACATCCCATAGGGCAGAGTGACTTTCCTAGTTCCATTTTCAATGGTGTAGATCATGTGTTGGATTAGGACATATGGTAGGTTTAGCTTGATCCCTTTTGACATATGATAGATCATCATCATATCATTTTCGGTCACTTTGTCATTGCTACCTTTTCTGGGAAATATGGAGTGAAGACACATATTGTGAAGCATTTTGAATTCATGTTTGAGGTTAGAGGAGTATGGTGGTTTTGAAAAGTCAGTGTTAGGTTCAAAAAGATCACTCATGAGGTTTCTCTTTTCTATGTCTATCAAACCAAACCATGAAGATCCATAGATCTTGTTTCCTTCAGTGGGAAGATTTAAGAGTTCTCCAAGCAACTTTTCTGTGATTCTAATCTTTTTGCCCTTAATCTCAGAGGCAATTTGGTTTCTTTCTGAGGATATTGAAGCATTGAAGTAGAAGGCTTTAATCAGAGAGGGATAATGAGTTTCTATCACGGTGAAAAGATGAGTCCAACAAAGAGGATTTGTGTATTTGGTTAGGTCATGACTTGTATTTATGAGTTCATCAAAATTATAAACTCTACCAGGAAGTACAGGTTTGTTTTTAGCAAATTTCTCAAAACTTTCCAAATGAGTTTCAAGAATCAGAGGGGTGGATTTTTTGAGTTGTTTGATAGGGATATCATCACTCTCAGACGTTTTAGGTTTCTTGGAGGATATTGGCTTAGGTTTAGAGGATGAGCTTTTTCTAGAGTAGGTAGAAATTGGAGCAGATTTTGGTGAGTCTGAGGTTTCTCCTTCAGGATCATTGTCAGAAATTTCATAAACATTTGTGTCAATGGCAGGTTTTCTTCCTCCACTAGAAGCAATCCTATTTGACCTACGAATTTTTGAAGAATCAAAAGATTTGACCTTTTTTGCTTTATGGGAGACAGAGGCAGTTTTGGTAACTGTTTTGGCTTGGGAAGGTGGTGGTGTGACAGTTACATTTTCTGGAGTGATTGTGGTGTTAATGTTGATTTGAGAACATTGAATGGGTTCAACATTTTGAGAAACAGTTACATGAACAGTAGGAACAATGCAATAGGGATTGGAACGGTTCCAATGTAAATTTGGCTAATCTCAAGAGTTATGACAGGAGTTAGGTTTGCATGTTCAGGAAATTTAACGTTTAGAGCACGAGGTTGTGTTTCAAACAAGTTATAATGATCAGAAAGTGATTTGTAAGAGGAGTTTGAGGAAGTTGGTTTACTTGAGGAGTTTGGGGGAGAAGTAGCAGAGGGTGGTGAAGAAGAGCGAGTGGATGATGATGATGATGATGAGGGTTCTCTTATGTATTTGATTCCATGCATTTTGGTTCTTGCAATTTTTTCGTGAGAGATGAGAGGAAGACTAAGGATGAATAGTGAAAAGGGAAGGAGATTTGCCGTGAACAGTGAAGAGGAAGAGATTTTTATGAGAGAGAGAAACGAGAATCGGGTAAGGTGAGAAGTAAATGGAGTGTTGTATTGGACAAATAAAGGAGAATGATTTGAGAGAGTGTATGGAGAATAGGAAAGGCTTGAGATAGATTAGGTGTAGGTTAGTACTAATGTAACTATTTAGGTGTACTTGGGAAAACAAAAGAAATAATTATAATTATGAGGTGAGAGAGAAAGAGAGTTGTCAGCGAGGGTGGTTCTAGGGAGAGGAAGAGTTTTCAGATTTAATTTAAAATTTTTAAATAATAAAACAACATGTTTTATAACAAAGAAACGTTATGCTTATTTGTTTGAGAGAACGTTTTTTCAACGGTCTCCAAGTTTCTAGATTTTGATCAACAATGGTCAGTTGGGATTTTTAATAATTTTTAAATTTTCTTTAATGAAGTTAAATCTATCTTCAACTAAAGGTTTTGTAAAAATATCAGCTAATTGATACTCAGTATCTACCAAACACTAATTCAACATCTTTTTTGCAAACATGATCACGCATGAAATGATGCTTAATTTCAATGTGTTTTGATCTAGAATGTTGAATGAGGTTCTTTGACAAATTTATAGCACTAGTATTATCACAGAGAATTTTAATATTTGTGTACCTTAATGAAAAATCTTCAAGTTGGTTTTTGATCCATATCACTTGAGAACAACAATTTGCAGCTGAAACATATTCTGCTTCAGTTGTTGATAGTGCTATGGTGTTTTGCTTTCTACAGCACCAACTAACAAGAGCTTCACCAAGAAATTGACATGCTCCACTTGTGCTTTTTCTTTCTAATTTATCTCCAGCATAGTCAGCATCACAATATGTTTTCAAATCAAAATTTGATCCCTTTTTGTACCAAAGACCAACATCAGAGGTTCCCACCAAGTATCTGAATATTCTTTTAACTGCAGTAAGGTGTGATTCTCTTGGAGAAGTTTGAAATCTAGCACATAGACCAACTGAGAAAACAATGTCTGGTCTACGTGATCCAATCATCCCTCTATATTCCTTTTCAGATAGCTGCTTGCCATTTTCATCTTTGTCCAGACTTGTTGAAGGATGCATGGGAGTAGTCATGATTTTTGCTTCATTCATCTTATATTTTTTAAGGAGATCTTTAATATATTTTTCTTGACTAATGAAGATTCCATTTTCTTGTTGCTTGATTTGCAAGCCAAGAAAGAATCTGAGTTCTCCCATCATACTCATTTCAAATTCACTTTGTATAAGACTTGAAAAATCCTCACACATTTTTTCATTTGTAGCACCAAATATGATGTCATCAACATATACTTGAACTATTAATAGATCTTCATTATTAGTTTTTCTAAAAAGAGTGGTATCAATTTTTCCTCTAGAAAAACCATTTTCAAGTAAAAATGTACTTAATCTTTCATACCAAGCTCTAGGAGCTTGCTTAAGTCCATAGAGAGCTTTGGTTAGTTTAAAAAACATAATTTGGTTTATGTTCATCCTTGAAACCAGGAGGTTGATGTAGATAAACTTCCTCATTTAAGAAGCCATTTAAAAATGCACTCTTGACATCCATTTGAAAAAGTTTAAAGCATTTATGAGATGCATATGCAAGTAAAATTCTAATTGCTTCTAACCTTGCTACAGGTGCAAAAGTTTCATCATAGTCTATACCTTCTTGTTGATTGTAGCCTTGTGCAACAAGTCTAGCCTTGTTTCTTATTACCTTACCATCTTCATCAAGTTTATTTCTAAAAACCCATCTGGTACCAATAATGGAATGATCTTGTGGATATGGCACCAGTTTCCAGACTTCATTTTTCTCAAATTGTAACAATTCTTCTTTCATGGCATCAATCCATGATTCATCTATGATTGCTTCATCAATTGTCTTTGGTTCAATTTGAGAGATCATTGCTAGATTATTTTCTGTAGCTTGAAAAGACCTTCTTGTTCTTACACCATCTGTGGTATCTCCTATAATCTGTTCTTGAAGATGATATCCTACTGTCCTCCAGGTTTTAGGAGGTTCTTGAGAAGGAGTTGAGATATCTTCAGTTTGATCTTTTACAGGAGGTTGTTCCTCTTCTTCATCATTTATAGTTTGACTAGGTAGATCTTCAAACTCATCAAATTTAACATGCATACTTTCCTCTAAGGATTTTGATGTTAAATTATAAACTCTATATGCTTTAGAGGTTAGAGAATATCTTAAGAATATACTCTTATCTGATCTAGCATCAAATTTTCCTAAGTTTTCTTTGGTGTTCAAAATGTAGCAGTAACATCCAAAAATATGAAAATAAGATATGTTTGGTTTTTTTTTATCATTAAGTAATTCATAAGGAGTTTTATTTAAAATCTTTCTTATAGTGCATCTGTTTAAAATGTAGCATGCAATATTGATTGCCTCTGCCCAAAAATATTTCTCAACATTTGATTCATCAATCATTGTCCTGGCCATTTCCTGTAGGGTTCTATTTTTCCTTTCAACAACTCCATTTTGTTGAGGAGTTCTTGGACAAGAGAAATTATGAGAAATGCCACTTTCATTAAAGAAGGATTCAAATTGATAATTTTCAAATTCCCCACCATGATCACTTCTTACAGAGATGATATTTGTTTCTTTTTCATTTTGAATCCTTTTACAGAAAGTTTTAAATGATTCAAAAGATTCATCTTTATGTTTTAGAAAAAGAACCCATGTGAATCTTGAGTAATCATCTACAATGACAAAACCATAATTCTTCCCTCCTAGACTGGTAGTTTTGACAGGTCCAAATAGGTCAATGTGAAGTAGTTCAAGAGGTTTCTTTGTTGAAATAAAATCTTTAGGTTTGAAACTACTTTTTGTCTGTTTGCTCTTTGTACAACTTTCACATAGTTTATCTTTGTCAAAACTTATCTTTGGTAATCCTCTAACTAGATCAAGCTGAGAAAGTTTTGTCATTGTTCTCATGCTTATATGTCTTGCTCTTTTGTGCCAAATCCATTTGTCTTTTTCAAGAGACACAAAACATGATTCAGCAGGCAGTTCATCTAAGTATAGAACATACACATTTTTCTTTCTTGATCCATAAAAGAGTATTTTACCAGAAGATGTTTGTTTTATTTCACAGGTTTGAGTTTTGAAAATAACTTCAAGACCATTGTCACAAAGTTGACTAATGTTGATTAAGTTATGTTCAAGACCCTCAACATAATGAACATTTTTAATTTTAGCTGAATTAATCTTACCAATAATTCCTTTACCTTTGATGCTAGCTTTTTCATTGTTTCCAAAAGTGACTGAACCTCCTTCTTTCTTTTCAAAAGAAAGAAAGCTATGTCTGTCTCCAGTCATATGCCTTGAGCAACCACTGTCCAAGTACCAAGGCTTTCTTTTGATTGTTAGAAGACATTCCTGCATTTGAGTTAGTGTTTCTAGACATTTGTCTGTTTATATTCTTTGGGAGACCGTTCAGAGAATGGTCTCTTCTGTGATGAAGTTTTTTTCTTTTGAATAAAAAATATTTAACATGACCATGCTTATGACAGAAGGAGCAAAATAATTTTTTAGTTTGTTTTTCTTTAATAGGCACAAATTTTTTTTCATATAACTTTTGTTTTTGATGAGTTTTGAAACCTATACCAGCTTTGTCAAAAATTCCCATTTGTGAGCCAATAATGTTTTCAAATGTTTTAGTAGAGGTTACAAATTTGTTTCGATCTTTTTCTAATATGGTCATATTTTGTTGTAGACTTGTATTTTCCTTTTGTAAACTATTATCTAAGATTTTTCCATATTTTTCAGACTGTAAGAGTTTTTGTTTTAAGGTTTCAATTTCCTTTTTATAAAGATCTCTTTCTTGAGTTATTTTAGTGATCTCATTTTTAAGCTTACTGTTTTCTTCAGTGGTAACTTGATATTCATATAAGAGATTATCAAAAAGGTGTTCAGTTTTTATGCATGAAGAACAAGGTTCTAGTGTTACCTCTTCCTTATCTGATTTTGTCATCAGACAAACATTTGCTTCTTCTTCTTGTGTTTCTAGTGAGTCTTCTAGATCATCCCATGTTGCCATCATTGACTTTTTAAAGGGTGGTTTGCTTTGTTTTAGCTTTGGACAGTCATTTTTGAAGTGCCCAAGTTGATTGCAACCATAACATCTTATCTGACTCATATCAACTTTAGATTTTGAGAAATTTCTTCTTGCTGGGAATGATCTTTTGAATTGATTTCTTCTCATCATCAGTTGTTGTATTCTTCTTGTTAGAAAGGCTAGTTCTTCTTCATTATCATCTTGAAGCATATCATCATCTTGAATTTCTTCTCTCTTTAATTGCTCTTTAACTTGAGATTCAAGAGCAATCATTTTCTTCTTTTGAGGTCTTTCTTCCTGCAATATGGCTTCATGGGCCTTAAGAGATCCAATGAAATCTTCTAATTTCATTTCAGCAAGATTTTTGGATTCTGTGATAGCAGTAACTATATGTCTCCAATGTTTTGGAAGACATCTCAATATTTTTCTAATTCTCTCATGTGAATTGTATTTCTTTCAAAGAGAGTTTAACTCATTGATAATGATTGTGAACCTTCCATACATTTGATCCACAGTTTCATCTTCCTGCATTTCAAACAGTTCAAATCTCCTTATACCAAAATCTATTCTTGTTTCTTTTATACGACTGGTTCCTTCATGATGAGTTTGGAGAGTGTTCCACATTTCTTGAGCAGTTTTGCATTCCATAATCCTGTCATATTCTTCCCTGCACAAAGCACATTTAATAAATAATTTAGCTTTAGTATTTAGAAGTACCCTATCAGCTTCTGCAGTGAGCCATTCAGCTTGAGGCTTTGGAGTGTTTGTGTCTTTGATGCATGGTACGTATTCTCCATCTTCTATGATAGACCACATGTGATTGTCTTGAGATCTTAGAAATAATTCCATCTTCTCTTTCCAGTAATAATACTCATCTCCTTCAAATAGAGGTGGCCTATTTGAGGATCCTCCTTCAGAAATGAATTTTGCAACTTTTGCCATTACTTCCTTCCTGAATCTTTTCCTCTAGCACTTGTTAGATGCTCAACCTTAAGAGGCAGAGCTCTGATGCCAATTGAAGTAACAAGATTTGTCACAAGAAAGGGGGTGTTTGAATTGTGACCTTTTAAAATTTTGCTGCAACACTAAAAGTTGTTAGATAAAATGATTAATAAAATCACACAGTTAGGAGACCACTTAGAGAACGTTCTCAGACTGGTGTGCTAAGTTATAAGTGATGTGTGTGAATTGTGTTTGATTAAAATAAAGACAAATGAAAGAGAGAATCAAACACCAAGGATTTTATCCTGGTTCACCCTCAAATGACAAGGGCTAGTCCAGTCCCCACTTGCGTGAGATTATCCAATAATAATCTAGACCAAGATTACAATCAACTTCAAACCCTTAACCTAATCCAAGGTTAAGTAACCAATCAGTAATCACCTACTGATTTTAATCTCCACCACTCAATCAATTCTTCCTAATTGACTTGAGTTTACAACTTACAAATGATGTGTATATGAAATGGATCTTTCAAGTTTATACTAACCTAAACTAGTTTGTATAGCTTATAAATAAAATACACTCAAGATACTCAAAAGATATTTAGATCCTATATTATATTTGAGCTTTGGAGTATGAGTGAAAAGAAGAACTTAGATTGCTTTGTGATTGCAAGTGATAAGACTTTTGATTGCTTGTAAAACTCTTGCTCTTCAATGTTGCCTTCACATGCTATTTATAGAGAAAGAAGTCCTTTGGATATTTAAACTTCAAATATGACAGTTGAGAGTGCCAAAGTAGCTGTTGTGAGTGAGGCAAAAAGATCCAGTCAGATTTTATACTTTCGGGTAGTTCTTGGAGAACATTCTTCTGACGGTCTCTATAAGGTACAGTTGAGAGGATGTCAGAATTATCCGTTCTTGACAACTGTAATGGGTTGTATTTGATCATATATCCGTTGTTAAGTAATAGCCCACATGTGGAAATAGATAGGCACTGTTTTGGATAGGAATGAAGCTTATATGAACAAAATCTGGGAGACCATTCTCCTGTATGTTGGAGACCATAGATACTTCATGAGAGAGTAACGCCCACTTGTTTGATAAGTTGCTGCAAGCTGTATGACAGTTGTAGAACATCAAAGAACCTTGTAGAGTAGCAACTATTCATGTATCCTTGCAAGGACGTGTGAATAGTAAAGTGGTGGTACTTTATTCCTTCATATTTTGACAAGTGTTTGTACTATGTTTATATTCAAATCTTCTTCTCAAACCGGTACAACTTGTTGTCTAACTCTCATTGGTCTAGATTAATTCTTTTAATGATATCTTGAGAGAACATAAAGCCTTTACAATTATTTGAGACATTGATGTTCTTAAATTTGCTTCATGAAGAAGGTTCATAACTCAAAAATGATTCCTTGCCTTAAATGACTTATTCCAAACTGTTGTGATACTATAAATAACTCATATGAAAAGTTCTTTGTTGTCTTGTATCACGTTGACTTAATTAAGTGCTTTATTCAATGCTGCGTATGTCCAGGAGACCGTTCTGAGATCATTCTCCAGGACAGAAATTGAGATTCTTTTTTTAACTTGTGAATAAGAGATAGTGATTTTCATTCCTTATATCTGTCTTATATTAAATCACTCAAAAGCACTTGTTAGATCACAAGATGATCAGAATCTAATTAAAATTTAATTAAGATTATTTGTTATCTTTAAAACATCAAATATATTTTGTCTCAACACTTTCTACTTAGGTACAAACTTCCCTTGGATTTTCTAATAATTATATGCCTCCTTAACAAGACTAGATTCATGTCTAATATTTCAGGTTGAAAAGAATACCTATTTTTTCTCTCTTTCTCTCTCGCTTTAACTATTGTTTTGAACTGTTTTCCTGATTTATTGATTTTTCGGTATTATTATTTTCACTGTTTTACCTTTATCTCTTTAACATTTACTTTCTAATGATAATTAATAGTAATAATGATGATATGCCAACAGTGTTTGTTTGCTGAGAACTATTAGATGAGATCGTATAGTTGGTATTAATAAATACTAATTAAGATTTTTGGGATTAAAATTGCAATTGATTCACTCAAAATCTATTGTGTTATTAATTTAAATAGTTTTTGTTGTATCGTGATTACGATTTTGTGATCTTTTTCTAATAGCTTTCGAACATCTTGATTCTTACCGTATTAACATAAAGATAAAGATTTTATTTGAATTGTCTGTTTTAACGGTGATTCATATATCCTTTTTCTTGAATAACATTGATGGAAGATCTAACTTCTCATTGCCATAATTCTGCTTCTTCGATGTTTTACTAATAGCTTTCGACTAACCTAATTCTTACCATGGATAACAAATAAATTCAGGTTTTCCTTTGATGGTATATTCTAAGGGATTTTAATATGTCTTTTTCTTGAAGAACATTGATGGAAGATTAAACCCATCGTCTCTCATGGAAGATTAAATAATTTTTTTTGTATCGTGATTACGATTTTGTGATCTTTTTCTAATAGCTTTCGAACATCTTGATTCTTACCGTATTTAACATAAAGATAAAGATTTTATTTGAATAGTGTGTTTTAACGGTCATTCATATATCCTTTTTCTTGAATGACATTGATGGAAGATCTAACTTCTCATTGCCATATTTCTGCTTCTTCGATATTTTACTGATAGCTTTCGACTAACCTGATTCTTACCATGGATAACATATAAATTCAGGTTTTCTTTTGATGATATATTCTAATGGTTTTTAATATGTCTTTTTTCTTGAAGAACATTGATGGAAGATTAAACTCATCATCTCTCATGGTACGAAGACGTGTGCTTGCTGTGGTCATCCAAACAAAAGGGGAAATTGTTTTCTGAAGGGATATTTCCTCTCAAGGGTATGCATCATGAAGAACAAAGCATCCTGGAAAAGGTGAATATTTTGGTTATTTTGCTCCGACTATGATTCATTTCATTTCCTATAGCAAATACATCTAAGGTATGATGTAAAATGCACGAGTTATCACACAATAATTTGTCCAGTTTAGCACATTTGTACGATGTATGTTACACATATCCGGTCCTATTTTAATGTGATTCATACCTTATACAATAAAAACTTTATTTTAATGTGATTCATATCCGGTCACATTTCGTTTGTTTTTTGTCTAATTCCGTGAAAAAACAATGGACCCGTGTAATATACACAATTAATATTTGCTAAACTGAGTAAATTATCAACACTTTATAACTTATGCTGTTTGCATCATGTTTTGATTAGATGCCAAAGAAGATGATATGAATTTTTTAGTCTATGTAAAATATCTGGAATATTCATTTTTTCTATTTGTTTGGATTTCCCTGCTTTTCGTACGATGCATCTTTGATCTGAAATATGCCTTCAGAAAGCAATTTTCCCTTCTGATTGGATGACCGCCGCAAACATCTGTTTTCATACACGTTCTGAGGCCCAATGAGTTCAAAAATCAAGTTTATTTATAGGTCAGTTCCTTAGTAGCGGTTTGAATTAATTTTTCAATTTCCATTTCTATAAATAGCCTTTGCATTGTTTTATTTGTTTCAATCGTTGTCGTTATTGTTGTTAAAGACGATCCTAAGAGTTTTATCTGAGTTACCTTTTGGATGAACAACTCTTTCGAGTACTAATTCTGAGAAGGTGCAAGAAAAGAAAATCAAACTTGAGTTTTCTTTTGACCCATCATCATTGAGCCATGCCAAAAATTGTCATTAAGTTCATGCCCTACTTAGTGTTCTACTAGGCTTTGGGTCTCGTGGTGAGATTCTTCGTTAGAAAACTTCATTTGATTGGTTCAAACTCAATATACCAGAGTTTTAGCCATTAAACGAAGCTTTGCAATGCAAAGATTTTTCCTTGATGTTCAAAGTCTAATGAAACACTAAGTAGGCCATCCACTAATGATACTTTTTGGCATTACTCAATGATGATGAGTCAGAAGGATACTGAAGTTTGATTTTCTTTGCTTCTGCCTTCTTAGAATTGGTGCTCGGATGAGTTGTCTATCGAAAAGGCTACTCAGAGAAATTCTTAGGATTGTCTCTTACAACATTATCAATTCCTCCTATATTATTTCTTAGAGTGGAGTTTTGTCTGTACGGATTTGTTTAATTCATTTTGTATGGTGTTTGAGATTTATTACATTGTTTGGTTTTATTATTTCTTTGATAGTGATGCATCCATCTAATCTAAAACTACTTTTTTTTTGTCTTGCAATGAAGTCAAAAAAGATACATGAAGCTGATCAAATTCCTATCAGTTCGAGTTTTGTTGAGACAATGGATCCAATCAATGTAAGCTATAATTTATCATAACTATCATCAAGGGACATCATTATCACGAAAGTAAACACAACGGTTAAGTTTATCATTCAGAAGATGGATGGGCATCCAGATTGTACGTGGAAATAGGCTACCGATTTTTTGTATGGAATTGCACTCAAGGTATGATATAAAATGCCCAAGTTGTCACATCATAATTTGTTGGATAATTTGGATACATCACATATAGCAATGAAAACATGTAGTGTTTATGAAAAAAAAATTGTATTTACAAAGTACCATATCTAAAGTAACATTATACCAACCTTAAGCAGTGCATTTGTAATCTTGCACACAATTTTCCATGTAGTACATTTATAATTTATAATCATTGTCTCTCTTCCTAATATTGTATGTAATCTTTCATGCATTCCATTTGTAAAGTTCATTTGAGCACGTGTAAATTTACATTTGCAGTCCAAAATTTACAGTGTTGGTCGTACAACAAATACAATTTTGACGTATAAAATATAGTTTTAAAAAATTAATCTAGATCATATAGAAGTTGACCCATTTTGATCATACATATGAAGTCATCTTTTTGTGTCCTCAAATCCTAAGATGATGCATGCTTGCCATGTTGATCATGCCACTTACATATAAGTGCTTCGTGATCTCTATGATGCTCCTTAACTAATTGAAGATCAACTCAAATTTCTTTGCAATTTAGATTCATGTAATCATATTTTGTTCTCTACGTCGAAATCGTAATTGTTTTATGATCAGTATCGTAAATCTTTGATTACAAATGTAAATTTTTATGTGTTTAAATGAATTTTACAGATGTACTGCATCAAAAATTACATACAACATTAGTGAGAGAGACAATGATTACAAATGTACTACATGGAATTTACATTCCTAAGCTGATTGGTTTAAGTATAGTAATTATGATATGAATGGTTAGTGTTACCATTTAGAAAAACCACATTAGATTGTGTCATGGAATTTGACCTGTTCTTCATAATCATTTGCTTCGCATCTCTAAACTATTAATACATTTTTTTTTGTCCATTATGCGTTGGTTGAGAAAATTGGTAATGAAAGGTGTACTGTTTGGATTTTAGCGGATGGAAATGGAATGGACTTAGAACCCCTTGATCTGTTGGGCTGAATCTGAATCCAACAGGATCGAAATAAAGGAACCTGAAAGAGATTGTTGTTGTTTCCTAACTTTGTGTTTGAATCCCAAATTGAAAGACTGTGTGGGACATGAAACCATATGTTTAGAGACAGCCTACTTTGTGTAGTTCTATAGTTTGAATCGACCTTGGATCTGCATTTAGTGGGTTGTTTTGAATATATAGGTTTTCCTGCCCAATTCCATCTTTCAAACTGGGGTTCATACACAAATATAGCAAATAACAACAAATTCTTTCCGGTTTCTTATTATAGATCCTGTTGGACTCGGATTCCATCGAACGGGTGAATCGTTTGTAAGTGCATTCCCTTCTCTTCCGTTAAACTCTTAATTCTACCTTTTCATTACCATTATTCTTTGTCAACACATGCTAGGAAAAAATAATGTATTAGTTGTTTGCATATGCGGCGTAGATGATGATGAACGACACTTAAAAATCATGCACTCTCTTCCCTTTTGGCGGAGACGCAACATTAACACTTATTACGTCGTGTTTTGGTTGTTTAATTACTTATCTCATGCCATGTGGATATAGTTGAAAGATTACACACTTCTTTATGTTATTCTGTGCTTACAACACATAAATTTATCAAACACTAATTTTAATTATGAGTACTCACTGAAATACATTCCATGATTGGTGTTGTGATTTGGGTATATACAATGAACTCTTTTGGGTAAAATTAGAATAAATATTCTTGGAGTTTTACCTATTCTTCATAATCATTTACTCCACATCTTTGAACTATTTAATGCATTTTCTTTGCGAGAATGCTTCGTCGGTTAGGGATGGTAATGAAAGGAGTACTGTTGGGAATTTGGCGGAAGTGAATGGAATGGATTTACTATTCATCCATCTGTTGGACTGAATCTGAATCCAATAGATCATAATTTAGATGTCTGGAAGAGGTTGTTGTCGTTTGCTGATTTTGTTGGTTGATTCCAGTATGAGAGATGTAGTGAGGCATGAAATTCTATGTTCGACGACAGACCACTCTGCGTAGTTTTAAGAGTTGGATATAGGTTTCTATGCCCCACTCCAGCTTTCACACTGGGTACCATGTATAATGATAGTAAATGGCAATAAGCTTCTTTCTGTTGTCTATCATCGATTTTGTTGGAATCAGATTCCGTCCAACATATGAATTGATAGCAAGTCTATTCCATTCTTAATTTTCCGGTAAAATCTCATCATTGCACTTTCATTACTATTCTTCTTAGACGACGCATTCTCAGAGATAAAATGTATCAATAGTTTGCAGATGTGGCGAAAATGACGATGAATACTATGTAAAATATTTAATCCAATTCCCATTGGCTATTACTCATCCTCTCTTCTTTGGTCGAGTTTGCACTGTTAGTTCTAGCAATTTTAATTTTGACATAATTTCAATTTTACGTTTTTTTTCTATGGATAGTTGAATCACTCAAGATATACTTTTTATATTACATATTCTAATTTCTTTTTTATTCTCTTTTTTTTTTTTTTTTGAGGAATATCAATAAAAGATTTGGGAATCCGTCGAGTATGTTAAGCGAAAGTGGTGCTGGGGTCAGATCAGATTTACTAATTCTTATGGTATAAGTACATATGCCTCCTTTAAATTCATTGTTTCGTGTATGGTTTTCGAAATTGTGTTTGCATGTCTTACTAAACTACGTTCAATGTTTTAAAGTAGTTTCAACTGAACATGTGTTTACTTAGACGATTAGAGTTTCGGTATGGTCAAACATCAATTGAATATGTAATGAAATGTTTTGGAAAAAATTGGAATAAATCTTCTTGGAATTTTATATGTTATTCATAATCATTTGCTTCACATCTCTGAACTATGTAAAACATTTTTTTTCAAGAATGCTTTGTCAAATAAGGTTGGTAGTAAAAGGAGTATTGATGGGAATTTAGCGGAAGCGAATGGAATGGATTTGCAATTAATTGATCTGTTGGACCGAATCTGAATCCAATAGGATCGGAATAAGATTGTTGTTGTTTGCTGATTTTGTTGGATGATTCCAGTGTGAGAGCTATTGTGAGGCATGAAATTCTATTTTACACGACAAACTACTTTGTGTAGTTTTAAGAGTTGGATATAGGTTTCCATGCCCCACTCCAGCTTTTCCACTGGGATCCATATATACACAATGAAAGTAAATGGCAATAAACTCTTTTCGGTTTCCTGTCATTGATCCTGTTGTAATCGGATTTCGTTCGACAGATGAATCGATCACAAATCTATTCCGTTTGTTTGCGGTGAATTTTCAGCATTCCTCTTTCATTGCCATTCTTTTTTTGATGACGCATGCTCGGAAAGAAGATGTATAAATAGTTTGTAGATGTGGCGAATGTGACGACGAATGACGTGTAAAGTATTTAATCCAATGCCCATTGAGCATCATACATCCTCTCTTCTTTAGTCAAGCTCGCTTTGAATACATAACTTTTTATGTCATAATATGTAAGAAAACTCGGGTAATATCATGTGTTACTTTTTAAGTCATGGTATGCAAGTAAACTCTATGCTTATTTCGTTTTGCTGCTTATGTTTATTTTGTTTGTTGTTTGTTGTTTGGTTTCTTTTAGATTTTACAATAGAAGGATGGCACAATACATGTTACTTTCTGGTAAGATATATATTGAATTTGGTTCTCTCATTGCAATCTTCTCATTGCTTTCATACCATCACGTGTTCATTTGTTTTGTAATAGAAAGAGGATCCAAGGTATCTTCAATTTTGGAAAGTTACACAGAAAAATTGGTTGAGTTGATGTGGTTGTTTATGGTGCCTTCCGTAAAGGTAAATCCATGCCTTCCGTTACAATTCTCTCCTTACTTACATATCATTGTATGTTCATTAGCTATTTCCAGATTAGAATCTAATGATATTT
This sequence comes from Trifolium fragiferum, assembly GCA_954870985.1. Lineage (NCBI taxonomy): Eukaryota > Viridiplantae > Streptophyta > Magnoliopsida > Fabales > Fabaceae > Trifolium > Trifolium fragiferum. Next base: position 53,484,780 of record OX940789.1, read on the forward strand.
TATGTTCATTTTTCCATAAGGGGCATTAATAGAAGATTGAGGATTTCGTCGATTGTTGGAGTCTTATGGTCATAAGATTGATCACAAGCGTTTGGTGGCACAAATTAGCCAGGTACTAATTTTATATAGGATCCTTCGTTTTTATTAGTTTTAAAGTCTAAGAATCCTAACATAACCAATGATTCATGGCATTGGAGTCTACATCGTCAATAAGGATTAACCAAGTTCGGCTTCAAACAATTCAATTGATTTCTCTTAGTAATTTTGTCCCATTAAACTGTTAATGAAGAAATACGGCAATCAAATAGTATTTTTTTGTTATTTTGGTAAAAGCTAATAAAATAAATAGCGGATCATATAGAAAAAGTTGTTTGTGTCTCATCTTTATCGTCATTTTCTTTGTATATGCAAGCTATCATTACATCTTATTTGTCATCATGCGTTGGCGAAGAAAATTGATAATGGCCAAGGTAGTGTTAGGATTTTAGCAGAAATGACTAAAATGGATTTATGATCTATTAATTGGTTAGACGAAATTTGAATCTACCAGGGTCATTAATAAAAATCGAGAAAGAAACTGTTGCCACTTGCTATTTTTGTATATGAAGTGTGTCTTGAGAGATATAGTTGGGCATAAAAATGTATATTTGAATACAGACCACTTTATGTGGCTCTCATTTCGTATTTTGTGGGTCATCTTCAACTGACAGAATCTTTTTTAGGACCACACGCCGGGGTCTGTCTTTGAGTATGTGTTTTGCTCCTAATTTTGTCTCTCAGATTATCTTTGCCTCGATTTTTGTTGGCGAGCCTGTTGACTTCAGATTTCGTCCAACGGATTGATACATCGCAACTTTATTTTGTTCACTTTTGTTAAAATATTAATACTTCTTTCTTCATTGTCACTTTTCTTCCTCAATACATGTTGCCAAACAACATGTATTGGTAGGCTGCATATTTGAAGAATATGCTGATAAATAGGCAACAATTTACTATATGGGCCATAATTTATTTTATTTTATTCTCTTTTGTCAATATCATTCTTCTTTGTCAACGGTTTATTCAGATAGAATTTTTTTAAAAGAATCAAATGAATTGCTTTAAGTTGAACCTGATGATTTTACCTGGCGCTGTCAATATCATAGGGCAATTTTACCTTCTAATTGAATTACTCATGCAAATTATCACTCTCCATGCATTATTAGTGTTGATATTGATATACGTTCTTATTCTTATATATTAAGTTGTCTCGCGTGGTTTTTCTTTCACAGCATACTAATATGTTTTTATTCCTGTTACTCGAGACTGATTTGGTAACGAACGAAGTTTTGACTTTTGGTGATTTCGAGGTATATGTACTCATTTGTCTCTATATACATGTTCTATAAATGACTTTCTGTGTTTATCATAACACTCACTCATAAAACATATATTTTTTACCGATTTGATGTCTGGAGCTGAGTATCGGTCTTTATACAGTCATCCTTGATGTTAGCCAGTCTCACTCTTTCTTCTCCCAGGAATTTATATCCTTGATTGAGAAGGAATGAGGTTGGATAACATCATAGATGCTGTGTAAAGATTGATGCTCTATACCATATATCTAATCGGGCAAAAAAAATGTTTGCTTGCATGACTTTGAGACCAGCTTTGCTTCTAAGGTTGCACTTCAAGTCATTGCCAACTAGGAGGGAAAATTGCTTTCTGAAAAGTGTTTGAAACACCTTCAACTTTGTAAAGATACAGAGTTAAATTGGTTGAGTTGATGCAGGGTAGGATTGGTCGAGTTGATATCCTTGACTACTGTGTCTTTCCATAGAGGTAGATGCAATACTTTTATTTCAATCCTCTGATTACTTACGTATCATTGCATCTTCATTAAATCTTTTTACTTCAATTCAATGTCATCGTTGCTCTTTTAAAGTCTAAATATTTTTACGTTTCTTTTTATGTCATAATTCTTTTGTTTAAAAATGTAGGGGAGAATAAAATTAAACTTGATTGTTCTTCTGACCCATCATCATTGATCCATGACAAGAACTATCTTAAAGTGCATTACCTACATAGTGTTCTGCTAGGCTTTGGATTTCATGGTAAGAATTTTCCACTGTCCAACTTCATTTGATTGGTTCAAACTCAATAGACCATAGATTTTCAGCCATTAAATGAAGCTTCACGGTTAAAAGTTCTTGCTTTTATGTCCAGTGTCTGGTGGAACACTAAGTAGGTCATGCACTTTACGATACTTCTCGGCATGTCTCAATGATGGTGAGACAGAATAATATTCTATTTTGGTTTTCTCTTCTTCTACCTTCTTTACTTCTCTTTTTATGACGTAATACTTTTGTCGATTATTATGAACCTAAAAACATGTCCGTGAGATGTACAATATTCACGTCTTTATAGCTCATGTTTTTTGCATTATGGATTTGATGCATGTAGGTGAAAGGTAGATGCTGATTGTAACACCCAAACCCGTATTTAAGAAAATACTACCTTTATAAAATATTATTCAAATTTGTTGAGGATTTTAGGGTGTTGGCTTCATTTGGTAAAATAAGCCTAATTCCATGATGCGGAGCATGATGTGTGACACATCAGGATTCACATCTGCACGCCCTAGCTGGACGCGCCTTTTATTCTTTTACGCGTGATCTTTTGAAAAGATTTGTTTTTCAAATAAAATCGTGCTAGCTTGCGCGCCAAGGAACAAGATAATCTTTCATGGTTTTGTTTTATTTTATTGGCCGACTTTGATCAAAAAGATTTGAAACAAATAATTAAAAGATTATGATCAAATAAATTCTCAAGGCAAATTTATTGAAGGCCAACTCGTCAAAGCCATGAAGCTTGTTCTATATAAAGGAAGACTGAAGACTCATTATTTATCAACTGAAATCAAGAAGCTAAGTCTACAAATTGAGTCTTAGGGTTTTAGTTCTTTAGTTGTTCTTTGTTATTTGTGAGCCTTCACTTGAATCATAGTTTTGATACAAGTAAGGACTGAGTTTATAGAGTTGTAATCTCTAGTTGTCTTTCTCCAAAGCTTTGAAGCAAGGAGTTAGATTGTGCAACACTCTAAGCCTTTAGGTACGAGTGCTTTAGTTGTCTAGGAGTGTGTCTCCAAATTGAGTTTGTTTATTAAATACTTACTGGGTAAGGTTGAGGGGGAGTGATCAGAGGTTCTCATATCTAGGAGTTCCTAGGTAGGATTAGCACGGGTAGTGATTAAGTGATAAGCTGTAAACGGGGGAGTTTAGCTTTGAATTGATACTACCATAGTGGATTCATCCCTGGATTGGTATCCTCCAGAATAGGGCTTGTTATAAGTGCCGAACTGGGTTAACAAACTCTGTGTGTTTATTGTTTCCTGCACTTTATATTGTTTACTTGTTCATCAAGTTCAGCATGTCCACGATGTTGACACATTAGGCTACACATCGTACGATTCCTAAGGTGTACACATTGTGCTGCACATCTGACACTTGCCACAAGAATTTCAATTGGCATCAGAGTAGGCGCCCTGCCTGTTTGAGGGTGAGCTCCATAAAAGTTACTTTCTGGAAACATGGACAAGGATGGAACAATGGTCAACAAACCACCTCTTCTGGATGGAACTAATTATGACTACTGGAAGCCAAGGATGATTGCCTTCCTAAAGTCACTTGACAGTAGGACTTGGAAAGCTGTGCTCAAAGGATGGGACCATCCCAAAGTTCAGGATGCTAATGGTGTTGATACTAATGTACTCAAGCCAGAAGAAGAATGGTCAGCTGCAGAAGACACTGCATCACTTGGAAACTCTAAAGCTTTGAATGCTTTATTCAATGTAGTGGACAAGAACATGTTCAGACTGATCAAGCAATGCACTGTTGCAAAGAAGGCTTGGGAGATACTCAAAACCACTCATGAAGGTACTGCCAAGGTAAAAAGCTCAAGAATCCAACTTCTCAACACTAAGTTTGAAAACCTCAGATGAAGGAAGAAGAATCCATTCATGATTTTCACATGAATTTGCTTGAGGTAGACAATTCTTTTGAGGCTCTAGGTGAAAAATTGTCTGAAGAAAAGCTTGTGAGAAAGATGCTTAGATCCCTACCCAAGAGATTTAACATGAAAATCACAGCTATTGAGGAAGCTCAAGACATCCCAAGTATGAAACTTGAAGAACTTGTGAGCTATCTTCAAACTTTTGAGATGAACTTAGGTGAGCAAACTGAGAAGAAGGGAACGGGTATAGCTTTTGTATCCTGTGCTGATGAAGAGGAAGAAGCTGACGAGTCTGATGAGGATCTCTCAAATGACATAGCTATGTTAGGAAGACAATTCAACAAGCTTCTAAGAAGGGTGGATAGAAGGCCAATGAGGAATGTGAGGAACATCCAAACTGACATCAGTAAACAAGGTAACACTCCAACAAAAGCCAAAACTGATGATAAGTCAACTCAGAACAAAGGTGTTCAATGTCATGAATGTGAAGGCTTTGGTCATATAAGAGCTGAATGTGGTACATATCTGAAGAAGCAGAAGAAAGGCCTGACTGTATCATGGTCTGATGAAGACTCTGACACTGAATCAGAGAATGTTGCTGCTAATCATGTTAGTGCGTTGACTGGTGTGTGCAGCACTGATGTTGACTCTGATGATGAAGAACTCACCTTTGATGAACTAGCCTCAACCTATAAAAAGCTGTGCATCAAAAGTGGGGAACTGTGCAGAATCAATGAAGAACAGAAGGTGATTATCAGTCAGCTGGAGACAGAGAAGGCTCAACTGCAGGACCAAGTAACCAGTCTTGAAAGTGAAGTCAAGTTACTGTCAACCAATTTGGGAAATATGACCAAGTCTGTAAAGATGCTCAATACTGGAACTGACATGCTTGATGAGATTCTGAAAGTTGGAAAGCATGCTGGTGACTCATCTGGTGTAGGATTTAAGAACAAACATCACAACAAGAATACAAATACTAAGTTTGTTCCTGCTCAGAAGAAACCTGACCCTGGCAGAATGTGGACACATCACACCCCACATAAGAAACCTGCTGGCAAAGAGAAGTTTAATGCTTGGAGATGCCACTACTGTGGGAAGAATGGTCACATCAAGCCCTTCTGCTATAAACTCTATGGGTATCCCAAGAAAAAGCCTCAGGTTAAAGCCAAATCAGCAAGGGTCACTCTTAAGAAGATGTGGAAGCCAAAAGTTTCAGAAACTACTCACATAGCTCACACTTCTCTTAGAGCATCTTCCAGAGAAGATTGGTATTTTGATAGTGGTTGTTCTAGGCACATGACTGGTGTTGAGAAATTTCTCACTAATATTAAGCCTCATACAACATGTTTTGTAACCTTTGGTGATGGAGCAAAAGGTGAAATCAAAGGCATTGGTAAGCTCAGCAACAAAGGTTTACCTAACCTAGATGATGTGTTACTTGTCAAAGGTTTGAAGGCTAATCTTATCAGCATAAGCCAACTGTGTGATCAAGGTCTTAAAGTCAACTTTACAAAGAATGAATGTCTTATTACTTCTGACAAAGGAGAATTGTTGATGAAAGGATCTAGATTAAGAGACAACTGCTACTTGTGGATTCCTGAAGAAACAGCTCATTCAACTACATGTCTTATCAGTCAGGAAGAAGAAGTTAAGCTTTGGCACCAAAGACTTGGCCATCTGAATCTGAAAGGAATGAAGAAAATTGTGTCCAAGGAAGCAATCAGAGGATTACCAAAGCTCAAAATTATTGAAGGCAGTATCTGTGGTGAATGTCAAGTTGGAAAGCAGGTTCAGATGTCACACCTAATGTTGCAACATGAGGTGACATCCAGAGTTCTAGAACTGTTACATATGGACTTGATGGGACCAATGCAGGTAGAGAGTATTGGTGGCAAAAGATATGCCTTTGTGGTTGTAGATGATTTCTCAAGATTCACTTGGGTTAGCTTCATCGGAGAGAAGTCTGATACTTTTGATGCTTTCAAAGACCTACGCCTTAGACTGCAAAGAGAGAAGGATAGTGCCATTGTTAGAATCAGAAGTGATCATGGGAAAGAGTTTCAAAATTCAAGGTTTTGAGTTTTGCTCTGATGAAGGGATTGGGCATGAGTTCTCATCTCCAATTACACCCCAACAAAATGGTGTAGTTGAAAGAAAGAACAGAACTTTGCAAGAGGTTGCAAGAGTTATGCTACATGCCAAGAAGCTACCTTACTACTTTTCGGCAGAGGCCATGAGTACTGCATGTTATGTACACAATAGGGTGACTCTGAGAAAAGGTACATCAACCACACTGTATGAGATATGGAAGGGAAGAAAACCAACTGTCAAATACTTCCATGTCTTTGGTAGCAAGTGCTATATCTTAGCTGACGGAGAGCAAAGGAGGAAGATGGATCCCAAGAGTGATGAAGGAATCTTTCTAGGCCATTCCTTAACCAGCAGAGCCTATAGAGTCTTCAACAACAGAACAAGGACTATGATGGAATCTATCAATGTAGTCATAGATGACTGTTCTGATAATGTGCCTGATGTTGATCCTGATGTGGACACATCTCACCCCCAGCCTGAAGACTCTGAAATTGAAGAGATTACTGAGAAGACTGATCATCAAGAGAATATGACTCAGGTGAATAAGGGTCCCTCTGTTAGAGTTCAAAAGAATCATAAAAAAGAACTCATAATAGGGAGTCCTGATTCAGGTGTTATGACAAGGTCAAGAGAGATTGTTGTTTGCGTGGTTAGATGTGATATAATTGTTCGCAATGTGCAAGTATACACAGTCTTATCTGTAGCACAAGTAATAAGAAAAAGTATCGTTCCCACAGGGGTTGTGATAAGGAAATCTCGCTCCAAAACTAGTTCAATTAGTTTTAAACTTATGAGTGATTAAAATAACAAAATAACATTTTAGGGTTGCAAATAAATTAAAGGAAACAAATGATTTAAAGAGTGTGAGAAAACAGTTGTGAAAGCATGTTGAACTTATGATCCATTTAATATCCAGTTTAATATGTTTGTGATGAGATAAGTGTAGGCAAGACTCCTGCAAGCAACTCTTGCCTTATGGTGTATGTCTACAACGTTGGATAATGCAATGCGTGATAAGATGAATCCGATGTCTAGGTCAAACTTACTTCATTACAGTTCAGAAAACACGTGGTTGTATTCTTACTATGGCCCTAGCTTATGTCTAAGCCTAGGTAGAGAATATATGTCTATAGCTCACTTAACCATATTAGTTCATTAATTCCATTCATTATTAGATGTCTCATAATAACAAACTTGTATTCAAACCTAAGTTGATCAGTCCTAGATATGAACATATAGCAAAATAAAAAATGAACTAAAAGAGCATACAAACACACATCACATCACTTAAACATATTAAACTTTCAATTAAACTTCACATAATTTCAACATTAAGAGTTTAGCTCATGATGAGCATAGAAACCATAACAACCAAAGATATAAGCTTACACATAAAAATGAATTCTTAAATGTAAACCTACAACTGAGATGGCCTTAGAGTTGATGTCTCAAGCTCCAAGTCCAACAGCAGACTAGACTTCAGTTATCAGCAGCAGTGGCGCACCATGAACAACTTTCAGCACAAGGGAGCCTCTATGAGCATTCACACCAGCACACACGAGCCTTCTAACTTTATGGTTTAAGGCTCCTTTATATAGGACATTTTCTTGGATCATGGGCCTTCCTAAATCCGAGAAAAGACAGCCCAAAGGAATAAAACATATTCCCAAATGATTAGTACAATGATAGTACTATCAACACATGGAAAATATGCCAGCTGTCTTTCCTCGCGTTAGCGCCCGTTCGTATTCTCCATCTGACGTGGCGGCTTTTTGACTGCGTTGACTGGTCAGCCACCTCTTGTGGTTGTACGGAATGGTTGTCTTGACTGTGATTATCAATTGCCTTGGCTCTTGAACCTTTTCAATGGTCTAGTGGTATGTCTTGACACCAAATGACTCTAGAGCTTTCTTTATATGAAGAGATTACATAAAATTCCTAAATACATGCTAGAGTCATAAATGGCATAAAATAAACCTAAACGTTGAATACAAAACCATATTAGCAGGTAATGGAGCAAGTAAAAAGCTGTAATTATACTCACATAAAGTGAGTTATCACACCCCCAAACTTGAACTATTACATGTCCTCAGGTAATGCGGTAGAAAGCAAAGACTTTGTGAGGCTACTCATCTTATTGACATGACAACAGCACATTCAGATCATAAGCTTGAAGCTTCAGATTATATTTCAAAGATTGGCATAATTCTTTTGCAATTCAAAAATCAATAATAACTATGCGTGTGTGTGTGAACTGATATCCTACTGTCAACCAGAGACATGACAAGATCCTTTTCTAAAACTACATAGTCAAGACGTAAGTTATCTTTTTCTTTCCTATAGGTTCAGGGTTCGAGCTTAGAGACTTGCCTAAGGGGGGAGCTATTCTTTTCATGCTTACACAGACTTTTTGATCATTATATGCAGGGAACATCACTTAGGTTCAATTTTTATAGTGCTTTAGGTGCTACTTTACCTTTTCACCTGACGGGATCTCACTTGTAATTAGTCCAACCTGTTACTCCGAGTAGAGCACCCTACACAGCACATGTTCCTCCAGTTTTAGGCACAGGAACCATTTATTGTCCTTCCAGTAGTTGGCACAAGGACTTATTACATATATATATATATATATATATATATATATATATATATATATATATATATATATATATATATATATATATATATATTTTTTTTTTATACATAATTATGTAACGCCCCATCACTTTTATATCTAGCCATGCTTATACATTATTTTCCTAACTCCTTTCCCCCAAACATGTTCTTTCTTCATTCCCTTAATTATAGTCCATACTTAGAAAACCTAACCTCATGACTATGTATTTTAAAAACTTATCTAGCCATTACTAAGGTCAACAGTTATCAATCAGTTGTGCATAAAAGGTGCAATAGTTATCACATCAAAAATCCAAGCAAGAATTTCCAAAAATTTCAACAATCTTAGACTAAATTCACTTATAACCTTAAAACTCAGTTGTCATGTCAATAGAATGCTTAGCCAAACAATTTAATTGCGATCTGACTCTCTAAAACGGACAGACTCAATTTTATTTAACTCATGCCTCTCCCCCCAAACTTAAGCTAAACAGTGTCCCCACTATTGACAAGGGAAGAGACAACAACAGACAAAACAGACAACCTAAAAACTAAAAACATAAAATAAAAGACAGGGTAAGACAGATACCACTTAGGCAAGATGCCTGGCGCTTTTCTTGGTTCCAGCAACATGATCCTTAGGCTTTCTCTTCTTGGTGCCAACGACGTTGGACACCCCTTCATCAGCTTCCTTCCTTTCTTCTTTCCTTCCTGCTGAGACAGATGGCTCAGGATCGGCACCCACAGGCTTATCAGCTTTTGCCTGTGGCACAACTTTCCTCTTTGTTGTGCGCTTTTTCCTTAGAATGGACCCAAGGATTTGGGACTCGTCCACAGCTGTCTCCTTTTCCGTCGTCGCCAACTGGTCTCCATTAGGAACATTAGCAGCAACATGATTCCCTACTTCCAGCTCAGGGATCCATTCCTCTACAACTGCCTGCTCATCAGGCTTGTCAGCAGTAGTCTTCTCAGCATTAGAACTTTGGCCTTGTCCTTCTGGCCCTATTTCTGCTTTACTCATCTCCACTTCTTCAGACACATTCTCTTTCTCATCAACCTTCTCCACACTAACACTTTCTTCATTATGAACTTCTTCTTCTTCAGGGTTCTCTTGAATGACATTCTCTGGCAACACCTCTTGACTGGGCAGAGTCTTGTCAGCAGATTTCTCTGGCTCAGTCAGATGGTCATCTTCAGGCAACCGCTGATTTGACTCAACTGCGGGCTCAATGGGGGCTTTGCCTGAAGAGACAAGGCGTGTCTCTTCTTCCACAACTTGCTTCTTCTTTCCAGACTTTGACTTCTTTTTCCTCTTCCTTTTCTCAGCCTTAGCAAATGGCTCAGGCTTGTCTGCACTTGGCTCTTTTTCAGTTTGAACTTCTTCAGCAATGATAGGTAGAATCTCTCTAGGGAATGGGGGTAGTGGTCCAACATGTTTCTCTGCAGGCAGGCAATACTCAAACTGCAGCTCCATCCAATGACTGCATTTATCATTCCAAGCATAGAAGGCTTGCATATCCCTTTGCATCTTGGATAGCAGCGCCATGACATCTGGAGAGCTAGTGGCAGCAGGAGCAATAGGCAACTGCAGCCTTGACTTCCGCCCAGTATTTCCCTTAATCAGTACTTCAATAGATCTCGCATCAAAACCACCAGTTGGCTTGAAAACTTCATCCCTTTCACCATGGGGTACTAGTTGCTTCTTACACAGCCCAGAAATCAAACAAGGGTAGTACAACATACCTTCCTTCTTCTGAGAACAGAGAGTGATCTCCTTGGCTATTATCCTTCCAACATTCACATACTGCAGGGCAGTAGTACAGTGCAGCAATACCAGTCTTGCCTAATTGACTGTTTCATTGTGAGCGGTAGGCAAGACAGTATGCTTCAGTAATTGGTACCACACCCTCATCATAGGCTTTAACTACATCCTCTTCACTTTCCATTCATTCACTCCATTCTTGTGATTCCACTTCGTCCCTTCAATGGTTAAACTCTTCATGACACTTGTCATCTCCTCATCAGACAACGTGGCTAGACTTGCTTCGTATTGATCATCTCCATCCTTAAGCCCATAGAAACGATTGATGTTGGCTTCAGAGTAAAGAACTCCTTTGCCTCGAACAAACACTCCCTTTTTCTTTTGATTGGGGTTGGTGAGGTTTGCATAGAACTCTTTCACCATTTGAGCATTGTAATCCGATGGTTGCTTCGCTAACTTCTTCCAGCCCAAGTTGTTGATAATGGCAGACAATTCAGCAGGGATCATAGTATCATCTTGTTCAAAACTGCTAATGAAACCTCGCTCTGTGAAGAACGATTTTGCAGAGATGAATTTGGTGTAGCGTTGCTCAGCTTCATTGTTGACGAAGCTATCAAAGTAGGAATCATTGTTTGAGCTTTGAGAGGCCATGGTTGAATGTGGTGATGGAATTTTGGTAGTTGGAGTATTTGTGAGAGAGAATAGAAAATTGAGAGACTTAGAGAAAAATAGGATTTGTGAAAGTGTTTTAGGGTTGAGAGAGAGGTAATTATATAATCGTGGGTGAAGATGAATAATTGGAGTAATTCTAATCAAAGATCCGTTGCAAAATAATAAACCGGTGAGGTAATTGAGGTAATGATGGCAGTTGAAAAAGTAGTGAGTAGCGGTTACAACCGGTCACTCTATCGAAAAGCAATGGTCACATCCGGCGCGTGAGATAACTCGCCTGACACGGCTATAATTATCGGACAGGTGTCAATAATCCATGTCTGGTGCTTTGACAACTAATTTCCACAAACTCTTCAATGACTTCATCAAGGAACCTCCGCGTGACTTGACACTTGGTGCTCACAGCGCGCACCCAGCAAAGCATCAGTCATCCACAGTCAAGACTGTAGTGCAACAAAGTTGACTCCAATCTTCCTTCCTTTTCTGAAACAAACAAAAACTAAAAACAAAAACAAAAGCTATTTACATTAGTAGTCTGGGGTGCCTCCCAGCAGCGCTTGGTTTTACTAAGTCCTCAGCCAGACTTGTAACCATAATTCAAACTTCATCAAGGGTGGTGGTGACTCTAGATTTTGAGTCATCACCCCAATAGTGTTTTACTCTTTGACCATTAACTTTAAATTCTTTACCAGTTGACTCATCTAAAAGATCAACAGCCCCATAAGGATAAATCTTCAAAAGTTTGAATGGGCCTGACCATCTAGATTTCAACTTTCCAGGGAACAACTTCAATCTAGAATTAAAAAGTAAAACTTGTTGTCCCTCAATTAAAACTTTTTTTTGAATCTTTTTATCATGCCAAGCTTTGGTTTTAGCTTTATATAACTCAGCATTCTCATATGAAAACATTCTATGCTCCTCCAACTCAGTTAGTTGCAGCAATCTTGCCCTACCAGTTGCCTCATAGTCAAAATTCAACTTTTTAGTAGCCCAAAAGGCTTTACATTGAAGTTCAATTGGGGACATTCCCAAAGGTGTTTTATAAGCTGTTCTATAGACCCACAGAGCATCATCCAAGAGCTTAGACCAATTCTTTCTAGAAGGGTCTACAACTTTTTCTAAAATTCTTTTTATCTCTCTATTGGATAGCTCTGCTTGCCCACTAGTCTGAGGATGATAAGCAGTGGCAACTCTGTGTTTTACCCCATATTTGGCCAGCAACTCCTCAAATATTTTGTTGCAAAAGTGAGAACCTTCATCACTGATGATGGCTCTAGGAGTGCCAAAACGGGTGAAAATATTCTTTTTCAAAAAATTGGTTACCACTCTAGCATCATTAGTGGGGGTAGCAATTGCTTCAACCCACTTGGAAACATAATCCACAGCTACAAGAATGTATAGATTGCCAAAGGAATTAGGAAATGGCCCCATGAAGTCAATGCCCCAAACATCAAATAATTCAATTTCTAAAAGGTTGGTAAGAGGCATCTCCTGTCTATTGGAAATATTACATATCCTCTAACATCTATCACATTGTTTCACAAATTCATAAGCATCTTTAAACAGGGTAGGCCAGAAATATCCAGATTGCAATACCTTAGCAGCACTTCTAGTGCTTCCAAAATGCCCACCATAAGGTGCTGAATGGCAATTAGTCAACAATAGACTTGCCTCTTGGCCTGCTACACATTTCCTCAATATTTGGTCAGCACATATTTTATAAAAAAAAGGTTCATCCCAGAAATAATCCCTAGCTTGATGGAAAAATCTTTTTCTTTGGTGGGAATTAAGTTCTGGAGGAACTACTTTGCTAACTAAATAATTGACAATGTCAGCATACCAAGGAGTCATATCTCCATTTATCGCAAGTAATTTCTCATCTGGGAATTCTTTCTTAATCACATACCTTTCTTGATTCTGCACTTCATCTGGAGGTCTTGACAGATGATCTGCCACTTGGTTTTCTACTCCCTTCTTATCTCTGATTTCCAGATCAAACTCTTGTAAAAGCAAAACCCATTTGATTAACCTTGGCTTGGCATCCTTCTTTGCAATGAGGTACTTGATGGCTGAATGATCAGTGTAGACTACCACCTTGGTACCAACCAAATAGGATCTGAACTTATCAAAGGCAAATACCACAGCCAGTAATTCCTTTTCAGTTGTTGTGTAGTTGAGTTGAGCTTCATTAAGTGTTCTACTTGCATAGTAGATGGAATGAAAAGTCTTGTCTTGCCTCTGCCCCAGCACAGCTCCAACAGCATAGTCACTAGCATCACACATAAGTTCAAATGGCTTGGTCCAATCAGGTGAAATGATAACTGGTGCCGTGACTAAAGCTGTCTTCAGAGTATTAAAAGCTTTCATACAGTCTTCATTGAAATCAAATGGAACATCATGCTGCAACAGTTGGCATAAAGGCTTTGTAATCTTAGAAAAATCTTTGATAAACCTTCTATAGAAACCAGCATGACCCAAGAAACTTCGAATTCCTTTCACATTTGCAGGGGGAGGTAACTTCTCAATAACTTCTATCTTGGCTTGATCCACTTCTAATCCCTTCTTTGAAATTCTGTGCCCTAACACAATACCTTCTCTGACCATGAAGTGACATTTCTCCCAGTTGAACCAAGTTGCTCTCTTCACATCTGATTAACATTAGTTCCAAATTGGAGAGGCAATCATGAAATGATTCTCCAAAGACAGAAAAATCATCCATGAAAACTTCCATTGCTGATTCAATTAAGTCTGAGAACAGTGCCATCATACACCTTTGAAATGTAGCAGGTGCATTACAAAGTCCAAATGCCATTCTTCTAAAAGCAAAGGTACCATAGGGACAAGTAAAAGTAGTATTCTCTTGATCTTCAGGAGCTATGGCTATTTTGTTGTAACCAGAATAACCATCTAGAAAACAGTAGAAATCCTTACCAGCCAATCTATCTAGCATTTCATCTATGAAAGGCAAGGGAAAATGATCCTTCCTTATGGCTTTGTTCAGCTTCCTATAGTCCATGCAGATTCTCCATCCAGTCACAGACCTTGTTGGAATCAATTCATTCTTCTCATTGGCAACCACAGTCATGCCTCCTTTCTTTGGTACACATTGAACAGGGCTTACCCACACACTATCAGAAATAAGGTATATAATACTAGCATAGCCATTTAATGATCTCTTTCTTCACTACTTCCTTTATGATGGGGTTGAGTCTTCTTTGGCATTCCACACTATTCTTAGCATTGTCTTCCAGTAGGATTCTATGCATACAAACAGTTGGACTAATCCCTTGAATATCTGCCATTTGCCAAGCTATGGCCTTTTTGTGTTTCTTGAGCATGGCCAACATGCTTGACTCTTGTTCTTCTGTCAATTCAGCAGCTATGATAACAGGTAACTGCTGACTAGTCTCCAGGAATGCATACTTCAAATGACTTGGTAATTGTTTCAGCTCCAGATCCGGTGGCTTCAAAACTGAGGGAATATTCACCTTCTGGTCTTCTTTAGGGATCTCTAACATTTCATACTTGTCAACCCAAAGTGCCTTGGGCTGAGTTGGATCTTCATCTTCATTAACTTCTTGTGCCAATTCCTTGTCTTCAAGTACAGCTAACTCATTTTCCAATAGGTCATGCCTCTTTTCAAATTGTTTTTGAACCAATGAATCCCAGCATTGCAATAAAGAAACATCTTCTATGTCTTCAACATGGTACTTCATTGCTTTCTAAATGTTGAATGTGACTTCTTGAGCATTGACTCTCATTGTGAGTTCTCCTTTCTCTACATCAATTAGTCTTCTGCCAGTTGCAAGGAATGGCCTTCCCAATAGAATAGGGGTATCATCATCAGCATTGAAATCCATTATGATTGAAATTCCTGGCACGCCAAGCACAATGAGCGATACAATGCTCTAAGCACCTTAGCACTAAACGTGATGTGGGATACAAAGCTATAAGCTTCTTAACACGTATATCACAAGATAAAAGTAAACAAATAACTGAAAGCAGGTAAAAGGCACGGGATATTTGTTAACCCAGTTCGGCGCTTAAAACAAGCCCTAGTCTGGGGGATACCAATCCAGGAAGGAATATCACTATAATAGTCCTAGTTGTAAGTTCTCAGCAAACACCACGTTTACAACTCATAACCTAGGCAACTACCAATGACTCTTCAACCTAGGAACTCCTAAGTCTGAGATCCTATCTCACTCCCTTACAACCTTACAGACAGCAAGGATTTCAGAACACAAATACAAAATGTTTTTGGAGACACACTCCTAAAACTACACACTCGTACCTAAAGGCTTAGAGTGCTAAAACACACACAATTCTAACTCCGTACTTCAAAGCTTAGGAGAGGATCACAAAGATTACAACACAAGAACACACGTCCTAAGCTTGCATCAAGGAGACACAAGAAAGGCTCACAATTAACAATACACACACGCAAAAACCTAGAGAGCTAGAGAACACAATAACGGCGTGAACAACTACCAAACTAGGTTTAGCACAATCTTTAAATACTCCAGGCAAAAGTCCTTGATCCAGAATTAAACATGGGCTTGATTTGTTTGACCCAAGCAATTGACCACATTGATTAAAATAGATTCTTTCCAAAAATACACTTCAAGGAGATTCTTCATAAAAAATATTCTTGACAAGGATCTGAAGCATTAAATGATGATCCTCATAATAAGCCACATAAAAAGGCGCCATGCAAGATTCATGAAAGAGAAACGAACATTCCATAAATGAGACACGCGCGCGCACACTACCAAAAGCGTGATACGATGTTGAGGCATCTTATCACACATCCTGCTACAAAGTTTATTTTACCAAAAATGCAGCCAATCACCAAAGACTCAACAAACTCCCCCTTCGGCAAATTTTTGGCTAAAACAAATTATGACCATACAGATAGCACTTAAACAGATACTTCAACTACATTTCTTTTTCTCAACATAAGCACACAAGTATAAAGATCAGTAGAGACTATTCTTCAAAACAGTTTCCATACTACTCCTTCATGGAGAACAGTAGACAAGAATAAAAATGTATCTTTTAAGTTTATCAGAGAGGCATGCAACAGCGGAACACATAAAACAACTCAGCCTTAGATGGTCAGGAAAATAAACATTGATAGGATGTTGTGTAGAATGCTTCAACATTTCACAACACTTCTCCCCCTGCACATATGCATAGGATGTTGGAGCATCATATCCAACATCTCCCCCTGCAGATCACATGTCATTACTCTAAACACTCATGCATATATCAGGTATCAGATCATACAGGTCCACACATACATATACTTCATGCAACCAACTCTACAGATATAGCATAACCAGAGCAGTGCAGATCACCAGCAGACAGAGATCATAATAAACACACCAAATAACCAGCCAAAATTACCAAATTTATACTCCCCCTTTTTGCCACAAATTTGACAAACATAGCAGTACAGAGTTAAGAGGTCCAGGAGCTTAGTACAAAACTTGGGTCATCATAGTCTATGCCCATACAACAGAACAAGAACAAAAGTAACAGAAAAACAAAAAGAACCAAAATAACAGGAATACATAGAACATCCTCTAATCAGAATCATTGGAACCAGTCACCTCCAGCTCTTCTGTATCACCACCAGCCTCTTCATTCAAAGCTGCATCCGATGCTACAGCATCATTACCGGCATCCATCATTTCTGCATCAGCTGCAGTCTCACCCTCAGCACCAACTCCTTCTTCCTCAGCTTCCTCTTGTTTCAGGGCAGATATAACCAATTCAAGCCCTTTCTTTTGCTCATCCAGAGCTCTAACAGTAGCTTCCAAAGAGGCAATCATGTCCTTCCTATTCATATTGGAAGGTGGTACCTGTCTTGGTGCAGACTTGCTCTTAATTGGCCCTGCTATGTCAGCAGCATGGGCTCCTTCAAACAACTTAAAATGGAGAGAAAAGGGTGCCTCTCTCTTGAGTGGTTCATCAGCAGCAATCAAAATATTAGGGTATTGGTCAAGTATAATTCCACAGATAAGACTAGGAAATGCTATTGGCATCTTGACAGCCCAAGACTTGCCATGAGCCATAGTTTGCTAAAAAATGTAGGTTCCATAATCAGCTTCAGTCCCAGTCCCAACAGAGTAAATAAGTCTAGCCAAACCAGTGGCTATATGAGAAGTGTGGGTAGTGGGAACCCAGTTCACAGTGACTATCTTGTTTAAGACTGCATACTTGACAGAGAGCATGCAAGAAGGTACTTTACCTTTAGAGGGCCACACCTTGACCTGATTGGCAGTGATGGTTTTGCAGACTTCATTGTTGGTGACATCAATTGCAGAATACCCATCCTCTTGCCTACCAAGATACCTGTTGATGATGATTGGAGAGAATTCCACACACTTGTTTCTGACCCATACCTTTTGATATTCATTGCTGAGTGGGTTGTCACAATCCTCAGCTATGTTCACAATAAACTCCTTAACCAGCTTGGCATAGCAATTGCCCAAGCCTCTAACTGTCTTCATCAGCCCAGCTTCATACAACAGCTCAATCACCTCTTTCCAAGCCAAAGTTTCAGCAGACAACTCTCTTTCCAGCCCAATTCTTCTAGCAAACACATATTTCCACTTTTTAACACTGTCAATAAAATGGAAGGAGACACCATCAATGGGAACATCAGGGACATTGGGTGGTATAAATCTTCCACCAAGTCTCTTCTTAGATGCTGTGATGCTTGGAGCATCGTATTCAACATCCTCATCAGACACAGCAGCAACAGCCTTTTTCTTCTTAAGAGCCCTCTTCTGAGGTGACGGAGTGATGTTTGGAACATCTTCTGCATCATCATAGTCAGAGTCACTCAAACTTATGGTCTTCCTCTTGGAGGACTTTTTCTTCTGTTGAGAGGGGATCTCAACCTTGCTCGAGCTTCTACTAGGGCCAACAACCTTTTTCTTAGGAGACTTAGTTGGTGCACCCTTCTTTTTCTTCACAGACTTTGGTGCTTAAATTTCCACCTCAGTCTCTTTGCCTTTTCTTTCTCTAAGTCTTCTACCAACACCAGTTTTACCTGCTTGAGATGTACCAACAGATTTCACAACCACAACATCTTCGTCCTCACTAGCATTCTTTTCAGCAGTCTTATCAGAGTCGTCCTTTTCTGGTTCAACCTCAGATGTTGTAACATCTTTACCAGCATCAGCGAGAGCTTCTTCTTGCGCCAAGGATGCTGAAGCATCCGGCGTCGCATCCTCTTGAGGAATACTCTTAGCCAACGATTGGAGAACATCTCCAACAATCTGAGCATCTTCATCGTGTCCATCATCCTCAGGAGAGTCAGGAACAGGTGATTTTGTCTTCTCAGTTTCCAAAGCGTTTTCCCCCTTTTCAGGATTAGGGATTTCAACAGTGTTTTCTTCGATCTGCACATTTTGAGAAGTTGCTGCAGCATCGATTCCCACATTCAAACTATCTGACCCTTGATTAGCAAGAAGGAGCCCTTGCATGTCGAAATCAGAGTTATATATAGACTTTGATTTCTTGACCTTTGGTTTCTTAGTAGCCGTTGTTTTGGTTTTCTTTGTGGACTTGGGTTTGGATGATGAAGTTTTGTGAGGTTTGGGGTTGAGGGCAGAGGCAAAAGATGGGTGAATGGTTGAGATTGGAACAGCATCTGTGACGATGTGAAAGAGTGGGTCAATAGGGTTGTCTTGCGACGGTGAGGAGTGGTTGGGAGAGACGGTTGCAGGAGAGTTGAGGGGAGAAGTTTGAGACATGGTGACGGCAAGGTTTTGGAGAAAATAGGATTGAGAGTGGAGAAGGTTTGTAGGTTTGATGAAGAGATTTGAGAAAGAAGTGGAGAAGTTGTAATAGAATGTAAAGTAAATTAGGAAAGAATCAATGTGAGAAGATTTGAAAAAGAAATAACCAACCCTTGATAGTGGCGTGTCTAGAGAGAAATTTGAGCCATGATTACCTTGATCAACGTGCAACACTTGATAGGAGAAATTAAAAATAACTGCTGCACGCGCCACTATCATAAACGGTAACTGCTACAATTCTTCATGGAGGCAAATTCCTAACTTGCCCCTTAGCTTCTCAAACTGCACAGCATCAAGTGCCTTGGTGAAAATATCTGCCACTTGCTCCTTTGTTCCAACATGCTCCAAAGTCACAATTTTATTCTCAACAAGATCTCTTATGAAGTAATGACGTATGTCAATGTGTTTGGTCTTGCTATGTTGAACTGGATTTTTTGAGATATTTATGGCGCTCATGTTGTCACAGTACAATGTTAGAGCATCTTGTTCGACATCGTACTCCTTCAGCATCTGTTTCATCCAAACAAGTTGTGAGCAGCTACTCCCAGCAGCTATGTACTCAGCCTCAGTTGTAGATAATGCCACACAGTTTTGCTTCTTGCTAAACCAAGAAATTAGATTATTCCCTAGAAAGAAACATCCTCCTGAAGTGCTTTTTCTATCATTTGCACTTCCAGCCAATCAGCATCACAATATCCATAGAGCATAGAGTCTTCAGAATGAGAGTACATTATTCCATAGTCACTAGTTCCATTTACATATTTCAGAATCCTCTTGACTTGAGTCAAGTGGCTCACCTTAGGATCAGCTTGATATCTGGCACATACTCCAACAGCATAAGTGATGTCAGGCCTGCTTGCAGTCAGGTATAGCAAGCTCCCAATCATACTTCTATAGAGACTTTGATCCATACTTATTCCCTTTTCATCTTTAGTAAGTTTCAAATGAGTGGGTGCTGGTGTTCTCTTGGAGGTGGCACTTTCCATACCAAACTTTTTGACTATGTTCCTTGTATACTTACTCTGAGATATGAAAATGGTATCATCCATTTGTTTGATTTGAAGTCCAAGAAAGTAGGTCAATTCTCCAACAAGACTCATTTCAAACTCTGATTGCATTTGCTTGACAAAATGCTGGACCATCGTATCTGACATCCCACCAAACACTATGTCATCAACATAGATTTGGGCTATGATAAATTTACCTCTTTCTTGTTTAACAAATAGGGTCTTGTCTGAAGCTCCCTTCCTGTAACCTTGATCTTCCAAGAACTGAGTCAACCTCTCATACCATGCCCTGGGTGCTTGCTTCAACCCATATAGGGCTTTCTTCAGTTTGTAGACATGGCTTGGGTGTTCAGGATCTACAAATCCCTTTGGTTGCTCAACATACACCTCTTCCTGTAGGTATCCATTTAGAAACGCACTTTTTACATCCATCTGGTAAAGTTTGAACTTAAGAATGCATGCTACACCCAACAGAAGTCTGATGGATTCTAGTCTTGCAACAGGTGCAAATGTTTCTTCAAAGTCAAGCCCTTCAACCTGAGTATATCCCTGAGCTACAAGTCTGGCTTTATTTCTGGTAACAATACCATTCTCATCTGACTTGTTCTTATAAACCCATTTTGTTCCAATCACATTCACATCTTTTGGTCTTGGAACCAAATCCCACACTTCACTTCTCTTGAACTGGTTTAATTCTTCTTGCATAGCCTCTCTCCACGCTTCATCAGTTAAGGCTTCTTTGACATTTTTAGGTTCAAACAATGATACAAAGCAAGAATTTGAAATGACATCATTTGATCTCCTAGTAGTTATCCCCTGTTCAGGATTACCAATGATCAATTCTGTGGGATGATTCTTCTGGACACGTACTGAAGGACCTTTCTTTTGACTTTGTTCTTCAGTATTTGTCACACTATCCTCTTCAGCTATTTCTTCATCAGATTGATTACCACACAGATGTTCAGATGCTACAACATCTTGTTCAACATCGTCAACAACAGGAATACCTTGATCTTCACCAACAATTTCTTCCAATGGAGAATCTTGGACAACAACATTTATGGATTCCATCATTACCTGAGTCTTAGAATTAAAAACTCTGTAGGCTCTGCTGTTTGGAGAGTATCCCAGAAAAATTCCTTCATGACTCTTTGGATCAAGCTTTCTTCTAGGCTCTCTGTCAGCTAGGATGTAGCATTTGCTTTCAAACACATGGAAATGTTTAACAGTTGGTTTTCTATTTTTCCATAGCTCATACAAAGTAAAAGAGGTACCTTTTCTCAGTGTGACTCTGTTGTGAATGTAACAAGCAGTGTTCATGGCTTCAGCCCAAAAGTAATAAGGAACATTTTTGGCATGAAGCATGACTCTAGCTGACTCTTGGATAGTCCTATTTTTTCTTTCAACTATTCCATTCTGCTGTGGGGTGATAGCAGATGAGTACTCATGCTTAATTCCTTCAGTAGCACAGAAATCATCGAACCTGGAGTTCTCAAATTCCTTTCCATGATCTGTCCTGATTTTTACCACATTACTTGCTTTTTCCCTCTGAATCTGAAGACATAATTCCTTGAAGGCTTCAAAAGCATCTGACTTTTCTCTAATGAAATTTACCCAAGTATACCTTGAATAGTCATCCACCATCACAAAAGCATACATTTTCCCTCCTAGGCTTTCAACCTGTCCCATAAGATCCATATGGAGTAACTCAAGAACTTTGGAGGTTGTCTGATGCTCCAACATTGGATGCGACATCCTGACTTGCTTACCAATCTGACACTCACCACATTTGTTGCCTTCAATAATCTTTAGTTTAGGCAATCCCCTGATAGCTTCAGATGATATTGCTTTTTTCATCCCTTTCAAGTGAAGATGACCTAGCCTTTGATGCCACAGCTTCACTTCATCTGCTGTTGAACTAAGACAGATGGTATTAAGGGCTTCTTCCTGAGATATCCATAAGTAGCAATTATCTTTAGACCTGGTTCCCTTCATTACCAGTTGGTCTTCCTCATTATTCACAAGGCACTCAGACTTGGTAAAGTTGACTTTTAAGCCTTGATCACACAGCTGGCTTATACTAATCAGATTTGCTGTAAGTCCTTTAACCAAAAGCACATTCTCCAAGTTGGGCAATCCATGATTCACAAGGTCTCCAATTCCCAGTATTTCCCCTTTAGCACCATCTCCAAAAGTCACAAAGCTGGTCTTGTAGGGTCTTACATTCATGAGATATTTTTCTTCACCAGTCATATGTCTGAAGCATCCACTGTCAAAATACCAATCTTCCCTTGATGAGGCTCTCAGAGATGTGTGAGCAATTAGCCCAACACTTTCTGTTTTGGGCTTCCACTCCTTCTTGATAGGTACATCTTCCTTCACATCTTCCTTCACTTCATTAGCTTTAGGTTGTTGAGCAGGATAAGCCATGAAGTTTGTAGCAGAAAGGTCTGATGTGTCCTCTTTTTCCACAGTGATGACAAACCCATCTTCGATACACTCTCTGAATCTTAGGCCTTTGATGACCACGAGGGTTGGATTCAAGAGCAAATTTGGGAACTGGGTATGTTTTAGAATGCTGAGCAGGATGCTTCAACATCGTCTGTCCAGTGCAGGGGTCAAAAACATCTTCAGCAGATTTGAACTTGTCTCAAGGTTCTGTTGATATTGATTTAAATTTGAGTAGTTATAACCCACTGACTTGGCCTTCCCACTTGGCAGGTTCTCCAAGATCTCTTCAAGTATGTTAGTACCCGAGTTCAGCTGACTTACACGTTTCTTCAAGTCCTCCATTTGAGCATTGACAAGAGCAACTTCTTCTTAAGCTTCTGAAGTCTTCTCAGTTTGAGCTTTCACTTCAGCCTGAAGAAGATTAATGGTCTTCTTCTGCTTCTCAAGGAGCCTACACATTTCTTCAAACCTAGTGAGTAGTTCTTTGTAAGTACTAGCAAGTTCATCATAGGCCACATCCCCATCTTCATCAGTGTCAGTATCTGTAACACAAACTCCAGTCAAAGCAGTCACATGTTTAGCAGATTCATGCTCTTCCTCAGAGTCTTCATCTGACCAAGAAACACTCAACCCCTTTTTCTGTTTTTTCTGATACGTACCACATTCTAATCTTATATGTCCATATCCTTCACACTCATGACATTGAACACCCTTGCTTTGACTGTTCTTCTCTTCAGACTTGAGTTTCTTCAGACCATTTTGCTGTTTATTGATGTCGAATCTGATGCTAGGAGCATTCTGACGATTCTTGCGATCAACTCTTTTCAACACTTTGTTGAATTGTCTTCCAAGCATGGCAATGGCATCTGCAATGCTTTCTTCTTCTTCATCCTCATCTTGAGTATTGTCCTCATCAGTATTAGAAACAAAGGCAATGCTTTTGTTCTTTTTGTCACCACGTTCATCTAGGACAGTTTCAAATGTTTGAAGAGAACCAACCAACTCATCCATCTTCATAGTAGAGATGTCATGTGCTTCCTCAATGGCTGTTACCTTCATGTCAAATCTTTTAGGAAGAGATCTGAGAAGTTTTCTTGATAGTTTTTCATCAAACACCTTCTCTCCCAAGGCTTTAAATGAGTTAGCAATATCCAAGCGTGTCATATGAAAGTCTTGAATGCTCTCATCATCCTTCATTTTCAGTGTTTCAAACCTGGATGTGAGATGTTGAATCTTTGATTGCTTCACCTTTGTGGTACCTTCATAGCAAGTTTTCAAGATCTCCCATGCTTCTTTGGCTGACACACAGTTTTTGATCAGCTTAAAAACATTTGTGTCCACCCCATTAAACAAGGCATATATGGCTTTGTTGTTATAGAGAGCTGCAGCTTCTTCCTCTGTAGTCCACTCAACCTCTGGTTTCTTTACCCCCGTTGAGGTCCCTTCCTTGCTGGCAACAGTGGGATGATCCCATACAGTCAAAACAGCCTTCCAAACCTTGCTATTAATAGATCTTAGAAAAGCAGTCATTTTGGATTTCCAGTGGTCATAGTTGTTTGATCCATTGAGCAGAGGTGGTCTATTCATGTATCCTCCATCCTTTTCCATGATGCCAGAGATTTTAGGTCCTGGATCTCACCCTAGAGACAGGCAGGGTGCCTGCTCTGATGCCAATTGAAATTCCTGGCACGCCAAGCACAATGTGCGATACAATGCTCTAAGCACCTTAACACTAAACGTGATGTGGGTTACAATGCTATAAGCTTCTTAACATGTATATCACAAGATAAAAGTAAACAAATAACTGAAAGCAGGTAAAAGGCACGGGATATTTGTTAACCCAGTTCGGCGCTTAAAACAAGCCTTAGTCTGGGGGATACCAATCCAGGAAGGAATATCACTATAATAGTCCTAGTTGTAAGTTCTCAGCAAACACCACGTTTACAACTCATAACCTAGGCAACTACCAATGACTCTTCAACCTAGGAACTCCTAAGTCTGAGATCCCATCTCACTCCCTTACAACCTTACAGACAGCAAAGATTTCAGAACACAAATACAAAATGTTTTTGGAGACACACTCCTAAAACTACACACTCGTACCTAAAGGCTTAGAGTGCTAACACACACACAATCCTAACTCCGTACTTCAAAGCTTAGGAGAGGATCACAAAGATTACTACACAAGAACACACGTCCTAAGCTTGCATCAAGGAGACACAAGAAAGGCTCACAATTAACAATACACACACGCAAAAACCTAGAGAGCTAGACAACACAATGACGGCGTGAACAACTACCAAATTAGGTTTAGCACAATCTTTAAATACTCCAGGCAAAAGTCCTTGATCCAGAATTAAACATGGGCTTGATTTGTTTGACCCAAGCAATTGACCACATTGATTAAAATAGATTCTTTCCAAAAATACACTTCAAGGAGATTCTTCAAAAAAATATTCTTGACATGGATCTGAAGCATTAAATGATGATCCTCATAATAAGCCACATAAAAAGGCGCCATGCAAGATTCATGAAAGAGAAATGAACATTCCATAAATGAGACACGCGCGCGCACACTACCAAAAGCGTGATACGATGTTGAGGCATCTTATCACACATCCTGATACAAAGTTTATTTTGCCAAAAATGCAGCCAATCACCAAAGACTCAACAATGATAAAGTCAGCAGGGAAGACAAAGTTGTCTACCTTTACTAACACATCTTCAATTTTTACATGAGGGTAACATAGACTTCTATCTGCTAATTGAAGTGTCACTGGTAGGCCTTGCATCTCCAATTCCCAATTTCTTGAATATGGAAAGTGGCATAAGATTGATACTAGCTCCAAGGTCACACAGTGCCTTTCCAATATAAACATCACCAATGGTGCAAGGGATGGTAAAAGAACCAGGATCCTTCAATTTGGGTGGAATTCTCCCTTGTACCATTTGGCTGCACTCTTGAGTAAGTGCTACAGTTTCAAACTCACCAATCCTCTTCCTCTTTGTAAGCACATCCTTCATAAACTTAGAGTAGTTTGGCATTTGCTGAATAGCTTCAATGAGAGGAATGTTGATATGCAATTGCTTCATGATCTCAATGAACTTATCAAATTGCTTTTCTTCTTTGGCTCTTCTTAGTCTCTGAGGAAACGGAGGTGGTGGTCTTTCTCTTTCTAAAACAGGGCTACTCTTGGTAGTAGCTTCAGGGGCAACCAGAGTCTTGTCTTTTGGTGACTCAAGTGCTTTTTCAGGACTTGTCTTCTTTGAACTGACAGCAGGGGATAACTGTTGATTTGACTGTGAGACAGTTGAGTCTTCAGCCAACCTTTCTTGAGTATCTTCAATTTGAATTGTCCCCATGCTTGGTCTTCATACTCTGTTCCACTCCTCAAAGTTATCATCTTGCATGTTTCTTTGCCTTTGTATTTTGAGGTAGAAGTCGGTGTTTCAGTAGTGCTGGGCAAACTTCCACTTGGTCTTTGAGTAAGAGTCGTGGCTATTTGGCACATCTGATTCTCCAGATTTTTGATACTAACTCCTTGGGCTAAAATTTGATTCTTGGCTTCAACAGTGAAATTCTTTGTCTCTTGCATAAAATTCTTTAGTATTGTCTCCAGTTGACTACCAGGCTGTTGAGAAAAACCTAGGGGTACAACAGGTGCTTTTTGATGAACTTGTTGATTTTGTGCATTTACCCAGGAGAAATTAGGATGGTTCCTCCAACCAGGATTATAACGATCACTGTAAGGATTGTTATTCTTGTTGAAATTGTTGACATAGTTGACTGACACAGGGTTTGCAGGACATTCTTCATAGAGGTGAGCTCCACCACAATAAACACAGGCTACTTCAGCTAAGTCTGTAACTACCTTGACAGGTTCACTGGCAACTGCAGGCAAGGCCGGTGGCGTGAGTAAAGTCGTCAACATGTTGTGCATTTGAGCCACTTGAGCAGCAAGGGCCGTTGTTTCACTAACTTCATGCACTCCAGCTGTCATCCTTGGTTGATTAGGAGCAGGATTTGCTCTGGTTGTAGGCCATTGATAGGTGTTTGCAGTGATACTCTCTATGAGATCAAAACCTTCTGTGTAGGACTTGGAAAGTAAGGCTCCTCCTGATGATGCATCCAACATATTTCTTGAAGATGGCACTAAACCATTGTAAAAAGTTTCAAGCTGAATACACACAGGAATACCATGATGTGGACACTGCCTTAGCATCTCCTTATACCTTTCCCAAGCATCAAACAAAGCCTTATCCTCTCCTTGTCTAAAAGAAGTGATATCATTCCTCATCTTTGCATTCTTGACAGGAGGGAAATATTTAGCTAAGAACTTCTCAGCTAGAGCATTCCAAGTGGCAATGGAATTAGGCTCTAGAGAGTTTAGCCAACCTTTAGCTCTATCCCTTAGTGAGTAGGGAAAAAGCCTTAATCTGAAAGCATCATTAGTAATTCCAGGTATTTTGAAGTTACTAGCTACCTCAAGAAATTGCTTCAAGTGGAGGTGAGGATCTTCAGTAGCAGCACCAGAGAATTGACCGACAGTTTGAAGCATTTGGAACATCATTGGTTTGAATTCAAACTGAGCAGCTGTTATCTCAGGTCTTACTATCCCAGTGTTCATAGCATTTGGATCAAAAACGGCATAATCCCTTATATTCCTTCCTCGGTCATTAGTGTAGCGGCTGGAAAAATTCTTCAGATTTTTCGTAACAATGAAGTCGCCATCGATGTTTATTTATCCCAAAAAGAGGGAAAGGAAAATACCGCGAAAACCTTTGGTTCGCATGGTTAAAGAACCATGGCGGGTTCGGGAGTTGGTTGTGCGAGAGGAAGGTATTAGCACCCCTCGCACCCATCGTACTCGATGGGAACCATTCAGAGATTTTAAGGTTGATTGCTTTTAGGTTTACTTAACTGCTCAAATTATTAATTAAATGCTTATTAAATTCTACTCCGATTATTAATTGAAAAAAAGGTTTTTATTTATTGAGTTTGACGGTTGAAGGAGCCCGCTCCTACGTATTCCCGGCTGCAATGGGAAACTCAAAACTCTCGTAGTTCTGGTAAAAAAGTCTTGCGTGTTTGTTGTTTTTAGCGGATAACGCTTAAGTCGCATTCCGCCGACATAACTGTGCTTGTATGCTCGCAAAAGGAGACTTAAGCGTAAGTACGTGTCGGAGGAATGGATAAAACATTATTCGTATTAAGAAAAAGGTTAATCGAC
Organism: Trifolium fragiferum; assembly: GCA_954870985.1. Classification (NCBI taxonomy): domain Eukaryota; kingdom Viridiplantae; phylum Streptophyta; class Magnoliopsida; order Fabales; family Fabaceae; genus Trifolium; species Trifolium fragiferum. The sequence goes on from OX940789.1 coordinate 53,512,417, forward strand.
CAATAGCGTTTAAGTCGCATTCCGCCGACACAACTGTGCTTGTATGCTCGCAATAGGAGACTTAAGCGTAAGTATGTGTCCGAGGAATGGATAAAACATTACTGGGTTTTTATTGAGAAAAATGGTTTAAATGAGTTGTATTGATTTTAGCGCTTTAAAGTGAGAGTAACTCAATCCACGGTCATACGTCACGCGTCATGAATTACTCGGGGTTAGAATAGTCATACGTCACATCCACCCTTTTTCACTTGTTTTTTATGAAAATGTTATTTTTGTTTTTTATTATGAAAACTCAATCCAAACAGACCAAGAATAATGAGAAGAAGAGGGGAGGAAAGTGATCAACATCATTAATAAGCAAGTAATAATCATATAAGTGCATAACCATGCAATGACATGAAGGATATGAATGAATGAACATGCAACAATTTATAAAGTGATTAAATAAATTAAAATGAACTCTAAAGAGAGCTAATCAAGATAACTTGTCACATGAAACATGAATTAAGATGGATAATTAGTGTTAAAACACAATTATTAATGTAAAGGAACCCATACAATTAAGCTAAAAAGCCTTAAGTACAAATAATCACTTATAAGTCAAACAACTTAATTAAGAATCACTTATGAAAATAAGTTAAAAAATTTGGAAATTGGTTGTATACAGTAGCTACTGTATTTAAATTAATATTGTGCAAAAATTTGGATCAAATAAGCTAAAGAGCTTTTTGAAATCACAAATAAGCACTTATTTACATTAGGGTTTAAAGCAAATTAATCAAAAATAATTACTTGAATAAGCTAACAAATTCACAAATGAAATTGTCATAATATAAGCATAAACAGTGACTTAATAAACTTAAATATGCTATAAGTCACATAAGTGCTTTTACAAATAAGCTGAAATTAAATAAAATCATAATCAGAGGGGGGGGTATTTCATACAGGTGTAGTAAAAGAGGGGGTGTAACAGTAAAAATTCATGGTCTGAGCCCAAGCCCAACGCACAAGTCCACAAAAAAACCAAGTCAAACAAAAAGATCCAGTGCAACGTTGACTAGAGTCCATAATATGGATCTGGTCATCACAGCCCTTTGATAGATCACTTGGATCAATCACACGCGCGTAGTTTTTTCAGAATAAAAATAAATCAAAAATACACAACAACAGATCCAGTGTAACAAAAACAAAGGCGCACACGAACAATCAAACGATCTCCACCATTGGATCAATCACGCGGACGCGTTTTAAAAATGAAAGGGACGATCCAAGCCCTTGGCTCGCGCGCGCTTAATCCAACGGTGGAGATCAAAACTGTGTTGAAAAGATGAACATTCATCTTCAACCCATAGCTCCAGCGAACCCAAGGGTTCCGGCGCGGTGGTTGAACCACCGGAGCTTCAAAATCTCACCAAAACGCATAAAATCAAACCCAGATCGCATCGTTTTTTCATGTAGAATAAGAATATGACCTTAGTTTTTGCTAAAAACACGTGTAACATGCAAAACGAACGAAACAAGATTCAAAGTCAAAAGTGAGAACTCAAAAACTAGCACAGAATCAAGCATACAAACAACCCAGAAAGCTTAGTCATGCATAAATGAGAAGGTTTGAGTCATTAGTTACCTGTTTTGAGCTTGGTTTCGTTCTCTTCACTCCAAAACTCCGTTTGGCCACTTTGAGATTCCAAACCTTCAATCCTTCGCGTTTCCTTTGATCTGAGCTATCAGTTCTGCTTCTGGGAACCTCAGGAAGTGATTAATGAAAGAAAAATGAGAGCTTTTGGTGTGTCTAAGTGATTTCGAAATTTTTGTAAATGAGAGAAAAAGTTTGAGTTTTTTTTGATGAATTTCTGATTTCTCTGCCTCTAGCTGCGCAGCTCCAATGGTTGGGTGCTTATATATGAATGGAATTAGGTCAGAGCTGATGGGAATAAGGGTATATAGGACATAGTACAAAATGTGATTTTTTTGATTTTTCTAAAATGTTTAAATGTGGATAATGGTTGTACTATTGATGATGTGTTCATTTGAGAAGGTTCTAGGTGATTTAATGATAAGGATGATGATGTGTTGGTGTTTGAATTATTTTTGTGAATTTTCTATGATTTTTGAGATAAAAAAGAAAAGGTTAAATAATACATAAAATAATAAAAATAAATGTTAAATACATAAGATAAATATGCATGATGATGAATGGTTATTTTGATTTTAAATTGGCTATGAGAATAATGTTGATTAGAATGAGAAATAATGGAGAAAAATGGTTACTTGTTCATGAAGTAATCTAAAAAGAAATGAGAAAGAAAATGCAAGTAAAAAGAAATTTCATGAATAATTAAATAATTTATGAAAAATAATAAAATAATTAAAGAAAATATTTTTTAGGAATTTTTGTGAAGCAATTATGCATTTTTATGGATTTTTATGAATTTTATGCAAAAATATGAAATAAACCTAAATTTATTAATTATAGGGGCAAAATGGGAATAAAAAATGTATGGGGCAAAATTAGGGTATGACAGCTGCCCCTATTTAATTATCTTAGACCACATAGGTATGAAGGTCATAAGTCTTCATACTCTTGTGGTAAAAGGTAATTAAATACGAAATGCCCTAATTTTGCACTGATGCTTATGAGAGATAAGGATCGAGTGTACCCGTTTATTACTCCTTCCAGAGGAACTCAGAGGTAATAGAATCATCACCCAAATCAGGTGCTTAGATTCTACGATATAAGTCGTCGCCTAAATAGGTGCTTGGACTGAAAAGGATGAACCGTCGCCTAAATAGGTGCTTGGATCCTGGACGTTGAACCTTGAAAGTGCGTTGACTCCTATAATAGGTATCAACTGAAGAACGGACCATCGCCTAAATCAGGTGCTTAGATCCATAAAGTAAATCGTCGCCTAAATAGGTGCTTGGATTCATAAAGATAAGTCGTCGCCTCAACAGGTGCTTGGACTGAAGAGAAATCATCGCCTGAATAGGTGCTTAGATTTTTGAGCAGAATCCTCAAGAGAAATTCTTCCAAAGACCTTGCTGAGGGAGAAATGAAATTTGGTTCCTTAAAAGGCTTGCTGATAATTTTCCAACCAACTTACTGGGGATAATGAGGTATCAATCAATCTGGTGACATAAATTTCACCTGTTAACCTGCTTAGTGAAGTGTAATCACACTGTTTTTGGTAACCAAATATTACATCCTTTCTAGGATGATTCTTTGAACCTGCTTTTATGAATGCATGTAATGCAATGACTATTTATTTGCTTTACTGCTTAGAATGCAAGACTAATACAGATGCATAATCTAACTAAGTGTCTCGGTCTAAATGCATGATATGCATGCTTTAGCTGAATGCATGAAGATGCATGAATTTGGATTTCCCCGTCGCCTTGGAGGATCTGATCTTGTTGAAAGAAGAGGTGGACCACCGGTGATTCAGCTTAACCTGTCAATCCTCTTATACAGAATGGTAGTTTTCTGCTTGACCAGATGAATATGGCTTGCCAAAGTATTATAGGCTTGTGAACAAAGCAACTCATTGAATGCCAATGATCTTCCTTCAGTCAAATTAGGTATCAAAGTATGTTTTGCAAATTTCAAAATGCTTATTATTTTCAATGTTTTATGGTTTTATTATAAAAAATAAACAGCATAAATGCACATAATTAGGGCAATAAGAGTAAGCTAAAAAGCAGATTAATTGAAAAATATGAATTTTATTAATGGCACATAAACGTGCGGAAAGTCATTACAATTGAAAGCAAATCCCTTAAAAGAGGTGATTGCTAATTGAAACTAAGATAAATGGCAATGAAAGATAAATGATTTCCATGGAATCATAACAATGTTGTCCTTCCACTTGATTTCAAGTTTCCAACTCTTTGCCTTTGAGTATGGAGGTCAGACCATTCTTTTCATCTGGAGCTGGCTTCACTTGGGCAATGATAAGTAGTACTATGCCTTTTCTTATATATAATTTTTCCCTAACTTTTGCCTAAGCCGCCCTTTCGGGTTTTCAACTTAGCGGGTTTTAATTTCTTTTTTTGATGCCCCTAATTTTTGCCTGGACCGCCTTTTCAGGTTTTCAGTCCACTGGGACGCTCTCTATTGCCTAAGTCGCCCTTTCAGGTTTTCAACTGAGCGAGCTTTTTTATTTTTCTTTAGGCATAGTACTTCTTGACTGCGTCAGAGTTCACCGGGATTGGAAATTCTTCTCCGTCCATAGTGGCCAAGATCAAGGCTCCACCTGAGAATGCCTTTTTCACAACATATGGCCCTTCATAATTAGGGGTCAATTTTCCCCGATTGTCTTTGTGAATAGGTAGTATGACTTTCAACACTAAGTCACCTTCCTTGAACTGCCTAGGACGGACTTTCTTATCAAATGCCCTTTTCAGCCTTTGCTGGTACAACTGACCGTGGCACAAATCTGTCATTCTTTTCTCTTCAATAAGATTAAGCTGGTCAAGCCGAGTCTGGACCCACTCTGCTTCTTCAAGCTTGGCTTCCATCAATACTCTCAATGAGGGGATCTCTACTTCCACTGGGAGGACTGCCTCCATGCCATAAACCAAAGAGAAAGGAGTTGCCCTTGTTGAAATACGAACTGCCGTTCTATACCCGTGAAGTGCGAAAGGGAGCAACTCATGCCAATCTTTGTACGTCTTCACCATCTTTTGTATGATTCTGTTGATATTCTTATTTGCTGCTTCTACGGCTCCATTCATTTTGGGCCGGTATGGTGAAGAGTTGTGGTGTTCAATCTTGAAGCTGTCACACAGTTCCTTCATGGTGCGATTGTTCAAATTGCTGGCATTATCAGTGATAATCTTGTTAGGAATTCCATAACGACAGATTATCTCTTTCTTGATGAACTTGGCAACAACTTTTCTTATGACATTGGCATATGATACTGCTTCTACCCACTTGGTGAAGTAGTCAATGACAACCAGGATGAAACGATGTCCATTTGAGGCTTTTGGCTCGATCATTCCAATCATGTCTATGCCCCACATAGAGAAAGGCCATGGCGCTGTCAACACGTTAAGAGGAGTGGGTGTCACATGTATCTTGTCTACATAAATCTGACATTTATGGCATTTTCTAACATGATTCAAGCAATCTATCTCCATGGTCAACCAGTAATAACCAGCCCGAAGGATTTTCTTCGCCAAGGCATGCCCATTCACATGTGTACCAAAGGTCCCTTCATGGATTTCTTCAATAAGCGTATCAGCTTCCCTCTTATCCACACAACGAAGGAGTACCAGATCATAATTCCTTTTGTACAACACTTCCCCATCTAGGAAGAAACCAGATGCTAACCTTCTCAGAGTTTTCTTATCACCACTGGATGCACCCATGGGATACTCTTGTTTTTGAAGATAATTCTTGATGTCATAGTACCATGGTTTCTCATCATGCCATACCTCAGCCGTCAAGCAATAAGCGGGTCTTTCTCGACGATTGATCTCAATGAGAGGCACGTGATTAGGCCAGGTTACCTTGTACATGGATGACAAAGTGGCCAAAGCATCAGCCAACTGGTTTTCTTCTCTAGGCATGTGATGGAAAGTTATCTCATCAAAGTGTTCTACCAGCCTCATAACATGATCCCGATATGGAATTAGATTGGGGTGACGAGTCTCCCATTCTCCCTTGACTTGATAAATGACTAGAGCAGAATCTCCGTACACCTCCAAGATCTTAATCCTCAGATTAATTGCCCCTTCTAGGCCCAGGATACATGCCTCATATTCAGCAATGTTGTTGGTGCAATCAAACAAGAGTCTTGCTGTAAAAGGTGTGTAGGTGTCCTTTGGAGAAATCAAGACAGCCCCTATACCATGCCCCAAAGCATTAGACGCTCCATCAAACATAAGCTTCCACCGAGACCCTGTCTCAGGCCCTTCATCATCTCCTAAGGGAGGCTTTGCACTTAAGGCCATGATATCCTCATCAAGAAAGTCAAAATGCACAGGTTGATAATCTTCTAAAGGTTGGTGAGCTAGGTGCTCAGCCAATACACTCCCTTTGATGGCTTTCTGAGGAACATATTGAATGTCGTATTCAGACAACAACATTTGCCAACGGGCAATCCTTCCACTCAAACCAGGCTTCTCAAAAATATACTTGATTGGGTCCATCTTAGAGATCAACATTGTAGTATGGCACACCATGTACTGTCTTAAACGGCGAGCAGCCCAAGTCAAAGCGCAACAAGTTTTCTCTAGAAATGAATATCTGGTTTCACAACTAGTGAACTTCTTGCTCAGGTAATATATAGCATTCTCTTTCTTGCCGGTTTCATCTTGTTGAGCCGAAACACAGCCCATAGATTCTTCAAGCACATGCAGGTACAGAATGAGAGGTCTCCCAGGAACTGGAGGTGTTAGAATTGGGGGCTCTTGCAAGTATTGCTTGATCTTATCAAAGGCCCGTTGACAGTCCTCATTCCACTCAACAGCTTGATCTTTCCTTAACAACTTGAAGATCGGTTCATAAGTGGCAGTGAGATGAGAGATAAACCTGGAGATGTAGTTCAATCTGCCAAGGAATCCTCGTACTTCTTTTTCTGTTTGTGGTGCAGGCATATTTCGAATTGCGCTGACTTTGTCGGGATCAACCTCTATTCCCATTTGACTGACAATGAATCCTAGCAATTTTTCTGATCTCACACCAAAAGTGCATTTATTGGGATTCAAACGCTGAAATTCCGGCACGCTGGAACTAGATATTGAATGGGATGTTCCAACACTTGCGATGTTGAATGTAATGTTGGAACATTCACCTGACGATAAGCAATTTAGACAACTGAAAATAAATGACAGAAAGTAAACAACACGGTATGTTTGTTAACCCAGTTCGGCGCACAACAGCAACCTAATCTGGGGGATACCAATCCAGGAAGGAAATCCACTATAATAGTCCTAGATCAAAGACCTCAGCAAACGCCCCATTTACGTCTTATTACCTAGACACTACCCGTGCAACTTCTACCTAGGAACTCCTAGATATGAGAACCTCCGCTCACTTCCTAACACAACAGTACAACCTGCACTTTTTTACAATCAATAACAAAAGCATATGGTGGAGACACACTCCTAGAAACTAGACCACTCGTACCTAAAGGCTTAGAGTGATACAAGAAAACAAACCTTACTCCGTGCTTCAAAGGTTTGGAGAAGATTACACAATACAACTCAATAACACAGTCCTAAGCTTGCATCAAAGTGATACAAGAAAGGCTCACAATTAACATAGACTCAAAACCCTAAAAACTCTATATTTTCAATGATGGCTCAAGTGAATAAATTAGGTTTTTCGTCCTTGCTTTTATATTCTGAAGTAGCACAAAATTAATCTTCAATTTGGGCTTCAGAAACACATTGATCCACGAAAATCTCCAGCTCACATATTCTTGAATCAAATATTTTGTTTCCATAAATATTTCCATATATATCGGAACCAAATACAAAGTTTCCTAAAATATATACATATCTTTAGGAAATAATCACAGCATTGATTCTTGTCAAACCCACGTCTTGGTGCACAAGTAAAAGGACGTAGTTTCCTTATATAAGTAAATCTCGTAATTATGACACGAAATCAAAGCATTCTGCAGACGTCCCAGATGTTGGAACATTGCATCAAACATCCTGTCTGTATATTTGTTTTAGCAAAATGATGCCAACATACAAAACACCAACAATCTCCCCCTTTGGCGAAAATTTTGGCTAAAATAACCTGAGACCACATAGACAGTCTAAAGTGATACACCATATACATTTCTTCAAATCAACACAAACACACAGTCATGAAGAAAAGTAACACATCTTCAAAGCTACCTTCAAGAGAACCTCTCAATTGAGAAAATAGCAGACAAGAGTAAGACTGTATCACTAAAGAGAATCAGAGGCAAGCAACAGCAGGAACATAACACAACGTTAGCCTTTGAAGGTCTCAGAGAGAAATGAACTCTCATACATACATCAGAACTAGAATGTTTCAACATCATTCAAAACATCATAACACAGAGGTACTCCTCTCAAACTAACACATGTAGAGCAATACCAGAAGTAGAGTACCACTTCCCCTGAATGAATGCATCAGGCATACAGTACACACATATCAGAAATCACAATCAGCTTAGATAACTACTCCCCCTCAATGCAGCATAGATGAAAGTTATCACAACTCAATATCAGTACCAGATTACCACTCCCCCTAAAGTAATGCATGAGAGAGAACAACTACACATGCATAAGCAAGCATGCAGATGTTTCAACATCAGACACAACATTCACACAGCTACAGTAACTACTGCATCATCTCCCCCTTTTTAGCCACAAAATATTGCCAAACTTCATATAAGATTCGAAATACCAAAGATAGGCATATAGAGGCATACCAGAATAAATCACCAGAGTAACATTACATCAGAATACCAAACCACCATAAAATAATGTCATATTACCAAAGCCTAGAGTATTAGAGCACCACACCAGTTAATATCACAGACCAAATGCACACAAGGTTCTTAAATATCCATGGGACAGAGCTCATAAACATCCAGAGAGTACAAGCAGAGGAAACATAAAGGGAACACACCCATAAATATGCTAAGCAATTTCACATTTCACCATAGACGAACAGAACACATGTGAGATTTCATCCACAATCATAGCATCTTGGAAGACAGAGAGAATATTCACAGAGATCCTCTTCCATAGAAAAATTCTTCCTGCCAAGTGACGTGATGTTTCACACATCATCCTCAACATCTGACTCAGAGTCACACACACAATAGTAAAAATCACATTTGAATATCACACAACTGAACACATATAGTACTTCTCAGTAGAATGCACATCCACACACAACCAGTCATAACAAAATCAATTCTCATTTAGCCACACTTAGAATAATAACACAACCAAGTGGAAGATCATCAAGATTAGTTTCTTCCTTTACATTCAAAACCACAATGCTCCAAACCAACATCAGGTTTATCTTCGAACACATCAGTTTGAGAACACTGAGAACCATATCAGCATCAGTTTGAGGGATCTCAAAATCGGTTTCAACAGCACTAACAGGTTGGTCTTAAGATGTTGCAACATCTGGTATAACATCAGACTCAGATGGAATATGAGGTGTCACTATTGTAGACTCAACAACAGTTTCAATGACATGACTAATGGGTTATGAAGAATGAGTTGGTGCGGGGTTCATTAGCAGAAGCACAAATAAAAACAACAGAAATATCATGTGTACTAAATGGTTCAGCAACCTTACTAGGGACAAGATCTACTTGACATATAGACACAACAGAGGGTTCTGCAGGGGTTTCAACAACAAGTTCAACACTAGGTTTGACATTTGCAATCTCAGAGGTTTCAACAAGTGGATTTAGAACTGATTCAACTTGCACATGAGGTAGTTCAACAACAGACTCTTTGGCATGATTTGTGAGAGGAGTAATTTGGCTAGTTGATGGTTCAGGACTGGTTTCTTTAGTGGGTGGATCACTAACAACATCATCAACAACAATAGTAACAGAACTAGACTTTTCTATGGTCTTTTCAAAGATACGATTAACATGGCTAATAGACTTAGAAACATGTTTCACAAATGTTTCAACATTTTGTTCAACATGCAAATTAGAAGCAGTTACAAAAGATTTTGAAACACTCACAAAGGCATTACTTGAAGTCTCAGTAACATCAAGATTTTCATCCACATAATCAAAAGAGCTTGTGAGATCAATAATCGGTACAGATGAAGCGTCAAGAGAACTTACATTTTCAAGGATTTTCAAAATGGCAAAGATTTTCCTTATTTCTTGTGCAACTATAGTTATAATAAGGAGGAAGTATCTGCCTGCACACCTCCACAACTGTAATTGCTATAAATTCTCATACAAGCAAATACATAGATAGCCCTTTGACTTCTCAAACTGCTCACAATCTAAAACCTCAATGTAAATATCTTTCAGTTCATGGTTCAAAACTTTATCTTCCACTAGCTCCCTGATAAAATAATGATCAATGTGATTGGGTATGCTATGTTGAATGAGATTCTTGGAGATATTACTAGTACTAACATTGTTGCAGTACAATGTTAGAACATCATGTTCAACATTGTATTCCTGAAGCATTTGTTTCATCCACAACATTTGAGAACAAGAACTTACTGCTCCAATATACTCTGCCTCTGCAGTAGATAAAGCCACACTATTTTGCTTCTTACTAAACCAAGAGATCAGATTGTTACCTAGGAAGAAACAACCACCAGATGTACTCTTTCTATCTTCAGCACTTCTAGCCAAATTTGCATCGCAACACCCTATAATATTCTTCTCACAACGATTCTTCTGAATTTTGATTGATGACACTACTTTGAATTCAGAATCTTCACATTCAATACCACCTGACTCAATGTTGAACTCTTTATTTGGAATATATGTCTGCTGGGATGATGTTCTAACATTGTCTTTAACATCACTCACGTTTTCAACTATCGAATCATGTCTTTGGTGCCACAATTTGATTTCATCTTCCTTGCTCAGCAAGCATGGGGGCAGGTGTGATTCCTCATCTTGTGGTACCCATAAGTAACAGTTGTCCTTAGATTTGGTACCTCTCATTAATATCACACCTTCCTCATTAGTAACCACACATTCAGTCCGAGTAAAATTCACCTTCATTCCTTGATCACACAGTTGACTTATGCTGATCAAATTAGCAGTTAATCCCTTGACTAACAAAACATTTTCAAGTCTTGGTAAGCCAATTTTTGTTAGATTACCAATACCTACAATTTTTCCCTTTTCTCCATCACCGAAGGTAACAAAGCTAGTGACATAGGACCTTACATCAACAAGAAATTTATCAACCCAAGTCATGTGTCTAGAGCAGCCACTATCAAAGTACCAGTCTTCTCTAGATGAGGCTTTTAAGGAGATATGAGCTATCAAGCTAGCCTCTTTGGTCTTGGGCTTCCATTCCTTCTTAACTTGTTGTGCTACAGCCTTGGGTTGCTCACTTTCTTCTTGTTGATACCACTTAGGATATCCATGCAGCTTGAAACAAAAAGGCCTTATGTGTCCTTTCCTTCCACAATGATGACATACCCATCTATGAGACTTTTTTCTAACATTAGAACCATGATGTTGAGGAGAACGTTTCAACATCTGCTTTGCTGATGTAGGGTCATACTCATTTACAGCAGGAACAAACTTCTTCTCCCTGTTTTGCTGATTGTTATTCAGAGTTCTATAGTCAAACCCTATTCCCTTGGGTTTCCCTTGATTTTGTGACTCTAAAATTTCATCCAGCACAGTGGTTCCAGTATTTAACATCCTAACTTGTTTCTTCATATTCTCTAGCTGAGAGTTCAATTGAGTTACCTCATCAGTTAGTTCAACAATTTTCTTCAAGCCTTCATCTTTCTCAGTCATGAGTTGATTTATGGTCTTCTTCTGCTTATGTAGGGTCTTGCAGATCTCCAAGTCCTTTTCATATAGTTCTTTATAAATAGCAAGTAGATCATCATAAGACAAATCTTCATCATTTGATTCAGCATCTGAAGTACATACACCAGTTAGTGCAGTCACATGTCTTGTTGATTCAACATCACCTTCAGAATCATCCTTGTCAGACCAAGAGACTACCAAACTCTTCTTTTGTCTCTTGAGATAGGTAGCACAATCAGTCATGATATGACCATATCCTTCACATTCATGACACTGGACACCTTTAGGTTGAGTAATCTCGTCATCAGATGTCACCTTCTGATTATCTAGCTGAGTGCTGATGTTGAATCGAATGTTCTGACCATCTGATTTCTTCTTTCCTTCTTTCCAAGCTTGCTTGAATATTTTTTCAACCATAGTTAGAGCTTCTGAGAATCCATCATCATCATCCAAATCATCTTGAGATTCACAGTCATCAGTATTAAACATAAATGCAATACTTTTGTTCTTCTTGTCACCCCTTTCATTGATGGCTAGCTCAAACGTTTCAAGAGATCCAATTAACTCATCAACCTTCATGGTGTTGATGTCTTGTGCCTCTTCTATTGCAGTTACCGTCATGTCAAATCTTTTTGGCAAGGACCTGAGAATCTTCCTTACTAGCTTAGCATCAGTCATCTTTTCACCAAGTACATCAAAAGAATTAGCAATATCAAGGATGTTCATATAGAAGTAATGAACACTTTCTTCTTCCTTCATCTTCAAGTTTTCAAACTTTGTAGCAAGTAACTGAAGTCTAGACATTTTTACCTTGGGAGTTCCCTCATGAACAGTCTCCAAAATATCCCAAGCTTCTTTTGCAATGACACACTTCTTGATCAACCGAAACATGCTCCTATCCACTCCATTAAATAAAGCATTTATGGCTTTTGAATTGTATGTGGATAAAACCTGTTCTTCGTTGGACCATTCTAGTTCTGGTTTCAACACACTAGTCTTATTACCATCTTTATCTGTAACCACGGGATGTTCCCAGCCTGATAAGATGGCTCTCCAAACCTGAGCATCAATGGATTTGAGGAATGCAGCCATACGAGATTTCCAGTAGTCATAGTTTGTACCATCCAACAAAGGTGGTCTGGTGACAAATCCTCCTCCCTGTTCCATAGCACCAGAAAACATTCCTGAATCTCACACAAACAGAATAGGGTGCCCGCTCTGATGCCAATTGAAATTCCGGCACGCTGGAACTAGATATTGAATGAGATGTTCCGACACTTGCGATGTTGAATGTAATGTTGGAACATTCACCTGACGATAAGCAATTTAGACAACTGAAAATAAATGACAGAAGGTAGATAACACGGTATGTTTGTTAACCCAGTTCGGCGCACAACATCAACCTAATCTGGGGAATACCAATCCAGGAAGGAAATCCACTATAATAGTCCTAGTTCAAAGACCTCAGCAAACGCCCCGTTTACGTCTTATCACCTAGACACTACCCGTGCAACTTCTACCTAGGAACTCCTAGATATGAGAACCTCCGCTCACTTCCTAACACAACAGTACAGCCTGCACTTTTTTACAATCAATAACAAAAGCATATGGTGGAGACCCACTCCTAAAAACTAGACCACTCGTACCTAAAGGCTTAGAGTGATACAAGAAAACAAACCTTACTCCGTGCTTCAAAGGTTTGGAGAAGATTACACAATACAACTCAATAACACAGTCCTAAGCTTGCATCAAAGTGATACAAGAAAGGCTCACAATTAACATAGACTCAAAACCCTAAAAACTCTATATTTTCAATGACGGCTCAAGTGAATAAATTAGGTTTTTCGTCCTTGCTTTTATATTCTGAAGTAGCACAAGATTAATCTTCAATTTGGGCTTCAGAAACACATTGATCCACGAAAATCTCCAGCTCACATATTCCTGAATCAAATATTTTGTTTCCATAAATATTTCCATATATATCGGAACCAAATACAAAGTTTCCTAAAATATATACATATCTTTAGGAAATAATCACAGCATTGATTCTTGTCAAACCCACGTCTTGGTGCACAAGTAAAAGCACGTGGTTTCCTTATATAAGTAAATCTCGTAATTATGACACGAAATCAAAGCATTCTGCAGACGTCCCAGATGTTGGAACATTGCATCAAACATCCTGTCTGTATATTTGTTTTAGCAAAATGATGCCAACATACAAAACACCAACAAACGCAACTGGTACTTTCTCAACCTTGCAAACAACTTTCGAAGGTGTTGAAGATGTTCTTCTTCTGATGAGGATTTAGCAATCATATCATAAACATACACCTCAATCTCCTTGTGGATCATATCATGGAAGAGAGTGACCATGGCACGCTGATAAGTTGCCCCGACATTTTTCAAACCGAACGGCATTACCTTGTAGCAAAAGGTACCCCAGGGGGTTATGAAAGTAGTCTTCTCCATGTCTTCAGGCGCCATCTTGATTTGATTATAACCAGAAAAACCATCCATGAAAGAGAAAACTGGGAATCTAGCTGTGTTATCCACCAATACATCAATGTGAGGTAATTGGAAGTCATCCTTTGGGCTCGCTCTATTTAGATCTCGATAATCCACACACATTCGTACCTTACCATCTTTCTTTGGGACTGGCACAATGTTGGCAATCCATTCGGGGTACTTGGCCACTGCAAGGAAACCCGCATCAAACTGTTTCCTGACCTCTTCTCGTATCTTGAGTGCCATATCAGGCCTAGTTCTTCTCAACTTTTGCTTGACTGGAGGGCACTCGGGCTTGAGTGGAAGCTTATGTTCAACTATGTTGGTGTCCAACCCGGGTATATCCTGGTAAGACCATGCAAAAACATCCATGTACTCTTGAAGCAGCTTGACCAACTCCTCTTTCACATAAGATTGCAGGGAAGCCCCTACCTTAACTTCTTTCTTGTCCTCATCAGTCCCTAGATTGATCACATCCACTAGTTCTTGATGAGGCTGGATCATTCTTTGTTCTTGATCCAACAGTCTTGCCAACTCTTCGGGAAGTTCACAATTTTCTTCTTCATCCTCTTCGGCGAGATTAATTGGTAATTCGAAATCAGGAAGAGTTACCACACTGTTATGATCCATGAATTCATTTCTGCATGATATATATATATATATATATATATATATATATATATATATATATTTGATTTTAGGATGGATGCAAGAAGGATCATGATATGCAAGAAGTTATTGTCATTTTATTATTTTTATCTTTTTGAAACTGGAAAGATAAAGAATGAAATGAGACAAATCATGCACATAAAATACTTTTATTTATTGATAATTAAGTCCTTAAAACATAACAGCCCTTACAAGCTAATCCACTTGCCCCGGGCGTGGCAAGGGAAGTTTTTGAAAACAAGCAAAAATTACTTTGAAACTAGAGCAACTTCGGGAATCTCAACAGCTTTCCAATTGAATAAAACGGTGCTTAATGAGCATTGATGCACCCAATCATGGCCTTCTTGATCAGCCTCTGCTTCCTCTATCACAGAAATCTAGTCAGTAGACCTGAACCCAGCGCTATGAAAAGTCTCTTGAATATACGGGATCAACCCTTGACTTTTCCTTGCTACCATTCTTCCATGTGGACGATAGCCCACGCCAAAACGGTCTTTCTTCTCAGGAATCAACAGCAATTGCCCCCACCCCACTGAAGCTTTACCATCATCTATGGCCTTCTTCAAATTCTTCCAACAGACAGTAGGAGTTCTTGGTATACGAGGAGTCCCTTCCAATTCCATCAAAGTAGCATTTGCAATTTCTAATGCTTGGAAATGGGTCTCAAGAGCACCTTCCTCTGTTTCAACATACCGGAATGATGATAAATGACTGACTAGAGTATCCTCTTCACCTGACACGATCACCAGTTTGTCATCCACAATAAATTTTAGCTTTTGATGAAGAGTGGAAGTGACAGCACCAACATCATGAATCCAAGGCCTTCCTAATAAGCAGCTATAGGAGGGATGGATGTCCATGACTTGAAATAAAATAGTGAACACATGAGGACCTATCATCATAGGTAGTTCAATTTCCCCAATCACTTCTCGTTGTGACCCGTCAAAGGCTTTGACAACCAAGTTACTATGCTTCAACACTGGGCCAATTAAAGAGAGTTTGGTCAGAGTCGTCTTGGGCATGACGTTCAAAGAGGAGCCAGTATCCACTAACACTCTTGCAATGGTATTGTCTTGACATTTCATGGATATATGCAGAGCCTTGTTATGTGCCCTCCCCTCAGATGGTAACTCTGCATCAATGAATCCTAAGCAACGGCTAGCTGTAATATTATTGCACACCCCATCAAATTGAGCCACTGTGATGTCTTGATTAACATGGGCAGCATTCAGGAGTTTCAACAGAGCCACCCTATGGGCTTCAGAATTCATCAATAATGACAAGATTGAGATCTTTGAAGGTGTCTGACTAAGCTGGTCAACCACTTTGTAGTCACTCTTCTTGATGATCTTTAGGAATTCATCTGACTCATCTTGTTTGGCCTTCCCTTTTGAAGTCTCAACTCCAACATCTTCTTTTGGCAAATCTGTTTCCTTGGGAGGACTAACAAATTCAACATTTTTCTGAAGTAATTCAGGAGCGTACACTCTACCACTCCTAGTCATCTTCCCCGTTCCATCAAATATTGATTACTAGTGGTTCTGGAATCACCAAGGGTTTCCCTTGCACATAGGCTGTTGAGTTATAGTTCCAAGGTACCGCACTATTGTCTTTGAAAGCAAAAGGTTAAGGTACTTGCACAACTAGAGGTTCTATCTTCCCCACAGAAGATCTTGCATCCACTTTCCGGTATTTGATCTCAATAGGTTTTACTCCTTTTTCATGCTCATGTTGTTCTAACATAGCTACCAGAGGTTCTTTCTTGGTATACCCAATCTGTACCAACCCTTGATCCATCAGTTCTTGCAAGCAATCTTTCATTTTGACACAATGATTTGGATCCTCTTCACAAACTTTGCAATCAGAATGCATGTTTGCAAATTGGTTGTAGCTGATCAAGGTCTCTCTAACAACTGACAAAGGAGTTTTGACCATAGAGACGTCCTTTATCAATTCTCCCGCTTCTTCAATTTGATTCACACTAGACCCTGCATGACCAGACAAAGGATCATCTTTCACATTTGGTCCCTCTAACTTGAAGGATAACAACTTTTGATCAATAAGGTCTTGAACCTTGTATTTGAGAGCTTTGCAATTTTCAATAGTGTGTCCTTCGGCCCCGGAATGGAATTCGCATTTAGCCTTGGGATCATACCACGCTGGAAATGGTGGAGTCATAGGTTTCAAAACCCTAAGAGTTACCATCTTACTATGTACCAAATAAGGCAAAAGTTCACCATACGGTACTAGAATGGGATCAAAAGTCTTTCTCACTTGTTGCTGATATGGTTGAACTTTTTGGCCTTGTTGAGGCGTTGAAGACACAGGCACTTGTAGAGGGTACCCTTGTCGTGGCTGGTGTTGAGTTGCAGCCATGTATGGATAGTAAGGCATGGTTGGACGAGCATGACTGTTTTGGGAAGCCACAGCATTTGTTTCTCCTTCCCGTTTCTTACCAGAGTTATTGGCAGGTTTTCTAGCATTACTCTGAGTGTTGGTAGTTGCTGGAATTCTACCACTTTTGATTCCATTTTCAATCTTTTCTCCAATCAAGACCAAATCAGCAAAATTTGATACGACGCTTCCAACCATCTTTTCAAAATATACACCTTGAAGAGTGTTTGTGAATGTCTCAATTAAATCCGCATCTGAGAGTGGAGGACGCAACTGAGAGGCTAGCTCCCTCCATCTTTGAACATACATTTTGAAAGATTCGCCTTGCTTTTGTGACATATTCTGCAACTGGGTGCGACTGGGAGCCATGTCCAAGTTGTACTGGTATTGCTTAATGAAAGCATTTGCTAAGTCTCTCAAAGAACGGATACGACTATTCTTTAGCTACATATACCAATTTAAGGAAGCTCCAACCAGGCTATCCTGGAAGCAATGGATCATCAGTTTGTCATCATTTGCATAATCAGGTGGTTCCTTGGGCAACTTAAGCCTTTGTACTTTTCAAATTCTGGAACTTTGAACTTGGGAGGTAGCACCAAGTCAGACACTAAACACATACTGGAGAAATCAAGAGGGTCACTGCCTCCTTCCATTGTGTTCAAACGGTCCTCAATAGCTTTGAACTTCAGATTGGCTTCTTCTAACTGAGGGATAGCAAAATCAAATTTGGGCTCAACAGCAGGCATTTCAGGGCCTTGATAGACGAAGCGAGGATCATCTTGAGTTTCTAACTGTGGAGTGACCCTAACTGGGCCTTCAGTAGTAACACCCGGCACTTGACTCACTTGAGGACCAGCATTCAATGGGGGACCATTTGCTCCATGAGGGGGAGGCACATAACCTTGAGGAGTGAAACCTTGGGGAAGACCCCATCTTGGCCATACCACTTCTGCATTGGTAACTTCGGGAGCTTCAGTAACCACAGGCGGTGGTGGGGGCGGAGGATTAGACAGTCTTTCCAACACTTGATCCAACTTTCCGGCCAACTGAGTCACCACCTCTTTCAGATTGTCGTGCTGTTCTTGCCAGTTTTCCATAACAACTTTTGAAGTGCTTCTAGTCGAATAATAGCGACGAGGAAGCTGTTTTGAATGAAATAGAATGAGATGATATATAACTATATGCATGCATGCAAAGGGATGTTTATGCATTATTATTATTATTATTTGTGTTTTTTAGGGAATCGCAGACATATGAATAGTATAAGCATTTCGAGATGTAGGCATGAAAAGAAAACACATCACATTCTCCAACATCAAATTGCATTAATCCCAACAAAAGTTTGTTACATCAAAAAGCAAAGATCCTTCAGTATCTTGTACTTGTTACATCAAAACAGAAATCAAACACAAATCTAACGGTGTCTCCTAGCCTTCCACACAATCTTCTTGTAGCTTTCCTGAAGCTCTCTACAGAATCCTATGAAGCCTTTGACGCTTTCAGGAACAGGAGCAGGGTTGAGTGATAACTCCCTTTTCGCTGCCTTCAGATTTCGGGGCAAACAGTCTATGATAGAGTTGGAGAGGGTAGCCATCTTGATGTAAGCATCTCTCCACACCTTCCTATCTTGCTGAGCCACCTCAATGCATAGCTTATGTTGCTTCAAAGCGTTTTCCATGCTCTCCATTTCTTCAACTGTCTTCCTCTCAAATGCAATCCTTTGTGCTTGACATTGACTCAACTGTTCTTCTAGCATTCGGATTGTTTCTTTTTTGTCATTCATTTGCTCGTCATAATCTTGGGTGATTTGTGCCAGACTCCTCTCATAGTTCTCAATGTGCCCCTTGTGTTCAAGGTTCACTTTGAGTAGAGTCTTCTCCCACTTTTGCTCTCTAAACACCTCTTTCTGACTCACCCCTTGACACTTCCGATTAAGCTCTAGTATCTCTTGCTCCCGGTCTCGGTATTTCTTTTGCCATTCACCTTGAGCTTTCATAGCCATAGCCCCGGTGTCTTGCATAGTCAGATACGAGAGCTCCATCTTCTTTATCAACTCATTCTTGGCTTTGAGATTGGCATTTGCGCTATGGTAGCCCTCCCTTGCTTGCTTCACCTCATCTTTGATTTTCATCATTTTCTCTTTGGCGTTGCAGATCTCCTTCTCTTGCTCATCTCTTTCTCTTTTAAGCCTCATTAGATTTTCTTCCTTCTCAAGGTCTTTGGAACACCACTCTTGATTTTTCTTTTAGAGGGCTGCCACTTGCGCCTTCCATACTTCAACTTCTTCAATTGGAACCATTGTGATTGGCTCCGGTGCTTGAGGCTCAATAGTTGTTTTTTCAGTGAAAGGCATCTTGATCTTCTCAACCCTTTCTTGTACCCAAGTGGTGTAAGCTTCCTTTGCCAAGCAATTCTTTGGTGGCATAGAGGCCTTGCTCACATTCTTCCAAGCTCTTTGAATCTTGCCCCACAATTCTGGGTTATCTTTTTCTTCTTTCAAAACAAAGCCGGCTACCAAAGTTTCTGAGGGTGCACCTTCCATAGGATAGCCCAACTGGCGATATGCAAGTATGAGGTTGTAATTAATGCATCCACGGGTTCCCACAAGAGGGACATTAGCAAATTCCCCGCATTGGAGAAGCACCTTTGAAGAATCTACCCCATGTGAATACCAACGAATATCTTTCTCGGAAAGAGAGCTTAGCTTGTCAGACCATGAGACACTCTTGTCTTCCAAGAAACCTCTATTTGGCAAATGAGATAACAACCAAAGATAGATCAATGGAGTACAACAAGAAACGAGCCTTCCTCTTGCCTTCCCATGCTTATCATGAAGAGAGTAAAGAAAATTAGCCAAGACAACAGGTATAGAATTATTGGTCACAAAGACACCGATAGCTGCCAAGTCAACAAACTGCGCCTTATTGGGGAACATCACCAACCCATAGATCAAGAGAGCAAGTATGGCGTTATGAGCCTTCCAATTACCCATAGATAAGATATCTTGAGCTTTATCCTCCAAGGCCTTCATGAAGAATCCCTTTGTACCATCATTGACCCCTTGAAGTGACTTAACCTCATCAACACCAAGATGAAGTGATTTTGCAATGTCTTCCAATGAAGGGTCCTTTCTCATGTAACTCACACGCCCTTCCATCTTTTGGCCCAAGATCCATTCAAACTCTTCAATTGTTGGCAAAAGTTGGAAATCTTTGAAAGTGAAGCATTTGAGTGGGGAGTCATAAAACTGAGCTAGAGTCACCAACAAACCAGTATCAACATTAACATGTAGAAGGCTCAAGATAGATCCATAATTAGCTTCAAAATTGGTCCGAGCCATTCTTGTCAATTTCTCTTCCATGGATTGAAGGTTCTTCACCATTGGAGCCTTGAACACGTAAGGATAAGTGTTTCTCCTCTCAAGTGCCATATCTCTCATGCTTATACAATCAGTGTCTTTTGATTCCCTGAAAAACCATAGTTTACATGCATGATTATTTGTCATGAATGCATGTAGTACATCAACTCACAACGTAGCAGAGGTTTAGACACAATTTTAGGCCAAGGGGTTTAAAAGTTCCCTGCAATCCCTCCCCCTCACATGTTGTTCTAGGTTTGTAGATTCGGTTTGCTCTTTGGAAACAACGTCATTATTGCAAGAGCTCATGACAAATATTGCCAAAAAGCAAACCTCCTCTGGGTGAGATTACCGTGCTAACCGGGAGGGCTAACATCGCGTAACCTCGACACAGGTTCTAAACAGAGGTTCCTAGTAACATGGTTCAATGTTCTAGACTGGTTACTAGAGGCATTGACCTATCAAAGAAATATTGACAAAGCGGCCATACATCACGCTTGCCAATACCCTTAAGAAGATCCCCTCTAGGCGGTGATTCTCGCGTCAACCCATGGTCATACGTCACATGGGCCCACACTACGCAACCACCAACTTATCTCAAGTTTTTCTCAAGCTCTGTGTATTGGAGCTTTTCTCTCATAATCCCACAGATCCAGCCACAAGGGCAAAGAAGAAAAAAAAGAGAAGGAGTAGAAGTAGAAGAACAGTCAACCAAGCAGATAATAGACAATAAATAAAAGATAGAGCAGATACGACAAACCTGGCAAAAGCAATCAAGCAAATAAACCCCTAAACTAGGCTTAACTCTCAAGAGTCCCCAGTGAAGTCGCCAGCTGTAGCGGCTGGAAAAATTCTTCAGATTTTTCGTAACAATGAAGTCGCCATCGATGTTTATTTATCCCAAAAAGAGGGAAAGGAAAATACCGCGAAAACCTTTGGTTCGCATGGTTAAAGAACCATGGCGGGTTCGGGAGTTGGTTGTGCGAGAGGAAGGTATTAGCACCCCTCGCACCCATCGTACTCGATGGGAACCATTTAGAGATTTTAAGGTTGATTGCTTTTAGGTTTACTTAACTGCTCAAATTATTAATTAACTGCTTATTAAATTCTACTCCGATTATTAATTGAAAAAAACGTTTTTATTTATTGAGTTTGACGGTTGTAGGAGCCCGCTCCTACGTATTCCCGGCTGCAATGGAAAACTCAAAACTCTCGTAGTTCTGGTAAAAAAGTCTTGCGTGTTTGTTGTTTTTAGCGGATAACACTTAAGTCGCATTCCGCCGACATAACTGTGCTTGTATGCTCGCAAAAGGAGACTTAAGCGTAAGTACGTGTCGGAGGAATGGATAAAACATTATTCGTATTAAGAAAAAGGTTAATCGACCAATAGCGTTTAAG
Source organism: Trifolium fragiferum (assembly GCA_954870985.1). Taxonomy (NCBI): domain Eukaryota; kingdom Viridiplantae; phylum Streptophyta; class Magnoliopsida; order Fabales; family Fabaceae; genus Trifolium; species Trifolium fragiferum. The sequence continues at coordinate 53,534,224 of OX940789.1, forward strand.
TCACATTCCGCCGACACAACTGTGCTTGTATGCTCGCAATAGGAAACTTAAGCGTAAGTATGTGTCCGAGGAATGGATAAAACATTACTGGGTTTTTATTAAGAAAAATGGTTTAAATGAGTTGTATTGATTTTAGCGCTTTAAAGTGAGAGTAACTCAATCCACGGTCATACGTCACGCGTCATGAATTACTCGGGGTTGGAATAGTCATACGTCACATCCACCCTTTTTCACTTGTTTTTTATGAAAATGTTATTTTTGTTTTTTATTATGAAAACTCAATCCAAACAGACCAAGAATAATGAGAAGAAGATGGGAGGAAAGTGATCAACATCATTAATAAGCAAGTAATAATCATATAAGTGCATAACCATGCAATGACATGAAGGATATGAATGAATGAACATTGAACAATTTATAAAGTGATTAATTAAATTAAAATGAACTCTAAAGAGAGCTAATCAAGATAACTTGTCACATGAAACATGAATTAAGATGGATAATTAGTGTTAAAACACAATTATTAATGCAAAGGAACCCATACAATTAAGCTAAAAAGCCTTAAGTACAAATAATCACTTATAAGTCAAACAACTTAATTAAGAATCACTTATGAAAATAAGTTCAAAAATTTGGAAATCGGTTGTATACAGTAGCTACTGTATTTAAATCAATCTTGTGCAAAAATTTGGATCAAATAAGCTAAAGAGCTTTTTGAAATCACAAATAAGCACTTATTGTTAAAACAACTTAATTGCAAAATCACTTATCAAAATAAGTTTTAAAAATTTGAAAATCATTTGTATACAGTGAATATTGTATTTAAATTAATATTGTGAAAAAATTTAGGTCAAACAAGATAAAGAGCTTTTTGAAACCCTAAATAAGCACTTATTTACATTAGGGTTTAAAGCAAATTAATCAAAAATAATTACTTGAATAAGCTAAAAAATTCACAAATGAAATTGTCATAGTATAAGCATAAACAGTGACTTAATAAACTTAAATAAGCTATAAGTCACATAAGTGCTTTTACAAATAAGCTGAAATTAAATAAAATCATAATCAGAGGGGGGGGGGGGGGGGGGGGTATTTCATACAGGCGTAGTAAAAGAGGGGGTGTAACAATAAAAATTCATGGTCTGAGCCCAAGCCCAACGCGCAAGTCCACAAAAAAACCAAGTCAAACAAAAAGATCCAGTGCAACATTGACTAGAGTCCATAATATGGATCTGGTGATCACAGCCCTTTGATAGATCAAAGGGTCATGGTTCAAAAACCCATATCCAACCAGATCACTTGGATCAATCACACGCGCGTAGTTTTTTCAGAATAAAAATAAATAAAAAATACACAACAACAGATCCAGTGTAACAAAAACAAAGGCGCACGCGAACAATCAAACGATCTCCACCATTGGATCAATCACGCGGACGCGTTTTAAAAATGAAAGGGACGATCCAAGCCCTTGGCTCGCACGCGCTTAGTCCAACGTTGGAAATCAAAACTGGGTTGAAAAGATGAACATTCATCTTCAACCCATAGCTCCGGTGGACCCAAGGGTTCCGGCGCGGTGGTTGAACCACTGGAGCTTCAAAATCTCACCAAAACGCATAAAATCAAACCCAGATCGCATCATTTTTTCATGTAGAATAAGAATATGACCTTAGTTTTTGCTAAAAACACGTGTAACATGCAAAACGAACGAAACAAGATTCAAAGTCAAAAGTGAGAACTCAAAAACTAGCACAGAATCAAGCATACAAACAACCCAGAAAGCTTAGTCATGCATAAATGAGAAGGTTTGAGTCATTAGTTACCTGTTTTGAGCTTGGTTTCGTTCTCTTCACTCCTAAACTCCATTTGGCCACTTTGAGCTTCCAAACCTTCAATCCTTCGCGTTTCCTTTGATCTGAGCTATCAGTTCTGCTTCTGGGAACCTCAGGAAGTGATTAATGAAAGAAAAATGAGAGCTTTTGGTGTGTTTAAGTGATTTCGAAATTTTTGTAAATGAGAGAAAAAGTTTGAGTTTTTTTTGATGAATTTCTGATTTCTCTGCCTCTAGCTGCGCAGCTCCAATGATTGGGTGCTTATATATGAATGGAATTAGGTCAGAGCTGATGGGAATAAGGGTATATAGGACATAGTACAAAATGTGATTTTTTTGATTTTTCTAAAATGTTTAAATGTGGATAATGGTTGTACTATTGATGATGTGTTCATTTGAGAAGGTTCTAGGTGATTTAATGATAAGGATGATGATGTGTTGGTGTTTGAATTATTTTTGTGAATTTTCTATGATTTTTGAGATAAAAAAGAAAAGGTTAAATAATACATAAAATAATAAAAATAAATGTTAAATACATAAGATAAATATGCATGATGATGAATGGTTATTTTGATTTTAAATTGGCTATGAGAATAATGTTGATTAGAATGAGAAATAATGGAGAAAAATGGTTACTTGTTCATGAAGTAATCTAAAAAGAAATGAGAAAGAAAATGCAAGTAAAAAGAAATTTCATGAATAATTAAATAATTTATGAAAAATAATAAAATAATTAAAGAAAATATTTTTTAGGAATTTTTGTGAAGCAATTATGCATTTTTATGGATTTTTATGAATTTTATGCAAAAATATGAAATAAACCTAAATTTATTAATTATAGGGGCAAAATGGGAATAAAAAATGTATGGGGCAAAATTAGGGTATGACAATTAGCAATACCGATAATGTCAGGCATGTCTCCTGGCTGTTCTAGATCTGCCATTTCTTCTGCTGATTCTGATTCTGAGTTATGAAAATCTTCTTGCTCTGCCAGATTCACTCCCTCTTGGTTACTTCTTCTATTACGCCTTAGAATTCTGAATGTTCTTTCAATTTCAGGATCTGCTCTGAATTCTGGTGATAACAACCTGTGCATACAATTTCTCGTACACCTGTCTTGACACCACTTGACAGAAAACAGATTAAATCTCAAATAAGCTAAAAACTAATAAACTAAAAATGGAACTAAATTTCGCACAATCCCCGGCAGCGGCGCCAAAAACTTGTTTGCGTTGTTAGATGTGATATAATTGTTTGCAATGTGCAAGTATACACAGTCTTATCTGTAGCACAAGTAATAAGAAAAAGTATCGTTCCCACAGGGATTGTGATAAGGAAATCTCGCCCCCAAACTAGTTCAATTAGTTTTAAACTTATGAGTGATTAAAATAACAAAATAACATTTTAGGGTTGCAAATAAATTAAAGGAAACAAATGATTAAAAGAGTGTTAGAAAACAGTTGTGAAAGCATGTTGAACTTATGATCCATTTAATGTCCAGTTTAATATGTGTGTGATGAGATAAGTGTAGGCAAGACTCCTGCAAGCAACTCTTGCCTTATGGTGTATGTCTACAACGTTGGATAATGCAATGCGTGATAAGATGAATCCTATGTCTAGGTTAAACTTACTTCATTACAGTTCAGAAAACACGTGGTTGTATTCTTACTATGGTCCTAGCTTATGTCTAAGCCTAGGTAAAGAATATATGTCTATACCTCACTTAACCATATTAGTTCATTAATTCCATTCATTATTAGATGTCTCATAATAACAAACTTGTATTCAAACCTAAGTTGATCAGTCCTAGATATGAACATATAGCAAAATAACAAATGAACTAAAAGAGCATACAAACACACATCACATCACTTAAACATATTAAACTTTCAATTAAACTTCACATAATTTCAACATTAAGAGTTTAACTCATGATGAGCATAGAAACCATAACAACCAAAGATATAAGCTTACACATAAAAATGAATTCTTAAATGTAAACCTACAACTGAGATGGCCTTAGAGTTGATGTCTCAAGCTCCAAGTCCAACAGCAGACTAGACTTCAGTTATCAGCAGCAGCGGTGCACCATGAACAACTTTCAGCACAAGGGAGCCTCTATGAGCATTCACACCAGCACACACGAGCCTTCTAACTTTAGGGTTTAAGGCTCCTTTTTATAGGACATTGTCTTGGATCATGGGCCTCCCTAAATCCGAGAAAAGACAGCCCAAAGGAATAAAGCATTCCCAAATGATTAGTACAATGATAGTACTATCAGTACATGGAAAATCTGCGAGCTGTCTTTCCTCGCGTTAGCGCCCGTTCGTATTCTCCATCTGACGTGGCGGCTTTTGACTGCGTTGACTGGTCAGCCACCTCTTGTGGTTGTACGGAATGGTTGTCTTGACTGTGATTATCAATTGCCTTGGCTCTTGAACCTTTTCAATGGTCCAGTGGTCTGTCTTGACACCAAATGACGCTAGAGCTTTCTTTATATGAAGAGATTACATAAAATTCCTAAATACATGCTAGACTCATAAATGGCATAAAATAAACCTAAACATTGAATACAAAACCATATTAGCAGGTAATGGAGCAAGTAAAAAGTTGTAATTATACTCACATAAACCTAAACAAAACCATGTTGATCCTGATGTGGACACATCTCACCCCCAGCCTGAACACTCTGAAGTTGAAGAGATTACTGAGAAGACTGATCATCAAGAGAATATGACTCAGGTGAATAAGGGTCCCTCTGTTAGAGTTCAAAAGAATCATCCAAAAGAACTCATAATAGGGAGTCCTGATTCAAATGTTATGACAAGGTCAAGAGAGATTGTATCCAATGCTTGTTTTGTGTCAAAGGTAGAACCAAAGAATGTGAAAGAAGCCTTGACAGATGAGTTTTGGATTGAAGCTATGCAAGAGGAGCTGAACCAGTTCAAGAGGAATGAAGTGTGGGATTTAGTTCCTACGCCTGAAGGAGTCAACATCATTGGTACTAAATGGGTTTATAGGAATAAATCTGATGAAAGTGGTGTTGTCACTAGAAACAAGGCTAGGCTTGTGGCTCAAGGTTACTCTCAGATTGAAGGAGTAGACTTTGATGAAACATTTGCTCCTGTGGCACGTCTTGAATCCATAAGGTTACTTTTAGGAGTAGCATGTATCTTGAAGTTCAAGCTATTTCAGATGGATGTGAAGAGTGCTTTCCTCAATGGTTACTTGAATGAGGAAGTATATGTGGAGCAGCCCAAGGGATTTGTTGATCCAAATTTTCCAGATCATGTCTACAGATTGAAGAAGGCATTGTATGGATTAAAGCAAGCTCCTAGGGCATGGTATGATAGGCTAACCAAATTTCTTGTGCAGCAAGATTATAGAAAAGGAGAAACTGACAAAACCTTGTTTGTAAGAGAAGAAAAAGGCAAGCTCATGATAGCACAAATTTATGTAGATGACATTGTATTTGGAGGAATGTCTGACCCCTTGGTCAAGATGTTTATGAATCAGATGCAATCTGAGTTTGAGATGAGCCTTGTAGGTGAACTTACCTACTTTCTTGGTCTGCAAGTAAGACAGATGGAAGACACAATTTTCATCTCCCAAAGCAAGTATGCCAGGAACATTGTGAAGAAATTTGGAATGGAGAATGCAAATCACAAGAGAACTCCTGCAGCAACCCATCTCAAACTTTCTAAAGATGAGAATGGTGTCAGTGTTGATCAAAGTCTATACAGAAGCATGATTGGCAGTCTACTCTATCCCACTGCAAGTAGACCTGACATAAGCTTTGCTGTTGGTGTGTGTGCAAGGTACCAAGCTGAGCCTAAGATGAGTCATTTGAATCAAGTCAAAAGGATTCTAAAGTATGTAAGTGGTACAAGTGATTATGGGATTCTCTACTCTCATGGTGAAGACACAAGATTGTTGGGTTATTGTGATGCTGACTGGGCAGGTAGTGCAAATGATAGGAAGAGCACTTCTGGTGGATGTTTCTTTTTGGGAAGCAACCTTATATCATGGTTCAGCAAGAAACAAAATTGTGTTTCTCTTTCTACAGCTGAGGCTGAGTACATTGCAGCAGGAAGCGGTTGCTCTCAGCTACTTTGGATGAAGCAGATGTTGGGTGAGTACAATGTGCAGCAAGATGTGCTCACATTATACTGTGACAATCTGAGTGCTATAAATATTTCCAAAAATCCTATTCAACATAGTAGGACAAAGCACATTGATATTCGTCACCATTTTATTAGAGATCTTGTGGAAGACAATGTTGTGACTCTAGAGCATGTTGCCATTGAGAATCAACTGGCAGATATTTTTACAAAGGCTTTAGATGCAAATAGGTTTGAGGTGTTAAGGGGCAAACTTGGTATTTGCCTCTTTGAGGATCAATAGCCATAATAGCTATTCCGGCGTGCAACGGTTACCTGTCTTTCCCTCCATTCATAGTTGCACGCAATCCAAAGCCAATCATATCAAATATTTTCCAACGGCTATTTCGCGATCATATCTCCAAGAAATCCAAGATTGGATCACCCAAGAGGGCTCATTCCATGTCAAGCCTACATCTTGATCCTTTCCCCTCTGATATTGTTGGTGCTGCTGCTGAAGCATCTATTGCTCAAGAATCTTCAAAGCCTAACTCTGAGAAGGCTGTTTTAGAGACTTCTGGTGACTCAAGGCACCCCATGACCCAGAAGATCATTGATTCTGTGCTCAAGGCCTTACAAGAACCTGATGTTGTGGCAGATGTTGGCACATCATTGCCACAAGGAGTAGAAGAAGCTCATGCTGATGAAGAAGAAACTCCTGTGTTTGAAGAAACTCCTGTTGTTGCTGATTCTCCAGAACAGGAAATAGTTGAAGAAGATCAACCTGCTGAGGTTGATGAACCTAAAGATGACACCCAGTCTGACAAGGGTGAAGAAGATGAAGGTTCAGATCATGAAGACTCCAATCCTTCTGACAAGGATGCTGATGGAGATACAGTTTTTGTGGATGTAGAAGACTATGATTCTGACATCCCCTTGAAGAAGGTTGCTGAGGATAGTATTGCAAGAAGGACTAGAAGTGGTAAATGTCCTGCTACTGTTAGTGGTTCTCCTGTTGCTGCTAAGGAGAAAAAGAAGCCTGTCAAGAGGCAAGTGATGTATGATCCCAAGAAGGGATATAGTAAAGTTGTGGTTCCACCCACCAAGAAGAAGACTCAGAAAAGAAAAGAGGCACCCACAAGTGACTCAAAGTACGATGTGGAGCAGGATGTAGCTCACATCAGTGAGTCTGAAGAGGAATCTGATGAGGAGCAGAATGTGGAGCTTGATGTGATCCACATTGAGACTTCTGTCAAGAAGAGCTATGGGAAGAAGAAAATTCCTCAGGGAATTCCTGATGTCCCCATTGATCATATTTCCTTCCACAACCCTAACAATGCTGCTAAGTGGAAGTATGTTGCACACAGAAGACTAGCTCTGGAGAGAGAGCTCAGTGCTGAAGCCTTGCAATGCAAGGAGGTTATGAAGCTGATCAAGCATGCTGGCTTGATGAAGACCGTGACAGGGCTGAGTGACTGATATGAGAAGGTGGTCAAGGAATTCTTGGTGAATATCCCTGCTGATTGTGATAACCCTCTTGGTAATGAGTACCAGAAGGTGTTTGTAAGGGGCAAGGAAATCATGTTCTCTCCTGCCATCATCAACAAATTTCTGGGTAGAAGTGAAGAGCCCTATGCTGAGATGGAAGCCAATGACAACTACATCATCAAGGCTATCACTGGTGGAAAGGTCAAGTCCTGGCCTAAGAAAGGGAAGCTCCAAGCAAGCAAGCTCACTCCAATCTACAACATCCTTAACAGGATTGCTGCTGCTAATTGGCTACAGGTTTGGCTAGGTTTATCTATACTGTAGGTAGCAAAATTAACTATGATTTTGGTACTTATATTTTTGACCAGACTGTCAAGCATGCCAAAACCTTAGCTGTTAAGTTGCCCATTGCTTTTCCCTCTGTATTGTGTGGAATCATATTGAGCCAGAGACTTGATGTTCTGGGCAAGGATGATTTGTCTTGTAGAAGAGAGTCTGCTATCTCTTTTAGTCTCAAGCAGTCTGATGTGACTCCTGATGTGGGCACATCCAGCTCAACTGGTGCAATGTCTAGGAAAGACATGATTGCTGCTTTAAAGGAGACTTGTAAGGCTCTGGATGAAAAGAAGACCAAGCTGGAAGCAGTCATTGCTGGACTAGAGCTTAAGGATGAGCAAACAATGGCCGAGGATGAGGAATTGGAGGAGGAGCCCAATGACTCTGAGGCTGAGGAAATTGATGTGAGCAAGGATATTTGAATTTTTGTAATTCATTGATATTTCCCTGTATTCAGTATTTCCTGTTTTGCTTGTATTTTGTGGGTTGTGCCCTGGATTTCTGTAGCACCTATGTGTGCCTGTTCTGTACTTGTTGCACTAATAATGGCCTGAGTGCCTTTTACTGTTCATGCACCATCATCTCTATATCTATGCTATCTGCATTCTATGGTGTTTTTCATTTATTCTCTATGTTTTTGACTCTATTTGTCAAAATTCTGGCTAAAAAGGGGGAGTAAAAATTAAATGAACAATTCTTTGAAAGTCTTAACTGCAGCAAATTGTGATGTGTGCCCATCTGACTACACATCTGGCATACATGCTTATTTTTCTTCAAATTTTTCCTCAACAAATTTTTGAAGAATTAGTTTTCTAAAGCATTTTTTCTGAAGACTTAATCTGTACATTTTCAACTGGGTGATGTATTCTTAAGAAGTCCACTTGAAGATGTTTATTTGTGTAATGTTTGACACATTTGTGTGATGTTTGATACATCTGTGAAGTTTTTAACTTGGTCATGCATTCTGAAGAAGCCAGGTTTAAAAACATCTGTATGTCTCTCTACTAGGTCATGCATTCTGAAGAAGCCTATAGAGGATATGATATTTAGGGGGAGTACTTGGAAAGTGCTCTAGTACAAAGGGGAGTAAACAACTACATGTTTGCATGAATCTATGCATAGCTGTGTTTGCTACCCTCCCTCATGTGTGCATGGAACCTCATTTAGGAATTTATTTTTCCTATTGTATGTGTCTGGGAATTTATTTTTCTTAGTCTTTAGGAATTTATTTTTCCTATTGTGTGAGAGTTTATTTCTCTCCAATTATGTGAGGCTTATATCCGCTGTTGCATGCCTCTGATGTGCCTACACATCTCTCCAAGTCTTATTGGCTGACTCAAAGATTATTTTAGCCAAAATTTACCAAAGGGGGAGATTGTTGAGGATTTTAGGGTGTTGGCTTCATTTGGTAAAATAAGTCTAATTCCATGATGTGGAACATGATGTGTGGCACATCAGGATTCACATCTGGACGCCCTAGCTGGACACGCCTTTTATTCTTTTACGCGTGATCTTTTGAAAAGATTTGTTTTTCAAATAAAATTGTGCCAGCTTGCGCGCCAAGGAACAATATAATCTTTCATGGTTCTGTTTTATTTTATTGGCCGACTTTGATCAAAAAGATTTGAAACAAATAATTAAAAGATTATGATCAAATAAATTCTCAAGGCAAATTTATTGAAGGCCAACTCGTCAAAGCCCATGAAGCTTGTTCTATATAAAGGAAGACTGAAGACTCATTATTTATCAACTGAAATCAAGAATCTAAGTCTACAAATTGAGTCTTAGGGTTTTAGTTCTTTAGTTGTTCTTTGTTATTTGTGAGCCTTCACTTGAATCATAGTTTTGATACAAGTAAGGACTGAGTTTATAGAGTTGTAATCTCTATTTGTCTTTCTCCAAAGCTTTGAAGCAAGGAGTTAGATTGTGCAACACTCTAAGCCTTTAGGTACGAGTGCTTTAGTTGTTTAGCACTGTGTCTCCAAATTGAGTTTGTTTATTAAATCCTTACTGGGTAAGGTTGAGGGGGAGTGAGCAGAGGTTCTCATATCTAGGAGTTCCTAGGTAGGATTAGCACGGGTAGTGATTAAGTGATAAGTTGTAAACGGGGGAGTTTAGCTTTGAATTGATACTACCATAGTGGATTCATCCCTGGATTGGTTTCCTCCAGAATAGGGTTTGTTATAAGTGCCGAACTGGGTTAACAAACTCTGTGTGTTTATTGTTTCCTGCACTTTATATTGTTTACTTGTTCATCAAGTTCAGCATGTCCACGATGTTGACACATTAGTCTACACATCGTACGATTCCTAAGGTGTACACATTGTGCTGCACATCTGACACTTGCCACCAGAATTTCAAAATTGTGCAACGGAAAATAAAATTTGATTTATAAAATTGGTGGTTCGAGTATTACAAGCTTAATCAAATTTAATTACTAACAACTTTCATTAGTAAAATACCGTTATACAAAATATTTTTAAAACCCGATACATCCTCAAATAAATAAAAATAAGACTCTATATACATTTAGAGAACCCTATCCCCGTGTCATGATCAGAGCGGAGCTTCACCAACGACTCGATCACAAACATAACCTGAGAACCTGAACCCCCAAAGGTTCAGCACATACACAAAACAGAGGGTTAGATAATATAACCATAAAAGAAACTAAGTGCAAGAACACACTTAACACTTAGGACATAGTATGCTCATGTCTACATAACTCAATACATAAACATACATTAATCTCATGTTATACATATCTCATTATTATAAAAGTATAACACATCACAATAATATCACATTTCGTAATCAATAATCAAGTATGCACATATAATCATCAATTATCAATCATTCATCACATATCTGATAATACATTTAATCACTTAAATTAAGGATTACCAATCAATGCCAATTACCAAGTATCACATTTAATCACATATTCCTAATGCAACTAATGTCAATTGCATAATGTCATGTCACCCTAGGCATAACTATATGCATGTGGTACCCGCATCGAGTTTTGAATACATAAGTATCCTTCGGATCAAGTCAGTTTTAAGTCTTAGAGGACCATCGTTCGAGTCAGTTTTAAGTCATGGTGGACCATCGCATCGAGTTGACTCATGCATGCATGAATGTACACAGACCAAATTATGATGATAACACTACACATCTACTCATGAGTCCGCATCAAAAATTAGGATAAACATATATCCATCGCATCAAGTCAGTTTTAAGTCACGGGGGACCTCGCTCAAGTTCGCATCAATTCACATCATCATATCATCATTAAGGTATACATCCAAGCAAGGCACAACAACACTTAATATCTAGGTTAATCATAAGTCATCATCCTCAATTTATTATCATAACACATCAACATCACAAACTCGTCATCATACAGAATAAATCACAATCTCAACTCAACGCACATAATCATCATAATTAATCATCGTTTACATCGTAATCATATACATCATCAACTCAATACAACATCTTCTCAATTTATATATAATCCAAACACAACACATTGTTAACTAATCTCTAATCATCACATATCATTAGTTAATCAACATGCATCATTAACCAAGTCTCACACCTCATAAATCATCATACATATCATATACATTACCTAAGGTTCACTTCATACTTCAAGTAAACAATTACTAAACCAATCATGCAACCATAATCATATTACTCACATATCCTCAAAACATAATCAATCTAATCCTATAATATGTTATAAGATCATAATCTAATCATGTTATGAGCATACAAATCATTACTAATTATTATCACTTATTCGCACATGAACATACACTTTAATTCATCATCTATTCATCGACATGCACATAATTAATAAACGTCTCAAACACTGCCAAATAGCCTTCCTAATTCAAGTACTCTTCGATAGCTAACCATAGAAACAAACGGCATCGAAAACGAATTAGAAACGACTCCGGAATCATCAAAACAAGCAAGAGTGCGCGACAGTGGCACACATTACCACCCCCCAGAATCTGTCCAGACGCGTGGCACGCAGCCAGGGGGCGCGTGGCACGCGTTCTGGGTTGCTAGCACGCGTTTTTACTCGAAAATAATCACTTTTATCATGTCATAAGCACTTATTTGACCCTATAACTCATATATAACATATCTAAACATGTTCATACTCAAAATCACCTATTTTGACTCTTAAACAACTCAAGAAACAATTTGTATAAAAGCTTTGAAAACTCTTTGAATCATAGAAACCCATATTTTCAACAACAACCCATTTATTGCATCCAAGCTTAATCATACAAGTTCATATATTATAACAACATGTTGATGAAAGAATAAAATCATAGAAGTACAACTTAAAACATCATCAAACATCATTTCATGTCATAAATCATAGATTTTCATGTATTAACTCATGAAACCCATTTATCATATAATCAATCAAAATCAAAGTTCAAGTAATCAATTTTATCATGGATTTCATACAACAATCATAAGTAGAAGCATATTATACATGAATCATTATCAAAGCTTCAATTATAAACACATTCCCAAAACCCTTTTCTTCCCAAAACCCAAAATGAGTGAAGAGAGTTTGGGTGTGAAGTCATAGACAAACTCCCCTCTCTTTGATCACTCACAATTATATTATACTAGCGTCCCGACGGGCACTCTCGTGCCCGTCAGTCCGCCTTTTTTTGTTTTGTTATATTATTCTTGTTCGTTTCTAATCAGTGTTTATTATAAATTTGATTTGATTTTTATTTAAACTAATTTATGTATTTTTAGTTTTTCTCAAGATAAAAATTGTAATTTAGGTACATTGGTCTATGTCACATGTAAAATAACACTTTGAAAAGCCGATAAATAACAGCAACATGAATTATGTGAATTGGTAATAGAAGTAAAATCAAAAGAACAAATTTGTTTTTTTATAATACTAAAAGAAGCATATAATACTTATATTATATCATTGAAAACATAGTGACGTAGAGAAGTTTAACCCAATATATAAATCGGTTTAGTGACAAAAACATGACATGAATAATGACAAACAAACATAAAATAGAAAATATTATACGATAATATTTTACAACCATAAACATATACGTTACTTTGTTATAATTGATTTTTATCAGGAAGACCAAACATGGAATGCGAATCCGGAGTATTTTTTATTTCCCTGCATATTTTTGTCAAAGTAAATTTTGTAAAATAAAAATACAACACTATTATAAAAGAAAGAATAAAATGTTAATCACTTGAGTATAGTGATGTTTACCGTGTAAATATTCTCACCAGTTCTTCGTACATTCCTTTATCAATGAACTCTTGACTCTTGAAAAACTACAAATTAAGTCACAATAAATGTCATTGACTAATTAATATAGATGAATGAAAAATTGAGAATAATCTTCAATATATATAGATTTTGATATTAAAAAACCTGAAGAATGGAGATGTCTTGCTTTAATTTAAAAGTTATATTTGACTTGTAAGTTGTACTTGCTACATCATTTCGGATATTCCTAAAAATGAGAAAAATAATTAGAACATTGTTATGTATATATATATATATATATATATATATATATATATATATATATATATATATATATATATATATATATATATTGGAGTAACTATAGATGTATCAAGTGGTCAAAAAAAAAAACTTTAGATGTATCAAAGTTAAATCCTTTCTGAATAATAATGAACTCGACAAATAATAAGATTTTTTTTGTAAATAAATGAAATAAATACCTAGTCATCCTTTGAGATAATAATTCTCTTTTCACCATTTTCCATAGTTGTGTTTTATCTGTTATTATTGTGGCACCCCACCCAATAGAGTAAACTCTTAGACGATGGACCTTTAAATTAGAAAATGTAAGTATCAATAAAATCATGCAGACACTATGATAAGAATGTTGTAACATATATTTTAATTTTACCTTATTATCAATCTTGCAGATAGATGACATTGATTGCTCATCCTTCCAGACGTTCCATCTCTTTTGAAATTCTCCCTCCTAAAATTGTTGAAATGCTTTATAAATAAATGGATATAACAATATAAAATGATAAAATGATTAATGAATGATTAAGTATAACTTACTTGGTTATCGAAATATGCCTCAAATTTTTTGGTCTTTAACTCGTGACAGAGTTGGAGGATCTCACGGTAACGTGTTTTGTCTGTATATATAATCAAAATAAGACATTATTTAATTTATTGGAGGAATAAGTATATTAACAAAAAAAAAAAAACATATGTATTGAAAAGAAGAAGAAAAAAAGGCTTGGCATTTTCTTAAAAAATAAATTTGGCACAATTCAATTCTTTTAACATGCATTAAAATCAATAAGAATGGTATGAATAAAATGCATGTCATGAAATAAACGCGGATCACACGTGCCCGTTTCAAGAGTTAAATAAATGTGACTGGTATATTTCTATATTTTTAAAGACAAAATGTTATAATGCAAGATAATTTGTAAGTGGTAACACATAGATGTGCAATTGGTGTAACAAATTTTAAAACGTGAAAAATACCTGTGTTTTGATAAAAGAATGTTTTTAAAAACTACATTTTTTGTAAACTCTCCATCTTCACCTTGTAGTTGTCCATCTCTGATGAGTACCTTTGTTGAATTTTGTGAAACACCTTTAGATAAAGCCACATATAACTGCCCATGACTGAAAACATGACGCGGAAGATAGATTCCAACATTCGGAATGGTTTGTCCTTGTGACTTATTTATTGTTATTGCAAAACTCAATCTCACAGGAAACTGTTTTCTACTAAGCACAAAGGGAAGACCTGAACTTGGTGATGTTTTCATTTTAATTCTTGGCAAAAAAGCTCTTTTTCCAGCGTTGTTTCCTGTTAGGATCTCGACATCCAACATGTTCATAAACACACCACGACATAATAACCGCGTTCCGTTACACAGGCCATATCTAGGGTCAAGGTTCCGCAGTAACATAAGTGGTGCACCTTTTTTTAATTTTAAAATATGCGGAGGTAAACTTCCTTGAGTAATGGAGTTTAAGAATTCCTGCTGATATAAGTTGTGGGTGTCCCCTTCAACCTCGTCGAACGACAACAAATTATGTTCTTCTCCTGGAAACTGGTCGATAAGTATGTCATTCAACTTTCGGACGTCATCATTTTTAGGTGTAAGTATGGCTCTTTGTGTCATATATGATGCATCCCAACCATGCAATTCTAATTGGGGAAAGATATGGTTGATAAGGATTTGTATAGAATGATCTCCTTCCCATGGTATTGCAATTTGGGGAGGTATTTTGACCATATCATCAGGTTTGGTAGGCTCAACTCCATCACCAATACGCATAAGAAATGCTGCAAACTCATGATCATGCATTGATCGCATGTTCTGACGAAAACGTAGGACCTTGGTATGAACCCATAATTGAGACTTGATAATGCATGCAGATATCGTTTGTGCCTTACTACCCTTAGGTATAACAGGAAGGACTTGGCGAAAGTCTCCGCCCATGATCATAACTTTTCCACCAAATGGAGCATTGCTATTTAAAATATCCTTTAATGATTTGTCTAAGGCTTCTAAGCAATACCTGTTTGTCATCGGAGCTTCATCCCAAATGATTGCAGTTGCCACTCTTAAGAGTTTTGCAAGATCAGATTGTTTGTGTATATCACAATTGGAACCTGGTGTTGCATCGAATGGTAGCTTAAATCTAGAGTGTGCTGTTCGACCACCAGGTAATAATGTTGCGGCTATACCAGAAGATGCAGTTGCTATGACAATTTGTCCTCTACTTCTCAAACTTGCCATCAATGTTCGATAGAGGAATGTTTTACCTGTTCCACCTGGACCATCAATAAAAAATACCTCGCTTTGTTTGCGATCAATGACATCCATAATCTTTTTAAAAGCAATCATTTGGTTGGTATTTAATTTTGTAACAGCCTGAATGTCTTCATCTGGAATGTGTACTGATAACTCTTCTTGTATAGCACTTGGTACTGTATTTTCATCTATAGTAGCTGAAGGTAAAGATGGAAGATCATAATCTTTTGTGGTTTTACCATGTATGCTCAATAGTTGATTCAAATCTTGCAGCAACATGTGAGTTAAGTTTAACCCCACAACATTGTTTAAATTTTGATAATCTTCTGTCATGTGGGTGAAAAACTCATTCCAAAGGGATCTAACATTAGTAGGTTCACAAAAAATTAATATAGTTACAAACAACATCCTTATACCATATGGTAGTCTTACAGATGCTGCATTAACCAAGCATTCTCGAATACTACTATCAGTCTCTAGAAATCCCCGATCCTCGGTTGCTTTTTTGAATGTATAGAATGTAGTGCCATTATTTGTAAGAAGATCTTCCCAACTGGTTGGACCTTTTACATGAGATAACAATACTCGCAAGTAGAACTTTTCTCCTTCTGAAGGAGATACCGTGTAGATTCTCCCAATAACCTTTATGGATGAAACTCTTCTATTCCATTCCTTAACCTTATCGTTCCACCAGTAGTGCTCTGGAATCTCTCTATACAAATAATTTCTTGAACGTCGATCTGTTCGGTTTAGTGCAAAGAATTGTGTGAGCATTGTTTTGGAGTTACGGTCATCATTGAGCACATCCTCAATTCTTTGATGATTATAATATCGCACTTGGTGACGATTGGGCAAATGAATTTGTAATCTTTCGACAGAGGGATATACTCGGTAAAGGGTGAATCGAAAAAATTTCCAAAATGCCTCAGGAGCACAAATCCATCTTGCATCCACATATTGTTGAATCTCATCCATACTGGATCCTCTATGAACCTCCATTGCCACTCGATCAGGGCCTTTGTAGACATATTTATACAAATATTTAATGCTTTTGATGCTACTACAAATCTCAACATTGATGTGGCAATCATACTTTAACAGTAACCAAGGATTATAAGGAACCACCCATCTATTGTCGACAGACTTATTTCTATTTATAGAAATAGGTTCGTCAAATCTTCTTCTATACTGTGGATAAGAGTCATTGCCTCGACGGGTTTCATCTAAGAACTCTTTTGGATACCTTTTTTTACAATGTCCATCCTTCATACATGGAGAATTTTGGTTGAGGTCGCCGCAAGGTCCATGGATC
Organism: Trifolium fragiferum; assembly: GCA_954870985.1. Taxonomy (NCBI): domain Eukaryota; kingdom Viridiplantae; phylum Streptophyta; class Magnoliopsida; order Fabales; family Fabaceae; genus Trifolium; species Trifolium fragiferum. The sequence continues at coordinate 53,551,139 of OX940789.1, forward strand.
ATATGTTTAAGTACTGCTGCATGTAAATGTGGTTCACATTCTAATTTAGGTATTTCAGCCCTAACAACAGTATCGTACTCTTCTGGGTCACGTAATTTGTCATTACTATCTAAGACTAACAACATATGGACATGTGGCAATCCTCGTTTTTGAAATTCAGTTACATACATGTAACTTTTAACCTTTCCTAAGACCCCTTTTTTTATGACATCATCTTTTAATTGCTCAAATTTGGACCGAAAAATTCTTGTAAGCAAATCTGGACGATCTTGAGGAGTTTGAAAAGGTAGGAGTTGTGATGTAATCTCAGCCCAAGAAGGATTGCATGTCATTGTAAGAAAGATATCAGGTTTACCGTCTTTAAGCACAACTGCCATGCCATCTTCATAGCGTTGTGTCATATCACGACGACCGCCAATAAATGATGATGGCAATATTGTTCTTTTTCCGACATTCTCTACAATGATAAATTGAATGCATTAGTTTTGGCAAACATGACTAAATAAAATTGTGTATTTACATTCAATATGCTACAAATAATAAGTACCTGCATTGGTTTCTCCGACATGCAAAGCATCTTGCAAACCTTGATATACTTCAGCACGTATATCTTTTTGGTGTTCTCGATACCACCTCAACTTCCCCGATTCAATCTTCACATAATTGTCTACAACATACTGTTGTAAAAGTCTTCCAGCCTTCAACAATGCTGATTGATCATTTGGTCGTATCTACAGGTTGGATGAAAATTGGTCGATACGAAATTAAAAACATCTCACAGATTTATTTCGTGAAATAAGTACAGAGTAATTAAAATATACCTGGAGCATGTAACAATAATATTCGCGACATGATATTTTTTGCCCATTACTGCTTCTTGTGTTGATGTCCCAACCATGCGTCCCAAAAGGTAACAATAGAGGATATTGTAGGGGATCATAATACCCTTTTGTTTCCTGAACCTTCTTTAGATTCCCATTATGACGTATGGCATTTATATCCCTTCGACTTTCAATGGATTCATCATCTCCACCGACAACAATTGCCGCGACTTGCGAAGCAGATGGGAGATTATATTGAGGCTGGTTAATTGGACGCTCTTTTATCAAGAGCCTACATTCAGCAACATTTGGAAGTTGTGCAAGTTGTTTGAACTTTCTTACATAAGGATTGCGTTGATGGAGCATCTGTTGTAGTTTATAAACTACAGTCTGATGTAGTCGGGGATTCTCCAACATCCTGTTTTGTAGCTCATGTTCTGTATCGTAAATATATAACTGCAAGAAGCGCGGTCTGGTACCTTCATTTGGATGGAATCCTCCTATGTTGTGATAAAAAGAACCCTGAGCACGAAAAGTGTATATACCACGACCAGTTGCAAGAATAGTTTCATCGACATTCACGCCAATTGAAGTGAATGAAAGAACATGATTGTAACTTCTTATATTTTGCCTAAAATGAGACCCTTCAGCAGAATCATCTAAAAATAGCTGTAGCAATTCGGGAGGAGCATTAACTATTGAAAATGACACAGTTCCCCCACTGCAACACATGGCACGTGATTCACGGAAAAATAACCTTGCATTGCAATGTCTGCATGCTGTCGGGGGTGGCAATTGGCATTTTGTCATTGTGGCGTTACTTTGGAAATTTCTAGCAGCATTGTGTATTGGTCGGAAATTCCTTCTTGACTCTGTTTGTTATAAAGTTTAAATGTTAATTTTGTGACGATCAGTAATTGAACCTTAAATGCTTTTTGTTAATAGTTTGGGCTGATTTTTTTGTTTAATAATCTATCGTTATAATGTGTAATCAATATCATTATGAAGATGAGTATGAAAAAAGGCTAAAGTCTAAAAAGACAACATCAGTACGGCGGAAGATCAATAGAATGGAAGTAAATTAAAACACAAAACTCGAATAAAACACATAAATAATAAAAATAAAATGAGAGTTCGATTTATCCATACGACGATGTTATATGTTTCCCTCGCACGCAACTTTGTGAAGTGCAGCAAGCAGCAATGAAATGAGTGGATTGTATATGCCGTTTCAATTCTCATCAATCCAATGGAAACCACTTTGGCTTTCTTCATGCAAACCTCTTCTTATAGGGTATCTATGATTTTCCATTCTATCTATCTACTTCATTCTTTTCTATGCAAACCATTCTATCAATAATTCTATTCCAATTTGAGCACTTTCTCTGAATTCAATTAGTTAACACTTTTTCTCATAATGGGTCAGTTTGATATATGTTAGAAAAATGCTTTGCGAACTTTTGGGTTGTTGCAGATTATGTGTTCCATAAATTGTCACATAGAATTTTTATATTTTTTTTTGTGACTTGTGATTTTTAGATAAGTTTTATTTGCTATATTGTGTTTATAATATTGTCATTGGTATTTCTGTTTCTACATAAAATGTAAGAGTTTGTTTTGTGTGAGAACTTTTTCTGTTTTCTTTTTTTATTGTGAAACTGAACCCACTTTTTTTTTTTCGTTTTGTAAATTATATTTTATTTCAATTTGTTAATAAAAAAATGAGAAATTTTTGAAGTGAACCATTGTGATAGAGAGAATAACGGTTAGCTAAAGATTATGCATTTCCCGAAATAATAAAAATAGTTCTTATGGCATTTTCATTGTTTGTGAAAATATAGACAATCGTTTACTTCAATAGTCTCTTTTATCTCAGACTTTGTTTGTGAGTTGATTTTTGGAGAGGAGGGAAAAATTTATTTTTCTTCTTTTAAATTAAGAACACTATAAAATGTTTTTGAAAATGATCTAAGTGTGAATGCAATGACAGAAATTGGGTTTGTGAGGTATTTGTATTTATGTTGTTTCTTTCTTTTTCTTGTTTAAAAGTATAAGTGACAAATAAAGATATCTAGTAAATTTGTTTGTAAAAAAATATAATATTTCAGTATAGTAGCATAAAATTTAAACACCAAGAATGTACCTTGACGACGACAACGTGACGTTGTAACATTAGCTGTGACTTCCATGTCCACATCTGATATATGTGCTTCTTCAAAAATTTCAGGGTCATTAAAATTTTCATCGGATTCCATGCTACCTGCTAAGATAGTTAAAATTAAGTATCTTTAACAAAAAAAATATTTAAAAAAATATGTAGGTTGTGGTAAAAGAATTGGAGTTACCATGTACAATGTCATTGATATTTGTTCTACTTGGTCCTGCTTCATTGTCGTGAGTACCTTCAAAATTTGATGGAAATGTACGACCTGCATGTTTAAATACATAATTTTTTTTTAAATATGTAACAATATAAAATTGAAGATGTTACATTAATATATAATTTTTGTCATGACTAACCAAATGCGGTGTCATTAATATGTCTAACACTTGGTCCAGCTTCAAAGTCATGGATTCCTTGAAACCTTGTACTTGAAAAATTTGTATTTGTGACATTTTGGAATGGCACTCTGAAAGCAGCATTATTAGTAGTTGTTTCTACTTGTTTCCCCTTATTTTTGCTTTGTTTATAATTCTCTCGCCTTCTTAATAGCTCTCGTTGTCTTTGTTCACTACTCATTCGTTGTCTTCTATTTCTTTCATATTGTGCTCTTATTTCTCTTTGTTGTTCCCTCGATTGTTGAGTTCTTCTATTTTCCATTTTAATTTAATGTTATACCTGACAAAGTATTGAATTTTAGCAAACATTTTATGAGGTTTAGAATAAGAGTTGAAAAAATAGATACCAACAGATACATAATTGTTTGCAAATAAATGAGAGCTTTAAAATTGTGATTTATATTCATTAGTCAATGATAGTAGTATAAAATAGTAATGCAAAAAGAGACATTTAAGATTGAAATGGAAAAGCTACAAATTGAAAATGATAGTAGATACCAAGTAATAAAGTAGAGATTTTGTAACAATATAAAATATGATTTCCGAAAAATTAGAAAACCAATATCTTGTGAATCTTTTAATTCCAATTTTATTAAGTGTTAATATTAGTACTAGGTTAAGAGATGGTTTGACTTTTCCTTATTGGGTTATGGGTTATTACTATGTTTTCAACCATAAACACTGTGAACTTAATCTTTTCATGAGATGTATATTTAGCAATTTAAAAGTGGCCGAGAAAATAATAAAGTGACATGAAACAACAATTGAATAAACACATACATAAGAAACAATAATTAATAGTCACATAATATAATACAAATTGATGACAATGGTAACTTTAACCCTCGAGAGCATTGACAAAGCAAATATATAAATATACAAAAACATTGTTTTAACTAAATGAGTGAGCATTAATTCAATACCTGTGTGATAGATTAATTTGCAGCAATCTCGTTTACATTCGTTCCCAAATCATGGTGGGTTAGAAAAATATAGAGAATTTTTGCTTTTGGTTGTAGTTGATATGCAGTTTAATTCATGGAAGTTATTATAAGCGGTTTTCTTTTTTAACTTGGAACTTTTAATATATTGTGTGGTGTCAAGGGTAATGCTGGTATTTTGAAAAGTCCATTCCAAATAAAAAAGCAGTCCTCTTTATTAATAGTAATAGATAAACCTCTTACCTTAGATTGAAACTTTACATCTCTAAGCTCTACACTTTGACTCCCTTCTACATCTTCAAGCTTGATTCTTCTACACTTTCTCTCTACCTCCCTTTCTCTCATTTTTGTGAGAAATGAAACCACAACACTACTCCTCATAAAAATTACTCCTTTATATACTCTCCACTTAGGTTAGGGTCAATTTCCTATGTTACCCTTAATTTCTCTACAAATCCCACTCACAAACTCAACTTTACTCATACCACTAATTCTCGTACTATTTACTCAATTGTCACTACTTCCTTCCCAAGATACTCCATCCTTTTAGATAATAACCAAAGTGTCATTCTTATCTCTACACAATCCACTAACTCATACTAAATTACTACATTAACCTTAATTCTATCAAAAACTCTTATTCCTTCTAATTAAGCCCAATACTCATAAAAGCCCATTACTAACAAACATAAAGGTAACAAATAATTAATGCATACAAAACACACCAATAAATTAAATAAAATCAATCAATCAAATATAATAAAATATAAGATTTGGGGTGTTACACTGATAAAGATTTTTAATGATCCTATTGTGCAAAGTACATATCCAAATCTTCTTTCTTAATACAAAAATGGACACTTTGTGCAATCAATACTTAAGTTACTTCCAGGTATATATGTGTAATTAATACACTTTTATGCATGTAACCATTCAATTATTCACGATAATCATGATTAATATCTATTTAAGTATAATATCCATTTGTAACTATATCATTTTGCTTTGTGATTTTAAGGTGAACAGAGGGAATATCATAGTACCGACTATATTGATAAGTTCGGGATCATTGATGCACAATTTGACATGATTCCCCCTGAATTTCTTAACAGCCTCAAAACATCTGACATAGCAAATAATAAATTTATTCTCAATACTTAAGTTACTTCCAGGTATATATGTGTAATTAGTTAACTTTTGTGCACATACCCATTCAATTATTCATGATGGTCATGATTAATATACATTCAAGTATAATGTGCGTTTGAAACTATCATTTTGCTTTGTAATTTTAAGGCGAACGAAGGGAGTATTATAGTGCTCAATATCATAGAAATAGAACTAAAAAAGTAACAAGTCTTATCAACTTGAGTTTCCATGAGACAATTGATCTAATCAAGATTATCACTATCATTAGTGGACATTATAACCAAGAAAGCATACAAAATGATACCTTGGGAAAATGACGATGAACAAGGAATATGTGCTTAGAAGATAATTTTATCTTCTGATTGGGTGACAACAGCAAACTAATGCCATTTTAATGTAAAGGAATGATCACATGTTTCATTTATCTGGGCTGAATTATATGAATCTAGCGATGGGAAACGTGCCTTCGTACGAAAATTTATCAACCTTGATATTTCCAAAATAGGCATTGTGATGTTGCAAGTTTGAGGTTGATAGCTTCTAATCATTTTCAGATATTGAAGAACGTTGTGTTGAAAAAGGAAAGTCCCCTTCATAATTTTGGTTGGAACTCATGTCTCTATTTGGCTTCCCTTTGTCGCAATGATTTTTGGATATCAAGCTATCGAGGAGCATTGAATCTCAAAATTTTAATTACACCACAGAGCTTTGATTTTTCCGAAGAAGGGAGAAAGTCCGTTAAATACCCTAAGTAAAGAGATCGGGGTAAGGGGGTTGGTTACACGAAGGGAAGGTATTAGCACCCTAGGTGTCTATAGTATCCTATAGGAACCTCTTGTATTTTTATCTAAGCGCTTGATTTTATTTGTTTGCAAAAATGTACAAGATTTAGGGAAAATTGAGTGATGATTAGGAAAGTGGTTTTTAATGACAAAATGCTCTTGGTTTGAGATCCAAGGTTTTGACCTAAGAAAAATTGATTTTGATTTGAAAATACGACTTGATTTGAAAAACCAAGTGTTTTCACCTAAGGAAAATAATTGTTTGATTGATTGAATGACTTGGTTTAAAATCCAAGTGTTTTGAAAAATGTTTTTGATAAGTGACATGTTTTGGATATTTTTGAGAAGAGGTGTTGACCTCTATTTTTTGGCTAAAAAGAGGCAATGGTTCTAGCGAGGGTTCTATCGTTTAAACTAACAACCTAAAGTATTAGATCGCGCAAAGACATTTCGCAACGACATATAAGTCAAGGCGACTCCCTTTCTTCGGATTAATATACTAACCATACAAACGAATAACGATAAGTGTAAGAAAAACTTTAAACTATACAATACATCCGGGGGGGAAACATGCAATGGGGATTGAATGATAATAACAATAATAATGAACGAAAATAAATTGCGCCAATTACGCGCATTAAAATATACAACCGGGGGAGAAACATGCAAAGGGGATTGAATGATAATAATAATAATAACATAATTATAAATAATGAGAGGTAAATATAAGGCATACACAATATAATATAAATGCAAAACATAAATATAAAGCATAACAAACATAAAACATGAAATGAATATAAAACATATGATGAATAATAAATGTAAAACATGTAATAAAATATAAGCGTCATGGATAATAATGTAAAGCGCAAAAACAAACGACATTTAATGACAAGATTAGCATACAAGACATACATAAGGTAGGGGTGACCAAGAACAAACAAAATAATAATTTATCATATCATGAGAGATAACCTAAACAATATCAAGCATTTTCAATCCACACACATGCATATAGTTATCTTATTTAAATAAAAACATAAGTTATAAATTAAACAAGGTATTTAGGACTAAAATGTCATGCCATAGGTAGTAACATAAAAATATCAAGCATTTTTCAAAACCATATACATATATACTTATGAATTTAATTAAATGGAATATACTTTGCAATTAAATCAAAATACTTAGGACTAAACACATTTCAAACCAAAAACCTAGAACTAAATCATGGGAACAAGATTCAAGCATATCAATAAGCATAGAACAAATTTAGTAGCAATTAACAAGTAAAGACATCAAATAAAATCATTTAAAACCTTAACATATAAATCCTATGATTAATTAACACTATTAAAATAAAATAAGCAAAGAAAATCATGAAATCATGGTAAAATGAACTAAAGGCAGAGGGCACTTTTAATAAAAAATATTTAAGAGTTCATAACAAAATAATAACAAAGAGAAATGAATTTAATATCATTTAAAAACTAATTATTAACATTTAAAATTGATCAATTAGTGACAAAAATTAAAATATCACATAATTACATATTTATCAAGACAAAATTCTCCAAACATACATATATCATGCATATCATATCATGGATCAATAAACAAAATTACATTATCAAAGATTAATTAATTAAAACCTAATTTATGCACTAATAATAAAGAAAATATGAGAAAAATAGCAAATAAATGAATTAAAAATTTATTTTGTGATATATCAGTTTATAATAGCCAAAAATATAATTAAAATAAAAAATTTGCATCTCAGAAAAATAAAAATAAAATTTAATGCATGGGAGGTGCAAATAACAAATAAAAAAATAGAAGGGGGTGCAGCGCAGCAAAAAGGCCCAGAAACCCAAAGCCCACGCAAAAAAAAAAAAATCTGAAACCATTTGGGCCTGGATTGTGTGTGACGCGCAACAGCGTGATCACGCTTTACCACCGTCTGATCTTTCTCAAGAAAGATCAAACGGCTACGCTCATGCTCACGCGCGCGCCATTGGATCAAACCAAGGGCCGTGATTAAATCTGGGTAAAGGCGAGGAACACGCGTGCAGATCAACAGAGTTGGATCCAGTGTGGACGCGTATTGTGGGCCTATCGTCTTATCACCGTCAGATCTTCATTTAATGAGATCTGACGGTTGCGATCAAAGGCGCACACGCGTCACAAGATTGATCCAACGGACGCGATTTAAACTTGGTGAGGACGGAGACTCACGATGGATCATCGTCTCCGTTCGTCCCTCACCGTCGCCGGCACCGTTTCTGGCACCGGAGTTACAAAAACAACCCATAAATCAATGAATCATATATGGTTTTGCTCGTTTTTTCACAAGGATCTCAAATATGCAATTAGTTTTTCAAAATAACTACTGTAACTTCAAAAACGAACGAAAAAAGAAAAATCAATCAAAACTCAAACTCACAAATAAACAAGAACCAAGTTGAAACAACAACCCAGATAGTTTTATCATGTCAAAATAAGATGGAAGGAGTTAAAAAGGAAGAGAAAAGCTACCAGAAACGAGCTGGAGAAGCTTGAGATTTTCACGAGCTTTCACTTTCTACACGAGCTTCAAATCACCACTGTAGCTTCAAATTGGAGCTTGGGTTTTGGTTCTGAAGGCTTATAGAAGGTTATTGAGGTGTTAATTGCAAGAAGCAATGATGAATTCGTGTTTGGGAATTTTTGAAAAGTGAGAGAAAAATGAACTTGTTCTAGCTGCCTCCTTCTCCAATTCTTCCAACCTCTTGCTCAGAAAAAATGACTTGTTATTTATAGGAGAGGTTTAGGTTAAGATAAGAGTGATTTTGTGTGAATGAGAGGGGTATTCTTGAGTTTTTGCAAAATGGATATTTGTGATTTTTGATCAATCAAATGTACACTTGTTTTGATCTGATGCATTGAGTTTTTGAGAGTATATTCTGAGATCAAATGGTTAGAAAAGGATCAAGGGATTTTTGGGAATTAATTTGTGGTACAAATAATTTTAAAACAATTTAAAACCATTATTATAAATAAATAAATATGTGAAAATAAAAATATTTATGAACAAGGGCAAAAGTGTCCATTTTTAGTGTTTATAAGATGCATGAATTAAATTGAATATGATTGAAAAAAGTTTGAATGAAAAAGGTTACTTGTAGATGAAGAAATCAATTTTTGAATTTTAAATGTAATAATAATATGAATAAAATAATATAAAATAAAATAAAAATGTGATTAAAATATTTTTGGCATATTCATATAATATAAAGATAATAGGAATAAAATTATAAGTCAAAATTATGAAGAAAAGACAAAAATGAGATTACTTGCAAAAGAAGTAACCTATTTCTTTGTAATTTTTGAAAAGGACAAAATGGGAACAAAAAAACAGGATAAAATACTATTTTTTGACATTTTAAATAAAATAATAATAAATGATAAAAACATGATACTTTAGAAATGAGCAAAAATATATAAGGGGTAAGAAGGTCAAAAAATGGGGTATGACAGATGCCCCTATTTAAGTTTCTTCTACCAGAAGTTCGAAAAAAGAAAAGATATTTTTGATGTTTTTGTTGTTTTGAATGGACGGTAGAAGAGACTTAAATACAAAGTACACCATTTTTTAACCGACAAGACAGAAAATGCTATGATGTAATGTTATGAATGTCATGTGTAAATGCTTGAAAATGCGAGATTATGAGAATTATCTGACAGGAAAAGCAGTAAAGTCTTGTAGGCAGACAGAAGCGATAAAGTCCTGTGAACGGACAGAAGCAAATAAAGTCTTGTGAGCAGACAGAAGCAATAAAGTCTTGTGAACAGACAGAAGCAATAAAGTCTTGTGAACAGACAGAAGCAATAAAGTCTTGTGAACAAACAGAAGCAATAAAGTTGAATAACACAATTTAAAAGGTTTGTCATTATTTTTGAGTTTCTTGCTTCAAGTATCTTAAAGTTGAATAAAGATAATAAATCAAAATTATGAATAAAATGAGAAGTTCAAATAAAAGCACAGGCTCAAGTTTGAGTAAGAGAATGGAAACTGGCGGAAAGCACAATCCCATAGATCATTATAAAATTTAGAAAATGGTAATTACATGGGAAAGATACATCAAGTACAATGATTACTATTTTCCTCATCCATTTTGAATTCCAAACCTACAAGATGTGAAATAAAGTCTTCGTCTACTGAAGTGCCCCAAGATAAGTGATGCCTGGTCCGATGCAGTTACTTGTCTTATTTCCTTAATTTTTGCATAGGCCGCCCTTTCGGGTTTTCGACCTATCAGGATAATTTTTTCTGTTTTTGTCTCTAATTTTTGCCTGGACCGCCCTTTCAGGTTTTCAGCCCACCGAGACGCTCATTTTTGCCTAAGCAACCCTTTCGGGTTTTCAACTTAGCGAGCTGTTTTTTTTTTTTTTTTTAGACAAAGTATTTCTTGACTGCATCAGCATTCATAGGACGAGGGAGTTCATCACCATCCATAGTTGCGAGGGTCATAGCACCACCTGAGAAAGCTCTTTTGACAACATACGGTTCTTCATAATTGGGCGTGCACTTGCCCCTGGCATCAGGTTGAATGGACATGATCTTTTTAAGCACAAGATCACCTTCATGGAACTCTCGGGGTCGAACTTTCTTGTCAAAAGCTTGCTTCATTCATCTTTGGTACAACTGACCATGACACAAAGCCGCCATACGTTTTTCTTCAATCAAATTCAGCTGTTCATATCTGTTTCGGCACCATTCAGCCTCAGTTAGTTTGGCTTCCATCAAGACTCTCATTGATGGAATCTCAACTTCTACCGGTAGCACTGCTTCTATACCATATACCAAGGAGAAAGGGGTTGCCCCTGTTGAAGTACGCACTGAAGTACGCTTCAAAAGATGATTGGTACTTCATTCTGGTAATTAACTTGGTACATTGATGATAAAGTAGCTAAAGCATCTGCCATTTGATTCTCATCGCGAGGAATATGATGCAACTCCACCTTGTTGAAGAAAGTCAACAGTCTCCTTGCATAATCTCTATAAGGGATCAGGCCAGTGTGGCGTGTCTCCCATTCTCCTTTGATCTGATTAATTACAAGAGCTGAGTCCCCATAGATATCAATATTTTTGATCCTCAAATCAATTGCTTCTTCAATACCCATGATACAAGCTTCATATTCGGCAATGTTGATGGTGCAATCAAACTGTAATCTGGCGGTGAAAGGAATATGAGAACCCTTAGGAGTAACAATAACTGCCCCAATTCCACTACCATAGACATTCACAGCCCCATCAAATATCAATCCCCACTTGGATTCAGGATCTGGACCTTCCCCGAACAGTGGTTCATCATAATCTTTCATCTTCAAATACATAATCTCTTCATCTGGAAAATCAAACTTGATTGGCTGGTAATCCTCAATTGGTTGGTGAGCATCATATCATGGAACAGAGTGGTCATGCCCCTTTGGTAAGTAGCACCTGCGTTCGTCAATCCGAAAGGCATTACTTGGTAGCAGAAAGTACCCCAAGGTGTGATGAACGAAGTTTTCTCCCTGTCTTCAACAGCCATCTTAATTTGATTGTACCCCGAGAAACCATCCATGAAGGAGAAGACTTTGGATTTGGCAGTATTGTCAACCAGTACATCAATGTGTGGTAAAGGAAAATCATCTTTTGGACTAGCTCTATTCAAATCTCTGTAATCAACACACATCCTCACTTTACCATCTTTCTTAGGAACCGGTACTATGTTGGCCAACCATTGAGGATATTCTGAAGTAATAAGAAAACCTGCATTAATCTGTTTCTGAACCTCTTCCTTAATCTTAAGAGCCATATCAGGGTGAGATCTTCTTAACCTTTGCTTCACTGGAGGACATTCTGGCTTCAAAGGCAGACGGTGTTCTACAATCTCAGGATCCAAACCAGGCATGTCTTGATACGACCATGCAAAGATGTCAACATATTCTCTGAGCAAACCTATTATCCTTGCTTTGACAGATTCCTCTAAACAGGCCCCTATCTTGATTTCTCTTTTCTCTTCCTCGGTACCCAAATTAACTAACTCTGTAGCCTCTTCATGAGGCTGAATGGCCAGATCCTCCCGTTCTAACAATCGTTTGATCTCATCAGGAATCTCTTCATTCTCTTCTTCCATAGCCTCATAGACTGGAAATTCAAAGTTGATAGAGGGCCTAGAATCATTGTACTCAACGGGCTCATTGATGTTAATTCTGCATATGATTGATGATTGATTTTGTTTTAATAAATAAGAATGCAGAATTTTATTTGATACAAGTAAGAAGAATAGAAGGTGAAAAATAAAATATATATTTTTGTTTTTTGTGTTACCATTTTCTAGAATAAAAGGATATAAAGAAAATATAAAAAGTCATGATAAAAACGACGATTTTCATTAATATTCTTGAAGCATTAAACAAAGCCCAAACATAGTCTCACTCTTGCTTGGGGCAAGACAAGAGGATTTTTCTTATTGAAAACATAAAAAAGACAAACATATTACTTAGACAGAGGAATGACAGAAGGGACATCAACAACAATCCAATTGTGGCATATTCCTCCTGGGGTCACAAAAGACGGTGGTCCTTCTTCGTCTTCATCTCCAATAACAGCATTAATCTCTGAGGGAGTGTTGATAAAACCAGCACTGCGGAAAACATCTTCAAATGGTTCCCTTTTTCCCATCCTGGTAGAAGGAGTGAAACCCAAACCTGACCTGTTCTTGTTCTCTGAAAACTGCAACACTCTTCCCCAACCAGAAGTCTTTCCTTCACGCACAGCCTTTTGCGCATCTTTCAAAGATGCCATAGATGTCTCAGCTCTGATTGGACCTTTCTCCTCAATGGAGAGTCCCTGAAGCGCAGTACTGTCTGATTCATCCGCACCGATACACGAGAAATTTGACAAATGACTAATAAGTAGAGCCTCCTCACCATTCACAATCACCAACTTCCCCTCTCGCATGTACTTTAACCTCTGATGTAAAGTGGATGTCACGGCACCGGCCTCGTGAATCCATGGACGCCCTAGAAGGCAACTGTAAGCAGCTTGAATATTCATTACCTGAAACGTAACCTGGAACTCATGCGGACCAACGGAAATAGGTAAATCCAACTCACCAATCACTGACTTCCTTGAACCATCAAACGCCTTCACAATCATGGTGCTTGGCCTCATGTAGGCATCCTTGTATGAAAGTTTGTCCAAAGTAGTCTTGGCCATCACATTCAGAGACGACCCAGTATCCACCAACACATTAGATAAAGCATCTGACTTACAAGTAACTGACACATGCAATGCCAAATTATGATTCCGCCCTTTCTCGGGGAGCTCTTCATCACTGAAACTCAGATTGTTACAAGCAGTCACATTTCCCATTATACCTCCAAACTGGCTTAAGGTCACATCTTTCTCAACATAGGCTTGATCCAACACTTTCATCAATGCCTCCCTATGGGCATCAGAATTCATCAACAACTGGTCCACTATCTTATACTCACTTCTTTTGATCAACTTCATCACTTCATTTGAATCTTCATACTCTCTTTCAAATGGTTTACTAGGAACACAAACTGGTGTCTTCTCAACAGCTGGGACATTTGGCTTCTGAGGGGCTGCCCCTTGGATGACACGCCCACTTCTCAGGATTCTACTACTGTCCGTAACATTGCTCACGGAAGTCAAGGGAGGAATAGGTGTCTCCACACCATCTTGTATCATAGTAGCTTGGTATCTATAAGGTATGGCTTTCTCAGAGGTATAAGGCACAGATCCTGGCACACGGATTGTAAGTCGGGGGATATTAGATTCTCCGCTGTTGTAAATCATCTCCAAATGATCGGCAACACTAAATTCCGGTGTTATACCACAAACATCTTCACTTTTCTTTGTTACCAACAATTCTCCTTTATCCATCAAACTTTGGATGTCCTTTTGAACTTGGGAACACCCATGAGGATCTGACAGACACACTTCACAAGTTGAATGATCATGATTGAACATCTTCGCTTCACACATTTTTCTATGGATAGGAACCAGAGGAGTCTTGATACTTTGCACTTTGAGGATGGCATTTGTAGCTAGGCAGGGTTGGACAAAATGAACAGAGGGATTATGATTTGGTAGAGGGTTAGTTTGAACGTTGGGGTTCTCATCTTTAAAGGACAACACTTTGTTTCGAACCAGATCTTCAACAGCTTTCTTAAGAGCATAATTCCCAGGTGCCCCTTGGTGAAAGGCACAGGTGAGGTCATTGCGGTACCAAGTAGGCAGTATAGCAGGTACTGGAGGGGGTGGCCTTGTTTGAACAAAATTCTTGGCAAGCAAGTCTGGGAGTAAATCAGCGTACTTCATGGGTATGGGATCAAATGGTGACTCTTCTTGAATACGGACCAATCGGTTGTCGACTTGTCGGAACTTTTGTGGTTTTTTCCGCTATGGGTAGGATTGTTGTGGGTATTGTTGTGGTGGAGTCATTTGTTGGTAAGATTGTGGGTAAATCGTCCATGGTTGCGAAACTATGGAGGACTGTGACAACTTTGGCGAAGAGTCATCTACATTTCCTAGTATGACTCGTGTGACCAGACTCATATGAGTTTTCAACCAGTTAATCTCTTCCTTCAATGATTCTTTACCCTTCCTGAGTTCTTCTAGAGCTCCTGGCAGTGGCAGCTGTGCGTCCACCAATGAGGTCACCAGGGTATTCAACCTTCCAAACTCCTCTTCAAGTGTTGTTACCTTCTCACGAAGTTCAGCATTCTCTTGTTCCACTTCATCCATCTTCCTTTTCTGATTTGCACGAGTGTTGTATTCACAAATAAGCTTGGAACAGGGTTTGCTGGCCATCTTGACTGAGACAGAGTAGAGAGAGAAGAATATGAGACTCTGTTTTGGAAATTTATGTATGCAATATGATGCATGATATGTTTATGCTAAATTGTGCAGAGTTTTTATATCGAAAGACTTATACCAAATTACATGTAAACATTGTAGAAAATATCCAATTCATTTGATGATTATAACATTACAAAGAAAAAATGAAAATACAATGAACAACATTTTTTTTTGGAAATATCCACAACATTATTTTTTTTTTTTTTTGGAATTAAAAGGAAATACAATAAGTAAACTTAAATTCTTGCAAAAGATGGATCATCCTAATCTGAATCTGGACAGAGAACATATCCATGTTATACCTCATCCTCTTCGGGTCCTTCCTAAGCGCAGCATCCTTCTCTCGAAGTTGAATGGTCTTCTGAACAATTATCTGACTTTGGGCCAAAAGCTCATGCTTCGTCACTTCCAATTCTCCCTTCAATGCTTCGTGTCTGAGTTCCAATTCCTCGTACTTCTTCTTCCAAACACTCTTCTCACGAGCTAACTCGGCCACTTGTCCTAATAACTCCTCCTTGGTGTCAACAATCACAGGCACAGATGATGATGGTGGTGTAACTGAAGGTGGGGGCCTTTGGAGAGGGTAAGGCATCCCGAAACTAGCAGCTCTATTAATAACCCATTGTGTATGAGACCCTAAAGCAAATCCTCGCTTCTTCCCTAACTGATTCCACTCTTTACGCTGAATGGAGCGCCAAGCTCGCACAAATCTGTTCCTCATCTCAGAGTTCCCTTCTTGGTTGCGGTAGAAAATTCCATAAAATGAGAGGTTACCGGGCCTTTCCTTCACAAGATTCCCAAATTGGCGCCTAGCAAGCATAGGACTATAAGTAATTCCTCCGTACATTCCAAGGAGAGGTACATTGGGGAACTCTCCACAATTATCAATGATAACTCCATTGTCATAGGCTGAGTTATACCACACAATATCAGCGGAAGTGAGAGGCATGATTCTTTGGGACCATCGGAGCTTATCTGGGTTTTCCCTAAAACTACGGGTTTGAGGTAGGTGAATGGTATACCACTTATAGAGTAATGGCGTACAACAGAGAATGGTTCCACGCTTTGCTGAAGTCCGATCGTGGATAGAATAATATGTTTCTGCTAACAAGGTGGGCACAAGGTTTTTGAAAGGAATATTTGTATGGTGTTGATGTCAATGAAATCTTTGATGTTTGGAAATAGAACTAGGCCGTATATGAGTAAGGCTAATATAGAGTAGAAGGCAGTGTTGCTGGCTATCTCAATAAAGAGGGAGTCTTGCTGGAAAAGGAAATCGGTGGGTAGACCTAAGAGGCCTTCTCTACGTGTAAGATTTGTTTGGATGACAGAGGTTTCAACATGAAGGGCTTTGGCGATGGTTTGTGGTTTTGGAGAGGGTTCGAGTCCACTGAACGACACTTTGTCAAGTATGGGTAGTCCAACCAAATATGAATACTCCTCCAGGGTGGGGACAAGCTGGTAATCAGGAAAGATGAAACAATGGTAAAGCGGGTCGTAAAACTGTACAAGAGAGTTGAGGATTCCATCCTCTACCTTAGTCCCGAGAATACTCAATAACTTTCCATGACTCTTCCGAAACTCCTCTGAATCAGACACCAAAGACCCTAGCTTCCTTAATCTTGCCAAATCGAAAGTCATAAAACCATAGCTTTGTGTGTTCCTCCTTTGATAATCCATAATCTACATAGTTTTTATAGAATTTGATTTAAGCCTTTCGATATCGGATGAGAAAAGAATTTTATGAATGAATGCATGCATGCAATTAATGATGCACAAACATGGTTGGGTTAAGGTAAAATGTTGGAGTCAAAGGTAAGAGCCCCTTCCCACATGGTGAGTACTAAGGTTTACTTTGTACCTGTATTACGGGTTCTACAAAGTTCCCAAAGTTATAAACCGTCTTTTGGATATTACCGGCTTACGGAACTACTCCCGGTCCAATAATATCCGCAAGACAATCTCGTTCGAGTGTGGTCTCGCGTATCAACCAATCCAAGACTACTCTAGATCGGTCACTGCACCACGTCCTATAGGCCAAGATGGGTTAAGTGTAACTCTAAAGGTCCACAATCTTTCGGTCCCTCAAAAATAGAACGTCAACATAACTACTCATGTCAACACTCCACCTTTGAGCTTCCTAGACTGTGCGTGGTTATATCACATGCGAAACATGGATCGAACTACTCCGATCCCGTCGCTATGACCCTACCACTATCCTATCTTATTGTTTCCCTCAAGTCCGGGTTAGGACTTATCTCACTCAAGCAATTTTCCCAAATAAGGCACATAAAACATATACATATATACATAAACAAACAAACACACAAGTGCAAAGAAAAAAGAATACAAGATGGGCTCAACCCGCTCGGGGGATCCCCAGTGAAGTCGCCATTTCTGTCGCGGTGATTTTTGGATATCAAGCTATTGAGGAGCATTGAATCTCAAAATTTTAATTACACCACCGAGCTTTGATTTTTCCGAAGAAGGGAGAAAGTCCGTTAAATACCCTAAGTAAAGAGATCGGGGTAAGGGGGTTGGTTACACGAAGGGAAGGTATTAGCACCCTAGGTGTCTATAGTATCCTATAGGAACCTCTTGTATTTTTATCTAAGCGCTTGATTTTATTTGTTTGCAAAAATGTACAAGATTTAGGGAAAATTGAGTGATGATTAGGAAAGTGGTTTTTAATGACAAAATGCTCTTGGTTTGAGATCCAAGGTTTTGACCTAAGAAAAATTGATTTTGATTTGAAAATACGACTTGATTTGAAAAACCAAGTGTTTTCACCTAAGGAAAATAATTGTTTGATTGATTGAATGACTTGGTTTAAAATCCAAGTGTTTTGAAAAATGTTTTTGATAAGTGACATGTTTTGGATATTTTTGAGAAGAGGTGTTGACCTCTATTTTTTGGCTAAAAAGAGGCAATGGTTCTAGCGAGGGTTCTATTGTTTAAACTAACAACCTAAAGTATTAGATCGCGCAAAGACATTTCGCAACGACATATAAGTCAAGGCGACTCCCTTTCTTCGGATTAATATACTAATCATACAAACGAATAACGATAAATGTAAGAAAAACTTTAAACCATACAATACAAGATTAGCATACAAGACATACATAAGGTAGGGGTGACCAAGAACAAACAAAATAATAATTTATCATGTCATGAGAGATAACCTAAACAATATCAAGCATTTTCAATCCACACACATGCATATATTTATCTTATTTAAATAAAAACATAAGTTATAAATTAAACAAGGTATTTAGGACTAAAATGTCATGCCATAGGTAGTAACATAAAAATATCAAGCATTTTTCAAAACCATATACATATATACTTATGAATTTAATTAAATGGAATATACTTTGCAATTAAATCAAAATACTTAGGACTAAACACATTTCAAACCAAAAACCTAGAACTAAATCATGGGAACAAGATTCAAGCATATCAATAAGCATAGAACAAATTTAGTAGCAATTAACAAGTAAAGACATCAAATAAAATCATTTAAAACCTTAACATATAAATCCTATGATTAATTAACACTATTAAAATAAAATAAGCAAAGAAAATCATGAAATCATGGTAAAATGAACTAAAGGCAGAGGGCACTTTTAATAAAAAATATTTAAGAGTTCATAACAAAATAATAACAAAGAGAAATGAATTTAATATCATTTAAAAACTAATTATTAACATTTAAAATTTATCAATTAGTGACAAAAATTAAAATATCACATAATTACATATTTATCAAGACAAAATTCTCCAAACATACATATATCATGCATATCATATCATGGATCAATAAACAAAATTACATTATCAAAGATTAATTAATTAAAACCTAATTTATGCACTAATAATAAAGAAAATATGAGAAAAATAGCAAATAAATGAATTAAAAATTTATTTTGTGATATATCAGTTTATAATAGCCAAAAATATAATTAAAATAAAAAATTTGCATCTCAGAAAAATAAAAATAAAATTTAATGCAGGGGAGGTGCAAATAACAAATAAAAAAATAGAAGGGGGTGCAGCACAGCAAAAAGGCCCAGAAGCCCAAAGCCCACGCAAAAAATAAAAAAAAATCTGAAACCATTTGGGCCTGGATTGTGTGTGACGCGCAACAGCGTGATCACGCTTTACCACCGTCTGATCTTTCTCAGGAAAGATCAAACGGCTACGCTCAAGCTCACGCGCGCGCCATTAGATCAAACCAAGGGCCGTGATTAAATCTGGGTAAAGGCGAGGAACACGCGTGCAGATTAACAGAGTTGGATCCAGTGTGGACGCGTATTGTGGGCCTATCGTCTTATCACCGTCAGATCTTCATTTAATGAGATCTGGCCGTTGGGATCAAAGGCGCACACGCGTCACACGATTGATCCAACAGACGCGATTTACACTTGGTGAGGACGGAGACTCACGATGGATCATCGTCTCCGTTCGTCCCTCACCGTCGCCGGCGCCGTTTCCGGCACCAGAGTTACAAAAACAACCCATAAATCAATGAATCATATATGGTTTTGCTCGTTTTTTCACAAGGATCTCAAATATGCAATTAGTTTTTCAAAATAACTACTGTAATTTAAAAAACGAACGAAAAAGAAAAATCAATCAAAACTCAAACTCACAAATAAACAAGAATCAAGTTCAAACAACAACCCAGATAGTTTTATCATGTCAAAATAAGATGGAAGGAGTTAAAAAGGAAGAGGAAAGCTACCAGAAACGAGCTGGAGAAGCTTGAGATTTTCACGAGTTTTCACCTTCTACACGAGCTTCAAATCACCACTGGAGCTTCAAATTGGAGCTTGGGTTTTGGTTCTGAAGGCTTATAGAAGGTTATTGAGGTGTTAATTGCAAGAAACAATGATGAATTCGTGTTTGGGAATTTTTGAAAAGTGAGAGAAAATTGAACTTGTTCTAGCTGCCTCCTTCTCCAATTCTTCCAACCTCTTGCTCAGAAAAAATGACTTGTTATTTATAGGAGAGGTTTAGGTTAAGATAAGAGTGATTTTGTGTGAATGAGAGGGGTATTCTTGAGTTTTTGCAAAATGGATATTTGTGATTTTTGATCAATCAAGTGTACACTTGTTTTGATCTGATGCATTGAGTTTTTGAGAGTATATTCTGAGATCAAATGGTTAGAAAAGGATCAAGGGATTTTTAGGAATTAATTTGTGGTGAAAAATAATTTTAAAACAATTTAAAACCATTATTATAAATAAATAAATATGTGAAAATAAAAATATTTATGAACAAGGGCAAAAGTGTCCATTTTTAGTGTTTATAAGATGCATGAATTAAATTGAAAATGATTGAAAAAAGTTTGAATGAAAAAGGTTACTTGTAGATGAAGAAATCAATTTTTGAATTTTAAATGTAATAATAATATGAATAAAATAATATAAAATAAAAATGTGATTAAAATATTTTTGGCATATTCATAAAATATAAAGATAATAGGAATAGAATTATAAGTCAAAATTATGAAGAAAAGACAAAAATGAGATTACTTGCAAAAGAAGTAACCTATTTCTTTGTAATTTTTGAAAAGGGCAAAATGGGAACAAAAAAATGGTTTATGTGCAAATTTTGATACATGAGTATATTTGGAAATATATGGTGAAAGAAAGAATTCAAAAAGTCACATGATTAATTATCTAAAAATAAAACAGTTAAGCAGCGTAAACAGGATAAAATACTATTTTTTGACATTTTAAATAAAATAATAATAAATGATAAAAACATGATACTTTAGAAATGAGCAAAAATATATAAGGGGTAAGAAGGTCAAAAAATGGGGTATGACACCCTTCACCACATGTCATTATAAAATCATGAATTTAACCATTGGTTTGTTGTATACTTATATGTATATAATATAACTTTTTCTTTATTACATGAATTATGTGAATGAATATTTGTTATGTAACCTTATATGCCATAATGTAATCACATACGGTTTGCCAAATTTAGACATTATTATGTTTATCTAATATTAAAAGAAAAAATATCCAGAATCTTGAACTAAACAATTTATTGGACCAAATAACGTATTTTTTTGTTGTTGGTTGGAAAGGATAAAAACATATTTGAAATAATTTACATTTATGAAGGCAACAAAATCGCATCTTCTTCTATTTCTTTGCACGTCCGTCGGGTTAAATTTGAACACTAACATGCACATTGATTGACTTTATATAAATGCAAAAGAGGTGATGAAGAAGTGGTCGCAAAAGAAGAACAAACAAGATTAAAAAGAAATATGGGGGGAAGGTGATGCGAAAAGTGTTGTGTTTCTATGTTTATTAAACTTTACATATATCTATATATAATCCTTTTGGAGTGGACAAGTGAATTTGTTTAAACATATAACTCATGGAATTGTTTAAACATATATTATATATGTTATTGTTTTGTTGATTGGCTCATTTTGGTAAAACAACTCTGTGTGACAATGTTTGATACGATGTTTCAAGATCCGGATACTCATCCAGGTTGAGTGAAAAGTGCGTCTCATTAATGCGCCGTCTTTTATATATGGAATCCACGCCTTCATTACATGCCTTGATTACGCATGTCTTTTCAGAATATTCTTACGCGTTTATTTCCAAAAGTGTCTCTGAAGTAGCTTTTGGAAACCTTTGATTCTACACAATGGACACGAGCTAGAAATGTGCAAGTAACCTTGAAGCCCATGTCCAAAAGAAGCCCATGAAGACATCTAGTATATAAGCTTCTTTGTAAACCCTAGTTTAGTACGTGTGTGTGTGTTATTGTATTACTGCAAGATTTGTTGTATTAGGGTTTGTGTGTGTTAGAACTTTTGTGAGCCTACCTTGCATTACCTTAGTGCAAGTCTAGGACATAGGTTGTTGTATCTGTGTGAACTACTCCTAAGCTTTGAAGTACGGAGTTAGTTTGTTTTAGAGCGTGATCTCAATCACTTGTATTCTTGATAATCTTGTAATCACTGGTTGTGTGATTAAGTAGGAGGTGAGATGGGATCTCAGACTTAGGAGTTCCTAGGTTGAAAACAACACGGGTAGTGGCTAGGTCATAAGCGTAAACTGGAGGTTTGCTGAGTGCTTAGGACTAGGGCTACTATAGTGGATTTCTCTCATGGATTGGTATCCCCCAGATTAGGTTGAAGTTGTGCACCGAACTGGGTTAACAATTAAGCTGTGTCCTTTATTTGTTGTTTCTTTTATTACTTGCATCATTTTCGTATATTGGTGAATGTTCCAACATCCTATTCAACATTCCAAATTTTGGAACATTGCATAGAACATTTCATTTCTGTGTGCCGGAATTTCAATATATACTAGCAAACACGGTGGACACACTGCTGGTAAAGATTTTTAAACAAATATATTATATAAAAAGGAACTCGCTTTCACGGAAAAGAAAACGATACACTTTCACGTCCTATTCACTTCACTTCATCGATAATATCAACGTCTTCATTCGTCCTTTCTTCTTAGCGTCATCAATGATTGGTTTCATTTATAGATTATAGATTAATGTGAGTAAAGAAGTTATTCAGCCACACAGGAATTGGTGCTTTTGTTCAGCATCAAACCATAAATCACCAGCTTATAAAAAAAAAAAGAAAAAAAAAACATGAATCACCAATAACACGAAATTAAATAATTTACATTAATCAAACAGATAAGATAGGGATTCATCCCTTGGCAACCCTAACCCTATTTTTCATCCAATCATATTGTGCCATGTGTCCCACTTAAACCTTACCATTTTGATCATATATGAAACAACTTTTTCTCCAATCATTAGGTGACACATGTTCCAATTATTCCTTGCCATTTTTCATATGAAGCCTTCGATGGGTTATATATTTAATTTTTCCTAATTTTCCTTCATTTGTCAAGTTTATTTCTCTCTCTTCTCTATTTGGTCATGGTTGCATGCAACATTCTCATACTGATTTTTTATTTATTTTTTAGAAAAATTCATGGTTGCGTGTGTATCTAACTTCTTCATTTTACTAATTTATTCTGTCCATACTCTTGAATTCAGATTCCGTCCAACAAATAAATAACTTTTAAATTGTTACCTCATAAACAAGTTACTTGATAATGATTTCGTTGTAAAAAAAAATTGCTATGCTAACTAAGATGTTCAGTCAATATTGACTTTATTTCATTATTACTTTTGTCGTAACCCTAATCCAAAACAGCGACCATGATTGGAAGTAACCATAATTGGCATCGACTTGCCGTTCCACCAAACCCGTGCAACGCACGGGCAGTCGACTAGTTCTAATAAAGAATGATATCGAATTATATTATTTGATAAAGAAAGATATTAGAGGTATGATACTCTAATAAAGACGATGGTACCACATGCATTAATATGTCTAGGGTGACATAAAGTGAGTAATTGACATTAGTTGCATTAGGAACTTGTGCATTCTTATTTGATACTTGGTAATTGATATTGTGTTCCATTGTGAATTAATTGAAATTGATTAAGTATGATACATGATTGATTGTTTACCTATGTGGCGACGAGTATAGTTTTATATTTATTATGCTTATTGCGATGCATGCAACTAGACATAAATATTGTTTAGTTATACCATGATGTTTATATAATGTAAGTATACCTTATCCTTGCGTTATGATTTTGGATTTATAACCAACTCTCTATTTTGTGTATTTGAATGGTTTGGGACCAGATTCTTCGCTTGAGTACTTGACTACCGATTAGGAGTTGCTCGTTGATTAGCTAGCTTAGCTTTCGTAAGGAGCTAGTAGGAGAACCACTAGATTTTGTTCGTCAGTATTAGGGTTGCTTTGATACTTATGTAATACTGGTGGGATGTAGTGTTGAACCCGTTTGTTTGGCTATTATGTTATGACCTTGGTACTTCTTTATTTTGAGATTTGATGATGTATAAGTATGATTCACTTTGAAAATCATACTAGAGTTTGTAATGTGATAATTACTATGCATGCTATGATATAAGTTTATTAAGGAACTTATTCTTATGATGATTCCGCTGTGATATAAATGAATTAGTGTGCATGCTTAGGGAATTTATTTTATTCATGTAGCATCTTAATTACTTGTTTGTTTTTAATTTAAGTTAATTAATTAGTATAAGTTAGTTAGGGTGTTACATTCTTAGACACTAGACCACTCGTACCTAAAGGCTTTAGAGTGATTCACAAGAAACAACTTATTTGTGTACTTCAAAGCTTAGGAAAAGATTACAGTATTACAACTCAAAATACAGTACTAAGCTTGCATCAAAGTGACACAAAAAAGACTCACAAATAACAAGTAACAATGAACACACTAAAAACACTAAAACACAATAATGGTTTATCCAACCACAAATTAGGTTTTCAGTCTTCATATAAATACCTTGAGTTAGCATGGGCTTGTTGATCCATTCGAGCTTCAATACACAGGTCCAGCACAAACATATTCTTGATTCAAATCATTACTTTCTTTAAATGTTGGCACATCTTTAAGGAAATAAATAATAGATAGTGAAATTGCATCTTGGTGCATAAGAATACTCACAAAGTTTCCATAAATAGAATTCAAGATATACAACGCGTAAGAAGGCGCAGAATAGGACTTTACATGATGTTGTTCCTACCAAGGTTTTAAATTAGGGACTGCAACACGTGATGCGGCCGCAATATTGCGGATGCGGAACGCAGCGCAGCCGCATCAGACCGCAATTGCGGTGTGACTCAATTCACACGTGAAACTTCCGACGCAACGCAACGGCGTTTAACCGCAACCGCAACGCATTTTAACCGCAACGGACCTGTTCAATATTTCTTTTACAGAAAAGAAAAAACAAGCCACAGAATCTCAAAAGGTTCAAAAAACAGGAAGAAAAAAACAAAATAAAAAGCTTTACTAAGAATCTCACAGTAAAAATTCAGAGAATCTCACCTTTATTTTTTCCTTTACGTCCTCTCATGTTATAATTTATGTCCTCTTAAGCCTCAATAATCTTCAATGAGTTGTTGTGTTGTGACTTGTAAGTTCAATTAGTTCTTTCATTATTCATCAATTTCAGCTTCCTTTTCTCTTTGCAATCCTAGTTTCAACTTCCTTTCCTCTTTGCAATCCAAGTGCTCCACTCTCTACCAAGGTATGTTACTCTTCCATTCCCTTCACTCATATTGGATCTGAATCTAACATGGTGGCATGGTACTGCGCTGCATAATTTTTTAGGGAAAATAAAATTTGTGATTGGGGGTTTGAAAATAGGGAAAAGAGGGGAAGAAGAAGGAGATTTGTGTTTTGTGCTACTGGGTTTGGTTTTGTTATCAAAGATTTAATAAATCTTTTGTTTCTACAAATAGTTAGATTTAAAAAATAAAATAAAATAAAAAAAAATAAAAAAAAAAAAGAGATATGGAGTCAGGGAGAGAAGGCGTGTAGCATTTTTAAGTGGGTGGGAAGGGACTAGAAAATAGAAACTTTAGTGGGGGGAAATTGGTAGTGAGTGGCGGGGGGTGGGGGGGAATTGGTAGCGAGTGGGGGGAAGTTTTTTCATTTTACTTTATTTTAAAATAAAATATCTATTTTATTTTTTGTTCAAAAAAAAATAAATTTACATTGTTAGTTTATATGTTAATTTGTAGATAATTATTTATATTGTTGATTGACATTTATTTATAATTATATTTAATTTAATAGGTAGGTACTATTAAATATATACAATGCCACCAAGAGATGAATATCCTAGGGACAAATTTCCTACACAAAGATTAGATGGAGCTCCAAGTGATGATATTGGATGGCATTTTGGAACACCGGTGGTTGGAATTAGAAACAACGTTCGTTGTAAACTTTGTAGAAAAATAATAAAAGGTGACATTACGAGATTGAAGGAGCATTTAGCACATAAGAGAGGAGAGGTCAAACCTTGTGCTAGAGTGAACAAACTAGTTAGGGAAAGTATGTTGAAACTTCTACTTGATGGAAAAGCAAAGAGAAATGATGCTAAGAGAAGGGAAGACGAATTCGAAAAACGTTTATAAGAGAAGATGCTGTTGAAGTAGCTTTTTCTTTGAGGTCTACTGATATTGATCTTGTGAGGAGTAAAACGAGACAAACTAAAGTCAATAAGGGCATGCTAAATACATGGAGGAAGAAGCTTGGAGAGGCTGTAAGCAAATTTATAATTTATGAGCGTCTGCCCATGAATTTATCTAATTCTCACTGGTTGCATAGTTTATTTTATATAGCCTCTGAGCTGGGAAAAGCTAAAATGCCAACTCCTTATGAAATCTCAAATGTTTATTTAGAGGCTGAATATCAAAAAATGTTGCAATGGATAACTTCGAAACAAAAAACTTGGAAATAAAAGGGGGCAATGATGACTCTACGTCATTACATGTTCCTGAAGCTACTTTTAAGACAGACATTGGTATTTGGTTAACTTGTTTTTAGTCTATTTTGGCACAAATAAGAGGGAGTTGCAGCAAGCTCAAGTATGGGAATCATAAAGCAAGGAAGGAAAGTGGAAGTTCAAGTCTGCTGTCTGCGCGCGGCGCGGGGAAGATTGCGCGCGACGCAATTACGAGAGTTTGCGAAGTATGTATTCTGTTACCTACGCGCGGCGCAAGCACGCGAGGCTGACCTATTTATTCTATTATATTGTTAAAAGAAGGGTTACGAATTTTGACGGCGAAAGAACAGAATTGCAGACGAGTTCAATGCTTTCTAAGGGCAGATTTAATTGTGGAAACACATCCAATCCATTCTTGTAATGAATTCTTTCTACTTAATTGTTGTAATTTCTATTTCAACTATGTCTAGCTAAATTTCTATGATTGGATCCTAGGGGATTCTAGTTGTTTTTAATCTTGAACCATGTAGTTTCATTTGACTTATTTATTGAATTACGAAGTTAGTTCCAATCGCTTATCCTTTATGCTTAATGGGCCAATTGTGTGATGAATCAAATTGTTTGTTTACTAAGACATTAAAGGCAACCAATTGACCTAGGGATAATCGTTCAGTTAACTCTCGCTTTAGAAATATAGGTTTGTTAATTGAGAATTCTAGATTAAAGGGCAAAAACCTCAATTGATTATTGGTCATCCTAAGACATTAGGGATTGATAATCAATTGAGAGGATTATGTACCAAGACATTGGACATAATTATTATTTTTAATCGAATCGTGGAATTAAAGTCGTAATTTGTTTATAGGCATGAACTACCGAGATAAAAGCAATTAGATGAACCGAAACGATCCAATTGCTTTTCGTCGTTGAATCTTAAAACCTTATTTACTTTTTGAGTTTATGTTAAGAAATCTGAATCAAGGAATCTCCCCCCTGTTTTATTTAATTTAAGGCTAAACTACATATTTGGTCCCTTACGTTTATTTTAGATTTCAATTTGGTCCCTTACGTTTAAAAAGTTTCAATTTGGTCCCTTACGTTATCAACGTTTGCATTAGTTGGTCCCTTCCGTCAGATTTCACTATTCCACTGTTTCAATTGGACACGTGTCAACGTGTCCAGGTGTCCACGTGTCAATCCACGTGTGCAAACCATCTGCCACGTAAGCAAATCGTCTGCCACATGTGCAAAAACTGACGGAAGGGATCAAATTGAAACCTAAAATAAACATAAGGGACCGAATTGAAACTTTTTAAACATAAGGGACCAAATTGAATCCTAAAATAAACGTAAGGGACCAAATGTGTAGTTTAGCCTTAATTTAATTTAGATACGTATGATTCTAATTGTTCGTGTCTGATTCGGAACAATCCCTGAGGAAACGATATAAAAACTACATACTTTTGTACTTCAACATAATGGCGCCGCTGCCGGGGATTGTTGAGTGAATCAACAAGGCAAACGGAACATACATAGCGTAATTTTTTAATTCTTGTTTTTAATTTTCGTATTTACTTTGTTAAAAAGAAATATCCAAAAAAAACATAAATTCTGAATTCGTTTTATTTTTGTGTAGTGCAGTTACCACTAAAGGTATTTCTTGTTTGTGTCCATGCGAGGTAAAGCACAGGACGAATTGCAATACGATCCTGAAATAGATAAGACTGCAAAGAAAAACAGGAAAGCTGCAAGGTTAGCCCGAGAAGTTGCTCGGCTAGATACTCTAACACAAGAGGAAAACGAAGGAGAAGTTTCGGGTCCACTCACTTCGGACGACGAAACTAGCACCATGGGAGACATTAATCAACCACCTCTACCACCACCTCCTAGAAGGACCTTAGGAGACTATGGGCAAAGAAACAACGCTAAGAATCCTAATCTGGGTTTTCAGCCAGCAAATCTGGTGTCTTTCGACATCAAAAACACTGTCCTAAATGCTCTTAAAGAGAACCAATTCACCGGGTCAGAGACACAATGTCCGAATATCCATCTGGCTCATTTCTTCGAAGCTTGCAGCTACACTGACCCGACTGGCATATCTGAGTCAAACAAGCGGTTAAGGTTGTTCATACTGTCTTTGACAGGGAGAGCACGTGACTTGATCGACACTTTACCGCCACATACCATAGCCACTTAGGCAGAACTTGAGGTTAAACTCTTAGAGAAATATTTTCCTATTCATAAATTTCTCGAGAGAAGAGTAGAAATTACAGGTTTTGAGCAAGGGGATGCAGAGTCGTTACATGATGCATGGGAAAGGTTTAAGCTGTGTTTGAAGAAATGCCCGAAGCATGGTCTTGATAGTCATCAACAGATGCAGTACTTTACACAAGGCTTAAGGCCTTAAACCAGGATGTTGTTGGATGTGGTAGCCGGTGGATCATTGAAAAATAAGGATGAAGGGGAAGCAAGGGAGTTGATAGAGTCCATGGCACATAATGAATACCGAGTTCAAAATGACCGGGGAGCAAAGAAGAAACCCGGAATGCTGGAACTTGATACAAGGAATGCTATCTTGGCTCAACAAACTAAGATGAGCAATACAATGGAGTCTCTTCTCAAGGTTTTTACAACTCCTAATAACTCTCAGGCACAGGCTAATGCAGTTAAAGGTGAAACTTGTGATTTTTGTGGTCAGGGTCACTCTAATGGAGAATGCTTCCCAGCTGGTTTAGAGGAAGCCAATTATCTTGCAAACGTCAAAAGAAGCAACTCTAACTACAATCCGAACTCTAACACCTACAACCCAGGGTGGAGAGACCATCCAAACTTCGGTTGGGGTGGAAACAAGAACCAGAATGCTACTCAATCTCAACAACAACCTCCTTCCCCTTCAAACAACCAGCAAAAGAGTGCCACTCCTTTAGAAGACACTTATCTCAATTCATTAAATTCACTCAAGGGAGTTTTGAAGCTGTAAAAATTAGTCAAGATCAGATGAAGGCAAATCAAGACATAATGAAAGATAATCAAGAAATTGCTAATAAAAATCATGAAGCTTCCATCAAGAATTTAGAGACTCAGATTGGTCAGTTGTCTAGACAATTTGCAGCTTCCCAAAATAACGGTTTCGAAGGCTCGACAAAGGATAACCCAAGCAATGAAAATTGCAAGGCTATTACTTTGAGAAATAGGGTCGTTCCTTCACCTGAAGTAGTGCCTAAGAGAAAGAATGAGAGTGAGGGAGAAGTTGAAAAGAAACTGAGTGAGGAAGAAGTTGAGAAAACTGTGAGTGAGGGAGAAGTCGAAAAAGAGCGGGAAGTCGTAGAACCAAGTGAAAGTGACTATGAGGATGTAGTTGAAAACAAGAGGGAGAAAAAAATTGAAAAAGGTAAGGGTGTGGAAGAGAGTGATGACAAATTGCCACATGCTAGGTTACCATACCCACCACGCAAGAAGAAGGTGAAAGCTAAGGATCACCAAAACTTAAAAAAATTCATGAAGATGCTTCACAATCTCCAAGTGAACATACCTTTTGCTGAGGTGTTAGAACAAATGCCTGTTTATGCCAAGTTTATGAAGGAGCTCTTGACAAAGAAGCAGAAACCTCTTCATGATGACACGGTTGACATGACTGAAGAGTGCACTGCTATAATTCAAAAGAAGCTTACCCAAAAGAAAAAAGATCCAGGAAGTTTATGTGACTTAGGGGCTAGCATAAATTTGATGCCCTTATCAATGATGAAGAGAATACATGGTACAGTGGCACAGCCTACAAAGATGCAACTTTCATTGGCTGACCGGTCCATTGTCCATCCTTATGGCACACTCCATGATGTTCTGGTAAGAGTAGCATAGTTTGTTTTTCCAGCTGATTTTGTAATTCAGGATATGGAAGATGATGTCGAGGTCGAACCTTTGTTGTTGGGTCGTCCATTCTTGGCAACCGGAAGAGCTTTGATTGATGTGGAGATGGGAAAACTGATGCTAAGGACACATGGAGAAGAAGTTATGTTCAAAGTGTTTAAGGCTATACAACAACAGAATGATGAGCCTCAATGTTTCAGTGTGGATGTGATAGAAGAAGTAGTGGAAGATGTGCTAGTTGAAGAAACACTATTGCCTCCTTTGGAAAGAGTGATTGTTAATTCCATAGATGATCTAGAGGAGGAGTGGGACAAAGAGATAGAGATTTGCCTCCGTCAACTTGAGGCATTTCCAATAGAAGAAACTTCATTGGTGAAAGAAGAGGTGTCGGTCCAAGAACCAAAGGGAAGTGTCCAAGAAGAACACAAGGTTGTTGTTCCTGAATTAAAGGAGCTTCCATCTCATCTCAAATATGTTTTCTTGGGAGGAAATTCTTCACACCCGGCAATCATTAGTAGTGCGTTAACTTCTTTAGAGGAGGAAAGACTGGTTAGAGTCTTACAAGCGAACAAAGAAGCCATGGGTTGGAGTATATCCGATTTGAAAGGGATTAGTCCTGGTTTTTGCATGCATAAGATAAATATGGAAGATCAGTACAAACCGGTGGTTCAACCTCAAAGAAGACTTAACCCTACTATGAAGGAAGTTGTAAAGAAGGAGGTTCTTAAACTCCTTGAAGCCGGGATGATCTATCCCATCTCTGATAGTGCCTGAGTGAGCCCGGTACATGCGTTCCCTAAGAAGGGTGGCATGATGGTTGTGAGGAATGAGAAGAATGAGTTGATTCCTACTCGTACCGTCACCGGATGGAGAATGTGTATTGATTACCGAAGGCTGAATTCGGCAACAAGGAAGGATCATTTTCCCCTTCCATTCATGGATCAAATGTTAGAAAGGCTTGAGGGGCAGGCCTACTATTGCTTTTTGGATGGATTATTCAGGGTATAATCAGATTGTTGTGGACCCGGCGGATCAAGAAAAGACCGCTTTCACGTGCCCCTTTGGGGTGTTTGCTTATCAAAGGATGCCGTTTGGGCTATGTAACGCACCGGCTACTTTCCAGCGGTGCATGCTGTCCATTTTTGCCGATATGATGGAGGACACAATTGAGGTATTTATGGATGATTTCTCTGTTTTTGGTAAATCTTTTGATCATTTCTTGGCCAACATAAATGCCGTGTTGAAGAGATGCATAAGTACCAATCTCATTTTGAATTGGGAAAAATGTCATTTTATTGTAAAAGAAGGAATTGTGCTTGGACACAAAATCTCTTCAAAGGGCATTGAAGTTGATCAAGCAAACATAAAGGTTATTAAGGAATTGCCTCCTCCCGTAAATGTGAAGGGAGTGAGAAGTTTTTTAGGACATGCCGGTTTCTATCGGCGTTTCATAAAAGATTTTTCTAAAATAGCAAAACCTTTAAGTAACCTCCTTATTAAGGAGAATGAATTTAAATTTGATAATGACTGTTAATGCCTTTATTGTGATTAAAGAAAAGTTGGTCACCGCGCCCATAATTGTGGCAGCTGATTGGGATCTCCCATTTGAATTGATGTGTGATGCAAGCGATTATGCAATTGGAGCGGTGCTTGGCCAACGACAAGCGAAGTTTTTCCATGCAATCTACTATGCGAGCAAGGTTTTAAATGATAACCAAGTGAATTACACCACCACTGAAAAAGAATTGCTCGCAGTAGTGTTTGCCTTTGAAAAATTTCGCTCTTATCTAATTGGTTCCAAAGTGGTTGTGTTTACAGATCATTCAGCAGTAAAGTACCTCCTCAAAAAAGGTGACTCAAAGCCTAGACTCTTGAGGTGGGTACTACTCTTGCAGGAATTTGACTTGGAAATAAAGGACAAGAAAGGTGTTGAAAACGTGGTGGCTGACCACTTGTCAAGGTTGGAGAATCCTTTGGTGACCAAGAAGGACAAGTGCATCAATGAGGAGTTCCCTGATGAAAAATTATTTGTCGTTTCTACAAGGCCTTGGTTTGTGTTATACCCCAATTTTGGGTCACCTATTTTCTAATATTTTTATTTTTACTTTTAGTATTTTCACTCTTAGATTTTTTTACTTTTTATATTTCTATTATTTTCAGGATTTCTAATTTTTCTTTGTTTAAAAAAAATATAATAATGTTGTTGCTTAGTGCACAAGTCACCAAAACCAAAATCACTTTCCTAATCCAATTCATCACCTCTTAAACCATTTCATTTCCCTCATATAATCACAACCACCCTCCAAACCTAGATAACTACCCCAAACCTACATAACTACCCTTAACCAAGCTCCAATCCTAAACCTTACCCTATATAAACTAATTTTCTCTCATTTTACTCTCATTCATTCATTTCCACAACAATTGATTCATTTCCACAACACATTCATTCATTTTCCACAACAATTCACAAAAACTCTCTCACTTTTTCCCTCATTTTCTCTCGATTTTCTAACACTTTCTCTCATTTTTCTCCACTTTTTCTAACACTTTCTCTCATCAAATCCCACCACAAACAGTAGCAATCATCAACAATTACTAACAATCACCATAATCAACAATCATCATCATCATCATCATCAACCACATAATCACAAAAAAGTGAAGAAACAAGTTCCAATTTTTTTCAAGAATTCACAATTTTCGTTTTCAAGCAAAACTACATCAAATCTTACAATTCTTTGATTCTTCATGCTTCTGGAGATGTCAGAAAAAGTTTAGAGCCAAGAAATCAAAGCTTTGGTGTGGAAATTACAACAACACAATTGCAAGAATTCAAAGGAAAAGAGGTGAATTGGTTAGAGCTCCTCAAGCTTCCAAACAGGTTCTTTTTTGTTCTTCCTTGATCAAATTCATGCATGGAACCTTTCCTCTGAGCCAATTTGCACCAATTCTCGCTAATTTATGAAATCCAAAAAATTCGTGTTTTGAAAGATTGGTTCCTTTTTTATTATTCAAGCTTCGTTTGAGAAAACAAATACCATATTCATGACCGGTAAGAAAAACCGTTCAAAATCATGTATTTACTCGCAAGATTTGGTGAAGAATCGAGTGAATCGTGTTTTGGCCGAAAGCATATTGTTGTTCGTGTTCTTCGCGCGTTTCCAGATTCAAATGAGGAAGAAGAAGGATCATCATGGTCCGTTATTTTTCCAGATTAAACATGGAACGTTGGATCGTTTGAATATAATGTGTCTGTCAGATATGTCTGTTAAGTCCTGCGCATTGGAGTGCATTTAAAACAGATCAAACGTACTATAACGGGCGCCTTTACCATAGATCTCTCTGCCTGCAACACACAGTATCCTATTTTAATCAGTTTAAATTCCAGCCCTTTGATCAGATCAGACGCATCAGAGGCGCGCGCCCATACCATGTGGTCTCTCCCTATGCCACACAGGATCATACAGACTGGGCTGTTAGGCCCAATATCTAGGTTCTTGCTTTCTGCACCCCCCTTGCGCGCAAGAAAAATTCGAAAATAATTCTTAACTTCTCGAGTTAATTTTCTTTTGCTTAATTAATTATTTAAAATACATTTTCATAAAAAAACAAAGTGATAGAAGGGTTGATCTGACGTTTGTCTTTTCACACCCCGGTTGATTCCTATCCTTGCAGTTTTGCTTGCGATCTTGGAATCAACCTCACTTCTAATAACGATTTCGCAATAAACGAACGAAAAAGGGTTGATCTGACGCTCGTCTTTTCACACCCCGGACAATCTCTATCCCTGCTGTATTGCTTGTGATCTTGGGATTATCCTCGTTCCAGAGGCCTTAAAATCAACCCAAATCACATGAAATTTTCTCATTGCCCTTATGCAGTCAAAACAAAGTTGTTCTCAGACTCAGATAAATTTATCCATTCTCAGTAGCATAAACAACGCTTAAGCCTCCCGTGCGAGCATACAAGCAACGTTTAAATACTAGAATGTCGTATAAGCGATACCCATTCTGAAAACATGTTTCTTAGATTCGAATAACGTTTTCCATTCTCAGTAATACAAACCGCACTTAAGCCTCCCATGCGAGCATAAAAGCAACGTTTAACTACTAGAATGTCGTA
This sequence comes from Trifolium fragiferum, assembly GCA_954870985.1. Taxonomy (NCBI): domain Eukaryota; kingdom Viridiplantae; phylum Streptophyta; class Magnoliopsida; order Fabales; family Fabaceae; genus Trifolium; species Trifolium fragiferum. The sequence goes on from OX940789.1 coordinate 53,585,674, forward strand.
CAAGCGTTACTCATTCTAAAATCATGTCTCTCAGATTCGGATATCGCTTATCCATTCTCAGTAAGACGAACTGCGCTTAAGCCTCCCGTGCGAGCATACAATCAACGTTTAAATACTAGAATGTCGTATGAACAATACCATTCTGAAAACACTTTTCTTAAAAAACGAGTAATGTTTTATTCATTCCTCCGACACATACTTACGCTTAAGCTTCCTATTGCGAGCATACAAGCACAGTTGTATCGGCGGAATGCGACATAAACGTTGTTCGATAAAAAACAACAAACACACAAACAATTTTTACAAAGAACTACGTAAGCTTTGAATTTCCCATTGCACCTGGGGATACGTAGGAGCAGGATCCATACATCTCGTCAAGCACCCTAATAAAAAAAATCTTTTTGTCAAATAAAAATGGAGTAGAAAATTATAAGCAGATAATTAATAATTAAGCGGATATATTAGAATTTAAGCGCACAACCTTGTTCCCTAAACGGTTCCCGTTGGATACAACGGACGCGAGAGGTGCTAGCACCTTCCTCTCGCGTAATCAACTCCCGAACCTGGAAATGGTTGTGATGACCATCTTTCCATTACTTTCTCAAGGTTTTATCAATATTTTCCTTTTCTTCCGGGAATAAATAAAGTTCGGTGGCGACTCTGTGTCAATCCAAGTGTCTTTGCGCTTGGGCGTTTTTCGCGCCGCTTTAGTTTGCTGACATGGCTAACTTTAAGGTAAGCAATGAAATGCCAGGGGATTTTTCGTATCAACAAACAAAAATATTCACTAGAGATGCAAAACTTCTACTTTTGGGATGACCCATACCTGTTCAAGGTCGGCCAAGACGGTCTGATTAGAAGATGTGTTGATGAGGAGGAAGCTCAGAAAATAATGTGGCATTGTCATAGTTCACCCTATGGTGGACACCATAGTGGGCCAAGGACTACGGCCAAGGTGCTTAAAAGCGGCTTCTTTTGGCCGAAATTATTCAAAGACTGTATTGAGTTTATGAAGAATTGTGATAATTGCCAGAGGACCGGCAATGTTTCAAAGCGAGATGAGATGCCTCTTAATGGCATGCTAGAAGTGGAACCATTCGACTGTTGGGGGATTGACTTCATGGGACCTTTCCCATCTTCTATGTCTAATCTCCATATCCTAGTATGTGTATGTAACAAAATGGGTTGATGCTATTGCTTATCAAGCTAATGATGCCCATACCGTTGTGAAGTTCCTCAAGCATAATATTTTCACGTGGTTTGGTGTGTTAAGAGTTCTCATAAGTGATAGTGGTAAACATTTTTGCAACAAGTATCTAGAGAATTTATTGGCTAAGTAGAATGTTAAGCACAAGGTAGCTACTCCATACCATCCTCAAACAAGTGGCCAAGTCGAGGTGTCTAATCGGCAGTTAAAGCAAATCTTAGAAAAGACAGTCTCTTCGTCAAGAAAAGATTGGTCTATGAAGTTGGACGACACTCTCTGGGCTTACAGGACTGCTTTCAAGACTAATCTCGGGTTTTCACCGTGTCAGCTAGTTTATGGCAAGGTGTGTCATTTACCTGTTGAACTTGAGCACAAGGCCTATTGGGCTGTGAAGTTTTTAAATTTTGATGCAGGTCTGGCTGGTGAAAAGCGGTTGTTGAAGTTAAATGAGTTACAGGAATGGAGACTCTAGGCGTATGAGAACGCAGTGATCTTTAAAGCGAGAACTAAGAAGTATCATCACAAGGGCCTGATAAAGAGGGAGTTTCGTGAAGGACAACAAGTCTTGCTGTTCAACTCTAGGCTGAAGTTGTTTCCGGGAAAGCTAAAGTCTCGTTGGTTTGGTCCGTTTGTTATCAAAGAAGTCTTTCCTCATGGGGCGATATAGATTTTTCCACTAGGGGAAGAAGACAAAGCTTTTAAGGTTAATGGACAGAGACTGAAAATTTACAAAGGAGGAGTGTTTGACCGGCATAAGGTGGTCTTACCATTCCATGACCTGTGAGGTCAGGGGACGTCAAGCATCGGGACGTTAAACAAGCGCACGGCTAATTTAGTCGTGGACCGTCAAGCTATTGACGTTAAAAGAGCGCTGCTTGGGAGGCAACACAAGGTTTTTCTTAACTAATCGATATTTTGGTATGTTTTATTTTGTATGTTTCAGGTGAGCAATAACCACGAGGGAAATGTTGGAGACTCCAAATTTTGGCACCTGCGCGCGGCGCATGGAGTATTACGCGCGGTGCAATTTGTTTTTAAAGAAAGACTTTCTATCCTGTCCTCCGCGCCGCTGCGCGCGGCACAGAGAGTATTGCGCGCAGCGCAATTTGTTTTGCAGAAAGAAGTTTAAATTTGTCATCTGCGCGCGGCGTAAAGATTCCTGCGCGGGTTCGTTTTTAAGCCCAGACAGAGTAGTTCAGAAAACAAACGCATGAAAAATTTTCCTCTTCTTCTCCACTCGAACCCTAGAGCCGCCCACCTCAAATCCTCCCCAAATTCAACACCCACTCCAAATCAATAACCAACAACAACAACAACCTCATACACTTAAAACTCCTCCTCTAAACACTTCCTCACCACAAATACTTCATCTCCATCTTCAACAACAACATAAACCACTTCTAAGAAATTCTCATTCAACCACCACCCCTCACCAAATCTTCATCTTCTATACCAACACTACCACGAAATCAACCTTCTCCACCATCAAACACAACAAAAACCCAAACTTTTCAACAACCCATCACTCTATTAACTCAAATTTCTACCTTCTCCTCACCAAAACCCTCACCCACGAAATTTCAACCCAACCACAACCACCATGTTTGGAAGAGGAAAGAAGAAAGCTACTTCAAATTTTGCAGAGAAGCCATCAAAAAAATCAAAAGGGTCAAAGGGAAGTTCTAAGCCTGGTCCTGGAGAACCCTCAGTGCTTCAACCGCCTCCACCCCAAGCCGACAAAATATTCAAACTTGAGGTTCATGCTCAGAGGTATGCGTTGATTAAGACTTTCAATTTTAATCAAGAAAAATGTTTTTCTGCTGAGTTATTAGAAAGTATGCCTGAAATTGTTGTGGAACTGGGAAGGAGAAAGTGGGGAAAATTCAATGATATTATGCAGAAATTTGAGGGACAACCGGGAAATATGACATTGGCGACGAAATTCATTTTCAAATTGGGGGAGTGGAGTTGCAGATTTTAACACAAGAGTAAGAAGGGTCAAAGTTAATTGGGGCGATCAAAGCCTAAATGCATTCTTGGGCACAAGGAACCAAATCTCGTGCCCTCTTGTAGAAGCAAGGGATAGGTTGGAAAACACATCTGAAGAAGGTAGAAGAATCATTAAGGACTACGTAGCTCTGGAAGGTACCCTATGGTGGAAGTGTGGGACTGCTGAAAAACCCACAAAAATCCAATTGACAAAGTTTAAGCCACTCGCCCGTGCTTGGGCTGAATTTTTTTATAAAGTTTGTGGAATGTTGTTCTAATTCTCCTGAGGTTCAAGTTGATGATGCAGTGGCAGTGAAGATGATTTTGGAGGAAACGAATTTTAATCTTGGTCTAACTCTCCGAAATAGCATCCACGCAATGACAAACAATCCCGACAACACATTCACCCTAGGGCATTGTAACTTAATCTCAGCCCTTTGTCGACACAACAAGGTTCCTGAATATCCTAATGACACGATGTATTACTCTATAAAGGCCCTCATAGTGAGCCAGTTCAGAGGATATGATAGGAATGCAATTCCCCCACCAGCTGCAGTACAAGATCATGAAGAGGCTGAAGAGATGAACTGGTTTGAGGAGGGCATTCACCCTATGCAACAACAAGGGATGCCACCTATGCATTCAGAAGACGAGATTTCAGCTTTGATGACACAGCTGGCCATAGCTAAGGCTTGCCATGTCCCTCACACTTACTACAATGATGAGTCTTCCTTGTATCAGGCAGCCATGTCACGTATGTCGGCCTATCCACCACCATCCATGTATCCAACCTATGAGTCGCGGGAGAGGCTTGTAGCACATCAAGGGATGAAGATTGCTGATGTGAGGGCACATCACACGTCTGAGCTAGAGACTTTTGATCGAGACTACCAAGCATTCCACCAGCAGGGGATGTTCTATGAGGCAGACTTTGGCCTCGGCGGGAGACAGGATGAGGGCGAACCTTCTCATCCTCAGTGACCCTTTGGTATTGCTTACCCCTTCTCTTGAATTTAATCTTGTTCTTTTTGAATGCATGTGTCTGTATGAAAATGTGTGCACTATTGAAACTAGTTTGTTCTTTATAATCAAGTTGGTTAGGTTAGCATCTTTGATACGTGAATGTGTGAATTCTCTGTTTGTCCTGCTTTGTATATTTAAATATTGTTAGAAAAGCTTAGGAAATTTCTCAAACATTGACCACTCAATAATACGGCCCAGTCATGAGGACTCGAGCTCAAACACTTCAAATAATGTTTTCTTCTATTATGAGAGATTCCGCAGCTTAGTTTACTCTCTAGAACTTGTTTATATTCTTGTTATTAATTGACTGTTTTGAGTTACACACCGAAGCAAGTTGTTTCTTTAAGACCTGAGCCTTTGTAGCCTACCCTTAACATCTTTGTATCCACTTGCTAACCCCTTTGAGCCGCAAAATAATGATTTTTCTTTGTGTTGTGATATTTCCAAGTGATGAACTCATAAAATTCTAAAAAAAAAAAAAAAAAGAAGATGATTTTCTTGGAGTATAGGTTACACGAATTGATGATTGACGCACTATGCTCATCATTAAGTTTGGGGTTGCTTTTGGAATTGGCAACTGATTAAGTTTGGGGTGGGCATACATACAATAGAGAACCGTGAGATGACAGTCTTAGACAACAAAGATTTTGGAAAAAAATATTTGCCGAATAGAGAGGTCATAAAAAAAATAATGAAAAAATAACATAAAAAAAAAAATATGGTGACTCTTTCTAGAGGATAAATCTGAAGTCGGTTCTCTAGTGAAACTACTTGGGTATTGGGTTTTCTCCATTGTTTATATAGGTGTCTCCAAGTTTTTCTACTCACTATCCAGAAACACCTGCCTGAAACCTCAGCCCCGTTATAACCCATGAAGTCCTCAAAAGGTGTGAATTCATATGCATGTTGATTGATTGTTAGAATGTTTACAAGCCTATGGTAGATTGGCTATGTTTGTGAATCATAAAGCAAGGAAGGAAAATAGAAGTTCAAGTCTGCTGTCTGCGCGCGGCGCAGGGAAGATTGCGCGCGGCGCAATTACGAGAGTTTGCGAAGTATATATTTTGTTACCTGCGCGCGGCGCAGGCACGCGAGGCTGACCTATTTATTCTGTTATTTTGTCAAAAGAAGGGTTACGAAATTTGACGGCGAAAGAACAGAGTTGCAGACGAGTTCAGAGCTTTCTAAGGGCAGATTTAATTGTAGAAACACATCCAATCTATTCTTGTAATGAATTCTTTCTACTTAATTGTTGTAATTTCTATTTCAACTATGTCTAGCTAAATTTCTATGATTGGATCCTAGGGGATTCTAGTTGTTTTTAATCTTGAACCATGTAGTTTCATTTGACTTATTTATTGCATTACGAAGTTAGTTCCAGTCGCTTATCCTTTATGCTTAATGCTTTACATGATTTGGCCAATTGTGTGATGAATCAAATTGTTTGTTTACTAAGACATTAGAGGCAACCAATTGACCTAGGGATAATCGTTCAGTTAACTCTCGCTTTAGAAATATAGGTTAGTTAATTGAGAATTCTAGATTAAAGGGCAAAAGCCTCAATTGATTATAGGTCATCCTAAGACATTAGGGATTGATAATCAATTGAGAGGATTATGTACCAAGACATTGCATATAATAATTATTTTTAATCGAATCGTGGAATTTAAGTCGTAATTTGTTTATAGGCATGAACTAGCGAGATAAAAGCAATTAGATGAACCGAAACGATCCAACCGCTTTCCGTCGTTAAATCTTAAAACCTTATTTACTTTTTGAGTTTATGTTAAGAAATCTGAATCAAGGAATCTCCCCCCTGTTTAATTTAATTTAATTTACATACGTATGATTCTAATTGTTTGTGTCTGATTCGGAACAATCCTTGAGGAAACGATATAAAAACTACATACTTTTGTACTTCAACAGGAAACAATAATGTATGATGATTGGACGGACAGTATCAACCATTATCATATTATGAATTTTTTAGTGTATTGTGAAAGAGGAAGAGTGTTTTTGAAATCAGTTGATGCTTCCGATGTTGATAGTAGATACATAGACTACTACTTTCAATTATTGGATAAAGTTATGGAAGAAATTGGCGAAGAATGTGTTGTTCAGGTGGTTACAGACAATGAAGCTGCACTAAAATCAGCTGTTCACAAACTAATGGAAAAGAGGCCACATTTGTATTGGTCTTCTTGTGCGGCTCATTGTTTAGATATTTGCTTAGAGGATATAGGGCAGAAGAAAAAAAATACAAAACTTGTTAAGTGAAGCAAAGTTGGTGACAAGATTCATCTACAACCATACGTATATTGTGAGTCTCATGAAAAAATATACCGGAGGTAGAGAGATCATTCATCCTGGTGTAACCCGATTTGCCACACAATTTCTACAATTACAATCAATTGTGAAACATAAGGAAGGTCTGGAAAATATGTTCCATTCGAAAGAGTTTAGAAAAGCAAACTATGGTAAAGAGAAGAATGGGCCAGGATATGAAGCAAAGAAAATTGTTTTGAACATGAACTTTTGGAGTAAGGCCAAAGATATATTGAAGGTGTACGAGCCTATTGTTAAAGTTTTGAGACTAGTTGATGGTGACGAGAAACCTACAATGGGTTTTCTATATGAAGCTATTGATCGAGCAAAACAAGCAATTCAAAAAAATTCTCGTTATCATGCTGCCTATAATGATATAATTGACAAGCGTTGGAAATACATGCATTCTGATCTTCATTCTGCTGGTATGTTAATATATTTTAATTTTAATTTCTTGATATAATTTTAAATATGTTTCTTCATGCATTATGATTATATTTTTTTAGGTTATTTTCTTAATCCACAATTTCAATATGGAGTTGAACATGGAGATGATGTATATAAGGAAACATTTGAAGGGACGACGAGAGTGACAATGAAATCAGAAAGAAGTATAGATGATCAAATCAAAGCTCTAAATCAGGTTAGTAATAAATATTATATTTTAATATGATAAATTATTTGTTATCGAAATATGTTTACGTATTGATGTATTTTGTTATATTATTTAGTTGACTCTTTATAGAGAAAAGAGTGATACATTTGGTTCACCTCTGGCTCAAAAGTCTTGGTCAAAGATGACTGCAAGTAAAATACTAATAAATTTTTATACGTTGTGCAAAATTAACTTTGTTTTTTTTAATATAACCAATAACTTTTTTTTATTGTTTCTTTACATAGATAGTTGGTGGGAATATTACGGTACATGTGCTCCTGAACTTCAATGTCTAGCTATAAAAGTTGTTAGTCAAACAACCTCTGCTACAAATTGTGAGAGAAATTGGAGTACATTTAGTTATATTCACACAAAGACAAGGAATAGGCTGGAGTATAAAAAGTTGCATAAACTTGTCTTCACACATTACAACATGAAGCTGAAAATGAGACAAGAAATGAGGAGAAGCCAGGAAGAAATAGACGCAAGTTTTGACCCTATAAATCTTAACTATATATTTCAAGAAGATCCGTTATATGAATGGATAAAAGAAAGAGAAAGTCCATTATTGGATGGAGTTCAAAATGTAGAATGGTTGCCTCTACTAGATATAGATGATGAGATTGTGGAAGTTGATGATGATAACAATGAATCGAATGACAGTGGTGATGGTGGTGGTTTAAGTCCACCAAGCGGTAACAGTGGTGCTGGGGGTGATAACGAAGAAGCTAACGAAGGTGATGGTGGTGGCGGTGATGATGAAGGAGATGCACAAGTAGATCATGATCCATATGGTGAAACACCACCTATTTATAAGCGTTATAGAAACTTGACCGGTATGGATCGTTCTGATGGTTCACTACTTAATAGTGGAGGAGATGTGTCACATTCTAGAAGAGGTAAAAGGAAACAAGATGTTCCACTTGAAGATTCTTCTTCTTCTTCTTCTTCTTCTTCTTCTTCTTCTTCTTCTTCTAGTATTGCTCAAAGTTTTAATGACTTTGGAATTGATGATTCTTCTCAAAATAGTCAACAATCTTATCCACCTATTTATCAATATCCTTATTTCAACTCATATAACCAATATCCAAGTGATCAAGCTCATTCCAACTACCAACAACCAATGAATTATGAAGATCCATATATCAACAATCATGTGGTGAATAATTTTGTTATGTCTTTGGGCAAAGAGCTACACAAGATGATAGTCAGAGTGAAAGTACAAGTAATGCTCCTCCACGTCATTCCACCATATGGTAAATAGTATCATGTAAGTCATATTTTAAAAAAATTAAATTTATATTTAGTTAACTTTTTTGATGGAAAATCTTAATACTCTTATGTTATTAATATATTTGATATTTTGATTACAAATTTTATTTTATGTTTTTGCAGTGAAGACCATATTTATATATATGGAGACAACATGTTGTTGCTTTTCAAACTCAAAGTTGCACCTTAATGCATTTACCTATTTGTGACATATTTATATTATATATTTTTATTTTTTTTTTACTTTGTTATTTATTTCTTGATTGTATTAGCATAAACAATTAAGAATGTTATTTATGTTAATGTTTGTTTCAACGAGTTAAATTTATATTATTCATAAATATGATATAATGTCTTAAACATGAATTTAAATTTATAGAGAACTATAAATAAAAGATATATAAAAAATTACAATAATTATAGGTTGTTTTCCATTGTTTGTGCGGATAGAAAATTATTTCACACCGCAACGGCCGCAATTTGCATTGCAGCGACTGCAGTGGCCGCAACCGCAATTTAAAACCTTGGTTCCTACATATCACCGCATCTAGTCCAACATTTGGCTAAAAATTATTTTTGCAAAATCAAACTAACTTCAAAATACCCAACAACTATTATACATAGGGAACAAATTTTTGCCGATGAAAAATTTAAATAACTAATGTATGAATTATATAAAATATATTAATTTTTCTACAATTTTTGAAATACAAATAAGTTTTCATTTTTTTACATGTTACAAGTGTACATTTATGTCCTTAAATACATTATATGCGAGTGTGATTAGTGCAATATAGTTACAACTTACATGAGTGGACCTAGCTAGGTCGAGGTATAGTTATAATTAATCAAGCTCAATCCATACAAATGGTTGGATAATCATCTCTTAATTTTGCAACTATGTTAGCTAGCAGCTTCCAGCAGTAGACAAAAAATCAATGAATGGAACATTGTGTTCCTTTTCCTTGTTCTGCAATTCCACAACATCTTGATTGACTTCTTCATCATCTTTTCTAGCATTATCGGTTAATTCACTTTTATTGGAATCCACTTGTAGAAAATCATAGAACTCAACTGATTGAGTTTTATCTACAATATCAAACAAACATAATTAACATTTTCAATATTTCCTTCCCAACCAAATATCAATACTTACTTATACAACAATTAAGATGGTGGAGTGGTGCGTGATATGCTGGACAATAATTAGACTCTCATGTATAATATATTCTAGACTTAAATATCATTTATGTCCATGTATGTTGGTGAATTTTTTGTTTTAGTCTTGTATCTTTTTGTTATTGCAAATAAGTTCCTATATGTTCGCGAATATTTGGTTTTATTCCCTATAGTCAAAATCCGTAGGAAAATCTGCAGTTTTTGTGCAGATTTTCCTTCATATTTTCCTATAGATTTTTACTTTAGGGACTAAAACGAAAAATTCACGAACATCCAGGAACTTATTTGCAACAAAAAAATACAGAGACTAAAACCAATAATTTGCAAATATACAATAACAAAAAGATAATTTAAGCCTATATTCTATTCTTCTATCAAGTGTGAGTGATGGTGTGTGGAAGTGGGAGTTAGAATGGTGGAGATTCTTATTTACATTAGAGCGAAATTGTCCTATTATTATTATTATTTAAATAATTTAAATAAATTATAAAATAAAAAAGTGAATGAGCATGGCTAAACGGCCTTACAATAGAGCCCTGAAGTTAAAATTGAATTGCATGCAATGCACACTAATAGCTAGGCCAATTGGATATCAATGTACCATCCAAAAGGTTCGTTACTAGTTTGAATATATGTTTATAGCAAGGCCAATTCTAAGGTGGATAAGTGGTATAGGTCTCCCATGGCGGGAGACCAATTTTCACCATTAGATTGCAAAGATATATAATAGACCATAATAAAATTTACACACCATACTCTATTCTCTTTCACTTTTTTTGTTTTTGCAATAACACAACCCAAGTTTTTTAAAATAAATATATTTTAAAAATAATTTCTAATATATATATATATATATATGGAAAATTCTAACAAGTGGTCCATGGTGGACCATTCATGAAAAATCATATAACGAATACGAATTTTACAAAATTCACCGTTGGATTGAAAGTTTATATCATATAGATCATCTATAGAAAATTTTAGAAAAATTGAAAATCATTTGATATGTTATTGAGATCCATCAAGATTAACGGTTTATTAAATACTATAAATTTTGATAAATCCCAATAAAATATCCAATGATTTTCAATTTTTTAAAATTTTTTTATGGATGCTCTATATGATATAAACTTTCAATCTACCAATAAGTTTTGTAAAATTTGTATTCGGTTAGATCACTTGTCCACGGTGGACCACCTTGTGAAGGTGGTCCACCGTAGCATTAGCCATATATATATATATATATATATATATATATATATATATATATATATATATATATATATATATATATATATATATATATATATTTGCACTAATAGTTAAACCAATATGTGTACAGAGAGACTTACGGTCATCAATAATAAACTCTAAACTAATATTCACATTAACATTTGTACCAATATATATATACCGAATGACTAGAAATTATTCATAAAAAAATTTGGACTGGTGTCGCAATGCTCATCCATGTGTACAGATCAGCCAGTGTTGTTGCAAAAACATGAAAAAAAAGATATTTTTTTCCGGCCTACTGACTTTTCGCGCGTCCTACGTGTTTCCATTTTTAGTCTTCCGCTACTTAAGTCGCGGGCGTTATAAGACTGAGGGGTATTTTTGTAAATTTGTTGGGCACGCGAAAAAATGAGTAGGGTGGCAAAAGAAAATCTCCGCATATATAAATATGAAATCCAAAAGTATATGCTAGTTCAATTGGTCCACAATATATATATATATATATATATATATATATATATATATATATATATATATATATATATATATATATATATTAGAAATAATTTCTAATATATATATGTATACTTTTTTTTGCAAAAGTATATTTAGTCATTCTTAAATTTTTTATTTAAAACAATCATGATAACATGTTTTTGGTCCTTTGAACATCATCAAATTTTGTTTTTGTTCCTCGTAAAAAAAGTAATATGTTTTGATTCCTAGAATATATTTAACCATAATGTTTTAATTCTTGATATTTTTCAAAATTTTAAAAAAATTTAATTATCTTTAAAACATTAAATTTTAGAATAAATTTTTTAGGCATGTTTAGGAAACTATAAAAAAAATTCACAAAATTTTAGAATTTTTTAAAATGAGAAGAATTAAATATGATTTTTTTAAAATTTCATAAAATAAAGATAAAAGTAACAAAAATCTTGATTGAGAAATTAAATTTTGAGCCCTTTTTTTCTTAGAAACTTTTTATAACATTCTAAATATAACTGCAAAATAATCATTCAAAAAACATAATTGTTGAACAATAGAAACTAAAACTACGTACTTAATAATTTTATAGGGACCAAACATGCCACATTTTTTTTCGTAAGGACCAAAACATGCCATTTTTTTTTTAGAGACCAAAAATAAAATTTAAAAATTTATATGGATCAAAAACATATTTAACCTTAAATTATATCATATTGAAGCCATAAGAAGCATGAAAATGGATATACCTTGAAGCATCGTGGAACAGGAACTTGGATCTTGAAAGCGAAACTTGGGAAATTTGAAAGGGTTAAGTGAGACACAAGGGTAATTAGGCTTTTCATGATACTTCTCAGCCAAAGAATGGAGATTAGTTGTCTCAAAGGTTGGTTGATGACCATTTGGAGAGAAAATTATATGATGATCAAGAGGACCTTTTGCATAAATCTTATACCTTTCACGGCGCATTCTCGCCATCATCACATGCCAATGATTCTTTACCGCATTATCGGTCCGTCCGGGGAAGTGTCTTGCGATTACAGCCCATCTATTGCCATGAATCCGATGAGAAGTTATAAGACGCTCTTCTTCTTCCTCGGTGAAAGGACTTCTGTTTATCCTTGGATCCAATTGATTGAACCATCTCAACCTACAACTTTTCCCTAATAAAATTCAAGATAAAAGATTAGCATATGTTATAATTAATATATATTTACACACTTATAATATCACAAATTATGTTTCTAATACCAATATATACATTTGCATCCACATATAAGAGTCCCTTTCAAAATTTTGATTATATATATGTACATGCATATAGGTTGGAGTACTCTTTGTATTTCCTTCTCAATATATTATCGCTTTGATATATAGGGAAAAAAAAAGCACAAGAGAGAAACTCAAATTGTGTGCATGGAAGTAGGGGTAAGTGCAAACAAAAGCTTGTGAAAAAACTAATGCATTTTACTTGCACTTGTTATGCTCTCTTGAAATAATATATATTCCATATTTCTTGATGTTTTAATCATACCCTAAAATAATTTTATTCAATCAATTATTGACATATATTCACTCTATACCGATAGAGAGCATATGCCTAATTAACTTACATTCATCCTTTTAATAAACGACACGAGTTAACAAAAATTAATATATTAAATTTAAATTATAAATTAAATATATTATATTTTGTGGGCTCCTATGTCAATTATAAAAATGATGTAAAATATTCTTGATAACTGCTAATTAATTTCCAGGATCAAACTCACATGTGCTGTAATTCCAAAAGAAATTTTACACTAAAGTTTTTATATGTATTATTATCAATTTTTATATGTATTATCATATAAAACGTAATTGTATAAAGCTATCATATTCATAAATCTCTACCTTGTACATGAGTTATGTAGGTTGGGATGCAATCTTTTTCATGTACATATATCTTGGATGGTTGTTGAAATAATTTCTTATGAATTTATTATGTTTAGTTCAATGAATAATTATAGTAAATGATTGATTATATATGATCATCAATTTTACCTGATCTTCCTCGTAGATTTTCAGCTATGGCGTTCCAATTATGAGGTCCATAGCTTTCCACCAACTCTCTAAGCTTCTCATCCTCAGATGGTCTCCAATGACCTCTACTACACATGTTATCTCTTCCTATAGCTAAGAAAAAAAAATGTTTTTCAAAAACAAATTAATAAAAGTAAGAAAAGAAACCCTAATTCAAGAATAGAAAAATTATAATTGATTTCCCTATTCTTTCCAACTATATAGAGTCCTGTCCCTGGCTTTGATCTATATGATCAACTGAAGGTTATATGAAAATTAAGAATATATATCAAAGCAAAGTGGGAGATGAAAAGGGGTGTATATATATAAGAGGAGGGTGAGGGTAACAAACTAACAATATTGAAGACAAGAAGTGGAAAGAGACATGGGAAGAATATATGGTGGGGGAAGATGGGAAGTTTTTCGTTAGAGAGTGGGAAGATTGATGCAAACGTTTTGGCTAACAAACATATATACATATAGATATTTAGATATATTAATATAATATAAATAAATCTATAATACTTATTTATACAAAAATATATGAGATAGGGAAAGAAAAGAGGTTGCTTAGTGAAGCCAATTTGGTTATGCTTTCAATGTCTTTCCAAAGTTTCTAACCTACAACTTCTACTTATAACCCACCAAGCATGCATATTTTCCATATTTTATATATTTTTTATATAAGCTTTCCATATTTTATATATTTACCAATGAAATTTTACATTAAACTATATATGATGATTACATTTTCCAAATCAACCATGAATTACGTAAGACACTTTGCTAGCATATATAAATAAACAATCATCCGATTGACATGATCAAATGTTTTAATAATTGTTGCATACATATATTTTCAATTTTTGTAACAAATATTCAACACACATGACACATAATATTTACTCGAGTCGTTTTAGCATGTGAATGCAGAATGACATAAATTCAAAGAATTAAATAAAAATTAAAATGTTTTGGATCGTAAGAGTTTGGTATTCTTGTTAGAGACTATGAACATTTGGAAGTTGTACGCAGAGGAAATAGAGATGTTTTAGGTTTTGATTTGATAAGCTTTCAGGCATAACTAACTACATTACTTAGCTTAGAATTCTTACAAGTGGACGTGGACTTCGTACTATTTCCAATTTTATCCCGTTTCATTTAATAATTATTGTGCCTTTTGAGTCAAACATCTGGTCTACCCTCTGTATGTCTCTCAACTACCTTAATGAATAATGACAAAAATTAAGAATACAAAAAGTATTTGCATTAATGCAAATGATTTAAATTTTCAATTTTAGCCTTATTTTAAAAGTTATTTTTTTCCCACCTATTATATATTGAAGATGAATTTTAATGATGTATAAGTGGCCAGATACTTATGTGCCATATACATTAATGACATAAAAACGAGTTTTATAAGTGAGAATTCACTTGAACAATATTTTACAATAAATTTTGTGTCTTTTGTGATAGAGATTAATGCAAATTATTTTAATGAATATAAATTAGTTGCTAAGTAAAGATATATATAGAAATAATGAAAAGTTACGGAAGCTCATATAGCAAAAGAAAAAAAAAAAAAACTATTATTTTATAAATTGAAGGACTGAAATCATAGATTTAAAAATAAAATAAGTAAAAGTGTGACCAAATTTTTTTCTATAACAAAAAGTGAGACCAAAATTCAATTTAAGTGTGTAGAAAATTTTATATGAAGGGGGAATTTTATAAATTTTGGTATGATATATCAATTTGATAATAATAAAAAATATAGAATGAATATAATATTTTATTGAAAATTACTAAAATTAGTAAGGCTCACATGTACACATGTAAAACTAAAAAAAAATCTTTCTAGATGGAGCCTTGTTAAAATATAGGAAATTACAATTTTGGTCTCTTAATAAATTAATTTTCTGTGGTAAAAAAAAATAAATTAATTTTCTATTTCACTTTGGTTTCTTAAGTTTTTTTTCATTTTAGCCCCTCAAGTTACAAAAGTTATACATTTAATTAGTCCTATAAGTTTTTTGCGTTTCATTTTGGTCATTAAATTATGGGTTAATATATTTTTACTCCCTGCAAAGTATGCGTGTTTTGCTTTACCCCTTTAAAAAAATTCTTTAAGTTTCCCTCCTTGCAAAATATATTTTTTTTGTTTTTCCCCTTGGGTGCAAGAAATTTTCACTTTTTAAATCGGTTGAACAGAATAATCGATTTAAAAAACGAAACATTTTAAATCGGTTGACAAAAAAATCGATTTAAAAAGTGCATTCAAGGGGAAAACCAAAAAATATATATTTTGCAAGGGGGGAAATTTAAAGAAATTTTTTACATGGGGTAAAGTAAAACATGTCTACTTTGCAGGGGATAATGACATATTAACCCTTAAATTATGAGTATTGAACACTTTGATTTTGATTTTTTGTGGTTTGAGGGAGAGAGAATGTTCCTAGTGAGAGAAACTCTGGCGTTTTCACGTAACACTGTTCATCATCTTCGTTTACCTTCACCACTTTCCATCACCGCCTTTCTTTTTGTTGCTTTTTCCACCATGGCTCCTTTCAATATCCCTTGGAAATGTTTAGATCATCAACCCGACCTAAAAACCACTACCATCGATCAACCAAAACCACCAAAAACGTTTGCTCAAGCCCTAACTAACCTATGTGATATCCCTCTCTCGCAGATGCCCCAGCCTGTTGTTAAGGGTGATAGATTAGCTATTGAGATTCCTGAGGTTGCTTATGAAACTGGTCTTGACGCATGCAAGCACAATCTTCATGGAAGAATCATCTGGCCAAAGGGTTCCACACCGTTGTCGGTCGTTGCCTTGAAAGCGAAGTTATCATTGATATGGAAAGATTTCTCAAAGTGGGGTGTTATCTCGCTTGGTAAGGGTTTCTTTGAGTTTGCTTTTTCTACTTTAGAAGATGTTAGGAGGGTTCGTTCTGTTCCTTCTTGGAATCTAAACCCTGGTTTGCTAAAGTTATTTGCTTGGTCGAAAGATTTTAACCCTAGGGTTCAAACTAATACTTCTGCCCAGGTTTGGGTTAAGATGCATGGATTGTCTCAAGAATATTGGCAGAAAAATATTCTCTTCACTATTGCGAGTAGTTTGGGTACCCCTATTTGCATGGATTCTGTTACTGCAAGACCTATGTTTGAAAGAACTTTTGGCCACTTTGCTAGGGTTCTAGTAGATATAGATCTTAGTCAACCTTTGAGACATAAGGTCTTAGTTGAGAGAAAAGGATTTGCCTTCTTTGTTGAGATTGAATATGAAAATATCCCTGATTTCTGTAGTGCATGTCAAATTATTGGTCATCATGTGGATAATTACAAGAGATGGAATAGGGAAGATGAAGTGCAACAGGATAAAATCCCACCAGTTAAGAAAACTAAAATAGTGGAAGCTAAGAAGAGATTTGTCCCAGTCAAAGATGTTATCCCTCCTCAACACAAGGATAAGGAGACTATCAATGTTGATAGGGAGACTATCAATGTTGAGGACTCTTGTGAAAATACACCTAAAGAGAATCCTGCAAAGGCTGCTGATAAAGGAAAGGAAAAGGAAAATACTAGCTTGGTCAGTAAGGTACCTGAGATTGTTCCCCTGCAGCAGATGGAAGTAATTCAAAAGGAAGCATCTGTTCTGAATCCAGCTGAAGTTTTTAAGGCTCAAGATCAGGTATTAGAAAATGACTTAAACAGCTCTGGCCATTTGGATTTGGATAAGGAGTTGAGTGAATCTGAGTCTAGTGATACTTTTGTAGATGCAACACAAAGCCAGGTTCCTAGTGCCTCAAATGTCAGCATTGAAGAAAGGCAAACTGTTGAGAGAATTAGAAAGAATTCCTGAAGGCTTCTTGGGCAAACATGGCAGAAGAAGAGGAAGAAATATAACAGGTATTAGAAGAAACTGAAACTGCTTTAATTGAAAAAGATGATGGCTTTCAAATTTCCTTATCAAAGCATCAAAAAAAAGTGTTAAAGAAAAAGAGTCAATCAAGCAGGGATTCATATGCAACCAGATCAAAGGTTTCTCCTAAGCCTTTTAGATGAAGTGCATTTTCTGGAATCTTAGGGGTTTAGCTACTCCCCTACAAGACTAGCCTTGAAAAACCTTATTACTCAACATAAGCCTGACTTTGTTTTGTTGTCTGAACCTTGGATGAATTATGTGGACCTTCCTTGTAGATGGTTATCTAACCTTAACCTTAAACTTTTTGCCCTTAATTCTAGAATCAACCTTTTACCTAATATTTGGTGCATTTGTAAAACAGACCTTAATCCTACTATCATAGCTACTCATGATCAACATGTTACTTTTTCTGTTATTGTCAATGACAAGCCTATGGCTATTTCTGTTATTTATGCATCTACCAATTACATAACCAGAAGAAACCTTTGGGCCTCCTTGAATTCTTTACAAACTCAACATGATTTGCCCTGGTGTTTTATAGGGGATTTCAATGTCATTTTAGGAGCTCATGAACATAGGGGAAGGACTGCTCCTGCTAGATTACCTATTGAAGAGTTCCGATCTTGGACAGATACCTTTAGCTTTTTCATTTGCCTACCTCTAGTGCTTTGTTTACTTGGAATAATGGGAGAGATGGCTCTAGGCACACTGAGAAACGTTTAGATAGAGCTGTTTGCAATCAAGCTTGGTTAGATTTGTGTTGTGTTTCAACTGTGTCAACTCTTACCAAACATAAATCTGACCATTTCCCTCTCTTGCTGGATTTTCAACTTTCTTCTACTTCCTTTGCTTCAAACTTTAAATTCATGAGAATGTGGTCTTTGCACCCTGATTGTAGTAACATCATCAAGGATAGTTGGAGTACCGGTGTAGTTGGCTGCCCTATGCACATCCTTAGTCAGAAATTGAAAATTTTAAAGCAAAAGCTGAAGTGTTGGAACAAAGCTTGTTTTGGAAATGTTAATGAAGCTGTCACTACTACTGAGCTTAATCTTCATAATATTCAGCTTCAACTTCAGCTTAATGGTCCCTCTGATTCTCTTTTAGATGAGGAAAAGCAAGCTAATCTAGTCTTGGAAGAAGTTCTTAATAGACAAGAGGTCTTCTGGCAGTAGAAAGCAAAATTAAATTGGCATCTGCATGGGGATAGAAACACCAAATACTTTCACAGAATTGCCAAAATTAAATCTTCCACTAAAACCATAACCTCTCTTCAAGATGGTGAACATGTTATAACTGATCAAAACCAAATATCTGAGCATATAGTAAACTATTATAAGAATTTGTTTTCTTCTAACTTTGTTTTGCAGGACTCCTTGCTTGCTGAGGAAGTTATACCTAAGCTTGTCACTGATGAAGTGAATTCCATGTTGACTTTGCTACCTTCAAAAGATGAAATTAAGGCAGCTGTTTTTGCCCTAAACAAAGATAGTGCTCCAGGTCCTGATGGCTTTGGAGCTTTCTTTAATCAACATTACTGGGATGTAGTTCACATAGAGGTCACCAATGCTGTGCTTGAATTCTTCTCCTCAGGCTGGATTCTTCCTAGCTTCAATTCTAATGTTATTTCTCTTTTGCCCAAGACTCCTGAGGCTTCCTCTATAGATCAGTACAGACCCATAGCCATGGCCAATTTCAAGTTCAAGATAATTTCAAAAATTATTGCTGACAGGTTGGCTTCTATCATGCCCTATCTTATTTCTGATGAACAGAAAGGCTTCATTCATGAGAGAAATATCAAAGATTGTTTGTGTCTTGCTTCTGAACCTGCTAACATTCTTCACAACAAATCTTTTGGAGGTAACCTTTTCCTTAAAATTGACATTGCCAAAGCATTTGACACTCTTGACTGGCAGTTCCTTCTTAAAGTTCTTAAGTCTTTTGGTTTTAATGAGGTTTTCTGTAAGTGGATCCATGTTATTCTGCACTCTGCTTATCTTTCTATATCAATCAATGGCAAATCCCATGGTTTTTTAAACTGCTCTAGAGGAGTGAGGCAGGGAGATCCTCTTTCACCTCTCCTTTTCTGTATAGCTGAAGATGTTCTCAGCAGAGCTATCTCCAATCTTGTATCTCAAGGAAGTTTGTCTCAGTTAAAAGGAACTAGAAACCTGAACTTTCCATCTCACTCTTTCTATGCTGATGACATTCTTATCTTCTGTAAAGGTAATCTCTCTGGGCTTAGGGCTCTTAAATCATTGTTTGACCAATATGCAGCAGAATCTGGCCAAGCTATTAGCAATTCTAAATCTACTGTTATCCCTGGTTCCATTTCCCAAGGAAGATTAGATCTTATTCTTCAGCTTTTGAACTTCAAGCTAGGATCTCTTCCTTTTCACTACCTAGGGGTTCCAATTTTCAAAGGTAAGCCCAAGGTGCTTCATCTTCAACCCATTGCAGATAAAATCAAATTAAAGCTCTCAGCCTGGAAAGCTTCTCTCTTGTCCATTGCTGGTAGAGTTCAATTAGTGAAGGCAGTTATTCAAAGTATGCTCACTTACAACATCTCAATTTATGCCTGGCCTGTTTCTTTGCTTAGAGATATTGAAAAATGTATAAGGAATTTTATTTGGAGTGGAGACATTGAAAAGAGAAAATTGGTCATTGTTTCTTGGAAGAAAATGTGTTTGCCTATAGCTCAAGGTGGTCTGAACCTTAGATCTCTTACTAGCTTGAACTCTACCTCTAATCTTAGTTTATGTTGGAATCTTCTAAATTCTCAGGCTTCTTGGGCTCTCTTGCTTAAGGATAGAGTAATCAGAGCTAGAAGAACTATTAGTCTTCATATATACTCATCCATTTGGAGTAGTATAAAAGATGAATTCTCAGTTATTATGCAAAACTCTGCTTGGCTTCTTAGAGATGGAAAATCTATTAATTTCTGGAATGACTGCTAGTGTGGCTTGCCTATTTCTGACCAGCTCCAAATCCCTCTTCACATTAGTCAAGATCTTACTTCTAATGTCTCTGATTTCATTGTTAATGGACATTGGTCTATTCCTGCTCAACTCAATCTCATGTTCCCTAACCTGGTCAATATTTTATCTCTGGTCACAATTCCCTTAGAGTCATCTGCTGATCAGATTATGTGGAAGCACACTGACTCTGGTGACTTGGTGTTCAAGGAAGCTTATTTGTTCAAATGTCAGCAACATCATGATTTACCATGGGCTAAAATCATTTGGTGTAATGAAATTCCTCCCTCAAAGTCTTTCTTGATGTGGAGATTGATGCATGAAAAGATTCCAACAGATGAAAACTTGAAGCTCAGAGGCTGCTCCTTCCCTTCAATGTGCAACCTTTGCAATTGTCATACAGAATCCTCTTTCCACCTCTTTTTTGAATGCTCTTTTGCTATAAAGCTTTGGTCTTGGTTAGCTGGTTGCCTCAACCTTTCTATTCAATTCACAAGTTTGGAGGATATGTGGAAGCTTTGTGATTTGAATTGGTCTCCTCAGTCAAATGTCACCATTGTTGCAGTGATTGTGAATCTGATTAACATTATCTGGTTGGCTAGGAATCAAGCCAGATTTTTCAACAGGCTTATCCCTTGGAGGAAGGCAATCTCTTTGATCATATCTAGTGCTTCTCTTTCGGGTAACAACACTTGCAAGCCTTCTTCCTCAGCTATGAGGGATTTTACATTCTTAAAGCTTTTCAATATCTCTCTGAACCATGCTAGAGCTCCTCTGCTGAAAGAAATTATTTGGAGTCCTCCTCTAGTTAACTGGATAAAATGTAATTCTGATGGAGCTTCTTGTGGATCTCCTGTTGCTGCTGCCTGTGGAGGTATCTTTAGAGATCACTCTGGTGATTTCTTGTTGGCTTTTGCTGAGCCTCTTGGCTCAGTTTCTTCTATCCTTGCTGAGTTGAGTGGGGCTATCCAGGCTATTGAATTAGCTTTTGATAGGGGTTGGCATAACTTATGGTTGGAATCTGATTCAGCTTTGGTGGTAGCTGCTTTCAAGAAACCTGATCTCAAGATTGCTTGGCCTTTAAGAATTAAGTGGAAAAACATGATGTTTAAGTTCAGGCAAATGAATTGTATCGTGACTCATATTCATAGAGAGGGTAACAAGGTTGCAGATCAGCTAGCTTCTCATGGCTTGTCCTTGCCTCATCTTGTCTTATGGTCTGTTGTTCCTGCTTTCATTTAAGATGCTTTTTGTTGTAACAAGCTTGGCAAGCCTTATTTTAGGGTTTGTTTATCTTAATGGAGTCTTGGCCTAGTCCCCTCCATTTTTTCTTTGCTCCCTTGTTTAATACATTCTGGTGTGGTCAGCTCTTTGCTACCACCTTTTGAAAAAAAAAATAGACAATTTAGTCCTCCAACTAAAGACCAAAGTATTTTAATGTTTGTAATTTAAGGGACCGTGGAAATGTTCAATATTCATAATTTAATGACCAAAATGAAAAGGAAAAAAAGAATGGACCAAATATCTAATGATTGTAATTTAAAGTACTAAAATGAAATAAAAGATACTCTAAGAGATTAAAATAAAACCTAAAATTAACTTTGAAGTTAAAAAATTTAATTTCTCTTAAAATATAATACAAAATATTATCTGAGAAAGTTTTCTAAATTACCAATTTATATTTATACAGATGCAAAACGTTAAATAATCAATCTAATAAAAGTATATGTATGCTATGTTTATCGATTTTTCTATTCAACTAACGTTTGTAAACAGTGGTTTATTATAAATTTGATTTTTCTTTAAAAAATTAAGTTGTATATTTTTAGTTTCCTTCAAAATAAAAATTATAATTCTAGTGTATTGGTCCACACCATATATTTTTAGAGATACTAAAAATACATAAATTTGTTTAAATAAAAATTAAAGTGTTAGCAGAAAACAAAAAGACAAATAGACAATAACAAAACAAAAAAAAAGCTTATTGATAAGTATGAAAGTGTCCGTCAAAACGCTAGTATATATAAAAAAAAATAGCATAAGAGTGATACATATAGGAGTTACGAATATATATCTATAAAAAAACAAATAGGAGTTGCGTACGTGTGATTGCAAATGAGACAAAAAAAAGTAAGTGAAGTAGAGAGGAAATATGAATTAAAACTTATGTTAGAGAACGAAAATGTTCGAAATAGTTAATGTTTTAAAAATAAAAGAAAGAATATAATAATGCATAGACATAGTACTCCTCAAGCTTTTGAAATATGTCAAATGTTTACGCGCCCTTCTTTTTATTTGGTCAACAAAAAATAAGTCATGGCACAATCATGCTTGTCCTCACATCAATTATTTTCATTTTCAAATATTTGTGGATATTTATATATTGTTAAATGGGTATGGATAATGTGAAGGTTGTTTTCATTTACTAGAATCGATAGTATATAATTTAATGGATCTTAAATCAAACTTGAAATTGGATTTTTTTTTATTTTTTTTTTGTTAAATCGGCCTATTTATTTCTTGAAGATAGAGGCAGGTTTTAATTTAAAGAATACTCTCAGGGATCGACTTAGTAAATCTTGCAAGGGTTTGGAATTTTTGGGCCGCGTTTCAAGAGATTATTTTTTTGTGGCAACTCTTTTAGAATAGGGTTCCAACTCGGAAAAATCTTCGTCAGAGGAGGGTGATGGTAGGAGAGCTACTAACACTTGTGTGTTTTATGGGACGGTTGAGGAGTCGGTAGATCACCTTTTTGTTTCCTGAGATTGGATATGTCCTATTTGGTACCGTGTTTCTAGGTGGTTAGGGATTGAATATGTGCCCCCTAATAGTATTACACAAGTTTTTGAGAGTTTTTTTGGGATATGTGTGGGGCGACGGGTTCCGTTAGGTATGATTCTAGTGTGGCATTCTGTTGTGTGGACTATCTGGACCTCCCGAAATAATATGATTTTTTTCAGGTTTTGGTTGAGTGATATCTCTTCGGGTTCTCTCATAGCATATCTTCCCTCTTCCTCTTTTTGGTGGCTTTTCTGGGTAGTTGTGGTGGTTTCTAGATTTTGGAAGTCCTTCTACATTATTTTCATTTTGTATCTTTTTTTCCTACTTAACAGTTGAGTACTTCTAGTACTTTTGTTTTGCATTTTGACTCGTGAAACATCCTAACCCACTTATACTATTTAATTAACTTAAATTAAAACACACAAGCAAATTAGAGTGCTACATAAATAAAATTCCACTTATCATGCATACATATTGATTCACATCGCAACGAAAGCATAATAATATGATAAGGTACTCAATAAGCTTATATAATAACATGCATAGTTGTTATCAAATTACGAACTTTAGTATGGTTTTAAAATAATCATACTCATACTTCATCATATCCCAAGATAAGTAAATAGCAAGGTCATAAAGTAAAGATCATACAAACGAGTTTAAGACTACATCCTACAAACCAGTCACAAAGAAATACAAAAGTTAAAACCGAGATTCCACTTCGGTTGCTGAACCGACGTGAAAACCCAAAACTTACAACTACACCTGTCTTAACATCGGTTGGGGAACCGACGTGAAAAGGTGTTTCCAACAGAAGTGGAATCCCTTTTTTCTAGTAGTGACCCCTAGATAATCTAGACAAATCCTAGGGATCTCCTACATCTTCTCCTTACCAAGCTAGACTAGCTAAACAAAGATCGAATCTCTAATCTACAAGCAAATCCTCAAGCTGAGAACCTGGTCTCAAACCATTCAAATATACAAAATAGAGAGTTAGTTATAAATCCAAATAATAGTGCAAGCATAAGGTACACTTACTCTTTATGAACAACGTGGTATAACTAAACAAATAACATGTCTAGTTGCATACATCTATATAAGCATAATAGATTAATAAATATACTCGTCGCCACAAAGGTAAACATCCAATAATGTATCACATTGTACAAGTTTAATCAAACATAATTAAGCACAATATCAACTACCAAGTACAAATTAGACATGAACAAGTTCCTAATGCAACTAATGTCGAACATTCATGTCATGCCATCCTAGACATAACCAAATACATGTGGTACCATTTCACCATCATAAATTAGGATAGAATTATATCCATTTCTCCATCAATTTGAGTTTTTTGTCATGACAGACACTCCATCATTGGCTCACATGAATGCATGAATGTACATATACCATTTACGATGATACCTCTAAACATCTTCTCATGAATAATTGGAGAACTAACCTATATTCTTTCTCAACTTCATATCATCATATCATCATTAAGGTCATACAAACAAACACACATATCATATATCAATAATCAAGTTATCATAATTCATCATCATCTATTCAATTCATTGTCAACTCATCATACTATATGATATCATAAAATCACAATCTTAATCCAACATACCTAATCATCATAACTAACCATTTCACGACTAAGAGCTCATGTTATAGTCATAATATAACATCATATAATCATAAGATCATATAACAAACATAGTACAAGCATACATCTCATTTAGTTACACAAATAATAAAATTCTGCACATGGAACTTCGTCGGGCGAGCTTGGGTGAGCTCTAGCGACATGAAGTCAGAATTTTTCCAATTTTCGGGCGAGAGCTGGCGGGCTGCTCTCGTCGAGTGAGATATCACCTCATCAGGCGAGCAGTGCCCAGTTTGGATACTCTGTTCTCGGGTTTGATTCAAATCCATACGAAAATCATCATCTAAGGCTTAGAAATTCATAAGGCTTGGAGAAGGAAGTAAAACATATAACTCCAACAAATATCATTTCATGCCAAAAATCATCGATTAAATCATATTTTAAACATAAAATCCATTTCTTCATCAACAACACATTTAATTCTTAAAGTTAGGATTTTGCTCAAGTGAATCTATGTATAATCAAGAATAGAACATAGAAACATACAAAATCAACACAATTTCATAACATAAACACATTCACAAGTCCCATTCCCAACCTAGAGGTGAAATGGTTTGGGAATGGAGAATAGTTTCTTCTCCCCTCTTTTGAACCACATCTTTGAATTTAAATAACTACTCTCTTATTTTGGTGAGATGAAATCTCAAACTTTTTTAACCTCTAACTTTCTTCTTCTCCTCTTTTCTTCTCTTCTCTTCTTCCTCTATTCTCTTCACAAAATAATGATAAGAGCTTGACAACTCTACGCTCCCTCATACCACTCTAACCCTACTTCTCAAAAGACTATAATGTCCCCTCTCATTAACTTAAGCCCATTATGGCAAAGTTTAACCTCTCCTATCTTATAACACTTCTCACTTTACTGAATAATCAAATTCCTCTACTGTTTCTACTTTTAGACAACAACTTAAATAATTAAATTAAGGCTTAACTATATTTTTGGTCCCTGCAATTATGCTTTGTTTTGAAAAGATCCCCTGTAAAAAAATTATTTGATTTTAGTCCTTGCAATATCTCAAAACTTTTAAAATAGCCCCTGCAAGGACTAAAATCAATTTTTATTTTTTTTCACATGGACTCTTTTCAAAACAGACATAATTGCAAGGACGAAAAACATATTAAAAAATTAGTCACGTCAGCTCTAAATCCTACTCAGTGTCTGCCACGTCATAATCCAAGTGACATAAATTGGTCAAGTCAGCTCTAAATCATACTCAGTGTCTGCCACGCTATAATCCAAGTGACATGTCATCAAGAAATCCAGGTCAGGGGATATTTTAAAATTTTTGAGATATTGCAAAGATTAAAATCAAAATTATGTTTTTACAAGAGCTCTTTTCAAAACAAAGCATAATTACTGGGACCAAAAATATATTTAAGCCTTAAATTAATAACTAAAACACAAAATACTATAAAAAGCTAATAATTCTAATTAAATAAAATTACGGATATTACAACTCACGCTTTTTTATATATATTTCTTTGCCATTCAAACAAAAAAATCACACTAAAAATATTATTTTAAAATTTTAAATTGGATATAATTCAATCTTATAAAATTAGTTTATAAAATAAGAATTGTCTCATTTATAAATATATATTCAGTTCAACCCAACTCTAAGTTAATGTTGAGTAGTGTACATTTTCAAAAACTAAGCTAGCATCCTCTTCATTTTCTATTCTTTCCATTTTCTCCATTATTATTTAGTTTTGAAAATATAAATGTAAAAATAAGACATTAAATGGGTCCAAATCTATTTTATATACCCCAAAATATTTAAAAACTTTGTTATAAATGAAATGAAAAAAAATAAAAAATGGATAGTATCTCTCAACTCTCAAAAACTAGATCATAAAATGAAAGTGCGCATCCATAGGTATAAATTCAATAACTCAAAAACCTTGTCAATGTTTAACTCTAGTACAACTTTAATATCCATTTCCTAGTGTAGATTCTTTACTCAATTCTAAAATTGTCATTTTTTTTTTTTTCTACTAAAATTGTCATCTATAATTTGACTCTGATATCATATTAAATGAGGTTAAATTTCTCTCTTTAGTTCATATATATAAAGTGAAAGTGTTCAACCACATGTGTATACCCAACAATTTAAAAGAACACTTCGACAATGAGACTCTAGTATAACTTAAATTCATGAATTTTAGAATAAATAAATATGATTTTCTCATATTTGTTTGTTTGTTTTGTTTTTCCCATCTTTGTAGGATTAGTTTTGTTGTATTGTCTTTGTGCGGTGTTTATTTATTTCAGATTGAAATATTAGTTACGATCTAGAGCGGAATCAATGTCGACTTTGGTGTCTTCAAAGCTACAAGTTCGAAGACATGAATATTCCAGACACTTCAATATATAGTCATATTTGTAGGTTTGTATAATTTACCGTTTTATGCTATTAGCATGGATATTCGCATATTTATCTTTTGATTTTTAGCCAATTTAGATTTTTATTATATCAATGTATTCTATCAAATTGAATGAATGAATGTAATTTATTGTTAGTAAAAAAATGTATCCTAATTCAATAATAAAAAAAATGGAATAAAAAATTATATAATCATTAGCAGGTAAAATAGTCTAAATTTTAAATAGAAAATGTAATTTTTTTTTCTAATGAATGAGGAGGGAACAACAAAAGTAGCACCCTACCAATGTGTTAATGAAATTAGGATTAGGATTAGGATTAGAATAAACACATTAGATCCTTTATAACCTCATTTGATTTTAAAAATTGAAGTTGAAATTTTTAAGTGAGAACATGATAGAAATAGTTTTTTACAATCATCGAGAAGATTTGAACTATGTATGAGAATAAGGATTAGGGATGGCAATGGGTAGGGTATGAGTAGGGTACTATAGTCTTCATTTCCTATCCGCAGTTTGAAAAAATATTCGTATCCATCCTCATACCCGCGTGAGTGACAATTTTGTTGGAACAAAAGTGGTTCTGACAAAACCAAATTGAGTTTTGATGATAATAATAGTATTAATATACAATAGGGTGCACTGATAATTTCCTCTAAGTGTGCAGGTATACATGTTAAAATTTAATATGCACTAATGAGTATTTGAGAAGCTCTGAAATGCATTCTAAAGATATACCAGAAGATGACTCTAGCAAATTCTGAAAAAAAAAAAGCTCCAAGAAGATACAGCTATCAGAAGCTACAAGTCACAAGCGTATCAGAAGCTTAATCATCAGAAGTTGTGTTGGCTATTTAACTGCGACGGTAGTCAATTCATACGCTCCACTACTGCCTATAAATATGAGGCTGAATTGAAATTTTTTGTGCACTTCAACTACATCAAAGTATTGTTAATCTGTCAAATTTATACAAGCACAAAAACACTTTGAAAATACAACTTGCACTCATTTAAAAAAAACTCAAGACCTTAGCTTCATCTTCTGTTCATTGCAGTAGTTGAACCTTAGTATTCTTTTATTAGGATTCTAAGATAAGTCTTGTTTTTGAATTGTATTTGTTTCTCAAGAACGTTGATATTTGTATCAAGTGTTCAAACTTATTTCTTATTTCTTTGTAAGTTTTTGTGAAGTCTCTTGCTTGTGTGCTTGAGCATTAGGAAGTCTCTTGTAAGTTTACTTGAGCATTGGAAGTCTCTTGTTGTGTGCTTGAGCAACTTGTAATCTTTTGTGGTTATTGTGAACTCTCTTGGAAGTGCAAAGGGACTATAGTACTCTCAGATTGTGAGGGGAACCAGTATAAAAATCTTTGTATGTCTTTCTCTCTCTCTCTCTCTTTCTTTATCTTGCACTTGTGTTGATTGTGTTCTTTATCCGCTGCACACTCTGATAAGTTTTTAACTTGGAAGAATTTTCTAAAACTACCAAAACACAATTCAACACCCCCCCCCCCCCCCCCCCCCCCTTCTTGTGTTTTTCACACCTTCAATTGTCATCTAGAGCCTTGGTTCTGTTATATCACTTCATAGTGAGACAATTGAGAGTTTCTGAAAAACGCTATGTCTAGATCTAGTGAAAAGGTTTACCTATCTGTTATTCCTCATAACTATGATGTTGAGGACAAAAACAACAGTAAAGCACCAAAGTTCAATGGAGATATCTCTACCTTCTCTTGGTGGAAAGATAGAATATATAGTCATCTGATTGGTATAGATGATGAGCTTTGGGACTTAGTTGAAGAAGGAGTAACTTTTGAAGGCTCGAGTGAAAGAGGAAAGTTGACTGTTGAAACTAGGAAAAAGTTTACTAACAAAGTTAAGAAGGCGTATAAGAAGCATCACAAAGTCAAGGACATTCTTATTGGTTGCATATCTCATTATGAGTATCTAAAGATAACAGACAAATCCAATCTCAAGAGTATCTATGACTCCTTATGTGCTAGCTATGAAGGAAACAAACAGGTACAGGAAGCAAAGGTCACTCTTCTGATCCAACAGTATCAGCTCTTGAGAATGAAGGAAGATGAGAATATTGAATCTATGTATTTTATGTTTAAGGTTCTGGTCATGTAAAGAAGATTCTAAGAAGTTTACCTGCTAAGTGTAGACCTAAGGTAACTGCTATACAGGAAGCAAAAGATTTAAACACACTTAGCTTGGAAGGGTTAATTAGTTCTCGCATTAGTCATGAGATGGAACTAGCCTATGATGAACCTCATAAGAAGTTAAAGTCTGTGGCTTTGTCATCTACTTTGAAATCTTCTAAGGCTATGAAAGCTAAGGTTGTTGAATCTGAAGGTCAGGAATCTTCTGTAGATGATCAAGAGGAAGGATCAGATGATGACGTTTTTGCTCTTCTGACCAAGAAGTTCCATAAGTGGTCAAAAAGGAACAAGAAGTTGTCAGGAAAAGGATTTGGGTCAAGAAGTTCTGGTAACAAGGATAAGAAGGATGAATATAAGAATTGCTTTTTAATTGCCATAAGCCTCGAAATTTCATTGCTGATTGTCCTGAGCTTAGCACCAAGGGTAAAGGAAAGAAAGTGCTTTCAAGAACAAAGCTAAGAAGAGTTTGCTGACTACTTGGGAATATCTTGATAAGTTGTCTGATGATGAAGCTGAAGAGGAAGAAGCAAATCTAGCACTCATGGTTACAGCTGCATCAGATAGTGAATAAGATGATGACTCAGATATTGATGACATTGAAGAGAGTATGAGTACCAAAGTCTGAGATAATGTTTACTGCAGGTATGCATCTGTTAGCCCATATTTTAGTCAAGCTAAAATGGGCATTAAATGTTGATATTTAATACCATAAATTCATTTCTTAAGGAATATTATGCTTGAAAATAAGGCAAAGAGTTTTGCCTTTGATGTTGCCTTTCGAATTATTGTTATTTCGATTACAGAGGTGGAGAATCGAAGTCGAAGTGCAGAATTTATGGACTTAGCAAATTCCACACTACGTTTGGGAGTTCGAGTTCGATGGCATAAGGCAGTTATTGGTTTAAAGCGCATTTCAGCATTATGGGGAACATGGACGTGGCAAGATCTTGGTGCATCTGAAGGCGCATTTACAATTGTTTATTGTAACTATAAATAATAGAACCTTTAGTCAAATTAGAGGTCTGATTTTCATTTCACAAATTCCTGCAAAACTCATAGTAACCATGCGTTCGAGCGAAATGAGTGCAACTGGGAAAATGTATGAATTCATGGTCATTTTCTTTATGTAAAACCTTTTATATTTATGCAGTATATCATTTCAGCATTTATTCTTCAAAGCTTTTTTCTTTGTTTTAATCTTCATTTATTAAATCTTTGAACTTTCATCACTTTTCTAAAAACAAAGCACAAAATTGTCCTAGGATTTACTAGTTGATCCTGCAAGTTGCTAAAATATCAATCTAGCACTTGTTTACCAAAAACCAACGTAAACAAATTGGCACGCCCAGTGGGACTGGTTTTGTGCTTTTATTCTTTTTGTTAAGAAAAGTTTATGTTTTTAAGAAGTGGTAAGTCACTTCCAAAAATGGTGAGACCAGACCAAGTCGGTACGTCCAACATTCAAAGTTTTGTTTCTTCCGGTGTTGATGAACATCAAACCCAAGTGTCGCTTGCTAGCGCAGGTTATGCAATAGGTTCGCCAAATCCTTTATACACTTCGAGTACGAGTGTAACAAATGTCTCTTCGACGGTTTTAAGCTCAACGGGGCCTAGTAATGCCATGACTTTGGCATCTTCTACTGTGTCTCCTTCTTCTTCGACACCCTCAGGTTTTTCTTCTCTGAGTTTTATTACACAGGGCAGTTATGCCACAAGGCCTTATCACTTGCCTAACAACCCTTTGTTTGGAATGCCAACTTCTTTGATGGCTGGATGATGACATGAATTTCTGCAGTATTTTAGGTAGTTATATTAGTAATAAAATGACTCAAGACAAGCCCAGATACGAAGAAAACCCAAGGATTCAAAGCAAAGAGCTAGAAGGAGCAAGGATACAAGAAAAGACCAAGAAAGAAGAAAATATAACATTGCGCCAGCCACCGTAGTATGATGACTCCCAAGGATATTATGCGCAAAATCTAGTTATAGTTTTGTTGAAAATCTACACATCGCAGTACGATAGGTCTATCGTACCACGATGGCTTGCTGAGGCCTGTTTAGAAAACTATAAATAGAGCTTCTCTCCCTCATTATTTTTCATTCATAAAGTTGAGAACTTTCTCTAGACTTAGAGTAGTTCTAGAGGAGCTCTACGGGAGAAAATTTCCCCCTTTACGGGAAAGCCATCCTCAACAAGGTAATTCATTTCTTTGGTTTTCATTATTTTATTCTTGTAATTTAAATTATGTAAACCTTTGTAATAGATCCTTAGGGTTTTGGTAGAGAAGATGAACTCCCCTATGAATATTTGGAGTCTTTGATTGAGTCTCAAGTTATAATAAGTGTTCTTTAGTACTATTTGTCTTATTTATTTTCATGTTATAAATACGTTTCTGAAATCCTGCCGGATAGAGGAAACACTCACAGAATCGATTATTAGGTACACTAATAATGGTCTGGAACTGGTAGTAAATAAATTTAGGGGTAGAGAGACGGTAACATCCTGAACTGCCTTCGAACTGAGACGGTAGAAGAGGAATCAGGAACTAGTTGTGAACTGAGCAATTATAGGATGAACAATCCGATACTAGGCCCTAGAGGCAATGGTCGATGGGCATAATGCGTATGTATAAACAACCCTGGTTGTAGTTAGAATATGTGACAAACGAGATAGGCACTCGTAGGTATCCTAAAATTAATTTAGGGAAGCTTTATATATATATATATATATATATTATGGCAATAGTAAGGTATTGCCACTTCAAGAATAAAATTGACGTCGCTTGTTAGACTAGGTAACTATGTTATACATTG
This sequence comes from Trifolium fragiferum, assembly GCA_954870985.1. Taxonomy (NCBI): domain Eukaryota; kingdom Viridiplantae; phylum Streptophyta; class Magnoliopsida; order Fabales; family Fabaceae; genus Trifolium; species Trifolium fragiferum. The sequence continues at coordinate 53,617,828 of OX940789.1, forward strand.
ATCATGCTAAATAGTAGTAGGGGAGGGACTCCAAACCACCATACCTATCCTTTATATTTATGTTTCATATTTACTTTTATATCGGCATATCCCTATTTTCATAAAAACCCTTTTTAAAACCCAAAGCGAATGCAAAACCGCAAGCTTAGAAAACGTTGGCTGTGCAATTGACACGATTCCTGTGGATACAAACTCATTCTAGACACCTAGAGTGTGAATTATTACTCGACGACAGACTTGTGTACTTACCAGACCGTAGTCACTGGACTACAAAATTTCCAACATTCTGAACCAGAGAGATTCTCTCCAAGCAGACCTATTCATCAAGCCTTAACAAATACAGCCATTGTGTGTTTGAGACAACAAGTGGATGAAAGTAACCATGATATGGTTAATATGCTAACAACTCAAATTGGTACAATCTTTAATCCTTTAATACAAAATACCAATGACAGCTAACAACTGTTGGCATATCAAATGGGTAGATTTGCTGATTTCTTTGGTTCCCCAAACCAACATAGGCCAAATGTCCCAGTTCGACAGATTGTGAGGCCTCTAATTCATTCGATTCAAGGGAACCAAAATCAAGAACAAGTGGCACAAGAAGAGCCACATTACCATGATGAGTTAGAACCAACTCCTCAAGTAGTTTTGGTAAATCGAAACCAAAATGCTGATGAAGTTATTAGGAATGTCCAAAATAAGAATTTTGGTGGACAAAATAACTTGACTAATTTAGTCGAAACAATCCTAACTCAAAAAGGGATTAATGTAAGTTCTCATTGTAATTCTTCTGAGATTGGCTGCATCATAAGGCTAAAACAACTTGGTCAGAGTGACTTAACTGAAGCACCAATGCTGAAGTAATTAAGTCGAAACCACTTGTGCATATTGAAGATGTGCAGATGCAACATGTTGAACAAGATGTCCTAGACATCTTGTCACTGGGTTCAGAGCATTCATAGGCAGCATGTCGAACAAGATGTCCCAAGACATATGGGTAGGACATCTTGACCCAGTTCAGCTTAAAAGATAATGCTTATCCATTAAGCGCGCGTGTTTGTTTTAATTTGAATAAAACGCGAATCTTTTAGTAACAAGCTGAGATTAGGATTAATGATAAAGTTTGTTATTAATCCTATGTGTTAGATACGATTGGATTCGTATTTAATTAGTGGATAGAGATTAATTCTTTATCTTTGTGGAGTTTGTTTTAAAACTAATTCTTATTTGAGTGCATCTGAAAAACTGAAGACTATCTGAAGAATTGCACGCCTATATAAAGGACTCAACATAGAGCTTAAAACTCAACCCACAATAACTGAAGATTGTGAGTCCAAAGTTTTGTACCCACTGTGCAAAACATCTAGTGGCTCTTAGTATTGTTCTTGATACTTTGAAGCTTTGAGTCGTTGAATGTCGTCATTCAACTTTGTCTTTTAAATTGTGAAGTTTAAAGTTGTTTCGTCACTTGGGATTAGTGATTAGAGGGAGTTGGGTAGGTTCTCATATTCAGGGGGAGTTAGCCCTTGAGTAGAAGATTACTAGGATTAAGAAAAGGCGTACAAGCCAAAAGGTGTTTGGTAGTGTTGTAAGACTAAGTATTGATTCGGAGTAGTAGTGTTCACTTCCTAGATTGGTATCCTCCAGAGTAGGGCTGTTTAGCGCCGAACTAGGTTAACAAATTATTGGTGTTATTTATTGCTTTTATTTACTTCAGTACTGCAATAAATCGTGATCCTCATAATCAGTTGTCTAACCAGTTGTCTAGGACATCTGGACTACAGACACATTGTCCTTGACATTGTGTAAGACATTTGTCCTGCCAGAGAACAGAATTTCAATTGGCATCAGAGCAGGCACCCTAACCTGCTGGGTGTGCTCCAGGGAGATAAAATATTGTTCAAGATGGACAGGAATGGAGGATCAATAAACAGACCACCAGTTATGGATGGATCAAACTATGACTATTGGAAAGCAAGAATGATTGCCTTCATCAAGGCCATGGATCAAAAGGCATGGTGGGCAATTATCACAGGTTGGAATCACCCAATAGTCTCTGCAGAAGATGGTTCTTCAATATTAAAAGGTGAAGGAGATTGGACCCCGGAAGAGGAGACTGAGTCCAATAGCAACTCTAAGGCACTCAATGCTATCTTCAATGGTGTTGATGAAAACATATTCAAACTGATCAACACATGTACAGAAGCCAAGCAAGCCTGGGAGATTCTACAAACGACACAAAAAGGAACTTCCAAGGTTAGAATGTCAAAGCTACAACTCCTCACCTCCAAATTCGAAAATCTAAAGATGGAGGCTGATGAAACAATATCAGAATTCAACACTAGAGTTCGATACATAGCAAACTCATGCTTTGCTCTAGGAGAGAAGATACCTGAGGAGAAACTAGCCAGAAAAATTTTTAGATCACTTCCTAAGAGATTTTCTATGAAGGTAACTGTTATTGAAGAATCACAAGACTTGAACACGATGAAGGTTGATGAACTCATTGGCTCATTACAAACTTTTGAGATGACCTTTGAAGATAGACCTGAAAAGAATGTGAAGAATTTGGCATTCAAATCTGAGGAAAGCCAAAGTGAAGATTGTCTATCAGAGGCAGTAGCTCTATTGACCAAGAAGTTCAACAATTCTGTGAACAGGGTCCGAGCTAAATGGAGGACAAATGTCCCAGACAAGATGTCCAACAACAAGACACAAGGCATCTCAAAATAAGAGACAAACTCTGAAGAAGAAAGGTGCCACGAATGTGAAGGCTTTGGGCATATCAGAATACAGTGTCCTAACTTTCTTAGAAAACAGAAGAAGGGGCTAGCTGCAATTCTCTCTGACTCTGAGGATGAGAGTGAAGATGAAGACATAAACAATGCATTCTCATGGATATGTGAAACAAGCAGCAATGATAGCTTCAAAAGCTTCACAGACACTGAAGGCAGTGATAACAATGAAGAACCTCTCCACCTTTCAAGATACACTGCTAAAATATTAGAGCAAGATGAAATTATGGAAAGGCTTATCAGGGAGCATAAGGAACAAGCAGCTCTGAGAAGGGAACGCGACTTCTTACAAGCTAAACTCAAGAGCATGACTGAATTTTTGAGTTGTTTAGACTATGACTCTGACTCAGAAGATGAGCTCCCTGAAATTGAGAAAATAGCTAAAGACATGATTGGATTAGGATTCGATCACCCTTTCAGAAAGGCTGAATCTGCTCCAGAAAAGGCAACTCCTCCTCTCAGAAACCTAAGGACCAGATGTCAAGCCAAATGTCTCAACATCCTGCTCAACATTCTGACAGGATCATAGACCACACATCTCAGCATTGTGTTCAGATCAAGAAAGAGATGTCAAGCCAAATGTCTCAACATCCTGTTCACCACATAGACAGGATCATAGACCACACATCTCAATACTATGTTCAGACCAAGAAGGAGATGTCAAGTCAAAAGTCTCAACATCTTGTTAAGCACAAAAACAGGATCATAGACTACAAGTCTCAACAGTCTGCCCAAACAAAAAGGAAGATGTCAAGCCACATGTCTCAACATCTTTTTCAACACAAGAAGAATGGGAACATAGGTCAGCTTCACAAGCAGCAGAAGAAGCACACACCAAGACCACATCTTAAAAAGCTATACTCCCAAAATAGAAGAGCTTTCAATAGATGTGATCACTGTGGTAGGTCTGGACATGTTATGAAAGAATTCTTCAAAATTCATGGCTATCCTCAAAGATCAGGATCACCAAGGAAGGATGAAAAGAATATTCTTGCTCAACAAGTAAAGTGCCAGGAGACCCAAGTCAAGAAAGTGGAGGCCTAAAGAAGATTCAACACTAAAGGCTCATACTTGTATCAGGCTATCCTCATATGAAGACTGGTACTTTGACAGTGGATGCTCCAAACACATGACTGGAGATAGGAAATATCTTAAGGAATTAAGACCTTACTCCAAAGGAAGTGTTACTTTTGGTGATGGTGCTAAAGGTAGAATCAAAGGTGTAGGCAAGCTAAGAGATCCCATCTGACCATTGATAAGTGCCAAAAATCAGTGATTTTACCTATATATTTTAAGCACTTATTGACTTGTTTCATAAAGTTATTTAAAGTAGAAACCCCAATTATTTGTAAATATTAGTATTTACTAGCAAATTAATATTTTAACTATTTTCACCTTTAAATTATATATTAGTAGTATTATTTGTATTATTAGTGGTAGTAGTATTAATCAGTAATGTCTATGTTTTAATATATATATTTTCAAGAAGAAACTTTCTCTCTCATCCCAACTTTCTCTAACTTCTCTCTATTCTCGCGTAACCTAATCCGCCGCCGCTGTTATCCCTTCAGATCCAAACTCGCCGGCACAATGTAGATAACGGCTGCGGTGGTACGACGAGCTCTCCTGGCTCCGTACCACCAGATCTTGGTTTCGAAGGTCCGTTTTCTCTGTCTCATCCCCGGTCATCTTCTCTGTTTTGGAGCGGTGTGGTTTGGATGCAGGGTGGGTTTGGTCGTGACGGACTTTTGTTCCTCTGTTTCTCCTTCCTTTCCCGCTGTCTCTGTTCGCCTGGTTGCTGCTGAGTTGCTGGGTCTGCTTCGTGTTGGTTTGCTCCTCGCCGGAGCTCCTTCTTCTCTGGCGGTGGGGCTCGATTTGGGTGCCTCTTGTAGGCTATGGTGTTGGGTTATGGTGGGGTTTTGCCGTTTTCAGGGGGTTGGTTGTTGTTCCTCGCCGGAGTTCCTCCTTCTCCGGCGATGGGTCTCGGTTTCGGATGTTTTGTATTGTTTGGGTGTTTGGAATAGGAGGTGGCTTGGTTGTGTTGGATTTTGTTGGAAGGGACAGTGAAGGGGGCAGTGTAGTAGCCGAGGTGACTTGGTATAGCGTTTGGGTTTGGTGGAGGAGGAAAGGAAGGGCTATCGTCTTTGTTGTGTTTGGATGGGGCCTTGTGCAGGGGTGGAGTGGCCGGAGACGAGGTGGATTGGTGGACGGAGGTTGAGGGCGGTCCATTTGGGTCGTTGTTTTGGTGTTAGTGTTGTTGGTTGCGGTGGGGTTGTTTTGGAGCTGTCGGGCAGCGGTGGTGTTGAGGTTTGGCTGAGGTTTTTTCCTTAGCCTTGGTATTTGTCCTGGTGTGCCTGAAAGGGCGAGGTACGTAGACTCTCCGTGTTGACGGATGATGTTGCTTTATCGTACCTATAAGATGTTTCGGTGTTGGAAGGGTGTTTGGACGGTTAAGGCTGAGTGTGAGTGGATTCTCCTAGATACTAGAGTCTCTGACCATTTTCAAATCTGGTGAGATTTGCAGGACTCTCGGAGTCGCTGAGGGGTGTTCAAGTCTGTTGAGACTTGCAGGTCTCTGGTATCTGGTCGAACTCTTCTGCATCAGGTGTTGATCGTCGATTCTCTGACTACTGGGGTCCCGCAATCGCTGACTTCTGGGGCTACTTTCTGGATCTGATGGGCCGAGTAATTTTAATTCGAGTTCGGAAGTTAGAGCCAAATGGTGTCCTCTAGGGTTGGGTAGGGGTTTTCTCTGGGGTTTTAGCGAATTTTTATTGGTGTATGGGTGTTGGGGTGTTTGGTTTGGTGTTGGTAATTGTGTTATATCACGTTACCGTTTGTTTGTATGTTTCCTCGACAACTCCTTTCACTTCTTGTGGAGGAGTTGTCTTTTAATAAAATTTAGCCGTTCAAAAAAAAAATAAAAAAAAATAAAAAAAAAGTAATGTCTATGTTTTATAAATTAATAGGTAAAGAATAAAGAAAAAGTAACCAAGAGAAAATACAAGTGGCTTTCAAGATGAGGCGGTCAATTGGCTGGTAAATTGGGAATTTCAAAAGCAATGTTGGAGATTTAATTGGATGAGAGGAGAAACAGGGGCGGTGAAATGAGAAAACCCTCTCAGTGAAGTTTTCTTGCCAAGCCTACTATAAAAGACACACGAGACAATTCCATTCAGACTTCACTTCACGTTAAATAACACTAGAAACAGAGTGGGAGCTGAACACAGAGAGCTCAGGAGACAGATTAAAGGGGTTTTGGAAGGTGGATCTACAACAATAGTTGAGAAATCATCATTGGTGTTTGTTCATCTCTCTTTTTCTTCTTTATCTTTTATAAAGCTTTCATGAAAATGAATTGCTAATCACTCTTTTGTTGGGATTAGATGTAATTAACTCTATTAGTATGTATTTATCTTAATCATGGTGTTATGTATGTTTTAGATTATTTATCAATATTAGTGTTATCCTTGATTTCATCTTTTATTTCAAGATTCTAATTGATATAGACATATATTGTTTGAATCAAAGAACTAGGATAATCACTTATTAAAATTTAAACTCTAGACATAGATTTAGGTTTTAATATTCACTTAGAGTATCGAAGCTTAATGCTATTGTATTGATTGATGATCCGAGACATCGGAAGTTAATAGGTACAATAGATTTCTCGGCGTTATCTGGACACGGAAACGTACGACGATTGGACGTGATAATATTGATCAATAGCTAAAACTTGCATAAACTGATTAGGGAAATACAAATGAATGAGTTAGTGAAACCTAATCCCAACAATTCAATCTCTCTGTCGATTTACTACTTTTATGTTTTCGTAAATTTTCATAAACTAGCAACTTCAATCACTTTACTTGAGATTATATAAATTGTTGAACGGTATCGATATCGCATCAGTCCCTGTGGCGTTTAGATATTGGAGCATTGCAACAATTTATATTTTTTTAGGTATTTGTATATATTTTTTTATACTGTATAGTTTTGGTTTGCACTAATCCTTCTTTGCTAGTCAAAGAAAAAAAAATCTTGTGAATTTCAATCCTTTTTCAGATTCCTCATCACAAATAGGACCATGACTAATCGTGGTTATAACAACTTCTATACTCGTGGTGAGTATGATTCATATCAATAGTACCCTTTTGAAAATTATGGGCAGACTCCATATTATTACCCTCCTGAACCGTAGGAGCAATCAACTATGGGGTCAGAAGCTTACTCAGAGGCTAGATTGGCGGATACCATGATTAAATTCATGGAAATGCAGCAGCAACAAATGCAGCATGAAAATCAACAATATCAAGAAAAATATCATGCTAGATTGAAGAATCTTGAAAATCAACTTGGTCAGATTAATGAACAGTTAGCCAATAACAATAACCAAGGAGGAATATTTCAAACCAACACTCAAACCATTCATGACGAGAAAGATAATAATCTCACAAAGAATGAGGAATGTGGAGAGTGTGTGAAAGAAGATGTTGAGAAAAATGAGGAAGAAAGAATAGTTGAAAGAGGTGGTGTAGTGAAAACAATGGATGAAATGGAAGCACCACACAAAATAGAACTTCCTCGAGAATTTCCATATATTGAAAAGGCCAAAATTGTTGATAATGAAGAAGTGATGATGGTTGTAGAGGAAAATGAAGGATTATTTGACAAGGAAGAATCAATGGAACAAAAGAAGGAGATGGACAACAAGGCGGAAATTGATCGGGTCATTGACGAAATTTGTGCCTTGTTCAACAAAAAAGAATTGAGGAGGATATGGACTCCGCAACATTTATTTTTCAAGTTCATGGAATTCCTCCCAAACCGAAGAAAAAAGACGGATGATGTGCTTTCTGTCTCATTTTGGCCACCCTAACCAAAAAGGCTTCAAGCTAGTGACATTAAAGAAGCGGCTTATTGGGAGGCAACCCAATTTCTATCTTTACTATTTAAATTTTGCAATTTATCATCTTAGTATATCTAGGTATGTTTTGAAATGTTTTGAGAGATGTTTCATAGGCCAAAATTGAACCTCTGGTGTGAAATTTCAAATCTGTTGCTGTTGCAGTACTTTTCGCTAAGCAAAGAATAGTTAGCTAAGCGAAACATGAGAATCTGCATTTTTACTTTTTGAAGAAAAAAAAAAGCACCCACATTTTCATTAAATTTCCACACCTACCGCTTTTAAAGCTACTCTCTCGCTCTCTCTCTCTGCGTTTTCCCACTACCACTTATCACTTCATCCTGTGACTTAAGAACAAATTTGAGTTTGCTAGCTCATTTTAATTGTGATGAACACTGTCATGAATGCTAGCTCATTCTAATTTACTTTGTATGATACTTGATGCCTTAATAAGGACATGTGTGTGATGTTATTTTGTGGAAACATGATAGTATCATCCTGAAACCTATACTCAATATGAGCTTAATTAATCATGTATATCTCATTTGCTCTGATGAATTTTTCTTTTAAGATTTGGAATCAGGGAGGCAATTGCTGCACTTATAGCATGGCCTGTAGACAAGCTGTTGCGGGTAGCAAGGAAGTGAAGAAGAGCAGACAACTGACAAGAGATAGATTGACCGAAAAGCTCTCCAAAACTCTGTGAACTTTATTTAAATAGCTTTCAGTCAAATATATGCTTTACCTTGAATATCTTTCTCTTTTGGTTTGAACAACATGCTGTTTACTTTGTCTTTGTCTGAGTTTTGCTTTTAAAGTTGGATGACAACATGTTGAGGGTTGGTTAAAAATGATTCAAATGTGAGAGATTGGTTGAAAATCTGGTTCAATTTTTTGATTTTTGAATACCATATGATTTGAAAAGTGTAGGTTTGTGATTAATCATTGAACTAGCATGATAAAAATGTTTTGTGAAGCTTGTGTCAATATTGGATTAGTTTTTGAAACATGCTTAGGAATTCAACATGTTCTTGAATTGCGTTGTTTGTCCTAAGATGATTCTCATTATTTTTGTTGAACAAGATATAACTTGTGTTATCCAACCTAGCCGGGTGAGATGTGTGAACTTTCCATGCTTATATACAAATATGTGAGAGCCGGCAATTGTGTTGTACTCGGTTGATTTTAGCTTAATCTTGCTATTGTTTAATGTGTTTGAAAGTATGGATATGATCAAGGCCTTGTTTCTTTTTGAGTGCAACTACTTGGCCAAATAAAAGCTATCATGTGAGAATGTGTGATCCTTTGTGTCCCCATTTGAGACTTAAATTTAAAATTTTTGTTTTATTTTGAACCCTTGAACCGTAAAAAAGAAAAACAACTACTCATCCCTTGTCTTAGGATACGAGAGCAAGTGTATTTCAATAGGGTTATGTTAATATTCAAGTTGGGGAGAAGGAGGTTGTAGAAAAATAAGAAAAATCAATTGAGAAAAGTAGTTGATGTGGTGATTTAAAGGAAAAGAAAAGAAAAATACTTGAAAGTAGGTTGACACACAAATGAAAATCAAAGAAAACTTGTTTGAAAAGAAAATGAAAAAGAAAGAAAAAAGTGTCAAAGCAAAAGAATCACCACAAGTAGAAAGGGGAAAGTGAAAGAGAGAATGTCTTTTGAAATGTAAATAGTCATGAATTATGCTCTCTTATCCTCAAGGCTTTTTGAATTCAAAGAAAAACAATGAATTTTTGTAGCCTAGCCCCATTACAAGCTTCATAAAGTCCTTAGTGATTCATGCTTGATGACATGTCTTGTGATATTGCTTGGATGAATGTTTGAATCGATTTGTTGTACTCACATTGTTCAGATTGAGTTAAACACTTACCCTTGAGTGATACAGTTGTGAGGATTTTGTGATAACACTTGATTATGTGATTGTTTGATAAGAATGATGAGAATTTTGCTTAGGCATGGCAATTCCTTCATGATCATGCTTTGTTTCTTTGCATATTTTGAGAAGTGATCTTTGATTGAAACTTGTTTTGCTCATGTCTAGAGAAGAAAGGATTTTGAACTAGTGATTGATACAAACCCACTCTTGTGATTGGTATCTTTTGAGCTTGTGTCTATATTTTGAATCTACTTTTGTTTGAGGACAAACAAAGTCCTAAGTTGGGGAGAATATGTGATATTAAAATCGTTCAACAAGGACTTGATAAGCATTAGTCAACCATGTGAACAAGGACTAGATGTGTACTTCAACAACTCTGAGTGCATTATTGCGGATAATCAGAAGGTAGTGATGAAAGGTGTCAAGGCAAACGACAAATGCTATAAGTGGACTCCTCCCAACAATAGTCCAAAAATAGCTTGCTTGACAGTCAAGGAAGAGAATGACCAGATGTCCCAACATCTATACACTCGTCAGGAAGTTGAATAACTTCAACCTGAACGTGGGAAAGGAACTCTAGAGTTCCACACGTCCAAAAACGTGTAGAACATTAAGTGACGGGGTTGCGTGCAGAAAGATTATAATGTTAATCATCATTACTTCTGCACAATAAACAAGGTAACATACTACCTAGTTCCGTCTATAAAAAGCCACCTAGATCATCACTTGTGCTATCACACACGCTTCAACATCTGGTACGACATCCTTCAAAAACCTCTCAAAAGAAATTTTCTTCAACGAAAATCTGAACAACATGAGTCAAGAAATCACAATGAGCACCAACAACCAAGAAATCAACAAAGGCGAAGGACCTAGTAATCCAGCTAGGGTTTCAGGCTCAACTATCAATAAACAAGAGGTTGATCTTGACAAATTGGTTATTCCCAAAGGAAGAAGAACTACGACAGGGAAGAGGAGAAGCAACATTCAGTGAAGAAACCAAAGAAGCGTCTCCGCTAAAAGCTCAATCGTCACCAAAGAGGGGTGAAGAACAAAATCCTGAAGAATCATCTCTGAAAGAGGCTACTCAAAACCAGAACTTTGAGCCTCAAACAGAGAAAGAGATGAATGGTGAAGAAGATGTCATGACATCCGACCCCAACATCAAGGATGTCGCAACAAATGTCTCAACATCAAGAGACACTACATCTAAGGAACATCTAACGAAAGAAGATCCTAAGGACGTACTGGAGAAAGCTCTCTCTGAAGAGGAAGAAAAAGAAATCTCTGAGACCTTAGAAGTCATAGAGATTGGGGAAGAAACAGAAAGCAAAGAGATAGCTCCCAAAAGATCTCAATCTGTAGCTGATAGAGTGAAAAGGAATAGGGGAAAGAAGGTGGAGAATCCTCAGTCCTTCTTAGAAGAGAAGTCTCAGAAGAAGAAGAGGAAGCCAGAGTCATCAAGTGAGTTTGAGCCTGATGTCGAAGACGATGTCCCAGAAATCATGTCAAAGAAGAGAAAAGTTGCATCATCAACACTCTTCCATACTGAAGATAATGAACAAAGGTAGAGGATAGTCAGTCAAAGGAGGATTGCTACTGAGAGAGAATTAAGCACTGAAGCTCTCTCCTACAAAGAGATTATCACCCTTCTTGAAGAAGCAAAAGTCATGAAGACGGTGATGGGGGTTGGAAAATGCCATGATAGGCTTGTGAGAGAATTCATCACCAATCTCACTGAAGACTGCAATGATGAAGGGAGAATTAACTATCACAAAGTACAGTTAAGAGAAAAGAGAATTGATTTCTCTCCAACTGTTATCAACCACTGCCTGGGAAGAAGTGCTGAACCTGAGAGCAAGAAAATCCTCTCAATGGACAAAATTGCTGAAGAAATCACCTCAGGGCAAGCTGAACATTGGCCCAAGAAAGGACTACTTCCAATGTCCAAGGTGACTGTCAAGTACACAATACTCAACAGGATTAGCACGACAAATTCGGTCCCAACCAATCACAGCTCAGGTATAACTCCAACCTTAGCCAAACTCATCTACCTCATAGGAAAAGGGAAGAAAGTAGATTTTGGGAAACATGTGTTTGAACAAACAATGAAACATGTAAAAACCACCACAACAAAGCTACCAATAGCCTTTCCCTGCTTGATTACTGAAATTATACTGAGTTAGTACCCAAGCATCCTACTTCCTGAGGAATTTGAGAATAAAAGACCTCCACATATATCCTTCAACCGAAAGTTGTTTGTTGAACCACATGTCTCAGACATCACGTTCAAAGACAAAGAAGCAGCTGAGACCTCAGCTCCACTGGACAGAAGCTCACAGAACAAGGTATTGGCTGAGCTCATTCAAGTGTCTAAGGAGCTGGAGGAAACTATCAAATCAAGTACGATCAGAAAAACTTGTGTGGATCACTTGATCAAACAGCTGACGAAGAAAAATGCTGAAAATGAAGGAGCTGTTCATGCTGAGGCAGAGTAAGAAGAAGAAGAAGATTGAAGAACAGACCTTGGGTAATTTAGGAAAATAAGTACTTATGTATTTTTCCTTTTAGTTCTATTCTACTTCTGTAAATTAGTGTGGTCTACCAAATGTCCTAGACATTGGAGACTTTGACATCCGACATTATGTGTGCAACTTTTGTATGTTGTTCACTCTTCTAAATCAAAGAAATATTTTCCTTTAAACCTTTGTCAAATTATGGTAAAAAGGGGGAGAAATAATTGATGATAAGAACAGCTCTTTGGCAATTAGAATCTTCTCTTGCTTTACGGATGAATAATGGCAAGCTTTAAAAAACAAAAACAAAAAAAAGCTATGCTAAAATAATTGTGTCCATAGCATAATTTACATGCTCAATATGAACCTCTAAGAAGTCTAGTCAGTCTTTATCACTCTGATTAAGTAGTTTCCGCTGCAACTCAAGACTTTGGTTCACTAAGTCACTAGGTATCTCATCCCTGGACTTAGAAAATTCATTGTAATGGATCATATGAAGACAAGACTAAGACTGACTCATACTAGAAAAGGTTCATCACACATTCAAGATTGAAGAAGTCCTGAATATTGAAGACACACAAGATTCTGAAGATCAACGACATTGAAGACCTAAAGATTTCAGAATTGAAGATTGCATCAACAGAGATCAATTTGAAGATTGAAGAATTTGAAGATTGAAGACTGAAGAGTGCACATTCAACAAAGTGATTTGTGGTTGTTTTAGCCATAATTTGCCAAAGGGGGAGATTGTAGTTCTTCTGAGATTAGCTGCATCATAAGGCTAAAACAACTTGGTCAGAGTGACTTAACTGAAGCACCAATGCTGAAGTAATTAAGTCTAAACCAGTTGTGCATATTGAAGATGTGCAGATGCAACATGTTGAACAAGATGTCCTAGACATCTTGTCACTGGGTTCAGAGCATGCATAGGCAGCATGTCGAACAAGATGTCCCAAGACATATGGGTAGGACATCTTGACCCAGTTCAGCTTAAAAGATAATGCTTATCCATTAAGCGCGCATCTTTGTTTTAATTTGAATAAAACGCGAATCTTTTAGTAACAAGCTGAGATTAGGATTAATGATAAAGTTTGTTATTAATCCTATGTGTTAGATACGATTGGATTCGTATTTAATTAGTGGATAGAGATTAATTCTTTATCTTTGTGAAGTTTGTTTTAAAACAAGTTTGTTTTAAAACAAATTCTTATTTGAGTGCATCTGAAAGACTGAAGACTATCTGAAGAATTGCACGCCTATATAAAGGACTCAACATAGAGCTTAAAACTCAACTCACAATAACTGAAGATTGTGAGTCCAAAGTTTTGTACCCACTGTGCAAAACATCTAGTGGCTCTTAGTATTGTTCTTGATACTTTGAAGCTTTGAGTCGTTGAATGTCGTTATTCAACTTTGTCTTTTAAACTGTGAAGTTTAAAGTTGTTTCGTCACTTGGGATTAGTGATTAGAAGGAGTTGGGTAGGTTCTCATATTCAGCGGGAGTTAGCCTTTGAGTAGAAGATTACTAAGATTAAGAAAAGGCGTACATGCCAAAAGGTGTTTGGTAGTGTTCTAAGACTAAGTATTGATTCGGAGTAGTAGTGTTCACTTCCTATATTGGTATCCTCCAGTGTAGGGCTGTTTAGCGCCGAACTGGGTTAACAAATTACTGGTGTTATTTATTGCTTTTATTTACTTCAGTACTGCAATAAATCGTGATCCTCATAACCAGTTGTCTAGGACATCTGGACTACAGACACATTATCCTCGACATTGTGTAAGACATTTGTCTTGCCAGCAAACAGAATTTCACTCATAGACCTAATTTTGAGTCTGCATTTACTGAATATGTACACCAAACGGAGTTACCAAGGGGTTGGAAAGTCCCTAAATATACAAAGTTCGCTGGAGACACGGATGAGTCAATAGTAAAGCATATTGCTAGGTATTTGGCTGAGTCTGGGAATTTGGTCAATAATGAAAATCTTAGGATGAAATATTTTCCTAATTCTCTTACTAAAAATGCTTTCACTTGGTTCACAACTCTTCCCCCTAATTCTATTCGCAGTTGGACACAGTTAGAAAGATTGTTCCACGAACAATTTTATATGGGTCAAACCATAATTAGCCTTAAAGAGTTGGCTAGTGTGAAACGTAAGACACAAAGAAACTATAGATGATTATCTAAACAGGTTATGATTTCTTAAGGCTAGGTGTTTGACACAAGTCCCTAAGCATGAATCGGTTGAAATGGCTGCTGATGGCTTAGATTATTCCATTAGGAAAAAATTAGACACTCAACACCTTAGGAATATGTCACAATTGGCTGCTAGTGTTTTACACAAGTCCCTAAGCATGAATCGGATGAAATGGCTGCTGGTGGCTTAGATTATTCCATTAGGAAGAAATTAGACACTCAACACCTTAGGGATATGTCACAATTGGCTGATAGAGTTAGGCAACTCGAAAAACTTAAGGCTGAAAAAGCCAGAAATTCCAAGTTCCATAAAAAAGAGAAAGTTGCATATGTTGACACCTAGAATAGTGACTATGAGGTGGATTATGAAACTGAGTATTTCAAGGAAAATGATATTAATGTGGCTGAATTAAATCCAGAACATTCTTATACTTGCAAATTGTTGAAACCATCGAATGGAAATAATCCAGTCGAACCAAAAAATAATGAGTTTGTTCCAAAAAATTATACCTTTGATATATCAAAATGTGATGAAGTTTTCGATTTATTGGTTACTGATTGTCAAATAGTTGTGCCAAAAGATTTGAAAATACCACCAATAGATCAAACGAAAAAGAGGGGTTATTGTAAGTTTCACAATTATTTGGGACTGAAATTCTGTTCTCTGGCAGGACAGATGTCTTACACAATGTCTAGGACAATGTGTTTGTAGTCCAGATGTCCTAGACAACTGGTTCAACAACTGGTTATGAGGATCACACTTCTGCACGCCACCCCGTCAGTTAATGTTCTACATGCTTTTGGACGTGTGGAACTCTAGAGTTCCTTTCCCACGTTCAGGTTGAAGTGATTCAACTTCCTGACGAGTGTACAGATGTTGGGACATCTGGTAGAACATTTGATCATTCTCTTCCTTGACTATCAAGCAAGCTATTTTTGGACTATTGTTGGGAGGAGTCCACTTATAGCATTTGTCCTTTGCCTTGACACCTTTCATCACTACCTTCTGATTATCCGCAATAATGCACTCAGAGTTGTTGAAGTACACATCTAGTCCTTGTTCACATAGTTGACTAATGCTTATCAAGTTTGTAGTGAGTCCTTCAACTAGTAGAACCTTATCTAGGTATGGTGAGCTGGGATCTCTTAGCTTGCCTATACCTTTGATTTTACCTTTAGCACCATCACCAAAAGTAACACTTCCTTTGGGGTAAGGTCTTAATTCCTTAAGATATTTCCTATCTCCAGTCATGTGTTTGGAGCATCCATTGTCAAAGTACCTGTCTTCATATGAGGATAGCCTGATACAAGTATGAGCTTTTAGTTTTGAATCTTCTTTTGGCCTCCATACTTTCTTGACTTGAGTCTCCTGGCACTTTACTTGTTGAGCAAGAATCTTCTTTTCATCCTTACTTGGTGATCTTGTTCTTTGAGGATAGCCATGAATTTTGAAGCATTCTTTCATAACATGTCCAGACCTACCACAGTGATCACATCTATTGAAAGCTCTTCTATTTTGGGAGTATAGCTTTTTAAGATGTGGTCTTGGTATGTGCTTCTTCTGCTGCTTGTGAAGCTGACCTATGTTCCCATTCCTTTTGTGTTGACCGGGATGTTGAGACATGTGGCTTGACATCTTCCTTTTTGTTTGGACGGACTGCTGAGACTTGTAGTCTATGATCCTGTATTTGGGTTTAACATGATGTTGAGACTTTTGGCTTGACATCTCCTTCTTGGTCTGAACATAGTACTGAGATGTGTGGTCTATGATCATGTCTGTGTGTTGAACAGGATGTTGAGACATTTGGCTTGAAATCTCTTTCTTGGTCTGAACACAATGCTGAGATGTGTGGTCTATGATTCTATCAGTATGTTGAGCAAGATGTTGAGACATTTGGTGTGACATCTCCTTCTTGGTCTGAACATAGTGCTGAGATATGTTGTCTATGACCCTGTCGTTGTGTTGAGCATGATGTTGAGACATTTGGTTTGACATCTGGTCCTTAGGTTTCTGTAGAGGAGGAGTTACCTTTTCTGGAGCAGTTTCAGCCTTTCTGAAGGGATGATCGAATCCAAATCCAATCATGTCTTCAGCTATTTTTTCAGATTCAATGAGCTCATCTCCTTCTTGGTCTGAACATAGTACTGAGATGTGTGGTCTATGATCATGTCTGTGTGTTGAACAGGATGTTGAGACATTTGGCTTGACATCTCTTTCTTGGTCTGAACACAATGCTGAGATGTGTGGTCTATGATCCTATTAGTATGTTGAGCAAGATGTTGAGACATTTGGTGTGACATCTCCTTCTTGGTCTGAACATAGTGCTGAGATATGTTGTCTATGACCCTGTCGTTGTGTTGAGCATGATGTTGAGACATTTGGTTTGACATCTGGTCCTTAGGTTTCTGTAGAGGAGGAGTTACCTTTTCTGGAGCAGTTTCAGCCTTTCTGAAGGGATGATCGAATCCAAATCCAATCATGTCTTCAGCTATTTTTTCAGATTCAATGAGCTCATCCTCTGAGTCAAAGTCATAGTCTAGACAACTCAAAGATTCAGTCATGCTCTTGAGTTTAGACTTTAAGAAGTCGCGTTCTCTCCTCAGAGTTGCTTGTTCCTTATGCTCCCTGATAAGCCTTTCAATGATTTCATCTTGCTCTAATATTTTAGCAGTGTATCTTGAAGGGTGGAGAGGTTCTTCATTGTTATCACTGCCTTCAGTGTTTGTGAAGCTTTTGAAGCTATCATTGCTGCTTGTTTCACATATCCCCGAGAATGCATTGTTTATGTCTTCATCTTCACTTTCATCCTCAGAGTCAGAGAGAATTGCAGCCAGCCCCTTTTTCTGTTTTCTAAGAAAATTGGGACACTGTATTCTGATATGACCAATGCCTTCACATTCGTAGCACCGTATCTATGTTTCTTCTTCAGAGTTTGTCTCTTCTTTTGAGATGCCATGTGTCTTGTTGTTTGACATCTTGTCTGGGACATTTGTCCTCCATTTAGCTCAGACCCTGCTCACAGAATTGTTGAACTTCTTAGTCAATAGAGCTACTGCTTCTGATAGACAATCTTCACTTTGGCTTTCCTCAGATTTGAATGCCAAATTCTTCACATTCTTTTCAGGTCTATCTTCAAAGGTCATCTCAAAAGTTTGTATTGAGCCAATGAGTTCATCAACCTTTATAGTGCTCAAGTCTTGTAATTCTTCAGTAGCAGTTACCTTCATAGAAAATCTCTTAGGAAGTGATCTAAGAATTTTTCTGGCTAGTTTCTCCTCAGGTATCTTCTCTCCTAGAGCAAAGCATGAGTTTGCTATGTCTCGAACTCTAGTGTTGAATTCTGATATTGTTTCATCATCCTCCATCTTTAGATTTTCGAATTTGGAGGTGAGGAGTTGTAGCTTTGACATTCTAACCTTGGAAGTTCCTTCATGTGCCGTTTGTAGAATCTCCCAGGCTTGCTTGGCTTCTGTACATGTGTTGATCAGTTTGAATATGTTTTCATCAACACCATTGACGTTAGCATTGAGTGCCTTAGAGTTGCTATTGGACTCAGTCTCCTCTTACGGGGTCCAATCTCCTTCACCTTTTAATATTGAAGAACCATCTTCTGCAGAGACTATTGGGTGATTCCAACCTGTGATAATTGCCTTCCATGCCTTTTGATCCATGGCCTTGATGAAGGCAATCATTCATGCTTTCCAGTAGTCATAGTTTGATCCATTCAGAACTGGTGGTCTGTTTATTGATCCTCCATTCCTGTCCATCTTGAACAAAATATATCTCCCTGGAGCTCACCCAACAGGTTAGGGTGCCTGCTCTGATGCCAATTGAAATTCTGTTCTCTGTTAGGACAGATGTCTTACACAATGTCTAGGACAATGTGTCTGTAGTCTAGATGTCCTAGACAACTGGTTCGACAACTGGTTATGAGGATCACACGTTACTGCAATACTAAAGTAAACAAAAGCAATAAACAACACCAGTAATTTGTTAACCCAGTTCGGCGCTAAACAGCCCAACTCTGGAGGATACCAATCTAGGAAGTGAACACAACTACTCCGAATCAATACTTAGTCTTACAACACTACCAAACACCTTTTGGCATGTATGCCTTTTCTTAATCCTAGTAATCTTCTACTCAAGGGCTAACTCCCCTTGAATATGAGAACCTACCCAACTCCCTCTAATCACTGATCCCAAGTGACGAAACTACTTTAAACTTCTCAGTTTAAAAGACAAAGTTGAATGGTAACATTCAACGACTCAAGGCTACCAAGTATCAAGAACAATACGAGGAGCTACTAATGCTTTGCACAGTGGGCACAAAGCTTTGGACTCACAATCTTCAGTTATTGTGAGTTAAGTTTTAAGCTCTATGTTGAGTCCTTTATATAGGCGTGCAAGTCTTCAGATAATCTTTAGTCTTTCAGATGCACTCAAATAAGAATTAGTTTTAAAACAAACTTGTTTTAAAACGAACTCCACAAAGATAAAGAATTAATCTCTATCCACTAATTAAATACGAATCCAATCGTATCTAACACATAGGATTAATAACAAACTTCATCATTAATCCTAATCTCAGCTTGTTACTAAAAGATTCGCGTGTTATTCAAATTAAAACAAACACGTATGCTTAATGGATAAGCATTATCTTTTAAGCTTAACTGGGTCAAGATGTCCTACCCACATGCCTTGGGACATCTTGTTCGACATGCTACCTATGCATGTTCTAAACCCAGTGTCAAGATGTCTAGGACATCTTGTTCAACATGTTGCATCTGCACATCTTCAATATGCACAAGTGGTTTAGACTTAATTACTTCAGCATTGTTGCTTTAGTTAAGTCACTCTGACCAAGTTGTTTTAGCCTTATGATGCAGCCAATCTCAGAAGAACTACAGGGACATAAAACATTTACCAATGTGTTCTTTTTAGGGATTTGATACAGAAAGCTATCAATGAAGGAAGGCTGAAGTTTGGGGAAAAAGATAAGCCTTAAATGAAAGTGGATACTGATCCACTGCAAGTTGTTGAAGCTTCGTTTGTTGAGCCTTTCGAATGTTTGATGGTGGACACAGTTGGGGAAAAAACTGGTTACTCAGAAAGTGAATGCTGGGGACAACTCAATTGGTAGTGGGAATGCATTGAACATGTACTTGAACCCCAGGGTACATGGTTCGATTCCTACGGAAGGCAAAAACTCCACTAGAGATGCGGGTGGAGAAGATTGTGAGGTGGCAGTGCCGGGACCAATGATGAGGAAGATGACTTTGAGGTACCTGACATCTCTCTCTCTCTCTCTCTCTCTCTCTCTCTCTCTCTCTCTCTCTCTCTCTCTCTATGTGTGTGTGTGTGTGTGTATCTTGCACTTGTGTTGATTGTGTTCTTTTATCCGCTGCACATTCTGATAAGTTTTTAACTTGGAAGAATTTTCTAAAACTACCAAAACACAATTCAACCCCCCACCCCCCCCCCCCCCCCCCCCCCCCCCCCCCCCCCGCTCTTGTGTTTTTCACACCTTCAAATTTTTGTCCCCGTACCCGTTATCCGCATTTTTATTAAAAATAAGGCTTAATTACTAATTTGGTCCCTTATCTTTAATTTAGTTCTCAATTTGGTCCCTTATCTTTTAAACGTCTCAATTTGATCCCTTATCTTTTCTGAAGTTCTCAATTTGGTCCCTCCCATCAAATTTTTCACTATTACCATTAAATTTGGACACGTATCATCTGTCCAAGTGTGCCACATGTCCAAATTGAGAAAGACAATGGACCAAATTGAGAACTACAGAAAAGATAAGGGACCAAATTGAGACCTGCAGAAAAGATAAAGGACCAAATTGAGACTTTTAAAAGATAAGCGACCAAATTGAGACGTTTAAAAGATAAGGGATCAAATTGAGAACTAAATTAAAGATAAGGGACCAAATGAGTAATTAAGCCTAAAAATAAATTGATCAATTATAAAATAGGGTTAAATATGTTTTTAGTCCCTACTTTTATGTGAGTTTTGACTTT
Source organism: Trifolium fragiferum (assembly GCA_954870985.1). Lineage (NCBI taxonomy): Eukaryota > Viridiplantae > Streptophyta > Magnoliopsida > Fabales > Fabaceae > Trifolium > Trifolium fragiferum. The sequence goes on from OX940789.1 coordinate 53,638,157, forward strand.
TAGTCCCTATATTTTTTTAATTATATTTTTAGTCCCTACATTTTCGCCGTTTGCATTTTTAGTCCCTATCGTCAATTTTTTATGACTTGGATAACGAAATCAGGCACATAGAATGACACATATATATCATGTCATTCGATGCAAATGTTATTATAGTCAATTTGAGTTATCCTATGTGGTCAATTATGTTATTCTAGTCACAAAAAATTGACTAAAAATATAATAAAAAAATGTAGGGACTAAAAATATAATTAAAAAAATGTAGGGACTAAAAGGTGAAACTCACATAAAAGTAGGGACTAAAAACATATTTAACCCTATAAAATATCATATCATTTTAATAGAATTCAAAAAAATTCAAAGATTTAAATGTTGATTCAAGAAAATTATAAAAAAAAAAAAAAAAAAAAAAAAAAAAAAAAAAAAAAAAAATTTATTAGTAAAATCATCCTAAAGTTCATTTCTCTATTGACATATTTACATTATGTTATAAGTAAACTTTTTTTTATTCAAAATATGTAATGATATAATAATGTTGTGTTTTTTAAAAATAATTACATATATTAATATATAATTATTATATAATAATATAATTAAAATAAATATATATATTATATAAGGGTATATGGGGTGGGTACTGTGGTACCCATATCCGCACCCATACCCACTTAATTTTGTTGGTAATTATCCATACCAATGCTCATATTTAAAATGTGGATTCTTACCCTACCCACTATGGGTATTTTTTTGTGGGTACTCACTAGATATGGATAAACTGTCATCCCTAAGAATGTCAATTTGCACATGTGGATTCTTGTGAAAAACTTTCCCGTTTGAGGGCCCAAAGGCGAAAAATTTATCCGCGCAGGGATGAGAGGATGAAGGAGAAAGCCTATTTGGCGAAGGTTTAGCAATTGGGACTATATATATCTTACCTTTATCCCTTCGAGGTATTAGAAATAATATAACCATTGATGTAGCTAATCCTAACAGCTTAAGCTTTTGGGATAATCGGTTATTTAATATGGTATCAGAGTCTATTCTAAATCCATTTGTTGTGGAGACCTCCCATATTTGGGGCACTCGTTGTTGATTCCACGTTCCAGCTTGTTCAGTTCTGGATGTGAGGGGGTGTGTTAGAAGTCCCACATTGGCCATCTATATGACATAGATAGCCTTTATAAATGTAGTGCAAACCTCAACTCTCAAGCTAGCTTTTGTGGTTGAGTATAGGCATCATAAATTCTGACATGGTATCAGAGCCTCTATGACCCAACGGTCACGGGTTCGATCCCTCCTCCCCACACTTTCTAATTAAAAAGTGGAATTAAAAAGTATATGGTGGTCGTACCTATACACTATCCACACTTCAAGCCCAATGGGCTCTTGTGTGAGGGAGCATATTAGAAATAATATAACCATTGATGTAGCTAATCCTAACAGCTTAAGCTTTTGGGATAATCGGTTATTTGACACGAGGAACCCCTGTCACTGAATACTTTATTAAAATAAATTTTATATGTGTATATTTAAGTGTTTCATATGTTATATATTTATTTGGATTTTCACGCAATATGTATATATATTTTGTGTGTATGTGATGTTTATTTGTTGCCACAAAACTTACAATATTGTCTCTATTTTTTTATGTTTTATGATAAAACTAAAAGTTTCTTACTTCTAATTTGATTAAAATTAATAGAAACTTAAAACAAGATGAGCATATAGAGCTAGTCTTGACACCCTTGAGCCCTGGCTCTATACTAAGAGAGCAGCACTAAAAGAGTTTGATGCTGATGACACCAGTTCACAAGATTCTTTTGTGAATGCAACACAAGTGATTGAAAGAATTAATCCAGATGTGAGACCAGGCGACTGTCACAACATGGTGATACATACTGAGAAGACTCATCTTATACAAGCAGCTGGGGAAGTTGAACAGGTTCCCCCTGATAGAGTGATTAAGGATATGACCTTTCTTAGAGAATCATGGGCAAATTTAGCTAAAGCTGAGGAGGAGGATGTCCAACAGATTGCAGGCACAGATCACTTCAGTGACAAGTCTGATGATGGTTTCCAAGTGAAACTCTGAAGAGGTCAAAAAAGGACTCAAAAGAAATTGAAACAAGCTAGTAGAGATTCATCTGCAACCGGATCAAAGTAGAGCTGTCAAAACGGACGGCCCGAACCTAAACGGGCTGGCCCGGATGGGCTTCGGGCTTTATCGGGCCGGACTAAAAAGCCCGGATAAAATATGGGCTTAAAAAATAAGGCCCGAGCCCGGCCCGGAACGGGCTTTCGGGCTAGGCCGTTTTATTTAAAATTTTACATTTTCTTTAGCTATTAGTTCTTATTAAAATAAATATTACTAATATTATCTTTCTTTAATTCCATAAACTCAACATATTTAAGTTACAAAAAATAAACATAGAAAACTAAAGAAATAGAGTTATTTATAGTTAAGTTCACATATAAATTCAACACAAGAGAACGTCGAAATACTCATTCACATACAAAAACAAATCAACAACATATTAGATTTAAATTCACATATTAGATTGCTTAAAAAAAACATATTAGATTGAGTTGACCCAAATAAAATAAAAAATTAACACTTAAAATGTAACATAATAACTAATATTTATTTTTATACATATTTTTTTTATTATAATTTATGCGGGCTTCGGGCTACCCGCGGCCCATTCGGGCTAGCGCATATTTTAAGCGGGATTAAATGGGCCGGGCTAAAAAGCCCGGAAAAAATTCGGGCTCAAATTTTAAAGCCCAAGCCCGGAAAAAATTCGAGCTTTTCGGGCCGGCCCATTCGGGCTAACCCATTTTGATAACTCTAGGCAGGGCCGGCCATACCCTAAAGCTGATAAAGCTAGGGCTTTAGGCCTCTAACTTTATGGCCATTTTGACCTTAAATTTAGGCCCCATATTTAGATATGTGTTATATATTAGAGGCCGCAAAATATAAACAGTCATCTACTATGGTTCAGTGGTTGTGCAGCAAGTGAATGTTCATGCTTAATCCTTAATTGGGGTCATGGGTTCGATTCCCATGGTTCAAAAGTTTTGCCTTTTTTACAATGTATTTTCCCCATTCAATGATAATGAAAATAAATGTGTCATTAATGTCTTTTATAAGTTTTGAACTCTCTAAGGTTTTAAATCAAAAGCTGTATCCCAAACAAACACTGCCATATTAATTATATTAAATGTTTCCTTGACAATAATATATATATATATATATAAATATTTAGTCTAAATTTTGAACTAAATAACTAAATACAGCAATTTTTTTTTAATCACTTTTCTTATATTTTGTGACCGAGGGAGTATATAAAGTCTTTTTTTATTGTGTAAAAATGTGTGCTTTTCTAAAATGAACCAAAAATTAAATAAAAGAAGAATATAGATATTCATGAACCAATAACATAAACCAAACCTAAGAAAAATATTGAGAAAAAAAAAATTTTAAATTAAAGAATATTATGAAAATCACCCATAGTAGTCCAAAAAAATTTATATATTCAGAGAAAAAAATTTATCACCATTTAAAATTACATTTTAAAAAATATAATAAAGAAAGGGTATAACTTCTTTAAAAAATTGTAATAATAAATAATTATAAAAAGGCCTCATGTAAAAAATTGCTTTAGGCATCGTGATATGTTCAGCCAGCCCTGGCTCTAGGTCAAAGGTTTCTCCCAAACCTTTCAGATGAAGTTCATTTTCTAGAATGTAAAGGTTTGGCTAATTCCCCAACAAGATTAGCCTTGAAGAAGTCAATTGTTCAATACAAACCTGACTTCATTCTTCTTGCTGAACCTATGATGAATTTTGAAAACCATCCTAGGCATTGGCTTTCTAATATGAACCTTAAATCCTTTGCCTTTAACTCTAGACCAAATCTTCCCCCTAACCTTTGGTGTCTCTATAAAACCACTCTCAATCCCACCATTTTGGCCTCTGATGATCAACATGTTTCTTTTTCTATCAATGTGTCTAACCACCACCTAGCTTTCTTTAATGTCATCTTAGGTGCTTATGAACATAGAGTCCCTCCTGCTAGAATCCCTATTGAAGAGTTTCAAACCTAGTCTGAGGCTACTCATTTGGTGCACTTGCCAACTAGACAGGGTCATCTGTAATCAAGCCTGGTTAAACTTTTGTTGCACTTCTTCTTTTTCCTCCCTAACTAAACTTAGATCTGACCATTTCGCTTTTCTTTTTGATTTTCAAACAACCCTACCCTCACATGCTTCCCAGTTCAAATTCATGAGGATGTGGTCCTTACATCCTGACTGCCACTCCATCATTTCAGACAGCTGGAATATTCCTGTACTTGGTTGTCCCATGTTTATCCTAAGCTAGAAGTTAAAAACCCTAAAACTCAAGCTCAAAGCCTGGAACAAAGATCATTTTGGTAATGTCCATGACCTGGTTAACTCTGCAGAGCAACATCTTCAAACCATCCAACAAAAGATTCAACTCAATGGCCCCATAGATGCTCTTTTACTAAAGGAGAAGACTGCCAGTGTTAATTATGAAGATGCTTTGAATAAGCAAGAGATGTTTTGGCAAGAAAAATCTAGAGCCAATTGGCACTTGGAAGGAGATAGAAACACAAAATATTTTCACAGGATAGCCAAAATCAAAACCTCTACCAAACCCTTAACCTCCTTGATTGTGGATGAAACAATGGTTATTGATCAAAACATAATCTCTGAGCATATAATACAGTATTATAAGAATTTATTTTGCACTAACACTGTTTTGCAGGATACTTTGCTTGTGGAGGAAGTCATCCCCAATCTTGTCACACCTGAAATAAATAGTTTGATGACTGTGCTACCTTCTCATACATAAATCAAATCAGCAGTTTTTGCTCTCAACAAGGATAGTGCTCCAGGGCCTGATGGATTTTGAGCTTTTTTCTTTCAACATTACTGGGAGATAGTCAAGATGGATGTGATCAGTGCAGTGTTGGAATTTTTTACATCAGGGTGGATTTTGCCATGGTTCAACTCCAATATGATAGCCCTATTGCCCAAGATTCCTGAAGCAGCATCTATAGATCAATATAGGCCCATAGCAATGGCAAACTTTAAATTCAAGATAATCTCCAAAATAATTGCTGACAAGCTTGCTTCAATTCTTCCAAATCTTATTTCTAAGGAGCGTAATGGTTTTATTCATGGAAGGGATATTAAGGACTGCTTGTGCATTGCTTCAGAGGCTGCCAATCTTTTGCACACCAAGTCATATGGAGGTAACCTTATTTTAAAGATTGATGTGACTAAAGCATTTGATACATTGGAATGGTCTTTTCTTCTCAGAGTGCTTAGAGCTTATGGCTTCAATGAAATCTTATGTAACTAGATCCATGTTATTCTTCAATCTGCCTTTTCTATCCATTTCCATTAATGGAAAGTCTTAGGGTTATTTCAATTGCACCAGGGGAGTGAGGCAAGGTGATCCCCTTTCACCTCTCCTGTTTTGTCTAGCTGAAGAGGTGCTCAGTACAAGCATAACTAACCTAGTCTCTCAAGGAAGGCTTCATCTGATCAAGGGTACCAGAAATGTAAATGTACCTTATCACTCTTTTTATGCTGATGAGTTTTTGCAAAGGTAACTTGTTGGTGTTTAGTATGTTGGCATCATTTTGCTAAAACAAATATACAAACAAGATGTTTGATGTAATGTTCCAACATTTGGGACGTGTTCAGTATGCTTTGATTTTGCGCCATAATTATGAAATTTGTTTATATAAGGAAACCACGTCCTTTTACTTGTGCACCAAGATGTGTGGCTGTCCAGAATCAATGTTGTGTTTATTTCCTAAAGATATTCAAATATTTTAGGAAACTTTGTATTTGGTTCAAATATATTTGGAAACATTTATGGAAAGAAGATATTTGATTCAAGAATTTGTGCGCTGCAGATTTCGTGAGTCAGCTCTGTTTTGAAGCCCAAGATATTCATCAAGTACGTGTTGACTGAAGGGTATATAACACAAGACAAAAACCTAATTGTTTCACTTGAGCCGTCATTGAAATATAGAGTTTTTAGGGTTTGAGTCTTTGTTAATTGTGAGCCTTTCTTGTGTCACCTTGATGCAAGTTTAGGACTGTCTTTTGTGTTGTAATTTGTGAATCTCTCCAAAGCTTTGAAGCACGGAGATTGATAGTTTATTGTTATCACTTTAAGCCTTTAGGTACGAGTGGTTTAGTTTCTAGGAGTGTGTCTCCGAATCTTTATGTGTGTTTATTTGTAGACAGTGCTGTCTGTACTGTTTGAGAGGAAGTGAGATGAGATCTCAGGTCTAGGAGTTCCTAGGTTGAAGTTGCACGGGTAGTTGCTAGGTGATAAGTTGTAAACGGGGCGTTTGCTGAGAACTTAGAACTAGGACTGCTATAGTGGATTTCCTTCCTGGATTGGTATCCCCCAGAGTAGGTAGCTGTTGTGCTCCGAACTGGGTTAACAAATAATATGTGTCTTTTATTTCTGTTGTTTATTTTGCGTGCTTAAGTTGATTTTCGTACAGTGAATGTTCCAACATCGCATACAACATTTATAGTGTTGGAACATTTCATTCAACATCTGTATCCTGTGTGCCGGAATTTCAATTGGCATCAGAGCAGGCACCCTGCCTGTTTTAGGGTGAGATCTAGGGATGATACTTTTTGGTACAATGGAGAAGGACGGAGGATTTGTCAACAGGCCACCACTACTTGAAGGTGGAAACTATGACAACTGGAAATCACATATGGCTGCGTTTCTCAAGTCCATTGATGCTCAGGTTTGGAGAGCTATTTTATCAGGTTGGGAACACCCAGTGGTTACTGACAAAGATGATAATAAGACCAGTGTGCTGAAACCAGAACTTGAATGGACTAAGCAAGAACAGGACTTGTCGACATACAACTCAAAGGCCATAAATGCCTTATTTAATGGAGTGGATAGGAGCATGTTTCGATTGATAGAAAAGTGTGTAGTTGCAAAGGAAGCTTGGGACATTTTGGAGACTGTACATGAGGGAACTTCTACGGTAAAAATGTCTAGACTTCAAATACTCACCACAAAGTTTGAAAATTTGAAAATGAAGGAAGAGGAAAGTGTCCATGACTTTTACTTGAACATTCTTGATATGGCAAATTCTTTTGATGTTCTTGGTGAGAAAATGACTGATGCTAAGCTAGTAAGGAAGATACTCAGGTCTTTGCCAAAAAGATTTGACATGAAGGTAACTGCAATAGAGGAGGCTCAAGACATCAACACTATGAAGGTTGATGAGCTTATTGGATCTCTTGAAACCTTTGAGCTTGCCATAAATGATAGAGGTGACACAAAAAGAAAAAATGCATTGCATTTATGTCTAATACTGATGATGGTGACTCTCAAGAAAATATTGATGAGGATGATGGTTTCTCAGAAGCCTTAGCCATGGTTGGGAGAAAGTTCAAACAAGCTTGGAAAGAAGCCGAAAGAAGTCCAAGACCAAATGGTCCAAACATCCGATTCAACATCAGCACTCAGCCAGGTAATCAGAAGCGGATGACATCTGATGATGAGATTACACATCCTAAAGGAGTCCAATGTCATGAATGTGAAGGATATGGTCATATTAGGTCTGAGTGTGGCAATTATCTCAAGAGACAAAAAAAGAGTCTTGTGGTGTCCTGGTCTAATGAGGATGATTCTGAAGGTGATGTTGAATCAGCAAGACATGTGACTGCACTAACTGGCGTTTGCACATCAGATACTGAATCATGTGATGGAGATCTTACATATGATGAGTTGCTTGCCACCTATAAGGAATTGTATGAGAAAGACTTAGAGATTTGCAAGGTTCTGCACAAACAGAAGAAAACCATCAACCAACTCATGACTGAAAGGGATGAGGGCCTTACAAAAATTGCTGAACTGACTGACGAGGTAACTCAATTGAATTCTCAGCTTGAGAGTATGAAGAAACAGGTTAGAATGTTAAATACAAGTACCACTGTTCTGGATGAAATTTTGGGGTCACGAAATCAAGGAAAACCAAAGGGGATAGGTTTTGATTATAAAACTATGAACAATTCTCAGCAAGACAAAGAAAAGAAGTTTATTCATGCTGAAAGTGGGTATGATCCTACATCTGGTAGACAAATGTTGAAGCATCCATCTCAACATCACAGTTCTAATTCTAGAAGAAAGTCAAGAAGATGGGTGTGTCATCACTGTGGCAGAAAAGGACATATAAAGCCATTTTGCTTCAAGTTGTATGGATATCCCAAGTGGTACCAGCAAGGAGAATCTGAGCAACCTAAGCCTAAAGCACCACAGAAGGAATGGAAGCCCAAGAGTGAAGAGGCTAGCTTGATAGCACACACCTCCTTGAGAATTTCATCTAGAAAAGACTGGTATTTTGATAGTGGATGCTCTAGACACATGACTGGAGTTGATAAATTTCTAGTAGATGTAAAGTCATATGCCACTAACTTTGTTACTTTTGGTGATGGAGCTAAAGGAGAAATTGTAGGTATTGGTAATCTGATCAATAATGGCTTGCCAAGACTTAACAATGTTCTGTTGGTAAGAGGATTGACTGCAAATTTGATTAGCATAAGTCAATTGTGTGATCAAGGCATGAAGGTGAATTTTACTCGGTCCGAATGTGTGGTTACTAATGAGGAAGGTGAGATACTAATGAGAGGTACCAAAACTAAGGACAACTGTTACTTATGGGTACCACTAGATGAGGAAGCACACTTGTTCTCATGCTTGCTGAGCACGGAAGATGAAATTAAATTGTGGCACCAAAAACATGATTCAACAGCTGAAAGAGGGAGTGATGTCGAAGACAATGTTGGAACATTATCCCAGCAGACATATGTTCCAGATAAAGAGTCTAACATTGAGTCAGGTGGTATTGATTGTGAAGATTCTGAACTCAAAATAGTGTCATCAATCAAAATTCAAAAGAATCATCTTGAGAAGAATATTATAGGGTGTTGCGATGCAAATTTGGTTGGAAGTGATGATGATAGAAATAACACATCTGGTGGAATTTTTCTTGTTGACAACAATTTACTTTCATGGTTCGACAAGAAGCATAATTGTATGGGTTTATCTACTGCAAAATTTGAGTACATTGACGCAGGTAGTAATTGTACCCAATTGTTATTGATGAAACATATGTTGAAGGAGCACAATGTCGAGCAAGATGTCATGACATCATCCTGCAACAATGTGAGTGCTGGTAATATTTATAAGAATCCCATTCAACATAACATAACCAAGCACATTGGTCATCATTTCATCAGGGGGCAAGTGGAAGATAAAGTTGTGAACCATGATCTAGAAGATATTTACATTAAGGTTTTAGATTGTGAACAGTTTGAGAAGTCAAAGGGCTATTTATGTATTTGCTTGTATGAGAATTTATAGCAATTACAGTTGTGGAGGCGTGCAAACAGATACTTTCTCCTTATTACTAGAGTTGCACGAGAAATAAGGAAAATCACTGCCATCTTGAAAACCCTTGAAAATGTAAGTTCTCTCGACGTTTCATTTGTACCGATTATTGATCTCACAAGCTCTTTTGATTCTGTGGATGGAAATCTTGATGTTACTGAAACTTCAAGCATTGCCTCTGTGAATGTTTCAAAATCATCTATAACTACTTCTAATGTGCGTGTTGAACAAAATGTTGAAACATCTGTGAAACCTGTTTCTAAGTCTATCAACTAGGTTAATGATGTTGTTGATGATGTTGTTAGTGATCCATCCACTAAAGAAATCAGTCTTGAACCATCAACTGATCAAATAACCCATCTCACTGATCGTGCCAAAGATTCTGTTGTTGAACTACCTCATGTGCAGGTTGAATCAGTTCTACATCCACCTGTTGAAATTTCTGAGATTACATATGTTGAACCAGATGTTGGAGCTTTCTGTGTCCAAAAAGTAAATGATGTTGAACCTTCTTCTAAGAAAGTTGTTGTTTTCCATGAGCTCTCTAGAACCCCCATTAGTCATGTCATTGAAACTGTCGTTGAGTCTACAATAGTGACTACTCATATTCCATCTGAGTCTGATGTCACACCAGATGTTGTAACATCAGAAGACCAACCTGTTAGTATTGTTGAAACCGGTTCTGAGATCCCTCAAACTGATGCTGATATGGTTCTTACAGTCCTCTAACTGATGTGTTTGAAGATCAACTTGATGGTGGTTTGGAGATTTGTGGTTTTGGATGTAAAGGAAGAAACTAATCCTAATGATCTTCCACTTGGTTGTGCTATTACTTAAAGTGTGGCTTAATAAGATTTGATCCTATTATGAATGGTTGTGTGTGGATGTACATTATGCAGAAAAGTACTAATACTGTGTCCAAATGTTGGAGCATCGGGCACGACATCTGGCCTCTGACTGTTTGATCTGTGATTTGTTGAAAGTTTTTTTTTGTTAGTAGGTACAAGGCATATTTTGATACTAATTACTAACAATTTGTGTGTGCATGACTAAGTTTGTGAATGATTGCATGCTGATATATGTTAGTTTGTATGATTGTATGCTACTAACTATGTGCTAGTTGAATGTTCATGCATGACTAAGTATGTGAATGATTGCATGATGGATGACTGTATTTGGAGCACTGTTCTGTGTGACATTGTTATGATACTAGTTTCTCTGCTGCTGTGATATAACTCTAAAGAATGATGACAGTCTGACATTTAGGGGGAGTAGTGTTCTGATATGCTTCTATCATGTGCTATGAGATGTGGAAACATTTGCTTGATGCAACTGGAAATCATTTATGTTCTGATTGATATGGCTCTGATGTGTGGTATGATGCTTGTATTCCAAGATGCTATGATATTGTGGATGAAACATCACATGTGCTCTGTTCGTCTATGGTGAAATGTGAAATTGCTTAGCATATTTATGGGCGTGTTCCCTCTATATTTCTTCTGCTTGTGTTCTCTGGATGTTGATGAGCTATGTCCCATGGATATTTGAGCACCTTGTGTGCATCTGGTCTGTGATATTAACTAGTATGATACACTAATACTCTACACCTTGGAAATATGCCATTATTCTATGTCTGTTTGGTATTCTGATGTTATGTTACTCTAGTGATTTATTCTGGTATGCCTCTATATGCCTATCTTTGGTATTTTGATTCTGATATAAAGTTTTGCAAAATTTTGTGGCTAAAAAGGGGGAGAAGTGAGTAGTAGTAGACATAACTATTCTACCTGATGTTCTGCCAGATGTTGAGACATTGAGTTAGCATGTTGGTAGCTGACAAACTGTATGGTGACTGTGTGGTTAGCTGGTATTGCTCTGACATGCATGTATTCAGAGGGAGAGTTAGTTTGTATTGCTCTGATATGCATGAGTTGTTGTACTCAGGGGGAGTAAAATATTTTTCTCTGACCTGATATTGAGGGGGAGCAATATGTGTGTAGCTAGCAGCATTTGTTTGATATGTGCTAGTGATTGAGCAGCATGATTTACAATGTTCTCCATGATGTTGAAACATCTGTCTGATGTTGATATGTCTGCTTGCTTGTGCATGAGTAGTTGTTTTATCCCATGCATTAATTCAGGGGGAGTGGTACTGATATTGAGAGTGATATAGGTATTGCATTGAGGGGGAGTAGTGATATGCTGGTTGATATGTGGAGAGGCTTGATGTTCTCTTGCATGTTGAAACATTCTAGTTGCTTGATATGTGTGAGAGCTTATTTCTCTCTGAGACCTTCAAAGGCTAATGTTGTGTTATGTTTCCACTGTTGCATGCCTCTAATACTCTTTAGTGATACTTCACTTTATTCTTGTTTGCTATTTTTCAACTGATGAGTTCACTTGGAGATAGCTTTGAAGATGTGTTACTTTTCTTCATGACTGTGTGCTTATGTTGATTTGAAGAAATGTATGTGTTGTATCTCTCTAGACTGTCTATGTGGTCTCAGTTTGTTTTAGCCAAAAATTTCGCCAAAGGGGGAGATAAAAGTGAGTAGTAGTAGACATAACTATTCTACCTGATGTTCTGCCAGATGTTGAGACATTGAGTTAGCATGTTGGTAGCTGACAGACTGTATGGTGACTGTGTGGTTAGCTGGTATTGCTCTGACATGCATGTATTCAGAGGGAGAGTTAGTTTGTATTGCTCTGATATGCATGAGTTGTTGTACTCAGGGGGAGTAAAATATTTTTCTCTGACCTGATATTGAGGGGGAGCAATATGTGTGTAGCTAGCAGCATTTGTTTGATATGTGCTAGTGATTGAGCAGCATGATTTACAATGTTCTCCATGATGTTAAAACATCTGTCTGATGTTGACATGTCTGCTTGCTTGTGCATGTGTAGTTGTTCTATCCCATGCATTAATTCAGGGGGAATGGTACTGTGGTACTGATATTGAGAGTGATATAGTTATTGCATTGAGGGGGAGTAGTGATATGCTGGTTGATATGTGGAAAGGCTTGATGTTCTCTTGGATGTTGAAACATTCTAGTTGCTTGATATGTGTGAGAGCTTATTTCTCTCTGAGACCTTCAAAGGCTAATGTTGTGTTATGTTTCCCCTGTTGCATGCCTCTGATACTCTTTAGTGATACTTCACTTTATTCTTGTTTGCTATTTTTCAACTGATGAGTTCACTTGGAGATAGCTTTGAAGATGTGTTACTTTTCTACATGACTGTGTGCTTATGTTGATTTGAAGAAATGTATGTGTTGTATCTCTCTAGATTGTCTATGTGGTCTCAGTTTGTTTTAGCCAAAAATTTCGCCAAAGGGGGAGATTGTTGGTGTTTAGTATGTTGGCATCATTTTGCTAAAACAAATATACAAACAAGATGTTTGATTTAATGTTCCAACATTTGAGACGTCTTCAGTATGCTTTGATTTTGCGCCATAATTATGAAATTTGTTTATATAAGGAAACCACGTCCTTTTACTTGTGCACCAAGATGTGTGGCTGTCCAGAATCAATGTTGTGTTTATTTCCTAAAGATATTCAAATATTTTAGGAAACTTTGTATTTGGTTCAAATATATTTGGAAACATTTATGGAAAGAAGATATTTGATTCAAGAATTTGTGAGCTGGAGATTTCGTGAGTCAGCTCTGTTTTGAAGCCCAAGATATTCATCAAGTACGTGTTGACTGAAGGGTATATAACACAAGACAAAAACCTAATTGTTTCACTTGAGCCGTCATTGAAATATAGAGTTTTTAGGGTTTGAGTCTTTGTTAATTGTGAGCCTTTCTTGTGTCACCTTGATGCAAGTTTAGGACTGTCTTTTGAGTTGTAATTTGTGAATCTCTCCAAAGCTTTGAAGCACGGAGATTGATAGTTTATTGTTATCACTCTAAGCCTTTAGGTACGAGTGGTTTAGTTTCTAGGAGTGTGTCTCCGAATCTTTATGTGTGTTTATTTGTAGACAGTGCTGTCTGTACTGTTTGAGAGGAAGTGAGATGAGATCTCAGGTCTAGGAGTTCCTAGGTTGAAGTTGCACGGGTAGTTGCTAGGTGATAAGTTGTAAACGGGGCGTTTGCTGAGAACTTAGAACTAGGACTGCTATAGTGGATTTCCTTCCTGGATTGGTATCCCCCAGAGTAGGTAGCTGGTGTGCTCCGAACTGGGTTAACAAATAATCTGTGTCTTTTATTTCTGTTGTTTATTTTGCGTGCTTAAGTTGATTTTCGTACAGTGAATGTTCCAACATCGCATACAACATTTATAGTGTTGGAACATTTCATTCAACATCTGTATCCTGTGTGCCGGAATAACTTGTCTGGCTTAGCAGCTCTTAAGGATCTTTTTGATAGCTATGCCCTAGCTTCGGGACAAGTCATCAACACTTCTAAATCAACAATTTATGTTGGTTCCATTTCACTGAGAAGAATGAATACCATTGTTCAACTTTTTCATTTCAAGATTGGGTCCTTACATTTCAATTATTTGGGTGTTCCTATCTACAAGGGCAAGCGTAAAGCTATTGACCTCTAGCGAATTGCAGACATGATTAAGTTGAAATTGTCAGCATAGAAAGCTTATCTCCTCTCAATATCTAGGAGAGTTCAACTAGTCAGATCCGTTATACAAGTTATGCTCGCTTATAGAATTTCTCTATACTCTTGGCCAGTCTCCATTCTTAAAGACCTAGAGAAATGTATTCAAAATTTCATTTGGAGTGGTGATATAGACAAGAGGAAGTTAGTCACGGTTTCTTGGGCCAAGGTTTGCAGACCTTTATCTCAAGATGGTTTGAATCTCAGGAAATTGAACTCAGCTTGTAATATTAGGCTTGGTTGGAAGTTTTTCAACTCCAATGCGGACTGGGCCTGTTCTTCTTAGGGCAAGAGTTTGGAGAAAGAGGAGGTCCATTCAACATCACATCTTCTCTTCCGTATGGAGTAGTATTAAAGAAGAAATATGAGTAATTTCTGACAACTTCTTTGGTTTCTTGGCAATGGAGAAAATATCAATTTCTGGACAGACAATTGGTGTGGAGTTACTTTAGCAGATCATCTCAACATTCCTCAGCAAGTTAGGGTTTCTTTGACTGCAACAGTCAGTGACTTCATTGTGAATGGAAGTTGGAGTTTGCCTGCTCCTCTCACTCACATGTTCTCTAATCTTCCAGCTATTTTCATTAAGGTCATTATCCCTCTAATGCCTTAACAAGATAAGCTCTTATGGCAACACACTATTTCAGGAGACTTGGAGATGAAGCATGCTTATGAGTTCAAAATGCAACAATTTCAGGAGCTGCATTGGGCAAGATTGATTTGGTCTCCTGATATTCCTCCTTCCAAAGCTCTTCTAGTTTTGAGGTTAATGTTAGGGAGAGTACCTACTGATGAAAATTTGACTCTGAGAGGTTGTGATATACCATATATGTGCAATCTTTATCGGGCTTATGCTAAATCATCTCACCATATTTTCTAACTCTGGTATTGGTTAGCTGGTTGCTTAAACATGACTTTGCAGTTTACTTCATTGGAGGATATGTGGAAGCTTTTTGACTTAGGTTGGTCTCCTTAAAGCAAGGTTACAATCATGGCAGCAATAGTACATCTTTTAAATGTAATTTGGCATGTTAGAAATCAAGCTCTTTTAAATAATAATCTCATCTCTTGGAAGTCTTCAATATCCATGATCATATCCAAAACTTGTCTCTCTTGCAACAAGACTTGTAAGCACTCTACCAACTCAATACGTGACTTTACTTTCCTCAAAGCTTTCAAGATTACTATCCATCCTCCAAAGGTTCCTGTTCTGAAAAAGGTTTGCTGCATCCTCCATTGTTTCAATGGGTGAAATGTAACATTGACGGAGCTTCTAATGGTAACCTAGGGGCTTCTTTATGTGGTGGTTTATTTCGCAATCATGAAGCTGAGTTTTTATATGGCTTTGCTGAGCCTTTAGGTTTTATTTCTTCCCTGGTAGCTGAATATAGTGGAGCTATGAGAGCCATTGAGATTGCTTTTCATCATAACTGGAGGCAACTGTGGATAGAAACTGATTCTAGTGCAATGGTGGCTACTTTCCAAAATCCTAGTAAACCAGTTGCTTGGTTCTTAAGAAACAGATGGCAGAATGTGATGTTATTGAAGCAACAGTTGAATTGTGTGATAACTCATATCAATAGGGAGGGCAACCAAGTAGCTGATCTCCTGGCTAATCATGGTTTGACCCTTCCTTCTATGATTACTTGGACTGAAGCACCTTCTTTACTTATTGATTGTTTAGCTCGCAACAAGCAGGGTTCTCCTGGCTTTTGTTATTGTTTGTCTTAGATGGAGTTTTGGCCTAGTCCCCTCTTCTTTGTACTCTCTCTTTTTGATTTCAATAATTTTTGTGGTGGTTAGCTCTTTGCTTTCCATCTCTTTGATCTTAAAAAAAAATAGAAAGGCTTAACAATGCACTTTAAAAACAAACAAAATATTACCAAAAATATAAACCTTTATTTTTAAACATGAGGAATTATTTGACAACAATGTTTGGGAAAATAGCTCGAAGGAATTTCATATAATTATAGCTCAAAAGAACCAAAAAAGTAAAAGAACATCACCATATATAATTTCATATAATTTGAAGACTTGTCACACAATATTTTTTTATTTTTTTATATTAACTCTTCGATTTTTAGAGAAAAGAGGTCTAATAATTTTTAATTCTACCGCAAATAAGTAAAATCTAATAAAAAATTGTTTCATTTATAAATTGAATTAAAATTCTTCCTATGAGAGGTTAATTTAAAACATTGTTGTGGCATATTATGAGGTGCACGTTGAAAGCAATACACCGACACTACAAAAAATATGATTTCGCGATTTTTTTTTGTTAAAAGTTGTTATATGTCGTTTGCAAAACAACCAAATGGTAGTTTTGCCAACGACTTGTAACAACTTATAACAAAAAAAGTCGATGCCGAAAATCATATTTCATGAAGTGCTAGGGATGTCAATGGAATCTGTAAATGGGGATCCCCGCGGGGATTGTCCCGTTTGGGGATTCGAATATGGGGAATTTTCCCTGTGGGGATGGGGATGGAGGAGAAAATTTCCCCGAAAGAGGTTTGTGGATGGAGACGGTAATTTATCCCTCACCCCGCGGAGACTCTGTCCCCAAAAACATTATTAAAATAACATTTATAAATGCATTGCACTCTTCTACTAATTAGGATGTTGCTGTAGATATGCTAACATTAGAACGGGAAGGTAATATTTTGTCTGATGCAATGATTCCTGCTACACATAAGTTGGCACAACATAATGTAACGCTTAGTGCTTACTTCGACCGCGCTTTACCCGAAACAACACAGGGTGCGATATTGCTAGAATTAGACATTGACGAGGTGGTCAGAGAAGATTTTCAATTGATTAAACAAGCTTGGGCTGATGTGGAAAAAGGTGAGAAGTCTTTTATTCCTGATATTAATACAAGTCGAAGGAAGAAGAACAAGCAACTGACTAGGAGTGGAGAGTAGTCATATATTTTGTAGGGATGATTATAACTCTTTATCATTTCCCTTTGTAGGGATGATTATTTTTTGTACTACATTTATTTTGGTTTTTTTGGAGTAAGGTCTAGCCTCTCCTCTGGGACGGGCAGCCCTCAAAGCTGCTTCAAGAAAAATCGACCAACATGATAAAGCGTGTTTTTACAATTAATTCGTCTTTATACTGTTTTAACGACACTTTTGACTTTTAGCACCCGAAGCTGTAAACCTTTTGAAAAAAAGTTCAAAAGATCATGTATATTAATGTTGTGTCTAGGTCTATGAATGTAGTTTTTCAAAGATTAGATTTTGCTGCCAAAAGATTTAGCGACAGAGCTTGTTGTCCGTCTACCTTTTATTCATGTGTAATTATTTTATATATATAAATAAAAAGTATAGATTAAGAGTGTTTTTTTTTTTTTGGGTTAATAGGTTGTTACCCCTCTGCTAAGTGGACGTGTTTTGCGTTACCCCCTGCTAAAAATTTCTTGAAGATTGCCCCCTTGCTTTTTTTTTTGGTTTCCCCCCTTGAGCGCACTTTTTACATCGGTTATTTTGTTCAACCGATTTAAAAAGTTATGTTTTTTAAATCGGTTTTTTTTCAACCGATTTAAAAAGTTCAGATTTCTTGCATCCAAGAGAGGAGAAGGGGGGAAACCAAAAAATAATAATTTTGCAAGGGGGCAATCTTAAAAAAAAAATTAGCAGGGGGTAACGCAAAACACGCTCACTTAGCAGGGGGTAAAGACTATTAACCCCTTTTTTTTTTTGACAATATAGAATAAGAGTGTTTAAATATACTAATTAGTTGAATTATCTCTACTAACTTCTTAATAATTAGATGCTTCTAACTTCAACCCAAGAGCACTTAGATGAGATGGCGCGGGTCTCTTCTAGCTTAACCAAGGTCCTGGGTTCGATCCCTGGCTTGGGCATGCAGCGGTGTTAAAACTCTTAGGGAGAGTTTGCCACCCATTTGGGTCTCACAAGGCTCGAGGGATTAGTCTCTACAGTTGCGCGCAGAGAATACCCGGTTTACAAAAAAAAAAAGGGTAAAATATGTTTTCAGTCCCTAGTTTTACAGTGAGTTTTGGTTTTCATCCCTATATTTTAAAATCACTCTTTTTCGTCCCTACTTAATTTCGTGTTTTGGTTTTAGTACCGAATGTCCACGTGGACGTGCCACAATGAATCTTTTTGACATGTGGCATCCTACATGGACTACGACGTCATTTAAAAAATAAAATATATTTTTTTTAAAAAAAAACTTTTTATTAATTTTTTTGTAAGAACTAAAAAATTAGATGACCGATGAACTAAATAAACATTTTTTATTTAAATAAAAATGAGTTAATAATTACTTTTAAAATCTTTTAAAAAAAAAATTTTAAGGAATTATTGACTCATTTTTAACTAAGGAATTAATTTTTTGTAAGATTTTAAAATTAATCATTAACTCATTTTTATTTAAATAATATTTTTTTAAGTTTACCGGTCATCTAATATTTTAGTTACTACAAAAAAAATAATAAAATTTAAAAAGATTTTTTTATATAAAAAATAAATTTTTAATTTTTATTTTTAAATGACATGACAGTCCATGTAGGATGTCACATGTCAAAAAGATCCACTGTGGCACGTCCACGTGGACATTTAGGACTAAAACCAAAACACAAAATTAAGTACGGACGAAAAGGAGTGATTTTAAAATATAGGGACGAAAACCAAAATTCACTGTAAAACTAGGGACTGAAAACATATTTTACCAAAAAAAAAATGCTTCTAACTTCTAAAAAAACTTAATTAATTGTTGTGCACGATCACTTTATTTCACTCGTCTAATTTACTACTCATATTGGTTAATAACTAATTAATTAGCATATTTTAATTTATGAATATTTTAATTAGAATATTTTAATTTATGAAGTTGACTCCTATTGGTTTAGCTTGGCCTTAATAATATGAATGAGTATGTGCAAATATTATAAAGAAATACTATATCATGATTAATTAGTTAATAACTAATTAATTAGCATGTTGTTGGAGCAGTTGAAGAAAAAATCAAGCAAATTATAAAAAAAAATAAAACAATCAAGCAAATTAGTGAATGAATAATTATAACACAAAACGACAGGTGAATGATTACAAAGTTAAAGTTTGGGCTAACAGTTTAGAACGATAGTGTTTTAATCTATAATGGTCATAATTTCTTTTTAACATTGCATTTATCTCACATTTGTATCATTTAATGGCGGTCTTTTTCATTGACAACTTGTGTGCTGGTGCTATAAAGCAAAAAAAAAAAATGTCATTACAAACAAATCAATGTATTTTGATGACATTTACAAATTAATCAATGTATTTTGATGTCACTACATAATTTTTTGGAGACATGATTTAATACGTAAAAAAAAAAAAACTATTTAGTGACACTTGTCGTGTGAACTTTTATTAGTCTCAAATCTCACTATAGTTGAAAAGATATGAATGAAAATGATATTCAATCCACACAAATTAAGAAAAATAATGGCAATGAAAATAATTTGACTATATATATTACATAGTATTTCAATTCTAAGTTAAGTTGAATATTAAGGTAAACAAAATAAAAATGTCTTAATCTTTCCTAGTAAAAAATAAAAAGACTACTATAGGTTATGTAAAACATCATATGTATAATTTAATTTTGTTGAGTCCTTCGTATTGGCTGCATTTTTGGTGATCAGGATGCTATGCAAGATGCTCCAACATCGTGTTCGTCATCGTGTACTCTGAAGGCGCGCGTTCTATTTATGGAATGATTTATGTTTTCTCTTTCATGAATCTTGCATGGCGCGTTTGTGTTTGGACTTTATTGAGGATCATCATTTATTACTTCAGATCCTTGACTTGACTAATTAATGAAGAATATTCTTGAAGATTATTTTAGGAAAGAATCCTTTTTAATTAATGTGGTCAAAGGCTTGAGTCAAGAAGAATCAAGGACTTTGCTGGAGTATATATATGTAATGCAAAACCTAATTTGAGGTGGTTGTTCACGCCGTTGTATTTGAGTCTAGTGCTTAGGTTTTTGCGTGTGTTATTTGTGAGCCTTCCTTGTGTCACCTTGATACAAGCTAAGGACGTGTTTCTATTGAGTTGTAACTTGTGATCCTCTCCTAAGCTTTGAAGTACGGAGTTAGGATTATGTGTATTTGTGCACTCTAAGCCTTTAGGTACGAGTGTTAGTTTTTAGGAGTGTGTCTCCAAAACTTTTCTTTTGTGTGTTAGAATTCCTTGCTGTTTGTAAGGTTGCAAGGAAGTGAGATCAGGTATATCTCAGATCTAGGCTAGGACCCTAGGTTATAGACAATAGGGGAGTTGCTAGATGGAAAGGGCATAACTTGAGAGTTGTTGTCATCAGTCTAGGGCTATTGCTTATTGGACATCTTCCTGGATTGGTATCCCCCAGACTAGGGCTTGCTTTGAGCGCCGAACTGGGTTAACAAACACCAAGTGTCTTTTACTTGCTTTCTGTTATTTGGTTTATTTATCTTAAGTTATCACCGCAGCAGGATGCTATAGCATCGTGTGTAGCATCACGTTTTGAGTACCAAGAAGCTATAGCATCGTGCTTAGCATCGTAACACGTGTGCCAGGAATTTCAATTGGCATCAGAGCAGGCACCCTGCCTGTTTCTAGGGTGAGATCCAGGACCTCATATTTCTGGCATTATGGAAAAGGAAGGAGGATACATGAATAGACCACCATTGCTCAATGGATCAAACAACTATGATCACTGGAAATCCAAAATGACTGCATTTCTAAGATCCATTGATAGCAAAGTTTGGAAAGCTGTTTTGACTGGATGGGAACATCCTACTGTTGCTAGCAAGGAAGGAACCTCAACAGGGATAAAGAAACCAGAGGTTGAGTGGAGTACAGAGGAAGAGGCTGCAGCCCTTTACAATAACAAAGCCATCTATGCTCTATTCAATGGGGTTGATGCAAATGTTTTCAAGTTGATCAAAAACTGTGTGTCGGCTAAGGAAGCATGGGAGATATTGAAGACTTGTTATGAAGGTACCACAAAGGTAAAGCAATCCAAAATTCAACATCTCACATCTAGGTTTGAAACTCTCAAGATGAAAGATGATGAGAGCATTCAAGACTTTCATATGACACTCTTGGATATTGCAAACTCTTTTGAAGCCTTGGGAGAAAAAGTATCTGATGAGAAATTGTCCAGAAAACTTCTCAGATCACTTCCCAAAAGATTTGACATGAAGGTGACAGCCATTGAGGAAGCACATGACATTTCAACTATGAAGATGGATGAATTAGTAGGCTCACTTCAAACCTTTGAGACTGTTCTTGATGAGCGTGGTGAGAAGAAGACCAAGAGCATTGCATTTGTCTCTAATGCTGATGATAACAGTGATCAAGATGAAGATGAGGAAGAAGAAAGCATTGCTGATGCTATAGCCATGCTTGGCAGACAATTCAACAAAGTACTGAGGAGAGTTGATCGCAGAAATCGTCAGAATGCTCCTGGCATCCGATCCGACATCAACAAACAACAGAGCAATTTTAAGAAATTCAAACCTGAAGAAAAGAACAGCCAAAGCAAGGGTGTTCAATGCCATGAGTGTGAAGGGTATGGACACATAAGAACAGAATGTGGAACCTATCAGAAAAGACAGAAAAAGGGTTTGAATGTTTCTTGGTCAGATGAAGATTCAGAAGATGAGCATGAATCAGCTAAGCATGTAACTGCACTAACTGGAATTTGTACTCCAGACAGTGATACTGAGGAAGAAGGAGATGTGGCCTATGAAGAACTGGCAAGCACTTACAAGGAGCTACTGTCAAGATTTGAAGAAATGTGTAGACTTCTTGAGAAGCAGAAAAAGACAATCAATCTGCTTCAATCAGAAGTAAAGGCTCAAACTGAGAAGGCCTCTGAAGCTCAAGAAGAAGCTGCCCTTGCAAATGCTCAAATGGAGGACTTGAAGAAACGTGTGGGTCAATTAAACTCTGGAACAAATATTCTAGAGGAGATTCTTGAAGGTTTACCAGATGATAAGGCTAAAGCAGTAGGTTACAATTACTCTCATTTGAACAAATATCAACAGAATCTTGAGACAAAATTTAAATCTGCTGAAGATGTTTTTGACCCTTGCACTGGTGCCAGGATGCTAAAGCATCCTGCACAGCATTCCAAAACCTATCATGTTCCCAAGTTTGCTTTGGAATCCAATCCACAAGGTCATCAAAGGCCTAAAATCCAAAGAACATACAGAAGGTGGGTTTGTCATTACTGTGGAAGAAGAGGTCACATCAGGCCATTTTGCTACAGACTTCATGGTTACCCTGTTCAGCAACCTGAAGCAAATGAAACAAATGAAGATGTGAAACAAGAAGTCCCTGTGAAGAAGGAGTGGAAGCCTAAGACAGAAAATGTAGGGTTGATTGCTCATACTTCCTTGAGAGCATCATCAAGGGAAGATTGGTATTTTGATAGTGGATGCTCCAGGCACATGACTGGTGAGGAAAAGTTTCTCAGAAATTTAAAGCCATACAAAACCAGTTTTGTTACCTTTGGAGATGTTGCTAAGGGAGAAATTCTTGGAATTGGGGATTTAGTGAAACATGGACTGCCCAATTTGGAGAATGTTCTGTTGGTAAAGGGACTCACAGCAAACCTAATAAGTATCAGTCAACTGTGTGACCAAGGGTTGAAGGTTAATTTCACCAAGACTGAGTGTACTGTGAACAATGAAGAGAATCAACTGTTGATGAAAGGAACCAGGTCCAAGGATAATTGTTATCTCTGGATACCTCATGAGGAAGCTCTGAACACCACCTGTCTCAGCACAACTACAAATGAAGTGAGACTGTGGCACCAGAGATTAGGTCATCTACACTTAAAGGGGATGAAGAAAGTTATTACATCAGAAGCCATTAGAGGCTTGCCCAAACTGAAGATCACAGAAGGCAACAAGTGTGGAGAGTGTCAGATTGGTAAGCAAGTCAGGATGTCACATCCAATGCTAGAGCATCATACAACCACCAAGGTTCTTGAGCTACTTCACATGGATCTCATGGGTCCCATGCAAGTTGAAAGTCTTGGAGGAAAAAGGTATGCATTTGTTATGGTAGATGATTACTCAAGGTACACCTGGATAGATTTCATTAGAGAAAAATCAGATGCATTTGAAGCCTTCAAGGAATTGTGTCTTCAAATTCAAAGGGAAAAGGCAAGTAATGTGGTAAAAATCAGAACAGATCATGGGAAGGAGTTTGAGAACTCTAGGTTCAATGAATTTTGTGCCTCTAAAGGAATCAAGCATGAGTATTCTTCTGCTATCACCCCACAGCAAAATGGAATAGTTGAAAGGAAGAATAGAACTATTCAAGAGTCAGCACGAGTCATGCTTCATGCCAAGAATGTTCCCTACTACTTTTGGGCTGAAGCTATGAATACTGCCTGCTACATTCACAACAGGGTCACATTGAGAAAAGGTACCACATCTACTCTGTATGAGCTGTGGAAAAATAGGAAACCAACTGTGAAACACTTTCATGTGTTTGGAAGCAAATGTTACATTTTGGCTGATAGAGTGCCTAGAAGAAAGCTTGATCCAAAGAGCCATGAAGGGATTTTTCTGGGATACTCTCCAAATAGCAGAGCCTATAGAGTGTTTAATTCCAAGACTCGGGTAATGATGGAATCCATAAATGTTGTAATTCAAGATTCTATTCTGGAAGAAACTGTTGGTGAAGACCAGGGTATTCCTGTTGTACATGATGCTGAACAAGATGCTACAGCATCTGAACATCTGGGTGAGAAAAAGTCTGATGAAGAGATTGAAGAAGAGATCAATACTACAGATTCTGGAGATCAAGCTCAAAAGAAAGGACCTTCAATGCGTGTTCAGAAGAATCATCCAACAGAGTTGATCATAGGAAATCCAGAACAGGGAATAACTACTAGAAGGAAAAATGATGTTATTTCAAATTCGTGTTTTGTATCTCTCTTTGAGCCCAAAAATGTTAAAGAAGCCTTATCTGATAGAGCATGGATAGAGGCTATGCAGGAAGAGTTAAATCAGTTCAAAAGAAGTGAAGTGTGGGATTTGGTCCCAAGACCAAAAGATGTGGGACCAAAAGATGTGAATGTGATTGGAACCAAGTGGGTGTATAAGAACAAGTCAGATGAAAATGGCATTGTCACCAGGAACAAAGCAAGACTTGTTGCACAGGGATATACCCAAGTCGAAGGTTTAGACTTTGAAGAGACTTTTGCACCTGTTGCAAGGCTAGAATCCATCAGACTTCTTTTGGGAGTTGCTTGCATTCTCAAGTTCAAACTCTATCAGATGGATGTAAAAAGTGCTTTTCTAAATGGATACCTACAGGAAGAAGTGTATGTTGAACAGCCAAAGGGCTTTGTTGATCATGAACATCCAAGTCATGTCTACAAATTTAAGAAAGCTTTATATGGGTTGAAGCAAGCACCCAGGGCTTGGTATGAAAGGTTGACTCAATTCTTGGAAGATCAAGGTTACAGAAAGGGAGCTTCAGACAAGACTCTATTTGTTAAGCAAGAAAGAGGTAAATTCATCATAGCTCAAATTTATGTTGATGACATAGTGTTTGGTGGGATGTCAGACACAATGGTACAACATTTTGTCAAGCAGATGCAATCAGAATTTGAAATGAGCCTTGTTGGGGAATTGACATATTTTCTTGGACTTCAAATCAAACAAATGGATGATACTATATTTGTATCTCAGAGTAAGTATACAAGAAACATAGTCAAGAAGTTTGGTATGGAAAGTGCTACATTTAAAAGAACACCAGCACCTACTCATCTGAAACTTACTAAGGATGAAAAGGGAATCAGTGTAGATCAAAGTTTATATAGAAGCATGATTGGTAGCCTGCTATACTTGACTGCAAGTAGGCCAGACATCACCTATGCTGTTGGAGTTTGTGCCAAATATCAATCTGATCCTAAGGTGAGCCATTTGACTCAAGTCAAAAGAATTTTGAAGTATGTGAATGGAACTAGTGAGTATGGAATAATATACTCTCACTCTGAAGATTCTAAGCTTTTTGGGTATTGTGATGCTGATTGGGCTGGGAGTGCTGATGACAGAAAAAGCACTTCAGGTGGTTGCTTCTTCTTAGGAAATAATCTAATTTCTTGGTTCAGTAAGAAGCAAAACTGTGTGGCCTTATCTACAGCAGAGGCTGAGTACATAGCTGCTGGTAGCAGTTGCTCACAACTTGTTTGGATGAAGCAGATGCTGACTGAGTATGATGTTGTACAAGATGCTATGACATTGTATTGTGACAACATGAGTGCTATAAACATCTCAAAAAATCCTGTTCAACATAGCAAGACTAAACATATTGATATCCGTCATCACTTCATAAGAGATCTTGTTGAGAGCAAAATTGTTACCTTGGAGCATGTTGGCACAAAAGAGCAAGTGGCAGACATTTTTACAAAAGCTCTTGATGCTGTGCAGTTTGAGAAGCTAAGGGGCAAGTTGGGGATTTGCCTCCATGAGGAGTTATAGCAGTTACCGTTAGTGGCGCGTGCAGCAGTTATTTGCCTTCATCAGAGGCTGCACGCTAATCAAGGCAATCATGGCCTAATTTCCTCCTTAAACACGCCACTACACCTAGTTGGTTATTTTTATTTCAAATCTTTAACCTTTGATTCTTTCCCCTTTTATTTCACTCTACACTATAACTTCTCCACTTCTCCATCAAATCTCTCCATTCAACCCTCACAACTCTCTCACTCCCAATCCTACTTTCTTATTCTTGCCGTCACCATGTCTTCCCCTGTTAACTCTCCCACCATCGCCTCTCCTGAACAATCTCCACCTCATGAACAACAGCCCGACTTCATCACCAATGCTGTTCCCATCACCACCATTCACCCATATGTTGCCTCAGCCCTTAAACAAGGCTCTTCCTCTAAACCCAAGTCATCAAAGAAAGGCAAAACCACGGGGAGTAAGAAACCAAGGGTTAAGAAATCGAAATCCCGTTACAACTCCGATTTCGACATGCAAGCTTTTCTCTCGGCCAATCAGGGCTCTGAGAAGTTGGTCGTTCCATCTAATGTTACAGCACCCACTCATAGTGAGCAGATCGACCCTGATACTGTTCAAATCCCTAATGCTGAAAAGGGGGAAACTGAGTTGGAAACTGAGAAGGCACAATCCTCTGCTCCTAATGTCTCACAAGAGGATGAACTCAATGAGGAAGACCATATTGTTGGTGATGTTCTACAGTCCTTGGCTAATAGTATCTCTCAAGAGGATGCTGCTCCTGATGCTTCAGCATCTCAGGTACAAGAAGAAGCTGACAAGGATGCTGTTGAAGATGCTGTAGCATCTGATGTTGAACCTGACCAAGGTGCAGATCTGAACACTGCTGATGTGGAAAGAAGTGAGGAGGAAGAAGTTGTTGTGGTCAAGTCTGTTGGGTCATCCCTTGCAGGCAAGACTGGCATTGGTAGGCGTCTCAGGGAAAGAAAAGGTAAAGAAACTGAGGTGGTAAAGGAAGCACCTAAGTCTGTGAAGAAGAAGAAGGGTGTGGCCACAAAATCGCCTAAGAAGAAACTTGTGGGGCCCAGTAGAAGCTCTAGCAAGGTTGAGATTCCTGTTCAACCAAAGAAGAAGGCTTCTAAAAGAAAGAATGTGAGTGACTCTGAGTATGAAGCTGAGCATGATGCTCCTAGCATTACACCCTCTCCTCAGAAAAGGTCTTTGAAAAAGAAGAAGGTTGTTACTGATGTGTCTGATGATGATGATGCTGAACATGATGCTCCTAGCATCACAGCATCCCAGAAGAGAGTTGGCGGAAAACTCGTGCCAACCAATGTTCCTGATGTCCCCATAGATGATGTTTCATTTCACTTTGTGGATAGTGCCAAGAAGTGGAAATATGTGTTTGCAAGAAGGATAGGGCTGGAAAGAGAATTGTCTGCTGAAACTTTGGCTTGGAAGGATGTAGTAGATCTGTTGGAGGATGCTGGGCTGATGAGAACTGTCAGTGGCATGAGCACCTGCTATGCCAAGCTTGTGAAGGAGTTTGTGGTCAACATTGCTGAGGACTGTGACAATCCTCTCAGCACTGAATATCAAAAGGTCTGGGTTAGAAACAAGTGTGTAGAGTTCTCTCCAAAAATCATCAACAAATATCTGGGTAGGCAAGAAGAGGACTACACTGCTATTGATGTTACCAACAATGAAGTGTGCAGAGCCATCACAACAAATCAGGTCAAGGTGTGGCCATCTAAAGGTAAAGTACCCTCTTGTATGCTGTCTGTGAAGTATGCTGTTCTGAACAGAATAGGGTCTTTGAATTGGGTTCCTACAACCCATACATCTCATATAGCCACTGGACTAGCTAGGCTCATATACTCTATTGGGACTGGTACTATTGCTGATTATGGTGCCTACATTTTTGAGCAAACCATGGCTCATGGCAAGTCTTGGGCTATCAAGATGCCTATAGCATTTCCTAGTCTCGTCTGTGGAATTATTCTTGATCAACACCCTGGTATTTTGAAAGCTACTGATGAACCTCTCAAGAGAGAACCTCCTTTGTCTCTCCATTTTAGGCTGTTTGAAGGGACCCATGCTGCTGACATAGCAGGGCCCATGATTAAAAAGTCTGTACCTAGGCAAGATCCTCCTCCAACTCTGAGTAGGAAGGAAATGATTGCCTCTTTGGAAGCAACTGTGCAAGCTCTGGATGAGCAAAAGAAAGGGCTTGAGCTTGTTATATCTGCCCTGAAGAAAGAAGAAGCTGAGGAAGCAGGTCCTAGTTCTGGTACTGCAGTTGGTAATGATGTTGAGCAGGATGCTGCAGCATCTGATGCAGAAGAGAATGAAGATGCTGGTGGTGACACAGAGGAGCTGGAGGTGACTGATTCCAGCACTTCTGAGTGAAGACTGTCTGCTTGTGGAGCTGATTAGCTACTTTTTGTTACTTTTGTTCTCTTTCTTTTGATATTTTGATGTTTTTGTTACTGTTCTGATTAATGGGCTGAGACTCTGACACCCCTAATTCCTGTTTTGTAATAAGCTCCTGAACCTCATATGTCTGTACTGCTAAATTTGTCAAATTTGTGGCAAAAAGGGGTAGTATAATAAATATGGATATGGTAATTTGGTTGTTTACTTGACTGTTCATCTCACCTGCTAGTCTGCTATGGTATTGATATTGAGTGTAGTATGTATTTGTGTGGCCTTGTGTGATCTGATGTCTGATGTGTGTGTGCATGAGTACCCTAGAAAAATGTGATGTGATCTGCAGGGGGAGATGTTGGATAAGATGCTCCAACATCCTATGCACATGTGCAGGGGGAGATGTAGTATGAAATGTTGTAGCATTCCCTACAGCATCCTGTTACTTTTGATTGTTCTGACCATCTAAGGCTAAGTTGTTTTTATGTTCCGCAGTTGCATGCCTCTCTGATGTTCTTAAAAGATACACATATATTCTTGTCTGTTGGTCTCCATGGAGATGTAGTATGGAATCTACTTTGAAGAATAGTCTCTACAGATCTTTATGCTTATGTGTTTATGTTGAGAAAAAGATGTGTAGTTGAAGTATCTATTTAAGTATCTGTATGGTCTTTATTTGTTTTAGCCAAAAATTTGCCAAAGGGGGAGTTTGTTGAGTCCTTCGTATTGGCTGCATTTTTGGTGATCAGGATGCTATGCAAGATGCTCCAACATTGTGTTTGTCATCGTGTACTCTGAAGGCGCGCGTTCTATTTATGGAATGATTTATGTTTTCTCTTTCATGAATCTTGCATGGCGCGTTTGTGTTTGGACTTTATTGAGGATCATCATTTATTACTTCAGATTCTTGACTTGACTAATTAATGAAGAATATTCTTGAAGATTATTTTAGGAAAGAATCCTTTTTAATTAATGTGGTCAAAGGCTTGAGTCAAGAAGAATCAAGGACTTTGCTGGAGTATATATATGTAATGCAAAACCTAATTTGAGGTGGTTGTTCACGCTGTTGTATTTGAGTCTAGTGCTTAGGTTTTTGCGTGTGTTATTTGTGAGCCTTCCTTGTGTCACCTTGATACAAGCTAAGGACGTGTTTCTATTGAGTTGTAACTTGTGATCCTCTCCTAAGCTTTGAAGTACGGAGTTAGGATTATGTGTATTTGTGCACTCTAAGCCTTTAGGTACGAGTGTTAGTTTTTAGGAGTGTGTCTCCAAAACTTTTCTTTTGTGTGTTAGAAATCCTTGCTGTTTGTAAGGTTGCAAGGAAGTGAGATCATGTATATCTCAGATCTAGGCTAGGACCCTAGGTTATGGACAATAGGGGAGTTGCTAGATGGAAAGGGCATAACTTGAGAGTTGTTGTCATCAGTCTAGGGCTATTGCTTATTGGACATCTTCCCGGATTGGTATCCCCCAGACTAGGGCTTGCTTTGAGCGCCGAACTGGGTTAACAAACACCAAGTGTCTTTTACTTGCTTTCTGTTATTTGGTTTATTTATCTTAAGTTATCAGCGCAGCAGGATGCTATAGCATCGTGTGTAGCATCACGTTTTGAGTACCAAGAAGCTATAGCATCGTGCTTAGCATCGTAACACGTGTGCCAGGAATTTCAAATTTCTTATAATAAAAAATTATAAATAAATTTATTTAAATATATATAAATCGTAATGATAAAATTACATATAGTTGGCCATGAGAATGAACTAACAAAGATATACCGCAAAGGACAATCCCTTTAGTATATATTGGACAAAATAATTTCTTAAACGTATTTTCCAATATTAATTACAGTACTAAAAAGAAAGATACGTACGCGCACATACATATGTAAGGTTCATAAATTTATGACCACCGAAAAGACAATTCAATTCTATATTTTTTTTGTCAAGAAATAAATCAATACTCTCTCTGTCCCAATTTGTTTGAGTCATTTGTAAAAAAAATTTGTCCCAAAACACTTGAGCTATTTACAATTTTCTACTTATATTTCCACTTTCACCCCTGCAGAATTTACTTTTTAGAATATTAATCATTATTGCACTTATAAAGTGCATAGAGAGTATACAAAAGTAATTTGGTAAAATGAATAGTATCTCTCATTCATTTATATCACTTTCTTAATATACGTATTTTGATCAAATGACTCAAACAAATTGGAACGGAAGAAGTACTATTTTTTTTTAAAATCAAACGTGTATATTGAAAAAGGTGATAAAGTATACAAATAATATATCACTGAGTGTTTGGAAAGTGCAAGAGATAGTACTCTAGTCACTAAAATAGTAAAGAAAAAAACAAGAGAACTAAGGGAGCGATCATTACCTTTTTATTTATTTTAGTAAAATGAACTCATTGCATGTTATTCAATATAATAAAAGAAATACTCCCTCCGTCCCAATTTTTTTGAGCCAGTTGACTTCAGCACGCATATTAATACACAACTTTGACGATTAATATTTTTAATTGTATAATAGTAAAAATTATAAAAATTTAATATTTTGAAAATACTCATCGAGATGAATCCAACGACATCTTATATGCTAATATTTATTTTTATTTATTGAGAGAAAAATATGGTCAAAGTAAAATATATGAATAATGCAAACATTCTAAATGGCTTAAATAAATTGGGACGGAGGGAGTACAGTTAGGTGGATATAAATGATGAACACTGGGGCTAGACTGAAATAAAGATTCTCTAGCAAGATTGTGGGCAATTCTATTGGTTTGCCTCCTAACATAAACTATTTTGTAATTGGCATTAGAAATAAGAAGGGAATTACAAGTTGAGAGCAAAGTACCAAGCTCATTTGCATACAATTACGCAAAGCATTCACAACCTGTTGACAGTCATTTTCGAAGATAATTCTCTCAAAGCCATTGGACAAAGCGAGTTGGAGAGCATGCTTCATTGCAGTAGCTTCACATTCAGCAGCAGTAACTACAAATGGTAATATCATAGTATGTGTTTGGACAAAAAAATCCATGCTATCACGAAAGCATATACCGATTCCGAATTTCCCTTCTGTCATGAAAATAGCTCCATCAACATTACACTTCAGCCAATTTGTGGAAGGTTTCTCCCAAGTAAGCACATGAGTAGGTGAAGGATCCGTATTAAGCATGTTGCGGCACTAATGAAAGTCTCAGATCATGTCTTCAGCAAGCCTATAAGAGATCATTGGGTTTAGCTGTTTATTCTCCCAAATGCATTCATTACGTGCACGCCAAATACTCCAAAGTACAGCAGCAAAGAGAGGTTGTTCAGTCTCTTCCATACTCTAAATAATGGATAAAATAATAGAGGAAAAGCTACCGTTTTGATGAAATTGGTTCTCGAGACTTTGCCAAAGATTTACCTCATTCCAACACGAGATAGCGTAGGCACAATCCGTAAAGAGGTGCAATTCATCTTCCACTGCGCCATTGCAGAGAGCGCAAACAGTTTGACATTGAACACCGCAGCTATGAAGATTAAATCTAGTGGGAAGACAACCCCGGAGAAATCTCCAACAAAAGTGTTTTAATTTTGGAGGAAGTCGCATATCCCATATTTTTCACCATTCACCATTCACACGGAGGGAACTATCATGCAACACAAGATTTAAACAGATACGGTAAACAATTTTGACAAAATAATTACTGTTCGGAGAGGTCTTCCAAATGATTGAGTCTTGTGGAGCCCTATTATGGAGGGCAATTTTACAAATATCCACAGCATCTAGCGTGTTGAAGATTGTGTTGAGCAATGCACAATTCCAAGTATTATAGATAGAATCAAAGAGATGAGAGACACGCAAATCAGCATAGTTCTCATGAGGGGCAGTTGAAGGGCGCATATTAGTCCGAGAACGAATCCAAGGATCGGTCCAAACATTAATATTACTTCTATCACCAATCTTCCATCTATAGCCAAGTGAAAGTAAAGGGATAGTGCTCTGTATACTCCTCCATGTATAACTTGGATTGTGCCCAATATTGACCTTCAAAAAACCGCTTCTAGGGAAATATTTAGCTTTGAGAACTCTGGTGAGAAGAGAGGAAGAGTTTGTAACAATTTATGAATACAATTTATGGATCAATTCAATTTTCTTAATTTCATAGTACCAAAAGTTTATGCTGAATAATTTTGTACGAAGACATGTGACTACGGTCTGGCAAGTGTATCAGTCTGTCGTCGAGTAATAATTCACACTCTACTGAATAGAATGAGTTCGTATCCACAGAGACAGCGCCTCAATTACTAAGCTTATTCTAGGATTTGTTGAGATTGCCTCCGCTTTATAAGTTGGGATATTTTTAGATTCAAGAAACAGAGAATATAACTAGAAAGAAAGACAATTTCAGAAGATAGGTTAAGTAGTTGGAATCCCTCCCTTATTCCTGCTGGTGCTATATCGTTGACTATTCCTTTTCATTATTGGTGAACTAATATAATTAGTAATAACCGCGTACAATAATTACCCTAATTACGAGTATAAAGAACCTTAATTACTAGTTAGGAACCTCGTGTGGGACACGTTGTCACGTTCCTATAATAATTATTAGACTCTGAATATGTAGTCAATTAAGTTTGGTTGCATTAGTTCTTTAACCCTTTAACCACTCGAGTGATTAAGCTATTGTCTATTGGTCTGGGGTGGCTGCCGATTTTGAGGCACAATACTAGATCACTAACCCTATAAGTTAGTTGCCGACCCTTGGGTAATCCTAACCTTGAGGCACAATATTAAATATCACTAACCCTATTGAGGTTAGTTGCCAGCCAGTGATAAACCCTGGCCCTAAGGCGCAATGCTAGATATCACCATCCCTAAGAGCGTTCCCTAATTGTGTACATCAATCGGGTTACGTAGTTAAAACATAGACAAAAGAATAATTAAAGCTGGATAGAAAATTATATAAACTTTAAACCATATTACATAATGCTATCATTCATAAGGGAGTTCATCTTCTCCACCTAACCTAAAGGAGATAAGCTACTAATAGACATAATTATATTACAAGAATTAAAATAATGCATACCAATAACCTTGCTACCTTGCGGAGGAAGGTGTCTTTCCCATTGAAAGGAGAAAGTTCCTTCCCTAGAGCTCCTCCTCCTTTACTCCTTGTAGAGAAATATTTCTCTAAATTTCTGAATGAATAATTGTGAAGGAGGAGAGCTCTATTTATAGTTTTTCTATTGGATTTGGGCTTTCAAGTTGCGCTCCATCGTGGTACGTTGGATCCCATCGTGGCACGATGACCATAGGATTTAGTTGCTTAATTATTAAGCTTACTTAGCCACCAAGTAATGCCATCGTACCACGATACATGTCATCGTGATACGATGAAAAGATTTCTTTTAAAAATAAAACTTGTGCTGTCTTGGCCAACAAGCAGCTCCATCGTACTGCGATGAATGCCATCGTAGCACGATGGGACTGCAAAATTACGCTTTTTCTTCAACACGAAAGTTGTAGCTATTCGTCTTAGCTTTCCAACACAACTGACTGCGTCTCAATCCGATACTCGTAGCTCAAGTTATGGTCCGCAGACTGAAAGTTGCGCATTTTCTTCATTTTAGCCTCTTTTCATGCATCTTCTTCAATTCTTGACTTCTTGGGCAAGTAGCTTTGCTTCTTTAGGTTTTTGCCTTGTAATTGGTCTAAAACTAATACTAAACTAATAATAAATAATACTAAGAACATCATATAAATTACTGTCATCACAACCCCAAACTTAACAGTTGCTTGTCCTCAAGTAACATGACTGCCAAGCAAAATCGTCAGTGAAACAACAAACAGATATAGATGACAGGAATTTCACAACCTTATGTATTTGTCAGCAATGGAACCACTGAACGTCACCTCAGCGATCATGCTCAGTCAACACTTGGGCTCAAGAGACGTCAATAGTAGCAAGTCAGACAAATGTTCACGAAGAGTCCATGTCCAACCTTTTCTCTCTCTCACCTTTTCGCTCGAAATTGAAAGGGTTAACTCTCAATCATCTTATAACTTGCCATTTTACCATAGGCTTGCAAGAACTCTAAGCGACCGGTCAAAGTTTAAACAAATACACATTTTGGAGGTTTTTTAAGGGTTATAACGTGGCTAGGGTCAAGGTATGACATTTTTGGGATAAGTAGGCTAAACATTGGAGTTAAGTTCTACTTTGATTCCTTTTTGTGTACGCAACCTTATTCCTTAGGTACCTTTTTGATTTGGTATCAGAGAATAAGGACCGAATGTGTCTTTGTATGGTTCTTTTCTATCACTATTTTTGCCTTTTTGACTCTTTTCATTTTCTTTTTTTTTTTAAGAGACTACTTTTTTAGGGAACAGGATGTTTTTCCGTCTCTTTTTCACTTTTTTTTTTTTTTGTATAGTGATAGTTCTATGTATACCCACCCCAAACTTAGATGTTGCTAGTTCCATGAGCAACCCCAAACTTATGTTGTTGCCAAGATCAGAGAACTACTATCTACCTAACTCCAAAGAGGGTAAAATTTTTATTTTTCTGGTCTATAGGCTTGTAACGTGGTTTCTCACCGAAAGAAAAGGGATATTATTTTTTACGGCACAAAATTGTCTAGCAAAGAATATAATAATATAAGGGTGCCTTGAAAAAGGTTTTCGGTTATAACAAACAATTGCCTCATGTGTATAAGTCAAACCAATCAGCCAGCAGAGAATTAAAGCAAGTTCTAGAAAATAAATAAGTACACAGTACTCTCATAGTAGATTGAAAGAAAGTGGTAATACCTTTTGGAAATATTTGGCTCAAATCCCCACTTGGCTAAGGTATCTGAAGGTTGAACATTTATCTTGCGAACATTACCCTTGTCACTCTTCTCGTTGTCTCTCGAACCTTGCATTTTTTTGTAAGCATAGGGGGTTGCCAGCAAATGACATTCATTACATAGATGATAAACTACTAACATATAAAGATAGAAGGGAACAGCGGGAGGGAATGCTCCATGACTTACTGCCCGCCCTAGTGTGATGATTCACCAGGTGTAGAGAATATAGGGTTTAGCTCCCTATTCAACAGGTCCATGATGTTAACTGAGTATTGACCTGCTCGTGCCTGCTCTGATATGCAACATGCTGCTGTTGTGGGTTTGTTACCCCAAACTTTGAACTTTTGTAATGTTGTCAAAGCTACTTCACCTTGACACCCATTGTGCACCGTGACTGATCAGGGTTGATAGTTGACTTTGTCTTCTGTTGCTCAATTTGATGGTAATCCTTTTTGCTCGATTAAGAATGTCTACGTCTATATCCCAAGAGATCGTCTCTCCTTTACTTGGGATTTGAGACGTTCATTCATCCTTCCATCTTGACTGGATAAAAATCTGGAGGTTTTTTTTATTTTTTTATTTGGTGCAATGGTGATGAATTTTGTGGTATAATGGCTGTATAGAAGTTTTGGGAATGGAGGGGTAGGAAAAATGTAGAGTTTTGATTTATATGGTGATGGATGAATGAATAGGAAAGAGATGATGATGATGATGATGATGATGATGATGATGGTAAATTTGAAGGTTTAGAAGTGTAGGGTTAATGGGTTGGATAGTGTAAGTGTTGCAACCAGTGTTTCTTTTTGTAACTTCCAAGGATATATTTAAAACAATATGAGATTTGGTTTTATTTTAGAAGATTGTCTTTTAAAATAAGTAGGCATATATTTTTCTATAAATATGGATTGTCTTATTCATAGAAAAATTGGGAGAGCGACATGATGTAGAGAGTCGGGGTTTGCCACCACAAAAGGCTAGGGTTTTGAATCATAGGGCAAACTATTCTTGGGATCATCTTGTGGGACACCTTGGCTAGACTAGGTCAAATTGAATTCTGCTTCTGGGATACCTTGACATACACAATGTGCAGCAGCACTGAATTCTGCTTCTGTGGTGGATAAAGTCACTATTGGTTGTTTTCTTGAGGACCAAGATATGGACCAAATCCTATCATAAACACATACCCTGATGTGTTTTTCCTGTCATCTAAGTCTCCTCCATAATCATTATCAGAGTAGGCTATTAGCTCTACAGCTTGTCCTTACCTCTTGTACATAATCCCCAATTCTAAAGTACCTTTGATATACCTCAGAATTCTTTTACCAGATATCATATGAGATTCCACAGGGTGCTCCATAAATCTAGCAATCATGTTGACTGCAAACATAATGTCTGGCCTGGTGGCAGTCAAATACATTAGGCTTCCCACTATCTATTTGAATTGTGTGGGATTCACTTCATCACCTTTGTCATGTTTTGAGAGTTTGGTACCAGTTACAATAGGACTACACACAGCATTACTTTTATCCATGTTGAACCTTTCTAATATCTCTTTGGCATACCTCTGCTAACATATAAAAATTCTTTGCTCATCTTGTATTACTTCAATTCCAAGGAAATGCCTCATCTTCCCCAAGTCTGTCACATCAAAATTAGTCATCATAGATTCTTTGAACTACTTGACTATTTTATGATTATTCCCAGTAAAAATCAAATCATCTACATACAAGCTTATGATCAACCAGTTTTTCCCATCTTGTTTTACAAACAGTGCGTGTTCATATGGACATTTCTCAAATCCATCTTTGATGAAATATGCTTCTATTTTGTTGTACCAAGCCTTGGGTGCTTGCTTTAGGCCATATAAAGCATTGTGAAGCTTATACACTTTATTTTCCCTCCCTGACTTCACATACCCTAAAGGTTGTTCAACATAGACAGTTTCATTCAATTCTCCATGAAGAAAATTACTCTTAACATCTAATTGTAGTACTTCCCATCCTCTTGAAGCTGCAATAGCTAACAAACTTCTTATAGTGTCCCATCTAGCAACATGTGCAAATACTTCCTTATAGTCAATACCATATCTTTGAGCATATCCCTTTGCTACCAACCTGGCTTTATACTTCACATTTCTCCTTTCTCATTGAGTTTAGTCTTGTAGATCCATTTCACACCAATTACTTTAGCACCTTTAGGAAGATCAGTCAGTATCCAGGTCTGATTCTTCTCTATTGAGTCAATTTCATTGTTCATAGCATCTCTCCACTTCTGACTCTTTGCCGCATCTTCATAAGTAACAAGGTCTTCATTCACACAAAGACCAAATGTCATCAGATTTCTGGAGTCTTCATCTATAAAATCATCCTCATCCATAGTAGTGTCATAGTCCAGATGCCAATAGGGTGGTTTTCTAAGTCTCCCTTGATTATTCAAGTTTGAAGTAGAAATACCAATGTGATCTATGACAGATGAGTTAGGGGTACTTGTGTTATTCTAAGTGCCTTCAACTATATGAGGATATGCAACTTCAATTCCAACTTCATTTTCAGTTTCTTCATCACTGACTTGTTCAGGAAGTTTCTGTGATTTGCCTGCTTCCTCCCATTTCCACTTCTCAGTTTCAACAAACTTCACATCCCTGCTTATTATAATCCTTTTGGTGATAGGATTTTATAGTCTATAGGCTTTGGATTCTTCACTAATTCTAAGAAAGATGCATTTCACACTTTTATCATCCAATTTTCTTCTTTGTGCATCAGGCACATGTGTTTATGCAATACAACCAAATACTCTAAAGTACTTTACAGAGGGTTTTGAAGAACTCCACACCTCTTCCGGAGTCACATTTGGCAGTGCAGCAGATGGGCTTCTATTGAGAACATATATAGATGGTCCGATTCTCAGCTTCATGCCAGAAACTTTTAGGAATAGCTTTGCCAGATATCATGCTTCTAACCATATCCATTATGGTTCTATTCTTCCTTTCTGCAATACCATTCTATTGGGGAGTATAAGCAGCAGTGGGTTGTCTCTTGATTCCATTTTCTTCACAATAGCCTCTGAATTCATCTGAATTGAACTCTCCTCCTCTGTCAGTTCTTAAGCAACAAATAACTTCTCCTGATTCCTTTTCCAACATGGATCTGAATTTTTTGAAATAACTCAGTACACTAGATTTGCTTTTCAAAAAATAAACCCAAGTTTTCCTATTAATGTCATCAATAAAGATAAGAACATATTTGTTGTCACTGTTTGCAGCTTGGTGTTATTGGACCACATATATCTGAATGGATTAATTCTAACCTTTTTGATGCCTTCCACTTGCTCACTTTACGAATGCTTTCTTTGTGTTGCTTGCCCACCAAGAAATCTTCACACACTGCTTGACTCTTCTATCTTTGGTAAATCTCTCACCATACTGAGGATATAGATTATTATAATCCATTTGAGAAGTCATGATTAATCCTCTCCTTTGGTGATACACCTTGCACAAGTTATTTTTGAACACAAAAGTAAGATTCTTTTGTTGTAACTATCCTAAACTCAATAAATTGTTCTTCAATTCAGGGGTATAGTATACTGCAGTGATGACTTGTGTCATACCAAGAATTTGTAATTTCACATTCCTTTTGCCTACCACATTCATTTGAGAATTGTCTCCTAATTTGACTGTTTCTCTGAAATTTGTATCAAGATCATGAAACCATTCTCTAACTCCACACATATGGTTACTGCACCTTGAATCAATGAACCATACCTTGCTCTTGGGGTCAGTATGAGAAGGTGATTCAAATGCCATTAGCAAGACTTCTTCACTATCATCATAATCAGCATAGTTTGCACAGTCTTCAAGATTCTGATGTTCATATTGAAAGTGACCCATTTTATGACATTTAAAGCACTCAATGTTATCTTTATTGATTCCTTTACCTCTCCCTTGATTCCCTTTGGAATTTCTTCCTCTAGCTCTTGCAGTGGATGAATTCCTTTCACCATAAGCAACCTTCAAAGCCTGCTCTTCTTCTTTGATAGGCTTCGTCTTCTGTTCATGAACTAAGAGAGAACCTTGCAACTCATCAATGGACAAAGTCTCAACATTGTTGAATTCTTCAATAGCACATACCACATAGTTGAATTTCCTAGTCATAGATCTAAGAATCTTTTCAACTACAATTCTTTGTTCCATAGTATCTCCTTGAATTTTCATCTTGTTGACTGTAGCAAGAACTCTTCCAAAATAGTCATTAACAGACTCATCTTCCTTCATGCGTAGGGTTTCAAATTCACCCCTCAAAGCTTGTAACTAAGCTCTTTTGACTTTTGTTGATCCCTGAAACTTGTGTTTCATTGAATCTCAAATAGCTTTAGATGAGGATTTGTCAAGAATTGTTTCAATTTTGGCTCTATCAATAAATTTAAACAGATAATTCTTGGCTTTGAGATCCTTCAATCTTGCTTCATTCACAATTCTTGTTTGTTAAGCATTGGCATCTGCTGCACGAATTGGTACTCCTGTCTCCACTATGGTCCAAAACTCTTTGGATTGAAGCAATTTTTCCATCAGCATAGCCCAATGGTCATAACGACCATCAAATTTTGGTATTGGAAAACCAAAATCCTTGTTATTCGCCATTGAAGAACCTTTAAGAAAGCACAATTGAATCGAAAAACCACACACAATCTTTGCACTGACGCACACACACACACACTCGTGTTTCCCTCCCCTGAAGAAAAAGATTGGAAAAAAATTCAATGTGACACACTGTGTTTCCCTGGAAATGATGAATGCAAAGCTTCACGCTTGTGGCTCGATGATACCACTTGTTGGTTCAAAGTCTCTTTGCATTCATACTAATCACGTAGTTTGTTTACATGACCAAGAGGTCTATTTATATAATACAATGCTAAACAAAATCCTAGCTCAAACTTGAGCTCTAAGAAACCTAACAATCTAACAAACAAGTCAGTTATAACTGACTGCACAACAGACCACTCGCTACGCAACTCGCCAGGCGAGCGTACATCGAGCTTACACCTTTATCCAACTTGCTGAGGCGAGCTTATGACGAACTTACAAATTTTTTATTCAACAACTAACAATAAATATAGCTACTCTAACAAGAACATGAGCAACTTCATTGCTATGTCTCTCAACAAACTCTACTTTGAAGTTTCTATGATGAGAGTCAAATGCTCTATAAAGTTAGTGAATATGAATCCATGGCTATGTAACCTATGGTAGCAGTATGAAAAACATTAATTCTGATATATTTAATGAGAGCAAAATCATTGTTGGCCTAACCTTCTTTCTAGTTAGTTGCACATTTATTACTTGTTTAAAAGCGAGCGAAATCTTTCAACCACCATCTATCTATCTCAAATATTGGTAAGTGTCAAACCCTGCTGCCGTTTTCTTCAATTGTGAACAAAATCTCCCTACCTTCCTCATTAAAGACACACAGAGACAACACAAGAAAGAATTAACGAGTTATTAGAATTTTTGGGTCGGATTTAACTCAA
Organism: Trifolium fragiferum; assembly: GCA_954870985.1. NCBI lineage: Eukaryota > Viridiplantae > Streptophyta > Magnoliopsida > Fabales > Fabaceae > Trifolium > Trifolium fragiferum. The sequence goes on from OX940789.1 coordinate 53,678,518, forward strand.
AGAGCGAGCATGTAAAATAAGAATTGTCTCAATTTATTAATTTAAGTTTAAGCTTTGTTTAATGGGTTATGCTAAATAGTACACTTGGTGCACTAGTTAATCACACCCAAAAAAGAAATTAAAAGACAAAATTAATGCACAAGTTCCAAGAAAAAGTTTCTATATTAATATGTTTAACCAATGCATCAAGTGCATTGTTTAGCATTTTCCTTATTTAATTTGGAGTGTGACTTAAATGGGCTGAGATGAGACCTGGTCTAATTAAAGATTACTCAACAAATCTTAAATAGACGATAATGCATTTTAGAATTTAATTTTTAATTGAGTTTAACCCAATCATAACTTACAAAACCGTCTTATAAGAGGCAAGACCGGCTCACACTCATGTGTCTGATATGCAGTGGCATCGGACCTTTAAATTTTGAGACTCTATAATAGTTATATTAATGTTCATAAAGTAACTATACATTTGTGCAAAACCTAGTTTCGTGGTAAAAGTTTAATCTTAAAATAATCAATAATACCATTCAAATTAATAATAGCATTCTAATTAATAATGATGATATACGTTTTATTCATCTTCTTTTCCTAAATAAGGGGTGAATTTGGGTCTTTTTTTACTAGAGTTGACCTATGTGGATCTTTTTTTATTAGTTTTAATTTAAATAACTGGATTTTACATAGATTATGATTTTCTTTTGTGTTTTCATGTGATTTCGTTGTCTCAGTGGGACATTTGATTTTCTTTCTTCGTACATTGTTCCTTTGATTTCCTATATTAATGTGGTGCTTGTTTTCCCGTCTTATTGTAGTATTCATTTGATTGAATTGGAAGATCAACTAATTAGGTCAATTACTGATTCACACCGTGATTATGTTCGTCAACAATGTAGATCTGGAGACATAGATTCCGGTTGTTTTGATTTTATTACATTATTTGATCCTAAAACATAATTTATATTTTTACTATAATTTGAATTATTATATATACCAATTTATCACTAAGCACAAACAAAAACCCCACGAGAACTTATTAGAGAACTTATTATACTAATTGTCGTTCGATCAAGATCAAACCATCCATATTCGCAATGATGTCAATGAATGACATCAGACGACAACAGGAAATCCATTTCCATGAAGTACATATACATCATCTAGATATTATTTATGAAGCCCGGATAAGTGACACGATACCGATACGGGGAATTTTTTAAAATTCCCAATATGATACGGCCGCGATATGTTGATTAAAAATTAAATTTAAAATTAAATATACAAATACACAATATATAAACATACAAAAATCGATAAAGATAACAAATTAACATTCAAATTATTCAAACTGAGCAAACAAGTGACAATTATATATCTTAAGTTAATTAAGTACTACCTAAAAAGGAAATAACTAGTACTATACAAGAAAAAAAAATCATCAATACTATCCAAAAAACACATGGTTGTCAATCCATAAAGAAATCATATTCTAACATTCATTATTTAAGAGAAAATACAGATTGTATCAATTTCATCTCCTCTATTTCTATCATAAAAAAAACATTATTTTTCCGATACTTCTTTAATACTCGTATCGGAGAAGTATCCGACACGTATCGATAAATATTCTTTTAAAAAAATAATTTTAATTGTTCGATACTTCTCTGATACGAGTATCGATATCAGACACGATACTTCATCATTTTTAAGTATCGGAGTTTCATTGGAAAGTCACAACTTTCATGAACAGAGTGCATAATTGAATGTTCACCTATTTCACCTACTTTTCTTGTGAATGATAGCAATTTTACCGCTAGAATTAGTTTTGGTAGTACCAGAACTTCAATTCTCTTGTACTTGCATGTTTAAGAAATATATTACATTATTATATAGTTTGTTTCTTGTGATATTCTCTCCTACCAAGGAAGATAACTCATCAACAAACATACATAACTACCAAATTTGATAGCAAAACCCTTTCTCCTAATTAATTTTGGATTCTCTTTCATTCCAACCGATTAACAACTTCAATTTCAGGTCAATATAATGCTTATATATGGCAAAGCTAATTCCCCTGAAATACCCATGCTGGTTGATCAACTAAATACTTTCTATCTATGGTCACCCTGAGAATAATTTCTTGTACTTCAAATGAACATTGACATCACCTACCAGTAGAAAATTCTAACTTCCTTCCACCCAAATCGTTTTGAACAAGAATAAAATATGATTAGTTTTTTTATATTTTGTTTAACTTTGTTATACTTCCAATGTTGAATACCAATTTAGGATCTCTATTAAGCTTAAATTAAGAGACCCGAACAATCTAATTGAAATATAAGGCTGGATAGTTTTGAATCACAACAAAAGGGTTCTTATTAGTATTTTTTAAAGCCTAAGGCTGTTTCTTACGAAAATTGAGAGCAAAAAACCCAAGAATTGCACTATTTTAAAGTTGAAATTATTAATCCATCCATTAGTCCATTACATATTTTCAATGTACCATACTACCCTTGTATGGTTAGTGGGTTTCTTGCTTCGTCAGCTTTCGTTTGTTTGTATCCGTATCATATAGCAATCCTCTTTTTTAAAACAACGGTTATTTAAATGCATTTCTTGTCACACTATTTTTAAAAATAAAATAAAAAAAATTTTTGGTTACTTAATTTTAAAAATTGATTTTTGGCCTCCAATTGTTTTTTTAAAAAAAAAAAAAAAAATCTTCTGAAATTTGATCCTCATCTTATTTTGAATAATTGTTTACAATGTGGTATATTCATTTATGACGTGACATCGTTTATTAGGTTACACAAGATAGAGAAATACGTAAATAAGCATAAGCTTAAATAATATTTGTTAGACACACTCACAAGAAACAAGAAAAAATAAAGAAAAAATAGTTGAAGTAATATAACTTGATGTGATAATTTTATTTTTCTTTTAATTATTTTGATTTGTATGTGTGCCCAAATCTTATGTCCAAATGTTTGTGCCCATTTAAGTAAGTGTTCCTCACACAAGATATCCATGTTGATGAAAATATTTCTAATAAGTGTTGTCACGTCAAGTCATGAATAGGTTATATTGTCATAAAATGATCAACAAATGAGATGAGGGACGAAAATTTTGAAAGAAAAAAATTAATCGGGAACCAAAAATACATTTAATACGTGAAAAAATTAATGTTTTATAATTACTATTTAAAAAAAAATCTTATAAGAGCAATTCAGTTGATATCTATAGACATTATGTGAGGTTGGAATTCGAATTCTCGATTGTCCACTTCTCCACATATACATGAAAAAGAATAAAAAAACAAACAAAAAACTTCGAAATGGAAATATTTTCATGAAATTTGAAGTTTAATTTTCCTTTGCTTGGTTTACATATTTTTATTTTAAGCAGTCACCTATCTTTGGAAAAAGGGTTCTGTTTTAGGAGGTTATAACTACCTGTCAACTATACAAAATGCTAAAATGTGAAAACCACAATATTTAAATTACAACGAAAACTAGCTTTTCTAATGTTCCAAGGAATTGCTTTTTGATGTATATTTCCCCCAAGAATGGTGTACCTACCTATCTTATATCTTATATAACTAATTAACACTCAATATTACAACTTCCTACATTACTAATTCCACTTTTAGGATCACATAATCCAAAAAAGTCACAGCCATCTCTTTCATTGCTATATTGAAGCCTTTAATAATTTAATTACTAGTGAAGCCATTTCAGACTAGTTTAAGAGTATAATCGAGATTAAATGCACTACATTGAGTGCAACTTACTTTTAAGGTTATGAATATTAGGTATAGGACAGAGATATATAAGTGTCCCTATTGAGCATGTTTACATATAGTAGGTCTATTGACCGTGACACTAATATAACATCTTTAAAATTTACATTAGCAAGTACATGTGACCCAAACTTTGGCCTTAAAATTATGGGATCTGGATTCTCTCTCGTACGCATTTCTCATCCATTCTGCTATCATTTTAGTTGTTCATCTACATTTTTCTCGCTTTAAAATTCTTTCTTTTTATTTATTTACTTTTTACGAACTATCAGCTGTTGAATGAAACACATGAAAATCATCAAAGGAGGGCATCCATTTTGAAAGTTATGAGAAATTATGGACATGATATTTTAAAAGTTTGGTTTTGTTTACTATTATAAAGCGCATGTACATTTTTTTCATTTATATATAAAAATATAATTTGCTAACATTTAATTTATGTTCAAACAAATTTTCCAACAAAGTGGCATGAGGCCATCTCTATAATGATGAAATGCAACCATCAGCAAGCTACACTTTCATACACACATATGTAGTTCCACTATTCATTTGTTGTTAAAGTAATTAAATTTATCACAAATAGAATGTAGAAAATGATTCCACATTGAACTTATCTTTCGGCTTAAGAAGTGTTTCAGAGTGATACAATGATTGTAACATATTATCATATCCGGTACATAAGTGTTGTAGCAAAGTGTGACTAAAGTCTCGTATTGCTTACAATAATGGAGGTTAAACATTTTACAAGTGAGAAGACCTATAAACTTAATGCTTTAAGGTTTTGGATTAAAGTGTGCTGTCCAACTTGGTTGCCCTCTTATGGTGCCCCACTAGTAGTATCAGAGTCGATGATTCGACCAAGGGTTCGACCGACTCCTTGTGTCAAAAGTTTTCCTGACAACAGTGGTCAGACAGCGGGTTCCGTTGATCACAGCAACAGCGGTACAAGTACAATTGTATGAATGAAGAAAGCTTCCGCTTGAGGCGGAGCATGATGAGTTGAAGAATGGATCCTCTCAAGTGGGAAAAAATTGAGGAAATAAAGTGGGACAATTGACCATTGGATTACAAATATAAAATAATATTTAATTTTAAAAGTAATGGAGAAAAGATGATTGATGGTTAAGATGTGAAAATTGAGAAAAATTGAGGGGGAAAAATTGAGAGGATCCATTCTCGATGAATTGGATGACTCAAACTTGAGAGGGAAATTGTTGTGGCAAGTATGAGTAAAGTCTCACATTGCTTAGAATAGTGGAGGTTTAACAGTTTATAAGTGAAAAGACCGATAAACCTAACGCTTTAAGGTTTTGGGTTAAAGTGTGATGTCCAACTCACTTATATCATTGTTCTTAAACTCAATGTGGATGATCTCCCCTTACTACCCCTCATGGTGACCCAACAATAACTAGACTATATTTTAAAGTATGTTTCTTTGTAACAGACCCATCGTGATCATAATACATTTGAAAACTAAATTAACTAATTAAAAACATATATTCAATAACTAAAATAACTAATAAAAAAGATATTATGAATCTTTATACAATTTTGATAAATTCAAAAACTAATGTGAGAGTTAAATTACACAATCTCTCTTCTAATATGTTTAAAAATATGGGCCTATTTGAATTAACTTATCTTTCAACTTATGCAAAACAACTTATTCAAATAAATTAGCTTTTATGTTGAGAGAAAATGGTTGGTGTCTAACTCTAATTTTATTGACTAAACTTTTTATAATTTTTTTTTTATGCAAACTTTCTATTATCTTTTTATTATTTTTATTTTGTTCATATTTTTATACATATATTCACATATAATCTTTTCGTTGTATTCATCTTATTCTTTTTATATTTTTTTTTCTATAATTTTGTTATATTTACTAAACTTTCTATAATTTTTTTTTTGTTTTTTTTTATTCATATTTTTATGTATAGATTCATATATAATCTTTTTGTTTTATTCATCTTATTTTTTCTATATATTTTATCTATAATTTTTTTTTTTGTAAAATTACATTGAAGGATACAAAATTTAGAAATAATAAGGCTTAATTGTAGTTTTGATCCCTTTATTTTTAACTTTTTGCAATTTTGGTCCCCTTATTTTAAAACTCGATAGTTTTAATCCCCCTAACACATATTTGTCTAAAAAATGATGATACAACATGTTTTAAATGAACTTTATGAAGAATTTTTTTTTAATATTTCATCGATGTTTATATTTTTTCATTATCGAATCATATACCACGTCATTTAAATCATATCATATCGTCAATTTATACTTAAAAATTATGACAATGAAACAAAAACTATCGAGTTTTAAAATAGAGAAACCAAAACTGTAAAAAATCGAAAATAAAGGACCAAAACTAAGCGAAATAATAATAAACACAATCTAAAGATTAAAATCCCTAAATCAACAAAGTGAATGCACTGAACTCAACTTTCCTTAAAAAGCAAAACTTGGCCGGAAAACGCAACAGGAGTTGGTCTTCGCCTGCCAGAGACAGCGAGAAAGTCCATCCAGGTTTTCCCTTTTTCCTTCCCCTCTCATTAAATTGAATATATATGCAATGTTTTTTATATAACTATTTATAGGTGACGTATTCACAGACACGACACTCATCCGTTGACAATGTTTGCTAATTTGAAAAAATTGATGTAATTGAACGTAACTGCATGTGTTTGGTATTGTTTCGGGCAGACGCTGAACACTGACACACATTCGATCTTAAGTGTTATGTAAGATTCATGGTAGTTAAAATCACAATTTGTATCATAAAATCTTACAATTTTGTGATTATATTTGCCCTCAGCGATTAAGAGTACACATATAATCCTATTTTTGTGTAATCAGGTGGAATTCTGATTGATTCGTAGGATTGTAAATTTTTTGCGATTTAGCAGTTATGCTTGCGTCCGTTTCAAAAAAAAAAAACTTCTACCTAATCCTTTTGTTTCATTTCCAAATGCTTAATCTCTCTTGCTGATAAATTTAAATTTACAGGCATATATATGAATCTGAGCTTTTTTTTGTCTTATGCAAGTTTTATGAATTTTGAATAATTTTATGATTAGTACGTTGTGATTTTACTTCCAATTTACGATTTTGTGTCCCTATAAGAGGACACAATACTATTTCCAGTACTAATTTTGCATCTTTTTCAGGTCTGGCTTATATCACAGATAGTTTATTTTTTTGGTTTTCACCACCAGTTGAATTTGGTTCGGGGGTCAGTTCTGGCATCAAGTGGTTCCAGCCCCCTCCCAATCGCAGTTGTGGGGGATCGAACCGTGGTCCTCCCTACCAAGTTCAGCGCCAATCACCACTGAACCAACTAACGATTGGTATATTACAGATAGTTTAATCAACCAAGTCTTTCTGTGGCATAAAACAAGAGAGGTTTACTGTCTGTATTTGGCAAAAATGACAGAAATCTTTAGCTACACTGCTTGTAGGCAGTTATCTCAAATGTCGCTTGCAGTTATCTTCTTTCACGTTTCAGAATATTTTCTAGCCGCCGTCATTCATGGGAAATCAAGTGTAACTTTGACGTCCCTTTTGATTAGCAAAAGCTATCTTTTAGCAATGATATTTTCATTGCTAGAATATTTAATTGAGATTGCTTTATTCCCTGATTCAAAGGAACATTGGGTTATCAGCGATTTTGGGTTGGTATTGGTTGTTATAGGGGAAATTTTAAGGAAGATGGCAATAATAACAGCAGGCCAATCATTTACTCATATTATAAGGGTTCGTCCTGATGAACGTCACCAATTGGTTAAACATGGTGTATATAAATTTATTCGTCATCCAGGGTATTGTGGTTTCTTCATTTGGTCTGTTGGAACTCAAATAATGCTCTGTAATCCTTTATTGACTATTGGATTTGCATTTGTTGTTTGGAAATTCTTTTCTAGCCGAATACCTTACGAGGAATACTTTTTGAGACAGTTTTTCGGAATGCAATATGTTGAATATGCCCAAAAAGTTGTGTCTGGGGTGCCATTTGTGAATTAAAGACTAATCAGTTCTGTGAGATGAACGGTATATGATGTAACATTCACCACAAAATAATCAATGAAGTTTGAAATTGAACCCATTTTTCCTCCAACAGCTTCGACCTGTCCTTCAAGTCACTTGAGATATGAAGTGTTTGCTTTCAGCCCGTGGGATTCCGTCTATGGAAAAAATCAGTGTTCAGTAGACGGTGGATAAGATTAAGCTTCAGGGTCTTGATCAGATTGTTGCAGATTACTGATTGCAACCCTGCTGATTTTACTTCTGCCAAACTGGGTTGCTTCTGCTCAGTCATATCCTAACCGATGAAATTTAGCTTTGTTACTATCAGAACTAGGGTTCTGTTTGTGTTCCCAAGTACATGTTTGCTCTTTTTGTAATGTAATCTGGGCACTGTTGTAATCTTTGATAACTTATTCTGGATGAAAAATGTTAAAATCATGACTAATTAATGGTCACATTAATGTTCAGTGACATTACATTGGGTATAAATATTATACTCCGTAAATGTGTAGCTGTGTTCGATGAGTGTTTGTAATAATGTGCAAGTAATCAGCAAAAGTTTTTATTAGGGTGTGAGATTGGGAATCTAAGATTTGGGTAAGCTGTTATAATTTCAAAATGTTAAAGATATTGATGATCGAATGAATGAATTGATTTTATAAAATTGATTTTGGTTAAAATTAAACGTGTAAAGTAACTTATGTTTTGAACATTCAAAAAATAGAGGCTGATCAATAAATTTGAGGATAAAATAATCAATTTTGTCTATTCCAAAAGTGAAATCAAGCATACACTAATGTGCAGATAGACCACCCAATGAGATCAGTTATAACAAAATATTAATCATTATTGTTTTTAGTATTAGTAATAACTCTGCTGAACTTGTGTAATACCAGTATCACTGATATTTAAATGGCCATAACTTTATTGTGAATCATACGTTGTAAGTTAGATTATGAAAACTAATATTATGGTATATGGTGGTCATGAAAATTGATCAATCTGTTTAATTGACCAACTTTGTTATTTAACATCTCTTAGTAAATCAGGAAAACCTTTGTTGATATTTCAATAATAATAATTGTACAATAATACTCTTCAAAAAACACATTTTTCTGTAATATTAAGTTACATAAATGAACTTACAATAACTATCCAAATAAAAAATGAACTGCCTCAACTAGACTAGAACATTCCTACTATACTAACAATTTTCACATCTTGACAAGGTCATTAAGTCACATAAAACAAGATTAGCTGTGACTTCAAAACTCCCTAGAGGAAAAGGCAGCAATACCAAATTTCCTGCTCCATTCATTGCCTTGCTTTTATATTTGATCCGATAATAAAATATCAGTGAACCCGGACATGTTGATAATTAGAGGAAGACAGCCAAAAAGAATCATATTCAGTTCACAAGGATGACAATTCAACTTCCTGATTGCAAGGACGGTATACTACAAATGTGCTATCCATCGAGAAGGATCCAGTATTGAAACAAGTGATTCCAGTGTACTTAAAAGCTTTCTGGGGACTTCTGTCTCCTAAAACTATCTGCAATCACAACAGCAGAATCAGCCTCCGAACATTCTTTCCAGGGTGAGTCATGAAGATTAACAAGTGATATATACAAGATCATGTTACTGTCATGTCATCACATTATATACGGTTTTTCAAGATATTGAGATGTGAAATAAACAAATACTGTAGAATAGAAAGTGAAGATAAAAAAAGGGAAAAAGAAAAAATTCAAGTATCAACAGTACCGTGTGTGGAGTTGGATATAAATGAAGGGAATGGTCATAATTCCATGCGATGGGTTCTTTAGTTAGAGGGAATGGACAGAGATGACTCTGATGGGTTATGGTGGCAACAAGCTGCAATTTAAACACAACCAATGAATATATTTCTAAACCAAAAGGTAACAATTCTCAAACCAGAAAACACAGATAAGAGACAAATTACATGCTGAAAAGGATCAACAGTTTCTGTCTCAGAAGGTGGCATTAAACAAGAACGGCGCATTGTATACAGCTGATCCTGGCGGAAAAATACAATTTCTTGGGTATAGAATTTTACCCTGTAGCCAAACAAGTATGAGTTTGTAAGAACAATCAGAAACAAACAGTTTCTTTCCATAACAACTAGAAAATACAAATATATAGTCAATACTCAATAAAGATGTCCCGTGCGATCCTATTTAAATGTAATATTAACCTGCAGGGATTGCTTGAGAATATGGCATCGGGAATATACTTTTGGAGCTCCTCAACTAAATATTTAGGTAGAGGACACTTGGGAAGACCTGTCGAAGGAACTGAAAATACACGGAAAGTGATATATCACACGAGTGGATGAAAGTGGGAAGTGTAAGAACTTATCAATTTAATCAAATACCTGCATCACCAGGACCTGGAATAAAAAGAAATCGGCTGTTCTCTTTTAACCGTGGACGGGCAGCAATAATTTGCCCTAGCTTGCCAAATTGTGACCTGCATATCAAAGTGTCTTGATAATTGTTATCTTACACAACAATAAACTATTCTTCCTAAGCAATAAAAAAACTAATTGTTTGTTTGAACCATCACCTAATGTGATTTAGTGTGCAACAGTGTTTTCCAAGTTTCATACTTCTAAATGATTAGCAGAAATGATTCGTAAAATAGTGCAAGTGGAACTCACCTTAGGCTCGAATAAGAGTTAAATGCAAGACTACATGGTTGAGAACAGAAGTCTCCCATAAAAACAAATAAGGAAGGAACCACTTCCACACTCTCAAAACCATCAAGAACAGTCTCTATATTTCCTATAGCCTTCTCTACGGAGAAAAAACATCAATGTATCAAGTTACAACAAAGGAAGGGAATGAAAAAAATAAAAAACAAATTGGAATTTGAAATTACCTCTTCTTTGTCTATCCAAATATCAGATAATATGACAAACATGTCATTGACTGCTCTTTTCTCCATTTCTTCGAGCCTAATCTATTACATATATATATATATAAAGGATAATTAATTTCATGGAGTACGACACAATAAACATATTTGTGAATATTAAATAGTAAATTCGAGGAGGGGAGTAATAATGATACCGTTTCTTCTTTTGTAAAAGTACCACCACCAAAAAAGTCATGCCCTGCAAGCACTTGAAGTGATTTATCTCTGTCCTCTAATGGTGGAAACCCACATGTAAAAATCTACAGGAAAAGATGCACCAATTATGCACATATTGTAGTTAAAATGCATAAAGCCAGTAAAATGAGCCACATGCAAAAAATACGTACAACATAGCAATGCTTTGAACTTTGAAGTACAAAAACTATAATTTTACAGGTTTGATGCAGAAGAAAAAAACGAAATCAGAATTTTGTTTGATAAAAATTAGAGAAGTCATACAACTTGCAACTGTAGTGAAATTCATCATGGATTATAAATAAAAGCATAGGAATAAAATATCAGATTTATTGGTTTTACAAAAGTAAGAGAGCATGAAGCAGATATCACGAAGGATATGTTAACAAGTACCTTAAAAATACCCTCTGCGAGCATCTCGCCTTCGGCCACAACTATGGTGTTCTCTAAGAAGAATCCTGTAGTAATCTTGTATGGATAGTCAAAGAAACTAATGACCACAGACTCATGCTTACAAGAAACTTGAACTGTTATATGAATTATAGCATACACATTAATAAAAAATTATGAAAAGACAGAACAAATGTATTCTAATCATTCAATTAACTAGATTGTAGCATAACATGACATGCACTACCAAGATGCAAGCTAATCATACCCATCCCTGCCTACATAAATTTCAGGTAAAAAAAGAAATGCTAAAAGAGGTAATTATAATGACATTTAAAGGAGTACATTTAATTGGCTGAAGCGAGCATTGCTTTAATACTCGTTTATTATTGTTTTGTCCCCAACAAAAACTAAGTAATAAAACATCTAACAAGATTATGGAGTTCTTGCTACAAAATAAAATAATTTTTGTCAAAGCACAAAAGGATATAGCATCAGATAAATTGATTTCAACTGAAGCAGTAAGGTCTTCCAAATAAAAATGGCCATCCTCCAGCTGAGAAATTACTCCCATTACCCACCTTCTACCTTTTTGCCCAACCAGAGATTGAATAGGAGATATCTGACGAAAACAGCATAGCATAATATTACATAATAATCCTCCTCAAAAACACTAAACTGAATCTACACATAGAACATGCAGTTCTAAACATTTGGCAACATCATTTGTAGTTCAAAGGCAGTTGGATAATACAGCAGTAGTACCTCACAACTCCGGAATTGTGAAAGTTCAGACTCAAAAGCTGGCCTCGAAAAATCCTGGTGACGAGAAAGTCTCTGCGATAACAACAAAAACCTATCCCTGTACAGAGCGGATTTTGCTTGTGGGTCCCCATGTACAGGTAAGCTTCCTGACAGTCTGAAATAAAAACACAGTATAAACATGGTCCTAAGTTGACGCCATATGATAAACCAGTCCAAGTATGAATAGCCAACATAAATTTCCAACAAATAGCTTAACAATAGACGTGTTTTCTCACAAAATGTATAATGATAGTAATAGTAACTTGTCATGCTTTATACTTTTATTGATCCATAAGTGAAGTAGCATAATTGATAATACATATGATTTAATTGATATGAACCGACATTGTAAAGATTGTTTACAGTCAATTAATTATCATCATTAGATCATGTAAAGTCATACAAATGATTTGTTATTGGTTGACAAATTTTTCGACAGAAATCGCATCAAAATTAATTCATCACTAATACATAAAACAACTCTAATTGGGATTTCATCAAACTCTAATGCTAATTGAACCTAAAACCATTAAATTGCAATTAAACCTAAATCCATCAAAGCTAGTGGTATAAAAACTTAGGAAAATTACAAATCACTGCACTCGACATAGAAAATTATATGAACAATGAAGAACAAAAAATTACTATTTTTCTTTCATTTTTTATCATGGTAAATATTTTATTATGACTTCCTTGGTTCCTTTCAAAAGGTAGTTTGCCCTAAATAAAATTCAATTTCAAGAAAACTCTATTATACTTTTTTTTTTTTTTAATTTCACTTTCCCTAAGGATAAAAAACAAGTCAGATTCAAAATTCAATAACATTTACAAATCAATTTCACTAATATTCATCACCAAAAAATAAACCAAACATTTTATTTTACTTTTCCTAGAGTTTAAAATTAAGTAGGGTTCAAAATTCAATAACATTCACTAATCAATTGCAGGAATATTCATCACCAAAAAACAAAAAATCAAACAAAAAAACTCAATGAACCAAAAACCTACTGGTAGAAATTCCTTCTGATAGCATCATATTTATATCTAGGAACATCAAACACATTAATCACAGCAATGGCGGAAGAAGAAGATGAAGCGAAGATACTAGTAGTTTCTTTCTCTGCGTCGGCTTCCAGTAACAGATTCACCACTCGTTGCACCGGCTCCACATCAATTATAGTAGATTTCACTGCAATTTCGCAAATAGAGGGGAAAATTGTTTCAGCATCACAAAATTGAATCGAAAACCTAATATAACAAATTACATAGAGAGAGTGAGAGATTACGAGATCCGCTTTCGAGTTGATCGAGGACGATATCGATGGCTTCGTCTTGTTCGGCGGGTTCAAAGCGAGTAACGAAGGAGATAATCTCGTCGAGAGCTTCAATTTTGATATTGTATCCTCTAATTTTGCACTTCTTCTGGATTTTCTTTTTCATTGGAGCATTCATCTTTCTTTCTCTCTCTCTTGCGTTTGAGTCTTGGAGGTCAACTGATATGAAGGAAAAAGCGGGAAAATTCTGGAAAATTTCTCTTTTTTGAAGGAAACAGCGGGAAAATAAGGAATTGGGGGCTATGAAACCCGTTTTATACAATTCAGAATGAGCCCGTTTCACTCGATAATTGTGGGAAAAGAAAAGTTAATGGATTAGGATTGCTGCTTAAAAAAATGAAATTGATTAATCACAAAATAAATGACCGTAATTTTGACATTGAGTACTGTACAGTTCATATGAACAATTTTGACCATATTTTTTTTTGATTAATGTGTACATCTAAATATTAGTATATGAGATATTGTTTGATTTGTTTCGACTTCGACGAATATTTTCAAAATATATAATTTTTATAATTTTTAATAATAGATAATTAAATATATTAACGATTAAAGTTGTACATTGACAAATGTGACACTGGTCAAATATGTCATTTATTTTGAGATTGGGGGAGTAGAAATACTGTTTATTTTATATAAAAATGTTAAGGGTTAAATAATCTTTTGGTCTTTATAAGTACGTGAAATTGTTATTTTAGTCTCTGTATTGTTTTTTGTTGCAAATATACCTTTGAATATACGGGTCGGAATTAAAAGGCCCAGTTAGTATTAACCTATCTTCTTTCACGAACACCGATTGTCTTTCTCCGGCAAAACTAGTAGCAACTTGTCTCTAACTACAAATCTTTTCACCTCTATTCCATCACTACCGGTGGCGCACCGCCGCAGCACCTCCGCTGCAACGGTGATCTCCAATCTCCAGTTCTCCATTTCTAACATTCGAGTCGGACATTCAAATAGTCGGAGTCGTCCCTAAACTCTAACAATACCAAGGTTTGACCAATTGTCCAATTCTAATCAAGTGATAAAATTAATAGAATAAACTTATTTGAAATTAAAATTGAAATTCAATTAGAAATTAGAATATAACGGGTCTCTTAAGTTACAATACACACCTAAAATCCTAGAAGAAAAAAAATATAGCTATCCACAGTAAATGCTAAAATCAAGGTTTGATACAACACATTAGAAGAATTAAGGGCCTGTTTGTTTCAGCTTTAAAAAAAATGGATTTTTTTTAAAAAAAATTTAGAGATTTTTTTGTAGAGATTTTGAAGAAAATCTAAAGCTATTTGCCGTTTGTTTATAATTATAAAAATCTATTTTTTTAAGATGGTGAGGGATGATGAGTGATAAAAAAAATAGATTTTGATAAAAGCTATTGAAAATAGATTTTCATTTTGATGAAAAAAATGATTTTTTTACTAAAATGATTTTTGAAAAATCTAAAGCAAACACAAGTAGGATAAAAAAAATAGATTTTTTTATGAAAAAAATAGATTTTTTTGCAAAAAAATCTGAAACAAACGGGCCCTAAATTGGATATAAGAACGAGTCTTTCTAAAGTTTATAGTAAGATTTTAGTAAAATTATTTAAATTTTAGTATAAATGTTGCTTTTCATACTATTTAAAACACAATTATTTATAAAGTTATTATAATATTATTTTGTTTCATATTTTAATAATTCATAATAAAGTCAACTTGATGGAATATTATAATTTTAGGAAAGATTTATTAATTTTAATTTTGAAAATAGTAGAAGATGAAGACTTTTTTACTAAGAAGAATATGAGGCATTTTTATATTTAATTTTTTTTTTTGGAGGTCTAAGGCGATTGTCATGTTGCCATTATTCTTGGGTCGTCCTAAATAGAATAGAAATAATTCATTGAAATTAATAGCAAGAAATAATCCTAAAATGAAGAAAAACTCTTGCTCCAAAGCTTCAATCTGCATTCCAAAACTAAATAGCATTTTCTTATATTTAGAAAAATCCTGAAATTAATTGCATTTTCTTATATTTAGGACTAGAAGAATACTAAATCTTGCATATTAGAAAAAAAAATAAACCATAAAAATATAAAACAATAACACTTGAAAATTGATAGTTTTGTCAAACAAAGATAGATTGTTTTAAAAAAAATGGAACAAAGAGGATATTATTTAATTTGTTGTTCACATGTTAATTCAGACTATAAAAAATTAACATAATTTTATTCATAATCCAATTAATTCCTATGCACTTTTTAAGTTCAATAATAATTAAAAAAGTAAATTTTGCAAAAGTAGTATAAGGATAGAAGTGGAAATACGACATAGAAAATTGCAATTGACTCAAGTGTTTTAGGATAAATTGATTTTGCAAATGGCTCAATCTTTTTGGACGGAGGGAGTATTAAATAAAATGCAATTCTAATAATTATTACAAAACATTACTCCTTATAATTTTTTTTTTCCTTTTTAGATACATGAATTCAACATATCTAAAAAATATTAGATTATAATTTGGAATCCTTTTGATAAAAAAAGATTAAATAATTTGAAAGAAGTAGAATAAAACACACGTATTTATAAAACACGCGTAGAATAATTGTGGACATGTCACCTCAACATCAGTAAATAGTTTTAACCATAGTTGGACAAAAAATGAGGTACAATTGTACAAGTGTAAGCGTTTAAAATGACTGAAAAAACCAATTTATTACAAACAAACAAAAATTTCAAAGAACAAACTTGTCATCATAAACATCTAACATTTTTCTTTTTTTCTAACTTAATAACCCCATTATGTATTTGACCTAATTTCATTGTAAGGTTCCAATACAACTTCAACGCTAATATAACCTTCTACTTCTACCTATTTAAAAATTTCTAAGAACAAACTTGTCATAAACATCTGACTTAATAACCCCATTATGTATTTGACCTAAATTCATTGTAAGGTTCCAATACAACTCCAACGCTAATATAACCTTCTACCTATTTAAAAAGAGTCATCCTTGGATGCAAATTCGTCAACAAGTATTTATATTGTATTATCTTTAAAATATCATTCTCAATTGATATTAATACTGATTTATTAATTATTTTTTGTAACATGTTAGACCGTAAAAAAGACTTTAACAACTTCAAATTTCAAAAACTTTTTGTAAGAAGCAATTATCACAAGTAGGTCGACCCTAAGTAGGTGCAACCTAGGTCACGGCACATGGTCTCAAAATTTTCCATGGCCTAATTTTTCATAATTTTATTCTCTTATTTCTATTCATACAACCCCTCAATTGTTATTTGTACCCTTAGATTTGAGATGAGATTTTGACATTGAGGGCCTTTATTTGAGGGACCCAATCTGTTGGATATGCCTTAAAATCTCGGTCACAAGAAGTCAGAAAATCCTGAAGAAGTCTGTCAGTTGCGCCGCGCGCAGGACAGGTGGCGCTGCGCGCCAGGAAACCACTGGAAAATGTGGTTTGGTTCTGTCGATGGCGCTGGACGCGGACGCGTGATTTTTGGAGATTTCTTTGGAAAATATATTTTCTTGGAGGATACTTTGACTTGGATTTGTTTTGTTTTAAAATAGATTGTGTTTGTTTTTAAATAGGATATATTTAAAAACAATATGAGATTTGGTTTTATTTTAAAATATTGTCTTTTAAAATAAGTAGGCATATATTTTTTCTATAAATAGGGATTTTCTTATTCATAGAAAAATTGGGAGAGCGACAAGATGTAGAGAGTCGGGGTTTGCCACCAAAAAAGGCTAGGGTTTTGAATCCTAGGGAAAACTACTTTTGGGATCATCTTGTGGGACACCTTGGGTAGACTAGGTCAAATTGAGTCTCTTGGCCACGGGAAGAGATTCGGGTTTTGGGTAGAATTAGGGATTGTTAATTCCTTATACCCAATTGGGAACTCTTGTAAAGTGGTGACTATTTGATTCTAGTAAAACGGGAAGGTGCTCTCTCCCCCAGAGTAGGTTATTCCGAACTGGGTAAACAAATTGATTATGTGTTCTTTTCTTCTTATCATGTTTATTGTTTGAATTATTGCATCATCGTCTCTATCATATCCTTATATTTGGTTGTTTGTTATGCTTGCCCCACACATCAGTTTCTTATTGGTGCGAGTTATGTCGAATTCGCAACAATTTGCGCCCACCGTAGGGCAAGGGGATCATTTGATTCAAGTACCATGGGTTTGAAGGAGGACATTGAGAGGTTCACCGGGAGTAACGACTACGGGTTGTGGAAGGTGAAGATGAGGGCGGTCTTAATTCAAGGCAAGGGTTGAGGCGTTGAAGGGAGAAGCACGATTGGAGAGGTCTTGCTTATTACAAGGGGATGGTTGGTGTACTTTGGTGGAATCTCAGTTTGAGGTGGAGTCTTTCAATAGTGGGAGATAGTCAACATTGACTCTCAGGTATCTAATCGGAGATAGGGAGGAGAGTGGTTGTGTTGAGCCAAAGGGGAACCATGGAGACCTTGTGGGATACGTTTCAATTGTGGCTGAAGAAGTGCAAGACCTTGAGAGGATCTTCAGAGAGGCAATTGAAAGCAACCTTGATCAAACTTGGGAACTTGTAGGACTGTTGGAGGTAGTCGGGTGCAAGGGGAGTTTGATGTTGCAGCTTGTGGAACCGCCTAAAATTCCAAGGTGGGTTTAGAGCCAAGCAATACTTCGAGAGTATGGAAGGCTTTCTGGGGGTCGAAGGGTGGTGAGGCTTGTAGGGCTGTCCTATAATTCGTGGATAGTCGGAGGCAAGCAATACTTCAGAAGGACGGACAAGTTCAATTCGGGGGCTGAAGGGGTACGGTGGAGCTTGTTGAGCTATCTAAACGTCGGTGATAGCGGGGCACAAGCGTTTCTTCGATAGTACGGAACTGAACACTCCGCGGGTCGAAGAGGGAGGCGATGAATCTTGTGGCTACCAAAAAACCTATGGTAGTGGGATGCAATATCTTCATGAGAGCGGAAGGCATTCCGAGGGATGAAGGGAATGGGGTAATGCTTGCGGGAACCAAGTGGAGGCTAACACCTAGGTCATGGTCTTGGCCGGGGATCTTGGATGAAGATTCAAGATGGAGAGAGTAGCGCGGTGGGGGAGAATTGTTGGATATGCCTTAAAATCTCGGTCACAAGAAGTCAGAAAATCCTGAAGAAGTCTGTCAGCTGTGCCGCGCGCATGACAGGTGGCGCCGCGCGCCAGGAAGCCACTGTAAAGTGTGGTTTGGTTCTGTCGATGGCGCGGGCGCGTGATTTTTGGAGATTTCTTTGGAAAATATATTTTCTTGGAGGATACTCTGACTTGAATTTGTTTTGTTTTAAAATAGATTGTGTTTTTTTTTTAAATAGGATATATTTAAAAACAATATGAGATTTGGTTTTATTTTTGAAGATTATTTTTTAAAATAAGTAGGCATATATTTTTCTATAAATAGGGATTGTCTTATTCATAGAAAAGCTGGGAGAGCGACAAGATGTAGAGAGTCGGGGTTTGCACCACAAAAGACTATTTGATTCTAGTAGAACAGAGAGGTGTTCTCTCCCCCAGAGTAGGTTATTCCGAACTGGGTAAACAAATTGATTGTGTATTCTTTTCTTCTTGCCGTGTTTATTGTTTGAATTATTGCATCATCGTTTCTATCCTGTCCTTATATTTGGTTGCTTGTTACGCTTGCCCCACACATCAGTTTTGAAATTCCTGGCACGCGTGTTACGATGCTAAGCACGATGCTATAGCTTCTTGGTCCTCAAAACGTGATGCTACACACGATGCTATAGCATCCTGCTGCGCTGGTAACTTAATATAAATAAACCAAATAACAGAAAGCAAGTAAAAGACACTTGGTGTTTGTTAACCCAGTTCGGCGCTCAAAGCAAGCCCTAGTCTGGGGGATACCAATCCAGGAAGATGTCCAATAAGCAATAGCCCTAGACTGATGACACTAACTCTCAAGTTATGCCCTTTCCATCTAGCAACTCCCCTATTGTCTATAACCTAGGGTCCTAGCCTAGATCTGAGATATACCTGATCTCACTTCCTTGCAACCTTACAAACAGCAAGGATTTTTAACACACACAAGAAAAGTTTTGGAGACACACTCCTAAAAACTAACACTCGTACCTAAAGGCTTAGAGTGCACACAACACACATAACCCTAACTCCATACTTCAAAGCTTAGGAGAGGATCACAAGTTACAACTCAATAGAAACACGTCCTTAGCTTGTATCAAGGTGACACAAGGAAGGCTCACAAATAACACACGCAAAACCTAAGCACTAGACTCAATAACAACGGCGTGAACAACAACCTCAAATTAGGTTTTGCACTACATATATATACTCCAGCAAAGTCCTTGATTCTGAAACAATTAAGACCTTGATTCTTCTTGACTCAAGCCTTTGACCACATTAATTAAAAAGGATTCTTTCCTAAAATAATCTTCAAGAATATTCTTCATTAATTAGTCAAGTCAAGGATCTGAAGTAATAAATGATGATCCTCAATAAAGTCCAAACACAAACGCGCCATGCAAGATTCATGAAAGAGAAAACATAAATCATTCCATAAATAGAACGCGCGCCTTCAGAGTACACGATGACGAACACGATGTTGGAGCATCTTGCATAGCATCCTGATCACCAAAAATGCAGCCAATACGAAGGACTCAACAAACTCCCCCTTTGGCAAATTTTTGGCTAAAACAAATAAGGACCATACAGATACTTAAATAGATACTTCAACTACACATCTTTTTCTCAACATAAACACATAAGCATAAAGATCTGTAGAGACTATTCTTCAAAGTAGATTCCATACTACATCTCCATGGAGACCAACAGACAAGAATATATGTGTATCTTTTAAGAACATCAGAGAGGCATGCAACAGCGGAACATAAAAACAACTTAGCCTTAGATGGTCAGAACAATCAAAAGTAACAGGATGCTGTTTCATACTACATCTCCCCCTGCACATATGCATAGGATGTTGGAGCATCTTATCCAACATCTCCCCCTGCAGATCACATCACATTTTTCTAGGGTACTCATGCACACACACATCAGACATCAGATCACACAAGGCCACGCAAATACATACTACACTCAATATCAATACCATATTATACTCCCCCTTTTTGCCACAAATTTGACAAATTTAGCAGTACAGACATATGAGGTTCAGGAGCTTATTACAAAACAGGAATTAGGGGTGTCAGAGTCTCAGCCCATTAATCAGAACAGTAACAAAAACATCAAAATATCAAAAGAAAGAGAACAAAAGTAACAAAAAGTAGCTAATCGGCTCCACAAGCAGACAGTCTTCACTCAGAAGTGCTGGAATCAGTCACCTCCAGCTCCTCTGTGTCACCACCAGCATCTTCATTCTCTTCTGCATCAGATGCTGCAGCATCCTGCTCAGCATCATTACCAACTGCAGTACCAGAACTAGGACCTGCTTCCTCAGCTTCTTCTTTCTTCAGGGCAGATATAACAAGCTCAAGCCCTTTCTTTTGCTCATCCAGAGCTTGCACAGTTGCTTCCAAAGAGGCAATCATTTCCTTCCTACTCAGAGTTGGAGGAGGATCTTGCCTAGGTACAGACTTCTTAATCATGGGCCCTGCTATATCTGCAGCATGGGTCCCTTCAAACAGCCTAAAATGTAGAGACAGAGGTGGTTCTCTTTTGAGAGGTTCATCAGTAGCTTTCAGAATACCAGGGTGTTGATCAAGAATAATTCCACAGATGAGACTAGGAAAAGCTATAGGCATCTTGATTGCCCAAGACTTGCCATGAGCCATGGTTTGCTCAAAAAATGTAAGCTCCATAATCAGCAACAGTGCCAGTACCAATAGAGTATATGAATCTAGCTAGACCAGTGGCAATATGAGATGTATGGGTTGTAGGAACCCAGTTCAAAGACCCTATTCTGTTCAGAACAGCATACTTCACAGACAGCATACAAGAGGGTACTTTACCTTTAGATGGCCACACCTTGACCTGATTGGCTGTGATGGTTCTGCACACTTCATTGTTGGTAACATCAATAGCAGTGTAATCCTCTTCTTGCCTACCCAGATATTTGTTGATGATTTTTGGGGAGAACTCCACACACTTGTTTCTAACCCAGACCTTTTGATATTCAGTGCTGAGAGGATTGTCACAGTCCTCAGCAATGTTGACCACAAACTCCTTTACAAGCTTGGCATAGCAGGTGCTCATGCCACTGACAGTTCTCATCAGCCCAGCATCTTCCAACAGTTCAACCACCTCCTTCCAAGCCAAAGTCTCATCAGACAACTCTCTTTCCAGCCCTATCCTTCTTGCAAACACAAATTTCCACTTCTTGGCACTGTCCACAAAGTGGAAGGAAACATCATCTATGGGGACATCAGGAACATTGGTTGGCACGAGTTTTCTGCCAACTCTCTTCTGAGATGCTGTGATGCTAGGAGCATCATGTTCAGCATCATCATCATCAGACACATCAGTAATAACCTTCTTCCTTTTCAAGGACCTTTTCTGAGGAGAAGGTGTAATGATAGGAGCATCATGCTCAGCTTCATACTCAGAGTCACTCACATTCTTTCTTTTAGAAGCCTTCTTCTTTGGTTGAACAGGAATCTCAACCTTGCTAGAGCTTCTACTGGGCCCCACAAGTTTCTTCTTAGGTGACTTTGTGGCCACACCCTTTTTCTTCTTCACAGACTTAGGTGTCTCCTTTACCACCTCAGTTTCTTTACCTTTTCTTTCCCTGAGACGCCTACCAATGCCAGTCTTGCCTGCAAGAGAAGACCCAACAGACTTGATCACAACCACTTCTTCTTCCTCACTTGCTTCCACATCAGCAGTATTCAGATCTGCACCTTGGTCAGGCTCAGCATCAGATGCTAAAGCATCTTCAACAACATCCTTGTCAGCTTCTTCTTGTACCTGAGATGCTGAAGCATCAGGAGCAGCATCCTCTTGAGAGATGCTATTAGCCAAGGATTGTAGCACATCACCAACAATATGGTCTTCCTCATTGAGTTCATCTTCTTGTGGAACGTTAGGAGCAGGGGATTGTGTCTTCTCAGTTTCCAACTCAGTTTCCCCCTTTTCAGCATTAGGGATTTGAACAGTATCAGGCTCGATCTGCTCACTACGAGTGGGTGCTGTAACAACAGATGGAACAACCAACTCCTCAGAGCCCTGATTGGCCAAAAGAAAAGCTTGCATGTCGAAATCGGAGTTGTAACGAGATTTGGATTTCTTCACCCTTGGTTTCTTACTCCCCGTGGATTTGCCTTTCTTCGATGACTTGGGTTTAGAGGAAGAGCTTTTGTTAAGGACAGAGGCAACAGAAGGATGAATGGTGGTGAGGGGAACAGCATTGGTGATGAAATCGGGCTGTTGATCATGGAGTGGAGATTGTGCAGGAGAGGCGACGGTGAGAGAGTTAACAGGGGAAGACATTGTGACGGCAAGAATGAGAAAGTAGGATTGGGAGTGAGAGAGTTGTGAGGGTTGAATGGAGAGATTTGATGGAGAGGTGGAGAAGTTATAGTGTAGAGTGAAATAAAAAGGGAAAGAATCAAAGGTTATAGATTTGAAACAAAAATAACCAACTAGGTGTAGTGGCGTGTTTAAGGAGGAAATTAGGCCATGATTGCCTTGATTAACGTGCAGCCTCTGAAGAAGGCAAATAACTACTGCACGCGCCACTAACGGTAACTGCTATAACTCCTCATGGAGGCAAATTCCTAACTTGCCCCTCAGCTTCTCAAACTGCACAGCATCAAGAGCTTTTGTAAAAATGTCTGCCACTTGCTCTTTTGTGCCAACATGCTCCAAAGTAACAATTTTGCTCTCAACAAGATCTCTTATGAAGTGATGGCGAATATCAATATGTTTAGTCTTGCTATGTTGAACAGGATTTTTTGAGATGTTTATAGCACTCATGTTGTCACAATACAATGTCATAGCATCTTGTACAACATCATACTCAGTCAGCATCTGCTTCATCCAAACAAGTTGTGAGCAACTGCTACCAGCAGCTATGTACTCAGCCTCTGCTGTAGATAAGGCCACACAGTTTTGCTTCTTACTAAACCAAGAAATTAGGTTATTTCCTAAGAAGAAACAACCACCTGAAGTGCTTTTTCTGTCATCAGCACTCCCAGCCCAATCAGCATCACAAAACCCAAAAAGCTTAGAATCTTCAGAGTGAGAGTACATTATTCCATATTCACTAGTTCCATTCACATACTTCACAATTCTTTTGACTTGAGTCAAATGGCTCACCTTAGGATCAGATTGATATCTGGCACAAACCCCAACAGCATAGGTGATATCAGGCCTACTTGCAGTCAAGTATAGCAGGCTTCCAATCATGCTTCTATATAAGCTTTGATCTACACTTATTCCTTTTTCATCTTTAGTGAGCTTCAGATGAGTTGGTGCTGGTGTTCTCTTGGATGTGGCACTTTCCATACCAAACTTTTTGACAATATTTCTTGTATACTTACTCTGAGAGATAAATATAGTATCATCCATTTGCTTGATTTGCAGCCCAAGAAAATATGTCAATTCCCCAACAAGACTCATTTCGAACTCTGATTGCATCTGCTTGACAAAATGCTGTACCATCTTGTCTGACATCCCACCAAAAACAATATCATCAACATAAATTTGAGCTATGATGAATTCACCTTTTTCTTGCTTAACAAACAAAGTTTTGTCTGAGGCTCCCTTCCTGTAGCCTTGATCTTCTAAGAACTGAGTTAATCTTTCATACCAAGCCCTGGGTGCTTGCTTCAAGCCATACAAAGCTTTCTTCAATTTGTAGACATGGTTTGGATGCTCAGGATCAACAAAGCCTTTTGGTTGTTCAACATACACTTCTTCCTGTAGGTACCCATTCAGAAAGGCACTTTTTACATCCATTTGGTAGAGCTTGAACTTGAGGATGCAAGCAACTCCCAAGAGAAGTCTGATGGATTCTAACCTTGCCACAGGTGCAAAGGTCTCTTCAAAGTCTAATCCCTCAACTTGAGTATATCCTTGTGCCACAAGCCTTGCTTTGGTACCAATCACATTCACATCTTTTGGTCTTGGGACCAAATCCCACACTTCACTTCTTTTGAACTGATTCAACTCTTCCTGCATAGCCTCTATCCATGCACTATCAGATAAAGCTTCCTTGACATTTCTGGGTTCAAATAGTGACACAAAACAAGAGTTTGAAACCACATCATTTGTCCTTCTAGTGGTTATCCCTTGTTCTGGGTTGCCTATGATCAACTCTGTGGGATGGTTCTTCTGTACACGTACTGAAGGTCCTTTCTTTTGAGCTTGATCTCCAGAATCTGTGGCATTAATCTCTTCTTCAATCTCTTCATCAAACTGACCTTCAACTGGATGTTCAGATGCTGTAGCATCTTGTTCAGCATCATGTACAACAGGAGTACCCTGGTATTTATCAACAGTTTCTTCCAGAGTAGAGTCTTGGATTACAACATTTATGGATTCCATCATTACCTGAGTCTTGGAATTAAATACTCTGTAGGCTCTGCTGTTTGGAGAATATCCTAGAAAAATCCCTTCATGGCTCTTTGGATCAAGTTTCCTCCTAGGTTCTCTATCAGCCAGAATGTAACACTTGCTTCCAAATACATGGAAATGTTTTACAGTTGGTTTCCTATCTTTCCATAGTTCATACAGAGTAGATGTGGTACCTTTTCTCAAAGTGACCCTGTTGTGAATGTAGCAGGCAGTGTTCATAGCTTCAGCCCAAAAATAGTAGGGGACATTCTTGGCATGAAGCATGACTCTTGCTGACTCTTGAATAGTTCTGTTCTTCCTTTCAACTATCCCATTTTGCTGTGGAGTGGTAGCTGAGGAGTACTCGTGTTTGATTCCTTCAGAGGCACAGAATTCATCAAACCTAGAGTTCTCAAACTCCTTTCCATGGTCTGTCCTGATCTTTACCACACTACTTGCCTTTTCCCTTTGAACTTGCAGACATAGCTCCTTGAATGCTTCAAAGGTATCTGATTTTTCCCTTATGAAATCTATCCAGGTATACCTTGAGTAATCATCTACCATAACAAATGCATACCTTTTTCCTCCAAGACTTTCAACTTGCATGGGACCCATGAGATCCATGTGAAGTAGCTCAAGAACCTTGGTGGTTGTATGATGCTCTAGCATTGGATGTGACATCCTGACTTGCTTACCAATCTGACACTCTCCACACTTGTTCCCTTCTGTGATCTTCAGTTTGGGCAAGCCTCTAATGGCTTCTGATGTAATAACTTTCTTCATCCCCTTTAAGTGTAGATGGCCTAATCTCTGGTGCCACAGTCTCACTTCATCTGTAGTTGTACTGAGACAGGTGGTGTTCAGATCTTCCTCATGAGGTATCCAGAGGTAGCAATTATCCTTGGACCTGGTTCCTTTCATCAACAATTGATTCTCTTCATTGTTCACAGTACACTCAGTCTTGGTGAAATTAACCTTCAACCCTTGGTCACACAATTGACTGATACTTATTAGGTTTGCTGTGAGTCCCTTTACTAACAGAACATTCTCCAAATTAGGCAGTCCATGTTTCACTAAATTTCCAATTCCAAGAATTTCTCCCTTAGCACCATCTCCAAAGGTAACAAAACTGGTTTTGTATGGCTTTAGGTTTCTGAGAAACTTTTCTTCACCAGTCATGTGCCTGGAGCACCCACTGTCAAAATACCAATCTTCCCTTGATGATGCTCTCAAGGAGGTATGTGCAATCAAACCTACATTTTCTGTCTTAGTCCTCCACTCCTTCTTCACAGGGACTTCTTGTTTCACATCTTCCTTTGTTTCATTAGCTTCAGGTTGCTGAACAGGGTAACCATGAAGTCTGTAGCAAAATGGCCTGATGTGACCTCTTCTTCCGCAGTAATGACAAACCCACCTTCTGTATGTTCTTTGGATTTTGGGCCTTTGATGACCTTTTGGGTTGGATTCCAAAGCAAACTTGGGAACAGGATAGGTTTTGGAATGCTGTGCAGGATGCTTTAGCATCGTGGCACCAGTGCAAGGGTCAAAGACATCTTCAGCAGATTTAAATTTTGTCTCAAGATTCTGTTGATATTTGTTCAAATGAGAGTAATTGTAACCTACTGCTTTAGCCTTACCATTTGGTAAACCTTCAAGAATTTCCTCTAGAATATTTGTTCCAGAGCTTAATTGACCCACACGTTTCTTCAAGTCCTCCATTTGAGCATTTGCAAGGGCAGCTTCTTCTTGAGCTTCAGAGGCCTTCTCAGTTTGAGCCTTTACTTCTGATTGAAGCAGATTGATTGTCTTTTTCTGCTTCTCAAGAATTCTACACATTTCTTCAAATCTTGACAGTAGCTCCTTGTAAGTGCTTGCCAGTTCTTCATAGGCCACATCTCCTTCTTCCTCAGTATCACTGTCTGGAGTACAAATTCCAGTTAGTGCAGTTACATGCTTAGCTGATTCATGCTCATCTTCTGAATCTTCATCTGACCAAGAAACATTCAAACCCTTTTTCTGTCTTTTCTGATA
This sequence comes from Trifolium fragiferum, assembly GCA_954870985.1. Lineage (NCBI taxonomy): Eukaryota > Viridiplantae > Streptophyta > Magnoliopsida > Fabales > Fabaceae > Trifolium > Trifolium fragiferum. Next base: position 53,705,565 of record OX940789.1, read on the forward strand.
GGTTCCACATTCTGTTCTTATGTGACCATACCCTTCACACTCATGGCATTGAACACCCTTGCTTTGGCTGTTCTTTTCTTCAGGTTTGAATTTCTTGAAATTGCTCTGTTGTTTGTTGATGTCGGGTCGGATGCCAGGAGCATTCTGACGATTTCTGCGATCAACTCTCTTCAGTACTTTGTTGAATTGTCTGCCAAGCATGGCTATAGCATCAGCAATGCTTTCTTCTTCCTCATCTTCATCTTGATCATTGTTATCATCAGCATTAGAGACAAATGCAATGCTCTTGGTCTTCTTCTCACCACGCTCATCAAGAACAGTCTCAAAGGTTTGAAGTGAGCCAACCAATTCATGCATCTTCATAGTTGAAATGTCATGTGCTTCCTCAATGGCTGTCACCTTCATGTCAAATCTCTTGGGAAGGGATCTGAGTAGTTTTCTTGACAATTTCTCATCAGATACTTTTTCTCCCAAGGCTTCAAAAGAGTTTGCAATATCCAAGAGTGTCATATGAAAATCTTGAATGCTCTCATCATCTTTCATCTTGAGAGTTTCAAACCTAGATGTGAGATGTTGAATTTTGGATTGCTTTACCTTTGTGGTACCTTCATAGCAAGTCTTCAATATCTCCCATGCTTCCTTAGCTGACACACAGTTCTTGATCAACTTGAAGACATTTGCATCAACCCCATTGAATAAAGCATAAATGGCTTTGTTATTGTAAAGAGCTGCAGCCTCTTCCTCTGTAGTCCACTCAACCTCTGGTTTCTTCACTCCTGTTGAGGTTCCTTCCTTGCTAGCAACAGTGGGATGTTCCCATCCAGTCAAAACAGCTTTCCAAACTTTGCTATCAATGGATCTTAAAAATGCGGTCATTTTGGATTTCCAGTGATCATAGTTGTTTGATCCATTGAGCAATGGTGGTCTATTCATGTATCCTCCTTCCTTCTCCATAATGCCAGAAATATTAGGTCCTGGATCTCACCCTAGAAACAGGCAGGGTGCCTGCTCTGATGCCAATTGAAATTCCTGGCACGCGTGTTACGATGCTAAGCACGATGCTATAGCTTCTTGGTCCTCAAAACGTGATGCTACACACGATGCTATAGCATCCTGCTGCGCTGGTAACTTAATATAAATAAACCAAATAACAGAAAGCAAGTAAAAGACACTTGGTGTTTGTTAACCTAGTTCGGCGCTCAAAGCAAGCCCTAGTCTGGGGGATACCAATCCAGGAAGATGTCCAATAAGCAATAGCCCTAGACTGATGACACTAACTCTCAAGTTATGCCCTTTTCATCTAGCAACTCCCCTATTGTCTATAACCTAGGGTCCTAGCCTAGATCTGAGATATATCTGATCTCACTTCCTTGCAACCTTACAAACAGCAAGGATTTTTAACACACACAAGAAAAGTTTTGGAGACACACTCCTAAAAACTAACACTCGTACCTAAAGGCTTAGAGTGCACACAACACACATAACCCTAACTCCATACTTCAAAGCTTAGGAGAGGATCACAAGTTACAACTCAATAGAAACACGTCCTTAGCTTGTATCAAGGTGACACAAGGAAGGCTCACAAATAACACACGCAAAACCTAAGCACTAGACTCAATAACAACGGCGTGAACAACAACCTCAAATTAGGTTTTGCACTACATATATATACTCCAGCAAAGTCCTTGATTCTGAAACAATTAAGACCTTGATTCTTCTTGACTCAAGCCTTTGACCACATTAATTAAAAAGGATTCTTTCCTAAAATAATCTTCAAGAATATTCTTCATTAATTAGTCAAGTCAAGGATCTGAAGTAATAAATGATGATCCTCAATAAAGTCCAAACACAAACGCGCCATGCAAGATTCATGAAAGAGAAAACATAAATCATTCCATAAATAGAACGCGCGCCTTCAGAGTACACGATGACGAACACGATGTTGGAGCATCTTGCATAGCATCCTGATCACCAAAAATGCAGCCAATACGAAGGACTCAACAAGTTTCTTATTGGTGTGAGTTGTGTCGAATTCGCAACACAATCAACTTTAGGATTCCAACATCGTGCACACATTACACAAAGTTGCTCATTTGATCCAACTTGCACATTTCACTCAACTCACAATTAGGGATGTTACCGGGACATGAATTGAGCAGAGAATATTTTTTTGCTCCATTTTCCACCATAAAAAATATTTCTCACCCCTATTCTCCGTTTGGAGGAGTATTACTTTCACATCCCCATAAATCTCCCGAGTTTCTGCAAGGATTTATCAACATTAAAAAAATTCAAATTTCTATTATTTTAAACCAAAGTTGTTATAAAAAAATAATATTAATGTTTAATCATAAATCAAATAAAAAATTAAGAACTATTGTGAATCTTTTGACAACAATAAAAATCACATACAAACAAAATTTATGCACATATTATATGAAAATATAAATAAATATATTACATAAAATACTTGAATATACATACATAGATATTATTTTAATAAATTATTTGGGGTGCATGAAAATATATATATTTGGGGATGGAGTATCTGCAAGACGAGGGATAAAATCTCGTCCTCATCCCCAAATCTCTCGGGAAAACTGTCTCCCCTGTCCCCATCCCAAAACCTCGGGAAAACATTCTCCCTTGTTCCCATCACAGCAAGGATAAATTTCTCATATTCGAATATAATTGAATCCTCAAACGGAGCAATCTCCAAAGGAAAACTACCGTCACCGAAAAACAAAAAGCCACAACCCACATAAAAAACCCTACTACTCTCACATTCAGGGCTACTTTATCAATTTTGATCATGTCAAGTTCCAATCGCAATATCTAATTGATTCAACCTACTTTCTCAATTCTCAACCTTCCAAATTTCAATCCAATTGCTTGTCCCTTTCGAGCACTGCCGCTTCTGTTAATAGTAATTGCTCCCATTTGCTTTAACTATCTGACTTGTTAGTTGATTTTGAGCTCTGTATATTCACGCTAGCTGAATTTAATCCAATTGTCCAAGAACATTTTAAACGCATTACAAATGACAATGTTCACTTTCTTGGCCATAACATACAAGTTAATATTTTTCTTGCTTCTGCAATTAAAATTGAAATCATCAAAATAATCGAACAATCAAAATATTTCTCGGTGATGCTTGGTTGTATTCCTGATGTTAGTCACCAAGAACAAATGCCTTTCATGATAAGATATGTAGATGTTTTCTTCAAATTCTATTAGCATTGATGAATCTTTTTGGACTTTTGAATGTGAATGATGCGATTGGCCAAAAGTTTTTTGATATTTTATAAAATTTTGATCATGGCATATTTAATGTGTGATGGTTATGATAATAGGTCATATATGAAAGGAAAACATCAAGGTGTACAAAAGAAATTTTTAGGCATAAATCCAATAGGCTTTTATACTCTTTGTGATAGTCATAGTCTTAATTTAACATTGTGCGATATGTTAACTCTTGTATTAAAGTTAAATATTTTTTTAGAGTTGTTCAACGCATTTACACAATTTTTTTAATCAATTCTACTAATAGTTGACTATTATGAAAAAAAATATGTAAAAAGGTCGGCTCCAAAATCACTATTATCCCCTTGTTTGAGAGTCGTGTAAAGAATATCAAACTATAAGATTTCAAATGTTAGATTTTTAAGAAGCTTTACCTGAAATGTTGAGATCGTTTTCCAACACTTCAAATAAAACTTCTCTAAAATCCGACATTTGAGATTTTATGGCTTTGACACTATCTACATGACTCATTCTATGAGTAGATAACAATAATTTTGTAGTCAACGTTTTTACATAATCATCCATAATTTGTCATCTCTTAATATAATTGACAAAAATTGTATAAATTAGTCAAAGAAATATAAAAGACACTCGAATTTATATCTAAAAATATCTTTTTATACACTTTAATGTTTTCATTTCATATTTGACCCATTATCATAATCTTGTCCTCAGACATCAAATAGGTCAAGATAAAAATTTCTCATTTCATTTTGTAAAACATCCAAAAACCTTTGCTAGTTGTATCTTTCACATTAAAAAATCCTAAAAAATTCTCAAAAGAAAAATCCTAAAAAAGATTCCTCAATGCTAATAAAATTTGAAGAAACATCTACACATCTTATCATCAAAGACATTTGCTCTTGGTAACTAACATCAAGAGTACAAATATCATTGAAAAATATTTTGCTTGTTTGATTTTTCCAATGATTTCATTTTTAATTGTAGAAACAAGCAAAATATTATCTCGTTTTGAAGGTTATGCCAAAGAAAGTACCATGAACATTATTATTTGCCAAAGAAAGTGACCATGAACATTATTATTTGTAATACGTCAAATATATTCTTGAACAATTGGGTCAAATAATCCAAGTATTGACTAATTTCTATTAGCAAATTATAGGAGCATCCACAATGGAGCTACTCATTTTTTAGTACTTATACGGGTCTCACGTATACACATCACTCATTTATAATTTTTTAATAATAGTATCTAATAAGCACTCATTTCCTCCAACCCAACACTTCTTAAAAAAAATCTAAATGGGTCCTACTAATAACCCATTTCACCAATAACTTTAAATCATTAAAAGAGGGTCCCATAAAAATAAAATAGGTATCAATGCTTATTTAAGAAGCAGTACCTATTAAGTACCATTTTCTGTTTTGCTCAAATGGGAGTATCTATTAGGTACTGGTACTTAAAAAAATAAGTACCACCATTGGAGATGGTCTAACATGCTAAGAATATGACTACATTCTTGAAATTCTGGTGGCAAGTGTCAGATGTGCAGCACGATGTGTACACTTTAGGAATCGTACGATGTGTAGCCTAATGTGTCAACATCGTGGACATACTGAACTTGATGAACAAGTAAACAATATAAAGTGCAGGAAACAATAAAACACACAGAGTTTGTTAACCCAGTTCGACACTTATAACAAGCCCTATTCTGGAGGATACCAATCTAGGGATGAATCCACTATGGTAGTATCAATTCAAAGTTAAACTCCCCCGTTTACAACTTCTCACTTAATCACTACCCGTGTTAATCCTACCTAGGAACTCCTAGATATGAGAACCTCTGCTCACTCCCCCTCAACCTTACCCGGTAAGGATTTACTAAACAAACTCAATTGGAGACACACTCCTAGACAAGCAAAGCACTCGTACCTAAAGGCTTAGAGTGTTGCACAATCTAACTCCTTGCTTCAAAGCTTTGGAGAAAGACAACTAGAGATTACAACTCTATAAACTCAGTCCTTACTTGTATCAAAACATGATCCAAGTGAAGGCTCACAAATAACAAAGAACAACTAAAGAACTAAAACCCTAAGACTCAATTTGTAGACTTAGCTTCTTGATTTCAGTTGATGAATAATTAGTCTTCAGTCTTCCTTTATATAGAGCAAGCTTCATGGGCTTTGACGAGTTGGCCTTCAATAAATTTGCCTTGAGATTTATTTGATCATAATCTTTTAATTGTTTGTTTCAAATCTTTTGATCAAAGTCGGTCAATAAAATAAAACAGAACCATGAAAGATTATCTTGTTCCTTGGCGCGCAAGCTGGCACGATTTTATTTGAAAAACAAATCTTTTTCAAAAGATCACGCGTAAAAGAATAAAGGCGCGTCCAGTTAGGGCGTCCAGATGTGAATCCTGATGTGCCACACATCATGCTCCACATCATGGAATCAGGCTTATTTTACCAAATGAAGCCAACACCCTAGAATCCTCAACAATCTCCCCCTTTAGCAAATTTTGGCTAAAATAATCTTTGAGTCAGCCAATAAGACTTGGAGAGATGTGTAGGCACATCAGAGGCATGCAGCAGCGGATATGAGCCTCACAGATTTGGAGAGAGATAAACTCTCACACAATAGGAAAAATAAATTCCTAAAGACTGAGAAAAATAAATTCCCAGACACATACAAGCATACGATTTCATGCACACATGAGGGAGGGTAGCAAACATAGCTATGCATAGATTCATGCAAACATGTAGTTGTTTACTCCCCTTTGTACTAGAGCACTTTCCAAGTACTCCCCCTAAATATCATATCCTCTATAGGCTTCTTCAGAATGCATGACCTAGTAGAGAGACATAAAGATGTTTTAAACTTGACTTCTTGAGAATGCATGACCAAGTTAAAACATCACAGATGTGTCAAACATCACACAAAGTAACATCTTCAATTAGGCTTCTTAAGAATACATCACCCAGTTGAAAATGTACAGATTAAGTCTTCAGAAAAACATGCTTTAGAAAACTAATTCTTCAAAAAGTTTGTTGAGGAAACATTTGAAGAAAAATAAGCATGTATGCCAGATGTGTAGTCAGATGTGCACACATCACAATTTGCTGCAGTCAAGACTTCAAAGAATTGTTCATTTTAATTTTTACTCCCCCTTTTTAGCCAGAATTTTGACAAATAAAGTCAAAAACATAGAGAGTAAATGAAAACACCATTAGAATGCAGATAGCATAGAAGTAGAGATGATGGTGCATGAACAGTAAAAAAGGCACTCAGGCCATTAATAGTGTTGGAGTAAGCCCTAAAAGCCAATCTATTTTGATAGTATTTGATTTTGTATTGCGACTTGATTTATATATTTTATATAAATCATAAGGCCTTTCTTTATTATGTTTGTAACGTTCAAAATAATAAAGTCCCTAGAATAGAAAGTCCGTTTAATATTAAGTGTGACTTAATCATGAGATTACATTAGACATAAAGACGCTATTCTTAAAAGTATCCATAGTCAAGCTCTAAGGTGAAAAGGGATAACCTTAAAGCATAAAGACTATTATGAAGATAGACTGATGATCGCATCTCATGGATCATGGGATAAGGAGTTATCAAGTCTTGACATAGGTATAAGAAATATTAGGAGTAATATTTATACCGGATTGACCCGCTATGAGAGTACTACATGCAAAGTTATGCGAAGTGTCATAAGTTACTCTCATGGTGATAATGGTGTAAACCGCCCTTAGACCTGAAACCACTTTGTACCCTAGATGTGGAGTCAAGTACTTTGTTGCTGATCTAACGTTGTCCGTAACAGGATAACCATAAAGGCAGTTGATGGGTACTTCACAAAGCATGCTGAGAGATAGTAGTGACCTAGATGGAATTTGCCAATCCTGCATAACAGGATAAATGTCATGGGCCCAATATTGAACTGGACAAAGATGACACCAAGTATGCTTTGTGTTCAATATAGACATAAAAGGCAAAAGGGTAATTATACACGCATGTATTATCACTAAAGGTTATGTTTTGATCACATGTTAATTTCTCATAATTTGGGTAGCAATGATGTGTTGCTAGATACCGCTCATTGTTTATTATATTAAATAAAGGATTTAATATAATTGCCAACGTTATGGAAACCTACAAGGGTCACACACATAAGGACAGTCTAATATTGAGATAATTAAAGGAACACCGTAAGGTACGGTGTATGTGCAATGTGATAAGGGTATCACGGTAATTTAAACGAGCAAGTACACCATAGGTTATGGTGGGAGGGCGCGCACATGAGTACTACCACTCATGGGGGGCGCGCGCCCTAGACATTGTTTCTTGTTGGGCTTTGCCCAATAAGAGATGTCTTGGTGCACAAGACAAGAGTTGTCTTAATGCATAAGACAAGAAATATCTATAAATAGAGACTTCTTGTCATTGCTCAAGGCAACACACAAAAGGCACAAGAATATTTTAGAATTGTGAATCCTAAAATAATTCTCTCTCTCTCTCTCTCTCTCTCTCTCTCTCTCTCTCTCTCTCTCTCTTTCTCTCTCTCTCTCTCTCTCTCTCTCTCTCTCTCTCTCTCTCAATACTCTTGCATAGCCTTCAAACATAAAGGGCTAGCACTCTATTGAAGGTGACTATCCGTGTGGACTAGTTAGAGGCGTCGGTGATCTTCATCAACGCTCGTGATCATCTTGTTCGTGATTTAAAGGTTCTTCCCTTTAAGAGAGCGATTTCGTGGCGCTTGTGATCAATTTTCGAGCACAGGATTTGCTATACTAAAGGTAATAATTTAATCCCTGATCATGTTCATTCACAAGGATCCATTGATGGGAAATTTTGTTAAAATTCCGCTGCGCATTATCTCTGTTTATGATACGATTTCCCAACAAATAGTGTAGCAGTACAAATAATGCACGCATAGGTGCTACAGAAATCCAGGGCACAGCCCACAAATACAAGCAAAACACAGGAAATACTGAATACAGGAAAATATTAATGAATTACAAAAATTCAAATATCCTTGCTCCCATCAGTTCCCTCAGCCTCAGAGTCATTGGGCACCTCCTCCTCCAATTCCCCATCCTCAGCCATTGTTTGCTCATCCTAAAGCTCCAGTCCAGCAATGACTGCTTCTAGCTTGGTCTTCTTCTCATCCAGAGCCTTACAAGTCTCCCATAAAGCAGCAATCATGTCTTTCCTACACATTGCACTAGTTGAGCTGGATGTCCCCACATCAGGAGTCACATCAGACTGCTTGAGACTAAAAGAGATAGCAGACTCTCTTCTGCAAGACAAATCATCCTTGCCCAGAACATCAGGTTTCTGGCTCAATATGATTCCACACAACAGAGAGGGAAAAGCAATGGGCAACTTAACAGCTAGGGTTTTGGCATGCTTGACAGTCTGATAAAAAATATAAGTACCAAAATCATAGTGAATTTTGTTACCTACAGTATAGATGAATCTAGCCAAACCTGTAGCCACATCACAGTTGTGTGTGGTTGGTACCCAATTAGCAGCAGCAATCCTGTTAAGGATGTTGTAGATTGGAGTGAGCTTGCTTGCTTGGAGCTTCCTTTTCTTAGGCTAGGACTTGACCTTTCCACCAGTGATGGCCTTGATGATGTAGTTGTCATTGGCTTCCATCTCAGCATAGGGCTCTTCACTTCTGCCCAAAAACTTGTTGATAACAGCAGGAGAGAACATAATTTCTTTTCCTCTCACAAAGACAGTCTGGTACTCCTTGTCCAGAGGGTTATCACAGCCAGCAGGAATGTTTACCAAAAATTCCTTGACCACTTTCTCATAGCAGTCACTCAGCCCTGTCACAGTCTTCATCAAGCCAGCATGCTTGATCAACTTCACAACCTCCTTGCACTACAAGGCTTCAACACTAAGCTCTCTCTCCATAGCTAGTCTTCTGTGTGCAATATACTTCCATTTACCAGCATTGGCAGGGTTGTGGAAGGAAATAAGATCTACGGGGATATCTGGAATTCCCTGAGGAATTTTCTTCTTCCCATAGCTTTTCTTCATAGCAGACTCGATGTGGACCACATCAAGCTCCACATTCTGCTCCTCAGCAGATTCTTCTTCAGACTCACTGATGTGAGCTACATCCCGCTCCCCATCATACTCTGAGTCATCTTCTTGGTATGTGGAACCACAGCTTTACTATATCCCTTCTTGGGACCATACATCACTTACCTCTTGACAGGCTTCTTCTTCTCCTTAGCAGTAACAGGAGAATCACTTACAATAGCAGGACCTTTACCACTTCTAGTCATTCTTGCAATGTTGTCTTCAGCAACTTTCTTCAAAGGGATGTCAGAATCATAATCCTCCACATCCACAATAGTAGTGTCTCCATCAGCATCCTTGTCAGAAGGATTGGAGTCTTCCACATCTTCTGAGCCCTTGGCTTCTTCACTCTGGTCAATCTGAGTGTCACCCTTGGGTTCTTCAACCTCATAAGGTTGTTCTTCTTCAACAACTTCCTGTTCTGGAGAATCAGGAATGACAGGATGTTCTTCAACGGCAGGAGTCTCTTCTTCATCAGCATGAGACTCTTCTTCTCCTTGTGGCAATGATGTGCCAACATCTGCCACAACATTAGGCTCTTGCAGGGCCTTGAGCACAGAATCAATGATCTTCTGGGTCATGGGGTGCCTTGAGTCACCAGAAGTTTCTAAAACAGCCTTCTCAGGTTTAGACTTTGAAGATTCTTCATCAAAAGATGCTCCAGCAGTAACATCAACAATCTCAGATGGAAGAGGATCAGTATGTAGGCTTGACATAGTGTGAGCCCTCTTGGGTGATCCAATCTTGGACTTTTTGCTTTTCTTCTTCTTCTTCTTTGATTTTTCTGTAGAAGGAGATGGAATAGCAGCTTCCTCTGCAGCAATGGGAGAAGATTCCCTTCTTGATCATTTGGACTTCCTTTTCTTTGATCCTGATGGCTTGATCATTGAAATAGGGGTAGCTTCAACGATCATGGTACTTTGATCACCTTCTTGATGTGGGGAATTAGGTTTAGGTGATGATGGAGGAGTGTTTGATTTTGTGGAAGGGGATGCTTGAGTTGCAGTAGACATGGTGATGAGTGATTTGTGAGATGAAGGTTCAGAGAAACAGAGAGATGAACAAAAGAAGGTTTCAGAGAGATCAAGAAAATTGTTTAGGTTGTTTGAGTGTGTGAGTAACGAATGTGGTGAACAATGTGATAGGCAATGTGATAAAATCTTGAACAAACGGATTTCTTGGAGATATGATCGCGAAATAGCCGTTGGAAATATTTGATATGATTGCCTTTGGATTGCGTGCAATAATGAATGGAGGGAAAAAACAGGTAACCGTTGCACGCCGGAATAGCTATTGTGGCTATTGATCCTCAAAGAGGCAAATACCAAGTTTGCCCCTTAACACCTCAAACCTATTTGCATCTAAAGCCTTTGTAAAAATATCTGCCAGTTGATTCTCAAGGGCAACATGCTCTAGAGTCACAACATTGTCTTCCACAAGATCTCTAATAAAATGGTGATGAATATCAATGTGATTTGTCCTACTATGTTGGATAGGATTTTTGGAAATATTTATAGCACTCAGATTGTCACAGTATAATGTGAGCACATCTTGCTGCACATTGTACTCACCCAACATCTGCTTCATCCAAAGTAGCTGAGAGCAACTGCTTCCTGCTGCAATATACTCAGCCTCAGCTGTAGAAAGAGAAACACAATTTTGTTTCTTGTTGAACCATGATATGAGGTTGCTTCCCAAGAAGAAACATCCACCAGAAGTGCTCTTCCTGTCATCTGCACTACCTGCCCAGTCAGCTTCACAATAACCCAACAATCTTGTGTCTTCACCATGAGAGTAGAGAATCCCATAATCACTTGTACCACTGACATACTTCAGAATCCTTTTGACTTGATTCAAATGACTCATCTTAGGCTCTGCTTGGTACCTTGCACATACACCAACAACAAAGCTTATGTCTGGTCTACTTGCAATGAGATAGAGTAGACTACCAATCATGCTTCTGTATAGACTTTGATCAACACTGACACCATTCTCATCTTTAGAAAGTTTGAGATGGGTTGCTGCAGGAGTTCTCTTGTGATTTGCATTCTCCATTCCAAATTTCTTCACAATGTTCTTGGCATACTTACTTTGTGAGATGAAAATTGTGTCTTCCATCTGTTTAACTTGCAGACCAAGAAAGTAGGTAAGTTCACCTACAAGGCTTATCTCAAACTCAGATTGCATCTGATTCACAAACATCTTGACCATGGGGTCAGACATTCCTCCAAATACAATGTCATCTACATAGATTTGTGCTATCATGAGCTTGCCTTTTTCTTCTCTTACAAACAAGGTTTTGTCAGTTTCTCCTTTTCAATAAACTTGTTGTACAAGAAATTTGGTTAGCCTGTCATACCATACCCTAGGAGCTTGCTTTAATCCATACAATGCCTTCTTCAATCTGTAGACATGATCTGAAAAATTTGGATCAACAAATCCCTTGGGCTGCTCCACATAAACTTCCTCATTCAAGTAACCATTGAGGAAAGCACTCTTCACATCCATCTGAAATAGCTTGAACTTCAAGATACATGCTACTCCTAAAAGTAACCTTATGGATTCAAGACGTGCCACAGGAGCAAATGTTTCATCAAAGTCTACTCCTTCAATCTGAGAGTAACCTTGAGCTACAAGCCTAGCCTTGTTTCTAGTGACAACACCACTTTCATCAGATTTATTCCTATAAACCCATTTAGTACCAATGATGTTGACTCCTTCAGGCCTAGGAACTAAATCCCATACTTCATTCCTTTTGAACTGGTTCAGCTCCTCTTGCATAGCTTCAATCCAAAACTCATCTGTCAAGGCTTCTTTCACATTCTTTGGTTCTACCTTTGACACAAAACAAGCATTGTATACAACCTCTCTTGACCTTGTCATAACACCTGAATCAGGACTCCCTATTATGAGTTCTTTTGGATGATTCTTTTGAAATCTAACAGAGGGACCCTTATTCACTTGAGTCACATTTTCTTGCTGATCAGTCTTCTCAGGAATCTCTTCAACTTCAGAGTCTTCAGGCTGGGGGTGAGATGTGTCTACATCAGGATCCACATCAGGCGCATCATTAGAACAGTCATCTATGACTACATTGATGGATTCCATCATAGTCCTTGTTCTGTTGTTGAAGACTCTATAGGCTTTGCTGGTTAAGGAATAGCCTAGAAAGATTCCTTCATCACTCTTGGGATCCATCTTCCTCCTTTGCTCTCTGTCAGCTAAGATATAGCACTTGCTACCAAAGACATGGAAGTATCTGACAGTTGGTTTTCTTCCCTTCCATATCTCATACAGTGTGGTTGATGTACCTTTTCTCAGAGTCACCCTATTGTGTACATAGCATGCAGTACTCATGGCCTCTGCCCAAAAGTAGTAAGGTAGCTTCTTGGCATATAGCATAACTCTTGCAGCCTCTTGCAAAGTTCTGTTCTTTCTTTCAACTACACCATTTTGCTGGGGTGTAATTGGAGAGGAGAAATCATGCCCAATTCCTTCATCAGAGCAAAATTCAGAAAACCTTGAATTTTGAAACTCTTTCCCATGGTCACTTCTGATTCTAACAATGGCACTATCCTTTTCTCTTTGCAGTCTAAGGCATAGGTCTTTGAATGCATCAAAAGTATCAAACTTCTCTCTGATGAAGCTAACCCAAGTGAATCTTGAGAAATCATCTACAACCACAAAGGCATATCTTTTGCCACCAATACTCTCTACCTGCATTGGTCCCATCAAGTCCATATGTAGCAATTCGAGAACTCTGGATGTCACCTGATGTTGCAACATTGGGTGTGACATATGGACATGCTTTCCAACTTGACATTCACCACAGATACTGCCTTCAACAATCTTAAGCTTTGGTAATCCCCTGATTGCTTCCTTGGACACAATCTTCTTCATTCCCTTTAGATTCAGATGGCCAAGTCTTTGGTGCCAAAGCTTTACCTCTTCTTCCTGACTAATAAGAAATGTAGTAGAGTGAGCAATTTCTTTAGGAATCCATAGATAGCAGTTGTCTCTTGACCTAGATCCTTTCATCAACAATTCTCCTTTGTCAGAAGTAATAAGACATTCATTCTTTGTGAAGTTGACTTTAAGACCTTGATCACACAGTTGGCTTATGCTGATAAGATTAGCCTTCAAACCTTTGACAAGTAACACATCATCTAGGTCAGGTAAACCTTTGTTGCTGAGCTTACCACTGCCTTTGATTTCACCTTTTGCTCCATCACCAAAGGTTACAAAACTTGTTGTATGAGGCTTGATATTAGTGAGAAATTTCTCAACACCAGTCATGTGCCTAGAACAACCACTATCAAAATACCAATCTTATCTAGAAGATGCTCTGCGAGAAGTGTGAGCTATGTGAGCAGTTTTTGAAACTTTTGGCTTCCACATCTTCTTAGAAGTGACCCTTGCTGATTTGGCTATAACCTGAGGCTTTTTCTTGGGATACCCATAGAGTTTGTAGCAGAAGGGCTTGATGTGACCATTGTTCCCATAGTAGTGGCATCTCCAAGCATTTAACTTCTCTTTGCCAGCAGGTTTGTGATGTGGGGTGTGATGTGTCCACATTCTGCCAGGGCCAGGTTTCTTCTGAGCAGGAACAAACTTAGTATTTGTATTCTTGTTGTGATGTTTGTTCTTAAATCCTACACCAGATGAGTCACCAGCATGCTTTCCAACTTTTAAAATCTCATCAAGCATGTCAGTTCCAGTATTGAGCATCTTTACAGACTTGGTCATATTCTTCAAGTTGGTTGACAGTAACTTGACTTCACTTTCAAGACTAACTACTTTGTTTTGCAGTTGAGCCTTCTGTGTCTCCAGTTGACTGATAACCACCTTCTGTTCTTCATTGATTCTGCACAGTTCCCCACTTTTGATGGACAGCTTTTTGTAGACTGAGGCCAGTTCATCAAAGATGAGTTCTTCATCATCAGAATCAACATCAGTACTGCACACACCAGTCATGGCACTCACATGATTAGCAGCTACATTCTCTGAGTCAGTGTCAGAGTCTTCATCAGACCATGATACAGTCATGCCTTTCTTCTGCTTCTTCAGATATGTACCACATTCAGCTCTTATATGGCCAAAGCCTTCACACTCATGACATTGAACACCCTTGTTCTGAGTTGACTTATCATCAGTTTTGGTTTTTGTTGAAGTGTTACCTTGCTTACTGATGTCAGTCTGGATGTTCCTCACATTCCTCCTTGGCCTTCTATCCACCCTTCTCTGAAGCTTGTTGAACTGTCTTCCTAACATAGCTATGTATTTTGAGAGATCCTCATCTGACTCATCAGCCTCTTCCTTTTCATCAGCACATGATACAAAAGCTATACCTTTTCCCTTCTTCTCAGTTTGCTCACCTAAGTTCATCTCAAACGTTTGGAGAGAGCTCACAAGTTCTTCAAGTTTCATACTTGGGATGTCTTGAGCTTCCTTAATAGCTATGATTTTCATGTTAAATCTCTTGGGTATGGATCTGAGCATCTTTCTCACAAGCTTTTCTTCAGACAATTTTTCACCTAGAGCCTCAAAAGAATTGTCTACCTCAAGCAAATTCATGTGGAAGTCATGAATTGATTCTTCTTCTTTCATTCTGAGGTTTTCAAACTTAGTGTTGAGAAGTTGGATTCTTGAGCTTTTTACCTTGGCAGTGCCTTCATGAGTGGTTTTGAGTATCTCCCAAGCCTTCTTTGCAATAGTACACTGCTTAATCAATCTGAACATGTTCTTGTCCACTCCATTGAATAAAGCATTCAAAGCTTTGGAGTTTCCAAGTGATGCAGTGTCTTCTGCAGCTGACCATTCTTCTTCTGGCTTGAGTACATCAGTATCAACACCATTAGCATCCTGAACTTTGGGATGCTCCCATCCTTTGAACACAGTTTTCCAAGTCCTGCTGTCAAGTGACTTTAGGAAGGCAATCATCCTTGGCTTCCAGTAGTCATAATTAGTTCCATCTAGAAGAGGTGGTTTGTTGACCATTGTTCCATCCTTGTCCATGTTTCCAGAAAGTAACTTCCCTGGAGCACACCTTCAAACAGGCAGGGTGCCTGCTCTGATGCCAATTGAAATTATGGTGACAAGTGTCAGATGTGCAGCACGATGTGTACACTTTAGGAACCGTACGATGTGTAGCCTAATGTGTTAACATCGTGGACATACTGAACTTGATGAACAAGTAAACAATATAAAGTGCAGGAAACAATAAAACACACAGAGTTTGTTAACCCAGTTCGGCACTTATAACAAGCCCTATTCTGGAGGATACCAATCCAGGGATGAATCCACTATGGTAGTATCAATTCAAAGTTAAACTCCCCCGTTTACAACTTCTCACTTAATCACTACCCGTGCTAATCCTACCTAGGAACTCCTAGATATGAGAACCTCTGCTCACTCCCCCTCAACCTTACCCAGTAAGGATTTACTAAACAAACTCAATTGGAGACACACTCCTAGACAAGCAAAGCACTCGTACCTAAAGGCTTAGAGTGTTGCACAATCTAACTCCTTGCTTCAAAGTTTTGGAGAAAGACAACTAGAGATTACAACTCTATAAACTCAGTCCTTACTTGTATCAAAACATGATCCAAGTGAAGGCTCACAAATAACAAAGAACAACTAAAGAACTAAAACCCTAAGACTCAATTTGTAGACTTAGCTTCTTGATTTCAGTTGATGAATAATTAGTCTTCAGTCTTCCTTTATATAGAACAAGCTTCATGGGCTTTGACGAGTTGGCCTTCAATAAATTTGTCTTGAGATTTATTTGATCATAATCTTTTAATTGTTTGCTTCAAATCTTTTGATCAAAGTCGGCCAATAAAATAAAACAGAACCATGAAAGATTATCTTGTTCCTTGGCGCGCAAGCTGGCACGATTTTATTTGAAAAACAAATCTTTTTCAAAAGATCACGCGTAAAAGAATAAAGGCGCGTCCAGCTAGGGCATCCAGATGTGAATCCTGATGTGCCACACATCATGCTCCACATCATGGAATCAGACTTATTTTACCAAATGAAGCCAACACCCTAAAATCCTCAACAATTCTTATAGTTTCGTCAAAGGATGCAAACTATTTCTTGCGCATAACATACAAGTTAATAATTTTGCTTGTTTCTACAATTAAAATTGAAATTATTAAAATAATCAAACAAACACTTAATTGTACTCCTAATGCTAGTCACCAAGAGCAAATGTTTTTCATAATAAGATATGTAGATGTTTTCTTCAAATTCTATTAGTATTGAGAAATCTAATAGAATGATACAACTAGCCAAAAGATTTTTGAGATTTTTGAATGTGAATGATACAACTAGCCAAAAGATTTTTTAAGTTTTACAAAATGAATCATAAAATTTTGATCTTGAACTATTTCATGTGCAATGACAAGATTATGATAATGAGTCAAATATGAAAGGAAAACATTAAGTTGGACAAAAAAGAATTAGACATAAAGACTAAAGATTTGACATTTTTGTATTAAAACTAAATATTTTTTTGAAGTTGTTCAACGCATTTATACAATTTTTAACAATTTTACGAAGAGATGACAATTTACCAATTCTGCTAAGAGATGGCAAATTTTGAAAGAAAATGTAAAAGGTTGAATCCAAAATCATTGTCATCTCGTTGGAGAGTCATGTAAATAATGTCAAATATATAAGATCTCAAACATAGAATTTTAAAAAAGCTTTACCTAAAATGTCAAGATCCTTTTCCGACACTTCAAATAAAGCTTATCTAAAATCTAACTTTTGAGATTTTACTGTTTTGACACTACCTACATGGCTCTTCATACGAGTGGATGCCAATGATTTTGGAGTGAACCATTTTACATAATCATTCAAAATTTTGTGATCTAATAAAATTGACAAAAATTGTATAAATTGTTGAACAACTTCAAAAAAATGTTTAGCTTTAATACAAGAGTTAGTCATATCACATAATAATGCCAAATTAACACTACGACAACCACAAAAAATATAAAAGACCCTCGAATTTGTATCTAAAAATTTCTTTTGTAGATTCTTGTTTGGATATTTTATGATTCTTGTTTGGATATTTATGATTCTTGTTTGGATATTTCAAAAAGCTATTTCCTTGACTTAATACAAAAATATATTCAAGATAATTACCTCTTAGTTTTTTTATTATAATAAAATTTGTTATTACAATGAGAGAGAGGCAGAGAGAGATTGGAGGTGCCGCCCCTAGGGCTTTGCTAGGGCGGCCGTTACGGTCACCGCCTTCACCGGAAGTGAGGCATAAAAGGGAGGGATTTTCTGTCGATAGCGGTGGATGAACTGAGGTGAGAAACCGACGTCGGAAAGCGTTGCGAGAGGAGGAATTTGTTGATGACAGGCTTTTGCACTATCGCGTTTCTAAATCAAGGCATCAAGTTCCTTTGCTTAAACTCAGGCATCACGATTTAGCCAAGCAGCACAACGGATTCCATCATTTAAACGCGTGCGATCATCTCCTTATAGGGCATCACAGAACGCGTTTTGACAGCAGACTTGGTCGCGAGTTCAAAAGACCTCGTTTTGACAGTAGAAAATGTTCCCTCTCAATGATTCGATACTAGTCAGCGTTCTCTTGTTCTGGTAGCAGCAGTCAGTGCAGGTCACCATCACGTTACAATTTTAGGACTTAGCTTCAAGTGCTAGGTCTGTTTCGGTGGGTGGGCGACTGGATCAGATTGATCAACGTAGGAGAAAGGGTGTGGAGGATTGGAAGAAGTTGCATTACGATGAATGATGGAAGGTGGAGCAGAAGGAAAACCAATATGAATTCGTGAAAGGGAAGGAAGCGCATGTCGTTGATCGAGCTTTGGGTTCTAATTTTAAACGGTGCGTTGAAGTAGCAAAGTTTTTCACAAAAAAGGGGGGGTTTGAATTGTGAACCTTTAAAAATGACCTTTTAAAAATTAATAGACAAACACTTTGACAAAATAAAGTGTTAGAATATTCTGAGAACGTTTGTTAGTTATAAGTGGTAAGGCAGAGAACGTTCTCAGATCAATCTCAGAATAATTAACCAAGCAAATAAATTATATTGTGTGTGTTGTGATTGCATAAATGTAAAGAGATAAGGGAAGAGAGAAACACACAACAATATATACTGGTTCACCCCTTAACTTATGGGTTACGTCCAGTCCTCACGCTCCTTGTGACTTTATCCACTATGAGATGCTAACGATCCCAAAAATACAATATTTCTTCTTGCAAACTTCAACCAAGATCCAAGATCCCTTTAAGCCCTAAAAGCTTAAAGATACCCCAGTCCTCTAGACTAGTAAGGGTATACCAAACCACTCAAACAATACAGCCCTATTGACTTGAGTGAACCTTTTACAAAGTATGATGATAAGGTTTCTAAGCTTTAAACAAAACTCACCAAGTGAGAAGCCTAGAGAAATAAAACTCTCAAATCACTCAAAAGAATTTATACTAATCCTAGTATAGAATTACAGAGAAGGAGTGAAAGAGATCAAAGAAGAGCTTAAGAGAATAGCTTGTATGATGATGACAAGTTGGTAAAACTTGTAGTAAAAGCTCTTGCTCTTCAAGGTCACCAAGGGGCTCTATTTATAGCTGGGATATGTCCTTTCTTTGTTTGGTGACAAAGTATAGCCGTTTGCAACGGATATATGCCTGAAGCTTCTTCAATAAGATGACACCTCATTAAATTCAAAAGTTGCTGGGCTTCAGAGAACGTTCTGAGAATGTTCTTGGATCTGAGCCTTGTCTTTGAATCACAAAGGAGCGTGGTAGATGAGCTGGCAGTGAGCTGTGTTGAATTCAAATGAGCTTCTTCAGCAAGAAAAGTCGTTGATGATCTTTTAGGCACGTGATGCACAGCTTCCAAGGAGATTGGATATTTAAATGTTATCAACAACATTCTCCAAGAACGTTCTGAGAACATTCTCCAATCTGGGTTCATGATGAACTTGTTCTTCAAGCAAAAACTCTCACACATGTGAGATGCCAGCTGCTACTGATCAGGCGTGTAGCTTTAAGGTACGAATCAACACTATTCACTTGTACCTTTTGTCCTCAAAAGTCTTTGGAGAGAGAGGATTGCATGGGAGAATGTTCATTAAATATTTCATGAAGTACACTTCCACTCATAGTTCCAAATTCGTTGTGCACATCTGATTGGTCCATGAAAAATCAGTCTATGATAAAAAATGAACAGCTTGTGATCTTGTCTCTTGAAATAACTTCACTTGCACATGCTTATTCCTCAACATTGGCCAAAAAGGAAAGCTTCACATTTCTTCATAAAAATTCCTTGCCTTATTTGATATGTGAACTGTTGTGATCTTGTGAGTTACTACTCTGAAAAGTGCTTCCTTATCTTTGTACAATGTTCACTTTAAATAAAAAAGTTATTAGTCTTTGAAGCTCTTGTTCTTGATTAATATGAGCGTGATATCCTGAGAACGTTCTGAGATCGTTCTCCCAATCGTGTTTTTATTCAAAATAAATGAATAATCTTGATATAAAATGCTCAATTAATCCTGTGTTATTAAAACACTCACAAGCACTTGTTAGATAACAAAAAGATCAGAATTACATTAAAATATAATCAAGATGTTTGTTATCTTTAAATGTAATAGTGTTTTAAATTTATCAAGCTCCCCCTCAATTCAAGCATTCAAATATAAATAAATTTAAAGAATTGAGAAAACATAAAATGAACCATCACATAATATCATTAATCATCAAGCTCATAAAGTGAGAATCCAAACATGGTGTACAGCACAAGATTAATTCAAAAAGGTTCAAACAACAGAAATTCAAATCCTAGTTTAGAAATTTAAAACATAGTAGGAGAAGTTACTAGGTAGCAAAAGAAACTTCCCAAAATATCTTATCGTCTAAACAAGGTAGATAAACATTAATTAAAAACTACTTAAAAATTCTAAGGCTCCCCCTAAATTACTCATAACATATTCTCCCCCTTTGTCATCATTGAAAAGGTGGGAACTATTTAGAAATTGCAGGGCTAGAATCATCACTTGATTTGGAGTTCTCAGGTTGTGGAAATGGATTAACAACAGGAGGAGGGTTTGGTGGTGGTGCAGTGAGATTAAGCTGAGGGCAAACATGAGTGATCAACCAATCCCTTAAAATCTGAAACTCAAGCATGACATACATTAGCATGCTATTCTGAATTGTCATTGCTTCAAACAGCTTAGCAATGTCTTTTCTAGTCTTGCTCAAATCCTTTTCCATTTTTGATCTCTTGGCAAGCCTAGGGTCAGCTGAAGGACCAGGTGCATCCTTATCAGGGTTAGGTTCAGAACCAATATGCTTGGCCAAGCTATCAATGGCTGTAGCATTTGCTGAAGAGCAAAAAGAATCCAGAGTTGCAAAAGATGCAGGCAGGGAAGGCAGTGATTCAATAGAAAACAAGGTAGATGGAAACCTTGGAAAGTCAGGACTTGTACCAGCCATATTCTTCATGAATTCAGAGCTAAGAAATGTGTGGAGGCTGCCTTGTGATGATGACATCAGAGGTGAGAACTCAGTAGTGCTAGCAGGGTTGATGGTGGAGAAAAAGGCTTCAAGGGTTTTACCAGTCCTGGGTGGTACAGAGGTTTTAAAACCATGAGAGAAGGGTGTTCCAAAGTGCAAAGAAGTATCTAGGTGAGATGGAATGGATTCAGTGGTCATTCCAATATTAGTTCCTGCACTGTCTCCAGTTGGGAGAACGTTCTCAGCATGTTCTCCCATTGCATCAGCTAGAATTTCTAAGCCATCCTTTTCCATAACTTCTCTCTTTCTCTTGCCCAATTCAACAGTTTCTTCGGAGAGGCTTTCTTTCTTCATATGATGAATGTTTTTGAGGTTAAAAGGTGTACACGTGTTATCAACCCTTTGGTTGGTTTCATCAATAGTGTACATTCTAAAAATCCTAGTCAGGATCATTCCATAGGGTAAAGCAACCTTCTTAATCCCAGAGTTTGCAGCATTAATCATGTGTTGAATGATTATGTGAGGTAGGTTAAGCTTAATACCTTTTGATAGATGATGCATGATGAGCAAGTCATTGTCTGTGACCTTATGCTTGCTTCCAGTCCAAGGAAAAATGCAGTGTTGACACATGTTGTGTAGAATCTTGAACTCCTTTTGGAGAAAAGATGAAGTTGGTTCTTCCATCTGAGTTCCTTGTTTATTAAACATGTCCAAAATGAGAGCTTCTCTGCCGACCTCAAGCTTGGAGTACCAATCTCCTACATAAGTTGCAGCACCTTCTAGTGGTAGCTTAAGCAAGCTAGCAATGATCTCAGGATCAAGTTGAATCTCAGTTCCTTTAACATTTGAGATGATCAAATTCTTATCTGGATGCACATTTGCATTGTGATAAAAGGCTTGAACTAGCTGAGGTAGCACAGATTCTTTGATCTTGAAGAATTCTGTTCATCCAAGTGGTTCAGTGAACTTAAGCAAATCCAATCCTCCTTTTGCTAGTTCTTCAAACTCATAAACTCTTCCAGTGGGCACAGGTTTGATTTTCCAATATTTTTCAAAATTTTCCCTATCATCGGGATGAATGAGAGGGATAGGAACAAACATTGTTTTAGGCCCTTTCTTTTCTGACACAACCTTTTCCTTTCCCTTTGAGGTTTTGATGGCTGTTGATGATTTCTTCTTGGAAGCAGAGGAAGGTTTTGGTTTTGGTTTGGTAGGAGCAGACTTGGTTGAAGTTACAGCTTCAATTTCCTCAATTTCTTCAAGTTCAAAAGAAAGAGGGATTGAGAGAGTTTTCTCAGAGTCACTAGAATCATCATCAATGATGTGAATAGTAGAGTCCTTTGCTACCTTTCTTCTAGTTCCAATACCAGACAAAATTCTAGCTGATCTTCTGACCCTAGAGGAATCCCCATATTTTGATTTAGATTTGGTCTTGGATGTTGATTTGGATTTTGATGATTTTGTTTTGGATGGAGATTTTGAAATGGATTTGGTTTTTCATTTCTTTGATCTGATAGAAACAGGTGGGGTTTCAGCTTGGCTTGGTACGATTAAAGTTGGATTAGGAGTAATGGTGCCATCATCATTCAGATCAATCTCAGGATTGTTCTGGGTTTGTTGAACAACTTTTTCTTCGTTGGGAACGTTCTCAGAAGGTTCTGAGATTGAATCAGAGACATGATCAACTTCAGGGAGTGTTTGCATGTGATCAGAAATCATTTGAGGGGTTTGCTCTAGGTTGGATTGAGATGTGTTGATGTTTTCAGAGGTGGGTTCAGGAGATTTTGGTGGAGATGATTGATTGTGAGGTTAAGGAGGAGGTGACGGTGGTGGTGAAGGAGTTGGAGTAAGTGGTTTAGCATTTTTGCGAGCAGCTTGTTTTGTTCTAGCCATTGAATGAAGTTTGGATTTTTTCTGAGTTATGATAATGGATAGAAGTGAGGATCAGTAATGGTGAGGTGATGGATATAAAAAGGACAGATAACTTGGAGAAGAGGAAGAGATTTGGTAGCTAGGTTGTACTTAGGAATAGTGATCAATTGTACTTTGATTTTGAGAAAAGGTGTTTGTAGGAGAGAGATGATGGTTTTAAGGGGATAACCATTGTGAGTAATATTGGGGAAACCAATCCTAATCATTCCTAATTTTTGTTCTAACGGTCAAAAAATTAAACTTAAGCTAAAGGAATATGAAAAGCTAGTGCGTAACAAATTCTGGGAATCAAACATAGCACAAACAAGAGATCGTTCTCAGAACCTTCTCTAAAACATGATCAAACATACATATTAAATTTGATTGGGATTTTTTATGATTTTCAATTTTTCTTTAATGAAATTAAAACGATCCTCAACCAATGGTTTTGTAAAAATATCAGCCAACTGATTTTCAGTATCAATGAACACTAAAGCAATATCCTTTTTGTTCACATGATCACGAATGAAATGATGTTTGATTTCAATGTGTTTTGATCTTGAATGCTGAATAGGGTTCTTTGATAAATTAATAGCACTAGTATTATCACAAAGAATTGAAACATTTGTGTACCTTAAAGAGAAGTCTTCAAGTTGGTTTTTGATCCATATCACTTGAGAGCAACAATTTGATGCAGACACATATTCTGCTTCAGTTGTTGAAAGTGCAATGTGTTAGCCTGTATTTTCAACAGGCATTAATGAATTAGAATGAGATGATGAAATCTCATTTAATGTATATTGCTGTATTTTAATATTCTCTTGGGAATTGGTTTTAGTAATAAATCAAGAGAAGATTAAGGCATTCGACGTCGAAAGCCTTTTTATGTATAAGATTGTTGTCGAGTCCTAAGGAAATGTCGAATTCGACAGAACCTTATTCAAATAAATATGTATTTCGTGTGCTTCGACATTATTATGTATTTGTCGAAATTATATATATATGTGTGTTTGCTTGTATAATGTATTGTGCAGTACGGAGGAAGCATACTCTGGTCTTAGCGAAATATTCAAAAGTGGATAACGTTCGAAAGCCTCGCCAGGTGTCAAAGGAATTCAAATTGTCGAGACACGTGGAGTTTAGTTAGACGTTATGTAGGTTTTTGGCAGTTATTCTGTTTGTCTATAAATATTAGTTTCTCATATGAGAAACGGGTTCACAATTCACATGCAAATTCCTAAGAATACTCAAAGTACCCATGTCAACGAGCGAAATGAGTGCAATATGGAACATGTACAAATCTGTGTACCATTCTTTGTAAACATTTTTACAATTGTCAATGCAATTTACCTTTTCAAGTATTGATTACTTGTTTTTTTCTTTAAAGTTCATGCACTTTAAGCTTTCTGCACTTTATTTCGTTGCATGCTTTTACTTTTCAAGGTTTTCTTTAAACTTTATCTGCAATTCATTTACAAGTTTTCTGCAAATTTAAACTTTGAAGCAATTTACTTTGAACAAACCATTCGACTGCGTCGGATGCTTTTATTGTTTATTTAACTTATCCGATTTAACCCAGAAAATATGCGAATGTTTTCATCAATATTTTACACAACCAAGATGTCCCAGGATTTACTAGTTGATCCTTCTTGTAATAATTAAACTAGCGGTTGTTTACTAAAAATCGGGGTAAACACAATGGTATTTTGTTTTCTACAACACCAACTAACAAGAGCTTCACCAAGGAATTGACAAGCTCCACTAGTACTTTTTCTTTCAACTTTGTCACCAGCATAATCAGCATCACAATATGCTTTGAGATCAAAATGTGTACCAACCAAATATCTAAAAATTCTTTTCACAGCAATCAAATGGGATTCTTTTGGTGATGATTGGAATCTTGCACAAAGACCAACTAAGAACACAATGTCAGGTCTACTTGCTGTTAAGTACAAAATAGATCCAATCATTCCTCTAAATTCCTTTTCAGACACATTCTTCCCATTCTCATCTTTGTCCAAACTTGTTGATGGATGCATTGGAGTTGACATGATTTTGGCTTCATTCATCTTGTATTTCTTAAGAAGATCTTTAATGTATTTTTCTTGACAAATAAAAATGCCATCTTCATGTTGCTTGATTTGCAAGCCAAGAAAGAACCTAAGTTCTCCCATCATGCTCATCTCAAACTCACTTTGCATAAGATTAGAAAATTCTTCACACATTTTCTCATTAGTAGCACCAAATATAATATCATCAACATATACTTGAACAATGAGTAAATCATGATTGTTTGTTTTTCTAAAAAGTGTAGTATCAATTTTTCCTCTAGAAAAACCATTTTCAAGTAAAAAGGTACTCAATCTTTCATACCAAGCACGTGGAGCTTGTTTAAGTCCATAAAGTGCTTTGGTAAGTTTGAAAACATGATTTGGTTTATTTTGATCAACAAAACCTGGGGATTGGTGAACATAAACTTCCTCATTTAAGAAACCATTTAAAAATGCACTTTTGACATCCATTTGAAAAAGTTTAAGACATTTATGAGATGCATATGCAAGCAAAATTCTAATAGCTTCTAACCTAGCCACAGGAGCAAAAGTTTCATCATAGTCAATGCCCTCTTGTTTGTTATAACGTTGAGATACTAGTCTTGCCTTGTTTCTTACCACTTTACCATTCTCATCCAATTTATTTCTAAACACCCATCTAGTACCAATGATTGAGTGATCTTTTGGTAAAGGTACTACATTCCATACTTCATTTCTTTCAAATTGTGAGAGCTCTTCTTTCATTGCATCAATCCAAGATTCATCAATAATTGCTTCATCTATTGTTCTTGGTTCTAGCTGAGAGATCAATCCCAGAAAGTTCTCCAAAATTTGCAATGATCTCCTAGTTCTTACACCATCTTCAGTATTTCCAATGATTTGATCTGGTGGATGATTTGTAACTATTTTCCAAGTCTTAGGAGGTGCTGGAGATGTAGACTCTTGATTTGGATCATCATTTTGATTTCTCATAGTCACATCTTCATCATCAATTTCCATAATACTTGGTTGATCTTCAAACTCATCAAATTTGACATGCATACTTTCTTCCATGGCTTGAGTTCTCAAGTTATAAATTCTATAAGCCTTTGATGTTAGAGAATACCCCAAGAAGATTCCCTTATCTGACTTTGAATCAAACTTGCCTAGGTTGTCTTTGATATTCAAGATATAACAATAACAACCAAAGATGTGAAAGTAAGAAATATTTGGTTTTCTATCTTTCCAAAGTTCATAGGGTGTCTTGTTTAAAACCTTTCTGATGGTCACTCTATTTAAGATGTAGCAAGCAGTATTGATAGCCTCAGCCCAAAAATACTTTTCAACATTTGATTCTTTAATCATTGTTCTTGCCATCTCTTGTAGAGTTCTATTTTTCCTCTCCACAACCCCATTCTGTTGAGGTGTTCTAGGACAAGAAAAATTATGAGATATACCATTATTATCAAAGAAGGTTTCAAAGAGAGAGTTCTCAAATTCTCCTCCATGATCACTCCTTATGGAGACAATATTCAGGTTTTTCTCATTTTGAACTTTTAAGCAAAAAGACTTAAAAGCTTCAAAAGACTCATCTTTGTGTTTTAGAAAAAGCACCCAAGTGAATCTTGAAAAGTCATCAACAATGACAAAACCATAGTTCTTACCACCAAGACTTGTAGTTTTGACAGGTCCAAATAAATCAATGTGTAGCAATTCAAGAGGTCTTTTAGTTGAAATAAAAACTTTAGGTTTAAAGCTACTTTTAACTTGTTTTCCTCTTGTGCAAGCTTCACATACTTTATCTAGATCAAAACTAATCTTGGGCAATCCATTTACCAAATCAAGCTTAGAAAGTTTAGACATAGTTTTCATACTAACATGACCAGCCCTTTTATGCCATATCCATTTATCTTTTTCAAGAGAAACAAAACATGACTCAATGGGTAAATCATCTAAGTATACTACATAAACATTCTTAATTCTTGATCCACTAAACATAATTGTTTCACATGAAGATTGCTTAATTTCACATGTGTTGGTTTTAAATATAACTTCAAAGCCATTATCACATAATTGACTAATGCTTATCAAGTTATGCTTAAGACTTTCAACATAATGAACATTATCAATCTTACCAGAACCAACCTTACCAATAGTACCCATGCCTTTGATGTGAGGCTTTTCATTGTTTCCAAAAGTAACAGATCCACCATCCTTTTCTTCAAACGTAAGAACGCTTTTTCTATCTCCAGTCATATGTCTTGAGCAACCACTGTCCAAGTACCATGGCTTTCTTTTGATTGCTAGAAGACACTCCTACATTTGAGTTTAATAAGTTTTTAGGTACCCACAGATTCTTGGGTCCTTGATTGTTAGTGAAATCTTGTTTATAAGGCCTTCTCTTATGTTGATAAGGTGTTTTTCTATGAGGAGGTGCATGAAATTTCTTTCTAAGAATGTTCTGAGAATGTTCTCTAGTTTTAGAAAAATGTTGTTCTCTAGCTTTCTTTTTAAAACAGAATGATTCAATGTGTCCTTCCTTTTGACAAAAATTACATTTATATCTTTGAGTCTTCTTTCCTTTCTGAGGATGAAAAAAGTTTTTATATAATTTCTTATTTTGGCTAGGTTCATAACCTATACCTGCTTTATCAAAGATTCCACTTTGTGATCCTAAGATCTTATCAAAGGTTTTTGTAGAACTAACAAATTTTGTTAAATCATTTTCAAATTCAGAAACTCTTTTTCTTAAAACTTCATTTTCCTTTTTAACCTTTGAACATTCTTGAACATCCTGATCTTTCCTAATTTCCTCAATTTGCTTAGACATATCCTTGTGAGCATTTTGCATGTTATCAACCATTCTTTTTAAGATAATATTTTCAGCCTTATATTCATCTCTTTCATTATTAGCCTTAGTTACTTCATCCCTAAGTTTACCATTTTTTTGATTTAAAATTTGAGTATCATATAGTAAATTATCAAAGAGATGTTCAGATTTTTGACAAGATGAGCAAGGTTCAAGGTTTTCCTCATTTGTTACTGAATGTGTCATGAGGCACACATTTGCTTGTTGTTCTTCTTGTTCCTCCTCTTCTGGTTCTAGATCATCCCAAGTGGCCATCATGGATTTCTTCTTAAAGAATGGTTTCTTTTGATTAGGACATTCATTCTTATAATGCCCAAATTGCTCACATCCATAGCATTTGATCTTGCTCATATCTACTTCTGGTTTGGCTCCACCTCTCTTGTATTGAAAGGTTCTCTTGAGTTGGTTTCTTCTCTGCATTAGTCTTTGAATTATTCTTGAGAGAAGAGCCATTTCTTCACTATCATCTTCTTGGATTGCTTCATCATTCTCCAGACTGTTTTCATCAATCTGAGAACATTCTCTAGTTTGAGTATCCAATGGGATCTTCAAGTTTCATTGTTGATAGATCCTTTGACTCAGTGATTGCAGTTACAATGTGTCTCCAATTCTTTGTTAGACACCTAAGGAGCTTTCTTATTCTTTCATGTGTGGTATATGTTTTTCCTAAGGAGTTGAGCTCATTTATGATAATTGTGAATCTTCCATACATTTGATCTATTGATTCATCTTCTTGCATTTCAAAGAGCTCAAACTTCCTTACACCAATATCAATTCTAGTCTCTTTGACACGACTAGTTCCTTCATGGTGAGTTTGAAGAGTTTCCCACATTTCTTTGGCAGTTTTGCACTCCATAATTCTATCATACTCTTCTCTATTCAAAGCACTCTTAATGAATAATTTTGCTTTGGTATTTAAGAGTACTCTTTCAGATTCTTGAGTGGACCATTCACTTGGTGTTTTTGGTGTAGAAGTATCCTTGACCATTGGCACATATTCTCCAACTTCAATTACTGACCACATGTTGTTATCTTGTGATATGAGAAATAGTTCCATCTTATCTTTCAAGTAGTAATAGTCATCTCCTTCAAATAGAGGTGGTCTATTTGAAGATCCTCCTTCAGATATAAACTTTGCGCCTTTAAACATAACTTCCTTCCTAGATCTTTCCTCTTAGCACTTGTTAGATGCTTTATCTTAAGAACCAGGCTCTGATACCAATTGAAGTAGCAAAGTTTTTCACAAGAAAGGGGAGTTTGAATTGTGAACCTTTAAAAATGACCTATTAAAAATCAATAGACAAACACTTTGACAAAATAAAGTGTTAGAATATTCTGAGAACGTTTGTTAGTTATAAGTGGTAAGGCAGAGAACGTTCTCAGATCAATCTCAGAATAATTAACCAAGCAAATAAATTATATTGTGTGTGTTGTGATTGCATAAATGGAAAGAGATAAGGGAAGTAAGAAACACACAACAATTTATACTGGTTCACCCCTTAACTTATGGGTTACGTCCAGTCCTCACGCTCCTTGTGAGTTTATCCACTATGAGATGCTAACGATCCTAAAAATACAATCTTTCTTCTTGCAATCTTCAACCAAGATCCAAGATCCCTTTAAGCCCTACAAGCTTAAAGATACCCCAGTCCTCCGGACTAGTAAGGGTATACCAAACAACTCAAACAATACAACCCTATTGACTTGAGTGAACATTTTACAAAGTATGATGATAAGGTTTCTAAGCTTTAAACAAAACTCACCAAGTGAGAAGCTTAGAGAAGTTAAACTCTCAAATCACTCAAAAGAATTTATACTAATCCTAGTATAGAATTACAGAGAAGGAGTGAAAGAGATCAAAGAAGAGCTTAAGAGAATAGCTTGTATGATGATGACAAGTTGGTAAAAGTTGTAGTAAAAGCTCTTGCTCTTCAAGGTCACCAAGGGGCTCTATTTATAGCTGGGATATGTCCTTTATTTGCTTGGTGACAAAGTATAGCCGTTTGCAATAGATATATGCCTGAAGCTTCTTCAATAAGATGACACCTCATTAAATTCAAAAGTTGCTGGGCTTCAGAGAACGTTATGAGAATGTTCTTGGATCTGAGCCTTGTCTTTGAATCACAAAGGAGCGTGGTAGATGAGCTGGCAGTGAGCTGTGATGAATTCAAATGAGCTTCTTCAGCAAGAAAAGCCGTTGATGATCTTTTAGGCACGTGATGCACAGCTTCCAAGGATATTGGATATTTAAATGTTATGAACAACATTCTCCAAGAACGTTATGAGAACGTTCTCCAATCTGGGTTCATGATGAACTTGTTCTTCAAGCAAAAACTCTCACACATGTGAGATGCCAGCTGCTACTGATCAGGCGTGTAGCTTTAAGGTACGAATCAACACTATTCACTTGTACCTTTTGTCCTCAAAAGTCTTTGGAGAGAGAGGATTGCATGGGAGAATGTTCATTAAATATTTCATGAAGTACACTTCCACTCATAGTTCCAAATTCGTTGTGCACATCTGATTGGTCCATGAAAAATCAGTCTATGATAAAAAATGAACAGCTTGTGATCTTGTCTCTTGAAATAACTTCACTTGCACATGCTTATTCCTCAACATTGGCCAAAGAGGAAAGCTTCACATTTCTTCATAAAAATTCCTTGCCTTATTTGATATGTGAACTGTTGTGATCTTGTGAGTTACTACTCTGAAAAGTGCTTCCTTGTCTTTGTACAATGTTCACTTTAAATAAAAAAGTGATTAGTCTTTGAAGCTCTTGTTCTTGATTAATATGAGCGTGATATCCTGAGAACATTCTGAGATCGTTCTCCCAATCGTGTTTTTATTCAAAATAAATGAATAATCTTGATATAAAATGCTCAATTAATCCTGTCTTATTAAAAAACTCACAAGCACTTGTTAGATAACAAAAAGATCAGAATTACATTAAAATATAATCAAGATGTTTGTTATCTTTAAAACATCAAATTGGGATTTTCCCTCAACATGCGTTTCTTTTTATTTTACAAACTTTCCTGCTCAACTTTCAATTTTTTATCTTAGAAAGGGTTCCGAAGTATGTGGAATTTTTGAGGACGTATATGTAGCAAAAAAAAAGAAACCGAAATTTTGAACCCTATGGCTTCGTGAGATTCTCAAATGTTAAAGACGAAGCCAAATTGGCAGAAGCTTTGAATGCAGTTTGGTTTGGACAGTTTCGTGTCCGTGCGAGCGTTGCCAAGTTTGAACGGAGTGCCCCGGGGGCGGTGAGGAAAAAAGAGGAGAGGCATGATGGAACGGCTAACGGTAATGACGAACCCTTGAAGAAGGACGGGTGTCCATCTTTCACGAAGCCAGGGGTATCAATAGGTGAGAAAAATGGCACCAAGCCAAAGCCTAAGAGTGGTAGTGCCGGTGCTTCGGAGCCCGAGTCTGCGGGACCTGAAGTGCAGGTGGGTGCAGTTGTTATCAACTTCGATGGTCACCAGAAGAGGGTGGCTAGAGAGGCACGCCTGAAGAGCGGGGAGGTGCAGTTGTCAGTTGACGCTGTCAAAGGAAAGGAGAATGGAACCCTCTTACGTAGTTATCGACCTAAGCCTGAAGACGTGCAGTGGGTGCATAACGGTCTAGTGGCGACAATCATCAATGGGGAAGCGATCCCAGTGGTGCAAAATAGATTAATTGACGCATGCTTCAATGATTTGGTCGTCAGTCATATGGGGGCTGATAAGGTTTTCGTCCGAAGTTCAGAAGGGGCTGATGCTATGAATGTTGTTGGAGGCGCCGAGGAATTTTTCAAACTTGTTTTTTCGAATTGGAAACGTTGGGATCAGGACGGACGACCTTATCAGCGGGGCGCGTGGGTGCGCCTGTATGGTGTTACGCTTAATGCTTGGAATGTCGATTTCTTTAAATTTTGTGTTTTTGACTGTGGTAGATTTATTCTTGTGGGTAGTTGCTCTACTGATACGGACATGCTGGATTTCGCCCGGGTTCTACAAGCTACGTCGGATCTGGACATTATTACCAAAGTTGAAAGGGTGCTAGTAGATGGAGCTATGGTGAATATTAAGATAGTGAAGGAGTGGGGGTATGCTATGGGTGAGGACATGTGTCTTTTTGAGGAGGACACTGGGTCGAAGGCATCCCAGACTGACTTTGATGTGAGGCATATTGAACCGAAGGTTCGCCGCAATGTAGACTTGCTGGTAGAAAAAATTGCGGTTGATTTGGAGGATGAGGACAAAATAGGTTGTCAAGGAAAGTGTGCTGGGGGGACCTTAAGTAACCCAGACAAGAACCTATCTATGGATGGGGATAGTGATGAGGATGATGAGTGGAACGTTGAGGTCCTTAGCCTAGCTTTTGACCGCGCGGTGACCAAGCCGGTTCTAAGTGTGGTTCCTCTTGGAGAGGTGGGAGATCAAATTTTAAGGACGAAAACTCAGTAGGATATCATAAAGGAATCTGAGTCAGGTGTCGGACATTTGCCTTGTGGTGTGTGATGACTCTGCATCATTCTATGTTAACTGCAATTATAAGGCACTTGTTAGGTAGTATTTACTATATTTGATGCAAGAAATAAAGAGAAAAGTGAATCATTACGAGTTTGCTTGGAGCGCAAGAAACAGAAGGAAAAAAAAAGATAAAGCATTCAGTTGGCGCAGCTGCGCAGGATATGGCGCACAGCGCCCAGAGAAGCTTCAAACGACCTGCAGAGTCTGTCAATGGCGCGCGGCACCGGAACGCGTATTAGGTCTATATATTGTGAATTTTGCTCATTCGAAAGGTACGAAATTGTGACGGCAAAAAGGCAACTTTTGACGGCGACTCCAGAGGTTCTCAAGCAAGGTTTCTAGTGTGAAAACATTATTTTTCCTTACTTGTAATGAATTCAATTACTCTAATTTGTGTTTTTAATTCAATTATGTGTAACTAAACTTCATTGATTGGGTCCATGGGGATTCCAATTTCTATTGGTCTTGAACCATGTGGTTTCATATGATGTTTTAATGAATTACGAAATTAGTTTCAGTGAATTATTCCTCATTCTTAATGCTTTATACAACGTCGCGAATTGCATGATGATTCTAATTGTTTGTTTGCTAAGAGATTAGAAATAAATTAATTGATCTGGGAATAATTATTCAATTAACCTTCACTTAAGAGATTTTGGTTTGTTAATTGAGAATTCTTAGATTAACGTGCAAAAACCTCAATTGATCATAAGTCACCTAAGAGATTAGGGGTGTATGATCAAGGGAGAGGGTTATGTACCAAGAGATTGGGCATAACCATTTTGTTAATCGAATCGTGGAACTATACTTGTAATTCGTTACTGCGCATGTACCACCAAGACAATAGTGATTGGATGAACCGAACGACCCAATCGCATTCTCATGTTTAAGTCAAAACTCAATTTCTTGCTGTTATATGTTTCTAAACCTAAGTCTGAAAAACTCCACCTTTTATTTAATTTCAACTTTACTCTCGTGTGACTTCAATTGCTTGTGTTTGATTCCAAACAATCTCTGCGGAACGATAAAAATTAATACATACTTTGGCACTTCGTCAGTGTGCGTGCTAATTCCTGTCCTCCGTCGGCAGATCGTCGTGTCCGACCGGGACCTTGGAGCTGGGAATGGCTCCAGGATCATAATCACGAGGAGCAGGTGTAATTTTTGTTGCATACAAGAGGGTGAAGAAGGGGGTTTCATTTGGGGGTCGACAGAAGAGGTTGGACCAACCAGATAATACTTGCAAGAAAGCTGGGGGGGTTCTTCGTCACCCGGTTCACAGTCTTAAGAAAATTTCCAGACTTCCAGTTAAGGACCATGGAGAGGTGTTAAAAGCTTTAGGGAAGTGTGTTCGTAGGCGTAGGGGATGAGACCAAGTGATTAGGTCGAATCCCGCAAGTAGTCAAGCCACGTCCACTGAATCCTCGGTGTCAGGATCCACTGACAATGACTGGAGAAGTTGGATGGCGGTGCATGGCAATGACCAGATGGCAGTGAATGATGTTCGGAGGATAGTGCAATCCATTGGAGTCTCGTTCAGAGGAAACAATGAGAATATGTTAAATGTTCTATCTCGGGCGGGTATCGGTAAGAAGGGGATCTTAGGAAAGCAGAAGGGGGAGGGACTCCAGAAGGAGAAGAGTTGTTAGGCTCACGGAAACTCAATTGTTACGGGGGGTGGGGGTGTTTTTGTGATGAAGATTATTTCTTGGAATATTAGAGGGTTGGACGGATTAAAAAAGCGAAAGGAAGTGCGAAAGTTGACAGGGGATTTGCATCCGTCTATTTTGTGTCTCCAAGAGGAGCAAAGCAGGTGTTATGGGAGTCCATTTCTGCGCGGTTGCAATCGCTGGGGAGGGGCAGGGTGTGTGTCTGTGGTGACTTCAACGCTGTCAAACATGTGGAAGAACGTCGCCTTCCTCGGACAGGGTATCGTTCATTGGATCACATTCCTTTCAACCGTTTTATTGAGGATAACAGCTTGGTGGATCTTCCTTTACATGGTCGTAAGTTTACTTGGTTTAAAGGGGACGACCTCTCGATGAGTCGCCTTGATAGGTTCCTGCTTTCAGAAGAGTGGTGCTTGCAGTGGCCTAATTGCAAGCAGGTGGCCCGTATGCGGGCCTTATCTGATCACTGTGCTCTGGTGTTGTACGCTAATGATGAGGATTGGGGACCTAGGCCCTCGAGAATGCTCAAGTGCTGGAGAGACATTCCTGGATAACAGGTGTTTGTGAGGGAACAATGGAGATCACTCCAGATTTATGGTTGCTGTGGATATGTGCTGAAGGAAAAACTCAAGTTGATTAAGGCGGCGCTGAAAGATTGGCATAAGAATCATGCCCATAATTTGCCTAGTCGAATTGAGTCTAAGAAGGTCCGGTTTGCGGAACTGGACCAGAAGGGGGAGGAGGTCCTTTTGGAGGCTGAGTTAGCTGAGTTTCTTGGGGTTACTCCTGACATTCACTCGCTCTGTCGATTGCATGCCAATATTAGTTGGCAACAATCTCGCTCGTTGTTGGATTTTTTTTAATTCCACTTCCCTTTTATTTTAATTAATATTAATTTAAAAAATAAAAATATAATAAAAAAATAAAAACAAATTCATACTGAAACTCATAGGACCTTCAAACCTTCATATTAACAAAGAGTTGTGTCATTTGTACAACTCAAAATGGTTGTCAATTAGACAACCATCTCACATAAAAATGAAATCAATAAAATAATAAAAAAATATGTTATAGTTGAATAGTGTAAATAAGTTGTTGGACAACCAATTTGATGTCAAAATAACATTTCTCTATTAACAAATCTACTAAATTAAAAATCAAATAAACACTCCAAATTCAAAAACAAGAAAACAAAATTTCTACCCCAACAATTGTTTCTATACCCCAACACTTGAAATTGAAATGACTAAAATGCCCTTTATATACACTACAAGAGTGAAAAAATTTATTACTTTTACCATTTGTCAAACAAAATATACCGAAAGCATACGAAAGTATACCGAGAGCATAGGAAGAGTAAGTTTACCAACACATATTTTTAAAATTATACCGGTTTGTTAATTTGTATATCAGTACAATTGGTTTGACTACACCGGTATGAATATTCATACCAGTACACTTTTGTATGACTATACCGGTATCAATATTCATACCGGTCCAGTTTAGTATCTATCTGTGCCGGTGCATATTTTTTTAAGCTATTTTTTTTTAAAAAAAATTAATAAATAATTTTTTTTCCAGTGCTGTGCACGAGAGGACTTGATGGTAGAATTCATTGCACGAGAGGGTCCAGTGATGGAGATTTTCGTGAGCGTCAGGCAGAAGAGCAGCCTGTGCAGGCGCAGCCTGCCGCTGTGGGCTGGCCTGGAGGACCCATTGATACGAGGCTTCTGACACGATACGATCAACACGTCTCTCGTCATACATGGTTTGATCAGGTGACCAATTGTTTGTTTTGTTATTATTTGTTAAGTTATACTGATGAAGTCATATCAATATTGGTGTTGAAATATTATTGATAATGTTTTTTTAAAAAAAAATATATGTAGGAACGTCCACTTTTGAGGGTAGCATCTTTAGGAGCGAAGATAGCTGGTTGGGTTCTTGATCAACATCCAGCACTTATTCAAAATTGGTTGAATATGTCTGGATTGATCCGGCTTTAGCGAACTAGTTTGAAAAAGGTTGATCCAAACCTTTTAGCAGCATTTGTTGAGAGGTGGCACCCAGATACATCATCGTTTCACATGCCGTTTGGTGAAATGACAATTACACTTGACGATGTGGTATGTCTGTTGCATCTTCCTGTTAGGGGTATTTTTTACACTCCGATATCAGCTACCATGGAAGAAACTGCATCACTTGCAGAACAATTGTTGGGGGTGAGTTGTGAGAGTGCATTGGAAGAAACTTCATCGCAGAGGGGTGGATATTTTTCTCAGCAGTGGCTATATGAGTGTTATCAGATGAATTGCCACGACGGGAGATTTGTTTTTGCTAGTATGGCGTGGATGTTGTTGTTGGTTGGATGTACTATTTTTACGGATAAAAATTACACACGCGTGGACGCAAAATGGCTGCCTATGTTTAGAGATTTATCTGCATGCCATACATATTCTTGGGCCACTGCTACGTTAGTTTGTCTATATGATAACTTGAATGATGCATCCATGTTCACCACAAAGGCTCTTGTAGGGTATGCGACACTTCTACATGTAACATTTCTTTTTTGGTACTGTAGAAGTTATTTAATTATGGACATTTTTGTATGCATCTTGCATGTTTAGTATGTAATTTAGTATACGATCATTTTTTTTTCTTTTATAATATTTAATTTTTTTTCGTTGCGTAGACATATTTTTTATTCTTTATTTTTGTTGTAACAGTGTTGGATTCACGAGTATTTCCCTAGCCTTGGTCGGCGAGCGGAGGCGGAGTCCGGACATAATTGTAATGCACCTGGTTTCCCTCGAGCTATGTGGTGGGTATATAGGCAGGGGAAGCTGAAGGTTCCTGAGTATCGACCTATTATGGATGCATTGACCCCGTCTGATGTGATTTGGCGTCCGTTTGAAGATCGCAGGGGTATTATGCCTTTTGACCCAATTAGTATGTATAGTGGTTATCTGCGTGGCTGCGCGGTAGTTCCTCACTTGCCTGAGAGGTGTGTTAGGCGGTATGGATTCTTACAATATACCACTACCTCCAGCTCCCGCCACTGCTGTTATTGATAGTGATTGGGTCGGTTATGATATTTCTGTTGATCGGGTCCTTCAGGCGACACGTCCAACGACATATGCTGCTGAGGCTACAGATGATTACCTGCAGTGGTACTACACGGTGTCACATCCTAGATTATGTCGCCCTGTTGATGGACCACATGGAGTACAACCAGTTCCACAGTATGTGCCATCACATCAGCCAGCACAGCAAGATGATCCGATACCAGAGGATGCACCAGCAAGAGATGCACCACAAGGCGAGCATTATTGGAGACAAGTGGCTGCTTCTGCACTGGAGAGATATATCGCTCAGATAGACGCTCATAGAGAAGAAGACACCTTTACAGATCTTTTTATGGCACTGGATATTTGCCAAGGTGTAGAGGTTGATCCAGATCATTATGTGCCTTGATGCATTTGCTTGTGTATTTTTGTGAACTTTTTAGTGCACTTATTTATGTACTTTATTGAACTTTTTCTTGCACTTGCTTATTTATGTAAATTATATAATACTTCTTCATGTCCTAAAATAATCACACGACTCAAACAAAAAAAAAAAGCAAATAATCACATGACGCTACGTATAATAATCTTTAATATAAGTTTACTAAAATGATTGATGATGTGTATATAAAATAAAAAATATGTCATCTGTCATAAAATTAAACAACTAAAAGTATCAAATTTGTATACACACCCTCTTTGATGCACCTTGTGATTCACGCTCTTCTCTTTCAACATGCTCAAAGAATGACGGATCACAATATTCATCATAACCCGCTGGTGCTTTGCCTTTGTTCTTCACTCCACCTCTAGTTTTTATTTGTAGCCGGATAAGCAAATTCAATCACTTTACTCTTTAACACTCTTTTACCAACAGTATCAAGTGATCGAAATCGACTCCATATTGCATCTATTGCATGACTCGTGTCCAACTCATATCCATCCTCTGTGTCATCCTCTAATGGTTCCTCCATAGTTAATTTCTTCCAATGACCATGAACTGAATCTAATGGTATCGGTACACCGTTCATTGTATACCCTCCCAATTCACATGCACAAGGCAACTGACATGTTGACCTAAGTGTACAACCACAAGTGTCCTTGTTGGTTCCAACAATGCCAACTCTCTGAAACTCCTCGAAAATTAGGTTCATAGCGGCTCTTGACACAAAGCTTCTTAAATTCTTA
The DNA here is from genome assembly GCA_954870985.1 of Trifolium fragiferum. NCBI lineage: Eukaryota > Viridiplantae > Streptophyta > Magnoliopsida > Fabales > Fabaceae > Trifolium > Trifolium fragiferum. The sequence continues at coordinate 53,743,684 of OX940789.1, forward strand.
AAAAACGGGCTGCTATGTAGGCGCTCCGTATAATAATTTTTTTTTGAAATGACGCATTGACTTTGCCAACTTGAAGAATTATCTTGTTATCCATAGATGCCAAACACTTTAATAAGCCACCTTTGCTGTTTCCCAACATCTGCTTCAATTTCCAATGTGATGACTCAACTGTAAATATTAAATTCCACACAAAAGTCAATTAAATGAAGAAAAAAAAATTCAATTTTGAAATGGACATAATCATATCTATTAGTCGTTGAAGAGATGATAATTGTCCGTCTTCTCAGCTTCTAGGTAAGCAAATCCAACATTGAATATCAATTAGGTTGAAGTTATACCACCAATTTCAAGTAATGGTTGTCTGTATCTATTTGTTTTATATGTGCAATCCATTTCCAAAACAATTGGAAACAAATTTAACAACTTGATTGAATCTGGATGTGCCCAAAAAATATCACTCAAAATATCAGACTCATCATCTCTTCTTCTATTCTAGGTGACATATTTTTTATCATCTAAACACTGCAGCACGTGTTGCATCTCTATTCTAGGAACTCTTTCTTGTTTTTGTAGCATGTTTCTTTTTCTATGTATTTGGTTGGCATCAACAACAGAATCAGGATTTTGTTCTTTCAGATCTAAAACAATGTGCCTTGGTGCTACATGACGCTTTGTCATATCTTCAACACGTTTGCTTTGTTCTACGGTTAAACGCGCCTTACGAGCATAACCTGCATATTGTTTAGGTAGTCTGTGGTTGTGAACTCCACATTTAACCTGAACTTTCCATCCTGAACCATCTGTTGAAGGTGTGGCTCTAATTTTGAATGGACAATTACATTTTTTGATGCAGTTAACGTAGGACTTTGCGAAGAGTCGTATTTTCCCCCTCTATCACAGCTGAAAATCAATTTGTCATTTCTTCTTCTGGTTCCGTTCTTTGTATCTGACATAGTAATTATTATACTCACTTTATTGGCAATTCCAACATCTCGAGCCCATGTTATAACAGCATCTCATGTATTAAATTTTTCATTGGTTGTAAAAACAGCTGTGGTATCTACTGACATTTGACCTACATCGCCAGTTTGAGCCATATCTGTTGTAAAAAATAAAATAATAAAGTTTTCAAAATAAAATAAAAAAAAACACCAGTACACTTTCAAAAAGTGTGCCGATATATTATGCGAAAAAACATACCGCTACAGTTTTTAAAGTGTACTGGTAGGTTCTGGATATTTTAATATACAGGTGCACTTTTTAGAAGTGTACCGGTGTAGACTGGAAAATTGTAAATACCGGTACACTTTAAAAAGTGTACCGATAAAATTAACGTATCGGTGCAGTTGTAATACTTACCGGATCGCTTTTATTGATATCACCGAAACCTCAAAAAAAAAAAATAAATAAATAAAAAATAGTAAAATAGGAATATTATATAAATAGTGACTCAAGGATAAAATAGAAATATTTAAAAAATTATTGGGGTAGAAATTTTTTTTTCCCAAAACAAACTTAACAAAAGTAGTACCAACAGGAAATAAAGATTCCGCTCAACCCATCTCACCACCCAACTCTTCCTTTCATCATCACAAATCCATTACTACTATACAAATGACATAAAATAGTAGCAAGAAGACAATGCAAGAAGCAAAAATCATCCAAACATAACAATAACAACCATCCAAACCTAACAAAAACTTACAAAACCTAACACAAGGAAACAAAATTCTTGCGAGATCGAATAATCGGAATACACAAATCTTATGAAAGAGAAGAGCCCAAAATTCAACTTACTTATTTGAATGCTCTTCAAACCCATAAATTGAAGCTTTGGAAGGGATAATAAATTATTGTCCATGGGAAAGAGTAAAAAATAACAAAACAGGATTTGTAAGTGAGATAGTTAAAGTTGATATACTAGATTATCTATTGTGGAGAAACATAGTAGTTGAAAAACTTGATGATTGTGAACTAAATTAGTTTTCATTTTGGCTAAGCAAAAATTAATGTCAAAAGGCGATACTATATCATTTTGGAAGGATAATTGGTTAGAGGATCAATGTCTGAAAACTTAATTCCTTCATAGGTGATACTATATCATTTTGCAAATACACTTGTTCATATCATGCGTATACCAAGGTATGGCGAAAAATGACATGAACAACTGTATTTGCAAGTTACACAACATGTCAATGATTTAGGTTCAATCACTAGTACAAATATGACTTATTAATAAGGGTTTTACATCTCTGAAAGAAATATTAGATGTGACAAGGTATATGGAGTATTTTTTACATTTGATTTTAATTTTACTTGAAGTAAAGATTACATAGAAACAACTTTTTTACATCCGATTTTGACTTTATCTGAAGTAAAAACTAAACGCGGTGGCAATCCTGTAATTAAGGTGAAAATTGTCTAAAACATGTTTACATCTAACCATAATATACTAGAAGTAAAAAGTCTTCTAGTGAATTTTTTTCATTTTTTTTAATGGAAATTAATTAAGTTAGGAAGAGTAAATAAAAAAAAAACATAACACTAACGTACAAAATTGTTCACATGAATCACATCTCTCTCTCACGCGAACCCTAGCCTCTCAGGAGCTCACATCTCCCTCGATCGTTTGTTCCCTCTCAATCCCTCACTTAGAATCGCGAACCCTAGCTCTCTCACGCTCGTCATCTCTCGAACTCTAGCCTCTCTCACTCAGAATTGCGAACCCTAGCCCCATTGAACCCGAATCAAAGCTCAGTGAAACGAATCGAATCGTTCCTCTCCCTCCGACTGGAAACATAAACAGGTACTGATTCTATTCGCAAAATCAATGAGAGCAAACTCCTTTCCTAGAAGAACAGGTTCCTTTTAATCCATGATTCGATTGAGATGAAGCATCGCATCGGTGATTCAATTGATCTTTTTCAGCACCTCTGAGTGGTTCTTTTCAATTGTTTTGGTGAGTTTCTTCAGTTTAGCTTCAAATTCTGTCATTCTCATGTTGAGATCTTCCATTGGTGAGATGAAAACACCAAACTCTAATAGCAAAGAAATTAATAACACGAAATATTTTAGTAAACTAGATTAAAAGTTAAAACTATATTTATGTTAACCTAAAAATGTTACTAGTATCATCATGCATTCATGCATATGCTATGTATGTTGAGACAACGAAGAAAATCACTTACCTGGTTTCCACAAATCGTGAAGTGTTGGTACAAGAACAACTAGAAGATATATATTTTTTTTTTACCCTATCAGCTTCTCGCACACATTTCTAGTTTCTTATTTTATGCTTCCACTATTATATGGATTAAATCAATTGACATCAAGGTGTCAAATTTTAATTTTACACTGAATTTTATTCATTCATTTTATTTAATCCAACACCCTGAAGCAATCGATAAAATGCATTACAAAATTAAATAAAGCAATCGATAAAATGCATTACAAAATTAAATATTTTGTGATTTTGTTTCACAATCTTTCTTTAAATAGCATATTATTTTCCATATTTGTCCATCACCCAAAAAGGGAAATATTTATGTTCATATTTCAAATTCTGTATAATAAAATAATTCGGTTGTTAAAAAAAAAAAAATTGTTCTTCAGTATTACAATAATTTTTTTTGGGATCCACCACTAAATAAAATTATGGAGGAATCATAAAAAAAAAATATATATATATATATATATATATATATATATATATATATATATTGATGATTTGTCCATAAAATCAACAAGTCTGTTTTTTTTCAAAGACTTGTTGATTTTATGGACAAATCATCAATATATATATATATATATATATATATATATTGTGCATGACTAAAATATTCTTTGTTTTGAACAAACCTCATTGAATTATGAAAAATGGCATGAAATTCAATCTTTGAAGTTATTTATTAATTAATTTCAAATTAATATTGCATACATGGTTTCATAGAAGAGTAAGAATATTTCATTCGTAGCTCAGGTTGCAAGATTTAAATTAGCGTTGATAATGGACAAAGAGATAGAAAAACTTTTATTTAAGGAAAGATTGTAAGACGAATCATAAAATATCAAATTTTGTGAAATATTTTATTGATTGACTTCGATCATTGAATTAAATAAAATAAATGGATGAAATTTGATGTCAAATTAAAGTTTGACACCTTAGTATCAATTGATCCCATCCCTTTATAATAATATCCACTAGTCATATGATATTTTAGTAATTTTCCGGGGCGCGCGAGAAAATTGGGCCAATATGGTAGTCTTGTTAATATGAAAAGGTTAATATTAATAGGAAAAAAAATATGATGATTATGGAACTTCTCCAACTAATTGCATAAGTCACGTAATTAATTTTGTGTGGAAAAAATAGTTATAAGTTAGGGTGTTAAATATGTTTTTAGTCCTTACTTTTATGTGAGTTTCGACTTTTAGTTTTTATATTTTTTTTATTATATTTTTAGTCCCCATATTTTTGGCGTTGGCATTTTTAGTCCATACCGTCAATTTTTTGTGACTAGGATAACGAAATCAGCCACATAGGATGACATATAGATGTCAAGTCATTCGATTTAAATGTTATCCTAGTCAATTTAAATTATCTTATATGGCCAATTTTGTTATCTATTCATAAAAAATTGACTAAAAATCTAATAAAATAAATGTAGAGACTAAAAATATAATAAAAAAAATGTAGGGACTAAAAGTCGAAACTCACATAAAAGTAGGGACTAAAAACATATTTAACCCTATAAGTTATTGTATAAAACTATTATTTATTGTCCCCATGAGCTTAGCTGAATTGTAGGGACATAGCACTATATGTGCAGGAGCCGGGTTCGAACCCGGATACCCCACTTATTCACCTTTAAGGTGGATTTTTTAGCCACTAGACTACTTGACAAAAAAAAAACTATTATTTATTAATAATATAAAAGGTAAATTAAACAATTAAAAGAAGAAAAAAAATATCTTACTAATATTTTGATTTTGATATGAGATTGTGGATGTTAATGTAATTCCTTTTTTCATGTGTTATAAGTGATTGAAAAGGAAAAACAGATTCAATGCAGTTGGTTTTTGTGCAGTCAAGTTGCAGTCAGCAGCTGTGAATCGAATCATGTGGCTCAGATTTGACTGCAGTTTTGATTTTAATAAAACATAAAATTTTAACTTTAAAATCTGAACTATTCGATCAAGATCGGACGACTGTAATGGCTCCGACTGCATGCAGTCACAGGTTCTGAGTGCACCGAATCCATATCCGATTGAAAACTTTCTAGATACTACTGCTAGTAGGTAACTGTTGAGAAAAAATTGATTAATCAATGAATTTGTATGGGTTTTCAATCAATGGTCTTGTGTGTGATAAAAAATCTAGTTAGGGAGAAATAACTCACATTGTGCCCCAAAAAAATTTCGACGAACATTAATCACAGTTAAATAGTGGTGAAAATTTCGTAAAACGCATTTTCTTTCATAACTTTAGGCCTCATCCAATATTTGGGGCAGCCCTCATTCTTTAGATTTTGGCTTTCTAAAGTGAGTGTTTCACTTTAAAATGTAAAATCAATAATATCAATTGTTAATTTATTAATTAAAGCGGTGAATGGATAGCACATCTAATTTTTAGAACCAAGAGTTAAAAGCGTTAAAGTGGAAAAGGTCTTGGGTTTTAGTTTCGGTGACAGAGAACAATACTAACTTTAACAACAACTCCCTCCGATGCTTAATATAATATAAGATAATTTTTTAATATAAGAGAAAGTTTGCTTTTTAAATTCATTGAAATTTTATATTTCTTAATATAAGAAAAAATTTGTTTTTTTAGATTCATCGAGTTTCTAATGTATTTGAACTATATTATAGACTAGATACATTAAAATCTCAATGAATTTAAAAAGCAAACTGTAACGCCCCAACTAAATTATCTAGAATATTTAGTCGGAACATTAATAACTGGAATCTGAGTACATTAAACTAAAAGAATTATAACTGAAAAATGCAATATCATTAGAATAATATTACAATGTTCAATACATCAGCGGAAAGAGTTGTTAACAAAATAACAAGCTAATCTAAAACAGGGAAGAAAAAAAATAATCTCCTAAGCTGACAATCCAAGCACAGCTCCAATCGTCAGGTCCAACCTGGTCCCTGCTCCGAAATAACTTGTCTTACCTATATCAAAAAGGGAGTGGGGTGAGACAGTCACTTCGTCCCAGTGAGTTCTACTATCCACCTAAAGGCTATTAAGCCGGGTCACCTAATCAGTCCATATATTTATTCTATCATAACATATATTACTTAAGCAGTATAATAAGATGTATCACAGAGTTAATCTTGTTCGTTTTAAACCGCAAACCCTCTGAGGTGAGCACGTCTCAGGGGTTGCCTTATCTGTGAGCAGAAAGCGCTCCGGCATAAAGCTCACATAAGTTTTCTAAATGGATCATCTAAAACGATGTCCCATCTGATAGCATATTCATGTAATTAATTCGACTGATCACTAATTTATTAACATGCTACCAATAATTTCCCAAAACCCGGGGAGCATACATAATCCTAAATTCCCTAAGTTATCACCTAATAGTCCGACTGTATTGACCTCCTATTCATATCGTATAAATTATAAAACTGCAAAATAACTATTTCAGATGAAGGTATAAAACGAGTGATCAGGAGTTTTTGGAAATAGGAAAAATGAGTACATTCTGGGTTTACTCGCTACGGCGAGTTACTAAGCTCGCCATGGCGAACTTACAGGTCTTGGCCTAAACAACTCGCTAGGCGAGCCAGAGCTCGCCATGGCGAAGTTCTTCAGCCCAGGACCTTCAGCTCGCCATGAAGGCTCGCTAGCAACTCGCTATGGCGAGTTAATACAGATTTTACCCTGTTTTACAGAAATTAATATTTTTCAAAAGATTCACCTACCACCTTCATTTGAAACATTGCAGAAATATAAGGTAATTAAATATGAACAGAATAGAATGGAATTTGGGATTAATTCCACACATACAGCTATACCTATTTAATTCCTAAGTTCACATGCAATTCATAATTTTCGGGAATCTAAACTACCTAGCCTAAAGAACCCACCTGTTAGGAGCTTTAAATCTTTGCTTCCTGGGCTCTACAACTGCTACCAAGTCCTCAGCTATTCCCACGACCCCAAACTGAACAGATTTGGAAATTGGAGAAAATGATAAACTCTCTAATTTTGCTTCTAGGATGAGAGGTTGTTGAATGCTTGAATGAACAGGGATGAAGAGGTAAACATAGAAAAGGTTTCTATAACATGGACAGTAGAGAGTTGTTTGGATTGCATGCAACTCTAAAGAGTTAAGAAAATGGAATTGGTGATGTTGGTGTTTAGCTTATTTGGTGAGTTTTGAGGTAATGAGGGATTGGAGCTTTGTTGTTGATTTCTCTCTTTCTAAATGTATGCAGTAATCTGAAGAATATGAGGTGTTATTTATAAGTGAGAAATGAAGTTCATTGAGTAGGAAGATTTGAAAGTGTAAGGTGATTTGTTAATGTTGTTGGCCGAGAGAGGGAGGGAGAGAAGAGAACTTGGTGCTCCCAATTTCCTGAATTGTTGTATGTGTGAATGAGTGAGTTGTTTTGCATGCAACTTTGTTTTAATCAAAGAAGGTGTGAGGTGTTGCATTGTAGTGGTGTGAGAGATGAGTCACTAGTTTGCATGTACTTTGAGTGGTTATGTAGTGTAGTGATGTGTTAGTCATAGGGAAAGAGTGTGTGAGTCATTGCATGTAGGTTTAATGAGGTGTTAGAGCAAGTAGAACATTGAGTCACTAAAGAGGGAGGGAGATCACGAGCAAGAGAGAGATGGGAGGAAAAATTGAACTTCCATTGTTGATTAAATCACAAGCATAGCATTAAGGTATTAATGTGTAGTTTAGGGTCAATTAGAACTCCTAATTTTACACATATTTTACTTAATCTCATGATTCAATTAATTTAATCACTTCTAATTAATTTAAATTTATTAGACAAGGCTCTAATAAAATTAATTAGGTAATTGAAAGAGTGGGATGTTACAATCTACCCCCCTTAAAGAAATTTCGTCCTCGAAATTAAGAAATTTATCTTTAGGAAAGATAGGAACGACTTTTCTCATGACAGGTTTTCATTCTTGAGTGAGTTAGTCGTCATGAGACTGAGCTCATCCGACCCTGATTATTGGGATTTTTCTTGTCCGAAGGATCTTCATTCCACAATCAACCATACGAATTGGAATCGGCTGCTAAGCTAATGCTGACTGATTATCAATCTCTGAAGAGTGATAAGGATCGGGAATGAGTTTCCAAAGTTGAGACACATGAAATATGCCGTGTAACCCTGAAATGGACAGGAATAGAATTAACTAATAGGTTACAGGACCGACGTGTTGAAGGATCGGATAAGGCCTTATATACCTCGGATACAATTTCTTCGTTTGAAACACCTCGTAGATCCAACTTTGGTGTCATTCTCAAGAATCACTTAATTACTTTTTATTCCTTGGAATAAAACTTTCCTCTCTCAAAGGGTATTCGTCCAAATTTGATATTCGCCTACTCTCGTACTGCGCACTCTGATCTGACTACTCATAGATGCCCTTTATCCAATCGTGTCAACATGCCCTTACTCCACAAGGTAACACTTGGCGTACCGTACTTATTATTATTCCACCCTGCATTTCTACATGTCGGTATCTGGCCTGGTTGTCGTTATAAGAATAGCTGAATGGGATAAGGTTGGGATAATGACAATGCAAAATCTTTCTCTTCGTGATTTTTCTCGAGTCCGAACGCTGCAGCTCTTGATACTTCTCACGTACCACTGTCCTGTTCGTGTCGTTAACCTACTCAGAATAGATCAAAATATAAAACGAGCGAAGAACGATTAGGCACCACAGATTCGTTTGCCAATGAGTTAGACTCACCTGCAGCCGAGTCCATAGTACTTTCAGAATTCTCCACCTACCATCTCAATCCATCCTAGTACAACACTGACGTCAAGTAATACATTTGACATATCAAGAACGGAGGTTCGAATCTTCATTCACGGATACAGTTAGTTGGCTAGATAATTCACTGATAAGTGGACATGAAAGAATTCTGGCTAAAAAATGATTGAATTCGAATGATGGCTGATTGGGTACGGAAGATTTGCACCCTCGACACAGAAAATGGCTTTTGATCCCCACTTCACCATCGTCGATGTGTCAGCGTAAGAATTGGATTTGCAGAAGGAGACTCTGATACTCTACACGAGAATTTGATTGTTGATTTATACCTATCGTTGATAAGTACAGGGAGAGGCTGAATCAGTTGATAGAAAATGAAATGGTTTAAGCTCGGATTCCGAGAATGGTTCTGATGTGATACCTAGATACCTAAAGCTTCTACTAGTTCCTAGTTCTACGTAACTGAGAGATCTGGAACCTAACTGAGAAAATTAGCTGATAAGGATCCGAAGGATTTAACAACGCGACTGAGTTACTGATTAGTCGTTTAGGTGTACGAAGACCTATACGATTAATTGATACTGACACATAACAGAATAGTCCGGCGGATACTCGACTAATGATACTGATTTAAGATTGATAAGTTGAGTGAGAGCTTGAACTGGATTTATACGTGTTGTCTCTAGATAAACTGGATTCCACGAATTGTAGTTACTAACAACGTAGTTGATAAAGCTGAAAAGATTGAACAAGATTACGGATACTCAACGTTCCACAGTCGTCAGTTTGACTGACCGATGTCGAAGAATTTGGAAGGTGTACCTTCCAACTACTCTGAGTAATAGTTATGACTAGCAGCTGATAAGGCACAGGAAGGGATTATCTGTCTGAAGCATAGACAGACAAGTTAGGAAATGAACCCGTTCCATGCTTCTAATGTATCTCCATTCCAAAATAGTTGGTTTGACGAACTTAGCTTAACGAAGGTCCGAAAGAATGGTCATGAATTTCGAATTTCGACTTCTATTGGTTTCGGCTCAAACAAAATATTGAGGGCACTCTTAAAGGGAATTTGGCTAACTCTAATGGATTCCTAACTCGAAGGTCTGAATAATTGAAAGTTCCAATGGCTGATAAGAAATAAATCCAACTTAGCGATTCCGTTCGGGATAACTATCATAGGTACTCCACGATTGATCTAGATTGCTGAAGGCGCTAATGATAACTCCTGATTTGCTAATCTGATCGAGGCTTGAATGTTAGTGATACGGTACTAAGACTGATCTCACAGAGGTAAACTGCTCTATGGCAATGAGTTCCTATAGATAATGTACTAGATGAGGCTAACGTCAAAATAACTTACTAACACGAGTGGTTCAACTTAATTCTGTCACTAGGTATCTATCTAAGCTACAACACTAGACTGCTAAAGTGGGGAAATACGTGATAGTGTTAAGTAAACTACCTGGCAACTAAATTTGGTCAAGAAATATTTCTACTTGTCATTTCGGATGAGGTTACGCTCCAAGTGATTTGGTAGGATCTCTGGTGTAGTGCTTAAGCTGAGACTATATTACTAGACCTATAGTAGTTCTCTAGGTGGTAACGGGACATGCCGGTAGGTAAGAGAGTGTTGAATCGAAGGCAGTCTAATTTGACTAATTCCTATATGCTTGGTTGAGTATTCAATGGCACTAAGTTATTAGCTCAAGATAATGGAGTAACTACCCCCAATAAGTCTATATGGTAAAAGTTTAGGAAATGAATTTCTTAACTATTGCATCTAATACTGCTCAACCTCTAGTGATAAGGTACAACTATGGTTGTTACTTACAAGGGCTAGTTCGGTTAGTTCTTGTTTCTATTGCTCACGAATGATGCCTTATGAATTAAGTCAGGTACCTCCATGGTGTCGTGAAATGATTCCTAATTGTTAATCTATTCAAGGTTGATCTCGAATGGTTTGTTGAATTAACTGACCTAGGCTGGTATTTGCTAAAAGGAAATTCTATTTGTTATGCTAAACTGATCCTGACTTCTAACGATGTTGTAGGAATACGGGTTATGATGTTGAAAAACTAAATTATTCTTAGGGAGGCATTAAGAGGTGACTTACTATAGATTAATCTATTTGGGAAGTTCTAAGATAAAGGTTATCATGGTCTAATTTTCCAACTTGGTTTCTCTAGTCATGGCATTGAATGGATCTAACAATGCTGGTGAATCTCGCGGCTGAAAGGCAAAACTAGGTATTCAGGAAGAATCTTGGTCTACTGAGGGTTGAGTTTAGCTTGGCTCACATGTTCCTTGTAAACATGTTCGCCGGAAGACATGATTACTCTCAAGCTCGGAAATTTACTTGACACAAGGTGTCAGTTGAATACTAAAATGACCTACACACTTAAGTCCTTCTATGCACAATTCTACTTCAAGAGATTGGTACCTCCTCCAGACTGTTCTTACTCCTTCAGTCCTAATTATTTCAGCTTTAACATCCGGTTAGAGAGAACTTTCGCCAATGATTGCTTCTGAACTGAACTTCACTACGATCTTCTTACTTAACCACCATGGTCCGCTTCGGTTCTCAACCGTAATACCCTGCCTACCATGCACAATACTGAGCTGATCAGACTCAGCACGTGATGGTTTCAGCGTAAACAGTCCAGACTCCAAAGGGTCCGTACTACTAAGGAAAGGATTGAAATGACTCATGGCAAGGTCCGATACTGGATCGACCTACTCTGATACCAATTGTAACGCCCCAACTAAATTATCTAGAATATTTAGTCGGAACATTAATAACTGGAATCTGAGTACATTAAACTAAAAGAATTATAACTGAAAAATGCAATATCATTAGAATAATATTACAATGTTCAATACATCAGCGGAAAGAGTTGTTAACAAAATAACAAGCTAATCTAAAACAGGGAAGAAAAAAAATAATCTCCTAAGCTGACAATCCAAGCACAGCTCCAATCGTCAGGTCCAACCTGGTCCCTGCTCCGAAATAACTTGTCTTACCTATATCAAAAAGGGAGTGGGGTGAGACAGTCACTTCGTCCCAGTGAGTTCTACTACCCACCTAAAGGCTATTAAGCCGGGGCACCTAATCAGTCCATATATTTATTCTATCATAACATATATTACTTAAGCAGTATAATAAGATGTATCACAGAGTTAATCTTGTTCGTTTTAAACCGCAAACCCTCTGAGGTGAGCACGTCTCAGGGGTTGCCTTATCCGCGAGCAGAAAGCGCTCCGGCATAAAGCTCACATAAGTTTTCTAAATGGATCATCTAAAACGATGTCCCATCTGATAGCATATTCATGTAATTAATTCGACTGATCACTAATTTATTAACATGCTACCAATAATTTCCCAAAACCCGGGGAGCATACATAATCCTAAATTCCCTAAGTTATCACCTAATAGTCCGACTGTATTGACCTCCTATTCATATCGTATAAATTATAAAACTGCAAAATAACTATTTCAGATGAAGGTATAAAACGAGTGATCAGGAGTTTTTGGAAATAGGAAAAATGAGTACATTCTGGGTTTACTCGCTACGGCGAGTTACTAAGCTCGCCATGGCGAACTTACAGGTCTTGGCCTAAACAACTCGCTAGGCGAGCCAGAGCTCGCCATGGCGAAGTTCTTCAGCCCAGGACCTTCAGCTCGTCATGAAGGCTCGCTAGCAACTCGCTATGGCGAGTTAATACAGATTTTACCCTGTTTTACAGAAATTAATATTTTTCAAAAGATTCACCTACCACCTTCATTTGAAACATTGCAGAAATATAAGGTAATTAAATATGAACAGAATAGAATGGAATTTGGGATTAATTCCACACATACAACTATACCTATTTAATTCCTAAGTTCACATGCAATTCATAATTTTCGGGAATCTAAACTACCTAGCCTAAAGAACCCACCTGTTAGGAGCTTTAAATCTTTGCTTCCTGGGCTCTACAACTGCTACCAAGTCCTCAGCTATTCCCACGACCCCAAACTGAACAGATTTGGAAATTGGAGAAATGATAAACTCTCTAATTTTGCTTCTAGGATGAGAGGTTGTTGAATGCTTGAATGAACAGGGATGAAGAGGTTAACATAGAAAAGGTTTCTATAACATGGACAGTAGAGAGTTGTTTGGATTGCATGCAACTCTAAAGAGTTAAGAAAATGGAATTGGTGATGTTGGTGTTTAGCTTATTTGGTGAGTTTTGAGGTAATGAGGGATTGGAGCTTTGTTGTTGATTTCTCTCTTTCTAAATGTATGCAGTAATCTGAAGAATATGAGGTGTTATTTATAAGTGAGAAATGAAGTTCATTGAGTAGGAAGATTTGAAAGTGTAAGGTGATTTGTTAATGTTGTTGGCCGAGAGAGGGAGGGAGAGAAGAGAACTTGGTGCTCCCAATTTCCTGAATTGTTGTATGTGTGAATGAGTGAGTTGTTTTGCATGCAACTTTGTTTTAATCAAAGAAGGTGTGAGGTGTTGCATTGTAGTGGTGTGAGAGATGAGTCACTAGTTTGCATGTACTTTGAGTGGTTATGTAGTGTAGTGATGTGTTAGTCATAGGGAAAGAGTGTGTGAGTCATTGCATGTAGGTTTAATGAGGTGTTAGAGCAAGTAGAACATTGAGTCACTAAAGAGGGAGGGAGATCACGAGCAAGAGAGAGATGGGAGGAAAAATTGAACTTCCATTGTTGATTAAATCACAAGCGTAGCATTAAGGTATTAATGTGTAGTTTAGGGTCAATTAGAACTCCTAATTTTACACATATTTTACTTAATCTCATGACTCAATTAATTTAATCACTTCTAATTAATTTAAATTTATTAGACAAGGCTCTAATAAAATTAATTAGGTAATTGAAAGAGTGGGATGTTACACAAACTTTCTCATATATTAAGAAATGGAGGGAGTAATAGACAATATAATGTATCAAAAGAAAAATTCTTTTTCGGGTCATGGCATCAAACACTTAGTCAATGATGGTTACCACATACGAAGAGTAACACATGAACATAGAAACCAGAAATTCAGAATTGAAATAAGATCCAAACATCACAACAGCATTTTTAAGTCCTTAAGCTGTTAATGGTGGGCATCATCTACACATATAGGCATGTTCAAATTTACAATATTGCAAACAATATTTGACATTTGACATAAAACACCCATTATGCTAAATTCATAGACAGAAATGTAACATAGTTGCCAAGAGTTTTTGACAGCGGCATTCTGTCGAATGATCATTAATAGAGACGATCTTCTTCAACTTGTCCATCTACAAAAAGTTTGAAATTCATTAAATTTGAAATTCATTAAATTTTACGATCCCCTACGAAATCTATTTACAATATATATTAAAATAAACTACTACTAAAAAACCTCTTTTGTCCTTAGCACGTTTAATAGTATTTCACCGTTTATACCCTCAAAAGTAATTTTAACTCTACACTCAAAAAAAAAAAAAAAAAAACAAAAATAACAAACAAAAAAAGAGAAGATAAACATAAAATAAATATATTCATAAAAAAATATAAAAAAAGAACAAAAAAAAAAAGATAAGCATAAAACAAATCTACTCATAAAAAAATATAAAAAAAAAAATTAAGAAAGAGAATAAAACAAACTTACTCATAAAAATGGCAATAGAAACCACTTCTAAAGATAAGCATAAAAATTAACTAATAGTTTATTTTAAACAAAACAAGTGGTTCTTATCGATCAATATAAAAAATCATTGACAAATATTTTTCACTCATACATAAGAAAATTGGATAAATATTTATCACCGATAATTATAATTTATTACTATGTCCGTTTCTTTTTATTCGTTTTTTGTCGTCAGATTTAGCGTTCTTTTTTATTTATCCTTTTTGTATTTTAAGGATACAATTTGTCAATTTATCTTACTCTTTTTTAATAAAACTAATTAATGTTATATATTTTAAAAAATAAATATTTGTTTTTTTTATTTTTATGGGTACATAACATATTATAAAAAATTTTGATACATAATATATTAAATTTATTGGAAAAAGAAAGTGTGTGAAAAAAAAATAGGAATTATTTTGTAAATTAAAATGAGGGTATAATAGGAAGATAATGTGCAAAAATATACTTCCTTAATTTGATGTTATTATTCTAAAAAGAATTACTACTAAAAATCTTAATTTGTCCTCATCAATTCTTAAAAATATTTCAAATCTTCTATTTCGTAAAAAAATTAATTATATCTTCCAATTTACTATTTTTCTATATAATAGTTAAATTGTACTCTATATTTATTATAAAAAAATTAACTCTATTTTTGTTTACTCTTATATAAAAAATACAGGAGAAGTATATTATTGATGAATAAATATTATACTAATAATTACAGGGTAAATATATATTATAATAACACACGGGACAATTGTTTTAATAAAAAAAATTAATCATACACGGGACAATTTCTTTAATAAAAAAAAGGAATTTGTACAAAAAAAAAATGAATTGAATAATATATTATAATAATACACGGAACAATTGTTGATGAATATATTATTGATAATTATATATTACTATAATACACAGGACAATTGTTTTAATAAAAAAATTTAATCATACATGGGACAATTGATTTAATAAAAAAAGAATTGAATAATAAATTTTTATTATTATTAATTATAATTTATTACACAAAAATCATACACGGGACAATTGATTTAAAATTATTTTTTTACTTAATTTAATAAGTCTTACAAAAAAATAGCAGAACAACGTCAATTGTTATTTTTATTTTTTTTTTATACACTACGTCACTTATATTTTTATATTTTAACAATATTTTATAAAAAAAAATTGATAGACGGATCTCAAAACTAGTACAAATATGAAAATAATATTTGATGCAAGTTAACAGATTGTTTCACAATATTTCTTTTAGTGTATCGATTGAAATAGAAAACCAAATACAAACCAAAGACGATTTTTGGTTTCAAATCAGTTTAGGCAGTAACTCATTGCATACATTGCACTTCTTAATAATTAGGAAATCAAAGATCAAACAGTTGAAAGGTATAGGGAAATAGAAAAGTCTTGAGGTCTAACCACGGAGATTGATGGCGCGGTTGGCTTGAGCGTCAGCTTCAGTGTTATATTCCTTAAACATTAAAAAAAAAAAAAACAGACAAACATATTATGTGTGAGGCACAACATAAAGAGTTTTAATCTAAAATCAAAGTGATAGCAAATTAGTTAGGGTTAATAGGCTTATACCCCTGCAATGTTGGCGAGTTTTGTGATACCCCTATAATATATTTTTTCGTAGATTTCCCCTTGCAATGTCAAGATTCCACGCTTTACCCCCCTGGTTGTACACCATGGCTGATGACTGGGCAGATTCTCCTACGTGACATATACACGTGGATATAAATATAATATTTTATTATTTTTTAAGAAAAAACAGAAAAATTAAAAATCTAATATTATTTATATTATAGAATTTTTTTTTTTCGTTTTCACCACCAGTTGAATCTGGTTCGGGGGTCAGTTCTGGCATCAAGTGGTTCCAGCCCCCTCCCGATCGCAGTTGCAGGGGATCGAACCGTGGTTCTCCCTACCAAGTTCAGCGCCAATCACCACTGAACCAACTAACGATTGGTATTATAGTATTTATTTAATGACATATTGATATATATATAAAATAAAAACATAATGAAATCAAATACAAATAAAAAAATTGTAAAAAAATAAAAATTAACAATTATATATAAAATTAAAAAAAAAAGAAATCAAATAAAAAAATTATAAAAAAAAAATTAACAATTATATATAAAAAAATAATGAAATCAATAAATAAAATTGTAAAAAAAAATTAACAATTATATATAAAATAAAAACATAATGAAATCAAATACAAATAAAAAAAATTGTAAAAAAAAAAAATTAACAATTATATATAAAATAAAAAATAATGAAATCAAATAAAAAAATTGTAAAAAAAAATTAACAATTATATATAAAAAAAATAATGAAATCAAATAAATAAAATTGTAAAAAAAATTAACAATTATATATACAATAAAAACATAATGAAATCAAATACAAATAAAAAAAATTGTAAAAAAAAAATTAACAATTATATATAAAATATAAAATAATGAAATCAAATAAAAAATTGTAAAAAAAAAATTAACAATTATATATAAAAAAAATAATGAAATCAAATAAAAAAAAAATTGTGAAAAATAAAAATATGAAAGTTGTATACATTGTAGCAGTCTGATTGTGGTTATTATTATTATTATTGTATTTTTTGTCTTATATTTTAACTGTATTTTTCAAAAAAAAATATTGACAATTTTGATTTCTACATTAAATTTTTGTCTAAAGTATAGTGATATAATATCGTAATATATTTTGGATTCTATTTGTCTTATATTTTAACTGTAGTTTTCAAATAAATTTTGACAATTTTGATTTCTACATCAATTTTTTTGTCTAAAATATAGTGATATAATATATTTTGGATGGCCACCCAAAAAAAAAATATGGATGAAATTTAATAATATTTTTTTTTTACAATTTTATAGATATTGGTAATTTTTATCATTAAATCATATACACTTGTTTAAAATATATAACATTATTAATCTGTAGTTAAAAAAATATGATTGATAGATAAAAATTGTTAAATTTAAAATTAAAAGAAAAAAATGTAAAATCATAAAAATAGAAGAAAGATCGAACAAAACTACCATTAAACACACCATAAAAAGAAAAAAACTAGAACTAAACCTTTCACCTTTTTTAGTGTATTTAAATTTTGTAGGTAAAATTTTAGGACAACTAAAAAGAGTTTCTCTTATTTTAACAAAATTGTAACAAAAAAACAATTAGCCAAAAAAAAAGATGTTTTTACAATTGTTACATAATTGTTACATAATTATTTTTTTTTTTACAATTTTATTTATTTGATTTCATTATTTTTTTTATATATATTTGTTAATTTTTTTTTACAATGTTTTTATTTGATTTCATTATTTTTTATTTTATATATAATTGTTAATTTATTTTTTTACAATTTTTTTTATTTGTATTTGATTTCATTATGTTTTTATTTTATATATAATTTTTATTTTATATATATCAATATGTCATTAAATAAATACTGTAATATAAATAATATTAGATTTTTAATTTTTCTGTTTTTTTTTTTAAAAAAAAATATTAATTAATATTACGTGGAATTTCCACGTGGCAAAAATTAATTAAAAAATAATAAAATATTATATTTATATCCACGTGTACATGCCACGTAGGAGATTCTGCCCAGTCATCAGCCATGGTGTACAGCCAGGGGTGTAAAGCGTGGAATCTTGACATTGCAAGGGGGAATCTACGAAAAATAATAATTATAGAGGTATCACAAAACTCGCCAACATTGCAGGGGGTATAAGCCTATTAACCAGTTATAACTGAATGTAAGTAAATATTCACATAATTAGAATGTTGTGCTTCAATGCAAGAGCTGAATCAATATTTCTAATTTCAAATTATACTAGATTTAGTTATTCAAACATTTACATAAATGACTTCTTTTGTAGACATACATGCAAATTAAAAAGTTAAGCATAACAAAAAGTATGATCAAGATTCAAAATGATTATCAAATACCAAAGTATATATATCAGTAAGTGATTTCTACTCCACAAAGCAATTCCGAATTTTGACATTATAAGACCAAATTACTAAATAAATACCCTGGGAATGTGTTGGATGCGGAATGAGTGAAATCTATTCCTTAGCTCAAAAGCCTCATCCCATAAGTTCCTTAAATGCACATTGTTGATTTTAAAGGACCCCTGAATCTGTTGTTTAATTACAAAAGAAAAAGGTGCAGTGTTAATTATATTTAACCATATGCAGACTGCAGTCTCTAATAATAATGAATAATCTATATCAGCAGAACCAACCTGATTGATAACAAGCTGGGAGTCTCCCTGAACAGTGATGTTCATATATCCTTTCCTTATAGCTTGCTTGAGTCCTAAGATAAGACCACGATACTCAGCAACATTATTTGTTTGATAGCCCAGTCCTTCACGGAATCGATAGAGCTATGAAGAAAAGAAACATAAAAGTTAGCTACATTTTGTAAATAGTAAATAACATATCAACTAATCGAATTTGTTGCATAAATATAAAGCTTCAGAAAACAGTACAGCTCCTGCCCCAGCTGGTCCAGGATTACCTCTGGATGCACCGTCAAACTGAAGGGTATAAGAACGCTGCAAATATAAAGCTTTAGAGCTAACATATATGATTGTCAAAACTTTCAAGAAGGTTTCAATTAGCCAGGGCTTATATTCTAATAAGTAATAACTATCCATAAGATTTTCAAAACTGAAGAAAACCAAATAATTCATATGAAGCTTGGACAGTCAGTCAGTCACCAACTATAAGTGTAAATTACATACATGTACAGTTAATTAAACACGCAAAACATCGAGATTGGAGAGTATATGGAGATATGGATAACCTATTCTAAAATGGTACAAAAAAAACTACTTAAAAAACAAAATCATATCTACATTCTACATTGTCAACCTAAAAAAGTAACCAAATTCTCTTCTAATCTTTTATGTTGAGCCTTCGTGCGAAAAATGTAATGTGACCAAATTCCGTCAATCATCATGTGAAAGCGAGATTCAGGACTAGATAGTCATACAAAGCCAAGGTAAATAACAATTCTTCACTCCGATTTATTTCAGAAGTTCACAGTATGTTTGAGTTTCGGTGGTACTTATTTGTCAGTTTTTCTATTGACAAAAATAAAATAATACTAATAATTTCTCATGTGAGTAATTTCTCATTTTAAGCAAGAATTTCTCATGTAATTCATTCTAAGATTTTTCTAAATACTGTATTAATCAACATTACATTTACAAGTGCAAAACATACAAACCAACTTGCAGAATTAGGCACCACGGTAAACGTTCCGACATAATGCATCTGGACAAGATAGAAAAATAGAAATAAATCAATCAATCAAATAAAACAATGAACACACTCAAATCCCTAATCACTAGTTTTACGAGTCAACTGTCAAATTAGTCCCCAATACTTAAATATGTCACTAACTCTAAGAATATTTCAAAAAAGTCTCATACTATTCATTCATTGGATTGAAGAAAGTTGCTAAAATGCAATATATTACTTAATCTCATAACAACAACAATGTTTTCTTAGAAGTAAAAATCAAAAGCTGTTAAAACAAGTGATCATTTCATTACGGTAACAAAATCATGCATTGTGTTGCATTTTCAGAGAATGATGAAAAGAAAATATGAAGATGAAGATTCACCTCTCTCTGGTTTCCACGACTCATAATGATTTCTTTCTTTCTCTTTCTCTCTGGTTTTGAGCTTTACTTCAACACCAATTCTTGCGCTAATGTTGTTGTTTATGTAGAGACTCAAAAAGGAGGTAGAAGATTCTAGAATAAATGGTTTGTTACAGATTTACTATACTACAGTGAAAAAAACAAACTCCGTAAAAAGTAACTATGGTGAAGTTAAAAGTAACCGCCTATGAAGCACGGACGCCTTTATGATTAGACGTGTCGCGGTGTCTGACACGTGTCGGTGTCGACACTCGTATGACACCCGTACGACACTCCTACAAACTTGTCGGAGAGGTGTCCAAAAAAACAATTTTTTCTTTATTCCGACACTCCTTAAATCGGTGTCCGACACCTATAAGACACTCGTACAAACGTGTCGGGGTAAGTGTCCAAATTTTATTTTTTTTATTTGCTTCTACTTTTCTCAGACATATATACAACGATTAAAAATATGTCGAAATAATAATATTGATCAATGAGGGATTAAAGATATTACATTTTGATTACATTATTTTTAGTTTATCGATAGTAGATGGATGAGTAAATGTCAAATGTATTATCATATATTCTTTTAAAACTTTTTTTATTGAAAAATTTGTTCAACTTAAATGCATATGTATGTATTTTTAATTCTAAACTTATATTTTTTATAAATATGTAGCGGTGTCGGTGTCGTATATTTTTTACATTAGCGGTGTCGGAGTGTCCGTGTCGTGTCGTATCGCGGTGTCCGTGTCAGAGTCCATGTTTCATAGGTAACGGCAGTAGTAGTGCAATGATAGTGAATTCTATGTCACTGTTGTAGTACCATTGTAATTCGTTTTGAAACTTGAAATTGGTGTGTGGCGTGTTCTATAATTATATTTGTTATACTAATGTGGCTCATGTAAATATTCATTCATTCGTTAATTTTCATTTTGCAAATATAGAGAAGAGAAATGAAGATATAGTAATTTAATATTAAAAATAGTGCATTGAATGAATTGAAATTTTATAAGAAAATAATTTTTGCTTAAAACTTTTGTTTTTGATTTTATTTTGATTTTCTTAATCATTGTTCCAACCTTTCGGGAACATATTTTAACATGACTTTATATAGAGACATAGAAATTTGAAATTAGAAAACTTTTGTTTTTTTTTTTTTATTGTTAAATCTCTGATTCTCAAGGAAGGAAGTCCTAATAATTTAGAGTTCGGCTATGAGATAAATAAAGTTTACTTAAGAAATTATTTTATCTAGGAACGAAATTCGAATTCTTTTAAACTATATGTCTTTTGATGTCTCTAATAATATAATTTTTATAGTTGTCAAGTGAGATATCAATTAAACTCTAGTTTGATTCTTCTAAAAATAAATTGAATCAATAATTTATAAACTTAAATTTGTAAAAATTTTAGGCAAAGTTATTCCTTTTATTAAAAAAAATATATTTAAATATATTTTCATTAATAGATTTTAATTAGATGATAACTTGTTATGTTTATATTGGTATTATTTTTAAAAAAATCACATATTAGGCCGGCCCAAAATCTAACTCCACTATAAGTAATGATGGTTTCTCATCCCACCCCCCGTCATTCTTTTTCACCCCCCAGAAATCCAACTTTACCCTTGATTTTACCTCCAAAAAGTTTGGTACATGCGTACTGAACTTTTTCGATATTGAAAAATAGGTGTTTTACATCGTTAAAAAGTTCAGTACGCGTGTACTGAACTTTTTTTCAAGGGTTAAAAATGGAAACTCAGGGGGTTAAAAAGAAAGCTGGGGGGTGGGGAAAGAAATCTTCATAAGTAATTGATTAAGTCTAGCTTGACTAACAAAGTGTAACAATATTAATATTGACAGGCTCGATACCTTTACTTGAATTTGAACAAAAGATCTCACAATTGCGTATGTGTGAGTTTTAGATTATACTTGTCATAATATTATATGATTGGTTAAAAATAAAAATAAAGAATGGTATGAAGATTATTTTTTTGATAAAAATGGTATACTTTTTTGAAGGAAAATAAAAAAGTTTATTGAGGAAATAAATCCAACGCACAGGCATGTACAATATTGAAAATTTCTTTTTCAGCCCCTTCGGTTTCTTTTATGCCCCCCTTACTTACGTATTTACCCCTACACAATCCATCGGTTTTTACGAACCGAGCAAACGTAATATTTCGGTTTCTAAAAACCATTCGTTTTTTTATTTCTATCGGTTTCTAAAAACCGAAGTAATCTTATATAGAGACAGCAGCAGTTTTATTCTGTCAGTTTCGTTTTTCCAACACAAAAACACTAAAACCCTACTCCTCAACTCCTCTTAGGCGATTTTTGAAGAACTGCAACATCCAACTTCCAAACACACTTAATCAAGTAAGTTGCAATCCTTTTTGATCATTCATTGTGCTTGTCTTGAAAATTCATTACTCTAAATTTTTTTATTTCTTCATATATATAGTTTTGTCTTTGAATTGTTGAATTCTTTGGTTGCATTGTTGTTTGTTGTTGATTAATTGTTAGTTTTGAAATAATAGAACATGTTAACATGATTGCATGTAGAGTATTAGGTTTTAATTGAATTTGATGTTGTTTGGTATTATCTTGCATCCTAGGTGTTTGACAAAATGTCTAAGTGAAAAAACAAATGTCTAAGTGAATCATTTGTGTTACGATTAAATGTTTGGTTGAATTATAAGTTTCAATTTTACATAGATTACAAATTTCGTATATTGAGTTAGAATTTTTTTTGTTATGTATAGGGTATGGAAGGAGATGTTGCTAGAGGTAGGCACGGTAGAGATAATAGTAAAGCACACGCTTCTGCTCGATCAAAGGCTGGTCCTGCTGCACCGAAAAGAGGTCGTGGTAAGCATGGACAACATGTAGTTCAAGGAACAAATGATAATGAAGCCGGTGGTTCGGGTGGTTCTCGTTCGCGTGCACGTTTAGGCCAAGCACATGTTGATGCGCCTGCTGGCCAACCTGATTTTGATGCAGATCAATACATAAACGATGATGCCGAGTATGCGGAAGCCGAAGAACAAGCACCGCCGCAAGAACAACCACAAGAGTCATAATCATCAGCGACTTCGTCAGTTCGCACATCAGCCTCAAAACAAAGCCTCTTCCAATGAATATAAATCTCATCGAGTCGAATTAGACGCTTGTGTTGAATCTTCTTACCAATCAAACAAGCACAGGGCAAACCAAAGGTTTTTCTAATAACACAGCCACACTTTTTGCTATCCATCCCGACTTCTTCGACTCTTTTTGCTTCGGTGTAAATATGATCCATTGCGGTCCTTGAAATTTTGTAAAACAAAAACGAGTAAAGATGATTCTCCTCGTATCTGTGTTCCGCAACAGACATACTTTGACTAAACTGTGTTTGGACCTCCGCAAATTGATTAATCAACATCTTATTTATCGCTTCCCAACCCTTCACCAAATTACCGTTGCCATCCGTCAAGTAATTCTTCAAGACACCGTGCGCCGATTCAACTCTGTTGGTGGTATAATTTCCCATGTGCATAAACTGGTCTACCCAACAACGGACAACCTTCTCTTTGTCCGTGTCTAAAACAGTTTGCTCCACATATGCCACAAATTTCGGCCACTTCTCACATAGCTTCCTAAACCCCATCACAGCATCTCCATAACATTCCACATTAGGCGAGTCCAACAAATCCTTAAAGGCACGCATTATATTGTCCCACACATCGGACTGCCTCACACCCTCTGAATTCTTCACTTTAACCAACTCCTTCATCCGACTAGAAACATTTTTGTCCACATGCCAACGACAAACCATAGCAGCGGAGGATGGAAAAACTTCAGGAACGGCATTCATTAATGCCACATCTCTGTCGGTAAGAATCACCTTAGGCAAAATGTCGTCACTTTTTAAAAGACTACGACATTGCTCTAGAACCCATCTGAAGTTGTCTTCTTTTTCATTACTAATCCACGCAAAACCAACATTAAAGGTCCTTTCCGTAGATGTGAAACCGACAATCTCAAACAACGGCGTTTTATATTTGTTGGTTTCGTATGTCCAGTCCATAACTAACACAGTAGAAAATGAATTAAAGAGACTCACAGACCTAGGATGTGCAAAGAAAACATCCTGAACCATGGGTGATCCATCAACATCAACCGATCGAGACTTGAAATAATAGTTGTTTTCTGCAAGTTTTTTGAAGAGTTGTTGCATTTTCGTCATTGACGTCCTCAATGCAACATTGTATCGATAGCGAGCATTGTACACTTGCTTTTGATTTGTCTTGTTGCTTGGATCTCTATCCTTCAAAGTTGAAAGAATGTTTCTAGGCGCGACCAAATTTCTCGTCATTTCATCCATAGCTTCCTTCTCTTCCCGTTTCAATCGACCCACAACCAAATGACCTTCTAAGCCTTTGTCCAACTCATGGTTATGCATGCCATTCACAACAGATAGATGCCATTTTTTATTGGAATGAAAATAACCTCGGAGTCGAAAGGGACATTGACATTTTCTCGTCCCGGTTTTGTCAGTTTTTAACTTCTTTGCTTGGAACACGTAAGTTCCTCCCCGTTCGCATTCCAACCTGAAAAACTGCTTTCTTTTAACACCACCATAATCAGACTTTCCAATAATGATCGCAAAATTTAACTTTGTTGGAACAAAGTTGGTTCTAATATAACCCAAGTAGTTTTGATGATAACAATAGTATTAATATACAATAGGGAGTACTGATAATTTACCCTAGTGTGCAGGTATATAAGTTAAAATTTTATATACACTAGAAATTGAAGTTCTGGTTGCTATGCTAAGATGCGCTCCCAGAAGTTGGGAAAAACAAGTTCTGGAGAATGACACCAGAAGTTGTGGTCACCAGAAGTTGTCAAGTCAAAGTCAACCAGA
This sequence comes from Trifolium fragiferum, assembly GCA_954870985.1. Taxonomy (NCBI): domain Eukaryota; kingdom Viridiplantae; phylum Streptophyta; class Magnoliopsida; order Fabales; family Fabaceae; genus Trifolium; species Trifolium fragiferum. The sequence goes on from OX940789.1 coordinate 53,768,959, forward strand.
AGTTGAACTCATCAGAAGCAGAGTTTAATCTCAAGATTCTGATGATGATGAAACGGCAGAATATGTCAGAAGAACATTCTACTCTCTAAAACGACTATCATCTAAATGGAAAATTCAGGAGAGGCAGAAGAAATCTCTTACAAGACCGTTATCCTCATGATAATGACGTTTGTACTATTGTACTATCTTTATTTTCCTGATATGTGCGAATATTCGAAATCAAGGCTCAGATTTTAATCTTTACTTGATTTGAATAAGCATATTTCAAATGAAAATAATAGTACAGTACTACGTAGCTGTTTTCATCTTTGTCCGCTCAAATTCAAGACGCTCCAACATCATCTATAAAAGGAGGAAGAATTTGAAGACAAATACAACACATCTACTAAGAACAAAAGCGCTGTTATACTGCTGAATTTCTAAGAGCAATTTTTAACTTAGATACAACTTGAGCTTATATCAAAATTCAGGACAAACAGTTTTCAACTTCTGACTAGTCAGTTGTTGAACCTTAGTTTTTTCTTTTTAAGAATTCTAAGATAAGTCTTGTTTTTAAAGTTGTATTATTTTGTTCTAAGAACTCTGATATTATTTATCAGTTGTTCAAACATTGTCTTTGTAACTTTGTTTTAGAAGTCTCTTGCTTGTGAGCTTGAGCATTGGAAGTCTCTTGTATTGTGTTACTTGAGCATAGGAAGTCTCTTGTTGTTGGCTTGAACATTTGTAATCTTGTGTGATTATAGTGAAATCCCTTGGAAGTGCAAGGGGACTGGACTACTCTCGGTTTGTGAGAGGAACCAGTATAAATCTTGTGTGTTCATCCCTTCTTTCTCTTCTCTGTTTTTCATTTCCTATCGTCCAGAAGTTGTTTGTGTTTAAGATATTCCGCTGCTGATTCTGATAAGTTGCAAAACTTAGAAGAAGTTTTTATAACTACCAAAACACAATTCAACCCCCCCTTCTTGTTTTTTCACACTTTCAATTGGCATCTAGAGCCTTGGTTCTGTTATATCACTTTGCAGTGAGACAGTTGTTTGTTGTGTTAAAACACTATGTCTGGACCTGGTGAACAAAGTAAAAAATCTGAAGGTGTTACTATTCCTTTCAACTATGATGTTGATGATAAAAACAACACCAGCAAAGCTCCTAAGTTCAATGGAGATGGTTCTACCTTTTCCTGGTGGAAAGATAGAATCTACAGTCATCTAGTTGGTATTGATGATGAGCTTTGGGACTTAGTTGAAAGAGGAGTAACATTTCAAGGTTTGGATGAAAGAGGAAGATTAGACTATGACGCAAGACAAGCTTTCACTGATAAAGACGAGAAAGCATACAAGAAGCACCACATGGTCAAGGATATTCTGATTAGCTGCATATCTCATGAAGAGTACCTTAAGATCACAGATAAATCTACTGCCAAGAGTATCTATGATTCTTTGTGTTCATCTTATGATGGAAACAAACAGGTACATGAGGCAAAAGCAACACTTCTGATCCAACAATATGAACTTTTTAGAATGAAAGAAGATGAGAACATTGAATCTATGTTTTCTAGATTCAAAGTTCTGGTTGCTGGTCTCCAAGTTCTGAAGAAAAGTTATACTACTTCTGACCATGTGAAGAGGATTCTCAGAAGCTTACCTGCTAAGTGGAGACCGAAGGTTATTACTATTCAGGAAGCAAATGATTTAGACACTCTAAGCCTGGAAGGTTTAATTAGTTCACTCATGAGTTATGAAATTGAGCTAGCTTCTGATGAACCTTAGAAGAGAGTGAAGTCTTTGGCTTTGCCAGCTACTTCAGGATCTTCTAAGGCTCTAAAGGTTAAGGTTGTTGAATCTAAAACAGAAGAATCTTCTGCAGATGATCAAGAAGATGGATCAGATGATGATGTATTTGCACTTCTGACCAGGAAGTTCCAGAAGTGGACAAAAAGAAAGCCAAGATATTCTGGTAGAAGTTCTGGATCTAAAGGTTCTGGTTACAGAAGTTCTGGTAAAGATAATGTTAGAAATAATATAAAACCATTGATGTGCCAAATCCTAACAGCTTAAGCTTTTGGGATAATTGGTTATTTGACATGGTATCAGAGCCTCTATGACTAAGTGGTCTAGGGTTCGATTCCCGCTCCCCTCACTTTCTAATTAAAAGTGGAATTTAAGCATATGGTTGGTGGGCCTATGCCATTATCCACGCTTCAAGCCCAAGTGGGCTCTTGCGTGAGGGGGCGTGTTAGAAATAATATAAAACCATTGATGTGCCAAATCCTAACAGCTTAAGCTTTTGGGATAATTGGTTATTTGACAGATAAGAAGGATGATTCTAAGAATTGCTTTAACTGCAACAAGCCTGGACACTTCATTGCTGATTGTCCTGAATTGAGCACCAAAGGAAAAGGAAGAAAGAGCACTTTCAAGAACAAAGCTAAGAAGAGTCTTCTGGCTACATGGGAAGATCTTGACAAGCTGTCTGATGATGAAGCTGAAGATGCAGAGGCTAACTTGGCACTCATTTCCATAGCAGAGTCAGATGTTGAAAGTGATGTTGAGTCTGATTTAGAAGATATTGAGCAGGTTATTTCTAAACTATCTGATACTCAACTCTCTAAGGCTTTGAAAGATACTATGATGAAATACATGGAAAAATCAAATGAGCTAGAACTTTTTAAACAAAAGTTTGACATGCTCAATGATAAGGTTAATCATATTCAAGAAGACTACAAGAAGTCCTTAAAGACTATTCAAGTTCTTGAAAATGGTTGCAGATCATGTAGCAAACCCTATGATAAGCATGAAATTGCTCTTCAAGAGTTTGTTCATCATAATATTGACAAGCATAAATTAGCCTTTGTGATTTATGGTGCTGGAAAATACACTGGACAGGGTTTGGGAAATACTGTCAAAGGAAACTCAAATCAGTCTCTGTGCATAAGCAAAACACCTTCTGATCTTTATTCTAATTTTGTTTCTAGTAATGGTACAGAAAATCCAAAAGTGTCAGATGTTCATGTAAGCGTGGAGCTTTTGAAAACCTCTACTCCCATTGCTTAAGTATCCAAGTCTAGTAAAGGAGTACAGAAGATCTTCAAGCCTAAGAGTATTCGGGGCATGAGATCAGGCTGTACTAACTTGTAAGCTGGCTTGCTGACACATTCTGGATCAAGGTCCAAAGGAAAGGTTAAGCCTAAACCTGTTTTTCAAGGCTCACCTCACTTTAGATCCTCTGGAAGTTACAAGAGACAGAAGAAAGATAAAAGAACTAACTTTAGAGGACCCATCAGAATATGGGTACCAAAGTCTGAGATAATGTTTACTACAGGTATGCATCCCAAGAAGAAGACAAAGCTCCTGGTATCTGGACAGTGGATGTTCACGACACATGACAGGAGACAAGCACTTGTTCCACACCCTGAATCTGAGAGAGGGAGGAAAAGTAGGATTTGGTGGGAACCAAAAAGGAAAAATCATTGGTATAGGTAAAGTAGGTAATTCTTCTCTTACTATTTCTGATGTTTGGTTGGTCGATGGACTACAACATAATCTACTTAGCATAAGTCAATTATGTGACAGTAATTATGATGTTGTGTTTAATAAGAATTCATGTACTGTAATTAACAATTCTGATAAATCCATTTTGTTTAAAGGCTGTAGAAAGGGCAATGTTTATAAAGTTAATTTATCTGATCTGGAAGATCAGAATGTGCTTTGTCTATTGACTCTAAGTGATGCGAAATGGGTTTGGCATAAAAGATTAGGTCATGCTAACTGGAGATTAATCTCTAAGTTTAGCAAAGACAATCTTGTGAGAGGCCTTCCTAAATTCACTTATCACTCAGATTCTCTTTGTGACTCTTGTCAGAAAGGGAAGTTTGTCAAAAGCTCATTTAAACTTAAAAACATTGTTTCTACTTCTAGACCTTTAGAACTTCTGCACATTGATTTGTTTGGACCAGTTAGCACTGCTTCACTCAATGGAAAGAAGTATGGACTAGTCATTGTTGATGATTATAGTAGATGGACTTGGGTAAGATTTCTGAGATCTAAAAGTGATACATATGAAGAGTTTAGTGTCTTCTGTGCCCAAATTCAAAATGAAAAAAATTTAAAGATTTTAAAAGTTAGAAGTGATCATGGTGGAGAATTTGAAAATGAACCTTTTGAAAATTTCTGTGAAGAATATGGAATCTTCCATGAGTTCTCTTCTCCTAGAACTCCACAGCAAAATGGAGTTGTAGAAAGAAAGAACAGATCTTTGCAAGAGATGGCTAGAACCATGATGCATGAACATTCTTTGGCAAAATTTTTCTGGGCAGAAGCAGTAAGCACTGCTTGTTATATTCAGAACAGAATCTATATTAGACCTATTCTGAATAAAACAACATATGATGACAAAATGCCTGACCATGAAAAGTCAGAGCCTGTTATAGAAATTTCAGATTCTCAAGACTCAGAAGATGAAGGTTCTCGATTTGATTCCACTCCTCAACTTCTGGAAGCTCCAGAGAACAACCAAGTTCCAGAATCTGATGATCATCAAACAACACCAAATGAAGATCCTGATCAAGAAGCAACAGTTATTCCAAGAAATACCTTCAAGTACAAGTCATCACATCCTGAAGAGCTTATCATTGGGAATAAGAACAGTCCTAGGAAGACAAGATCAAGTTTTATGGATGAAGAATCCTTATTTGGTCTAGTTTCCTTGATTGAACCTAAAACCACTGATGAAGCCTTATCTGATGATGCTTGGATAGTTGCAATGGAAGAAGAACTGAATCAATTTCAAAGAAATGATGTATGGGATTTGGTACCCAAGCCAAAAGACAAGAACATTATTGGAACAAAGTGGGTATACAGAAGTAAGTTGAATGAACAAGGAGAAGTAACAAGGAACAAAGCTAGACTTGTTGCACAAGGATACAGTCAACAAGAAGGCATTGATTATACAGAGACTTATGCTCCAGTTGCAAGATTAAAAGCAATAAGATTACTTCTTTCTTATGCTGTCAATAACAACATTACACTTTATCAAATGAATGTTAAGAGTGCATTTCTGAATGGAGTAATTTCTGAAGAAGTATATGTCAAACAACCTCCAGGATTTGAAGACATTTCAAATCCAGATCATGTGTTTAGACTAAAGAAGTCACTTTATGGACTCAAACAAGCTCCCAGAGCTTGGTATGAGAGACTAAGTAACTTCTTGGTTGACAATGGTTTTGAAAAAGGTCAAGTTGATAATACATTATTTAGAAAGACTTTAAAGAAAGACATTCTGATCATTCAAATATATGTTGATGACATCATTTTTGGATCAACTAATGATGGACTTTGCAACAACTTTTCTAAGATGATGCAAGATGAATTTGAGATGAGCATGATGGGAGAATTGAAGTACTTTCTGGGAATTCAGATCAATCAAACAAAGAAAGGAAACTTCATTCATCAATCAAAGTATATCAAAGATCTTCTGAAGAAATACAATTTGGAAGACTGCAAACCCATGAACACTCCAATGCATCCTGCATCAAGTCTTAGCAAAGGTGAGTCTGAAGGTAAGGTTGATCAGAAGTTATATAGAGGTATGATTGGATCTCTTCTCTATCTAACAGCTTCAAGACCGGATATTTTATTCAGTGTATGTTTGTGTGCAAGATTTCAGACAGATCCTAGAGAATCTCATTTTACTGCTGTAAAGAGAATCTTTAGATATCTGAAGGCTACTTGTAACATTGGATTACTGTATCAGAAATCTGATGATTACAGACTGATTGGATTCTGTGATGCTGACTATGCTGGTGATAAACTTGAAAGAAAATCCACTAGTGGAAACTGTCAATTCATTGGTGAGAATTTGATTTCTTGAGCCAGTAAAAGGCAAACCACCATAGCTATGTCAACAGCAGAAGCAGAATACATTTCAGCAGCCAAGTGTTGTACACAACTGCTTTGGATGAAGTATCAATTGGAAGATTATCAAATAAGCAGTCACAGTATTCCTTTATATTGTGATAACACTGCTGCCATTCATCTTTCCAAAAATCCTATTTTACACTCAAGAGCTAAGCATATTGAGATTAAACATCATTTTATAAGAGACTATGTACAGAAGGGTGTTATTGATCTTAAGTTTATTGATACAGAGAATCAATGGGCTGATATCTTTACAAAACCTCTGGCTGTTGAAAGATTTGATTTTATCAAAAAGAATCTTAATATGATGGAAATCTGTGAATAAGCTGAAACTCTGGTGACAAATATTATTTTATGGAAGTTCTGGAAGTTTATCAAAAGTTAGGGGGAGACAGAACCTTTGTATCAGAAGTTTAGACAAACCACCTTCTGGTATTTCTATCAGAAGTTAGGGGGAGTCAGAACTTATGCATCAGAAGTTTGGACAAACCATCTTCTGGTATTTCTATCAGAAGTTGCATGAGTGGTTCTGGACGTGACGTGACAGTACTTGTTGAGTAACCTCTTCAACTGTTGTTGCTAACATGTGAGTTATTTAATTAAACTTCTAATGCACGTGTCTGTTTGCTATTAGAAAAAGAAGTTGGTTAGTGATGATTGTGTTCTAATTCAATTTGTGAATTGTTAAGTTACTCTTTTACCCCCTGTCCTTTCAGTTATGTCCCTCCTATTGCTGACATAGAAGCAATTTCTTTATGTCCCTCCTATTGCTGACATAGAAGCCTCAACTCCTGGAGTTCTTACAAAAGATAAAGTGGGTTTTCCCATTTCTGACCTATTCTTGCTTATCGAAAGAGCAGTTGATTTCGAAAGCATAAGAGTAAATGGAGTAGATGGAGTCAAGGAAGTTTTTCAAGCACAAGGGTTACTTATATTCTTGGACATTCTTAATGGACCCGTCTATCCAGAAATAGTAAATGACTTCTGGATGAAGGCGGAAGTAATTACTAAAGGTACGTCACAAAGGGAAAGAGAAGAATCTGCTCAAACTGTTGAAGGAAACGCTGATCAAAGGAAAGAGTTAGAATTTCTGGGAAAGGAAATTCGTTCAGAAGTTGTGAGGTCTGTATAAGGATCAGACAAGAGCATATTAGGCATGCAGCAAGGTTACCTTTAACTGGAGTTGCTCCTCATCCAACTGAAGACTCAAATCATATCATACAGGAAGAGATTTACTGCAAGCATTCCACTTCTAAAAGCAACCGGGATATGAAACCTCTCTACAAGATGATTTACAAAATTCTGCATGAGTCAGTTATACCAAAAGCTGGATCTTCTGACCAAGTTTCTCAATACTATAAGACCATCTTATACTATTTGGGAACAAAGGCTCCTGTGAATTTTGCTAAGGTTATCTTTGATCATATGTGCAGAACCATCACAGATAGTAAAAATAAAGGCATCACAAATGTGCAGTATAGCAGATTTCTGTCCTTTATGTTTTACAGAAGTTATCTATTGCAATCATTAAGACCTGTCTTTCCAGGATATGGTTCTTTTATTGATGTAAATCCACTTGTGATAGATGGTGCTACTGTAAAGAGAGTTGTGAAGACTCCTGGTCAATTGGTTATCCCTCAAGTTACTTTCAAGCCTAAGAAGTATGAAGAAAATAAGTATTTCTTTCTTACTACTGTGTCTAAGGAAGAAGTTGGAGTTATTGTTGGAATGCATAAGAAACTTCTGGAGGAAGGAGGATCTCAGAAGTTGAATGACAGACTTGGTACAAAATATATGTTGCCTGTTCAAGAAAAGAAGAGATAGGCTTCTGAAAAGCCAGAAGCAACAGAATCTGGATCCAAGAGAGCAAGAGGATCCATTCCAAAGAAGTCTGTGAGTACTTCTGGTGTAAAGGATACATCAGAAGTTGGAAAGAAGGTTGTAGAATAAACCCGTGTGAACCCTGTGCCTGCTGTTCAAGAAGTAGAGGCAAGCATAGTTTCAAATAGGCCAACTAGTACTTCTGGCACTGCTGCTGCTGCCCCAGAAGTATCTAAGAAAAGGAAGCCTGCTAATAAAAGAAAAAGGCAATTGAAACTTTCTGCTGAAGAACAAGAGGAACTTGATGCTGTGAGATTGGTGGAAGAATATACTGCTAGGGAGGAAACTAGCTGGGAAAGAGGTGTGGATGCTGAGCCCAATGCATTTCTGGACACTCCTATTCCAAAGGATGAGTTTGTGAAGAAATTGGCTAATCAAGGTATTTACAAAAAGGTTAATCTTAAGAATATTCCTGATTATGTCATTAATGGTCCAAAGCATGCTAAAAACATTCCCTATACAGTTCCTGTCAAAAACTCTTTTTCAAAAATTCTTTCTGATTTGGAACCTAAAACCAACTGTATAATAGAAGTTGCTGCTAGTGCTTCTGTTGAAACATTAGTAGTTAGCTTTGTACCATCCCCTGAGTCAATGAGGAGATTTTCTGAACATGTGTTGTCACTGATTTCAGAAACAGGTGTTGCTACTCCTGCCCCAGTGGAGAATATTGAGCAGGAAGTCTCAGAAGTTAATGCAGAGGTTGCAACTTCTGATGCTTTTCCTCAAAATATTTCTCATGAGGAGATCATTGTTATTCTATCTCTAGTGCAAGAGTCTATCCACCCTGTTTCACCAAGGTCTGCTGATTCAGAAAAGACCCTTTCTGATCACAACCCTAGTTCTCCTGTAGTTGAAACCTTTGTTGAAAATGCTATACATCAATCATCTTCTGATATTGTTGTATCCAATATTCCAGAACATGTTCAAGCCAAACTACAAAAGCTAGCCTTGGATTTAGAGAATCCCTCACCTCAGAAATCACAACCACAACTCACCAATGTCCAAAATAACTTTCTTAAAACCTTTGAGCAAATTATTACACCACCATCTGAACAACAAATCACCATCATTCCAACAAAAACCCTAGATATCTCATCATCATCATCTGCACAAACCTCACAAAAGGCCATCACTCTTGAAGATGTTAAGTATGTACTGATGGGCATTAATGATAAAATCAAGGGATTTCATCAAGATTTGCCTACACTTTCTCTTGCACCTGACCAAGTAGATGAAGAGTGTAATGCTCTATCTGAGATGTGCAAGCAAATGCTTATTGACTATAGTTCTCAATACAAAAAGGACTATATCATGAACATTGCTAGGAGGAAGTTTGCTGAAGCCAAGATTGAAGAGGCAAGGCTGAAAGAAGCTCAGAGGCTGTATGATGAGAAGATGAAATTGGTTATGGCAGAAGATCAGTTCTCCACTCTCTATGAACAAGAAATGGAAAAGATTCTTCAAGTGGAAACTGTGTCTACAGGACTTATTAGTAAAGTTGATTCAGAAGCTGTCATCAAGAAATTGGAACAAATCTCTGCAAATGCTCTGAAGCAACTACAAGAGAAACTGCTGAACCCATCTAACCCATCTCAACCCTAGGATTCTGACACTTTTTTTTGTTATGATTATTGTTATGTGTTTTTACGTTTTGTTATGAACTTGTTTATTTTTGTTTGTTTGGATGTTATGAATATTTATTGTGGTTAATTATTCTGTTTCAATTTATATTTATTGTGTATGAATATAATTGCTACATACACATCATTGCATTCAAATAAATTTGTTTTATTCATATAAATTTGCATTACAATAACTTTGCATTTTTCTAGATTTTTGCATTACAATAACTTTGTTCTAAGAACAAATTTTTGCATATGAACAATCCAGATACATATGAAAACCTAAAAGAAATTTTTACTAAAAGATAAATTAGAAGAACTGAACAAAGGGTGTTGATCCAAACTTCAACCTTGGGGTCTGGAATCCTCAGTTAATCTGATGATTCTTCTAAACCTCTCGAGCTACAAATTTCCTATTTTGGAAACTTGGAGCATCCCTTCAGTTCGTCCTGTTCATCTTTTTGCATCAGGAGAAATCTTTGTTCTTTTAAGAACAGAAGATGGTTGAGAAACTTGCATCTGATTTTGATTCCAAACTCTTTACCATCTTGATATGATTCTTAGAAATCATATTCCTTGTGGTTGCATCTCTTGTTGTTGATATTCTACCCTGTTTCTCCTCTGAAAATTTCTTAAACCCATTTCTTTCAATCACTCTTCTATCCTCATCAATATTTTCTCTCATTTTGTTGAAGAAATATCATGGAAGTGTTGAGTGAAATGACAAAGAGTATGGTGCGTTTTTATAGTCACTCTGGTGGTTAGAAGTTACCTCGTTTTTCGTTTTTGTATTAAATTCTTTGTGGTTTTTATCATCTTAGAATTTTGACCTGACTAATTCTTTGGTCACGTGTTTTTAGTTATTTGACTCTTTCTTTATTTTTTATTCTTTTTGTTTAATGACAAAAGGAGGAGTAAGAGTAAATTAATTTAAGAACAGTAACTGAAGCCAAAATTAAAATTTATTCATTTAATTTCAGTTATTGAATATTATCAGTTATGATTTTGAAAGGAAAATTTTTCTATTGAAATTAGAACACTCTATACATGATACACGTAAGAGAAGATTGCACTTTTCTCTTAAGTAGATCTGACCAAGGAAGAAAGCTTGCAAACCTATCTTCTGGAAGTCAAGTGTATAATGAAGTTCTGGATTCAATGTTAAAATTTTAAAACTATTTTAATCATTCATTACTGAATTCAGGGGGAGCTTGCAAAACTCATAAACCTGAAGGATGCACTCTATGATTAAAATAACAACCATTGTAAATTAATACTTGGTTTGTCATCAATCAAAAAGGGGGAGGTTATTGGAACAAAGTTGGTTCTAATATAACCCAAGTAGTTTTTATGATAACAATAGTATTAATATACAATAGGGAGTACTGATAATTTACTCTAGTGTGCAGGTATATAAGTTAAAATTTTATATACACTAGAAATTGAAGTTCTGGTTGCTATGCTAAGATGCGCTCCCAGAAGTTGGGAAAAACAAGTTCTGGAGAATGACACCAGAAGTTGTGGTCACTAGAAGTTGTCAAGTCAAAGTCAACCAGAAGTTGAACTCATCAGAAGCAGAGTTTAATCTCAAGATTCTGATGATGATGAAACAGCAGAATATGTCAGAAGAACATTCTACTCTCTAAAACGACTATCATCTAAATGGCAAATTCAGGAGAGGCAGAAGAAATCTCTTACAAGACCGTTATCCTCATGATAATGACGTTTGTACTATTGTACTATCTTTATTTTCCTGATATGGGCGAATATTCGAAATCAAGGCTCAGATTTTAATCTTTACTTGATTTGAATAAGCACATTTCAAATGAAAATAATAGTACAGTACTACGTAGCTGTTTTCATCTTTGTCCGCTCAAATTCAAGACGCTCCAACATCATCTATAAAAGGAGGAAGAATTTGAAGACAAATACAACACATCTACTAAGAATAAAAGCGCTGTTATACTGCTGAATTTCTAAGAGCAATTTTTAACTTAGATACAACTTGAGCTTATATCAAAATTCAGGACAAACAGTTTTCAACTTCTGACTAGTTAGTTGTTGAACCTTAGTTTTCTTTTTAAGAATTCTAAGATAAGTCTTGTTTTTAAAGTTGTATTATTTTGTTCTAAGAACTCTGATATTATTTATCAGTTGTTCAAACATTGTCTTTGTAACTTTGTTTTAGAAGTCTCTTGCTTGTGAACTTGAGCATTGGAAGTCTCTTGTATTGTGTTACTTGAGCATAGGAAGTCTCTTGCTGTTGGCTTAAGCATTTGTAATCTTGTATGATTATAGTTAAATCCCTTGGAAGTGCAAGGGGACTGGACTACTCTCGGTTTGTGAGAGGAACCAGTATAAATCTTGTGTGTTCATTCCTTCTTTCTCTTCTCTGTTTTTCATTTCCTACCGTCCAGAAGTTGTTTGTGTTTAAGATATTCCGCTGCTGATTCTGATAAGTTGCAAAACTTAGAAGAAGTTTTTAAAACTACCAAAAAACAATTCAATCCCCCCTTCTTGTGTTTTCACACCTTCAAACTTTGCCGCGACGCTTCATGCCCATTCAATCATCTCATCACGGTCGGAAGTTGTTTTGTCCGTAACGAAATGTGCTGCTGTGTCGATCTGTATGACCGGCGGCTTCGAACTACTAGGATTCATCTCAACAATGCCTGGTGCTTCAATGCCTAGCACCACACACCGATGCGGTTCGCTTTCGTTCGACATAGCTACCTATTAAAAAAACGCAAAACAACATATAATCAGCCACATTTAAATTTCTAAGTGTTTTTCACATCTAATCTAATATACATAATTCAATTCTAATTTGTAAATTCTATAAGCTATAACAAGTTTCTAATCAATCCTATAAGCCAGACATAGCATTGACAGAGAGCTGTGCATAAAATCCTAAGTTCCAGGATTTTTCGGTTCGCAGAAACCGAAGACCACTTCGGTTTGTAGAAACCGAACAAAATTGTGTCAGAATCCCTAGAATTCCTAGACCTCTATGACAGTGAAATAAACAAAATTAAACCGAACATTACCTTAAGATTGAGCTTCAATGCGTTTCCCAATCCTTAGCTAACGTTGCAATGTTGATTTTGCGCTTCAAATCGAGTGAAAAACGGATTTGCTTCGTATCCCCCTTTTGGTTGTGTATTGATGAAGAATAACAAATGAAGAGGTGGCTTCTGCAATTCTGCTACATATAGAGAAACTTCGGTTCGTAGAAACCGATAGAAAAAGCGAGTAGTTTCTAAAAACCGAAGTTTTACGTTTTTTCGGTTCGTAGAAACCATTAGAATTTGCACTAAATTTTGCCATTTTTCAGGGTCAAAATGGGGGCTGGAAAAGAAATTTTCTACAATATTAGGAGGAGCTTCCTCAATCCAAACCTTGTTGGACTCTATTAAGGCAATTTGGGCCATCTCATGGGCAACCCGATTGATAAAAACGGTATATGATTGTTAAACAGTAGTGTTTTTTTTCTTTATGTCAAAAATAAATAAAAGTTGTATATAATGAATTTATTTGATTTAATGAATATTAATCTTACTTCTTCAAAAAAAAAATGAATATGAATCTTACTATAGAAAACAAAAATAAGCAATTTATGTGATGGGTAACTGTGTTACACTACATCTCTAAATAAGAGGAAAATAGCTCAAAATTCAATTTTATATGTCAAGATTTCCTTCATGTCGGGTTCTTGCTCCCCTAGTGTATAAATATTCTTGATCCCTAGATTGTTGTAAGATAGATGATATTGTTCACAATGCCTAAAACATGGCAACAAAAAAATGATGATGTCAAGTTTCTTTTAGCTTAATCAATATCTCGGGTTTGATTCGTAACATTGACACGCGACAACGTAAAACTCTTAAAAGAAGAGTTTACCATCTATTTAAGTCCCACAAAATTCGAAATGGTGAATGCAAATCAAATATCTATAAGGGCAAAAACTTGTGGACTAGGCAGCACCAACAAGGGTCGCCAAGATACGTTCAAGGTGGACTAGCCACAACAATGCATATGGTAATAACTAAAACAAATGTGCCTATTAAGCGCAACTAAGCTAATATGCGACGGAGAAAGCTGGGTGTCGTAGGCAAGCTCTATATTCTTTTCAGTCCCGAGCATAGATTCTTGATGAATAGGCTAACTCTATCTTTAAATTGCCTATCATGTGCTCGAGAACCTTGGGGTATTCCTCACTCCATAGCACCTTTAGTTTATCCATTCTTTTTGCTCGTCCGCTGAACGATAATTCATGTGGTATATGTGAATAATTTGAGCAATAAAATGATTCAGAAATCAAATTTTAACAAGGGATTGTTAGTCAAAACTTAATTATTTCAATTATAAAATAATTTAAAGTTAAAATTAGAAGAATAAATAGATACATCAAAACTCAGTTTCTTAATTGATAATAATTGATGAGTAAAATCCCAAACTAAAGAGTCCAAAAACAATCACTTCAATGATAAAGATTTGGCTCAAGAGTTGTCATTAGTGTCACTCTAATTATAAAAAAAAATCATTTCCTACTTAATTTGTCTTATGAAAAAATGCCTCAATATTGTCTTATTTCCTGTTTTCAATCATACACACCAATAGATCAAAATATTGGTTTCACTTAAACAAAAATAATTTATTTAGTATTATTAAGATGAAAATTCCTCATTGAAGATATTTCAAAGTTGATAGATCAAAGACATTTGAAAGCTCTAACATTTAGTATTTGTCTAAACAAGATATCATAGACACCATTATGTAGGGCAAAATCATATCATAAACTCCACTATTAAAACACTCAACGAATAATCTTTTACATATTTATTAATGTTAACAAATTTGTTTAGAAATATAAGAAAAATTCTAATTGATAATAATTTCAAATTTAGAGAAAATAGAGTATCTATATACCGTTAAAATTAACAAACTCTTTGAATTTAGTTATCAGCTTAAGATACTCCTCTAGTAACCACTATATTGGTATATATACATGGCACAATCTAAAAATTATGTCCACAATCATAGATGAAAAACTTTGTAAAAGAAAACATGAAAATATTATGTCCACAAAATATTGAAAAAAAGTGTATATTTGGAAACTTCATCTCATGATAAAATGGAGAGAGAGTCAGAGAGAGAGAAGGGAAACAGGAATATGTATATGTCATAAAATCAAATATTTCGGTTTCAACTATTTGAGATATTTGCGCGTGGCAATTGAATTTTGATGAAACGGTTATAAACGTACAATATTTTTCTTGGCAGCATTGGGATCAAAGAAGTGGCTATTGACTTACTTGACTACGATCTACGCACACAGACTCTACTACCGAATCTACTAGATATATACACACACACCTTTTATGTGAAAGTTTTTCATAAATTTTTATTAAATTTCATCAAACTTTTTTGTTTGAGGTGCAAAATAGAAAATTTGTTCATTTTAAATGGTTGGAATGATAAAATTTGAATTCTAAGTCAAAGTCATTGGATTTAGTTGAAACTTCTCATTTGGAATTTGTCATAATCACTTATTTGTCTTTGTGCAAGTAACAAAGACGATAACGCCTCAACCATCATTGTGTGGTTATGCATATCAAAGTGATTAATAGTAAAATTTAAATGAGATATTTTTTCGGTGGCAACTTGACTATTCATCTCATAAAATTAAACTCGTAATTGTTATCAAGTCCACAAGCAATTTACAATGCTATATAGTGTGAACACTATATTCACAAAATATCATGAAAGCTTACTCGCACTTGGAAAACGAATATATTTAATGTTTAAAAAAATAAAATGCACGAGCTTATGTATTGTTTATTTGTTTAAAAGGAATTAATCAAAATATCTTTCATATGCTGCAAGTATTCTAAATTTTTGTGAGCTTGTCTTTGCACCGAAAGATTCAAACTACATGGAGTACGCACTGGGAATGCCATGGTAGTTTAGAAAATGTTTGATTTGCGTTTGCAAGAGGATTTGATTAGTATCAAATAAAATTTATAGTTTAATATCGAAATTTCAATGGAGAATGAGTCCAAACACTTCTTCAATTTCAAAACATTGAGACACAATTTCTAGTCAGTCGGGGCAACTATCTTCCACGATTCCGCAACCTATTTCATTTTAAGTTTATTGTTTCATTCTTATGCGATAGTTGTTCAATATGGATAGAAATTTTCTACTTCAATCCTAATACCGAAATTTCAATGGAGAATGAGTCCAAACTCTTCTTCAATTTCAAAACATTGAGACACAAATTCCAGTCAGTCGGGGCAACTATCTTCCATGATTCCGCAACCTATTTCATTATAAGTTTATTGTTTCGTTCTTATGCAGTAATTGTTCAATATGGATAGGAATTTGCTACTTCAATCCTAATACCGAAATTTCAATGGAGAATGAGTCCAAACTCTTCTTCAATTTCAAAACATCGAGACACAATTTTCAGTCAGTCGGGGCAACTATCTTCCACGATTCCGCAACCTATTTCATTTTAAGTTTATTTTTTCATTCTTATGCAGTAGTTGTTCAATATAGATAGGAATTTGCTACTTCAATGCTATCACTAGGAGCCTCTTCACAATCTATATAAAGACATGTTGTAAAGCTTATTCAATCAATGCAATTACTATATATTAATTTCTTTCCTTTATACAAAACACATACAAATCCATTAAAGATAGATCAATTAAACAGAAAATAATGAACATACTCAAATCCCTAGTCAATAGTTTTATAAGTAAATCATCAAATTAGTGTTTATAAAGTATTTTTAAATATGTCACTAAATCAAAACTAATGATAACATATGTATTTCAACAATATAAACAATGTTCAAATTTTATTTCATTATTTCCCCATTCTCTAAGAATTTGATGTTCAATCTTCATAACTTAATTTGGAGTTTACTTTGTATTCAATTGTTGTTGTTATTTTAATACAAAAGAATTGGTCTGAAGAAATATGTGACACTAAAATATATTGTTGTTAATTTGTTTGTTGAATATTATTTTCTTTCATTAACTTTAAACTTTTACTCTTGTTCCAGTTCTTGCTCTATTGTTTGTGTATCTTTCAATAATGAAGCATCGTCACGTACAAGTATCATACATGATACTTATCTGATAATATAGTTTAAGAGTAAATATAAAATATACCGATAATGTAAAATAATTTTACACTGATATTTCTTAAACATCTTGTAATCTATTAAATCACTAAGATATTGAGAAGTTAATTGCATGATATGGTATATCCATAGTTTTTTGGTCAATGACTGTGTAAAACTATTTTACACCATTGGTCTGCATGCCCATTAAACTCAATTTAATTACAATTTTTTCAAGCATTTTTAATGATAAATTTATTACAAAATTCGCATTAACGTAATGTTATATGATTGTTAAATCATTGTGTTATTTGTGAAGTAGTATATCTCAATTAACAATAGTAATAAAATTTAATTTATGTACGCCGTCAGTAAATTATTAGAAATATTGCTTTATGCAGCCGCCTAAGGCGCATGCCTTAGTGGTACTATATTATTGTAGAATTCTTTGTATACACCTGGTATTTGTGTATCCAATTAGACTAATTCATCATAAAATATTGTAAATAATGGTGTTTTCATTTAGTATAGTTTTAATGTTATATGATATGATTTTTTTTATAAAATCAAACTTGATGTGTATTTCATTTGGCAATAAAAGTTAGAATCAAGACCAATTTTGAGCTCTGGCTAAGATGCGAGGGACCTGGATTGTTTATCTCCGAATAAAATTTGTCTTAAAACTAAAAAGAAAAAGAATGTAACACGTACAGGTCTACAATAATCTAGAATGACTCATAACTAGGTTTAAATTCATCTATCTAATAGATAGATACTTTTTTTTTTTTATTTAGAGTGATAACTGATAAATGACCTACTAATTAATTCGGTGATTAGAGTATTGCTTTCATACGGCAACAATCATTGGCTCAAATCCAATAGGAAGTAATAGTCCCTCCGACCTTATTTATAAGCAAAAGTCAACAAAAAAATTTGATCCTAAATATAAGCAAAAGTCATTAAATTCAACTCTAATTAATATATTTTTTCCAACAATATCCCTACACATGCATTTATTCATTTCTACAAGTAATCTATGTTGGAGTAGTACTAATAATGATTACATCTAAGTAGGAGTAGATTTCATAATAGGCAAAAGGACATTTTAGGAATTGCACCGAAAATTACACGTAAAACTAGGATAAAAAGCCAACTTCTTAATAAGTGTACAAAAGGAAATATTTGCTTAAAAAAAAGTCCGGAGGGAGTATATAGCTGGAACTTGTTAGATAACATTGATTCCAATAGTCGGTCAAAGCTTGCATTGAGCATAAGTCATAATAAAAAGTTGCAGCCTATGGGATATACGTCACAGAAAGTTTTGATTGGACACAACCCTAACACATTACATTTAGATACACACTCACAAATAAAATAGTCACATTAATTAATATTACTTTCATATTTTTTATTTAATTTTTTAACTTTCATATGAATATGTGCCCAAATGTGATGTGTTGGAGTTATGCCCAACATAGACTTTCTCTATACACCATTTCTAGAACAGACATAATTAATTGGTTTAATTTAGAACCGTTTTCATACTTTTTATCGCACTTCTAGTATTTTAATAATAAGGGTAAGACTTCTACTTTTTCCCACGGCAACAAAACATCCTGGCCATATATGGGCTTTTGTAGTTTTTTTTTGGCAAATTCTATGGCACATTCACCAAAATGAATGTTTCAAAAAAGTCATGATCTAGTGTGGCAAAGGCATAAAAATTTCTATGTGCAAATCTCAAATCTAATGGCTAGAAACCAAGCAGCCCATTGGTACAAATTTAGTGGCAAAAATTTGGTAGCTAATCTATAGCAATTAAGTTTAGTCCAATGAATAATATGATAGTAAAACGATACGGGAATGAATTCCTAAGAAGTCCATGTGGAAGATTAATTTATCCAATAATCAGCTTTAAACCTAACCTGGCTGATCTTGCACTATACAAAATTCAAATTAGATGGTTCGAAAGGCTACATTATTGGTTTAGAAACTCAGGAAACTTCTATTTAGCTAAAGAATATAAGGAACTAGCCAAAAGCCTTCAGAAAAAACTTCAGGATATCGCACGATGACTGAAGAAAGTCTAACAAATAAATTACAAAAAGTTTTAAATAACTTTTCTGACCCACAATGTAGAATAGAGAAAATAACAACCCATCTAGAAGACATACAATCTGGAGAAGGTAAATATAAACCTTATGAAACATAGAATTTTCATGAAGAAAATTTTGCCTGTTATGAAGAAGATGAATCTCATAAATACCCTCATCTTTTTCATACAACAAACCCATAACTAAACAATATAGCATGTATGTTAGCTTACATAATCAAAAATTGTTGTTATCAAAAATTTCACCAAAGAATGGATGAAATTGAAGAAGAGCCGAAAAGAGATATAGAAAAAATCTACATTAAAATGGAAGATTTTTCAAAACTTTTAGAAAATAGAGAGGAATATTTGGATGAGTTGTCTCAATTTCTTAAAAGGGGGGAGAAAGAAAAGGGAAAACAAAAAGAAATCTTAGAAATATCTGACTCCACACAATTAAGAATTAAACCACCAACTAATTTCTTTTAAATGGACGATACAGAAGAAGCCCTTAATAGGCAATTAGAAAATCTAGAAAGACTTATGGTCTCTTTAGATATATCAGGAAAGAGTCAAGTAGTTGACGAAGAACCAAAAGAGAAAAATCAAATCATTTATGATTTTAGCTCTGAAGAAGAAGTAGAGGAAGAAAATGAAAACCCTCATTTTGTAAAATTTGAACCAGCAGAAACATCAGGAACAAAAAGGCCTGCAGAATTCGAAAGAGAATTTACCAAACAAAAATTCCAGAAAGTACCACATTATTATGTACCTTCACAAAATCCATTTCAAGGACAAGGAATTTTAGATATAGACTGTAGCGTCGATGCAGCAAAAGATCTTAGAGATTGGTATAATACAAATAGTGTGTTAATCCAACTAAATGAAGATCTTAGAAATTTAGGAGCGGTTGATGTTTTTAACTACCTACAATATAAAACTAGAGGAAATGCTTACAAATACATTTCTACCCTACCACCAGAAGTTATGGGAACAATACCCTTAACAGGAATCTTAGTAGTAGACTGGGTCTATAGTTTACTAGTAAAAGAATTTAAAGGATGGAAAGACTCTGTTCAATCAAAAACAGCATTCTCTGACCAAAACCTTTGAAAAATCACCAACCTAAAAATCTGCAATATGTGCTATGTAGATAATTTCATTTGTGAATTTCAGGACTATTACTATAACATAGATAATAGTACTAGAATCTCTAGAAATTTGTTAGAATTATTCTATGACAAGTTACCAGAAAAAGTATCAGCTCAAGTTAAGATATTTTTTACATCAGCATTAGCAGAAGGAAAAGTAGATGATACTTTAGGAGGAAGAATAACTTCTCTAAAAATTTGGCTTCAAGAAATATGTAGTCAGAAGATAGCCAAAAAAGAAGCTCAAATATCCCTTTGTTGTAATAAGCTACAAGACAAAGTAGGAAACTATGGTTGCAACTCTAGAAGGAAACCTAAAAAGATAAGGTCACAAAAAATTTATAAAAGAAAGAAATTCAAGAAGGTCCCTTTTAGAAAATTCAAAAAAGGAAACAAAAAATTCTTTAGGAAAAAACAACCTTACCCTAGGAAGAAAATATGCCCACAAGGCAAAAAATCATGCACATGTTAGTTATGTCATGAAGAAGGTCACTATGCAAATGAGTGTCCTAAGAAGGAAAATCCTAAGAAAAATATATTACATGCGATATATGCAATGGGATATGAACCTATAGAATCAGACGTAGAATCTGATGAAGACATTTACGAATACTGTACAGAGACAGATTCAGATGCCGAAGAAGATACTTGGTAAAGGAAACCCAAGTGCTACATTTATTAAAATAGTGTTAAAAAATAAAAGCCTTTTAGCCTATATAGACACAGGTGCAACTCTTTGTTTTGGGAGAAAATCTATCTCTAGAAATTGGGAAAGATTAACCAAGCCAAAAGAAATAATTGTTGCAGATAAATCAAAACATCAGATATGGTTTAACCTTAAGGATGTGTCTATAGAAATTGAAGGATATAAGTTTTTTATTCCAACAATTTACCTCCATGATTCAGGATTAGACCTAATCATAGGAAATAACTTTTTAAAATCATATGAACCTTTTACTCAAAGAAAGGATACTATATCACTTCAATGGAAGGATTTGGGAAATCCTAAGAATAGCAAAATAGTAACCACCAAAATAGTTACTAGAAATGAAATCTTAAACCTTATTAAAGGAAACCTTAGAGAACTAAGAACAATATGGGAAGAAAGAAGTTTCAATATTAGCATAGAAGAAAGGTTAGATGAAGTCTGTTCAGATAACCCTTTAGATAGTGTTAAAAACACTAATCATGAACTTATAGTCATCAAACTTAAAAACCTAATGACGAGATAAATGTTCCAAATAGGATTCCATATTCTATTAGAGATGTTGAAGAATTTCAACAAGAATGTAAGGATCTACTTGATAAAGACCTTATTAGACCCTCATCAAGTCCACATTCTGCACCAGCTTTTTATGTCGAAAACCACAACGAAATAAAAAGAGGTAAGAGAAGAATGGTAATTAATTATAAGAAACTTAATCTGGCAACAGTTGGAGATTCTTATAAATTACCAAGAAAAGATTTTATTTTAGAAAAAATAAAAGGATGTAATTGGTTTTCTTCCTTAGATGCAAAGTCTGGTTACTACAACTAAGACTAGCTGAAGAAACAAAACCATTAACAGCTTTTTCATGTCCACCTCAAAAACACTATGAATGGAATGTTTTACCTTTTGGATTAAAACAAGCACCATCAATATACCAAAGATTTATGGATAAATCTCTCGAAGGTTTAGCTCATATATGTTTGGCATATATAGATGATATACTTATTTTTACAAAAGGAAGTAAAGAACAACATCTTCAAGATATAGAAACTGTTCTTCTAAGAATTAAAGAAAAATGTATTGTAATTTCAAAAAAGAAATCAAAACTTTTACAAAAAGAAATAGAATACCTTGGTCTAATTTTAAAAGAGAATGGGGAACTAGGTCTAGCACCTCATACCCAAGAAAAAATACAAGCTTTTCCAAATGAACTTTCTGACAGAAAACAAATACAAAGATTCCTTGGATGTTTAAATTATATTGCTAATGAAGGATTTTTCAAAGATTTAGCAAAAGAAAGAAAACATTTGCAAAGAAAAATTTCAGAAAAAATTCCTTGGTCTTGGACTGAGACCGATTCTGATATTGTTAAAACCATTAAAGAAAAAATTCAAGTTTTGCCTGAACTATACAATCCAACAATAAAAGATTTTTTGATTGTAGAAACAGATGCATCACAAACAACCTGGGCAGGTTGTATGAGAGCCTTACCCAACGGTAAAGCAAAACTTTCTCTAAATGAGAAGGGATATAAAATTGAAGAATCTAAAGATCTTCAATCAAAACAATCTAAAACTTTGAAAGAAGGAATAGATACCAAAAAGGGCATTGATTATAGTGCTTCTAAAATCCTGATAAAGGATACTGAAAAATTACATTTATGTAAATATATTTATGGTACATTTACAGATACAGAATCTAGATACCATATTCAGGAACTAGAAACTCTGGCGTGTGTAAAAATACTAGAAAAATGGAAGATTGACTTATTACCGTCAAGATTCCATCTTCGTATAGACTCTAAATATCTTACAGGATTTTGGAGATATAAAATTAAAGCTGACCATAAACAAGGCAGACTAATAAGATGGCAGATGAAATTACAACAATTCGAGCCATATATTCAATATATAAAATCTGAGCAAAACAGTTTTGCAGATACACTGACGAGAGAATGGAGCAAGCCATAAAGCTACTTCAGAACAACATCAAGCAAAAGGACGAGCAACTTGTCGCCCTAGAAATCAAAAGAGCAAAAATCTCTGCCGAAAGGGGGGAGATGATTACAACACTCAAAGGTTTGCAAAAAATGACAACAAACGAAAATCAATCTTCAACAAAAGGCCCAAATGAAATAAAAAACCAAGAAAATTGGGATTTGCTAGGACAACCTTCTGGAAAGTATGACTACTATGTAAAATATACAACCCCAGAAAGTTCAAAAATTCCTATTGAAACGATAGTACCCAGTGGTTGGAATATAGAACAAGAAGCAGAGTCTTCAGAAACAACCTCAGACAGCAAGAAGTCTTGGGCTGACCAGGTCGAAGAAGAAGATGAAGCCAGAAAAAATGGTTCGTTAGCAACCATCCAAACAAGCGATCCCGTAGACAATGAGATGGGAAAGTTTGAAGCTTATGTCATTTTTGATGGTCCAATGAAAGGGATCTATAGAAAATGGACAATAGCTAAACAACACATCATTGGCAAGAATGTGCGTCATAAAGGATACAAAACCATGAAGGAAGCTGAACAGGCACTTTATGGAGCATACAAAGAGATTACAACAGCAAAAAATCTTCAAAAATCCCCAACAATGGAGTCAAAAAAGAAGCTGTCAGTCGACAAAATTCGCCAGCTCGAATATCAAAAGAATTTCCAGATAACTGATCCAACTTATATGGAATTCAGTCTTAGATGGAAATGGCTAAACCACTATGTAGAAGAATTTACTACTGAATGCTTCTATCCAGTTAGCAGAATTGGATGCACCAAAGCAGTCGTACTACCCGGAATAGACAGTACCATATGTCTATCCTTCTTTCAAAATGGGTTGATTCATACCATATACCTAGAAGAACAAGCTGGAAAAACTTTTGGAGAACTTAAATTCTTTCCAAAAGAGTTACAGAATTTGGCACAAAAATTCAACAACTTGTTTGCCAAAGGAAAAGAAATTTTTATTCAAATTGAGTCCACATATCCATGGTACGATGAGATCACTCTAGAACTTACAACAAAACCCTTATACCTCATCAAGATTGGAATTTCAAATAAAGAATATCCAGTGGTGAACAGAGAAACAACTGAATGGCATCCTGCCATTTACCTTAAACAAATTAAACACTTTCGCCAGAAGATCACTAGATTGTCTTCCCAGACAAACTATAGAGTTATTTACGAAGATTCATCAATGGTCGTATACAGTGACTCTAGAAAGCCCGCAAAGGACAAAGACATCAAGGCAGTCAAAAACCTTGAAGAAAAAGTTGACCAATTGAAAGATGGTCTTGAAAAATTACCCAAGTTAATTCAAGAAGAAAGCTGTCAATACTTTTCACAGTATTACAAAGGACACAAATGTGAAAATTGTCCAGAAAAACTGTCGGCACAAGAAGACAAGGATGCTTCCATCACAGAGCCATGTGTCATGTAGTTAGTTAAAGTGTGCAGTGGTACCTGATCACATCTGAGTCAGATGGGGACCACTTAGTGATAAATAATGTAAAAAACTATTTGTCGTTTTTCTTAGTGCGTTTTTCTTTTTTAATGCGCATCACTTTTTCTGAGTGCGTGTCACTTTTCTGAGTGCATGTACAATGTCATGGAAAGGGACGTTTACCTAATGTGAGCCCTTCTCCACTATAAATAAGAGCATTGAGCTCAATGTAAATTACAGTTGAAAGAAATACGAAACTATTAACTAGTTTTTGAAGAATT
Organism: Trifolium fragiferum; assembly: GCA_954870985.1. Lineage (NCBI taxonomy): Eukaryota > Viridiplantae > Streptophyta > Magnoliopsida > Fabales > Fabaceae > Trifolium > Trifolium fragiferum. Next base: position 53,793,178 of record OX940789.1, read on the forward strand.
ATTTTCTTCTGTCCTTAGAATCATTTCTAAGAAGTAGCTCTTGAGGTAATACTCTGGAGGAGCTAGATCCTTGAGGTAATACTCTGGAGGGATCAACCACATAAAACGATATAATCAAACAGATTATATCCCAAAACAACACAAACATCTTCGGATCGAAGAATTCAACAAAACCAGAAACAAAGAAAATCATATCAGGTATGATTGTTATTGCATCACTTATTTATTATATTATGTTATTTGCATAATAAATGGAAAGTTCGAATTTTAGAACTCAAAGATTATTTTCAAATTTTTTTGAAATTGAACACACAGAACCTAGTTCTGGTCACACATACTTAGAATTAGTCTTGATGGAAGACTATGATAAAAAGGTAACTTATTTACTAGAAAGAATTCCTGAACCAAATTTGGCTAAGATAATTTTAGACAAATTCAAATTTAATCATTATCAAGAAAAGGTTTTTCTTGAAAAAATTCAAGAAACTATCGAAAGAGACTTCGAAGAACATGAATTAAAATGTTTAGTTCATGAGTTAAACAATTTTACTAAAAATTCTAAATACATAGAATGTTTTCAAGGACAATTCTATGGAGACTCCGCAAGTGTACATTATAGACTAAAAAACTCTCGATTTTATAGTCTAATAAAAACTTTAAATATTCTGCCCGATAATATTAGTGAAAATTCAGAAGAATTTTGAAAATTATGTCGGAAATCTCACTTTTTGAAGAAACATCTAGTTATTTTGCTGATAGTATACAAGATCACAAAATAGAAGAAGCAGATCTATCTCTAACTGCTGAAGAAAACTTTAAAAGAAAGACTAACAAGTTCAAAGAACTTTTCTCTAGGAAAAATATTTTGAAATTTGGAATAATGGTAGGAGAAGAAGCGGTTCCAATTGATTCTACATCTGGAAATATATTCGTATCCACCATAGATAGAACACAAATTCAAAAAAGAATTTCAAGTCTTTTTGAAAAAGAAAGAAATAAAATTGGTTATATTCACATATCAACCATTCAAGTTTTAATCAAAAGTACTTTCATGAAAGGTATTGATACACCTTTAAATATAATTCTAAGAGACTCTAAAATTACAAATGATAGACAATCTATAATTGCACAAGGAAGATGCAATTTAAAATATGGAAAAATTAAGTTTGATATAAACTTACAAATTGGATTATCCCTAAAGGATAAAGATCTGGACAGATCTATAATCTTTAATTACAAATTAGAAAATTCAAAATTTATGAAAAAAGGAAATCATCCTTTTACAATATGCTACAGAATTAATTATGCTTTAAGTAATTCACATCATAGCATAGAATTTACAGGAAAAGATATAATTCATATTGATGAATTATTCACCCCAATAGTGACGTTAGAGTCACCTATATTTAAAACTTTGGCAAGAAAGAGTTGTTCCTTAATAGAAGATGACAAAAATCTGTTCGAAGAAACAGAAGAAAAACCATTAATTAGAAGCCAAAGCCTTAGGGTAGCACCCCCAAAAAGAGATTTTGAAATCTCAGAACTAAAAGAATTAAATAAGCTGCAAAGCTCAGTAGCAGAGTTGTCCTTACAACTCGAAAAATTAGATAAAAGAATCTAATTAACTTCCGCAACCCGCGTTAGTAATGAACTTAGCTGAAGAAAGAAGAAATCTAAACTATTATAGGAAAAGAATTCAAAAATTAGAATTCGAATATAGATGTTTAGAAAATCTGCTATATATGGATAAACCTTATGTTAATCCAAGAATAGAGGCAAGATTCATAGAAAGAAAAGAACTATTGTCTAATTATAGACTTTTAGTACAATACACGAAGAATGAACTCCAACGTTTATCTTACAGCTAACGCGCGAAACTCTGGCTCCGAAATTCTGGTATCAGAGCAAAAATCTCGATTCTAGGATAGAGAAACTCACACCTTTAGATCTTTGAGGATACACAGAAACACAATTATGGAACTATACCATATAATTATGATTTGGTGGGATCAAATAAAGACTTTACTCATATTGATCTATTCAAATGACTTTTCCAATATTGTCAAAATACCAACTACACCTTAGAAGCTCCCTTTTTTTCTTCAGGTAGTTTAACAGCTAGAAATTTACTTTTTAAAAGTGAATAAGTGAGCATACCAGGTTCGAATCCTGATCCGCATTCCCTAGATAAATGTGCAATGTCTTTAAAGGTGTTAATGATAATTGTGATCTTATCGAAAACTTAAATTTGCCGAACAAAAGTTAGAGTTAAAATAGTATGGGTATTATTGGCATAAAATCTACAATCGGATTATGAAAAAAGTGTATGCTTCAAGTAATTTCCCGAAGAAAAAGCTACTTGAATAAAATGCAATCATATCACATCTTAAGTGGGTGTATATATTTCAGGCTCAATTTGATGTGAAGTTGTGAACCAGCCCCAACATATGACGGTCAATGGGAAGGAATGATAATCAGAAAAAAAATAATAGTGCGATAAGTTAAAAATTTAAAAGGTTGATTTTTTTTTTTTTTTTTGGGTAATAATTTAAAAGATTGATTTGTTAGTTAAAAACTTAAAACTATTTGTTACTTAAAAATCTAACTGTTACAAACACAAAATTTAAAGAATTTTTAAATGCATTTGACCTAAATATAAAAACAAACGTTAGATTAAAGTTACAATAAAAAAAAAAAAAAAGATTAAAGTTACTTAAACCCCAGATTTGTTTCCTTCATCACTCAAAATTGAAAAACTAAAGCTACTAAAAAACTAGAGGCACCAATTTATAGCTATATTCCAATTCTAGTGATATTTTGAATTATCTTGAAGCATTCACTCACATTGTCCATACATAGTATTTATGTTGAAAAATTTTCAAAATATACTTGAAAGGTTGCAATGGTTGATTTGAAATAATGTCTTTTGATTTAGTCTTACAACCTTTTGAGAACAAAAATGAATCATAATATTGTTTCATATTAATAGTGCATGGTATCTTTCAAGGATTGTTTCCCTTCATCAACTGATACGAGTTTCTCTAAATAATTTGGTTCAAAAATGGTAGTACAAAAGTAATTGCAAAATTGGCTAAAAGCCAAACAACTGAAGCAAATGTTTTAGGTTTTAAAATTTTGGGTAAAAAATAGACCTAAAAAAAATTCAATATAATTTAATAAATTTATTATGAATGTTTGGTTAATGTATGTGGTTAGGATGGAGGTTTTGTATCTCTTTGACCAAGGTTCAATTTACACATTCAACAGTGATGATAAAAAAAAAAAAAAAATTCATACATTCAGCAAAATAAATACATTTAATTTAGGGTAAATAGGTCTTTACCCTCTGCAAAATAGGCGAGTTTTGCGTTTGCCCCCTGTAAAATATTTTTGTAGGAATACCCCCTTGCAATGTTCAAATTTTTTTTTGGTAGTGTATTTTACCCCCCTATGTTGGGAAACAAAATTGGCAAGGGGGGTAAAATACACTACCAGAAAAAAATTTGAACATTGCAAGGGGGTATTCCTACAAAAAAAATTTACAGGGAGCAAACGCAAAACTCGCCTATTTTGCAGGGGGTAAAGACCTATTTACCCTTTAATTTATACATTCAATTTTGTACTCACTAAAAATTTTATTTTAAATTCAATCTTGAATAATTGAGTCAAATGATAGTGATTTCAAAAGAATGAAAAGATGACAAATCATACTAATGTTCAAGGTTTGCAAAGGAGAAAATGGCTTTGCTTTAGTATAATGCGAATCTTAAATCCAAAATAAGGAACATAAGCTTATAAAGTGAAACAAATGGATAGCCTTAGTTTTCAAATTACAACTTGATTTGTTTAGAAGATATTCAAATTGATGAAAACTCAATAACATTTGCCAACTAAAGCATCTCAGCATTGATCACTACGGACATATCCCTATCGTTCTATATATTTAGAAGCAATTTTTACCTTCTACACAAATTTGATTAGACATTATATTATTAATTAAATAGCAATTTTAGAAGAAATTCAAAAATAAATATATAAAATATCATCCATAATTTTGAACACAATCATGCGATCCATAAGTGGTTAATAATTCTAGAATTAAAATCTTATCATTAAAAGTTTGAAATTTCATACATGGTATGTAAGAACGAAAGTTTCATTGATTCATTTAACAATATTATGGATTTAACACAAACTATCACAACAACACTATTTTAATTTCTTAACTTTTATTAGAATGAGAATCATAAACAATTCAAGAAAATAAATTTTAAATCTTTTTCTACACATTGAACACATCGTAAATGAATAGATTTGTTGCCATTGGAGAGAAAGAAGAAAATAAAATTAGAGAGATAAGGAAAATAATATAAAATAAGAAAAAAAAATACCACCAGAGAATGAGAGAAATGAACAAACAAATCTTCACTTGCAACTTGTCGTTCCAATCCAACCGGTTCAAACTTTGGCATATAAATAACATAACATAAAAAAGAAAATAACATCAAACCAAAACTTCATATAAAAAACAAATAAATATTAATGGATATTTTGACAATAAACAATGAACACCAAGCATATTTTTTTAAAAAAATTACCGTTGCCGAAAACTTCTCTGATATTAATTGCAATTAGGAAAAGAGTGTCAAATAACCAATTATCCCAAAAGCTTAAGCTGTTAGGATATGGCACATCAATGGTTTTATATTATTTCTAACACGCCCCCTCACGCAAGAGCCCACTTGGGCTTGAAGCGTGGATAATGGCATAGGCCCACCTACCATATGCTTAAATTCCACTTTTAATTAGAAAGTGAGGGGAGCGGGAATCGAACCCTAGACCACTTAGTCATAGAGGCTCTGATACCATGTCAAATAACCAATTATCCCAAAAGCTTAAGCTGTTAGGATATGGCACATCAATGGTTTTATATTATTTCTAACAAAGAGAGACATGAATTAAAGGAGCATTTCAAATGTGAGCAACAAAAAAAAGTCGGAAATAATTAGATAAGAGATGGATTATCATAAAAGGAGGAAAATAAAAGATTGAAAAACCTAGAGGAGAAACATACAATTAATGCATAAGAGACCAATATGCATATCAATTGAAGAACATTGAAGAAATATACTAAATAGCTATGAAAAATTAGAATACATATGGATAATAGAGAGATCCACATTTTTAGGCATTATATTCTAGGGTTAATAGGCTTATACCCCCCTGCAATGTTGGCGAGTTTTGCGTTACCCCCCTATAATTTTTTTTTTGACATTACCCCCCTGCAATGTGATTTTATTTTTTTTGTAGTTCATTGCACCCCCCTGTAATGTTGTTTTGTTTTACCCCCCTGGGGGGTGAAATGAACTGCGAAAAAAAATAAAATCACATTGCAGGGGGGTAATGTCAAAAAAAAAAATTATAGGGGGTAACACAAAACTCGCCAACATTGCAGGGGGGTATAAGCCTATTAACCCTATATTCTATTGTGCTATTTTTTAAGTGAATATTTATTTAAATTTAGGTGAGAGAAATTAGATGAGAGTATTAATTAATAATGGTTTAGGAGGGAAAAATTAGAATTAAGTTAAGAGCATAATTAAGGTTTTTGTAGGTGCTAAACATAACTTTTATTATAATTAAGAATTAAGATTAAAATAAAGTCCAAAATTACATATATAAAATTGAAAACTTAAGAATAAAATATGAATCATGATTCATATTCTATTCTTAAGCATCAGCTTCATTGGTGTTTGTGAAACATGATAATAGCAGATCCAGGCTTCACTTGGTTACGAGCTTAGATCATCTTCGTTACCTCCATTCTTTGTTGGCATGGCTTCACATGATTTCCCTTTTATTTTACGTAATTTGTTTTACTACATTGGTGTTTGTTTTGTTTTGCAATTGCAAACGTACAATTACTACATAGATACTTTTGGGTTCACTTTACAAAAACTTTACAGGTTTGTTAGTTTTATGATTACATATGAAGAATTGTGAATTAATCAAAAACCCACAATTGGTAGCTACCACGAAAATATTATTAAGAGATCGAGGTTCGATTACAATTACACAGGGACAATTGTGAACTAAATATCCGCAATTGGTACTCCCTCCGTTCCAAAATATAAATCGTTTTGATCATATTACACAAATTAAAAAATGTAATCATTGTTGTATAGAAAAGAGAAATTATGAGTAAGTTTACAAAATTGTCATTCATTAATTGTATAGGAAAGATAAATGAAAGAATTGAAAAAAGAGAGATAAATAAAAAGTTAAGGGTATAATAGGAAAAATAGCATTAAATGCTTCATTGGAATTGTAAAGCGACATATATTTTTAGACAAATTTTTTCTCCAAAGCGACATATATTTTGGAACGAAGGGAGTACCTACTGCGGGAAATTATTTAAAATGTTGGGTGTTTGAATTCTATATTCTCTACTTCTACGGAGTTATAAGTGTGAGTCTAGCTGGACGAAGAAAAAATATGATTCAAGAACTTTCATAATCAGCAAAATAATTTTCAAAGTATATTTCAAAGAAACAAATTTCACATTTGAGTATAAATATGTACTTTCTTTTTAGGGTTAATAGGCTTATAATCCCCTGCAATATTGGCGAGTTTTGCGTTACCCCCTATAATTTTTTTTTTTGACATTACCCCCGCAATGTGATTTTATTTTTTTTCGCAGTTCATTTCACCCCCAGGGGGTAAAACAAAACAACATTACAGGGGGGTGCAATGAACTACAAAAAAAAAAAAAAAATCACATTGCAGGGGGGTAATGTCAAAAAAAAAAATTATAGGGGGGTAACGCAAAACTCGCCAACATTGCAGGGGGTATAAGCCTATTAACCCTTCTTTTTATTGTATATGTTCAAATATCCTAAATTCTGAATCAAATTATTAAGAAGAACTTTATGTATAAAAAAGTGGAAAACAGAGATTAACAAACATGCATATAACAATATGATAACATCCAAATTCCAAACATCATAACAGCATTTTTTAATTCCCTAAGCAAATAGTGGGAATCTATAAGTCATTGCATGTTCAAATTGACAAGATTGTAAGCAATTGAACCTTGAACCTTTGACATGCAGTAGTATCACATTGTAAAATCTTCAATATGCTAAATTGGTAGATAGAAATTTAAGATAGTTGCCAATAGTTTTTGACAGTGGCATGCTTTCGGATGATCTATCAGTAATACACGCGTTCTTCTTCAACTTGACCATCTACAAAAATATAAAGATCAATTCAATTTTATGTTCCCCTACCAAATACAGACATTAAAGATAAAATCTGATACAAGCTAAACAATTTGTTCACTATATTTCTTTCAAAAGATTATCTAAATGAAAATATGTCAATTGAAATTAAAAAAAAAAAAAAACAAAGACAAACCAAAGATGTATTTTGGTCTAGCTCAAAGCAGTTTTGGTTGCAAGTCATTGCAATTCTCAGTAATTAGGAAATCAAAGAATCAAACAATTCAAACATATATATATATATATATATATATATATATATGAAACTGAGAAAAGTCTTGAAGTCTAACCTCCGAGATTGATGGCTCGGTTTGCTTGAGCATCAGCTTCAGTGTTACATTCCTTATAAACATTACAATAAATATGTTACTATGTGTTAATGTCAAGGTAAATATATAAGGAGTTGTAATCTAAAAAAAGTTGAAGAGATAAAAAAAATAGTCAAATTTGAAAAGAAATATTCATATAATTATGAGACTAATGAAATTAATGAGTGATCATGACCAATATAGCTAGGATGCTCAGGGTCCATTCAAGAGTGGAACAACTATAATAAGGAGTCTAATGATATTGGTGCTAGATGGCTATAGTTCTTTGATATACAGGAGCAAATATTAGGATGTTGATTTTGTATTCAAGGTGGGAACCAATATATCTAATTACAAATTATACTAGTTTTGGTTATTCAAGCATTTGGATCACATGACTTCTTACATAGACATGCATTTGAATCAAAAATTCAGAAGACAAAGTATAAGCAAAATGATTCCCAAATACAAAAGTAATAACAGTTTTCAACTCCACAAAGCATTACCAAATAGAGACAGGGGAAACTTAAATATTATAGACCAAATTACTACGTAAATACCCTAGGAATGTGTTCGACGTTGACTGAGTGAAAGTTATTCGCTAGGTCTGAAGCCTCTTCACATAAGCTCCTTAAATGTGGATTGTTGATTTGCCAGTAACCCAGAAACTGTTGCAAAACCAATAACATGTGATAAGTAAAACGAGTACAAGGTGTACTCCAAATCATAAACAGATCACTAAGTAAAATGTATACTTCTTTGGATTATGTTTTTTCCTTATCAACATTCAAGCTGAGATAACAAGCTGAATGATGATAACAAGCTGAGAGAGATAACAAGATGATTGAAAAGTATAGTAATGCATACTCAATAATAGAACGAACCTGGTTGACAACAAGCTGAGAGTCTCCCTGCACATTAATGTTCCTATATCCTTTATAGATTGCTTGATTCAGACCCAGAATCAAAGCACGATACTCAGCAGCATTATTTGTTTGATAGCCTAGTCCTTCACGGAATCGATAGAGCTGTGAAGAAACATATGACTTAGCTACATTTTAAAGATAAACAGTATAAACCCAGTTGAATTGTTGCATATATTTGATACCAGAGTCCCATTTTCAGCAAACAGTGCAGCTCCTGCACCAGCTGGTCCAGGATTTCCCCTGGATGCACCATCAAACCTAAGGATACAAGATCGCTGCAAATAACATATAAAACTTTGGAGTTAACATTTGATTGTCAAAACTTTATACAAGTTTTCAATTTTCCATAAGATATACAAAAATGTAACCACATAATAACAGATCAACCATGATATGGAGCTTGTGTTAGAAGTAATTTATATTTAAGGGTATTTTAGTATTTACTATGTTAAGTCTTTTCATTTTTAGGGCCTATGTGGCAAACTTTACTCTTTGTATAAATAGCTACTCTTTTATCAATGCAATTAATTCTTCCTTTCATATTTGTGGCTGCTGTCTTTGTTCTCTCTCCTTACTGTTTCATTGATTCATCACCTTGTACACCAACAAATTGGTATCTAGAGCTCCGGTTCGAATCCACGGGAAACACGAGTGAAACGTGAGTTGTGTGTGTTTGATTTTTGGTTCTTGATTTGTGTTGAATCTTGAACAAAAATCTGAACAGAATCACTTTTCTGATTTTGTGGGATTGGGAAACACGAGTGTTAGTGAGATTTGAGTGTACTGTACAAGGTTTAAGATGAACGGAAACGGTGGCATGAGTACCAAGCTTCCAGTGTTTGATGGCAAAAACTGGAATCGTTGGATGAAACAAATGCTTGTATTGTTCGGTGCTCAAGGTGTGCTTGAGCTTGTCACTGAAGGATACGTTCCTGTTGCAGCAGATGCAACAGAGGAGCAGAAAGAGGCGCAGAAAGCTACAAGAAAGAAGGATCAGAAGGCGTTGTTCTACATTCATCAGTGTGTGAATGAGAGTGTGTTTGAGAAGATTGCTGATTCAGTGACGGCGAAGGAGGCTTGGGATCTTCTGACAAGGTGTTACGGTGGTGATGCGTCAGTAAAGAAGGTAAAGCTTCAAACCCTCAGAAAACAGTATGAGAATCTCAACATGAAGAACAATGAGAAGGTTTGTGAGTACATCTCCAGACTCATTCTGATTACTAATGAGATGAAAGCTTGTGGAGAAACTCTTTCAGAACAAGTAATCATTGAGAAGGTATTGAGATCTCTTACCCCTCAGTTTGATTACATTGTTGTATCTATTGAACATTCCAAAGATTTGGAAACCATGAGAATAGAAGAGTTACAGAGCAGTCTAGAAGCACAAGAGTTGCGTCTAACTGAGAGAAACTCTGAAAGAGAAGTAGAGCAGCAGGCTCTGAAAGCAGCCTCTGAGAAGAAGGTTCAGAAGAAGCCTTGGTCAGAAGCCAAGAATAGATCTGAAGGAGCTCAGAAGCCAAAAACCTCAACTTCTGGAAAGCAGAAGTATGCTCAGAAGGGAAAAGACAAGACAAAAGTACGGTGTTACTCTTGTCAGAAGTTTGGCCATTTTGCATCTGAGTGCAAGTCAAACAAAGAAAGAAAGTCAGAAGAAGCAAATATAGCCAGAAGTTCTGATGACTCTGATAGTGAATTTGTTTTACTAATGGCTTCTGAATCTGAGGATGCGAATTCAGAGTGGTGGTATATGGATACAGGGTGTTCAAACCATCTTACTGGAAACAAGAAGTGGTTGGTTGATTTTGACTCTAGAAAGAGTACAAAGATCAGATGTGCTGATGATAAATACCTCAACGCTGAAGGTATGGGAAATGTCAAAGTCATTTTGAACAATGGGAAAGCAGCATTGATTCAGAACGTGTGGTATGTACCAGGCATGAAAAGCAATCTGATGAGTGTGGGTCAATTGATTGAGAAAGGTTTTTCAGTTACTATTGAAGACAATCTTCTGAAGCTGTATGATGGTAATCAGAAGTTGATTATGGAGTCAGAACAGGGAAGGAACAGAACATTCAAGGTGAATGTTAGAACTGCAGACTCTGAATGTCTTAGTGCAACAAGTGTTGAGAAGGATAGTGAGCTGTGGCACAGAAGATTTGGTCATCTGAATTTCAGAAGCTTGGGTCATCTGAAGTCAAAGAATCTGGTACATGGAATTCCTATAATCAAGAAGCCTGAAAAATCATGCGAGGTGTGCATGAAAGGGGAGCAACCAAGACTGCCGTTTGCATCAGAAGTAGCTCCAAGAGCAAAACATGCCTTGGGAGTAGTACATTCTGATGTGTGTGGACCATTTCCAGTACCTTCACTTGGAGGAAACAAGTATTTTGTATCTTTTGTTGATGAATTCACAAGGATGACATGGGTAACACTCATCAAGTTCAAGCATGAAGTGTTTGCTGTGTTTCAGAAGTTCAAGGTGAAGGCTGAGAAACAGAGTGGTCAGAAGCTGAAGATTCTCAGAACTGATGGTGGTGGTGAGTTTAATTCTAATGAGTTTAAAACTTTCTGTGTGGAGAATGGAATTGAGCATGAGGTTACAGCTCCTCATACTCCTCAACACAATGGTCTTGCTGAGAGAAGAAATCGTACTTTGCTTGATATGGTGAGAAGCATGCTGAAAGAGAAGAAGCTTCCTCATCACTTATGGGGAGAAGCTGTTGCCACTGCAACATATGTGCTCAACAGATGTCCAACGAAGAAGCTGAAGGAAATAGTTCCTATTCAGAAGTGGACTGGAGAGAAGCAAAGTGTTAGTCATCTGAAGGTGTTTGGATCTGTATGCTATAAACATGTTCCAGAAGCCAGAAGACAGAAGCTGGATGATAGAAGCAAAGTAATGTTACTGGTGGGGTACCACAGTACAGGTGCGTACAAGCTTTATTGTCCAGAGACTAATAAAATTGAATTCAGCAGAGACGTCATTGTGAAGGAATCTGAAACTTGGGATTGGAACAAGTCTCAATCAAATTCTGATGTGAGAATCTCTGAGGATGGCTCTGAAGGTGAGTCAGAATCTGAAGGCTCTGAAGATGATTCAGAAGATGGAGATGACTCTGATGGTGATTCTGAGTCTGATGGTGATTCTGAATCTGAAGCCAACTCTGAAGCTCAGAATTCTGAAGCCAACTCTGAAGCTCAGAATTCTGAAGGCAATTCTGAAGCTCAGAATTCTGAAGCCAACTCTGAAGCTCAGAATTCTGAAGCCAACTCTGAAGCTCAGAATTCTGAAGCCAATTCTGAAGGTCAGAATTCTGAAGCCAATTCTGAAGGTCAGAATTCTGAAGCCAATTCTGAAGGTCAGAATTCTGAAGCAAACTCTGAAGGTCAGAATTCTGAAGAAAGAATTTCTGAAGGTGTTCAGAGGCTACAGAGAATCAGAAACATCCCAAGAAGATTTGCAGGATTTGAAATGTTGCAAGACACTGAAGTAGACTCTGAGGGAGAAATTATTCAGTGTGCAATGTTAGTAGATTCTGAACCTGTGAGCACAGAAGATGCTCTTAAGCAACAAGTCTGGTTGCAGGCCATGAAAGAAGAACTTGATGCTATAAAGAGGAACAAGACTTGGAAGCTTTCAGAACTTCCAAAAGGCAAGAAAGCCATCAGCGTCAGATGGGTTTTCAAGCAGAAACTAAAGCCAGATGGCTCAATTGGCAAACACAAAGCGAGGTTAGTAGCAAGAGGATTTCTGCAGAAACCTGGACTAGATTATTCTGAAGTGTTTGCACCTGTAGCAAGACACGAAACAATTAGACTGGTAATTGCAATAGCTGCTAACAGGAATTGGCCTCTGATGCATTTAGATGTGAAATCTGCATTTCTGAACGGTCCATTACAAGAAGAGGTATATGTGTCACAACCTCCTGGTTTTGAGAAAAAGAATCAGGAAGGGATGGTGTATAGATTGCATAAAGCCCTCTATGGATTGAAACAAGCGCCCAGAGCCTGGAATATGAAGATTGATTCATTTTTCAAGAAGCAAGGGTTTCAGAAATGTGAGTTGGAGTATGGTGTTTATGTTCAGCACACTTCAGAAGGCAATATGATTCTGGTATGTTTGTATGTTGATGATATATTGCTGACAGGAAGTTCTGAACAAGAGATAGCTAAGTTCAAGAAGATTCTGATGAATGAGTTTGAGATGACAGACCTTGGAAAAATGAGTTACTTTCTAGGGATGGAATTTCTATATTCTGAGAAAGGAATCATTTTGCATCAGTTGAAGTATGAACTTGAGCTTCTGAAGAGATTTAAGCTGGAAAATTGCAAAGTTGCTATCACACCCTCTGATACGAATCAAAAGTTGGATTCCGATTCTGATGGAGAGGATGTGGATGCTACAACCTTCAAACAGTTGGTTGGTTCTCTGAGGTATTTGTGTAATACCAGACCTGATATTTGTTTTGCAGTTGGAATGGTTAGCAGATTTATGAGTAAACCAAAATGGTCCCATTATCAAGCTGCTGTCAGGATTCTGAGGTATATCAAGGGGACTCTGAAGCATGGAGTGCTATTTCCCTCTGAAGGAAGAACCGAATCAGAACTTCTGAGTTATTCAGATTCGGATTGGTGTGGAGACAGAGTTGATAGAAGAAGCACTTCTGGATATTTATTTAAATTTCTGGGAGGTCCTATTTCGTGGTGTTCCAAGAAGCAACCTGTTGTTGCTCTATCAACCTGTGAAGCTGAATATATTGCAGGCGCTGTGACTGCATGCCAAGCTGTGTGGCTTCTGAACTTACTGCAGGATCTGAAGATCAAGGTAAACAAGCCTCTGAAGCTGATGATTGATAACAAGTCTGCAATCAATCTTGCCAAGAATCCAGTGCTGCATGGAAGAAGCAAGCATATTGAGACCAAGTATCACTTTCTGAGGAATCAGGTTCAGAATGGAGTGCTTGAAGTTGTGCACTGTAGCACTCAGAAGCAGCTGGCAGATGTGTTGACAAAGGCTATCAAAACTGATCAATTTCTTCGTTTGAGGGATGGAATTGGTGTTGTCAGTTTTGTCTAAATATAAATTAAGGGATGGTGTTAGAAGTAATTTATATTTAAGGGTATTTTAGTATTTACTATGTTAAGTCTTTTCATTTTTAGGGCTTATGTGGCAAACTTTACTCTTTGTATAAATAGCTACTCTTTTATCAATGCAATTAATTCTTCCTTTCATATTTGTGGCTGCTGTCTTTGTTCTCTCTCCTTACTGTTTCATTGATTCATCACCTTGTACACCAACAGCTTGGACACAAATTACAAACTATACATTGCAAAATTAATTGAAGTAACTTTGCGAGTGTGAAACTATGTAGAGTGGTGTGTGTGTGGGATACACATTACGTAGAACTAAATAAGTAATACTCTAAATCTATAAAACTCTTCAACTTCATCCTGGAAATGATACTCTAATCTACCTATAAAAATCTTAAACTTCATCCTATAAATATTCAAATTATAAAAAGCTACAAGGAAATTTAATATGCTAGGAATTCAAATTATAAAAAACTATATGTTGGGACAAATTTAAATATTTTTTTTTTGTAAGTAATTTAACTTAATAACTTTTTATATTTGCCAAAGTCAGACTAAGCTTTTATTACCATGGAAATTTTGTAATCTTAATATACCTAAATTTTAATATTAGGAAGAGTGAATGTTTACCTTATACCACAATAAGTAAATAAGTAAAATAATTTTGTAAATCAACAATAGTTATACTTTCATAGAAATATAAATATCAATAAATATACTATAAAAATGGAAGTAATTCCACTAAAGTCTAAAACACTCATTCATTTAACAAGTGATTAGTCTCAACTCTCAAACTGATTAGTGAGTTTTTTCCCTAAGAAGAATCATTTCGGAGAAACTCGAGTTCAATTTCTCAGAGAAAGAATTCTTGACCAGAATTTACTTAACTATCAGTGTCGAACTCTCGATTACTATAGTTATCGAACCTAGCGAATTAACAAAAAAACGAATTCATTCATTTTCACTCAAATCAAAATATAAAAAGACTGAGTCGTGACTTCTTTCTTTACATATTTCCTCTGTTACAAAAATTAATTAATAAATTAATTAATTACGTTAGAATTTAGAAGACTAAAGTCAACAAATCAAAAGTAAATAAGTAGAAACTTCCACGATAAGCCAAACAACCACAAACGGAATCATCGCCGGATAATGAACATAACAACCGCCAGAGATATAACACAGAATCACCGCCGGAGATGACACAAAATCACGCCAGAACAAAACTCTACTTAACCACCGCCAAAGATAACACAGAATCACCAAAAAACTAATAAACAAATCGATAAAAATCAAGTAAAATCAAATGAAGCTTCTACTAACAGAATCATTATCGGAGAAATATGAAACTCTAATTTTCTGCATTTTTATACCTAAATCCATAAAAAAAATTCCTAAGAATTTACAGTGTTTGTGTGTTGAAACAAGTAATGATCGCTTAATTTATGCTAACGAAAACACTAAAAAGGAGTCACATTGCATTTTCAGAGAAAAATATGAACGAGAAGAAGAAGAAGATGAACCTGGTTTCCACGGTTCATGATTTCTCTCTCTGATTTTCAAACTTTTTGCTCTGAAGTTAGTTACACACACTAACACTAATATCTATTTTTCATTCAAAAGAGTCTTGTAGAATAAGAAATGGAGGTGGAAAAAGTAACTATGGGTAAGGTAAAAATTAACCAGGGTAACTCTTTAAGAGTACTATGGCGGTAACAAAGTTTAACTATGGTAAGGTAATTATATATGAATATGTATATGTAAGACAAAAAGAAAATGTATATGTGTGTGTCGAGAAAGTTTCTCTCAATTTGAAAAATAAATTGAAGAAATAAAGTGTACATTTAGACTATTGAATTATAAATGTAGAGTAATATTTAAATTGAAAAAAAATGAGGAAAAAGTTATTGATAGTTGAGATGTGAAAATTGAAAAAAATTGAGGAAAAATAAATTGAGAGGATCCATTCTTGTGTGTGTCCTATTTGTGTGAGAAGAAGAAAATAGGAATAAGGATTAGCTTTCGGTCAATTTTATGCAGAATTTCATTTTATTTTTTTTAATAATTTGTATATTGTAAATAATATTGTTGAAGATTATAGGGATTAGCTTTCATTCAGTTTCGAAATTCGATGAATTTTAAAGATTAAGATTGTTCGATTAAAATATGTTGATTCAAATTTTAACCTCAAATTTTATATATAATGAATACTTAAATTTGTCTTACGATTTATATTGTAAAAGTGTAATCAAACAATTTTAAAGTATTAAATGCATTAAACTACATTCTATTATAACCGCATTTAATTGAATAAGGAAATCTCAAAATACTAAATGGGAATACATTTCATTGTAGCCGCACTTAAATCAATTGGGCATTGCATCTTTGTAAGAATAATAAATATACATAAAATATTGCAAAATGTTAATAATGGTTTTTTCATGTGTATATTAAGAGGATACAAGAGGACCTATTTTTTTTTTTTTATAGATATAAATTATTCCTCTGAAATAGAACTACAATTAGTTTTTTTTTTGTCAAGTAGCCTATTGGCTAGAAAATCCACCTTAAAGGTGAATAAGTGGAGTATCCCAGGTTCGAACCCGGACTCATGCACATATAGTGCGATGTCTCTACCAACTGAGTCAAGTGACTAGTAAATTAGTCTAATTAGTTAGACTATAAATAAGTCTTACTATAGTCATTTGTATTCAATTTGTATTCAATGTTGAATAATCAAACAAACACTCAATGAGGTCTGATTTCAATAATCACAAACTAAATTTAAAAATAGCCTATAAAAAACCAAAATTTTAATTAAAACTAAAAAATACTATAATTGAATAGACTAAAATAACCTAACGAGTATTGTTCGATAAGGTAATTCAGTTGGTACCTGCCAAAATATATTATTGAAGGGATGAAATTCAATTTTCAAATTATCCACTTCTCTATACTTATAGGAGTAATATGTTAGTCTAACCACTAAACTGGTGGACAAGAAAACAACCAACGAGTATTTTAACAGTAATAAAAAATAAACTGTGGTAAGTGTAGTGACTAGTAGCAAGTAATTATGGCTACACACTATTGAATCACTAATCTTATGTCACTGTATTATTATTTCTTTTGAAACTTGGTGTTATGTGTCATATATGTGTGATTCTAAACATGGCTGATGCAATGGGTTTTATAAGAGTGAAATAATTTATGTTTTGTAAAGTGTCACATGTTATATAATTCGTAAAGAACTCACTTGCTTACCTGATTTCCTTGCATCATGATCTTTCTCTTGTTTTCACCTTCTTTTTACTCTTGCTCTAATGTTTCTGTATTTTTCAATTGAGTCATAGTCATACTACTATATAGTATATGGATGGATATACGATAATTATGCCAAAACATCATATCTAATTGGCTGTTTATAATTACAAAATCTGATTTGATTGATATTAATAACATATTTTAATCCACAATCTTCTCTTCAATTTCAATTGTATGTAGGAAGATTCATTTAGGCCCAATAAGCTTCTTAAACCCGAAACATTGTCTCTTGAATGAATTTTTCTTTTCCCAATCCGTGTTTCTTTTTATCCTGGGTTTCTAATTTTTCCTTTGAATAAATATTTCGGAACACATTTTCCGAATTTGAATTAGAAAAACTTTAGAAAACGCGTTCCAAAATTTTATGCAAAGACAAAAAAAAAGGGAGGGTTGAAAACTATGAAGCCCCGATACGAGACACGATATCGATACGATACTGATACGTCGATACGTAAATTTTTTTAAAATCCCCAATCCGATACACAATACGTTATTTAAAAATTAAATTTAAAATTAAATATATAAATACACAATATATAAACATGACTAAAATCAACAATATTAATAATTAAAAGCAGAAAATATTTAGTCTTATATCAGAATTTTGGAAAAAGCTTAAATGTTTAACAACCTGTTATATAGTAGGACACCATAGTTTTTCTTTTGAAAAGTAAAAAATTATATTGACAGAGGAAAACTACAAGAAGTGCTAAAGATACAAACAAATATCGGGTATTGGGACGTATCAGACATGTATCGGGTATTATTTTTTTATTTAAAAATAATGATTTAACCGATACTTTTCCGATACGAGTATCGAGACGTATCGGAAGAGTATCAGATATTATTTTTTTACTTAAAAATAATGATTTAACTGATACTTTATCGATACGAGTATCGAGACGTATCGAAAGAGTATCGGTATCGAGTACGTATCGAACACGATATGTCACCGTTTTTTGAGTATCGGGGCTTCATAGGTTGAAAATAAACAAGAGCAATTCTAACTTGGGCACAATCCCAAATAAAATACATTTAGGCACACTCACATAAAAGAAAAAAATTAAATGTTAAATAATATAGTCACATCATCAAACATTAATTAATGATTTTATCTTTAAATTTTTTTAAATCATGTGTGTGTGCCCAACACCTATTATTTAGTGTTGTGCCTATCTAAGTTTTCCTCATACGCATTACATATTAAAATTATGTGTTTAAATTAGGGCTCTGTCTAGGGTGGGAGACCATAATAGGTCTCTCATGATGGGTGAGTTAGAAAAATTGTTTTAAACCGTTAGATTTTGAAGGTCCATGAATCTTATCATACATTGACAACACTGGATTTTTTTAATTTATTCTCACTTTCCCAATTCTCTCTCTCCTCTCAATGCTTCCTTGTTCATAATCTTCTTTCTCATCCAACAATCCAGATTTAGCATCCTTATTTATTTGTTGTTTATATTTGTTGTGTTTTCTCTTTTAATATTTCACTATTTGATTGTTGAAAGATTTTTTCTTGTGATTTTAGTGAGTTTTGATCATGAAAGGTAATTAATGGAGATGAAAGTTTGCACAATGGTGGTGGATTAAAAGCTAATGGATATGAACATTGGTGATGGATGTTTAAATGTTATCATAAATTTTAGAGTGTTCTTTTCTGTTGGATATAAAAGTTTGAATATATTAAATTTTTTTAAGATTTATTTTATATGGATATATATGAAAATTTGATTACAATTATTTGTTAGGAAAATCTAAACTAAAGGGAGATGATAATGTGAGGAAGAAGAAGAGATGGGAAGTGAGATTGCAAAAGAGAGAAACATGGAGCTGCTGGTGGTATTGTGCGGCTGGGTTCTTTATTCCTTAACATGAAAATAATCAAGTGTAGTTGGCACATAATATACCATAACAATCTAACGGTTTAAAACAATTTTTCTAACTCACCCACCATGAGAGACCTATTATGGTCTCCCACCCTAGAGAGAGCGTTAAATTAGATTTAATTTAACCATTAATAAGCACTCAATTTCTCTAACTCAACAACTGAAAAATTTCATCAATAATTGTAGGACTCAAAAATGATAGTAGAGTGTCTATAAAAGTACTCATCTCTATAAGCACTTATTTTTCATATGCCTCATCGGGGTGTCTATTTGACACAATGTTTATTACGAGAATGACCCTGCATTGTAGATGTTGAAAGTAGTGAGAAGTGGAGAAATATGAATTCAAATGTGTCCCAACATATCAAATGTATGAGAATGGATCCTCTCAATTTTTTTTTCCCTCTGTTGCGAATTCGACATAACTCACACTAATAAGAAACTTGATGTGTGGGGCAAGCGTGACAAGCAACTGATGACACCCGGTCATATATAGCATTTTAGAGTCATTTAGTGTTGATTTTAAATCATAGTTAGTATAATTGAGTCACATATATGAAGTTTAAAGGCAAGTTACAGGAAGTTGAAGAATTGGATACAAAGTGAAGAAAATAGGTGTTTAAAAGCTAGCCGACTGAAGAAAAAGCAAAATTTCAAGAATCAGCAGTCTGCGCATCGCGCAGGGAAGCCACGCATCGCGCAGCAGCGTTGCAAAACCAAGGAAAAGCTTCGGCATCGTACGCATCGCGCAGGGTAAGGCTGCGCGGCACAGCCACGTCACAGGAACTTATTTTCTCGCGTTTTCTATAAATAGCGGGTTCCGAGACTGACCTAGGGGTCGATTTTTAGTGGAAAAATACCAGAGAACTCGTTTTTGACGTGTGCTAGGGCTGGAGACTCATCCTCAAGGGAGATTCAACACCTTTGTTCATCGAATTTTATGTATTCTTTCTCAAACTTCTTTGCTATGAATATTTACAATATGAGTAGCTAAGTCCTTTACTGATTAGATTCATAGATGATCTTCCTCGGATCAATCTAGGTCATGTGAACTTACTAGAGGCTTATTATTTCAATTTTAATCTTGTCGTTATTCAGTTATCTCTGTGTGTTAATGCTTTTCGTTACTTGATCACTATCGAACTGATTTTGGGAATCAATTGATTACTAACCCTAACTATTGAACTGGAACTGAGATAATTGTTCGGTTAATAATCACTTTAGACATATCGAATTATTGATTGTGATAATAGGATTAACGTTCGATAAACTTCTTGCGATTATAAATTCACCTAAGACATTAGGGTTTTATTATTGTGGGAAAGCGTTCTTAGTCACTAACCCTGGTTTGAACGATTTTGTTAATTCGTCGTGCCGACAAGAGAGAAATTGCGAGGTAAGTCCATGTTCATTCTAGATTAAGAAGAGGAAGGGATTCGAAGAATCTAATCAACCTTTTTATAAACGAGAAATCACCAATATTTTATCTTTTTGCTAAGCAAACAATTTCAAGAAATCCCCCCTTTTTAATTTATGTTAATTTACATGCGTATGATCTTAATTGTTCGTGTCTGATTCGGAACAATCCCTGAGAAAACGATATAAAAACTAAACTTACTTTTGTACTGCAACAAAATGGCGCCGCTGCCGGGGATTGTTGAGTGAATCAACAAGGCAAACGGAACATACGAGTGTAATTTATATTTGTTGATTTTAATTTTCGTATTACTTTGATTAAAAGAAAAATTCAAAAATAAATTCTGAATTCGTTTTATTTTTGTGTAGTGCAGTTGCTACTAAAGGTATTTATTGTTTGTGTGCATGCGAGGTAAAGCACAGGAAGAATTGCAATACGATCCTGAAATCGAGAAAACCGCAAAGAAGAACAGGAAAACTGCAAGGTTAGCCCGAGAAGCTGCTCGGTTAGCCAGTATCACACAAAAGGAAGACGAAGGAGAAGTTTCGAGTCCACTCACCTCGGACGACGAAACCAATACCATGGAAGAGATTAATCCACCACCTCCACCGCCGCCTAGAAGGACCTTAGGAGACTATGGGCAAAGAAACAACACTGAGAATCCTAATCTGGGTTTTCAGCCAGCAAATCTGGTGTCCTTCGACATAAAGAACACCGTTCTAAATGCTCTTAAGGAAAATCAATTCACTGGGTCAGAGACACAATGTCCGAACATTCACCTGGCTCACTTCTTTGAAGCATGCAGTTACACTGACCCGACTGGAATATCTGAGTCAGACAAACGGTTAAGGTTGTTCAAACTGTCTTTGACAGAGAGAGCACGTGACTGGATAGATACCCTACCTCCATACACCATCGCTACTTAGACCGAGCTTGAGGTCAAGTTCTTAGATAAATACTTTCCTATTCACAAGTTTTTGGAGAGAAGAGCTGACATTACAGGTTTTGAACAAGGAGACGCAGAGTCTCTACATGATGCATGGGAAAGGTTTAAGTTGTGTCTGAAGAAGTGCCCGAAACATGGTCTGGACAGTCATCAACAAATGGAATATTTCACTCAAGGGTTGAGACCTCAGACAAGAATGTTGTTAGATGCATCGGCCGGTGGATCGTTGAAAAACAAGGATGAAGGTGAAGCGAGGGAATTGATAGAATCCATGGCACAGAATGAATACCGAGTTCAAAACGACCGGGGAGCAAAGAAGAAACCTGGAATGCTGGAACTCGATACAGGGAATGCTATCTTGGCTCAACAAACCAAGATGAACAATACAATGGAGTCCCTTCTAAAGGTTTTTACTACTCCTCCTAATCCACAGGTGCAGGCAAAGGCGGTTCAAGGAGAAACTTGTGATTTTTGTGGTCAGGGTCATGCTAATGGAGAGTGCTTCCCAGCTGGATCGGAGGAAGCCAATTATCTTGCAAACTTCAAAAGAAGCAACTCTAACTACAATCCAAACTCTAACACCTACAACCCAGGGTGGAGAGACCATCCAAACTTTGGTTGGGGTGGAAACAAGAACTAGAATGCTACTCAATCCCAATAACAAGCTCCTCCTCCTTCTAACAATCAAAAAAGTTCCACTCCTCTAGAAGACACACTCTCTCAATTCATCAAATTCACTCAAGGGAGTTTTGAAGCTGTAAAGATTAGTCAAGATCAGATGAAAGCTAATCAAGACATAATGAAAGCTAATCAAGAAATTGCTAATAAAAATATGAAGCTTCCATCAAGAATTTAGAGACACAGATTGGTCAGTTATCTAGACAATTTGCAGTTTCCCAAAACAATGGTTTCGAAGGCTCCGCGAAGGATAATCCTAGGAATGAAAACTGCAAAGCTATCACTTTGAGAAATAGGGTTGTTCCTTCACCTGAAGTTGTGCCTAAGAAAAAGAATGAGAGTGAGGGAGAAGTTGAAAAGAAACAGTGTGAGAAACAGAGTGAGGGAGATGTTGAGAAAATTGTGAGTGAGGGAGAAGTTGAAAAGGAGTGGGAACTTGTAGAACCAAGTGAGAGTGAAGAGAGTGAAGAAGAAAAAAAATTGAAAATAAGAGAGAGAAAAAAATTGAAAAAGGTAAGGGTGTGGAAGAGAGTGAAGAAAAATCACCACATGCGAGGTTACCATACCCACCACGGAAGAAGAAGGTAAAAGCTAAAGATCACCAAAACTTTAAAAAGTTCATGAAGATGCTTCACAATCTCCAGGTGAACATACCTTTTGCCGAGGCGTTGGAGCAAATGCCGGTTTATGCCAAATTTATGAAGGAGCTCCTGACAAAGAAGCGAAAACCTCTTGATGACGACACGGTTGACATGACTGAAGAGTGTAGTGCTATAATTCAAAAGAAGCTTCCCCAAAAGAAAAAAGATCCAGGAAGTTTCACCATACCTTGTTCCATAGGTAATATCACAGTTGGTAGAGCTCTATGCGACTTAGGGGCTAGCATCAATCTGATGCCCTTGTCAATGATGAAGAGGATACCTGGTGCAGTGGCAAAGCCTACAAAGATGCAACTCTCGTTGGCTGACAGATCCATTGTACATCCTTATGGCATACTTCATGATGTTCTGGTGAGAGTGGCATAATTTGTTTTTCCAGCTGACTTTGTAATTCTGGATATGGAAGATGACGCCGAGGTGGAACCCTTGTTGTTGGGTCGTCCATTCTTGGCAACCGAAGAGCTCTGATCGACGTAGAGATGGGAAAACTGATGCTAAGGACACATGGAGAGAAAGTTATGTTCAAAGTATTTGAGGCTATGCAACAATAAAATGATGAGCCTCAGTGCTTCATTGTGGATGTAATCGAAGAAGTTGTGAAAGATGTGCTAGTTGAAGAGACACCACTTCCTCCTTTGGAACGAGTGATTGTTAATTCCATAGAGGATCTAGAGGAGGATTGGGACAAAGAGATCGAAATTTGCCTCCGTCAACTTGAAACTTGTCAAATAGAAGAAACACCACCAGTAATGGAAGAGGTGACGGTCCAAGAGAACAAGGGAAGTACTAAAGAAGAAGCCAAAACCATTGTTCCTGAATTGAAAGAACTTCCCCCTCATCTAAAATATGTTTTCTTGGGAGGTAACTCGTTACATCCGGCAATCATTAGTAGTGCGTTGAGTTTATTAGAGGAGGAAAGATTGGTAAGAGTTCTACAAGCTAACAAAGAAGCCATGGGTTGGAGTATATCAGACTTGAAAGGGATTAGTCCTAGATTTTGCATGCATAAGATCCATATGGAAGATGAGAACAAACCCGTGGTCCAACCTCAAAGGAGACTTAACCCTACTATGAAGGAAGTTGTAAAGAAGGAGGTTCTTAAACTCCTTGAAGCCGAGATGATCTATCCCATCTCTGATAGTTCTTGGGTGAGTCCAGTGCATGTGGTCCCTAAGAAGGGTGGCATGACGGTTGTGAGGAATGAAAAAAAATGAGTTGATCCCTACTCGCATCGTCACCGGTTGGAGAATGTGTATTGATTACCGAAGGCTGAATTCGGCAACAAGGAAGGATCATTTTCCCCTTCCATTCATGGATCAGATGTTAGAAAGGCTTGCGGGGCAGGCCTACTATTGCTTTTTGGATGGATATTCCGGGTATAATCAGATTGTTGTGGACCCGGCGGATAAAGAGAAGACGGCTTTCACATGCCCTTTTGGGGTGTTTGCCTATCGAAGGATGCCATTCGGGCTATGCAACGCATCGACTACTTTCCAGCGGTGCATGTTGTCTATTTTTGCCGATATGATGGAGGACACAATCGAGGTATTTATGGATGACTTCTCTATTTTCGGTAAATCTTTTGATCATTGCTTGACCAACTTAAATGCTGTTTTGAAGAGATGCATAAGTACCAATCTCGTTTTGAATTGGGAAAAATGTCATTTTATGGTAAAAGAAGGAATTGTGCTTGGACACAAAATCTCTTCAAAGGGCATTGAGGTTGATCAAGCAAAGATAGAGGTTATTAAGGAATTACCTCCTCCCGTGAATGTGAAGGGAGTGAGAAGTTTTTTAGGACATGCTGGTTTCTATAGGCGTTTCATCAAAGATTTTTCTAAAATAGCAAAACCCTTAAGTAACCTCCTTGTTAAAGAGAATGAGTTTAAATGTCACGACCCCATCTTTGGTCATGACCGGCGCACAGACCATCACTAACTAACCCTATAATTAGTCTGGCAAGCCTCCATAACAAATATATCTATTTAAAATATAGATTACTTACTGAAATTATAGCTCGACAGGGAGGATCCCTGGTCCTACGTATCCCTAATGATTAGGAAATCAGAGCCACGTAATTCTCTAAGTGTTGATTAACTATCAACAAAGTATATAAAACAATTTCATCTCATTATGTAAAATTCGGAGGAAAAATTAACTCGTATTCCTATAGTTGCATCATAAAAATTATAAAATAATAATCACAATTCAAGATAGGAGCATATAGCAAAGTATAATAATCTTCTATAAAATATTCGCATTTGAAAACTCTCCTACTTACAAAAATATTTACAACCCCGTGGGTAAAACTTTTTCATAAAATTCCTAGCATGAACATGTAGTTCTACCTATCAACCTAGAATTGAAAGTAACAATAAACTCATTCCACTATGTATTCATAAACCACATTATCTCATCGTCGTGGCAAACAGATATACCACATTATCTCTTCGTCGTGGCAAACAGATATACCACATTATCTCTTTGTTGTGGCGAACGGATACCACATTATCTCTTCGTTGTGGCAAACGGCTTATACCACATTATCTCTTCGTTGTGGCGAACGGCTTATACCACATTATCTCTTCGTTGTGGCGAATGACTTACCACATTATCTCTTCGTTGTGGCGAACGGCTTTCTATTCTAATACCCTAATTGTCAATCAAAGTATAACACACATCAATAAAATAAAACGCAACCAGAATATTATTTACCCCAAATACTTCCCAAACTTCAAACGAATATACTAGTTCACAAAAATGCACGCTCTAGATAAAAAACTAGCAAAATAAATGTTGAGGAATCAAAACAATTTAGAATCATCATGTTTCTCCCAAAAGAAAAGATTTCAACAAATATAACCGGTAAATAAATTTGCTACTCACCACTATGAAGAGCAATTATATTCCTAGCAATGCCTTTCAGAATGACCACCGGAGCAATTTCCACCGAATTTCACATAGCATCAATTAGCAACTCTGCATGAGTGGATATTTCACTTCTAATCGATATCCTTTTCCATGCTTAATTATAGATGAATCATCCTTGGCTAAGCACAAAAATCAATCTTTCTATTTCCTCTAATTCCTTTCAAGCTCTTCCAATTGCATACTACTATATTTTGATGCTTCTAAAAATGTAGCTAGCTCTATAGTTTCCCAAAAACAACAAGGAAGGGAGAGAAATCGAGTTCTTCTTACCCCAAAATCTTGAACATCCAACAACTCCACTCCCACAATAAGTCTCCAACATGTGGTGACTAGGTTCAAGTAAATTTGAGAATAAAAGGGTTTGGGGCTCTGTTCGGCCAAACCAAAGAGAAGGGAAAGGAATTGAAGTTTAAAATAATCTAGGGTTAATAGGCTTTTACCCCCCTGCAATGTTGGCGAGTTTTGCGTTACCCCCCTGTAAATTATTTTTTTGATATTACTCCCCTGCAATGTATTTTTATTTTTTTTGCAGTTCATTTCACCCCCCGTAATGTTGTTTTGTTTTACCCCCCTAAGGGGTGAAATGAACTACGGAAAAAAATAAAAACACATTGCAAGGGGGTAATATCAAAAAAATAAATTATAGGGGGGTAACGCAAAACTCGCCAACATTGCAAGGGGGTAAAAGCCTATTAACCCAATAATCTATTAAGGGCTTAGATGATCTCTTTAGGTAGAAATTATACATGCAACAAGAATGGGTAGTATGAAAATTGGAGATTTAACATGATGGTGGTATCATGCTAAAGAGAGAAAGAATGAGGAAGAGAGTTCT
Source organism: Trifolium fragiferum (assembly GCA_954870985.1). Taxonomy (NCBI): domain Eukaryota; kingdom Viridiplantae; phylum Streptophyta; class Magnoliopsida; order Fabales; family Fabaceae; genus Trifolium; species Trifolium fragiferum. Next base: position 53,819,462 of record OX940789.1, read on the forward strand.
GTTTTTTTTTTCTTCTTTTCTTAATCTATGTATTTTAAATGCATGATCACCTAGATGCTTCTAGAGGGAGTTTGCTTGATTCCTTCGTTCCATTTTTTTTCCTACATAATACCCTAAAATAAATTAAAATACATCCACCCATACACTCATATAAGAAATAAAATATAGCTTTATTACTTTAGTAATTATTTTAAAAAATATAAATTTAGAAGGTATTACAAATAAAGTAGAATACACCCACACATACATGTAGAATTAAAAATACCCTTATAACTTTAATAAAATAAAATAAAATTAGAGAGTGTTACATTCTTCCCTCCTTTTAAAGAATTTTGTCCCCAAAATTCAACAAAATGAAGAAGAAAAATTGACTAAATATTTAAACACAGGTTTCACATTTTTCAAGTACTTTAACTTCCTTTCTTTGATCTTTGACTCATTTTGGTTCATACTACTATAACATGTTGAATATCTATATCGGTGCCTCCAAAGCAAAATTCCCACACACATTGAAAAGATACAAAACCATACCAGTCCTGCTATCGAACGCCTAAGGGAAACAAACCCAGCACTAAAACGATAACCAACCACAAAAAGAGTGATGACTACTTAAAGGCATGAGAACACTAACAATATTAAATATATCTAGCTTAATCACAATTTAACCAATGGCAGCAACACATCACTTCAACACAGTCAAATAAATAGTCCAAACTGAGACATAGTATTACCGAACCAAACAATCTTCGAAATCCCATAGTAAGTCATATTATAATCTTAGCAGTACAAACTAATATTTTTTTATTTTTTTTATTCGCTTTTAACTATAGCAATAACTTTGTCTCTTATACCATCACAAATCCATTCATAAACTCATGAAGATGACATTCATTCTCTTCAAGAAATAAACAAAAATGCTATTGACCCTAATTCAGTTTTAGGACTTCACAATTGACCTTTGTCAAAGTACTGATCCAAAATTTCTAAGAATATTATGTGATTTACCATTAGATAGCTCTTCTAGTAGAGTGACTGCAATTGATCTTAATGGTATTGGTTATAAAGGATTCTTAACACCAGCTATTGGAAATTTAACAGAGTTAACAATACTCAATCTCAACAATAATAAGTTTAGAGAACCAATACCAGAAACTATAGGCAAATTAAGAAAACTTATTAGACTCACCTTATTAGAAAATCTTTTTCACCGGTCGTATTCCACAAGAAATCAGCAAACTTAAGAGACTTCAATATCTTGATCTTTCCACGAACCGGCTTTCAAGCACAATACCTTCTCATATGACAAATTTAAGAAGCTTATGTTTGAAATATGGCAACCTAAATACTTTGCCAAATAAACTCAACTGCATTTTATTTTCTTTCCACTCAACACGCTTCTGCCGCGCTACTCTGATTTATTTGGTAAGTAGCTTATTGACATAATCCATAATACTCACATATTTTATCAACTCATGGTCTAATAACTCAAGAAAGTTATACTAGAAAAATATTGTGAGGTTAACAACTGGTCTAAACCCAAGGTAATCCAAATTCACTTTTCAAAGACAACTTCACAAGCCAAATGATTACCTCCTCACTCTATTTGATCATATGTCTTTAAAAATGACCATACTCATTTAAGGGCACAAATGCTACATAATTTATTTATTTTTCATAATCTATAATCAAACCCAAGAAGCATAACAATTCTTAATAATAATTTTTTTTTTTTGTCTTCCTCTAACTTACCTCTTGTATGCACAATGAACTATAAGCCTACAATTAAGCCTTGTTAAATAGCTCGTCTTCTCCAACGTTAAGATATAATGTATATAAGCTATGTAACACAAAATGTTGTAAGCTATCAAAAACTAATAATCCAACAATCCAACCAAATATAATATACCAAGTAATGTTAATATCTTCTAAATACTATAGGTAACCCCTTAACCAGTTTCATCCACTGTACAGAGTCATTTTTCCTCTTCACTAACATTGATTCTAAAGTTAAAATCTTAGGCTAGTAGTGCCAAGGGGAAAACCAACAGAGTTACAACCAGAAGAAGAAAAACAAAATTAACACTGATTAAGGTTGAATTACACCTAAGCTACCTAAATTAACACTGAAATTTAAAACACCAAATTAAAACCGGACGAACCACAAGAAAAGTAAAGTTATCACACCAAATCCATCCACACTGGCAGTCAGAGATATCAGCTTTTAAAATTCAAAAGTCCTTAACCAAAGTAGTACACACAACAAAACAACAAATCTCCTATAGCTATGGCCAACCCTCCGAAACCAGAATGTGATCCAAAACAGATAAAGAGAAATGTATAAGAGACCATTTAAGGTATCTCTCCTATATGGTTCACAACATCAAATTTTCTTTTACAACTACTTAACGTTTTATTTTTATTTTTAATCTGGTTAAGACCTCTTATAACTTCAACTTCACTAGTTCCTACCAAGACATAAGACTTCCAACATGATAGAGGGGAATAATAATAACTACTTGCTTCTAAATTGAATACACTATCGATATTATGAATAACATTCTACACGATCCTCAAAATGAACCATCTATAGGATCTACAAACCGGGCTCTGATACCAACTTTGTCACGACCCCATCTTTGGTCATGACCGGCGCACAAACCATCACTAACTAACCCTATAATTAGTTTGGCAAGCCTCCATAACAAATATATCTATTTAAAATATAGATTACTTACTGAAATTATAGCTCGACAGGGAGGATCCCTGGTCCTACGTATCCCTAATGATTAGGGAATCAGAGCCACGTAGTTCTCTAAGTGTTGATTAACTATCAACAAAGTATATAAAACTATTTCATCTCACTATGTAAAATTCGGAGGAAAAATTAACTCGTTTTCCTATAGTTGCATCATAAAAATTATAAAATAATAATCACAATTCAAGATAGGGGCATATAGCAAAGTATAATAATCTTCTATAAAATATTCGCATTTGAAAACTCTCCTACTTACAAAAATATTTACAACCCCGTGGGTAAAACTTTTTCATAAAATTCCTAGCATGAACATGTAGTTCTACCTATCAACCAAGAATTGAAAGTAACAATAAACTCATTGCACTATGTATTCATAAACCACATTATCTCTTCATCGTGGCAAACGGATATACCACATTATCTCTTCGTTGTGGCGAACGGATATACCACATTATCTCTTCGTTGTGGCGAACGGATACCACATTATCTCTTCGTTGTGGTAAACGGCTTATACCACATTATCTCTTCGTTGTGGCGAACGGATACCACATTATCTCTTCGTTGTGGCAAACGGCTTATACCACATTATCTCTTCGTTGTGGCGAACGGATATACCACATTATCTCTTCGTTGTGGCGAACGGATACCACATTATCTCTTCGTTGTGGTAAACGGCTTATACCACATTATCTCTTCGTTGTGGCGAACGGATACCACATTATCTCTTCGTTGTGGCAAACGGCTTATACCACATTATCTCTTCGTTGTGGCAAGCTGCTATACCACATTATCTCTTCGTTGTGGCGAACGGCTTTCTATTCTAATACCCTAATTGTCAATCAAAGTATAACACACATCAATAAAATAAAACGCAACCAGAATATTATTTACCCCAAATACTTCCCAAACTTCAAACAAATATACTAGTTCACAAAAATGCACGCTCAAGATAGAAAACTAGCAAAATAAATGTTGAGGAATCAAAACAATTTAGTATCATCATGTTTCTCCCAAAAGAAAAGATTTCAACAAATATAACCGGTAAATAAAATTGTTACTCACCACTATGAAGAGCAATTCTATTCCTAGCAATGCCTTTCAGAATGACCACTGGAGCAATTTCCACCGAATTTCACATAGCATCAATTAGCAACTCTGCATCAGTGGATATTTCACTTCTAATCGACATCCTTTTCCAAGCTTAATTATAGATGAATCATCCTTGGCTAAGCACAAAAATCAATCTTTCTATTTCCTCTAATTCCTTTCAAGCTCTTCCAATTGCATACTACTATATTTTGATGCTTCTAAAAATGTAGCTAGCTCTATAGTTTCCCAAAAACAACAAGGAAGGGAGAGAAATCGAGTTCTTCTTACCCCAAAATCTTGAACATCCAACAACTCCACTCCCACAATAAGTCTCCAACATGTGGTGACTAGGTTCAAGTAAATTTGAGAATAAAAGGGTTTGGGGCTCTGTTCGGCCAAACCAAAAAGAAGGAAAAGGAATTGAAGTTTAAAATAATCTAGGGTTAATAGGTTTTTACCCCCCTGCAATGTTGGCGAGTTTTGCGTTACCCCCCTGTAATTTATTTTTTTGATATTACCCCCCTGCAATGTATTTTTATTTTTTTTGCAGTTCATTTCACCCCCCGTAATGTTGTTTTGTTTTACCCCCCTAGGGGGTGAAATGAACTGCGGAAAGAAATAAAAACACATTGCAAGGGGGTGATATCAAAAAAATAAATTATAGGGGGGTAACGCAAAACTCGCCAACATTGCAAGGGGGTAAAAGCCTATTAACCCAATAATCTATTAAGGGCTGAGATGATCTCTTTAGGTAGAAATTATACATGCAACAAGAATGGGTAGTATGAAAATTGGAGATTTAGCATGATGGTGGTATCATGCTAAAGAGAGAGAGAATGAGGAAGAGAGTTCTGTTTTTTTTTTTTCTTTTCTTAATCTATGTATTTTAAATGCATGACCACCTAGATGCTTCTAGAGGGAGTTTGCTTGATTCCTTGGTTTCATTTTTTTTCTTCTACATAATACCCTAAAATAAATCAAAATACATCCACCCATACACTCATATAAGAAATAAAATATAGCTTTATTACTTTAGTAATTATTTTAAAAAATATAAATTTAGAAGGTATTACAAATAAAGTAGAATACACCCACACATACATGTAGAATTAAAAATACCCTTATAACTTTAATAAAATAAAATAAAATTAGAGAGTGTTACATTCTTCCCTCCTTTTAAAGAATTTTGTCCCCAAAATTCAACAAAATGAAGAAGAAAAATCGACTAAATATTTAAACACAGGTTTCACATTTTTCAAGTACTTTAACTTCCTTTCTTTTATCTTTGACTCATTTTGGTTCATACTACTATAACATGTTGAATATCTATATCGGCGCCTCCAAAGCAAAATTCCCACACACATTGAAAAGACACAAAACCATACCAGTCCTGCTATCGAACACCTAAAGGAAACAAACACAGCACTAAAACGATAACCAACCACAAAAAGAGTGATGACTACCTAAAGCCATGAGAACACTAACAATATTAAATATATCTAGCTTAATCACAATTTAACCAATGGCAGCAACACATCACTTCAACACAGTCAAATAAATAGTCCAAACTGAGACATAGTATTACCGAACCAAACAATCTCCGAAATCCCATAGTAAGTCATATTATAATCTTAGCAGTACAAACTAATATTTTTTTATTTTTTTTTATTCGCTTTTAACTATAGCAATAACTTTGTCTCTTATACCATCACAAATCCATTCATCAACTCATGAAGATGACATTCATTCTCTTCAAGAAATAAACAAAAATGCTATTGATCCTAATTCAGTTTTGGGACTTCACAATTGACCTTTGTCAAAGTACTGATCCAAAATTTCTAAGAATATTATGTGATTTACCATTAGATAGCTCTTCTAGTAGAGTAACAGCAATTGATCTTAATGGTATTGGTTATAAAGGATTCTTAACACCAGCTATTGGAAATTTAACAGAGTTAACAATACTCAATCTCAACAATAATAAGTTTAGAGAACCAATACCAGAAACTATAGGCAAATTAAGAAAACTTATTAGACTCACCTTATTAGAAAATCTTTTTCACCGGTCGTATTCCACAAGAAATCAGCAAACTTAAGAGACTTCAATATCTTGATCTTTCCACGAACCGGCTTTCAAGCACAATACCTTCTCATATGACAAATTTAAGAAGCTTATGTTTGAAATATGGCAACCTAAATACTCTGCCAAATAAACTCAACTGCATTTTATTTTCTTTCCACTCAACACGCTTCTGCCGCGCTACTCTGATTTATTTGGTAAGTAGCTTATTGACATAATCCATAATACTCACATATTTTATCAACTCATGGTCTAATAACTCAAGAAAGTTATACTAGAAAAATATTGTGAGGTTAACAACTGGTCTAAACCCAAGGTAATCCAAATTCACTTTTCAAAGACAACTTCACAAGCCAAATGATTACCTCCTCACTCTATTTGATCATATGTCTTTAAAAATGACCATACTCATTTAAGGACTCTTAACCATACTCTTCTAGTAGAGTAACAGCAATTGATCTTAATGGTATTGGTTATAAAGGATTCTTAACACCAGCTATTGGAAATTTAACAGAGTTAACAATACTCAATCTCAACAATAATAAGTTTAGAGAACCAATACCAGAAACTATAGGCAAATTAAGAAAACTTATTAGACTCACCTTATTAGAAAATCTTTTTCACCGGTCGTATTCCACAAGAAATCAGCAAACTTAAGAGACTTCAATATCTTGATCTTTCCACGAACCGGCTTTCAAGCACAATACCTTCTCATATGACAAATTTAAGAAGCTTATGTTTGAAATATGGCAACCTAAATACTCTGCCAAATAAACTCAACTGCATTTTATTTTCTTTCCACTCAACACGCTTCTGCCGCGCTACTCTGATTTATTTGGTAAGTAGCTTATTGACATAATCCATAATACTCACATATTTTATCAACTCATGGTCTAATAACTCAAGAAAGTTATACTAGAAAAATATTGTGAGGTTAACAACTGGTCTAAACCCAAGGTAATCCAAATTCACTTTTCAAAGACAACTTCACAAGCCAAATGATTACCTCCTCACTCTATTTGATCATATGTCTTTAAAAATGACCATACTCATTTAAGGACACAAATGCTACATAATTTATTTATTTTTCATAATCTATAATCAAACCCAAGAAGCATAACAATTCTTAATAATAATTTTTTTTTTTTTTCTGTCTTCCTCTAACTTACCTCTTGTATGCACAATGAACTATAAGCCTACAATTAAGCCTTGTTAAATAGCTCGTCTTCTCCAACGTTAAGATATAATGTATATAAGCTATGTAACACAAAATGTTGTAAGCTATCAAAAACTAATAATCCAACAATCCAACCAAATATAATATACCAAGTAATGTTAATATCTTCTAAATACTATAGGTAACCCCTTAACCAGTTTCATCCACTGTACAGAGTCATTTTTCCTCTTCACTAACATTGATTCTAAAGTTAAAATCTTAGGCTAGTAGTGCCAAGGGGAAAACCAACAGAGTTACAACCAGAAGAAGAAAAACAAAATTAACACTGATTAAGGTTGAATTACACCTAAGCTACCTAAATTAACACTGAAATTTAAAACACCAAATTAAAACCGGACGAACCACAAGAAAAGTAAAGTTATCACACCAAATCCATCCACACTGGCAGTCAGAGATATCAGCTTTTAAAATTCAAAAGTCCTTAACCAAAGTAGTACACACAACAAAACAACAAATCTCCTATAGCTATGGCCAACCCTCCGAAACCAGAATGTGATCCAAAACAGATAAAGAGAAATGTATAAGAGACCATTTAAGGTATCTCTCCTATATGGTTCACAACATCAAATTTTCTTTTACAACTACTTAACGTTTTATTTTTATTTTTAATCTGGTTAAGACCTCTTATAACTTCAACTTCACTAGTTCCTACCAAGACATAAGACTTCCAACATGATAGAGGGGAATAATAATAACTACTTGCTTCTAAATTGAATACACTATCGATATTATGAATAACATTCTACACGATCCTCAAAATGAACCATCTATAGGATCTACAAACCGGGCTCTGATACCAACTTTGTCACGACCCCATCTTTGGTCATGACCGGCGCACAAACCATCACTAACTAACCCTATAATTAGTTTGGCAAGCCTCCATAACAAATATATCTATTTAAAATATAGATTACTTACTGAAATTATAGCTCGACAGGGAGGATCCCTGGTCCTACGTATCCCTAATGATTAGGGAATCAGAGCCACGTAGTTCTCTAAGTGTTGATTAACTATCAACAAAGTATATAAAACTATTTCATCTCATTATGTAAAATTCGGAGGAAAAATTAACTCGTTTTCCTATAGTTGCATCATAAAAATTATAAAATAATAATCACAATTCAAGATAGGGGCATATAGCAAAGTATAATAATCTTCTATAAAATATTCGCATTTGAAAACTCTCCTACTTACAAAAATATTTACAACCCCGTGGGTAAAACTTTTTCATAAAATTCCTAGCATGAACATGTAGTTCTACCTATCAACCAAGAATTGAAAGTAACAATAAACTCATTGCACTATGTATTCATAAACCACATTATCTCTTCATCGTGGCAAACGGATATACCACATTATCTCTTCGTTGTGGCGAACGGATATACCACATTATCTCTTCGTTGTGGCGAACGGATACCACATTATCTCTTCGTTGTGGTAAACGGCTTATACCACATTATCTCTTCGTTGTGGCGAACGGATACCACATTATCTCTTCGTTGTGGCAAACGGCTTATACCACATTATCTCTTCGTTGTGGCGAACGGATATACCACATTATCTCTTCGTTGTGGCGAACGGATACCACATTATCTCTTCGTTGTGGTAAACGGCTTATACCACATTATCTCTTCGTTGTGGCGAACGGATACCACATTATCTCTTCGTTGTGGCAAACGGCTTATACCACATTATCTCTTCGTTGTGGCAAGCTGCTATACCACATTATCTCTTCGTTGTGGCGAACGGCTTTCTATTCTAATACCCTAATTGTCAATCAAAGTATAACACACATCAATAAAATAAAACGCAACCAGAATATTATTTACCCCAAATACTTCCCAAACTTCAAACAAATATACTAGTTCACAAAAATGCACGCTCAAGATAGAAAACTAGCAAAATAAATGTTGAGGAATCAAAACAATTTAGTATCATCATGTTTCTCCCAAAAGAAAAGATTTCAACAAATATAACCGGTAAATAAAATTGTTACTCACCACTATGAAGAGCAATTCTATTCCTAGCAATGCCTTTCAGAATGACCACTGGAGCAATTTCCACCGAATTTCACATAGCATCAATTAGCAACTCTGCATCAGTGGATATTTCACTTCTAATCGACATCCTTTTCCAAGCTTAATTATAGATGAATCATCCTTGGCTAAGCACAAAAATCAATCTTTCTATTTCCTCTAATTCCTTTCAAGCTCTTCCAATTGCATACTACTATATTTTGATGCTTCTAAAAATGTAGCTAGCTCTATAGTTTCCCAAAAACAACAAGGAAGGGAGAGAAATCGAGTTCTTCTTACCCCAAAATCTTGAACATCCAACAACTCCACTCCCACAATAAGTCTCCAACATGTGGTGACTAGGTTCAAGTAAATTTGAGAATAAAAGGGTTTGGGGCTCTGTTCGGCCAAACCAAAAAGAAGGAAAAGGAATTGAAGTTTAAAATAATCTAGGGTTAATAGGTTTTTACCCCCCTGCAATGTTGGCGAGTTTTGCGTTACCCCCCTGTAATTTATTTTTTTGATATTACCCCCCTGCAATGTATTTTTATTTTTTTTGCAGTTCATTTCACCCCCCGTAATGTTGTTTTGTTTTACCCCCCTAGGGGGTGAAATGAACTGCGGAAAGAAATAAAAACACATTGCAAGGGGGTGATATCAAAAAAATAAATTATAGGGGGGTAACGCAAAACTCGCCAACATTGCAAGGGGGTAAAAGCCTATTAACCCAATAATCTATTAAGGGCTGAGATGATCTCTTTAGGTAGAAATTATACATGCAACAAGAATGGGTAGTATGAAAATTGGAGATTTAGCATGATGGTGGTATCATGCTAAAGAGAGAGAGAATGAGGAAGAGAGTTCTGTTTTTTTTTTTTCTTTTCTTAATCTATGTATTTTAAATGCATGACCACCTAGATGCTTCTAGAGGGAGTTTGCTTGATTCCTTGGTTTCATTTTTTTTCTTCTACATAATACCCTAAAATAAATCAAAATACATCCACCCATACACTCATATAAGAAATAAAATATAGCTTTATTACTTTAGTAATTATTTTAAAAAATATAAATTTAGAAGGTATTACAAATAAAGTAGAATACACCCACACATACATGTAGAATTAAAAATACCCTTATAACTTTAATAAAATAAAATAAAATTAGAGAGTGTTACATTCTTCCCTCCTTTTAAAGAATTTTGTCCCCAAAATTCAACAAAATGAAGAAGAAAAATCGACTAAATATTTAAACACAGGTTTCACATTTTTCAAGTACTTTAACTTCCTTTCTTTTATCTTTGACTCATTTTGGTTCATACTACTATAACATGTTGAATATCTATATCGGCGCCTCCAAAGCAAAATTCCCACACACATTGAAAAGACACAAAACCATACCAGTCCTGCTATCGAACACCTAAAGGAAACAAACACAGCACTAAAACGATAACCAACCACAAAAAGAGTGATGACTACCTAAAGCCATGAGAACACTAACAATATTAAATATATCTAGCTTAATCACAATTTAACCAATGGCAGCAACACATCACTTCAACACAGTCAAATAAATAGTCCAAACTGAGACATAGTATTACCGAACCAAACAATCTCCGAAATCCCATAGTAAGTCATATTATAATCTTAGCAGTACAAACTAATATTTTTTTATTTTTTTTTATTCGCTTTTAACTATAGCAATAACTTTGTCTCTTATACCATCACAAATCCATTCATCAACTCATGAAGATGACATTCATTCTCTTCAAGAAATAAACAAAAATGCTATTGATCCTAATTCAGTTTTGGGACTTCACAATTGACCTTTGTCAAAGTACTGATCCAAAATTTCTAAGAATATTATGTGATTTACCATTAGATAGCTCTTCTAGTAGAGTAACAGCAATTGATCTTAATGGTATTGGTTATAAAGGATTCTTAACACCAGCTATTGGAAATTTAACAGAGTTAACAATACTCAATCTCAACAATAATAAGTTTAGAGAACCAATACCAGAAACTATAGGCAAATTAAGAAAACTTATTAGACTCACCTTATTAGAAAATCTTTTTCACCGGTCGTATTCCACAAGAAATCAGCAAACTTAAGAGACTTCAATATCTTGATCTTTCCACGAACCGGCTTTCAAGCACAATACCTTCTCATATGACAAATTTAAGAAGCTTATGTTTGAAATATGGCAACCTAAATACTCTGCCAAATAAACTCAACTGCATTTTATTTTCTTTCCACTCAACACGCTTCTGCCGCGCTACTCTGATTTATTTGGTAAGTAGCTTATTGACATAATCCATAATACTCACATATTTTATCAACTCATGGTCTAATAACTCAAGAAAGTTATACTAGAAAAATATTGTGAGGTTAACAACTGGTCTAAACCCAAGGTAATCCAAATTCACTTTTCAAAGACAACTTCACAAGCCAAATGATTACCTCCTCACTCTATTTGATCATATGTCTTTAAAAATGACCATACTCATTTAAGGACACAAATGCTACATAATTTATTTATTTTTCATAATCTATAATCAAACCCAAGAAGCATAACAATTCTTAATAATAATTTTTTTTTTTTCTGTCTTCCTCTAACTTACCTCTTGTATGCACAATGAACTATAAGCCTACAATTAAGCCTTGTTAAATAGCTCGTCTTCCCCAACGTTAAGATATAATGTATATAAGCTATGTAACACAAACTGTTGTAAGCTATCAAAAACTAATAATCCAACAATCCAACCAAATATAATATACCAAGTAATGTTAATATCTTCTAAATACTATAGGTAACCCCTTAACCAGTTTCATCCACTGTACAGAGTCATTTTTCCTCTTCACTAACATTGATTCTAAAGTTAAAATCTTAGGCTAGTAGTGCCAAGGGGAAAACCAACAGAGTTACAACCAGAAGAAGAAAAACAAAATTAACACTGATTAAGGTTGAATTACACCTAAGCTACCTAAATTAACACTGAAATTTAAAACACCAAATTAAAACCGGACGAACCACAAGAAAAGTAAAGTTATCACACCAAATCCATCCACACTGGCAGTCAGAGATATCAGCTTTTAAAATTCAAAAGTCCTTAACCAAAGTAGTACACACAACAAAACAACAAATCTCCTATAGCTATGGCCAACCCTCCGAAACCAGAATGTGATCCAAAACAGATAAAGAGAAATGTATAAGAGACCATTTAAGGTATCTCTCCTATATGGTTCACAACATCAAATTTTCTTTTACAACTACTTAACGTTTTATTTTTATTTTTCATCTAGTTAAGACCTCTTATACTTCACTAGTTCCTACCAAGACATAAGACTTCCAACATGATAGAGGGGAATAATAATAACTACTTACTTCTAAATTGAATACACTATCGATATTATGAATAACATTCTACACGATCCTCAAAATGAACCATCTATAGGATCTACAAACCGGGCTCTGATACCAACTTTGTCACGACCCCATCTTTGGTCATGAACGGCGCACAGACCATCACTAACTAACCCTATAATTAGTCTGGCAAGCCTCCATAACAAATATATCTATTTAAAATATAGATTACTTATTGAAATTATAGCTCGACAGGGAGGATCCCTAGTCCTACGTATCCCTAATGATTAGGGAATCAGAGCCACGTAGTTCTCTAAGTGTTGATTAACTATCAACAAAGTATATAAAACTATTTCATCTCATTATGTAAAATTCAGAGGAAAAATTAACTCGTTTTCCTATAGTTGCATTATAAAAATTATAAAATAATAATCACAATTCAAGATAGGAGCATATAGCAAAGTATAATAATCTTCTATAAAATATTCGCATTTGAAAACTCTCCTACTTACAAAAATATTTACAACCCCGTGGGTAAAACTTTTTCATAAAATTCCTAGCATGAACATGTAGTTCTACCTATCAACCTAGAATTGAAAGTAACAATAAACTCATTCCACTATGTATTCATAAACCACATTATCTCTTCGTTGTGGCGAACGGATATACCACATTATCTCTTCGTTGTGGCGAACGGATATACCACATTATCTCTTCGTTGTGGCGAACGGATACCACATTATCTCTTCGTTGTGGCAAACGGCTTATACCACATTATCTCTTCGTTGTGGCGAACGGCTTTCTATTCTAATACCCTAATTGTCAATCAAAGTATAACACACATCAATAAAATAAAACGCAACCAGAATATTATTTACCCCAAATACTTCCCAAACTTCAAACGAATATACTAGTTCACAAAAATGCACGCTCAAGATAGAAAACTAGCAAAATAAATGTTGAGGAATCAAAACAATTTAGAATCATCATGTTTCTCCCAAAAGAAAAGATTTCAACAAATATAACCGGTAAATAAATTTGCTACTCACCACTATGAAGAGCAATTCTATTCCTAGCAATGCCTTTCGGAATGACCACCGGAGCAATTTCCACCGAATTTCACATAGCATCAATTAGCAACTCTCCATGAGTGTATATTTCACTTCTAATCGATATCCTTTTCCAAGCTTAATTATAGATGAATCATCCTTGGCTGAGCACGAAAATAATCTTTCTATTTCCTCTAATTCCTTTCAAGCTCTTCCAATTTCATACTACTATAATTTGATGCTTCTAAAAATGTAGCTAGCTCTATTGTTTCCCAAAAACAACAAGGAAGGGAGAGAAATCGAGTTCTTCTTACCCCAAAATCTTGAACATCCAACAACTCCACTCCCACAATAAGTCTCCAACATGTGGTGACTAGGTTCAAGTAAATTTGAGAATAAAAGGGTATGGGGCTCTGTTCGGCCAAACCAAAGAGAAGGGAAAGGAATTGAAGTTTAAAATAATCTATTAAGGGCTTAGATGATCTCTTTAGGTAGAAATTATACATGCAACAAGAATGGGAAGTATGAAAATTGGAGATTTAGCATGATGGTGGTATCATGCTAAAGAGAGAAAGAATGAGGAAGAGAGTTCTGTTTTTTTTTCTTCTTCTTAATCCATGTATTTTAAATGCATGACCACCTAGATGCTTCTAGAGGGAGTTTGCTTGATTCCTTCGTTTCATTTTTTTTTCCTACATAATACCCTAAAATAAATTAAAATACATCCACTCATACACTCATATAAGAAATAAAATATAGCTTTATTACTTTAGTAATTATTTTAAAAAATATAAATTTAGAGGGCATTACAAATAAAGTAGAATACACCCACACATACATGTAGAATTAAAAATACCCTGATAACTCTAATAAAATAAAATAAAATTAGCGAGTGTTACATTAAATTTGATAATGATTGTTTGAATGCCTTTATTGTTATTAAAGAAAAGTTGGTCACCGCGCCCATAATTGTTGCACCAAATTAGGATCTTCCCTTTAAATTGATGTGTGATGCAAGTGATTATGCGGTTGGAGCGGTGCTTGGCCAACGACATGCGAAGTTTTTCCATGCCATCTACTATGCGAGCAAGGTTTTAAATGATAACCAAGTGAATTACACCACAACTGAAAAAGAATTGCTCGCCGTAGTGTTTGCCTTGGAAAAATTCCGCTCTTATCTAATTGGTTCAAAAGTGGTTGTTTTTACAGATCATTCAGCACTAAAGTACCTCATCACAAAAGGCGACTCAAAGCCTAGACTCTTGAGGTGGGTACTACTCTTGCAGGAGTTTGACTTGGAAATAAAGGACAAGAAAGGTGTTGAGAACGTGGTGGCCGACCATTTGTCGAGGTTTGACAATCCAATGGTGACCAAAAAGGAAAAGTGCATCAGTGAGGAATTCCCGGATGAAAAATTGCTTATGATTTCTCAAAGACCTTGGTTTGCCGACATGGCTAACTTTAAGGTAGATAATAAAGTTCCGGAGGATTACTCTTACCAACAAAAGAATTTTTTTTATAGAGATGCGCACTTTTACTTTTGGGATGACCCATATTTGTTCAAAGTCGGCCAAGATGGTTTAATTAGAAGATGTGTGGATGAGGAGGAAGCACAGAAAATAATGTGGCATTGTCATAGTTCATCATATGGTGGGCACCACAGTGGGCATAGAACAGCGGCTAAGGTACTCCAAAGCGGCTTCTTTTGGCCGACATTGTTTAAGGATTGTGTTGAGTTCGTCAAGAGTTGTGACAATTGCCAGAGGACCGGCAATGTATCAAGGAGGGATGAGATGCCGCTAAATAACATGCTTGAAGTGGAACCGTTTGATTGTTGGGGGATAGACTTCATGGGACCTTTCCCATCTTCTAAGTCTAACCTCCATATTCTAGTGTGTGTGGACTATGTAACAAAATGGGTTGAAGCTATTGCTTGTCAAGCTAATGATGCCCATACTGTGGTAAAGTTCTTGAAGAAAAATATTTTTACCAGGTTTGGTGTGCCAAGGGTTCTCATAAGTGACAGTGGTAAGCACTTTAACAACAAGTATTTAGAGAATCTTCTAGCCAAATACAATGTCAAGCATAAGGTTGCTACTCCATACCACCCTCAGACAAGCGGTCAAGTGGAAGTGTCTAACCGTCAGTTGAAGCAGATTCTAGAGAAGACGGTATCTACATCAAGGAAAGACTGGTCTATGAAGCTCGATGATACTCTCTGGGCTTATAGGACCGCATTCAAGACACATTTGGGTTTCTCACCTTATCAACTAGTTTATGGCAAGGCGTGCCATTTACCGGTTGAACTTGAGCACAAAGCATATTGGGCTGTAAAATTTTTAAATTTTGATGCAGATATAGTAGGTGAAAAGCGACTGTTGAAGCTGAATGAATTGGAAGAATGGAGGTTGCAGGCATATGAGAATGCTGTGATCTTTAAGGCCAGAACCAAGAAGTACCATGACAAGGGCTTGATCAAAAAAGAATTTCATCCGGGACAACAAGTATTGTTATTCAATTAAAGATTGAAACTATTTCCCGGTAAACTCAAGTCGAAGTGGTCTGGTCCTTTTGTGATTAAAGAAGTGTCACCTCATGGAGCTGTGGAGTTACAAGATCCAGGTTCGTCTCAGATGTTCAAGGTAAATGGACAAAGGCTCAAACCGTACAAAGGAGGAGAGATTCCTACTGAGAGAGTCTCACTGGTGCTGACTGACCTTTAAGGTCAACAGGGGTCAAGCTAGTGACGTTAAAGAAGCGCTTAATGGGAGGCAACCCATCAAAAAAATAAAATAAAATGATGAAGGAACAGGAACACGTGTCTACGCGATGCGCAGAAGGTGGAAGGAAAGAAGAAACAGCCTCGGCCTCAAACGCGATGCGTAGCTCACTCTGCACGATGCGTGGTTTCGAAATTTGACCGTTGCCAGTTCGAAAATTCGACCGTTAGGTGCAGTTATTGATACTGCGCGATGCGTGGTTTGGTCTGCGCGATGCGCAGCTTCGATTTCCTTTAAAAATCCTGCAAAATCCGAAAACTGCTTCTTCCCAAACCCTTATTCTCATTCTTGGCCGGCCCTAACAATCACCCACACGAAAATTCCTTTCAAAACACTACACCATTTTTTACTTTTGGCAACGACCTCATAAGCAACAGCTGAAAAACGGTTGCCTAATGGGTTACAAGCAGTGGTTTTTTACGGGTTGTCAGGTTTATACATTTTATTCAGTAGACTGTTAAAAACCGTTGCCTATTTTGTTTAGTCCACGGTTTTTAACATGTTGGCGTTACATAACTGTTGCCTGTTCATTTGAATATGATAAAATCACGCTGTAAACCGTTGCCTTTCTTATTCAATAGGCAATACGTAATGAACCGTAGCCTAAACGTAAAGGCCACACTTTTGTAGTATATAAAGCCACACTTATGTAACGGTTGCCTATAACACAGCAAATAACCGTAGCCTTTTCTCCCTTTTTTTAATTAAAATTGAAATGAAAAATAAAATAGAATTTATTATACTTATTTTTTATTTCAGATCTTTAAGGAAACTTTCAATTTTGATCTTCTTCTCCATTCTTGGCTCTTCTCTTCATTATTCCAAAACACAATTCACACTTCTTCAAATCAAATCCCACATAAACTCAAGTACTCAACCCTTTTATGATTCACTCTTCTATTTCACGGAAACTCAATCCCTCGCTTGACTCGAATTGTACAATAACCCTAATCACACAAATTTCAAATTGGATCTTTCAAGTGAATCAAACACTGGTTGTGATTGAAGCTCTCTAATAATCACTACAACGTTTATCATGTTACCACAGTGAATCATTCACCGACAACATAACCTTATTCCATCTTCTCTCATGTCGAACAAATGAGCCACCGTTCTTCTCCGAGAGTGATCTATTCAGAGAGCGAATGGATCTGGAAGATTAAGGTGGGATTCTGATTTCTACAGTGCAAGAGGTGGCTGCATTTGAAGCAGTGAAGATTTTTGGCACATGATTTTTTAAGCAGTGAAGATTCTGATTTTTGGCTGCAAGAGGTGGGATTCTAATTTCTATTTTCTATTAATTTGTTTTTGATTAAGGGGTTTCTAGGAATAAGAAATGAAAGTAATGAGTCACAATAATGATGATACACGTAAAAATAAGTATTTTTGTAATAAGTTAAAAGATTTCAAGTAGTGTTCTTAAGTATTTTTGTGTTTTGAAATATTGTTCTTTGCAAGGTTAAACATTTTGTGGAAGAAAGATGTAGAAGAAGGCTCTTGGTGGAATGGCAAAGGCCACCTTTTGCAGAGGAGTGTGACGGTTCCACTAGCTAGCAAGGGGTTAGGTAAGCACACTGCTACTGGAGGTTCTGTTTATCTTTTGTTGTTATTCCTATACTGATTGTCATCTAGGTGTTCTCTGTTCTAGTTTCTCATATCATTTGTTGGTACATTAGAAGCACTTTTTTCTTCCCAATTGATCCATTATATTTGGTTTTCCAATTTCCAATTCAATTTGGTTTTACATTGCTCTAGTGTAGTTGTGAGTAGTTTGTAATGAATCTAATTTGTACTTTGATGGAATGTAGTTGATGGAATGGATTGTCAATGGATTTGTGGAATTTATTTCAATGTTTGTTGATTCAAAATGGTTGGCTTCAACTTGTGGAGTGACAAAATATATTCTTTTTAGGTGTTCCTTATAATTCTTTGTTTCTATATGGTTGTGGTCTTTAAGTAGGTACCATTTGATATAAAAGATATATTCAATTATGTAGTTGATAATCTTAACCCAGCTCATAGGTTAATTGGTTTTTTAGTAGATTATGTTTAATTATTTCTAATTAACAATTTAATGCAAGTGTTTTTGATGTTGCTGGCTTGCTGCTATTTTATTTTGACCAATTGGATTTAACTAAATCTGGAAGCATGGAAGCATCTCTTGTTTCTTATTATTATGGGAACTAAGTTTTCAACTAACAATATATATGTACTTGGACTTGCAGGTTTAGAAGGATATAAATTCTTTTATATGAATGGTCTTCCTCTTGAAAGAAAGATAGTAATCTTGTAATGAATTAAACTAAAGAATTTGGTTTTGTTCTATTTAATATATGTGCACTATGTATCTAGAGTAATTTTTAAATTGAGTTTAAATTTATTCGCAAGTAATTTTCTAATATTTAAGATATGGGGAGTTGCTAATAGGGATCATGATATATAGTTACAACTGTCAACCTATCCTTGTATTCTTCTACTTTTTCAGCCCATAATTGTTTAGATGTCATTGTAATTTTTAATTTCTTATTGTAATTATGTTAGCTTTTGTACAGGATATAAGGAGAAATTAGTTGAACTAAGATTATATTTAACTTTCTTCATATATGTTGGTAGTACTTTAGATGATCATGGAAGCTCTAATACATTCACCACACTGTTGAGAGGTGCTTCAATTTGATTGTGCAGCCTGATTCTAAGGAAGCACTGGATGATAGAAAAATTGCATTGTATTGTCTTGTAAAGAAGAGAAAGCAATTTCACTCTTCACGTTGGAGTTCCATGCAAAATATTTGATACTTTAGGTGATGAGAATGAAAGCACAGTGAATGTATACAACATGGTTTAAGTAGAAAGTTATCCATGTAATCTTTTGTAATACTTGCTTAGGTAAGATGTTAGGATTCATGGAATGAGATTACAAGTTAGAATTTAGCATTTTTTTTATAATAGAATTTAGCTTTATGTTGTATTGTTTGTTAGTGGAATTATTTGATGTAATAATGATAAAAATGAATATTATAAGTAATTTAAATTATATTATTGTTTTTAGTGGAATTTTTTATATAATGACACAAATAAATCTTATTATAACTAATTTGATGTAATTGCATCAAGTAAATTTGATAATTTAATATTTTTATTTTATTAAAAACGAATAGGCAACGGTTCTACAATGTGGTTTAAATACAATTGTGATCTAAAATTTGCTTATAAAACCATAGCCTAAATATAAACACAACGGTTTTACAAATGTAGCCTAAACAAAACCGTTGCATTAACTAACCCAAAAAACCGTCGCCTTTTCCATAGTTTAGCAACGGTTTTACTGTTCCGTGGACTAAAGTGAAAAAACCGTTGCCTGTTCGAATAGGCAACGACGGGATATCCCATGCCAGGAAAACCGTCGCCTATACACTTAGGCAACGGTTTTTTTACTTTTAGCCACGGTTTTTGGTTGTTGCAGAAAGTGAAAAATGTTGTAGTGAAATCCTCTTCCCCATCGATCCAAATCCTCAACAATCACTCATCTTCTTCACCATCACCAAGAATCCTTCCCATAACCCTTACAACAACACATCATCTTCATCAAACCTTAACCATTCATAACCTCCTCAGACACCAAAGCCTTCATCTTCAACCAAAAATCTTCACAACAACCACCAAAAATCACACCTTCCTTCACCACCACCACCAAAATCCAAAATCCTAACAACATCACCCAACCTTCATAAACATCAAACCCCTCTCAATTTCATCATAACCAATACCAAAACCCAACCAAACCCAATCTCTCTGCTACCCCAATCCCAAATCCGAACCTATCATCTCACCCACACATCATGGCCCCAAAACGAAAACTCACACGGGGACAATCTTCAACCAACCCTCAACCTAACGAGAACCAAATTCCACCACCCGTACCCCGATACCGTCAATTCATTACCCCGGAACATCAAGAAAGGCACCGAGCATTATCTCTGAAACGATTTGTGCCAGGCCGAGCATTCTTTGTTGAGGAACACGCATGGCCTGAGATGCGCCAGGCGCTTCGACGGACGGGGTTGCTCAAATTGAATGAAATCATCGCCCTTCCAACAAAAGCCTCGCCTTGGAATTTTTGGCGAATGCTATGAGGCGACCAGGATATGGGCAGACAGATGTGGTACATCTCAGAGGCAAGGCAGTGTCCTACAGTGCGGAGTCAATCAACAGGTTTTTGGGGATTAGAGCATTCTCAGGACCAAACCCGGATGAGTGTGCGGTGGAAAGAAGATACCGTGAAGCTGAGGCAATGGATGCCGATCAAAGGACCATTCGGATTTTGAATGATCTTTGCAGGGAAGGTGCACAGTGGTATCGACATTCAGAGGGGAAATTACCAAGCAAATTTATGCAAAAGGAGATGAAGGCGTTACCTAAAACATGGTCTCACGTTGTGGTGGAAAATATTGAGACCAATTCTAACCACACCGAGGTCCCACTCAAACGAGCAGTCATAGTTCAAGCAATCATGGCGGATGAGGTGGTAAACTTTGGCAAGTTGATTTGCGAAGACATCCGTAGGATCGCAAACGAGAGTCAGCAATCCTTCTCATTGGGTCATTGTTCGTTGATTAATGCTCTTTGTGAAGCTGAGGGAGTACCTAGGATTCTGGGGGACATGGATGAATAGCCAAGGGGCGCAATCACACTGGCTTGGTACCTCAGACAGCCGGACGGACCACTTCAAGTTCTGCAACCACAGCCACAACCAGAGGAAGAAGAGGAAGAGCAGCCTCAACAGATGGAGGAAGAAGAGCAAATTCCCCAGCCACCTCCGCCTCCATACTTTAACACTTATAATTTCGCCATGGCGAACTTTGCGGAGGATTTTGCTTGGTTGATGCTTTCAGATGTGCCGCATTTTAATCATGAATTTAAATTTGCTGCTAACACTTATCGACAGGTACACCCCCAGCAGCCATACCTCCGGTATCAGGGAGACAGACAGGCAATGCTGACACATTTTGCCCATCAGCAGCAGTTACTGCAGTTGAGGCAGAACCAGACGACAGAGCTTTTTGATCAGCAGGAGCAGCGTGCGCGTCACTTCGCGCCAAATATAGATGATTATCCAGGCGGTTCCGCTTTTGGTCACCCAGGCAGTTCCTCTTCACAGCAGCACCCTGGCCAGGATTGATTCGGGCGTCTCATCCTGGCCCTTTATATTACTATTTCAGTTGTTATGTATTTTTTTTTATTTTCTGTCAGTACTGTTTCAGTTGTTTTGTTTGTAATTTGGGTGCTAAGACATTAATATAAGCACCTTTCTTGTACTGTGATTGTTTATTATTAAGTAATGTTTCTGTCTAATGAAATTTTCAGTTTGGTAATAGCTCTGTTTGAATGATGAGAATCTCGGATTAACTTGAAAGAAGACACTATAGTTGATGATGCGAGTTTAGATGAAAGTTGGAACGACTGATAGATGATACCGACGAGATGACTTTGCACAGTTCAATTGAATCAACCTTCAGATACCTCAGCTAGTGAGCGTTTTGAGCCAAATAAATTCCACGGTATACTCTTTCTTTCACATCTATTGAGCGTATCCATGATTTGCATATCTTTTAGAACTTGCAACTATTCTCTATTGTTGATTGGTTTTTACATTTTATACACATAGAGGCACATTTTTATTGGTACTCTGGGCCTTTCAAGCTACCCTATATATGTTTTATCTTTGCTAAACCAACTTTGAGCCTAAAAATATATGCTCTTTTCTTTCGGTGACAAACCAAAAATATGAGCCATTTTGACCTGAAAGTTTTTATCTGTTTACCCTCTCTGGAGTTAGGTAGAAGCTCTGAATTTCCTTGTCATGGCAATGTTTTAAGTTTGGGGTTGCTTTTGGTATTAGCAAAGCTTTAAGTTTGGGGTAGGGGTACTAGAGAACTTGAAAAAAACATGAATGAAAAATGCAAAACAAGAGCAAACATCATCAGTTAGTCTCTTCAAAAAAAAAAAAATACAACAAAAATGAAAGCTAGTTCTTTAAGCACTAAATCATCATGAAACTGAGCCCCGATAATGGTTAATTCTCAAAAAGGAATAGTAGTGGATACCTAACTCCAACTTAAGCCTACTTTCCCAAATATATCCCACCGTTACCCAAGCCAAGTTACAACCCTTAAGACCTCAAAAATGTGTGTAATGTGATAACTTTGATTGACATTTAGAATTTTTTCAAGCTTATGGTAAGATTGCATTTGCATGTTGATAGAGTGAATACCCTGTCAAAAATTGAGTGAATTGGTGAGTGAGAGATAAGGTTGGATTGGTTGGTCTGTGCTAATAATTTCTGAAGTGTTCTGATTGAGGTCGTGAAGGCAGGATTCTGAGCTTAACATTGGCACTACAGTGAGACCGGAGGCTCCATTTCCGGATGAAAGAAAAGTGTTTGAGATTCTTATCATCCAAAGAGATTTGTTAACTTACTGACAATTTTATTTTGCAGAGATGTTCCTTGAGGACAAGCAACGGTCCAAGTTTGGGGCTGTGATGACACCCGGTCATATATAGCATTTTAGAGTCATTTAGTGTCGATTTTAAATCATAGTTAGTATAATTGAGTCACATATATGAAGTTTAAAGGCAAGTTATAGGAAGTTGAAGAATTGGATACAAAGTGAAGAAAATAGGTGTTTAAAAGCTAGCCGACTGAAGAAAAAGTAAAATTTCAAGAATCAGCAGCCTGCGCATCGCGCAGGGAAGCCACGCATCGCGCAGCAACGTTGCAAAACCAAGGAAAAGCTTCGGCATCGTACGCATCGCGCAGCCACGTCACAGGAACTTATTTTCTCGCGTTTTCTATAAATAGCGAGTTTCGAGACTGACCTAGGGGTCGATTTTTAGTGGAAAAATACCAGAGAACTCGTTTTTGAGGTGTGCTAAGGCTGGAGACTCATCCTCAAGGGAGATTCAACACCTTTGTTCATTGAATTTTATGTATTATTTCTCAAACTTCTTTGCTATGAATATTTACAATATGAGTAGCTAAGTCCTTTATTGATTAGATTCATAGATGATCTTCCTCGGATCAATCTAGGTCATGTGAACTTACTAAAGGCTTATTATTTCAAATTTAATCTTCTCGTTATTCAGTTATCTCTGTGTGTTAATGCTTTTCGTTACTTGATCACTATCGAACTGATTTTGGGAATCAATTGATTACTAACCCAAACTATTGAACTGGAACTGAGATAATTGTTCGGTTAATAATCACTTTAGACATATCGGATTATTGATTGTGATAATAGGATTAACGTTCGATAAACTTCTTGCGATTATAAATTCACCTAAGACATTAGGGTTTTATTATTGTGGGAAAGCGTTCTTAGTCACTAACCCTGGTTTGAACGATTTTGTTAATTCGTCGTGCCGACAAGAGAGAAATTGCGAGGTAAGTCCATGTTCATTCTAGATTAGGAAGAGGAAGGGATTCGAAGAATCTAATCAACCTTTTTATAGACGAGAAATCACCAATATTTTATCTTTTTGCTAAGCAAACAATTTCAAGAAATCCCCCCTTTTTAATTTATGTTAATTTACATGCGTATGATCTTAATTGTTCGTGTCTGATTCGGAACAATCCCTGTGGAAACGATATAAAAACTAAGCTTACTTTTGTACTTCAACAGCAACCAAAACAATAAGGATGGGATAGAGACGATGGTGCAATAATTCAAACAATAAACACGACAAGAAGATAAAGAACACGATCAATTTGTTTACCCAGTTTGGAATAACCTACCTGAAGAAACGCGTACCCTCCTGAAGAAATGATTGTGCCCCGCTATCACCGAATTTTTGGATAGCTCAACAAGCTCCACCACCCTTCAACCCCCAGAGTGCCCTCCGTCCTCTCGAAGTATTGCTTGGCTTCGTACTAACCTTGGAATTTTAGGCGGCCCCACAAGCTGCAACATCAAACTCCCCTTGCACCCGACTACCTCCAACAGTCCTACTAGTTTCACAGTTTGATCAAGGTTGCTTTCAATTGCCTCTTTGAAGATCCTTTCAAGATCTTGCACTTCTTCAACCACAATTGAAACGTATCCCACAAGGTCTCCATGGTTCCCCTTTGGCTCAACACAACCACTCTCCTCCTTATCTCCGATTAGATACCTGAGAGTCAATGTTGACTATCTCCCACTATTGGAAGACTCCACCTCAAACTGAGTTTCCACCAAAGTACACCAATCATCCCCTTGTAATAAGCAAGACCTCTCCAATCGTGCTTCTCCCTTCAACGCCTCAACCCTTGTTCTGAATTAACACCGCCCTCATCTTCACCTTCCACAACCCGTAGTCGTTACTCCCGGTGAACCTCTCAATATCCCCCTTCAAACTCATGGTACTTGAATCAACTGATCCCCTTGCCCCACGGTGGGCGCCAATTGTTGTGAATTCGATGAAAACTCACACCAATAAAAGAAACTTGATCTGTGGGGCAAGCGTGACAAGCAACCAAAACAAAAAGGACAGGATAGAGACGATGATGCAATAATTCAAACAATAAACACGGCAAGAAGATAAAGGACGCGATCAATTTGTTTACCCAGTTCGGAATAACCTACTCTGGGGGAGAGAGCACCTTTCCGTTCTACTAGAATCAAATAGTCACCACATTACAAGAAATTCCCACAATTGGGTATAAGGAATTAACCAATCCTAATTCTACCCAAAACCCGAATCTCTTCTCGTGACCAATAGACTCAATTTGACCTAGACTACCCAAGGTGTCCCACAAGATGATCCCAAAAGTAGTTTCTCCTAGGATTTAAAAACCCTAGCCTTTTGTGGTGGCAAACCCCGACTCTCTACATCTTGTCGATCTCTAAATTTTTCTATGAACAAGACAATCCCTATTTATAGAAAAATATATGCCTACTTATTTTAAAAGACAATCTTCTAAAATAAAACCAAATCTCATATTGTTTTTAAATATATCCTATTTAAAAACAAACACAATCTATTTTAAAACAAAACAAATCCAAGTCAGAATATCCTCAAAGAAAATATATTTTCCAAAAAAATATCCAAGTCTTCACGCGCCCGCGCCCCGCGCCAATGGCAGAGGCCAAACCACTTTCTAGTGGCTTCCTGGTGCCGTAAGGGCTGCGCGCAGCGCCACAGACAGATTCTTCCAGGAATTTTCTGACTTCTTGTGACCGAGATTTTAAGGCATATCCAACACCCTCAATTTTTTTCAATTTTCACATCTTAACCATCAATCATCTTTTCTCTATTACTTTTAGAATTAAATAATGTTTTATATTTTTAATCCAATAGTCAATTGTCCCACTTTATTTCCTCAATTTTTTTTTCCTACTTGAGAGGATCCATTCTCCAAATGTACATGCAACCTTTTATGAGATAGATTGTACTTGCGGAACATTATTACTATTTTAAATTGTAAACGAAATGTCAAACACGCTAAAATTCACAAACACCACTAAAATGTAAAATTTTAAACCTTCAACATGTGATTAAATCCTTATAATAAAGTCTTACATTAGCTAGGCAATGCTATCCAAACATTAACAGAAACACTTTTCTAGTTCCTATTCCTAAGCTAACAACATTTAAATAGGTACAAACTATACAAGAAATGTCACAAAAGATATATAGTTAGAAATATAATTGGCACATTTGTTACAGCTATTATGCATAAGCCCTGGGGTCTGGTTATTATACATAAGCAAAACTTATGTACGCTGCATAAGCAGCCATTAAACAGCCCAGCCCACATACCATTTTTTCTCACGCCCTCATACAATTTCTTCTCGCGCCCCCATACCATTTCTTCCCATTTCTCCAATTCCACACGCCACCGAATCTCAATCAACGATCGGAAATCGCAACCATCTTCATCACCATCGCAGAAATCAACGTTCATCACTTCACAGAAATCATCCACCATTGCCGGTCGCAACACTAAAATTTGTTCTCAAAACCTCATTTTCTCTGCCACCGTCGCCGATTTCATCCACAATCACCGGCAACAACACTTCACCATCGCCGGCAACAACACAACATCACGAGCTTGCATTCAACCGAACAGACATCTTTAATATGAAAACAAAACATGTTCGAGCTTATTCTTTATGCTTCATAGATTAATTTTCACTTAAATATGACATGAAGATATTATCTTATTATCTTGTTATCTTTCAAGTTGATATTGTGTATTAATCAAGACCAATGAATGGTTTTAGTACTTTTGAATTTGAAACCAAAGTAGCCCTATATTGTGTATTAATCTAAATAGCCATATATCATGTTTTTAGTAGTATTAGGAATCTAAATGGTTTTGATATATGTTTTTTGAAAATCATATATGACTATTAATGGTTTCACTAGTTTTGAATCTGAAACCAAAGTAGCTTTATTATGGTTTCAAAGAAACCATACTTACTAGTTTATGTGCTGATATGAAAAACTTAGAGTATTTAAATTATTCTTTGCCATATGAAACCATATTGACTAGTTTTCTTTGATCCAGGTGCAAAAATCAAAGCACCTACAGCAAATGCCATCATTCAGTATTGGATTGACACCGTCAGATGAGGATAAAAGGAATGACATTGATTCATCATCCGGTGGTGATCAAAATCAGAAGCGGAAAACAAGAGATGCAAAAGATAATGAAAAGAACAAGCACAACGGTAGAAAGAAGAATCAAGAAAAGAAGGAACAAAAAAAGGCTGATGAAAGCATTGCTTCTACATCTCGTGGTCGTAAAAAGAAACCACAAATAGAGGCACAAGAATATGATGAAAGAAGTTCGGATGATGAAAAAAAAAGGAATGGTAAGAAAGCTTGTCGTGCTGCTGAAAATGTGAAACAAGATATGGTGAAGAAAGATTCTGATGCGGATGCAAGACTGAGGCATAAGATGAGTGTACCTAAGGACTATGACCTTATGCATTCAGTACATGTCAAAAAAAGGAAAGACGAAATAATTGACCAACTGCATGACTGTGGCTTTGGAGGGATGTTGCATATATGCAATTGGACAAGGATCCACACCTTTTTTGTGGATTGGGTTGTGAGGAGATTTGAAAAGGAGCATATGTTGATAAGGCTGAGCGATACAGAGGTTCTAGTGTTGAAAGAGGATGATGTGCATAGAGTCTATGAACTTCCAATGGCCGGAAAGATGATAAACACTAATCTTTGCTCTGATGGAGCAATTAGAAGGCTGAGAAAGGAATTAGGATTGACTGGAGATTATTCTCCGATTGTGAAGGTTGCTGAATTGGAAATGATACTGAAGATGTCATACCCTAATTTTACCCCATACATTTTATATTTCCCATTTTACCCTTTTAGTTAATAATTTAGGTTTATATTATATTTTTGCATAATGATTCATAAAAACCCATAAAAAATGCATAAATGCTTCACAAAAATTCATAAAAATATTTTCTTTAATTATTTAATTTTTTTTGTAAATTATTTAATTATTCATGAAATTCCTTTTTATTTGCATTTTCTTTTTCATTTCTTTTTAGATTACTTCATGAACAAGTAACCATTTTTCTTAATAATTTCTCATTCTAATCAACATCATTCCCATATTAGATTTAAAATCAAAATCATCATTCATCATCATGCATATTTATTTTATGTATTTAACATTTATTTTTTTATTATTTTATGTGTTATTTAACCTTTTCTTTTTGTCCAAAAATCCTAGAAAATTCACAAAAAATAATTCAAACACTAACACCTCACCATTCTTATCATAAGAGTACCTAGAACCTTCTCATATCACCACATCATTAAATAGTACAACATTATCTTCAATTAAACATTTTTGAAAAAATCAAGAAAAAACACATTTTTGTACCATTGTCCTATATACCCTTTCTCATTGATTCTGACCTAATTGAACTCATATATATACTCCCAATCATTGAGATTTGCGCAGCCAAGGCCAGCTACAGAGCCCAAATCAGAAAAATCATCCAAAAACTCAAACTTTTTTCTCATTTTTTCAAATTTCGAAATCAAAGAAAACCATCTCCAAACTTCAATTTCTTCATCAAATAAGCTTCCAAACACTTCCAGTAGCACAAAACAATCATAAAACACAAGCTGTCACCCATAAATTTGTGTGAATTCAAAGCTCAAAAACCACAAAAAATGTGAGTATTGGATACGAGTTTCTAGCCACAGTTTCAGTCTCTTTTCAACTCCATTCATCCTTATTTCATCCTAGGAACCTTTTCCAATCATCAATAAAACTCGATTTTGCTTAATTTGTGATTTCTCAAAATTTCACTCAAACTTTATCTCCATATATCTCAAGCTTGAAGCACTTTCTGGAGAAATTAATGGTGGATTCATGACCAGCATGAAAAATCGAGCAGGATAGAGCTTTGTTTCGCACGATTTGGTTAATATTTGAGGATCTTCGAAGTTGGCCGAGCTCACGCGTTGTTGTTGTTCTTCGTGAGGTTGAAGACAACCCACGTACACCCTCACGTTTCCAGATTTGATTCCGTCCGTTGGATCTTTCAAACATAACGCGTCCGTTGGATCGTTGGCGCAAACCGCACGCGTTGGATGCTTTAATGACTAGATCTGGCATCCTGCAACGCGCGTGTGCATGGTGATCCTCATGCCTGCGAAGCACTGGATTGTTTTCCTTGGCTGATTCAAATCTCACCATCAGATATCACCAGACGGCCTAAAACACGCGCGTCCACCATAGTCCTCCTCTCCTGCGCCACACAGGATTTCTGTTTGGGCTCTTGGGCTCAGGTACTTTCTGCACCCTTTTTTTACTGCGCTTTATAAAATGCACCCCCCCTGATTTTGATTATTAATTAATTTCAGCTTATTTGTAAAAGCACTTATGTGGCTTATTAGCTTATTTAAGCTTATTAAGTCTCTGTTTATGCTTATATTTTATTAATTTCATTTGTGAATTTTTCTAACTTATTTAAGTGATTATTTTTTATTAATTGATTTTAAACCTAAAAGTGAATAAGTGCTTATTGATGATTCTAATTAGCTTTTTAGCTTATTAGATCTCAACACTTGCACAATATTGATTTAAATACAGTATTTACTGTATACAAGTGATTTTCAAATTTTTAAAACTTATTTTAATAAGTGATTATTCACTTAATTGATTTTTATCATAAGTGCTTATTTAGGGTTTCAAAAAGCTCTTTAGCTTATTTGACCTAAATTTTTACACAGTATTGATTTAAATACAGTATTTACTGTATACAAGTGATTTTCAAATTTTTAAAGCTTATTTTAATAAGTGATTATACACTTAATTGATTTTAATCATAAGTGCTTATTTAGGGCTTCAAAAAGCTCTTTAGCTTATTTGACCCTAATTTTTACACAACATTAATTTAAATACAGTATTCACTGTATATAAAAAAATTCCAAATTTTTAAAACTTATTTTGATAAGTGATTATGCCATTAAGTTGTTTTAACCATAAGTGCTTATTTGTGATTTCAAAAAGCTCTTTAGCTTATTTGATCCAAATTTTTGCACAACATTGATTTAAATACAGTATTTACTGTATACAAGTAATTTTCAAATTTTTAAAACTTATTTTAATAAGTGATTATTCACTTAATTGATTTTTATCATAAGTGCTTATTTAGGGTTTCAAAAAGCTCTTTAGCTTGTTTGACCTAAATTTTTACACAATATTGATTTAAATACAATGTTTACTGTATACAAGTGATTTTCAAATTTTTAAAACTTATTTTCATAAGTGATTCTTAATTAAGTTGTTTAGTTCATAAGTGCTTATTTGAACCTTAGGCTCTTTAGCTTGATAGTATTTAATTCTTTGCTTTAATAATTTTGTTCCAACAATAATCCTTCATTTTAATTCATGTCTCATATTATAAATCATCTTGATTAACTCTCTTTAGAGTTTAATTAGTTTAATTAAGTATTTTTGAACATTGTTCGCTACTAACTTGTTTATTTAAATCACATAATTATTGCATGCATTATTATCATCTCTTGTTAATTTATGCTACATTGTTCTCTTTTCTTATATATATGTTTGCTTGGTCTGTTTGGCTCCGGTTTTCATTAATAAAAAACTAATCAAGAATTTTCATAATAATTAAAGGATGAAAAAGGGGGAACCTGACGTATGGCTTGTTTCCGCCCTAGACATCTTGGACCCCTGACGTATGGCTTGTGGTCGCAAGTTGTCCTCATTCTAAAAACGCTAAAATTAACCCAACCCACATTAAATCCCTTTCTTTCAAAATAAAACCCGGTTTTGCTTTATCCATTCTTCTGACACATACAAAGCTTAGTTCCTGATTAGGACATACAAGCGATGTTGTATCAGCGTAATGTGAATTAAGCATCATCCGTTAACAACTCTTTTTTAAAAAAAGGATACATGTTTTATCTATTCCTCTGACACATATACAGCTTAAGCTCCTGATTAGGACATACAAGCAATGTTGTATCAGCGGAATATGAAATAAATATTATCTGCTAAAAATAAACACACAAAACTTTTTTACCAGAACTATGTGAGTTTTGAGTTTCCCATTGCACCTGGAAATACGTAGGAGCGGGCTCCTACAACCGTCAAACTCGATAATAAAAAACCTTTTTTGTTTAATTAATAATTGGAGTAGAAATAAGCAGTTAATCAGTAATTGAGCAGTTAAGTTAAACATGAAAGCAATCAACCTTAAACCTCTGAATGGTTCCCATCGAGTACGATGGGTGCGAGGGGTGCTAACACCTTCCTCTCGCACAATCAACTCCCGAACCCGCCATGGTTCTTCAACCATGCTAACCAAAGGTTTTCGCGGTATTTTCCTTTCCCTTTTTTTTGGGATAAATAAACATCGATGGCGACTTCATTGTTACAATGAGAATTTTTCCAGCCGCTACAGAAGACTACAGAGAAATCTAAAACATGGGTGAAGGGTGCAATTTGTTTTATCATTCATAACATTTTGTGCCCGACTAATAGAGGCAATGTGTCTCTGCAGTATGCAGATATTTTAGAATATCCAGCCGGGGTATCTTCATATAACTGGTGCTCACATGTTCTTGAATATATGAAAGAAGGCTTGCAATCTCCGGAAGTTTTAAATCCATTACCGGACTTCCACTTCCTAATGGTAATGATCTCCCCTCAATGATTTGAATTAAAAGTAAATTTTACAAACGAAGCGGTGCATAATATATGTTATAACTACTTGTAGTACTTTAGACTAGATGATTTGTTGATGGCAACTAGCCAACTACTGAATTTTGGGTCAGGAATTCCTTGTTGTTTTTTTAGGGATAAGTACATTCTTGATGGGCTATGGTATATTGATTTGAGCAATATCTTTAAAGATGCTCTTTCTGCTGCCTTCTTTGCTATATGTATTTTGGTTTTGAATTGAATGTGTCATGTTTCCCACTTTTCCTATGTTTCCCAATTTGTGTCACCAAGTAATGTTAATTTTAGTCCTATTTGGAGATAGTACAATTTAGGCTTTATGATTGATAGTTGTGATGTGACGCAATATTAACTAATTGTTGCAGATTAATTACACGGAGAAAATGGGGAAGAGAAGCCCATTTTTGACAGGGAAATACAAGCGGCCATCACTTCGTGATTGGGATGTCAAGACGGCAAACCAAGAACTTCAAAAGATCCATGATATTATGGGACTTGAGAATGGACTGACAGCCGGGGTAACAAGACTCGATAATGGACCGACGGCTGGGTTAACAAGTCTGAACAGAACCGCGGAAGGTTCGCTTGTATTGTGTTTTGATGCAGACACATGTCCACTGTCTAAGGTGATTGTTATTGCTCTTATGCTTGGATTATTTAGTTTAACTTTTTCTTGATATTTGTATACTAAATCTTAATTTTATGGCACAAATTGTGAATTATTGATTCTCATGTACCGTCTTTTCTTTTCAAATGCTAATGCAGTGATGCATAGACAGAAAATAAATATTCATATTTAATTTAACATATATATTATAACTGAAACCATAAGTGTGACTTAATGGTTTTACTTGTGTTGTGTTTGAAACCAAAATAGCTCTCTTATGGTTTCCAACAAAATATTCATATTTAATTTAACTACTTGTATTATAACTGAAACCATAAGTGTTTGTTTATGTCAAGTGCTAGAATCCTAATAGTACATATACATAAAACAATTGCAGGCAGAGATGTATCTTACTCACTGTAGGTCTTGTATAGATATCTATACTAGAACCGCAGAAACATTGGAACGAAGAATAGCTGAGGCAAATGTCGGAATTTCTGGGAAAAATAATGGAGTCCCAGAAGAAACAAACACAAACAAGGACAATCCGATGGAAGGCCAAACTGAAACTGGGAAGAATAAGACTTCCACTAATGAAAAAGCAATAGAAGTACCTGAAACTGAAAGGTACTACATTTAGTCAACATAACGTGAGTGTTTGTATTTTGTTTTGATGTGTAATGTTTGAAAACCATATATGTTTATTAATGGTTTCAGTTCAAAGAATAAAGAGTCGCTGAAGATAGATTCAGTGAAGACATCAAATCCAAATGTGATAGAGGAGGTGAAGCCATTGCAATCTGACAAAGAAGATGATATAAAGTAAGAAGCAACCCACTTAACAATCCTATTTTAGAATTATTAATTAATTTCTGCAAAATAACAACTTTAATTCATTAATGTTTTTCAATTCATTGTATGGTCTACTAGTTTTGTCTACTTTATATTAAGCAACTTGTTTCTTAATGTTGATTTTACTACTGCAGTTTTAGTAATATTTATTGTTGCTTAGTCAAACTGTGATGATTATTAATTATAGTGATTTATAAATGGTTTTTAAATTTTTTGTAGATAGTTTTGATATATGTTGTTTGAAAACCATAGATGATTATTAATGGTTTCAGGTCGAAGAAGAAAAAGCCAATGAAGACACATTCAGTGAAGACACCAAATCCAATTGTGATGGAGGAGGAGAAGCCTTCGGATTCTGACAAAGATACTCCTATACAGTAAGAAGCAACCCACTTGACAATTCTACATTAGAATTAATTAATTAAATTATGCAAAATAACAATTATATGATTTATTTCACAGTGCAATTCCAATAAGTACAATGTCGCCAAATCCAAATGTGATGGAGGAGGAGAAGGCTTCGGATTCCGACAAAGAAAATCCTATAGAGTAAGAAGCAACCCACTTCATAATTCTACTTTAAAATTAATTAATTAAATTCTGCAAAATAACAACTATGTGATTTATTTCACAGTGCAATTCCAGTAAGAACGGTGTTACCAGATGAAATAATAGACTTGGATGGTGTGAAAAATAGCAAGACAAAGAAGAGAAAGAAGCATGATATGTTGTTATCCGATAGCACATACCCTGAGCGTAGAAGAGCTTTGAAGAAGTCAAAATACCTTAAAAGCCCTACGATGAAGCTGTTTACGAGTCAAACACAACTACGTTGCAGAAGAATCTCTCAACATATGCATGGACCATTTTGCGTGATGAGTAAGCCAATCTTAAGATCCTAACTGAAGGATTTCAATTGTTATGAATGTTTTGATTGGTTGTTTAATTTTAGTATGCATATAGATATCGTTTTTTAAATGACATGTAGTTATTTATAATTATGGGTATAAACAAACCTATTAGGTGTGTGTGTGTGTCTCCGGATAGGAATTTAGGCTAAAAATATTGAAATATTTTCTGTAAATATTGAATGAATTGTGTTGGGATAATAACATGTTCGTAGCATAGAATGAGAGCGCAGTTTGTAAACCATTTTGCACAAGGAATGGTTTCAGACAGTTGTCCTATAAAACCATTTGGTGAACTTAATGGTTTCAGACAATTAGTAACCTATATATATATATATATATATATATATATATATATATATATAACCATTTTATTGGAAGCTGGATGTAACTTAGAGTATGTCATTGAGCCATATGAAACCATGTGCTGATTTGTATTTATCCCTGAACTTTTGACTTGCTTCAGTACTAATTTTTTTGCTTTATTTATCCTAAGTTCTTTTCTTTTGCCAATTTGGTTGTTATATAGGTGTGTGATTTTGTACTGCTCAGATAACAAAGCTCATTTATACTCTCTACAAAGGAAGGACTTTTGGACACTTCAAAAGGATGAATAGGTGTCATGCTGGGTGATAAATTGCTGGGTCAACTGTTTGAATTGGAATCAAGCAAATGACAAGATGAAAAAACTGATTACACTGTTGATTAATTATGTATGCATCATTTATATTTCATGAATATTAATAATTTACAAACTCTTTAAGTCTGTTTGGATTGATTTGAATCATTCTTATATAAATAGGTTGACATGGAAAGATCTGATGCCTTAGAAGTAAGGAGCACAATTGCATGTAAGAGATTCATTGATAGACTCAAAAAGTTCGGATACATGGATTGGAAGGCTATTGACCCTATGAATCTAGAATATGTAAGTCTCAGTTAAAAATGGTTTTGAAAATTTATATAGATTGATTGTTTGGTCAGTTTTAGTAGTAAAATTAATACATTCTAAAGTGTACATTCTAGAGTTTAACTCTTATGTTGTTTGAATCATATCATCATGATGATTTTACTATTGAAACAGATCATGACGCCGACATTAATTGGGGATCCGGGTTCTCATTATGTCTGCTTTGTTGTGAACTTGAAAAGCCAAAAATTCCAATTCCTAAACAGCATGACTGGAGATCCATTGCTCAAGAGGAATGGAGAACCAACTGTCTACAAGAAAATGTTTGATGTGTGGCTGAAAGAGGTGGAAGCCTTTGTGATGGAATTGTATAAGAATAAACAAATCACAATGCCTTTCAAGTTTAACACCTTTAGGTGGGAAACACCAAGAGTACCTAAACAAGTGGATAAAGACAGTTGTGGAATCTTTTGCATGAAATTTCTTGCTGAATGGGGGGGGGGGGGGGGGGGGGGGGGGGGGGGGGAAGTGACAATATCTTGATGGAATCTTTCAGTGATTGGGTCGGAATTAAAAAGTCTGTGAAGGTAGCAAATATTATGGATCTTAGGATTAGAATATGTTCAGCAATATTAACAGATTCCAGCAATTCCAAAGGTCAATATGTGCATAAGGAAGCAACATTATATTATAAGGAAATGCTTAGAAAAATAGCAGATGCAACATGATGGTTGTTAAATGGTTTCAAGAACAATGATAGTCTATGTAAATGGTATTTAACAATACTATTGTAAGATGCTTGTCTATCTATGAATTGAAAATTATTAGAGTTAGAATGAATTCAACATTTAATCAAACTTGAGTTCAAGTGCACAATTGATATAAATTTAAAGTTAATGTTTTCTCTTTGAGACACTTCATTTTTTTTTATCCATTTGACCATTATAATTACTTTTCAACTTTCATAACTTATTTGAAGTATAATTATATGGTTTAATATTAATATAATTAAGATTCTTTAATATTAATATTAGATTTACATTCAGATAATAACTGAAACGATAAGTGTGGCTTAATGGTTTTGATAGTCTTGTATGTGAAACCAAAGTAGATGTCTAATGGTTTCTAATAAAATATTAATATTGGATTTACATAAAGATTATAACTGAAATCATAAGTGTGGCTTAATGGTTTCACTATTTTTGTATCTGAAACCAAAGTAGCCCTCTTATGGTTTCCAACAAAATATTCATATTTTATTCAAAATAAATATTATAACTGAAACCATAAGTGTGGCTTAATGGTTTCACTATTTTTGTATCTGAAACCAAGGTATCTCTCTTATAGTTTCCAATAAAATATTCATATACTATTCAAAATAAATATTATAACTGAAATCATAAGTGTGACTTAATGGTTTCACTAGTTTTGTGTCTGAAAACAAAGTAGCCCACTTATGATTTCCAAAAAAATATTCATATTTTATTCAAAATAAATATTATAACCGAAACCATAAGTGTGGATGAATGGTTTCAATAGTGTTGTATGTGAAACCAAAGTAGATCTATTATGGTTTCCGATAAAATATTCACATTTTATTCAAAATAATTGTGCAAACCATAAGTTTGCTTCACAAATTCATTTAACCATTTAACGAATTTCATAATGTTTGCTTCGCGAATTCATCTGATAATACATAGCATGATAAAAACCTCAAACAAATACAAAATAACTAATACCGTTAACCATCACAACAAATAAATAAAAATAATTAATTTTTTAAACTGCAAATTCAAATGATCATTAATTAACGGTGATTCATGAAGTCATAAACAAAGATGACCATATAGGCTCTAACATATCCCAAACATATTTAACAGAAAACATGCATAAGGCATGTTAAGGTAGAGAAAAACAGATTAACATCAATGGCCAAACACTTTTCACTGATATGCTGCATTTGACAACAGTCTCAATCTTACGCCACACTACTTTTCGTTTCCCACTACCGGATATATCGTCGAAATTAACATGGGTGCTACAATCTGCTCCATCAGAAAAATTAACAAAAAAGTCATCTTGTGCAACTGTAAAATTCCATCTTCCATGCATAACTCAGTTTAACTACAGCAGAAAATGCACTCATGTACCAAGAATTTCACTGTTTATCATGTGATGATTTCTTCAAAGATGACAACTTGTGTTCCTTCTTAAGCCTCTTAGTTTCTCTTTTTCCTTATGAGCTTTAGTTTGAACTCTCACGTTTGTTTCCTCTAAACACTGCATTAATCAGAATATAGTAAATTTAAATGCCATTTCAAGTAATTTGCTTCAAAAAGAAAAGTTTTCATTTTTATCATCATTGGTTACCTGTTGTCTCCTTCTCCTCTCGAGTTCGGCCTGAAGAATAAAAGAATCACAACCTTTGTCAGTATAATTGAATCACTAAAAAAATATCAATGATCTGTAATAGTTCATGTTGTTTGGCATTACCAATGCTTGTTTCAATTGAGAATTTTCTTCTCTTAATTGGTTCAGTTCTGCTTCTAATTCAACTGTGTATGCCTGCGAGAAAGTAATACTAAGAAAGAAGTATGAATAAAACTCACATTCTCCTCTATTATCCTTGACCCTAAAAGGTTGACTTCTACCTTCCTTAATCTTTTCTCCATTTTGCATAGTATACTATTGGTGATTTTTCCGGCCAATTGCACGGCGACGTTTTCTCTCCCAATCTCATTCTCTCGTTGTTCATCGTTCTCATAACCCTTTCTCATTTTGCATAGCTTTAATTACTAACATGAACTTTTTGCCTCTTAACCATCTTGAATTATCGGTAAACACATGATTTTAGAGATCGAAGAAACTCCATTTTCAAGAGTAATAATCTTGTGCGCATTTTCAACTCTAGTTTTATTGATGCAGTAGAATTAATAAATTATGTTGGTATATGTCGAATCCATTGAAAGCTGCAATGCAATTGAAAGTCTAAACAGTAAAATATTGAATCAAAACCTAATCACAACAAACTTAATTGAGCAGGAAACACTATATTGAATCATAATTGAACTAAATTTGTTCAAAACCATCAACACACTAAAACGTATAAACGGTACAAAACTGTAATGCAATTGAATGTGTAAACTGTAAGGAATTGAATCAAAACCTAATCTAAACCAAACATAATTGAACAAGAAAACACTATATTCAATCATAATTGAACTAAATCATGATTTCACCTTAAAAATGTAATAGTTGCCGTAGAAAATAACAATGTGGAACAACGACGTCGCCGAAGAATGTGAGCTGAGACGAGCGTCGCCGGAGAATGCGAGCTGAGACAATCGACGAAGCGAGTTGTGAGAGTGCGAGCTTCGTAGGTGAGATTGAGATGCAGTGTGAGATGAGGGTGCATAAGATCATTACACGTGTCACTGGATTCTGATGGCTGGATTTCACTTATGCACCATGCATAAGGATATCCTTATGTATAATAACTTTGGCCTAAGCCCTGTATCATTTATTTGACTCACAATCTTCTTCAACTTGACCAGCTGCAAAATTCAAAATTACTTAAAAGTTTATATATTTTTTTGACAATTCTCCTTAAAAAGCATTCAAAATCACTACTTAGAATGCAACCATGCACATGTTATATGAACAGGTGCACTTTGTTGCATTCTAAGTAATGATTTTGAATGGAGTGAATATTTTCAAACAAAAATGATATTTTGACACAACAATTTGATGATAAATTTTGTCAACAACTTTGGTTTCAAAGTAGTTTTGGCTGCTACCCCTTGCTAAATAGAATTGAAATGTATAGCGAACTCGGAAAAGTATTGAATACGAACCTTGAAGATTTATGGCGCGGTTCGCTTGAATATCAGCTTCAGAGTTATATTCCTTGAATGTTAAGAAAAATGCTATTTATTAATAGATTCAAAATGGGTAGCATGAAATTATTTAAATAATTTATCTAACATTGCTACGTTTTGTAAACATATAGTGACTAAGTAGGTACCCTAAGAACATGATTCATCTTGAATGACAAAAACTTATCCTTCAGCTCCTTGGCCTCATTGCATAAGTAACCCATATTCTGGTTTTTTACTTTCCATAAACCCTGAATCTATTACCAAAGAAAACACAAATGATGGTAAAATGATTAGAAAAATTATAAATATATTCAAAAGTTTATAATAGTTATCAGTGAAATATAGACCAATAGAGGTAGAGGACGAAAATCTGAAAGTACTAGGAATAATGAATATCAATGTTGTCAATTTCGGATAGCAGAAATTTGTAGTTTGTTCATATTCCACTACGCAGCAATGCTATGGAGCTGCTATAGTTAGGTATTTGACAAAATTTTCTACTAAATATAGTGTACCACAGAACAATAACGTTTTGTTCGGATTTCGCTACGCTATAGCGCAACCATTTAACAACATTGATGCATACTTCATATCTTTAGGGACAACAAACCTGATTGCAAACAAGCAGCGAGTCTCCTTGAACACGTATGTGCTTATATCTTTTTTTGAGAGCTTGTTTCAATCCTAAAATCAATGCTCGATATTCTGCAATGTTATTTGTAGTAGTACCAACTCCTTCACGCAATCAATAGACCTATCAAGAGACATAGGAGTTAGCTACTTTTCACAAAATATAAATTACCAAAAAGATGAATTGCTTGTCCAAAATATACACCTTGCTCCCATCTTCAGCATGCAGTATTGCTCCAACACCGGCCGGTCCAGGATTTCCTTTGCATGCACCATCAAACTCGAGTGTACAAGAAAGATTTTGTTGTTGGTAAATATCTATCATATGAACTTCAGAGATGAATTCAATTTTCTGACTACCAGAACTTTTAAACTTAAGGTCTGTTTGGATTGACTTATTTGATTTTATCTACCAACAATGATGTATAGTTAATTTAATGATATTAACAATGCACAACACAGACAAACTTACACAAGTATTAGTAGAAAATTCTGCTTATAGCTGTAATCCATTTATATGATTTCTTTGCAAACTTGGCGAAAACGAAGATGATCCGGCTCCCTTCTGTACAAGAAAAGAAGGTAAATAGACAAAACGGTTAACAATGAACATTTTTTTGGTGATAGTTGTAACGCCCGTA
Source organism: Trifolium fragiferum (assembly GCA_954870985.1). NCBI lineage: Eukaryota > Viridiplantae > Streptophyta > Magnoliopsida > Fabales > Fabaceae > Trifolium > Trifolium fragiferum. The sequence continues at coordinate 53,859,486 of OX940789.1, forward strand.
TTTATTTATTTTATTTGATTAGACTTATTTTATTTAATTAGGTGTTAATTAGCATTTTAGGGCATTTTAGTGTGGATTAGTAGTTAATTATAGCATTAGCTATATGAGGAAAGAGTAGGGGATAAGGAAGGAGGAATATGTGAGTAGTGTGTTTTAAGATAATAGTTGGAATTTAGTGAATTTGGCTTAAGTGAGTGAGGGAGGGCATTAGAGTCTTTAACCAATTAGGTTTGAATATTATGAGAGGAATTAGAGAGAGAGAGTAGTCATAACAAGATAGAAGAGGAAAGAGGTAGAGAGAGAAACATGGAGAAGAAGGAGGTAGAGGGGAAGAGAAGGAAAGTTCAAGGGAGAGCTAGAGATTTCATCCAAATTCTTAAGGTAAAAGAGTAGTTGCTAATTTATAGAGATGATCAAGAGAGGGGAGATGACTATTCTCCACACCCAAACTCTCTCATCTCATTTTGGTTGGTTTGGGATTATTGGGAAGGTGTTTAAAGTTCTATCTTGATGTTGTTGTATGATAACATGTTTATGTATGATTCTTGCACGAATTTGTATGGTCAAATAACATGTTATATAAGATTGTTGTTGTTTTTATTTGAAAAATGAGTTTTTAGAAAAAGTATGAAATCATATCTTTTTGGCTAGAAATGATGTTAGATGATGTTTAAAGTTGTACTTCTAAGTTTGTATGTGTTATATATGCTTAAAGTTGATAGCTTTAGGGATTGATATGTTGAAAAATGATGTTTTTATGAGTTTTTAAGCTTAAACCCGAAACTGAGGAGAAAATATGGGTTTTGGTTGCTTCAAGCGAGCCACATGAATCCCGGGGCGAGCACTCGTGTTCATGTGCTCTTTCCAGAATTTGGGTAGCTCGCTAAGCGAGCTCTAGCGAGCAAATTCGCTTTGTTTCCCTTCGTCTCGCGAGCTCGCTAGGATCCCCTGATTTTGGTTCACATTGTTTCGCCAGGTCTAGCTTGAGCGAGGGTCATTTGACCCAACTTTGTTATAACTTTAATAAAGTGATTTGTATGCTTATAACATGATTGAATTATATTCTATTGGTTGCATTATTGTGTTAATGATTAATGAATTGAGTTTTGAAGTAAACCTTATGTATGAACAATGACATGTATGCTTGTATATATAACCTAATTGAGATATGATGATGTGATTTGAGAAAGAAGAATATTAGGAAGAGACCTAGTATTCATGAGTAAGTTGTGTAGGGTATCATCATAGTTGGTTATGTACATTGCATGCATTCATGAGTCAATCGAGCAGGTGTCCATCATGACCTAAAACTGACTGAGTGAAGATGGATATATGTTTATCCTAAAAATAAGTATGAGTACCACATGCATATAATGAGGTCTAGGGTGACATGACATGAGATTTGTGACATTAGATGCATTAGGGATTATGTGAATAACGTGGTAATTGGTAATTGGTATTGTGTTCATTATGATTGTATTTTGATTGATTAAATGCGAATATGAATACATGTTTAATTAAATGGCAATGAGCATGAGTTTACTATTATTTATTGAGTATGAAAGGCATGTTACTAGACAATTAAGTTGTTTAGTCATATTATTGTTATTTCCATAATATAAGTGTACCCTATGCTTATGATTATGAACTTGAATTGTAACCAACTCTCTACTTTGTGTTTGTGTATGGTTTGGGTCCAGATTCTTCTCTTGAGGAGTCATCTTCAGACGCTAGGAGTTTGCTTTGGAGGCTAAGTTAGTCTATGTTGTGAATTCGATTAACTCACACCAATAACCTTTAGTGTGTGGAGCAAATAAATTAAGCAACCAAAACAGTGAGAACCAAGCAATATAATCACGAACAAATAAACGGCGAAAAGTAAAGGACACAATAATATTTATTGACCCAGTTCGGTGTTAATGAACCTAATCTGGGGGGAGGGCAGCCCTCTCCGTTCCACTTATCAATAGAAAACTTGATTACAATGAGATTCTCCACAAGTGTTACAAGAATTAGTGAATCTCTCCCCGTGACCAAGAGATTCAATTCCAAGTGTTTCCCAAGGTGATAGAATGTTTCCCCAACCCTAGATTTTTCCCAAGATGTTTCTCTATTAACCCTAGTCTTTGTGTTGGCTCCAGAAACCCTAAAATCCCCTTATACAACTCAGAAAACGCAAACAGCCTTATATAGGTTCGTGGACGTGCGCGCGCGCGCCTACCCGCGCAGCTGCGCCACAGGCAGAGCCCAGAGGCCAAACGAAGCTCCTCTAAGCGCGGCGCGCGTCCTCCCTGCGCCAGGCCTGCTTTGTTCACCATTTTCTGCACCTTGTTTCATGCAATTTCAAGGCAATCTTCAACATTCTCCACCTTGCCTTTAAATTCATGGTGATGTCAACTTCCCATCAACCACCCTGCTTACACCATACCCTCTTCGAACCCCGAAGTGAACCGCTTCGTACTCTCAAAGAAACTCTTGCCTCCAATTGCCCTTGGAATTTTAGGACAATCCTACAAGCTTCACCATACCCTCTTCAGCCACCAGATTGTTCATGTCCGTCGTCCTGAAGAATTGCTTGCCTCTCAACTTAGCCTTGGAATTTTAGCTAAGTTCCACAAGCTACAACATCGGACTTTCCTTGTACCCAACTACCTTCAATAGCCCTACAAGTTTCCAAGTCTCAACACCGTTGCTTCCAATTGTCTCCCTGAAGTTCTTCAACATGTTTTGCACCTCTTCAACCACAATCGGAACATAACACACAAGGTCTCCATATCCATACCACTTCGGTGCAACATTACCACTCTCTTCCCTATTTCTCACTAGATAGCCAAGAGTTATTGTTGATTGTTTGTCTTCCTCTAGTACCACTAGTAACAAACTCCACCTCAAACCGAGATTCTTCCACCAAAGACTCAAACCGGTATATCCACTATGTCTTCCACTTTGTAACGCAAAACTATTCAACTACTCCGAAACACACTTCAAGCCATTGTTAGTCTCCAACACTTCCCGTTTAGTTCTACCACATAGTTAAACTTGTTTCACTAGTTCAACTAAAACACATGTTACTAACAAATTCCACCTGAAGCTTCACAACTAGACCACATCATGAGAATTTCCACTAGTAACAAAATGTATGACCACATTAAGGTTAGGAATATGCCTCACATCATAAAGAATCTCACCATACCTTGAACCTTACAAGCTTTCCTGTCTCCAAGATGAACGACTCCACCTTCAACTAGCTCTAGGATCCAAAGTATCAATTCCTTGAACACATGTGATAGGAGCATCAAAGTCTATGACCCAAGACTCCACCGATTCCCAACTTCCACTAGTGCCTTCACATCCTCATAATAACGTTGTTGTTTCTGTAGTAACCTGAGTATTATTAGCACCGCCTCTCCAGGCTGATGTCGAATATTATTCCACCGCCTCTCCAGACTGATGTTGAGTATTATTACCACCGCCTCTCCAGGCTGATGTTGAGTATTATTACCACCGCCTCTCCAGGCTGATATTGAGTATTCTTACCACTGCCTCTCCAGGCTGATGTTGAGTATTATTATCAATCATCTATGGTTCCCAACATGTGACTATGAGTGCTCCCGCACTCTCATAGCCTTCCTCCTCATTGACGGCAACCTGAACAGATGAATTACCACCGCCCTTTAACGCCTCAACACACTTTTGTTGGATTAAAATTGCCCCCTTCATCACCTTCCACAACCCAAGGTTGTTACTCCCGGTGAACTTCTCAATTTTCCACTCAGAACCCATGGTACTCAATTCGTTTGATCCTTTGCCCCACGGTGGGCGCCAATTGTTGTGAATTCGATTAACTCACACCAATAATCTTAATGTGTGGAGCAAATAAATTAAGCAACCAAAACAGTGAGAATCAAGCAATATAATCACGAACAAATAAACGGCGAAAAGTAAAGGACACAATAATATTTGTTGACCCAGTTCGGTGTTAATGAACCTAATCCGGGGGGAAGGCAGCCCTCTCCGTTTCACTTATCAATAGAAAACTTGATTACAATGACATTCTCCACAAGAGTTACAAGAATTAGTGTTTTCCTAATTCTACCCTAGTCCCGAATCTCTCCCCGTGACCAAGAGATTCAATTCCAAGTGTTTCCCAAGGTGATAGAATGTTTCCCCAACCCTAGAGTCTTCCCAAGATGTTTTTCTATCAACCTTAGTCTTTTCGTTGGCTCCAGAAACCCTAAAATCCCCTTATACAACTCGGAAAACGCAAGCAGCTTTATATAGGCTCGTGGACACGCGCGCGCACGCCTACCCGCGCAGCTGCGACACAGGCAGAGCCCAGAGGCCAAACGAGGCTCCTCTGGGCGCGGCGCGCGTCCTCCCTGCACCCCTGCGCCAGGCCTGCTTTGTTCACCATTTTCTGCACCTTGTTTCATGTAATTTCAAGGCAATCTTCAACAGTCTAGCTTGGTAAGGATGAGGTTTAGAGATATCCTAGGTAGACTAGAGTCCTAGGGTTGCTCTGATATTGTAACACTGTTGGGATTTAGTGTTATTGTTTCGTTTGTTTGGATTTATGTATTAAGACCTTGCCATTTTATGTTATCTTTATTCAAGACTTATGAGTAGTATGATTAGGTCTTCATGAATGAAGAACCTTGTTAAGTTGTAATATGTTTTATGACTAAGCATGCTTGGATCTAAGGCTATGAATCTTTATTATATGCATATGAATTATTGAAACGCTTCCGTTGTGATAAAATGAATACTTATGCATGCTTTTGTGATCTTTTATCTTGTGACGCCTTAATTGCTTGTATTTTATTTATTTTAAGTTAAGTAAATAATATAAGTGAATCGGGGTGTTACAACAGTAAGGTGCAAATTCGTGGTTGAGGATATTTCGAAGCAAATAGGTAACTCACACTAGCATCAAGTTGTGGGGAACCTTGCAAGCTCTTCGATGAGGAATTCACCATATTAGTTCTCCATCCATAGGAATATGGATCCTGAAAGAAAATAGTAAGCAGTTTAAGAAGTTATCACAGATAATGTTAATTTTAGACGAACATAGAAATTTTTGAATATTTTTTGATAACTCACACTAGCATCAACTTGCAATGCACCTTGCGAGCTCTTCGATGAGGAATTCACTATAACAGATCCTGCTTCAGAAGTATATGGATCCTAAAAGAACATTAATCTCTTCATGAAGTTAATTTGTTTCCAATTGCAAACTTAATGGCATAAGCTTAAGAAGTTATCAGATATAATAATAATTATAGATGAACCACTGAATTACAATTCATCCACCATAATAATAAGAGAGGATAACTAGTGTTGTAAAATAGTGGCTATAGTAGAGCCATGATATAATGGAAACGAGGTACTATTAATGAGGTACTATTATGAATTTAGAAGGTCCATCCCAAAAACAGAAAGTTTCTAAATCATACAAATCGAAGAGGAAGCGAGTAAGCACAAGTGAAGATATAAACAATCACCTTGTAATTGACTGCCCAGTGTAGAAGATCGTCGAGGATCAAACGCTCGACCATAAAGTGCTTACTCACAGTATTGTTCACACAGGTACTGTGCTCAATGAAATCATATGTGTTCCTTCTTAGATAGTAACCTGGAACAATCTGTAAGATACTACATTTTTATCACATCACAGACTAAAGAAATACTCGACTAAAGAAAAAATCTTTATGATTTCTGACCTTATCAAGGACAGAGTGTTCACCAGTGGGTCCACTTCCTTGCAAATGATTGTAGACAGTATCCAACACAATGCGAAGACCGGTATGATTAAGAGCCTGCAATGTATATAAGCATCAAGAGACAAAACAACAAAAGAATTTATATAACCAACAATTGACAAAGGCAATACTCTTCCACGTTACAAAATTAACTATAACTATTGATCCATGAATTTAACACCGGGTTAAAAGACATTGAAATCATACTTGAACCATGTTACGAAACTCCTTTTGATCATCAACCCCGGCAAACTGAACTGTTGGCAATAGATGGACATGGGTGATACCTGCACTTGATGATTTCTTTAGATGAAGTACACCTGCTGAATCCTTCAAACATATGCATGTCGATTATAAGGCAGCAAAACAAACAAAAAGTGAATTATGTCCATAACTATTCATAAAAGGTCGAAATTATTATTCTTATCAAACTCCATAATTAGAAAGACTAAAGACATAAGGATTACCGGGAAAGTGAAGGCAAGATAACCACCATGAAATTCAGGTTGCACAGAGAGGTCACTGGCACTGTATAGTAACAAGCAAAAGGTAATCAGAATTTAGAGTGAGAAAGAAAATGTCATAAAAACTTAGAGTAAGCAACAGTCCATAGTGATACTTTTGAAAACTAAGCAGTCAGAAGAATATTTAACTACTTTCTGGTACCAGGATGGAGATTTGAACATCAAATTTTTCCATGCAGCTGCTTCTACAAGAAAAAAGGTGAATCGAATTGAATTATTGACCGATAACAACAATGTTGAGTGCCAATCTCAGGAAGGCATGGTTGCTATTGCTAGGGAGTATTTTTTAAATCTTTTTCAGAAGCAAAACAGTGCACACGACGAAGTTCTCTATGCTATCACACCTTTGATAACAGCTGAGGACAACAACAAACTTTCAGCACCTTTCGTGTTTGAAGAGTTTCGTGAAGAAATTTTTTCCATGGAACCCGACAAGTGTCCAGGTTCGGACGGTTTTAATCCGGGTTTCTATCAACAATTTTGGGATATCTGTGGTAAAGATGTCTTTAATGCTGGCTGTTCGTGGCTTAATTCCGATGTTTTTCCTCCTAGCTTGAATTCTACTAACATTGCTTTAATTCCCAAAGGTGATGTTCAAACCACTATGAAGGATTGGAGACCGATTGCTTTGTGTAATGTCCTTTACAAAGTGGTAGCTAAAGTTCTTGCTTACAGGCTAAAATGTGTGCTTAACAAATGTATTTCTGATAATCAATCTGCTTTTGTTCTTGGAAGATCAATTCTTGATAATGTTATGGCTGTAATTGAATTGGTGCACTATATGAAAACCAAGACCAGGGGCAAGTGATGACAAGAATTTTTGCAGTATTTTAGGTAGTATTATTAGTATTAAAATGATCAAGACAGACCCAAATATCAAAAAAACCTGAACAATCGAGAAAAAGCTTCAAGACAAGGTGAAGAAACGCAAAAGACAAAAAAAAGCCCAAAAATGAAGAATATCAGCCCATCGTGTCATTATGGCACCCAACGTGACACGATGGAAGCTCCTTGCTCGCCAAGACAAGATCAATTATATTTTTGGAAAGAATCTTAGCATCGTACCACGATGAAGCTTAACGCAGTACGATGATATTGCGTGGTGATCACGCAGATCAAACGCACAGGATCAGTTATAATTTTGAACTGAATCTGCCCATCGTGACACGATGGACCTAGCGTGTCACGATGGCTTGCTGAGGCCCATTAAGAAAAGTATAAATAGAGCCTCCAAAATTTATTATTTTTCATTTAGAAATAGAAGAACTTTCTATTCCTTTTGGAGAGAAGTTCGGAGGAGCTCTAAGGGCATAGTTTTCTCCCCTTACGGAAAAACTAAGGGGAGAAAAGATCAATTATATTTTTGGAAAGAATATTAGCATTGTACCACGATGAAGCTCAACGCAGTACGATGATATTGCGTGGTGATCACGCAGATCAAACGCACAGGATCAGTTATAATTTTGAATTGAATCTGCCCATCGTGACACGATGGACCTAGCGTGTCACGATGGCTTGTTGAGGCCCATTAAGAAAAGTATAAATAGAGCCTCCAAAATTTATTATGTTTCATTCAGAAATAGAAGAACTTTCTATTCCTTTTGGAGAGAAGTTCGGAGGAGCTCTAAGGGCATAGTTTTCTCCCCTTACGGGAAAACTAACTCAACAAGGTATGATTCTTTAGGCTTTTTATAGTTAGATTCTCGTAATTTAATTATGTAGCCTTTTGTAATAATTCCTTAGGTTGTGGTGGAGAAGATGAACTCCCCGATAAATGCTTGAGTCATGTAATTGAGTCAAAGTTATAATAAATCGTCTTTATAAATTATTATTTGTTATTTGTTTTCTTGCTTTAGTATAGTTAGCCGGAATCTTGGCCGGATAAACAGCGACGTCTTAGAATAAATAATTAGCGTTTACCTTAATCGTAGCACATTAGGGTTCTCTCTATTATTTGTCCGGAACTAGTAATAAATAACACTAGTTTAAAGGAACGGCGAAACAATCTTGAACTAGTTATGACTTAATAATTAGAGGAAGAATCAGGAACTAGTTGTAAAAACAATATGAACTAAATAACCGTAACTAAGATCTAGGGGTATTGGATGGTCGATGGTCATAATGCATGTTTGTAAACAACTTTACCTAGTAATTTAGGGTATGTGACAAAGCGAGGTTAGGCTCTCGTAGGTACCTTAGTTGCAAAAGTAGGGGGACTTTGCCTACATAGGGTAGCAGTAAGGTGCTACTACATCAAGGTTAGAATCGACGCCCGATAATACTACGAATGACTATGTTATACACTGATTATGCCAAGTATGAGGGAGGGAGTAAGTTCAACCACCATACCTATCCTCTATGCTTCTTGTTGAGTCTTTGGTGATTGGCTGCATTTTTGGTGAAATAAACTTTGTAGCAGGATGTGTAATAAGATGACTCAACATCGTATCACGCTTTTGGTAGTGTGCGCGCGCGTGTTCTTATTTATGGAATGTTTGTTTCTCTTTCATGAATCTTGCATGGCACCTTTTTATGTGGCTTATTATGAGGATCATCATTTAATGCTTCAGATCCTTGTCAAGAATATGTTTATGAAGAATCTCCTTGAAGTGGATTTTTGGAAAGAATCTATTTTAATCAATCTGGTCAATTGCTTGGGTCAAACAAATCAAGCCCATGTTTAATTCTGGATCAAAGGCCTTTGCCTGGAGTATTTAAAGTTTGTGCTAAACCTAATTTAGCCTGTTGTTCACGCCGTTATTGTGTTGAGTCTAGCTTTCTAGGTTTTTGCGTGTGTATTGTGAGCCTTTCTTGTATCTCATTGATGCAAGTTTAGGACGTGTGTTCTTGTGTTGTAATCCTTGTGATCCTCTCCTAAGCTTTGAAGTACGGAGTTAGGATTGTGTGTGTTTTTAGCACTCTAAGCCTTTAGGTACGAGTGTGCCTCCAAAAACATTTTGTATTTGTGTTTTGAAATCCTTGCTGTCTGTAAGGTTGTAAGGGAGTGAGATGGGATCTCAGACTTAGGAGTTCCTAGGTTGAAGAGTCATTGGTAGTTGCCTAGGTTATGAGTTGTAAACGTGGTGTTTGCTGAGAACTTACAACTAGGACTATTATAGTGATATTCCTTCCTGGATTGGTATCCCCCAGACTAGGGCTTGTTTTAAGTGCCGAACTGGGTTAACAAATATCCCGTGCCTTTTACTTGTTTTCAGTTATTTGTTTACATTTATCTTGTGTTATACGTGTTGAGAAGCTTAGAACATTGTATCGCACATCACGTTTAGTGTTAAGGTGCTTAGAGCATTGTATCGCACATCGTGCTTAGCGTGCCAGGAATTTCAATTGGCATCACAGCAGGCACCCTGCCTGTCTCTAGGGTGAGATCCAGGACCTAAAATCTCTGGCATCATGGAAAAGGATGGAGGATACATGAATAGACCACCTTTGCTCAATGGATCAAACAACTATGATCACTGGAAATCTAAAATGACTGCTTTTCTAAGATCTATTGATAGCAAAGAATGGAAGGCTGTTTTGACTGGATGGGATCATCCCACTATTGCCAGCAAGGAAGGGACCTCAACGGCAGTGAAGAAACCAGAAGTTAAGTGGACTATAGAAGAGGAAGTTGCAGCTCTCTACAACAACAAAGCCATATATGCTTTGTTTAATGGGGTGGACACTAATGTTTTTAAGCTGATCAAAAACTGTGTGTCAGCCAAAGAAGCATGGGAGATCTTGAAAACGTGCTATGAAGGTACCACAAAGGTGAAGCAATCAAAGATTCAACATCTCACATCCAGGTTTGAAACACTGAAAATGAAGGATGATGAGAGCATTCAAGACTTTCATATAACACTCTTGGATATTGCTAACTCATTTGAAGCCTTGGGAGAGAAGGTGTCTAATGAGAAACTGTCTAGGAAACTTCTCAGATCTCTTCCCAAAAGATTTGACATGAAGGTAACAGCAATTGAGGAAGCACATGATATTTCTACCATGAAGATGGATGAGTTGGTTGGTTCTCTTCAAACCTTTGAAACTGTCTTAGATGAACGTGGTGACAAAAAGAACAAGAGCATTGCTTTTGTTTCAAATGCTGATGATGACAATGCTCAAGATGAGGATGAAGAAGAGGAAAGCATTGCAGATGCCATTGCCATGCTTGGAAGACAGTTCAACAAGGTGCTGAAAAGAGTTGATCGCGGGAATCGTCAGAATGCTCCAAGCATCAGATTCGACATCAATAAACAGCAAAATGGTCTGAAGAAACCCAAGCCTGAAGAGAAGAATAGTCTAAGCAAGGGTGTTCAATGTCATGAGTATGAGGGATATGGACATATAAGATCAGAATGTGGAACCTATCAGAAAAGATAGAAAAAGGGGTTGAGTGTATCTTGGTCAGATGAAGATTCTGAGGAAGAGCATGAGTCTGCTAAACATGTGACTGCCTTGACTGGAGTTTGTATCACAGACAGTGACTCTGATGAAGATGGTGATGTGGCTTATGATGAACTTGCTAGTACTTACAAAGAGTTACTCACTAGGTTTGAAGAAATGTGTAGGCTCCTTGAGAAGCAGAAAAAGACCATCAATCTTCTTCAAGCTGAAGTAAAAGCTCAAACTGAAAAGACTACAGAAGCTCAAGAAGAAGTTGCTCTTGTCAATGCTCAAATGGATGACTTGAAGAAACGTGTAAGTCAGCTAAACTCAGGGACAAACATCCTTGAAGAGATCTTGGAGAATCTACCAAGTGGGAAGGCCAAGTCAGTGGGTTATAACTACTCAAATTTAAATCAATATCAACAGAATCTTGAGACTAAGTTCAAATCTGCAAAAGATGTTTTTGATCCCTGCACTGGACAGACGATGTTGAAGCATCCTGCTCAGCATTCTAAAACATACACAGTTCCCAAGTTTGCTCTTGAATCTAATCCTCGTGGTCATCAAAGGCCTAAGATTCAAAGAGTGTATCGTAGATGGGTATGTCATCACTGTGGAAAGAGAGGGCACATTAGACCCTTCTGCTACAAACTTCATGGCTATCCTGTTCAACAACCTAGAGCTAATGAAGTGAAAGAAGATGTGAAGGAAGACGTACCTATCAAGAAGGAGCGGAAGCCCAAAACAGAAAGTGTTGGGTTAATTGCTCACACATCTCTGAGAGCTTCATCAAGGGAAGATTGGTATTTTGACAGTGGATGCTCCAGACATATGACTGGTGAAGAAAAATATCTCATGAATATGAGATCTTACAAGACCAGCTTTGTGACTTTTGGAGATGGTGCTAAAGGGGAAATACTTGGAATTTAAGATCTTGTAAATCATGGATTGCCCAACTTGGAGAATGTGCTGTTGGTTAAAGGACTCATAGCAAATCTGATCAGTATAAGCCAGCTGTGTGACCAAGGATTAAAAGTCAACTTTACCAAGTCTGAGTGCCTTGTCAATAATGAGGAAGACCAGCTGCTAATGAAGGGAACCAGGTCTAAAGATAACTGCTACTTGTGGATATCTCAGGAAAAAGCCCTTAATACCACTTGCCTTAGTTCAACAGCAGATGAAGTGAAGCTGTGGCATCAAAGGCTAGGTCATCTCCATTTGAAAGGGATGAAGAAAGCAATATCATCTGAAGCTTTCAAGGAGTTATGTCTTCAGATTCAGAGGGAAAAAGCAAGTAATGTGGTAAGAATCAGGACAGATCATGGAAAGGAATTTGAGATCTCCAGGTTCAATGACTTCTGTGCTACTGAAGGAATCAAGCATGAGTACTCATCTGCTATCACCCCACAGCAGAATGGAATAGTTGAAAGAAAAAATAGGACTATCCAAGAGTCAGCTAGAGTCATGCTTCATGCCAAAAATGTTCCTTACTACTTTTGGGGTGAAGCCATGAACACTGCTTGTTACATCCACAACAGAGTCACCCTAAGAAAAGGTACCACTTCTACTTTGTATGAGTTATGGAAAAATAGAAAGCCATTTTCATGTGTTTGGAAGCAAATGCTACATCCTAGCTGACAGAGAGCCTAGAAGAAAACTTGATCCTAAAAGTCATGAAGGAATTTTTCTGGGATACTCTCCAAACAGTAGAGCTTATAGAGTCTATAATTCTCAGACTCAAGTAATGATGGAATCTATAAATGTGGTTGTCCAAGATTCCCCATTGGAAGATTATGTTGGTGAAAATCAAGGTATTCCTGTTGTTGACAATGCTGAACAAGATGCTGAAGCATCTGAACATTTGTGTGATAATCAATCTGATGAAGAAATAGCTGAAGAGGAAAGTGTGACAAATGCTGAAGCACAAGCTCAAAAGAAGGGTCCCTCAGTACGTGTCCAGAAGAATCATCCCACAGATCTGATCATTGGTAATCCTGAACAGGGGATAACTACTAGGAGATCAAATGATGTGATTTCAAATTCTTGCCTTGTGTCACTATTTGAACCTAAAAATGTCAAGGAAGCTTTAACTGATGAAGCCTGGATAGAGGCTATGCAAGAAGAATTAAACCAGTTCAAGAGAAGTGAAGTGTGGGATTTGGTTCCAAGACCAAAAGATGTGAATGTGATTGGAACAAAATGAGTTTATAAGAACAAGTCAGATGAGAATGGTGTTGTTACCAAAAATAAAGCAAGACTTGTAGCTCAGGGATATACTCAGGTTGAAGGACTTGACTTTGAAGAAACATTTGCACCGTTTGCAAGACTAGAATCCATCAGACTTCTGTTGGGTGTAGCATGTATTCTTAAGTTCAAGCTTTACCAGATGGATGTAAAAAGTGCGTTTCTAAATGGATACCTATAGGAAGAGGTGTATGTTGAGCAACCAAAGGGGTTTGTAGACCCTGAACACCCTAGTCATGTTTACAAACTGAAGAAAGCTCTATATGGGTTGAAGCAAGCCCCCAGGGCATGGTATAAAAGGTTGACTCAGTTCTTGGAAGACCAAGGTTACAGGAAGGGAGCTTCAGAAAAGACCCTATTTGTTAAACAAGAAGAAGGTAAGTTTATTATAGCCCAAATCTATGTTGATGACATAGTGTTTGGTGGGATGTCAGATACGATGGTCCAGCATTTTGTCAAGCAAATGCAATCAGAGTTTGAGATGAGCCTTGTTGGAGAATTGACTTACTTTCTTGGACTTCAAATTAAATAAATGGATGATACCATTTTCATATCCCAGAGTAAGTATACAAGGAACATAGTCAAGAAATTTGGAATGGAAAGTGCCACCTCCAAGAGAACACCAGCACCCACTCATTTGAAACTTACTAAAGATGAAAAAGGAATAAGTGTTGATCAAAGTCTCTATAGAAGTATGATTGGGAGCTTGCTATACTTGACAGCAAGCAGGCCTGACATCACTTATGTTGTTGGAGTATGTGCCAGATATCAAGCTGATCCTAAGGTGAGCCACTTGACTCAGGTCAAGAGGATTCTGAAATATGTGAATGGAACTAGTGACTATGGGATAATGTACTCTCATTGTGAAGACTCTGTGCTCTATGGATATTGTGATGCTGATTGGGCGGGAAGTGCAGATGATAGAAAAAGCACTTCAGGAGGATGCTTCTTTCTAGGAAATAATTTGATTTCTTGGTTTAGCAAGAAGCAAAACTGTGTGGCATTATCTACAGCTGAGGCTGAATACATAGCTGCTGGGAGTAGCTGCTCACAACTTTGTTTGGATGAAACAGATGCTGAAGGAGTACGATGTTGAACAAGATGCTCTAACATTGTACTGTGACAACATGAGCGCCATAAACATCTCAAAAAATCAAGTTCAACATAGCAAGACCAAACACATTGACATTCGTCATCACTTCATAAGAGATCTTGTTGAGAACAAAATTGTGACTTTGGAGCATGTTGGTACAAAGGAGCAAGTGGCAGATATTTTCACCAAGGCACTTGATGCTGTGCAGTTTGAGAAGTTAAGGGGTAAGTTAGGAATTTGCCTCCATGAAGAATTATAACAGTTACCGTTTAAGATAGTGGCGCGTGCAGCAGTTATTTTTAATTTCACATATCAAGTGTTGCACGTTGATCAAGGTAATCATGGCTCCAATCTCTCCTTAAACACGCCACTATCAAGGGTTGGTTATTTTTGTTTCAAATCTTCTCACATTATTTCTTTCCTTATTTACTTTACACACTACTACAACCTCTCCACTTCTCTCTCAAATCTCTCCATCAAACCTACAAACCTCCACCACTATCAATCCTACTTTTTCAATCACATCGCCGTCACTATGTCTCAAACTTCTCCCCTCAACTCTCCTGCAACCGTCTCTCCCAACAACTCCTCACCGTCGCAAGACAACCCATCCATTGAACCATCCTCTAACATCGTCACAGATGCTATTCCTCTCATCACCATTCACCCATCCTATGCTTCCGCACTCAACCTCAAACCACACAAAACTTCATCATTCTCCAAACCCAAAGCCACCAAGAAAACCAAAACCACTGTCACTAAGAAACCCAAAGCCAAGAAATCCAAATCCAGATACTCTTCTAATTTCGACATGCAAGGGTTCCTTCTTGCTAATCAGGGCTCAGATAGTTTGAATGTGGGAATCGATGCTGCAGCAACTTCTCAAAATGTGCGGATCGAAGAAAATCCTGTTGAAATCCCTAATTTTGAAAAAGGGGAAAGTGTTTTGGAAATTGAACAGACAAAATCAACTGTTCTTAACTCTCAGGAGGGTGATGTTCATGATGAAGATGATCTAGATGTTCAGATTGTTGGAGATGCTCTCCAATCTTTAGCCAAAAGTGTTCCTCAAGAGGATGGGACGCCGGATGCTTCAGCATCCTTGGCGGAAGGAGAAGCTCCTCTTGATGCTGGTAAGAATGTTACAACATCTGAAGTTGAACCAGCGAAAGGTGATTCTGAGGAGACTGCTGAAAAGAATGTTAGTGAGGAAGAAGATGTTGTGGTTGTGAAATCTGTTGGTACATCTCAAGCAGGTAAAACTGGTGTTGGTAGGAGACTCAGAGAAAGAAAAGGCAAAGAAACTGAGGTGGAAATTGAAGCACCAAAGTCTGTGAAGAAAAAGAAAAATGCACCCACTAAGTCTCCCAAGAAAAAGGTTGTTGGTCCTAGTAGGAGCTCAAGCAAGGTTGAGATCCCCTCTCAACAGAAGAAGAAGTCCTCCTAGAGGAAGACCATTAGTCTGAGTGACTCTGACTATGATGCTGCAGAAGATGCTCCAAACATCACTCCCTCAACTCAAAAGAGGGCTCTAAAGAAGAAAAAGTCTGTTGCTGCTGTGTCTGATGAGGATGCTGAATACGATGCTCCCAGCATCACAGCATCCAAGAAGAGAGTTGGTGGAAGATTCATCCCACCCAATGTTCCTGATGTTCCCATTGATGGTGTGTCCTTCCACTTCATTGATAGTGTTAAAAAGTGGAAATATGTGTTTGCTAGAAGAATTGGGCTGGAAAGAGAGTTATCTGCTGAAACTTTGGCTTGGAAAGAAGTGATCGAGCTGTTGGATGAAGCTGGGCTGATGAAGACAGTTAGTGGCTTGGGCAATTGCTATGCCAAGCTGGTCAAGGAGTTTATTGTGAACATAGCTGAGGATTGTGACAACCCACTCAGCAATGAATATCAAAAGGTATGGGTCAGAAACAAGTGTGTGGAGTTCTCTCCAATCATCATCAACAGGTATCTTGGTAGGCAAGAAGATGGGTACTCTGCAATTGATGTCACCAACAATAAAGTCTGCAAAACCATCACTGCCAATCAGGTCAAGGTGTGGCCTTCTAAAGGTAAAGTTCCCTTATGCATGCTCTCTGTTAAGTATGCAGTTTTGAATAAGATAGGCACTGTGAATTGGGTTCCCACTACCCACACTTCTCATATGTCCACTAGTTTGGCAAGACTCATTTACTCTGTTGGGACTGGGACTGAAGCTGACTATGGAACCTACATTTTTGAGCAAACTATGGCTCATGGCAAGTCTTGGGCTGTCAAGATGCCAATAGCATTTCCTAGTCTTATCTGTGGAATTATCCTTGACCAATACCCCAATATTTTGATTGCTGCTGATGAACCACTCAAGAGAGAGGCACCCCTTTCTCTCCATTTTAAGTTGTTTGAAGGAGCCCATGCTGCTGACATAGCAGGGCCAATTAAGAGCAAGTTTGTACAAAGGCAGGTGCCACCCTCCAATATGAATAGGAAGGACATGATTGCCTCTTTGGAAGCTACTGTTAGAGCTTTAAATGAGAAAAAGAAAGGGCTTGAATTGGTTATATCTGCCCTGAGACAAGAGGAAGCCGTAGAAGAAGGTATAGGTGCTGAGGGTGAGACTGCAGATGATGCAGAAATGAGGGATGCTGGTAATGATGCTGCAGCCTCTGATGCAACTTTGAATGAAGATGCTGGTGGTGATACAGAAGAGCTGGAGGTGACTGGTTCCAGTGATTCTGATTAAAGGATGTTCTATGTATTCCTTTTTTTTTGTTTCTTTTGTTCTTTGTTAATTTTGTTCCTGTTCTGCTGTATGGGCATAGACTCTGATGACCCCTGTCTTGTATTAACTATGGAGCTCCTGGACCTATTAACTATGTACTGCTAATTTGTCAAATTTGTGGCAAAAAGGGGGAGTATAAATTTGGTAATTTGGTTGGTTATTTGGTGTGTTTATTATGATCTCTGTCTGCTGGTAGTCTGCACTGCTCTGGTTATGGTATATCTGTAGAGTAGGTTGAATGAAGTATATGTATGTGTGGACCTGTATGATCTGATACCTGATATGTGCATGAGTGTTTAGAATGATGACATGTGGTCTGCAGGGGGAGATGTTGGATATGATGCTCCAACATCCCATGCATATGTGCAGGGGGAGATGTGTTGTGAAATGTTGAAGCATTCTACTCAACATCCCATCAATGTTTATTTTCCTGACCATTTAAGGCTAAGTAGTTTTTATGTGTTCTGCTGTTGCATGCCTCTCTGATAAACTTAAAAGATACATCTATATTCTTGTCTACTGTTCTCCATGAAGGAGTAGTATGGAAACTGTTTTGAAGAATAGTCTCTACTGATCTTTATGCCTGTGTGCTTATGTTGAGAAAAAGAAATGTAGTTGAAGTATCTGTTTAAGTATCTGTATGGTCATTATTTGTTTTAGCCAAAAATTTGCCAAAGGGGGAGTTTGTTGAGTCTTTGGTGATTGGCTGCATTTTTTGTGAAATAAACTTTGTAGCAGGATGTGTGATAAGATGCCTCAACATCGTATCACGCTTTTGGTAGTGTGCGCGCGCATGTTCTTAATTATGGAATGTTTGTTTCTCTTTCATGAATCTTGCATGGCGCCTTTTTATGTGGCTTATTATGAGGATCATCATTTAATGCTTCAGATCCTTGTCAAGAATATTTTTATGAAGAATCTCCTTGAAGTGTATTTTTGGAAAGAATTTATTTTAATCAATGTGGTCAACTGCTTGGGTCAAACAAATCAAGCCCATGTTTAATTCTGGATCAAGGACTTTTGCCTGGAGTATTTAAAGTTTGTGCTAAACCTAATTTAGCCTGTAGTTCACGCCGTTATTGTGTTGAGTCTAGCTTTCTAGGTTTTTGCGTGTGTATTGTGAGCCTTTCTTGTATCTCATTGATGCAAGCTTAGGACGTGTGTTCTTGCGTTGTAATCCTTGTGATCCTGTCCTAAGCTTTGAAGTACGGAGTTAGGATTGTGTGTGTTTTTAGCACTCTAAGCCTTTAGGTACGAGTGTGTAGTTTTAGGAGTGTGTCTCCAAAAACATTTTGTATTTGTGTGTTTTGAAATCCTTGCTGTCTGTAAGGTTGTAAGGGAGTGAGATGGGATCTCAGACTTAGGAGTTCCTAGGTTGAAGAGTCATTGGTAGTTGCCTAGGTTATGAGTTGTAAACGTGGTGTTTGCTGAGAACTTACAACTAGGACTATTATAGTGATATTCCTTCCTGGATTGGTATCCCCCATACTAGGGCTTGTTTTAAGCGCCGAACTGGGTTAACAAATATCCCGTGCCTTTTACTTGCTTTCAGTTATTTGTTTACATTTATCTTGTGTTATACGTGTTGAAAAGCTTAGAACATTGTATCGCACATCACGTTTAGTGTTAAGGTGCTTAGAGCATTGTATCGCACATCGTGCTTAGCGTGCCAGGAATTTCATTTATGAATCAAAATATTTTATTTTCTTGCAAAGCATATCGCTCCTTTTATAAATTAAAAACCTTTTTCCTAAAAACCAAAGCGAATGCAAAAACACACGAACTAGAATAGTACTAGCGAAGGTTTGACACGATCCTTGTGGATACGAACTCATTCTAGACACCTAGAGTGTGAATTATTGCTCGACGACAAACTGGTCCACTTGCTAGAACGTACTAATACTTGTTCGGCAAGCCTAATGACCAAAGTTAACAAAACAAAAACGCGAAATTTGCAGAATGCTTCGTTTGCTTCAAAATAATATTTATAGAAATTTCGGCAGAGTATCCTCTGTATTTACAACATTTCCAAATCCAAAATAAATCCTGTTTTTTCAACATGCATCATCAGCCAGAGTTTAAACAGATACAAGTTAATTTATACATTTCAAACAAAATACTCCTAGACTCGAAATAGCTGCAGATACTCGATCAACTCAAAATACACATATACAAATAGCCTTCCATCGAGGAGGCCTACCAAAAGAGTGACTGATGAAGCTTTATCTACACTAGAAACCTGCTACTCAGCTGTCTGGGAATTTGAAGAGAAAAAAATATAAGAAGATGGGGTAAGTCATAAAGACTTAGTGAGGGACAACAATCACTACCAACAAGATGGGAAACATACAAAGGCACGAGCATTCGATTTTAGAAAGCTTGTAGAAATAATTGTGAAGTAGTAACTATGTAATAAAAAAAAAAATAGTTCTCAATCCAAGTCATTAGAGTTTGAAATTTAAATAAGGAAAAGTATAGAAATCCGATCAAATAAAAGGAATTCGTTAAGAGATAATCGAGAGACGGCTCCATCTCGTTGATAGCCCTTTCCTCCTAAGAGCGACCTTTCTCTTAGTGGCGGCTCCATCTAACGGATAACCCTTTTCTCCTCGATTAAGAAATCACATCATCGTATTTAATTAGGGAGTTAACAACTCGTTGATAGCCCTCTCCTCCTAATGGCGGCCTTTCCATAGGGGTAGCTCCATCTAACGGTTAACCCTCCCTAATCGACATCATCTAACTAGGTGCACCTAGACCTTTATTCTCGTTAATGCCGAAAGAATCGCAATTGTTACTCTCAAAACATATTTATAAAAATTCATGTTTCTCAAGATTTCAAAATTTATGTAAAACATACACAATCACATTTAAAATTTAAATAAACTACTTTATCCATCATAAACAAATCAAACTAGAGTATAAATTGATATCAACGAGTTTAAAATAGTGAAAGAGGAGAATGAAAACTTTTAAAAGGCATGTTTCCCAAAAATCATTCATAATAAGTACTTCAACATAAACAAATAACATAAAAATTTATAATAGTATTCAAAATAAGTGATAATGATTATCATCAACTCACAACTATGAAGACCGCTAGTTTTGCTCTCCAACGACGCCCGGAGAAGCGGACAGAGCAACCACTGAAGAATCTCAAGAGTCTCAATAAGCAACTTTCATAGAGTGGACACTCATCTTCTTCCTTAAAGCATTAACCCTAATCCCAAAATTATACCCATTCACATTTGTAAAAATATAAGGAAGCCTTATTTTGAAAGGAGCATGTATTCCCAAAAGTGTTTGATTTGTTTGTGAGATTAATCAATTGGTAAAAGCAAATGGAAAAGAAGCAGTAACAGAAGAGGGATGAAGAAAAATAGAAAAGGGAGAGTGAGGGTGAAAGAATAATGTGGGTGGGTGTGTGTATACGTGGGTTCTGACTTCCAGACCCTTCTCTCTTATTAATTGATTTATTTATTTTTTTATTTTTTTACTTACTATTCTTTGTTGTTTATTATTATCATTGTTTTATTTTATTTTTGAATGGTGTGTTTCAAAAAATATTTATAAATACCTTTTCTAGTGCTACTGATGGTATTCATTTGTTGTGCTTGATAACAGATATCCTGGAGTTTGAGTACTTCGACGAGCCAGAGAAAGAGCTAAGGAAAAGACTGAGAGCTCTAAAGCTAGCAGAATCCAGTAATCTCGAGAAAGAAGGAGAGCCTACCACCAAAGCCAAGGGAGACGAACAAAGAATCACTATGGGAGATTACTGCAAGAGGACTGACAATGATCAGATCTCACTGGGTTTCCAGCCAGCAAACCCAGCTAACTTTGATATCAAAGGTAACGTTCTTACAGGTGTGCGGGAGGACCAGTTCGACGGACGCACCAACAATGATCCTTGGGATCATTTGTCAAAGTTTTCAGAGACTTGTTAGATACAGATGGTGCCGGAAAATGTCATAGAGGACCAGAAGAAGCTGCGGTTGTTTGCTTTTTCTCTTACAGGTCCAGCAAAAGATTGACTTCAATGTTTGCCAAGGGGATCAATCACCACATGGAAGGAGCTTGAAGACAAGTTCCTTGAAAGGTTCTTTACTCACACTTTATTCCAAAAGCGGAAATCTGAGATCCTGAGTTTCAAACAGCATTAATCTGAAACGCTGTGTGAAGCTTATGAACGCTTCAAATTGCTCATGAGGAGGTGTCCTAACCATAGCATTAGTGCTATGGAGCAGATGCAGATATTCATGGCAGGTATGAAAATGCAACATCACATGATACTTGATGCCTCGGCTGGTGGGTCTATCAAAATTAAGACCTATTCAGAGACCAAGGATCTAGTTGAACAGATGTGCCAGAACGAATACAACATGAGTCATTACAGGAATGAGAAGACACCTGGAATCATCAAGGTGGACAAAGAAGTTGCTTACAAAGTAGAGATTGAGCTGCTAAAGAGGCAACTTGCTGAGAAAGAGAAAGAGGTAAAAGAAGCTAGTGTGAAACGGGTAGAAGGAGTATGTGACTTCTGCCTTGAAGATCACCCAAACGGGCAATGTTTGCCAAGAGGTGAAGAGCAGGTGAACTATATGGGAAACAACTACAACCCAGGTTGGAGTAAGCACCCAAATTTGCATTGGGACCAGACTGGAAACCAAGCTCAAGCAGCACCTCAACCAAGAAAGCCATCTCCTTTGGAGGTGTTACAAAGTTTGCAAGCATGAGCAAGACAAATTTTGAAAGCATTCAGAATACAGTAGCCAACCAGGGGGCGACCATCAAAAGTCTTGAAACCCAAATTGGTCAACTGTCTAAACTAGTAAGTACTCATGTTTATAAAGACATTGCAGGTAACACGATGGATAACCCAAAGGAGGAGTGCAAAGTGTTGAAAGAGGCAAAGCCCGAACGCGATTATGGTGAGCTAGATACAATAAATTTCAAAGAGTTCGAAGAATGGTTCAACGAGCTAGCAGGAATGTCAATGGAAGAATTCTATGACGAGTTCCTAAGTGAGCTAGAAGAATACAAAATAGACGAGACGGAAGAACCAAAGCTGCCACCCAAAAAGAAAGATCCTGGAAGCGTCGCCATGGTCTGTCAGATTGGGGAGGAATGAGTCAATGCATTATGTGATGTGGGCTCAAGTGTGAATGTCATACCATTATCTTTGGCAGACAAATTCAAGCTCAAAGTACCAACTGCAGGCACAGCTAAATAACTCATATTAGCTAACCAATCAACCATTCGATTAGCAGGTACAGTGCAAGATGTCCTGGTGAAAGTCCAAGACCTATTTTTTCCAGTAGACTTTATGATCCTAGACATTGGAGAAGACGAAGAACATCCAATCATTCTAGGAAGGCCATTCCTAGCCACTAGCAGGGCCATTATTGACATGGATCTTGCTGAAATGACACTAAGGAGTGGAGAACAGGTAATCACCATTCCAACTTCCAAGACGAACAGGGACGAATGCTGCAAGCTCGAATGGAAGAATGAAGAAGTTACACCATCGACTCCAGCTCAGGTGAATTTGAAGATAGAGATAGAGGAGCTGGGGGATGAAATGGCGCAGCTACAAGTAGAAGCAAAGGCCGAGGAGGAACCCGATGGGCTTACTGACAAAATGAAGAGGCTTACTATTGAGGTAGATATCCAGGTACCATGGGTCAAAGCATGGGGAAGAAACCGAAAGGCGGCCAGAAGATCTAAGTTTGGGGTTAATACGCCACCTTTGAAGAAGCCAACTGCTACAGGAAGGAAGATACGGTTCCAGAAGGTAAAGGAGAACCGCTGGGTCAGCATACCACACGAAGAAAAGAAGGAAAGTCCATCAAAAAGCAAAGGTAAATTTATCATCAAACCAGTTGCTTCAGATGATGATGGAAGAATCTGTTTTGCCACCTTCAAAGAAAAACAGGACCCAGAGAAGTACGAGAAGAGCACCAAGAAGGAAGGAGCTAAGGCGGAAGCTCCTAAAGAAGAGAGAGACATGCAAACCTATCCTCTGTAATGGAGGAAATGCGTCAAGCTAATGAGGCGAAAAACAAGCGCTGCTTGGGAGGCAACCCAGGGTTATTATCTAAGTATTTTTAATTCAGTATTTTGTTTCAGTATTTGCTTCAGTTTTTCAATTCAATGTACTCAGAATTCCAGCATGTCATATTCATCTGTTAACAGCCCCTGTCTTACAAAAATAATAATAATAATAATAATTGTTTCTGTTTATTATCTTGTGCATGAGAAACTGTTATAGGTAACATTGCAGCGAAGTAAGTTGTAAATGCTGATGATCCGAATTTTGCATCTTAACAAAAACACCAAAGGTGAATGCTCCGAAAAGCAGAAGTTCGGGGGACAATGAGACGAGTGATGAAACGGTGTCTGCAGATAAGTGTTCACGCCTTCAGATACCTAAGATAAAGTGAGGATTTGAGCCAAATATTTCCAAAGGTATTACCAGTTTCTTTCGATCTATGAGAGTTCCGCACTCTTGTTTATTTTTCAGAACTTGCTACAATTCTCTGTAACTGGTTGATTTATTAAATTATGCATTGAGGAATTGTTTGTTATAACTCTGAGCCTTTTTCAAGCCACCCTTATGAATATTATTATCCTTTGCTAACCACTTTGAGCCGTAAAATATATATATATATATATATATCCCTTTTCTTTCAGTGACAAACCACGATATAAGCCTATAGACCAGAAAAACAATGAATTACCCTCTTTTGGAGTTAGGTAATAGTTCTCTGATCATAGTAACAATCAAAGTTTGGGGTTGCTCATGGAACTAGCAACAATTCAAGTTTGGGGTAGGTATACAGAGAACTATCACTACAAAAAAATACAAAATAAAATAGAAAAAGAGACGGGAAAAATCCCTATAAAAAATAGTCTCTACAAAAAAAACATATAAAAAGAAAAGAGACGGGAGAACATCAAAAATCCCTAAAAAATAGTCTCTACAAAAACAGTGATAGAAAAAGAACCGGAGAGACAAACACAAAAAGGCAAAAACAACCTTAGGTTCTATTCTTTAGAAATACCAAAAATCATAAGGTACCCTATGGAATAAGGTTGCGTACACATAAAGGAAACAAAGTAGTACTTAACTCCAAGTTTAGCCTACTTATCCCAAAAATGTCCTACCTTGACCCTAAACACGTTATAACCCTTAAAGACCTCCAAAAATGCATATTTATTAAATTTTGACAGGTTACTTAGAATTTTTGCAAGCCTATGGTAAAATGGCAGGTTGTGCGATGATTGAGAGCATCCCTTTCAATTCGAGTGAAAATGTGAGAGAGAGAGAAAAGGTTGAACACGGACTCTTGCAAACACTTATCCGACTCGCTACTATCAACGTCTCCTGAACCAAGCAGGACTGGGCATTGCACGCTACGGTAAGAATCAGCGGAATCATTGCTGAACAAGTAAGGGTGTGAAATTCCTATCATCTTTGTTTATTTCTTAACTCGCTAACGATCTTATCTGACAGCATGTTACTTGAGGACAAGCAACAATTTAAGTTTGGGGTTGCGATGACAGGAATTTCTGCAGTATTTTAGGTAGTATTATTAGAATTAAAATGATCAAGACAGGCCCAAATATCAAAAAAACCTGAACCATCGAGAAAAAACTTCAAGACAAAGTGAAGAAACACAAAAGACAAGAAAAAGCCGAAAAATGAAGAATATCAGGCCATCGTGTCACTATGGCACCCAACGTGACATGATGGAAGCTCCTTGCTCGCCAAGACAAGATCAATTATATTTTTGGAAAAAATCTTAGCATCGTACCACGATGAAGCTCAACGCAGTACGATGGCGTTGCGTGGTGATCACACAGATCAAACGCACAAGATCAGTTATAATTTTGAACTGAATCTGCCCATCGTGACACGATGGACCTAGCGTGTCACGATGGCTTGCTGATGCCCATTACGAAAAGTATAAATAGAACCTCCAAAATTCATTATTTTTCATTCAGAAATAGAAGAACTTTCTATTCCTTTTGGAGAGAAATTCGGAGGAGCTCTAAGGGCATAGTTTTCTCCCCTTACGGGAAAACTAACTCTGCAAGGTATGATTCTTTAGGCTTTTTATAGTTAGGTTCTTGTAATTTAATTATGTAGTCTTTTGTAATAATTCCTTAGGTTGTGGTGGAGAAGATGAACTCCCCGATGAATACTTGGGTCATGTAATTGAGTCAAAGTTATAATAAATCGTCTATATAAATTATTACTTGTTATTTGTTTTCTTGCTTTAATATAGTTAGCCGGATAAACAGCGACGTCTTAGAATAAATAATTAGGGTTCATTTTAATCGTAGCACATTAGGGTTCTCTCTATTATTTGTCTGGAACTAGTAATAAATAACACTAGGTTAAAGGAACGGCGAAACAATCTTGAACTAGTTATGACTTAATAATTAGAGGAAGAATCAGGAACTAGTTGTAAAAACAATTAGAACTGAATAACCGTAACTAAGATCTAGGGATATTGGATGGTCGATGGTCATAATGCATGTTTGTAAACACTACTAGAAAAAGTTGAAATACCGACGGAATTTAGAGATAGAATATATTTCGTCTCAAATAGAGATGGAATTAGAGACAGAAAAAACAGTTAGAGACAGATATTTTTATTTTAGAGACAGATATTTTCATTTTAGAGACAAATTTTGTCCATCTCTAACAGTTTAGAGACGAGGAAATTACCGACGGGATCAAATCTGTCTCTAACCTGCTTAGTGACGGAATATTTGCATTTTAGAGACAGATTTTGTCCGTCGGCATTTAAGATTTTTCTAGTAGTGAAACAACTTTACCTAGTAATTTAGGGTATGTGACAAAGCGAGGTTAGGCTCTCGTAGGTACCTTAGTTGCAAAAGTAGGGGGACTTTGCCTACATAGGGTAGCAGTAAGGTGCTACTACATCAAGGATAGAATCGACGCCCAATAATAGTACGAATAACTATGTTATACACCGATTATGCCAAGTATGGGGGAGGGAGTAAGTTCAACCACCATACTTATCCTCTATGTTTCTGAATCAAAATCTTTTATTTTCTTGCAAAGCATATCGCTCCTTTTATAAATTAAAAACCTTTTTACTAAAAACCAAAGCGAATGCAAAAACACACGAACTAGAATAGTACTAGCAAAGGTTTGACACGATCCCTGTGGATACGAACTCATTCTAGACACCTAGAGTGTGAATTATTGCTCGACGACAAACTGGTCCACTTGCCAGAACGTAGTCAGCAAGCAAGGAGATGTTGCTCTTAAGCTTGATATTAGTAAAGCATATGACCGGATAGATTGGGATTATCTCAAAGATGTTATGAAAACTATGGGTTTCTCTCAAAATTGGATATCTTGGATTATGCTTTGTGTGGAGACAGTTGATTACTCGGTGATCCTCAATGGCAACACAATTGGACCCATCATACGGGGCAGAGGCATATGGCAAGGGGAACCTTTGTCCCCCTATTTATTTATTAGGGGTGAGCATCGGTCGGTTCGGCCGGATTCGTGCCGAAAATCGGCAAACCGAAGAAAATCGCGGCCTCTTAATCTGGACTCAATTCCGACCGTTTATATCTTCGGTTTCGGATCATACGGGTGATGGGTACAACGGGTCGGTTTTAACGGGTCAAATTGAAACGTAGATGTTACATTTAAAACTTCATTGATCAAAATTTTATACAATTTGTTCAATATTTCATACACACTGCAACAAAAGATACAATAAAAATGATGAGATGCAGTTAATTTGTTTCAAATTTTTAAATTCAACAACAATAATAATAGATAGTAGATGAGAAGTAAAAATTAAGATAAATCAAAAATATTATTTTTTACATCTCTTTTATCAACATATTACAAGCATAAGCTTGTAAAATGCCACATTTTTCTCTATTATCAAAGATAGATAAAATTAACAAAGTGAAGAGTATAAGATATTAAGAGATAGAAGAAGTGCTCGAAACTAGAAGAAAAAAAAATTATTTGTATTTTAGGAATTATTCTGTCGGTTTCGATTATGAAGAGACGAATTTTTAGCGACCCATACCTGCCCGTATAGTATACAACCGTTCATGACCGATTTTTCACAATTGTTGACTCGAGACCCGACCCGCACCCGACCGAGTGCTTCCATATGTTGGCGGTTATGTCGGTTTTGAGTCGGGTTGCGGGTTCGTACTCACCCCTACTATTTATTATTTGTGCCAAAGGTTTGTCAGCACTTATTACACTACAACAAAATTGCCATTTACCAACGGCAAAATTATGTGGGTAAAGGTCCCAAAACCGTGGGTATAGGCCTTAAAACCTATACCGACGGACATTTCGTTCCGTGTGCTTTATTTCGCTATACCCACGAACTTTTTCCGTCACAATAGGCTATAGCTACAGCAGTTTTTGGCATTGGAGAAAATCTTAGAGCTATACCCACGGACATTAACAACCATTGTAAATCAATTTACCCACAAATGTGTCCGTTGGTATAGGTTTAGATTTTTTTTTGCATTTTTGCATCTTTTTGACAGATTGTACATTTTTTAAAATAATAATAATTTACCAATATGCATGTTTTGCACACAAAAAGTCCACTACAAAACAAAAAAGATAATTTCAACTATATTAATAAACTAATAAGTCTTGCAAACATCTCAAACTAATGGAGTACATTAAAACATCAAAAGATCCTGAATTTTTTCAAGTTGTTGCAGCATATAAAAATATATTTATGAAATAAAATAAAACTTTTATTATTATATTAAAAAACTAACACCAAATCTTTACAAGAATGTCAAATTTCAAAATAATTAAAAACATAACATATTCATAACAATCTCAAATCCTATATCTAAGCAAACAAAAACACCTCATATGACTTGTCTTCTAAGTAGGATTTGACTCTTTCAAAAGAACATCTTCATGTTGCCTCCATTCTTTTATGGTTATGGGAAGGCTAAGCAAGGTAAGTGACTGATCCAGTAAATCTCTTATTCTGCAGGAATCTGTAAATACAAAATACATTACAGATAAAACCCTTAATGTAGTAAAACTTATGTCTAAGTATAAAATAAAATACAGATCAAAGTAAAGGAAACAAGATAATAAAAGAAGAAACTTACAATTTTGCACGATTTATCAAAGAACCAAAAGAACTTTGGCAGATCCCATGTGAAGTTATATGAAAGGTCCCGGATAAAAAGAATAAATCACCCTCTAAGTTTAAAGACTATGATTTTTAAAATACAATTAAAACATCTACATTTTTCTGCTTCACTTTCCCGTGACCATTTAAAACATCATATATACTAATCAAAGTGTTTCGCACAAGATGACAAAGCAAAAGATTCAATTGAAAAAGACATACATTTCTTTGAGATTATCTAAACCAGTGAACACATTACCAATTGGTTCATATAAGAAATTGTGGCTTAAACAAAATATGGAAATAAGTAAATCATGCTTTGATAATAAACTAAAGAAACCATCCTTGAAAGAATTTCAAACATAAAATTATTCACAATATCCTGAAATGTGATCAAACATCTGAGGTTATTTTAGTTCATTCAAGTAGCTTCAAAGCAAACCACATTTAATATTGTACCTGAGATCAGGATTAAAATGCAAAAATATTACACTGAAAATCATAATGAAAAATCATACTTATGATCAAGGTCAAACTATAACATGAATGCAATGCATTTAAGGAAGTGGTAATTAGCTTACTAAAGATGGTGTCAAGTGGAATTGTAAAGTGCAGAGAGAACGCTAAAAGTTTAAACTCATTCACTCTCTTGTATTTTCCCCAAATGAAGTTGTCATTTTCTTCAATCGACCTTCAACAAATCAAACAGTACAAATAAACAATTGAATAAAAATAAAGAAAAAAGATTTGAAATTATGAAGAACGTAAACATGTTGATGTCGATGGAATCGCAACCTTAGCACACAAAACAGAGGGCAACTCGAGAGGAAGCAAAGAATGGAAGACGAGATGTCACAATAAACTGTGTCATGGTCGTGGCACTTCTAGTCCTTTTCTTTTCATGAGAGGAGAGAAGCCTCATGGATCAGCCTAAAAGCTCTAGCTTGTTCAAATGTAAACTATCTTCATACAAGCCAAATTTATTCAAGCAATGAATGAACAAAAAAAAGAATGAATTACAAAATGCAACTTAATAGATCTATGCATGTATGAGTGCTACGCATTCACAAACTTACTTGTCGACATATGTATGATTTGCTTTACATGCCCATATGTAGAACACTCTTGTTCTAATTCCTCTTTGATGTCTTGTTAAAAGTCTAGCTCAATATAAGCAAACAAATGACACATAATAATATATTATATCAAGTTAGTATTAACAAATGTCAGCTGACCACTTTGTTTGGAGAATTGAAAAATCACCACCAATTAATTGATAAGTATCAAAGTGAATCACAGAAGAAAACATACACTACCTAAATTGGTGTCACGAGAACATAGTATATGTCTAGAAATAAATATGCTCTAGTTCAAAGTTCACTGAAAATTGAAAAATCATATCTTCAACACTCTTTCATGATTAAGATAGAAACAAGATCCACATAGAACGATAAGGCTAATATCATCATAAACATGTCATGCCAATAAGTACATGGAAAGTCAATGGATCTCATGATGAAAATTCCAACCATTTCATCGTATAATATTTCCCATCGATTTCCATTCAAACAAGAAATACAAACTAGCTTCCACATTTGTGATGTAAAAAATGTACCTGAACACAACATATCACAATAACGCCTTTCTTTACAAAAAGGGAACTTTCTTTTCCATAGGCTCCTTTGTCTTTGGATCAATTTGTTGCAATAGCTCAACAATCTCACATTCCTCCTCTACAGAGTGGATGTGCAGAGTACCATTGTATCCAGCAGTAAAAATAGCCTGCAGAGTTTATGTATAAGATGCAACTACTGCTAACTTCCAAATGCCAGTGACTGCTGATATTGGATTTGCTGCAAAAAGGGGGAAAACAAAAACCGTGTTAGAAACCACCATGTAGTACATGGATCTCAATATGTAATTGAATAGAACTTGAAGCATGTTTATAGTAGGAAAAAGTCCTTTTGTCACCATTCGGAATCATTATGATCAAATCAATTTTTTAAAGCCACTATAATTTGTCGATGAATTTCATATCCAAACAAATACAGTACAATTTGAAATTGTTTGAAATAGGAACTGCGAGATCATATTATATTTGCTACGCAAATTCTCATGGCATACTACGAGGCTAAACGTTTCATATCAGAACAAGAAGAGATGAAAAACTTCCAAAAAAACTAGCTTTTACACATTTAAAATTGTTTCTCGACCATTTTCCTGGGCTTCTTCCTCGTATATTTGGATAGTTGGATCATCAACCTGACCACTGAGGAAAAGTATCTCACCTGCAGTTGTAGACTTGCCAGCATCTAGAGCAAGAAAAAACAATAAAAAAGTCACTGCTAGAACAACATTATACGGAAAAGAACACCAGAACACATAGACTATGCGAGAAAGGTAATCCGGTAACCTAAATTTAATACTGGTAAACAACCAACCATGTGGGATTCATCAACTTACCGACATGCCCAATAAACACGACATTCAATTGCCTTTTCTTCATCTGCTCAACTTCTTCATCTTCAACAAAAGCAATAAGTTATAATAATACATAAGTAAACTAATAACATAGGCAGCAAACAACCAATAAAACAATAAAAAATAAACACAAAGAACTAAAGCATAATGTAAACTAAATGAGGAATTCAGGGTTATAAAAAATAGAGCATCAAATCATAAACAATTCTTCATTTACATAGGTAACAAGTGTCAGCGCATGATGCAACTTTGTTGTACTTGTACCTTAAAGGCTCATTAGTACCAAAACTACATGATGACTGAGAGAATATTTTTTTTGAAACAACAAAGTATGATTAATAAAACTCATTCAAAAGCACAAAGTGCTCATGAAGGGAAAAGCAGACAAGTAGCAATAGGATACATGGTAAGGAACAAAAGAAGCAACTACCACTACACACAAACTAAACCCTCAAGCAACACAATAAAAGAAAAAAAAATGGAGCACCAAGTACAAAATCCAAACACACTAGTAATACACACTTAACTACCCACACAAAAGCATCATTGCCAGCTCCCTACGAAAGCAAAGATAAGGCAAAGGTACACAGCTCCAATCAAAACAAAAAGCAAGGAAGAGGGACAAGAAATAGGTTCCACGACTAAAAGCAAGCACCACAGAAAGAATAAAACTAACTAGCAAAAAAAGCAAACTCATCCACCAAATTTGTGGTAGCCTTTTTCTTTTCCTCTTAGTTTGGGGATAGTGTAGTGAAAAATATGATGAGGTTTGAGGTGACGAATGGCGATGGCCAACATTGAAAGGAAAAAGATGAGAGCGTGTTTGATTTCTTCAGGGTAGGTTTGATCGTGTTTACTTCGTGGCCTTTTAAAACTAACACAGTGTCTATACCCACGCTAAATAAACCTTATACCTACGGTTTTAAAATCTGTCACTAAAATTCCCCGTGGGTATATGGCAAATTTGTAGTGTTAGAAAAGCAGAATGTAAAGGCAATATCCACGAGGTTAAAATTTGCAGTAAAGCACCCATTATTTCGCATTTTCTTTTTGCAGATGATTGTTTCCTATTCTTTCCAGCATCTGACAGTGAAGCTGTGGTCATGAAGAATATTCTCTCAACTTATGAAGCTGCATCCGGCTAAGCAATTAGCTTGCAAAAATCTGAAATTTATTGTAGCAGGAATGTTTCTCCAGCCATTCGAAACTCTATCTCTAATATTCTAGGGGTGCAGCAAGTTCTTGGTACTGGAAAATACCTCGGATTACCCTCCATGGTTGGAAGAAGTAGAAAAGCCACTTTCAGGTTTATTAAAGATCGAATTTGGAAAAAAAATAAATTCTTAGAGCAGCAGACGTCTCTCTCAAGCAGGACGAGAAATCATGATTAAATCGGTTCTTCAATCTATACCTTCTTATATCATGAGTATTTTTTTGATTTCGTCCTCTCTATGTGACGAAATTGAAAAGATGATGAATTCATTCTGGTGGGGTCATAACAAAGAACAGTCTAAAGGAATCCATCGGCTCTTTTGGGAATGGTTAGCTATGCACAAAGATGCGGGTGGCTTGGGTTTTAAAAGTATTCAAGCTTTTAATTATGCGATGCTCGGTAAGCAGGCTTGGTAATTTAATCCAGTGTTTTAAAAATTGGACCGGCCGGTCCAACCGGGAACCGGAGGGGTAACCGGTCTGGTCTGACCATCAGACCGCCCATGTTATCAAATCAGACTGAACCGGTATAAACTGGCGAACCGGCGGTTTAATATTTTTTTCAGTTTTTTTTACAGAACATGCATTTCCATTTTATGTGTAAAAATATAAGGAAAATAGCAATTGTGAGTATTGAACCCTTGACCTTTAGATGCAAATTAAGGCACATTACCAATACTATATACCATTCCATGCAAACTCAATATGATATATATATATATATATATATATATATATATATATATATATATATATATATATATATATATATATATATAACATACCATATAAATTATGTAAATTTAATTTATTCTTATGGCAGAGTTTGTGAGGACAAGGAATAAAGTTAGCATAGGAATCATATCTCCATACAAAGCTCAAGTTAAAGAAATCCAAGAGAAAGTGAAGCAGTACATGCTTCTAGATCCTCTTTTCTCCGTTAACGTTCGCTCTGTAGATGGATTTCAAGGCGGCGAAGAGGACATTATTATAATATCTTCTGTTAGATCCAACCTTGCTGGACATGTTGGCTTTCTTTCCGATTGAAGAAGAGCCAATGTTTCAATCACCAGAGCTAGGTATGTTTTTATTATGTTGGTTCGATATATGTATATATGTATGTATGTATGTAGGGATGGGTGTCATGCCCCATTTTTTGACCTAAATTTTTGCATTCATCGGTCATTTATTTATTCGAAATAATCGTTACTTTTAATTCGGTAGAGAAGTATTTTAAAACTAGTATGGACACCCGTGCCAAGCACGGGCTAGAAATTCATTTTTTTTATAAATTTTAAAAATGCTTGTTATATATATATTAGATCTGTTTCTCTCTCTCAGAATGGAAATCAATATTGGATCTCTTTCTTTAATTAAAATTGATTTCATGAATTGAGATGTTTGTGCTGTGTTTTGCAATTTGTTTTGTCTGTATTTCCTTGTGCGTTCTGTTTTTAGAAGACAAGCAATTGCCGGCGACACAACAATGGCGATGGGTGAGCGATTGGAGTGAGGATTTGGAAACCAGAGAGAAAGAGAGATGCAGGTGGGTGGGTATCAAGATTGAGTGGCACATGACCCACTTTAGTTGGTTTAATCTAAGCCTTTTATTTTAATCTAATGGTTCATATTTGTTCTCATATTCTCATATATAACTACCATTCTCATATTATACATCCTCTCTCTCTCTCTCTCTCTCTCTCTCTCTCTCTCTCTCTCTCTCTCTCTATATATATATATATATATATATATATATATATATATATATATTTCTATTTTGAAATTAATTAATATTTTAGAAGTGAAAAATTGCCCGCATTATATATAAGTTAGCTTTCATTTATAAAAATATATTGATTTTTGATTTTTTTTTTTGTTAGAATTAACGATTTTGACTTTAATGTGCACATATATTTCTTTTATTCTTGTTTTTGTAGAAAATTCAATTAATCTATCAAAAGGATTTTGTTCTAATGGAAGAGGATACTCTTTTATGGGATGAAGAACTCATTCAAGAACATCTAACCTTAAGCCTTGTATCTTGACTATTAGGTAAAAAATTTCTATTAAATATCAAAATGTATTTGATCTAACGGAAAGAACTATATCAAGCCGGTGTAAAAAGTAAAACATAATTAAAACCAAAATCTTAAACCTCACATCTTTATTATTTTTTGTAAAAAAGTTCAATTAAAATATTCAAAGAGATATCCGGTCAAACGGAAGAGGCGTAATCTCTTAAAGTGTGAAGAGCTAAATTAAACTCACGTAAAAAATTAAGAAATTGAGACGATATCCTTAGACCTCGAATCTTAGTTATTTTTATAAAATGTTAAATTAAAATATTAAAAGGAGTTTGATATAACAAATTAATGAGGGTTAATCTCTTACGGTAGAAAGAAATAAAATCAGGCCCGGTATAAAAATAAAGCAATTGAGATAATAATCTTAGGTCTTCTGAATTGTTTTTGTAAAGAGTTCAATTAAAATTTTAAGAGGGATTACATCTATCTAACAGAAGAAAATAATTTCTTACAGTGTGAAGAACTAAATTAAGCCTCTGCAAAAAGTAAAGCTTGTAATCATTTACATCTCAGTTATTCTTGTAAAATGTTAAATTAAATTTTCAAGAGAGATCTGAACTAACGGAAGAGTGTAATCTCTTACCGCGTGAAAAACTAAATAATATCCGTATAAAAAGTAAAGTAATTGAGATAATAACCTTAAGACCCGCATCTTAATTATTTTTTAAAAACTTTAATTAAAATATCAAGAAAAATGTATTCGAACAGAAAATTGTAATCTCTTAAGGTGTAAAGAAATAAATAAAGACCGTGTAAAAATTAAAGTAATTGAGACTGTATTCTTAGGTCTTGCGTCTTAAATTTTTCTTTTTTAAAAGTTCAAGGGAAATTTCAAGAGGGGTTTGATGTAATAGAAGGGACTAATTTTTTACGGTGAGAAAACTAAATCAAACATG
Organism: Trifolium fragiferum; assembly: GCA_954870985.1. Classification (NCBI taxonomy): domain Eukaryota; kingdom Viridiplantae; phylum Streptophyta; class Magnoliopsida; order Fabales; family Fabaceae; genus Trifolium; species Trifolium fragiferum. Next base: position 53,894,121 of record OX940789.1, read on the forward strand.
TATAAAAAGTAAAACAATTGAGACCATAACCCTAAGTCTCACATTTTAATTATTTTTGTAAATTATTTTTATTAAGATATCAAAATGAATTTCATATAACATAACAGAATAATCTCTTATAGGTGTGAAGAACTTATTTAAACTCGTGTAAAAAGTAAATTAATTGACACTATAATATAAGGTCTCACTTTTTTTTATAATACTTGTAAAAAGTTCAATTAAAATTTCAAGAGAGATTTCCTCTAACATAAAAAAGTAATTTATTACGGTGTGAAGAACTAATCAATCTCGTGTAATAAGTAAAACAACTGGACCATAACCTCAGGTCTCATAACTTATTTATATAAAATATTCAAGTAAATTATTCAAAGAGATATGATCCAATGGAAGAGGGTAATCGCTCTTACGACTTGAAGAACTAAATGAAGTCTGAGTAAAAAGTAAAGCAATTGATATCATAACCTAAGGTCTCAATTATTAATTATTTTTCTAAAAAATTCAATTAAAATATGCAGAGAAATTTGTTCTAACGGAAGATGATAATCTCTTACATTGTGAAGAACTAAATCAAACATGTGTAAAAAGTAAAACAATTGAGACCATAACCCTAGGTCTCATATTTTAATTATTTTTGTAATTTTTTTGATTAAGATATCAAAATGAATTTCGTATAACATAAGAGGATAATCTCTTACAGGTGTAAAAAATTTATTCAAGCTCATGTAAGAAGTAAATCAATTTACACTATAATCATAGGTCTCGCTTTTTTATAATACTTGTAAATTTCAAGAGAGATTTGCTCTGAGTTATTCTTGTAGTGATGGAGTCATCACCACTAAACTCCGGTGGACTCGTTTCTTCCCGGAGTTTGCTCTTAACTCACGCCGTCGGTGTTGGGTGGTTTTCTTCAACCGTCATCGCTCCTTCCCGCTGCTACAGTGCTTTGGTTTCGTGGTTTCGTCGCCGTTTCTTTGTTGCGGTTCTGTTACGGCGGTGACCATTTCTGTGCAACCCATATCTGTTCGTGAGGCTTTTCTTGGTTCAGATCTGGTTATCGGACTCCCCTCCGTCACCGGTGGTCGTTTGAGTTGTTGATACTGAGGTTGCTGTTCTTCACTTTTGTGCTTGCATCTGTTTTGGTTCCTTGGATCTAACAGTATGCAGGGGCTTGAGTTTGATTGGCCCGAAAGGGTTCTTGATACCTACTTTGTTTTTTCATAGGAGGTTTGGTACGTGAATTTGTCTGTGTTGGCGGTCAGTTCATTCGTCGTTTTATACCTTTACAAATATTGACACGTCCTTTTTTTGCTATTTGGTTTCGAGCCCGTGCGCAGGTTCGCTGAGTAGTGCCCGATGTGTTAGTGTATGTTTTGGTTTTCACCTGTTAGGGTTGGATCTATAACCACTTTGTAGCTGATTTTATTTGTTTTATCTTTATTGCTGCAAAACGGTTAACTAGGTCAGGTTGATGTCCCCCTAGTTTGTACTCTCTTTTATTTATGTTTAATATATTTCGGAAAGGGTTGAGGGTTTCCTCGACTCTCCTTTTGCTTAAAAAAAAACAAAAGAGAGATTTGCTCTAACAGAAAAGAGTATTTTATTATGGTGTGAAGAACTAATCAATCTCGTGTAATAAGTAAAACAACTGGACCATAACCTTAGGCCTCCTAACTTATTTATTTATATAAAATGTTCAAGTAAATTATTTAAAGATATATGATCCAATGGAAGAGGATAATCGCTCTTACGACTTGAAGAACTAAATGAAGCCCGAGAAAAAATAAAGCAATTGATATCATATGGTCTCAATTATTAATTATTTTTGTAAACACTTCAATTAAAATATCCAGAGAAATTTGTTCTAACAGAAGATGATAATCTCTTACATTATGAAGAACTAAATCAAACATGTGTAAAAAGTAAAACAATTAAGACCATAACTATAGGTCTGACATTTTAATTATTTTTGTAAATTTTTTGGTTAAGATATCAAAATGAATTTCATATAACATAAGAGGATAATCTCTTACAGGTGTGAAAAACTTATTCAAGCTCGTGTAAAAAGTAAATCAATTGATACTATAATCTTAGGTCTCGCTTTTTTATAATACTTGTAAAAAGTTCAATTAAAATTTCAAAAGAGATTTGCTCTAACAGAAAAGAGTATTTTATTACGGTGTGAAGAACTAATCAATCTCGTGTAATAAGTAAAACAATTGAACCATAACCGTAGGCCTCATAACTTATTTATTTATTTTTATAAAATGTTCAAGTAAATTATTCAAAGAGATATGATCCAATGGAAGACGGTAATCGCTCTTACGACTTGAAGAACTAAATGAATGCCGTGAAAAAAGTAAAGCAATTGATATCATAACCTAAGGTCTCAATTATTAATTATTTTTGTAAAAACTTAAATTAAAATATCTAGAGAAATTTGTTCTAATGAAAGATAATAATCTCTTAAATTATGAAGAACTAAATCAAACATGTGTAAAAAGTAAAACAATTGAGACCATAACTATATGTCTCACATTTTAATTATTTTTGTAAATTATTTTTATTAAGGCCTTACATCTTAATTTTTTTTACAAAATTTTCAATTAAAATATCAAAAAGAATTTAATCTAACAGAAAAGGGTAATCTATTACGGTGTGAAGAATTAAATCAAACGTATGTAAAAAGTAAAGACAATTGAGACTATAATCTTATGTCTCGCGTCTTAATTATATGCGTAAAATATTCGTTTAAAATTTCAAGAGATATTTGATCTAATAGGAGAGAGTAATTTCTTATAGTATGAATAATTAAATCAAACTCGTGTAATATCAAAACAACATGAACATAACTTTAGGTCTCACATCTTAATTATTTTTATAAAATGTTCCATTAAAATATTCAAAGATATATGAACTAATGTAACGCCCCAACTAAAATTATCTAAAATATTTAGTCGGAACATTAAAAACTGGAATCTGAGTACATTAATTAAAAAAAAAGTTAACTGAAATATTATGATTATCATTAAGATAATAATGAATATTCGATTACAAACAGTGGAAAGAATATACAACCGGATAACAAGCTAATCTAAAACAAGGAAGAAGAATAAATCTTCTAAGCTGACAATCCAAGCACAGCTCCAATCGTCAGATCCAACCTGGTCCCTGCTCCGAAACAACCTGTCCTACCTATATCGAAAAGGGAGTGGGGTGAGACAGTCACTTCGTCCCAGTGAGTTCTACTACCCTCCTAGGCTATAAAGCCGGGGCTCCTAATCAGTCCATAATAATAGCTAACATTATAATATCATGAACGTAATTGATTAAAGTGTAACACACAAAATATCTTATTGATTTTATTCCGCTAAGACACTTCGAGGTGAGCATGTCTCGAAGGTCCGCCATATCCGCTGACCGATTCGACCACGGCATTAAGCTCACAATCATTTTCCTAATGGGTTGTTCCATTGAAAGCCCATAAGCAGCATACTAAACCGCACATGATTGACTGATTCTAAATTGATTAACATACTACCATATTTTCCCAAAACCCGGGGAACATACAAACTTAATTTCTAAGTTATCCCTAATTTCAGAATTGTGCCTGACTTTCTGTACCATATTAAATACATTATACATCTGCAATATATCTTCCTCAGATAATGATATAAAACGAGTGAACAACCATTTTTAAAATATGAAAAGTGAGGCAACTCTGGGTTAGCTCGCTACGGCGAGTCAACAAGCTCGCCATGGCGAACTTACAGGTACTGGCCTAAACAACTCGCTAGGCGAGCTAGAGCTCGCCATGGCGAAGTTCTTCAGCCCAGAACCTTGAGCTCGCCGTGAGTGCTCGCTATGGCGAGTTAAGTCAGAAAGACCCCTGTTTTACGAATTTTCAATATTTTCAAAGATTCACCTACAACCAAACGCTGAGGAAGTGCAGATACATAATATAAGTAATATATATACAGAATAGAAGAGAATTTGGGAGTTAATTCTCCTCACACAATTAAATCATAATTTTCCTAAGTTAACATGCAATTCATGAATTAGGGGATACTAGCTAAACTAGCCTAAAGAACCCACCTGATAAAAGAAGCTTTAACTTGCTCCTTGGGCTCTATACAGCTACAGCAACCCTTAGCAATACCCACGAACTCTGGAAACAGCACGAACAGAGAGGCACATGCAGCAACTTGCTGCTGAACTCGCCATGGCGAGTACTCCTGCTCGTTGTGGCGAGCTTGACAGGCTGAAGGTATAGATTCTGCCATTTTTCCAATATTCCACTCTTCCATTGTAGCCAGAACATACCCAGAGATGTAGAATTCGTATTTTTGAAGGAAGGTACACATGCAGTAAAGGATTTCAGGTGTGGGTTTGCATGTTCTCTTTTGCTTGGAGGAGAGGTGTGAATGGGTTGTTTGTAATTTAATCTTAATGGAAGAACATTTGGGAAATTGGGAATGAAAAGTTTAAGGCTGATTTCTGATTTGTTACTGCATGTGGATAATCTCTGGTGTGTTGTATGATAAGGATGAAACTAATTGATAAAATAACAAAGCTCTAATGTTGAGGAGAAGTTAATGAATTGGGAGTGTGTTGTTGTTATTTCAACTTGTGAGAGAGAAGAGAGGTTTGATGGATTTTCTAGTTTTGATGTTGTGAAGGAAATGGGTGAGTTAAACTTGCTACCTACTACTTACCATTGCATGCAAATTTTCCAATTGGGTGGGATTTGTTGAAAAGTTGGTAAATGAGAGTGAATGGGACACGTGAGAGAGTTTTATGAGGGTGGGTGTGTGGTGGTTTGATGAGGTGTTGGTGAGATGAGTGGGAGAGAAAATTTGATAATTAGAGCTAATTAAATCACAAGTGAAACTAATTGTACTATTGTGTAGTTTAGGTTCACTAAGAGCCTTTAATTATACACATAATACACTTGATTTTCCAAGACTTAATTTAATTAATCATCACCAATTAATTCTATTTTATTAGACAAGGCTCTAATAAAACTTAATTAGGTAATTGAAAGAGCGGGATGTTACAATCTACCCCCCTTAAAGAAATTTCGTCCTCGAAATTAAGAAATTTATCTTAGGAAGACAGGAATAACACTTCTTCACATCCGGTTCCAGTTCCCAAGTGGATTCGCTGTTAGTGGATTGAGTTCATTCCACTCGGACAATAGGAATTTCCCTTGTTCTGAAGGATATTAACATCACGATCAACAACTCGAACTGGTTTCGGCTGATAAGTTAAGGCTGACTAGAGATCGGAAATGAATTTCCGCAGGTGAGACACAAGAGACACGTCGTGTAACCCTGACCTGAATGGAGATAGAGTTAATCGATAGGTTACTGAACCGACGCGTTGAAAGATCTGATAAGGTCTTATACACTTCGGATAGAATTTCTCCGTTTGAACACACTTCGCAGTTCCAACTTTGGCGTTATTCTCAAACACTCTTGTCTACCTTTATTCCTTGGAAGTAAAACTTTCCTCTCTCAAAGGGTTATTCGTCCAAATTTGATCGTCTAATTAGATTTTCGTCTAATCTCGTGTTGCGCACTCTGATCCGACCACTTATAGTCATCCCCTTTTCATCTGCGTCATCTTGACCTTACTCCAAATTCATTTATCACAGTGACGCACCATCTTATCTTTCTAATTTATTTCCACCATTACAACGTCTCTCAAGGATAACCTCACATGGTAATTCTGGTCTTACTAATGAAAGCTGGTATGCGATGGTATTCTTAATACTCTACTAAGGTCCAACATGTTCGCAATGCCTCGGTACACCGTACTCATTCTTATCTCACACTACACTTCCACAGGTCGGTATCTGGCCTGGTTGTTGCTATATAAATAGCTGAATGGGATAAGTTTGGGAATTGATAATGACAATCCAAAATCTTTCTCTTTGAGGTTTTTCTCAATACCGAACGCCGCAGCTCGTGATGCGTCATACGTACCACTGTCTCATAGTGCCGTATAAAAACTCTAGGATTAATTAAAATATAAAACGAGTGGTGAACGCTTAAGCACTATAGATCCTTTCACCAATGAGTCAGACTCATCTGCAACCGATTCCATAGTACTACAGAATTTTCCACCTACTATTCCAATCAATCCTAGCACAACACTGTGGTCGAGTAATACATCTAACATTTTCAAGAACTGAGGTTCGAGTCTTCCTTCAATGATACGGTTAGATTGGATTGATAATTTTGCTGATAGACTGAAGTGAAAGAATCTGGCTAACGTGATCGGATTCTAAGGATTGGCTAATTGGATACGGAAGATTTGCACACTTAACATCGAGAATGGATTCAAATCCCTCGTCCGAAATAGTCAATGTGTCAGTGTATGAATCAGGTTCGCAGTAAGGAGATCTTTTTACTCTACCGAGGAAATGATCTATGATATTCTGAATCTATCGTTGATAATGTACAGAGAAACTAAAACAGTCAGCAGAGAATGAAATGATTCAAACTCGAACCCAGGGAATAGTTTTGATGAGGTATCTAAATACTAATACTTCTACTAGCTCATATTCCTATGTAACTAGAAAGATATGAAAACTAACTGAAATTTAGCTGATAAGACTCCGAAAGATTAATCAACACAATTTAATTAATGATGGGTTGTTCAGGTGCACGAAGATCTATATGATTAACTGATACTGAACAGAATAGTTTGGCGGATAATTGACTAATGGTACAGATTAAAAGATCGATATGATGAGTGAGAGCTTGAACTGAATTTACACGTGGCCTTTCCAGATAAACTGGATTCCACGGATTATATTTAGTTACTAACAATGTAACTGAAAGGCTGAAAAGATTGAACAAGATTACTGATAAGTGACATCCCATAGTTGTCAGTTTGACTGACCGATGTCTAGGAATTTGGAAAGTTGACCTTTCAACTACTCCGAATGATAACTACGTCTGACAGATGATAAAGCACGAGGAAGAATTATCTATCCGAGACATAATCAGACAAGTTAGGGAATGAACCCGTTCCATATTCCATGTCTAACGGATACCCAATCCAACATGGTCGGATTCTACAAGCTTAGCTTAGTAAAGGTCCGAAAGAATGGTCTTGAATTTGGAATTTGACTTCTATTGGTTCCGGCTCCAAACAGAGTATTGAGGGGTACTCTTAATATAGATCTGACTAACCCTAATAAATTCCTAACTCGAAGGTTTGATTAAACAAGAATGACAAATGGCTAACACGGAATAAATCCAACTTAGTTATTTTCGATACGAGATAACTATCATAGGTAATAGACGAGTGATCTAGAGGGCTGAAGGTGTCAAAGATAACTTCTGAGTTACTAATCTGATCGAGGCTGGAATGCTAGTGACACGGTACTAATACTGATCTCTCGGAGGTAGACTGCTCTATAGTAATAAGTTCCTACAGACAATGTACTAGATGATACTATAACGACTGGCGTCTAAGGAAATTAATAACTCGGGTGATTAGACTGGATTTTATCTCACAAGGTGTGTACCTAAGTCACGACACTAAGCTGTTAATGTAGCAGATGCATGATGGTGTTAAGTAACTACCTGGCAACTAAGTTTGGTCAAGAATTGCTTCTATTTGTCATTTCGGCGAGGCTATGTTCCAAAAGGTTCGTTGTGATTTCTAATGTAACGTGTTGTGCTGAGATTATCTTACTAGACCTGTAATAATTTCCCAAGTGGTAACATTACAAGCTGGAAAGTAAAAGAGTGTTGAATCGAAGGTGGCCTAATTCAACTATTTTCCTATATACTTGGTTAGGTAGTTAATGGCACTGAGTTACTAGCTCAAGATAATGGAATAACTACACCTAATAAGTCTATATAGGTAATCAGTTTATGAGGTGAAATTCCTAACTGTTACATCTGATAATGCTCAACCTCTAGTGGTAAGGTACAACTATTGGTTGCTACTTACAAGGGCTAATTCGGTTGATTCTTGTTTCTACTGCTCACGAATGATGTCTTATGAATTAAGTCAGGTATCTAAATAGTGTTGAGAAATGATTCCTAATTGCTACTCTAATCAAGGTTGATCTCGAATGGTTTGTTGAGTTAACTGACCTAAACTGGTATCGATAAAAGGAAATTCTATTTGTTATGCTAAACTGATTCTAGCTTCTAGCGGTATGATAGGAATACGAGTTTCGATGTTGAAAAGCTAAATTATTCTTAGGGAGGCATTAAGAGTCGACTTCCTATAGGATGATCTATTGGGAAGTTCTCAGATGAGTGTTACTATGGGTGAATATTCCAACTTGGTTCCTCTAGTATGGTATTGAACAGATCTAACATCACTGGTGAATCTCACAGCTGACAAGTAAGGTTAAGTATTTAGAAAGAGTTCTGTTTTACTATAGGCTGAATCTTACTTGGCTTTCGTGTTTCCTGTAAACATGTTCGCCAGAAGGTATGGTTACTCTCAAGTTCGGGGAATTTACCTGACACACGGTGTCAGTTGGATACTAGAATGACTTACACACCTACGTTCTTCCATGAACAATCCTATTTCGAGCGATTAGTATTTCCATCAACTGTTCTATTATCATCTCTAGAATTCCTTACTACCATTGGTCTTAATCCAAATAATCCATCTTAGCTCTTGGTATACTCGTAGGCGTTGCGCCACTTACTCCTCCAGTCCTAACTATTCCAGCTCTAACATCCGGTTAGAGAGAATTCTCGCCAACGATTGCTTCTGAACTGCATCTCTACTACGATTTTCTTACTTAACCTCCGTGGTCCACTTCGGTTCTCAACCGTAATACCCTGCCTACCAAGCACAATACTTAGTTGATCAGACTCAGCACGCGATGGTTTCAGCGTAAACAGTCCAGACTCCAAAGGGTCCGTACTACTAAGGAATGGATTGAAATGACTCATGGCACGGTCCGATACTGGATCGACCTGCTCTGATACCAATTGTAACGCCCCAACTAAAATTATCTAGAATATTTAGTCGGAACATTAAAAACTGGAATCTGAGTACATTAATTAAAAAAAAAAAAGTTAACTGAAATATTATGATTATCATTAAGATAATAATGAATATTCGATTACAAACAGTGGAAAGAATATACAACCGGATAACAAGCTAATCTAAAACAAGGAAGAAGAATAAATCTTCTAAGCTGACAATCCAAGCACAGCTCCAATCGTCAGATCCAACCTGGTCCCTGCTCCGAAACAACCTGTCCTACCTATATCGAAAAGGGAGTGGGGTGAGACAGTCACTTCGTCCCAGTGAGTTCTACTACCCTCCTAGGCTATAAAGTCGGGGCTCCTAATCAGTCCATAATAATAGCTAACATTATAATATCATGAACGTAATTGATTAAAGTGTAACACACAAAATATCTTATTGATTTTATTCCGCTAAGACACTTCGAGGTGAGCATGTCTCGAAGGTCCGTCATATCCGCTGACCGATTCGACCACGGCATTAAGCTCACAATCATTTTCCTAATGGGTTGTTCCATTGAAAGCCCATAAGCAGCATACTAAACCGCACATGATTGACTGATTCTAAATTGATTAACATACTACCATATTTTCCCAAAACCCGGGGAACATACAAACTTAATTTCTAAGTTATCCCTAATTTCAGAATTGTGCCTGACTTTCTGTACCATATTAAATACATTATACATCTGCAATATATCTTCCTCAGATAATGATATAAAACGAGTGAACAACCATTTTTAAAATATGAAAAGTGAGGCAACTCTGGGTTAGCTCGCTACGGCGAGTCAACAAGCTCGCCATGGCGAACTTACAGGTACTGGCCTAAACAACTCGCTAGGCGAGCTAGAGCTCGCCATGGCGAAGTTCTTCAGCCCAGAACCTTGAGCTCGCCGTGAGTGCTCGCTATGGCGAGTTAAGTCAGAAAGACAACTGTTTTACGAATTTTCAATATTTTCAAAGATTCACCTACAACCAAACGCTGAGGAAGTGCAGATACATAATATAAGTAATATATATACAGAATAGAAGAGAATTTGGGAGTTAATTCTCCTCACACAATTAAATCATAATTTTCCTAAGTTAACATGCAATTCATGAATTAGGGGATACTAGCTAAACTAGCCTAAAGAACCCACCTGATAAAAGAAGCTTTAACTTGCTCCTTGGGCTCTATACAGCTACAGCAACCCTTAGCAATACCCACGAACTCAGGAAACAGCACGAACAGAGAGGCACATGCAGCAACTTGCTGCTGAACTCGCCATGGCGAGTACTCCTGCTCGCTGTGGCGAGCTTGACAGGCTGAAGGTATAGATTCTGCCATTTTTCCAATATTCCACTCCTCCATTGTAGCCAGAACATACCCAGAGATGTAGAATTCGTATTTTTGAAGGAAGGTACACATGCAGTAAAGGATTTCAGGTGTGGGTTTGCATGTTCTCTTTTGCTTGGAGGAGAGGTGTGAATGGGTTGTTTGTAATTTAATCTTAATGGAAGAACATTTGGGAAGATGGGAATGAAAAGTTTAAGGCTGGTTTCTGATTTGTTACTGCATGTGGATAATCTCTGGTGTGTTGTATGATAAGGATGAAACTAATTGATAAAATAACAAAGCTCTAATGTTGAGGAGAAGTTAATGAATTGGGAGTGTGTTGTTGTTATTTCAACTTGTGAGAGAGAAGAGAGGTTTGATGGGTTTTCTAGTTCTGATGTTGTGAAGGAAATGGGTGAGTTAAACTTGCTACCTACTACTTACCATTGCATGCAAATTTTCCAATTGGGTGGGATTTGTTGAAAAGTTGGTAAATGAGAGTGAATGGGACACGTGAGAGAGTTTTATGAGGGTGGGTGTGTGGTGGTTTGATGAGGTGTTGGTGAGATGAGTGGGAGAGAAAATTTGATAATTAGAGCTAATTAAATCACAAGTGAAACTAATTGTACTATTGTGTAGTTTAGGTTCACTAAGAGCCTTTAATTATACACATAATACACTTGATTTTCCAAGACTTAATTTAATTAATCATCACCAATTAATTCTATTTTATTAGACAAGGCTCTAATAAAACGTAATTAGGTAATTGAAAGAGCAGAAGTGATTTATTTCTAATTGCGTAAAAAATTAATAAAGCTCGTGTAAAAATTTAAATGAAGTTGATTAAAAGATGAAAATGTATGTTTTAATATTAGGGGGAAGAGGGATGAAATTCAAATTTCTTTCGAGGGAGAAGAGAGTAATTTTCTCTAATATATTTTGTATAAGAGATGAGGAAAGTATATATTTTAACATAAAAGGGGAGAGTAATGTAATTTAAGCACCTCTCAAAAGAAGGTAATGTAATTTACTATAATATATATTATCTTTTAATTAATTTTTGTTTGTTTTTTATTTTGTAAGGTTTGTTATTATTTTTTTGGGCAATACATTGAATAATTGGTAAGAAAAAAAAACAAACCAAGGCAATTTTATTATTTTGTTTGAGAATAGATTCTTTTTTGTACTTATTCTATAGAATTCATCTCAATCTTAATATCTATATTATTTTTTTGTTTCACAATAGATTCAATAATCGATAAAAAAATAAAAAGCAAGGCAAAAAAAAAGGAAAAAAAAGTCATAAAATTATTGTTTTGTTGTTAGTGGGAATTGAACCGTGTCCCTTTAGGTAGTAAAGAAATGACACATAGGCACCACATCAATAAAATAATGCCACATATAAATTTTCTCCTTGAGAATAAACGTAAGAATGACAAGTGTACTATTTACTTTGAGTAAGGTAAATAATAATAGTATAGATACCTCATTTTTTTGTGTTTTGTTTGTTTTAACTTCTTTTGTTATTTTTGTCAAAAAAAAACTTCTTTTTTGTTTTCACCACCAGTTGAGTCTGGTTCGGGGGGCCAGTTCTGGCATCAAGTGGTTCCAGCCCCCTCCCGATCGCAGTTGCGGGGGATCGAATCGTGGTTCTCCCTATCAAGTTCAGCGCCAATCACCACTGAACCAACTAACGATTGGTAAAAAAAAAAAAAAAAAAAAAAAAAAAAAAAAAAAAAATTCTTTTGTTATTATTATCCTTTTATTATTATTATTATTATTATTATTATTATTATTATTATTATTATTATTATTATTATTATTATTATTATTATTATTATTATTGTTAATGTTATTAATATTATTATTATTTTCTGATTTTTTTTTTATATACTCTTTTTTTTCTGATTTTCCTTTTTATATTATTATTATTTTATTTTTGTTAATTTTAATTATTTATTTATTTTTAATTAACTTCCTTCAATTGGGACTCATAGTCTGCAGAGAGAAAGTTCATCTTTTTCCATACCAATTTCATCACACAAACCCTAATCTTTTCGGTATTTAACAGAGCAAAAACTCAGGGCAAGGGGAGGCCAATTTTCTATCAACAGCCGCAGCCCCAATTTGAAATCTCAAAACCCTAATTTTCTAATATCACTGCAACTCAAAAATCATCACTCAGAACATCACAAACTCCAAACACAACATCAGAAACAAAAGCCACCACCAAAAAATCATCAACCACTTCTTAGACAACAATCTTAAACACGAAATTTTTATCTCAGAGTCATCAAGCCCTCTTCATCATCAACAACAGAAAACTCACAACCAACACTGTCACACAAAAAACACAGAACACAAACACACACACACACACACACCCATCGACACACACAACACACACACTTTTAAACAGAAATCGAAAGAAAAAGAAGAGAATATTTGTTTATTTAAAGTGCACATCAAAAATGCAAAAATATTTGTTACTCCCTCCGTTTCTTTTTATAAGGAACAATTTGAAAAAAACACACATACCAAGAAATCTTATTTTTTTATTAAAAATTCTAAAATTTTATAATTTATTCCAAAAATAATCTTGGTGTAATTAATGCATAGGAATATGTTACTGTAATTAATGCATAATATTGAAATAGATAAAGGGTAAAAATAAAATTGCTTAATTAATAAAGCATAAATTTAATGATTGTTTCTTATAAAAAGGAATAAATTTGTTTTCCAAATTGTTCCTTATAAAAAGGAACGGAGGGAGTATGTCTTTATATATTTATTTATTTATACCATGTCCTTATTTATGTATTTATTCTCTCACATGTTAGAAAAACCAAAAATATATTTATTGTTGTATTATTTATGTCTTCAAATGAATAGATGATCGTTCGTTCAATTCGTTGTTGCTTTCAAACTTTAAAATAAAAACTCGTCTTTTAATATAATAAAAATGAATGAAAAGGGGTGGTTTGCCGTATAGTTCTCTCGCTCCCCAGTTATTTTGGGTTCTTACTATTGTGGTTCGCAATTCGAATAACTGTCATTCTCGAAACCCTAAAAAACTTAAAAAATACATAAAAACAAAAACATTAAAAAATTAAAACTCTTTTAAAAAAAAATAACAATCTTTTCATAATAAAACTCGACTCTCGTCGAGAAACTTTTTTTCAAACTTTTTTTTCTCAATAAATGTCTCAATATACTTAAGCATATTTAAACTCTTTTTTTCAAAAAACTAAAAAATACAGAAACAAATTCAAACACTTTTTGTCATTTGGCTTTTCAATTTTAAAATCTTTTTCTCAAAGAGTTTAGACGTGAGTCATCTCTAGTCGTGAACTTCAATATTTCCCATGACATATGGCAGAAAAATAATAAATTTTTCAATATGTTCATGGCGGTCAAAAAAGGAGTTTGAACTTAAGATAACGATTCGTCTTTCCTCCTAAAATCAATCAACAAACCACTTTACAATTTTTACCCCGAACTACGGGATTTTGATCCTTCACGGGTACGTAGTGCAAAAGACCTTGTGTCTTCCCAAATCAAAATTAATAAAAATAATATTTTCTTTTATATCAAAATTAATAATAAACTTCTTTTTTCCTCTTTTTATCTTAAACATCAAAATTAATAAAACATTTTCTTTTTCTTTTTTTAAATAAATTAACAAAAAAAAATTTCTTTTCTCATCTCCATAATCAATTTTCAAGAAAACTATTTTACAAGCAAACAATTTATAAGCAAACATTTTTAGCACAAAAATAAATATTTACAAAAGGATACCGTAGAGTACTACGGATACTTAAGGTGCTAATACCTTCCTTTCGTATAACCAACCCCCGAACCTTAAACCTCTAATTTTTAATTGGGTTTATTCGATCTTTTTCCCTTCCCTTGGATAAATTAAAGCTCGGTGGTGAATCATATTTTTTGTGAGTCAAAGCTAATCAATAGCTTGACGTCCGAAAATCACCGCGACAATGGGCATGGTTTGGATTTTGAGGAAAACTGAACCGAACTAAACCAAATTGTCTTCAAAATTTATAATAACTGAACCGAACCAAACTATTTGTCTTTAAAACAGAACCAAACTATTAAAGTGGTTCGGTTTTATGGTTTTAAACCAAACCATAACTAATTTTTCATTAAAAAACCGAACCATTAAACCGAACCGAACTGTTTCAATTTGGTTTCAAAACTATTGATTATGATTCAGTTTTTTTTTTGTTCGATTTAGTTTGGCGGTTCAGTTTGGTTTTTTGGTTTTTTTCCCACCCTATATGTATGTATGTGCTCTGGTCACACCAGTTGTGACTTAGGTTATAATCTAGAATTTTGCAATTGGTATATATAAATTCCGCTATAGATTCTCAATGAAATTGATGGTTCTCTCTTATCTTGATAGAAAATACTTATATATGCACATGTTGATTTAAAATTGATTTTATTTGTTGTAGACATTGTCTTTGGATAGTAGGAAATGCAACAACTTTAATGAACAACAATTCTGTGTGGAGAAAGGTTGTTGTTGATGCTAAGAAAAGAAATTGTTTCCATAATGCTGATGAGGACAAGAAATTGGGTCAAGTTATTGAGGATGCTTTTTTTTGAGTTTGAACTCCTTGATGATTCTACCTCGGCATTTAATAAACTAAGCATAAGGGACATGTCAGAAACTTCTGCTTTCTCTAGGTAAGTGAAGCCATTACATATTTTCATATATTCATGTTAATTTTATCATGATTTTATCTAGGTATTGAAAAGAGATATGATCGGAAAATAGTTCAAAAAATGGATAAATCTTACTTTATAAGTGGAGTTTCTATCTGACCTTTTTTGGGGGTCTATCTGTTGTGGCAAGTGTGAGTGTGTAAGAGTCCCACACTGCTTAAAATAGTGGAGGTTGAATACTTTATAAGTGAGAGGACCCATAAACCTAACACCTTAAGGTTTTGGGTTAGAGTGTGATGTCCAACTCACTTGTGAAGGTGTTCTTAGACCCAATGTGGATGATCCCCCTGGCTGCCCCCTCTTGGTGATCCAACAGTGGTATCAGAGCTGATGGTTCGACGAAGGGTTCGACCGGCTCCTTGTGTCGAAAGTCTTCCTGACAAAGGTGGTTAGGAGGCGGGTCCCGTTGAGTGCAAGTGGCACAATGGCGGTACAAGTAGTGATGAAGAAAAAGCTTCCGCTTGAGGGGGAGCATATCCAAGAATGGACGGACTCACACTTGAGGGGGAGATTGTTGTGGCAAGTGTGAGTGTGTAAGAGTCCCACATTGCTTAAAATAGTGGAGGTTGAATACTTTATAAGTGAGAGGACCCATAAACCTAACACCTTAAGGTTTTGGGTTAGAGTGTGGTGTCCAACTCACTTGTAAAGG
Source organism: Trifolium fragiferum (assembly GCA_954870985.1). Lineage (NCBI taxonomy): Eukaryota > Viridiplantae > Streptophyta > Magnoliopsida > Fabales > Fabaceae > Trifolium > Trifolium fragiferum. Next base: position 53,909,845 of record OX940789.1, read on the forward strand.
TGTTCTTAGACCCAATGTGGATGATCTCCCTGACTGCCCCCTCTTGGTGATACAACACTATCCTCTCGTAATATTTTTTTCTATCCACATAATTCAAACCTGAGATTTTAGGACCCGATCAATTCCAATCAAGCAAATGGAATGTTGGTTTATTGTAGTAGTTATTTATTATAAAAAAAATATAAAATAAAAATCACTATTTACTTTAATATAAACCCAACTTAGCGGGATAAAGATTGTCTTTGCAGTTATATAAATTTTTTATTTATTAAATAGGTATGTGATAGTTTTACAATTTATATTGAGATTGATACTACTAGAAACTAATATTTGCATTATTGTATTTATTGATAGCAAACCATTGACATTTTGGAGACCGGGAACAAGTAATATATTGAAGAATGAAGACGGTATGCAGCAGCATTAAAACTCTCAAGAATTTGTCGCTTATTTGAATCACATAAGACTTGAGAAATTAGTCCTTGCAGTGATGTGTAGAGCATATCTGAAGAATGAAATTACTCCTTGCTGCATCTGCGGTTTGTAATTGTATGATCTTGTTTCCACCTGCTCTGCCACCATTGTCAAAATTGCCTACTCTGCGGCTTGTTTGGTTCATTAGGGTTTTAATAAGCTAGGCCAAAGGGTAAGTTTAGGATAAGAACTAGCTAATATGGAAATTAAGTTATGGGAATTAATGTTTGAATAATTTGGTGTTTTTGTTGCAAGGTGTATGGAACCAAGGTGGGTGAAGCGTGAGCAATGTTGAACGTAATTACTTTGAATCGTTTGGTCATCAATAGTTGTTTAGACAACTTAGTTCTTGAAGAGATGACTAGCTTTTTTGATACTAGAGATGACTAGCTTATATCATTAGCTTATGATTTAATTTGTTTTATTATACTAGAGTAGAGATGACTAGTTTTTTTGCAATTTGATTTTGTGTCTCGCATTAGATATGTTGAATTGTTTTCGTGATGAGTTTTTGTTTGTTTGGCTTTTGGGTTTATTTATCGAGGTGTATTATGGTTGTATCTCTTTTATTAGTAAAATTGATTTATTTATTTTTTTAAATGAAATGATAATCTTCTGAAATTAAACTCATACATAACTATGCAGTTTCGAATTCAAACCCGAGTCACGACGTCCGATCTAACAATTTTGCTATTTTACCGGTTGAGCTTGATCTTCAAGACATCCATAAAATTGGCTTTACAAGGATAAATATGTTTGTAAAAGAAATATATTTAAATTCATGTGAAATTGTCTGCCTACATATTCAAATAAGATAGTAACGAAAATTTCATAAAAAAATAATAACTATAAATTGAGAAAATCAAGTTATGATTGTAAACCCTATAATTAATTAGTTTTTTTATAATAACCTATAATTAATTTTTTATTATTATTAATTTTTAGTCAAAAGATTAACCGATAATTAATTTATTATAATCTATTCGGTCACTATGTATAAAATCATTTTGTTGCAGGTTCATTGAAATATTGATGTAACTGACTTATAATATAATTAGCTACATACGTCAATTTTTCAATAAATCCTAAAAGTAAAAAAAAAATTATAATAGTGATCGGATGGAGTATATACTTATATTATATACAGGGTCGGTCCCGACAATTTGGAGGCCCTTACCGGAATATTAAAAATGAATCCTTTAATTAGAAAAAACACAAAACTAAATATAAAATAATCATATTCTAATTAGTAGGATGAAGAAGGAAAAGATACACGAGTTTTGATTATGTTTGAGACATGACAAACCTTTCTTTTGGTGTTCATTTTATTTTATTTTTCTAAAACATGCACTTAGCCACTTAATTGGGACAACAAAAATAAAATAAAATATTGATATATATATATATATATATATATATATATATATATATATATATATATTTTAATTCTTCTGAATCATTTTTTTAAGAGATCTACTATCACATGATATCATTTTTGAGGCCCATAAAAATTGGAGGCCCGATGCGCTGGGTGCACCTGCACCCCCTCAAGTCTGCCCTTGATTATATACCATTAGCTTTACTCCCTCCGTCCCTTTTTATAAGACCTAGTTTAACAAAAAAATTGTCCATTTTTATAAGACCTTTTTTAAATTATCATTTATTAATGATATTGATTATTTTATTTTTCAAAATTACCCTTATTTACTTTACATATTTTGTTAGGTAGCATTTAAATCTTTTTTGTAAGGATTATTCAATTAATTATAGGAAAGTCATTGTTAATGGTAAACATGCATGGAAAATCAATATAATTTGTCAACCAATTTAATATTAAAATCAACTTTCTCAAACCCCGTGTTTTGTCAAACTAGCTCTTATAAATATGGTCGGAGTGAGTACTAATTAACAATGATATAAGTTTTCTCTCTTGAGAAAAAAGAAAATTCTCTCTTCTTTCTAAATGTCGTTAACCTTTATGTGTCTCAATATCATATCAAATGATTTTGAATTTGGCTAAAGTTTTATACAAATGATCTATACGATATAAACTTTCAATCTAATTGGTGTCATTTGATCCAGACCCATATGGACTAATCAACTAATTGATCAATGCGATTAAACTCTCTTTTTATATTTAACATCATAATTTAGAGAATTTTATTATATGTACATCATATTTCAATTTTAGTTTATATATAATACATTTATATATGCAAAAAATTAATTCATTTTAAAGTTTATAGAATTAAAATTTAGTTCAAAGTTCAATATTTAATATAAAAGTGATTAAAATATTATTGATATTTATTTAAATAGATCAGCCTAGTAGACTTACAAAGCTTTTGTTATGGTCTGTAACTTGACATTTTTAGCTAAATAGGTTTATACATTTTTTTTTTGGTCTGCTCTATTTCAAAAAATGGTCTACCTTGGACTGGATCTATATAAGCTAGACCATAGGCCTCTCCGATCTGGCCTATTCCCACCGCTAGTGCATATTATTGCATACAATCAATATATTTGAATAAATCAAGCAGTCCAAATTTATAATTTCAATTTTAAATTTTTTTAAATCTAAACTTTGAACTTAACATCGAAATTGTCTGATTAAGAATAATCAGTCCAAATATAAATTGTCCATTTTATATAATACACTGCCCTCCTAAATTATAAGGGAAAAAACAAAAATCACATTTATTAAAAACAGCTAAAACATGATAATTTTAAGATTTTTTTTTTTGTGTTTCTTAAAATAAATTTATTGAAAGATGTAAAAATAATTTTTATTAGTTATTGCTTACCGACAAAAGTATATAGAGACAATTAAATGCATTTGAGTTTTTTTTTCCTCTATAAAATAATTTGGGTAGGAGGGAGTATTGTAGTTGGGGATCCAATTACTTTTTTAATTAGGCAAATGTTGACAAGGAAAATATTGATGGCAAAAAATAATCCATTAAATTAAATATGATAAGATGACAGGGAGTGTTTGTTTCAGCTTTAAATAAATGAATTTTTCTTTATATTATTGAAAATAGCTTTTGTAATATTGTTTTTGAAAATATTACAAATTTTCTTATATTTTTTTTTTTAAATTGAAATACTAATTTTGATATTATATAATATAAATATACATTATTAAAAATCAAAACATAGTCAAAATTATAATTTTTTCAAAAAATTATATTTCAAAAATAATTTTTATGAAAATCTATTTGAAATAGCTTTAAAATGTGGTTTTTTGAAATATTGATATAAAAAAAGTTTTAATAAGTGGAGCAATATATGGAATAGTAGGTGGAGCAAGTGGACTACTCAGTGCTCATCATTGAAATGAAGATCTACAGCTGCTTCTTCGTATTGATTTTGAGGTGGATTACAAAAGTGTGGTGGATGGTCATTATGAAGATTTCTTTCCCCACCCCCCAGCTTTCTTTTTCACCCCCTGGGTTTCTATTTTTAACCATTGAAAAAAAGTTCAGTACACGCGTACTGAACTTTTTAACGATGTAAAACACTTATTTTTCAATATCGAAAAAGTTCAGTACGCGTGTACCGAACTTTTTGGAAGTAAAATCAAGGGTAAAGTTGGATTTCTGGGGGGTGAAAAAGAATGACGGGGGGTGGGATGAGAAACCATCGGTCATTATAGCTAAAAAAAAACTTGTCTTTGAGTTTTGCAAAATTATCAACAATTATTATAGGCATTTGTATCTACTAATTTAATCAATTGGATCTGGATCTTATCCGGTCATTCCTTTTATGTTTTTTCTTCTGCTTTCATCTCAGCTATTCAATCATCTCTTTCTCTCTCCTCTGCACTATACTTTTTTTTTTCTTTTGTTGATCAACAACCCTTGGATTAGAAAAAGGAGAGAGGGCTGGACACAAAGTGTTGAAGATGATCCAATTCCTAATTTAATCATTATCCCAAGATTGAATTTGATATCAAGTGACCCTGGATTACCTTTCAAGGTTACAAGAGTCAGGGTCAATCGCTTTCTCATGTCGGCATATATCTTCCTAAAACTGTATTTACCCATGGACAATTATATGTCGCTTTGTCTAGAGTCACATCAAAGAAGGGTCTAAAGATGTTGACATTAGATGAAGAAAATCGAGTGTGTAGTGAGACCGTTAATGTAGTTTGTCGTGAGGTTTTTAATAATGTATAATAGTTTGTTTTTCATTATAATAAAATTGACGGTCAAATGAGTTATTAGATTTCTCCCATATTCATCCATTTTTTTACATTTTCAGAATATTCGGCTCAATTCTTCTAAATCAGCTAAAATATTATACTGAGTATAAAACCTACAAATACTGTATGTTTGTCTAAATGTTATTTTCTATAGTTAAAAAAAAAATGGACAATATGTGACATTAATTAGTACTTTATAGATAAAAATAATTTAATATGTAATGAGTTAAAATATTTTTAAATCTTGACCAATTTTTTTTAGATAACTAATTTAGACGAAATTTTAGCCCGTGCTTGGTACGGGTGCACATACTAATAATCTACTCCCTCCGTCTCTATATATAAGCACCCCAAGAGAAATTTCACGCTTATTTAGAAAAGTTGATAGTGTAATTAATGTATACTTTTTGGGTATTATAATTACTAAATTGTCCTTGGTGAAAAGATGTATCTATAGTTGACTTTACGTATTTCAATGCAAAGTGGGGTTATGTTTGGAAAAGTAATAATAAATGTATCTAGGGAATTAAAAAGTGGTTTATATTTAGGGACAAATAAAATCTTTGTAAGGATGCTTATGATAAGGGACGGAGGGAGTATTAAATAAGGACCAATGTGTATTGACAAGAAGCATATACTATAAGAAACCAAAAATATTATAAAAAATAAAAATAAAAATAAAAATAAAAAACCAGCCATAATATAGGTAATTAATCAATCATACTTTTTTCTTATTAAAAATATCAAATCATATTATTTAAAAACAATTGCAACCTCTTTACACATCACAAACAACGTAATTTTTTGATTTAATTACTCTTTTAGTCCCTTAACTTATTTTTTGTTTTCGTTTTAGTCCTCTAACTAATTTTTATTCCGTTTTAATCCCTTAACTATACTTTTGTCAGCCATTTTGGTCCTCTTTGCTAATTTTGTGAGAAGAAGAAAAAAAAAAGTTAACTCATTTACGCATGTTATTTTGTGATTGAGTGAAAACTTCCTTCTTGATTTCTTCATCATCTTATTCCTTCACCATCTTATTCTTCAATCAAATCCGGAACAATTCAAAGAAGCCCATAAAAAGATAAAAAGCAAAGAAATTTAAATGTCAACAAGATAGTGAGAACAATCACTAAGAATTTAATTTTAGATTTGAGATTTTAAATATAGAACTTTAGACATGAGAATCCCAAAATTTTCTTCAATCTCTTAAACTCTTTTCAGATTGGTAAATCCATTAAAAATGGTGACGAAAATTATGGTGTTATACTGTTATTGACATCAACTTGGGAAGAAGGATGGCGAAAATTGTTGGAAGTTGTTATTATTTGGTTCAATAGAAAGGGTGGCAAAGGTTGTGGGTTGCTGGGTTCAGTAGGAAGGTTGTTCTTTTTATTTAATTTTTTTTTGTTCTTTTTCTGGATTAGTAACAATAGAAGCTAAATTCCTATAAGTTTTTATAGTTCCAGGACTAGTTGGAAGCTTATAGATTGAATCCTACTCATTTGACTTGAAAGCAGATTTCACAGAAGAGACAACTTGAAACCAAAAGTTTCAAACCTCTTTCTTGCATGCATTGGAATTCCAATGTGATTGGAAAGTTCTCTATGATATCACTTCATGACTTCATGATCCTGTTCTGCAAATAAATCCTCAAAACAGAAAAAGCACTTGCATTCTTGCATGAGCACCTACAAAATACACGAATTTGCTCATCTATAAACAAGGACTACCTGCAGAAACATGGCTGTCAAGCCAATCAGCTGGGAAATTCACATTTTCTCTTAATACGATGAGCACATTTCAGAAACTGTTAGACATAGGATATATTTCATTCCGAAGGATATATGTTATCTGTAAGCAAGTGTTTGGCACATTTCTCCTTTGAAGGATGATATCATAAAACTCAAAAAATGTTAGGCCAAATACTTTCATAGTTGAGAAGCTTTCATATGCTAGAAGTTAATCCAAACCGGATCATTACCTTCTTTGCATCCTTGTTGTGCAAATGTTGCAATACTACGGTGACAGACTTTTCTAACAGATTATCAATGATGATCTAAATGTAGCCAATTTGAAATATTTTCCTGTCAAAGGAAAAAGAAATCTCCAGTAAAAACGGCAGCTTTCAAATAAGGCTACAACACGAGGATGGGGCTTCGTATGCTTTTTAAATCATCAAAAACATTCAAAGAGAATGATCTGATATTACGAAACTCCACCATTCTGCCGGATGATTTCCAACAAATGGGGAAGTAGAATGTTACCAACAAAGGGGAAAAGCAACCATGGTCATTATTGAAGTAATAGTCCATTCATTATAATTGTAATACAGTTAGCTATTTCATATGACCCTTAAGAAGTTAGATTGAAGTAACAAACAGATTCTTCAGCAAATAACAAATTTTGCCATCATGCGCAAGATCACAACCTCTTCTCCACACAGACATGGATCTTTCCACCTTTAGGCTGTGTTAACTAACCAACATCTCTCATTAAATTATCGTAATTTTTAACAGCTTTCAAAATTTCTCTTGACATCTAAAAACGAGAATAGATGAGATCCAAAGACTTGCAAAAAATTTCATGCAAAATATTTTGGCAGCAGAGAGCATGATCAATAGAGCATGTGCAAAGATGCAATTAGCTGTTGTCATGAAGTGGTCCAATATGCAGGTGCAGGGACAAACTTGAAGGTAGCATCTGAAATGGTAAATACTATAACCTGCCATGCTTTCAGAAAATATTCGTCTAACCAAACATGAGAAGCATGCTCCTAACTGTACCTCTTCCAAGTTTTTGTAAAAGGTATCAAACTAAACCATGAAAATAAATTTCTTACTATCACTTCCCTCTCAAACTCATGCTCTTGCGCTTCTGGCTTAGAGCATAACGTCTTGCCATAGGATTATTATAGAATTTCCTCATATGATTGGAGAGCTTATGAATAGCCTGAAGATCACCAATCGCTGAAAGTTGCATCAACAGGGAATCAAAATTTCTATACGGCAATTTTATTCCCTTGTTTATCACTTCTTCCAAAAGAATACAAGCATCTTCTGCTTTACTGTAGTTGAATAGCCCCTCAATCATGACACAGTATGTATCAGTGTCTGGTCTGCAACCCCTCTTCTCCATTTCTTGCCAAGTCTCAAATGCCCCGTCAGGATCATCCATCTTAAAAAACATCGAAATCAGCATAGTGTAAGTCTGCACGCTAGGAATACAACTCAATTCAATCATTCTTCCATATAGTTTAAGGGCTTCCTCAGATTTCTTATTGTCGCAGAGAACCTTGAGGAAACAATTATAAGTAACAATATCAGGTGGGTAACCTTTGTTTCCCATCTCTTCCAAGAACTTGTAAGCTTCATCTATCTTACCGCACAAACACATACCTTCGATTATATCTTTGTACGTTGTGACGTCAGGTAGACAACCACTGCTAACCATATGCCCCATAAGTTTAAAACATTCCTCCATTCTATCATATTCGGCAAGGGCCACAATTAGAATTGAATAACTCTTGGCAGTGGGAGAAGAAATGGTTGAACCTTTTGTCCTCATGAACTCAAAAAGCTCTACTGCATCTGTTATCATGCCTGCTTTGCAGTAAGTATCGAGGGCAGTGTTGTACGTGAAATTGTCAGGCTTATGACCTAATTGAATCATTTCTTCCAACAATTTCATCCCTCTAGCCGGATTTCTAACCCTGCACCACCCGAAAACCAATATGTTATACGTATCCCCATTAGGATTTATCATTTTTCTCATTCTTTTATATAATCCTTCAGCTTCGTCAACCAGGCAACACTTGCACAAAGCATCCAACAGAAAGTTAAATGCATTTATTTCCGGTTGTGTTTTCACTCTAATCCTCTTCCTCTTCGCAAATTTCTGCACATGAGTCAGATACTTCTCTGTATATTTCCTCAAAATATTCAACAGAACCTCCGCCGGAACCACACTCTTGTTATTCCTCTTCATATAATCCAACACATCGCAAACAATCCGAAACTGTTTTACTTTATACTTCGTACTAGACAAAATATCCATCATATCATTATATGCACAAGGCTCGTGCGAGTAATTATCTTGATGACCAGCCCATGTAAAAAACCGAAACGCAATCTTCTCATCATATCGAAGCCTATGCAACACACCAGTAACCAAAGGTGTGGACAATGGGATACCGAAATTTTCAAGAGCTTTCTCCATATTGTGAAAACCCAGTAAATTATCCATTACAGTGGTGTGCACCTTATCAATATCACTCTCAAAACCATTACCCTCCACAACACCACGAACCTCCAAAAGGTCATCACTCACATTACAACCAAAATCTTGATTAATGGAAACAGTTTCTGAACAATAACCGCAAATTTGCCACGAAGATTGAATCAATTGAACACTATGAGCATTTGATAAAGGTAATTTACAACAAGTAGAGTATTTAGATACATAAAACATTGATGATTGAAGTATGGTTTCGATTTGTGGCAAAGCTTTGTTTCTGAATAGATAAGTGTGATAATGATGGGTTAGTGATGAAAATAAAGGGTTTTTGAGAGAATTTATGTACCTATTAAACATGCCCATTAACATGATTTTGCGTTTTGGAATTGAAGGCGTTGAAATGAGTGAGGAAAAATCTCAGAAACAAAAAAACAAACAGGTGGTGGGTGAAAAAATGCGATTTTGAAATATGGGTGTGTGTCGATTTTTGAGGAAATGATAAGGAATGGAGAGAAGGAGAAGGAAGAGCTTACTGTGGTGGTGGATGATGCGGCTTTGAACATCGTGGTACAGAGCACATGCTTAGATACGCATTTGAACCAGATCAAAGGTGATTTTTTGGAGTGTGCAACGTGGGTTTAACTTAATGCTCTGTTTCTGTTTGGTTCAGAAAAGAAAGTGAAAGGAAATAGACATGTTTGGATTCACTTATTTATTTGAGTATATTTATTGAAATAAGTTTTGTGTGACAGTTTAGAATAATACTTATGACATTTTATATATGCTCTTTTTAATCTATTTTCATAAGCCTTTTAAAATAGCTTACAACACATATAGGAGTAATTTAATTCAATTTTATCTTTTATAATTTGCTTAAGAAAAAAAAATCTTCTGTTATAATTTGCAAAAAATTGTTTACCCAAACAATGTACCAAAAAAAATTGTTTATCAAACAATTCCATAAAAGAGTAAAAATAAAAGAATAAATAAAAGATTATTTTTTAGTTTTTTTTTTTTTTTTTTTTTTTATCATTGCAAACTAGTAACAATATATAAAATAGGTTTTTTTTTTTTTTAAGTAAAGGAAGCTTGCAAAAAGAAAGCCCCTATAGGAAATATATTGATCAAAGATAAAACAACAACAAAAGGAGGGGGGGCAAAAACCAAACCCTCAAAAACTAGCAAAATCTAAAGCATGGCCAACCAAGTCTATTACATTCAAAATCTATAGCAAGAAGAGGAGGAAGTGAAGACCACCAGGAATGAGAAGTAGAGCAAGGAAGGGAGAGACCAACATTAGCCATTGAGTCAGCACATTTGTTGCCTTCACTATAAATATGAGTAACAAGAAAATTCATTTGGGCAGTGTGAAAGATACAATTACTCCATCTGTTTCATAGCTCCCAAGGGACAGTGTTTGGAGCTTTGAAAGCCTTAAGGACCAACATTGAATTTGTTTCCAGCCAAAGGGATAGCCAACCTTTAGATTGAGCAATTTTAATGGCCAAGATTGCACCCATTAATTCAGCATATAAAGAGGATTGTGAACCAAGGTTAACTGCAAAAGCACCACAGAATGCAGCCTCAGAATTTCGAAAAATTCCACCACATGAAGAAATAGCTGGGATTCCTGCAGCAACTCCATCACTATTACACTTAATCCAATCCAAGATAGGAGGGTGCCAGATAACCTCTTTAACAACAGGAGCATTAGAGAATTTTAAAGGCACATGCAAGGCTTTTAGAATAACAAATTCAGACATTGAAGAGAAAGCATGCAACTTAGATGTCTTCCCAACCAGAGAAACACAAGCAATTACGGAATTAATTGCTGAGGAAGAAGAATTCTTATTGTCTGCAAATCGAGCATGATTTCTATAAGTCCAAATTGAGTTGAAACTACAGATAATAGCAGCAGTGAGGGATAACTTACAAAGAGGAGACCAGCTTCTATTGCAAATATTGAGAATATCTAAAAAACTGTTGAAGTGGCAATGAAAATTGAGAAGAGATGAAAGCCAAGACCAAATTTGCAAAGCAAAACTACATTCAAAGAACAGATGGGAAGTAGATTCACCCTGAATCCCACACAAACTACACATAGAAGGCAAGTTGCATCCTCTTAGCATTAAATTATCATCAGTTGGTAGCTTGTTATGAAAACATCTCCAAAGAAGCAAAGATTTAGAAGGAGGAATTGACATGTGCCAGATAGATTTAGGCCAGGGTAAGCTCTGAGGATTAGGGCATTGAAGAGAGTATGCATCCTTAAGGGAGAGATTGCCATCAAGGGATAACTTCCAGACCAAGTTATCCTCATAGGGAATGAGAGGAATAACAACCTTATTTAAAAGAGTTTGAAGCTGAGGATAAGCATTTAACAGACACAGTGGGATAGACCATTTGTAATCAACTATAAAATTGTCCACTGTAGATTGAAGAAGATGATGAAGATGGGCAGGAATGTTTAGAGATTGAACCAAAGGAGTACCACACCAAGAGTCAAGCCAAAAACGAATATTCTCACCATTGCTAAGCTGCCAGGCAGATTTTTCCAAGACTTCATTGAATTTATGTTTTATACTGCTCCAGATGGAAGAATAAACATGGTAGGAAACAGGTTGTGAGTCATGTAAAACCCCACCTCTTAAAAACTTAGCCCATTGTAGATTAGATTGTATGAGTTCCCAGCAAAGCTTAAGGTTGTTGGCTTGATTAAGGTTGGAAAGAGACCTAATTCCTAAACCTCCTTCATCAAATGAACTACAAACTTTGTGCCAAACAACTGTAACTAGTTTCCTTTGAGTAACATCCCCACTCCAAATGAAATTTCTCATCCATTTTTCAAGGTCTTTGATCAAGCTGACTGGCCAAGAATAAACAGCAAAACTGTGAACTAACATTCCCTGAATCACACTCTTAATAAGTTGAACTCTACCTGCCATTGATAATAGAGAGGCCTTCCACCCAGCTAATTTGTTTTTAACCTTGTCAGCAATAGGTTGGAGATGGATTTTTTTAGGTTTTCCTTTGAAGATAGGGACACCCAAATAGTCAAAGGGAAGGGAACCAATGTTGAAGCCTAAAGTATCAGCAATAGAGTCAAGCCTAGCTTGAGTGAGAGAGCCAGCATAAATAAAGGATTTCTGAGGATTTACAAATTGACCTGAAGTCTCAGCATACTTTTGAAAAAGTTGAGATAGCACCTGAATATTGGAATTTGAAGCTTTGCAGAAGAGCATGAAATCATCTGCATATAAGATATGGGAAGGAACATCCATGCTTTTAGAGCCTTTGATAAGTTTTAGATTTGCCTTCCCTGACAAGTTTAATGATGCTTCTACTAATTACTTCTTCAGCAAGGCAAAACAATAGAGGAGATAAAGGATCTCCTTGTCGAACTCCTCTGGAACAAGAAAAGAATCCATGTTGGCTGCCATTGAAAGAGATGGAAATTCTGGCAGATTGAAGAATAGTCTTAATCCAATTACAGAATCTGATATTGAAGCCAAAGCATTTCAACACTTTGATTAGGAAATCCCAATTAAGAGTGTCAAAAGCTTTGGCTATATCCACCTTGAGAGCAAGATTACCAAGAACACTTCTTCTGTGCAGGACATTTATAACTTCAGAGGTTAGACAAATGCAGTCTTTAATGCTTCTACCTTTAATAAAGCCTCTTTGTTGGGCAGAAGTAATGGCAGGCATGATGGTAGCTAGTCTGTCTGCAAGCACTTTAGAAATAATTTTGAATTTAAAATTAGCAAGAGCAATAGGCCTGAATTGGTTAAGAGAATTAGCATTAGGAATCTTAGGAATGAGCACAAGAATGTTGGAAATATAATTGGGAAGTAGCCAACTAGTAGTGAAAAATTGCACCACAGCATTAATCACATCCTGTTTGACTATGTCCCAATAAGTTTGAAAAAAAAAAGCACCAAATCCATCAGGACCTGGGGCACTATTAGAATTTAAAGAAAAAAATGTTGACTTGATTTCCTCATGAGAAGGAATCATAGTGAGCATGTTATTGATCCTGTCAGTGATAAGGTTGGGAATCACATCTTTAATAAGACCATTATCCACAAAAGTATTAGATTGATTAAACAAGGAGGAAAAATGATCAACAACATGAGCTGAGATTTCATCAGTACTATTCAGTGCAATATCACCATTCATAAGGGAAGAGATGTGGTTTGAAGAGGATTTGATTTTGGCCACTCTGTGGAAATATGCAGTATTTCTGTCACCATCAATGTGCCATTTAACTCTAGCCTTTTCACTCCAGAATAATTCCTCCATGTGAAGAGTATTTTCAAGGTTAATTTGAGCTAATTTCTCTTGATCTAACAATACATCAGTAGCACCATTAGAATCAATTAAAGATTGAAGACCATCTAGATGAGTAACAGCATCTTTTACATTTGCATGAATATTGCCAACAGTTTCCAAGTTCTAGATTCTAAGTTTGTCTTTGAGAAGTTTAAGTTTGTGACTTAAAACATACATTGGACAACTGGCTACCCTGGTATTCCAAATATTGTTGATGATATCTGAGCAATCATTATGAACAGTCCACATTTTCAGAAATTTGAAGGAAGATTTGCAGTGGGAGGTTGAGTTGGAGAATTCAAAGAGAAGAGGGAAATGGTCAGATTTGTTTTTGGTAAGGGTAGAGCCATTGAAAGCATTGCAAGTACTTATCCAATCCTGGTTAGAAATTACTCTATCAAGTCTTTTTTGGGTGTGTTGCCTGCCTCTTCTACCATTAGACCAGGTAAAGAGAGCACCATGAGTGTGGAGATGAATAAGATTCAGGGAATTAGTCCATCTTTGAAAGTCAGCTTTAGGAATAGAAGCAGGGGTGCACCTTCCCCTATGTTCATGTGCCCCATAATTGTGTTGAAGTCACCTATGAAGCTTCAGGGCAGAGGGTGTTGAGAAACTAGATTAGAGAGAGTAGACCAAAGCTCCCTTCTTTTGATGTAACATGTGGAGGTATAAACAGCTACAATACCAAAATAAAATCCTCCATTTTCCATAGAGATAGAGATGTGTTGATCACCAAAGGATAAAAGAGTTGGACAAATATGGGGAGAACAAAGGCACCAAAGGTTAGGTAACATATCCCCCCTATTATTAACAACAAAAAAATTCAACCCTAGTCTTCTGAGCCAAGAGGCAGAAATTCTTTCCTTACTAAGCCAAGGTTCAGCAATAAAGCAAATAACTGGTTTATTTTCAAAAACGAAATTCTGAATAGCTAATTTTGTAGGAGAATTAGCCAAACCTCTAACATTCCAGTAGAGAATCTTCATTTAAAAGGTTTTGTTGAAGCAACCTTACTGGTAATTGTAGCTTTCTTTTTGTGTGAGAGTTTCTGTTTCTCTATCCTTTAGTTTCTGTTTCTCTATCCTTTTGGATGATCTGGATGTAACCAATTTGAAACCATCATTATCTTCTTGAGAAGGAATTGAGGCTTCTGCTATATCATTCACATCAAGATGTTTAAGAGTAGCTTGAACTTCAATTTTTGAGTTATTTGATTTTAGAGAAAATGAGAGGAAAAAGAAAACTAAAAATGTCTTCCTCTTATTTTATTTTATTATTTAATACCGTTAAATATTAACACTTTAACTTCTACGGGAAAGAGATTTTCGTAATTCAAAGTTTGGACATTAGGTTAATTCTGACACAAAAAATTTCTTATCAGAAACAAAATTTATTCTTTCGAACAATTCGTCTTAGAGAAACTTATTAATTTTTTTAGCTCAATTACATTAGGCTTTAATACACTTTTGATCCCCCTATTTTGAAAAACTTGAAATTTTGATTTCCTATTTTAAAAGTCAACTTTTTGATCTCCTATTTTGAAAAACTTGAACTTTTGATCCCCTATTTTTTAAAAGTCAACTTTTTGATCCTCTATTTTAGTTTTTTCTAAATTTTAATCCCCCAACTCATTTTGGTCAAATTTTTAAGGCTTAACCGGTCTTTATGGTCTTTAAATGGTCAAATTTTTTAATATATATCATAAAAAATATAATTTTTTTTTTTAAAAATCTGAAAAAAAATAATAAGATTTTTTATTTTAATTTAAAAAATCTGAAAAATCTGAATTTTTTTTAAAAAAAGTTAATTTTTAATTTTTACTTAAAATTTTTTTAAAAAATCTGCAAAATAGTTTTTTATAAAAATCTAAAATTTTTTGTTTTTTTTAAAAATTTATCATTTAGATTATTTTAAAAAAATTAATATTTCAGATTATTTTTAAAAATAATTATTTTAAGACATCAATTTTTTATTATATAATTTTTTTAAGACATGTCATTAAAACAAATATTTTTAAATTTATTTTAAAATATTTGATAAATATTAAAAAAAACTAATAAGATTTTTTTTAATATGAATTTATAATTTTTTTAAAATCTGGAAAATATTATAACCAAAAATATTAATTTTTTAAAAAAATCTGAAAAATAATTTTTTTATCTCAAAAAACGAAAAATATTATTTATTTATAAAAATATGAATTATTAATTTTTTAAAAAAATCTGAAAAAATGGAAAATATTATTTTTTTTAAAAATCTGAAATATTAATTTTTTTAAAATAATCTGAATAATAAATTTTTCCAGATTTAAGAAAAAAATAAATTTCAGATTTTTTATAAAATATTCAGAATTTTTTAAGAAAAATTTAAAAATTACATTAACTTTTTTAAAAATTCAGCCTTTTCAGATTTTTTTAATTAAAATAAAAAATATTTATTTATTTCTTTTAATCTTTTTCAGATTTTTGTTAAAAAAATAAAAAAAGTATTTTTTTTTTAATGATATGTTTTAAAAAATTTGACCAATTAAAGACCAATTAAACCATAAAAATTTGACCAAAATGAGTTTGGAGACTAAAATTTAGAAAAAACTAAAATAGGGGATCAAAAAGTTGGCTTTCAAAATAGGGGGATCATAAGTTGTTTTCCAAAATAGAGGGATCAAAAAATTGACTTTTAAAATAAGGGATCAAAAGTTCAAGTTTTTCAAAATAGGGGATCAAAAGTGCATTAAAGCCATTACATTACATCGAACAAAAAATGTGCTAATATTTGTCACACAATGGTTTTGAAATAAAAATATAAATTAAATCATTCCATTTCAAATTTGATATTTTAGAATAAATTGTTAGTTTGACCAAATTTGATGTGCTTAAGGATTTTTGCATTGGTACTTTATCTATGTGTAAAGATGGGAAGACTGGAGACTGAATTAGTTCAAAAGAGAACTAAAATTTTACGTAATTTAATTTGAATTAGTAAAAATGCAATGAAGACAAAGATATATATGTTCCATATTATAAACAAAAAACATCATTTTTTCTTGTTCTAAATTATAAACAAAAATAACTCATTTTCATCATTTTTAAGATTTATTTTTACTTACTTTTATAAAATTTAATACAAATTGCATTAAATTTATTCTATCTTCTTTTCTCCATAATCAATAACCAATAAAAAAATTTCTTACACCTTCCCATAAAACTTATTTTAAAAAAAAATAAAAAATCATACTTCAAATTATCACATTTTACTTTTCTTAATAAGTGTAAATTGTTTTTTTTTCTTATAATATGGGACCAAGGGAGTAATTCATTAGTTTTGTTAAAAAATACTACATAATTTACCTGATGCAAAAAAAAAAATGCTATTATATTTATGCAAAGGAAGCAAGTATTATTTCATTCATATTTAAATATGGTTCAAAGATGCAGTGTATCTCTACAGATAGATAATATAAAGTAACAATGAAACAATCCTTACACACATGAAGTGTACGCACATAAACAAAATATCACACAAACATTTTATAAGCCTTAGCATGCTCCAGTTCTCTTGCCATCCACAAGCTTCTTCCAATACCTAGCAATCTCAGCTTGAGTCTCTGTAATATCTTTCTTAACTTCCTTACTTGTCTCACTCGCGATAACTGCAACATGAGCACTTTTCGAGGAAAGAGCACTAGGAAGTGTGTCCAAGTGACTCACAACTTTTTCTATGTCAGAAACAAGTCTCTCAGCCAAGCTACAGCTGAAATCCTCCCTAATCACCACGCGGAGGACTGCGATGTGTTGTGCATCCGCTGGCATTGTATAAGCCGGAACTATCCACCCGTATTTTCTCAAATGGTCAGCTATTTCGAACACTGTGTGTTTGCTACTGTCTTTCAAAGAGAAGGCTACAAGTGGCACGCCTATATCTTTGGAGACGATTTTAAACCTTCCTGTTTTCTCAATTCCTTCCTTCAAAACTCTTGTGTTCTCCAAGCAATTTTGCATTACATTTTTGTAGCCCTTATGTTCACAAGTGAAAGAAACAATACAGAATGTATAAGAAACAAGTATTGCACATAATTGAACTATTTTTACCTATATTATTAAGTAAATTCCACAGAATTCAATTTTGATACACTGTCAGTTCAAAACTGTCAACAAATTATAGTCAATCATATGTGTGATTTTAGTAGTTATAATTAAAGTCGAATATATGTAATGATTTGACGATTATGATTAATTGACGGTGTAAAAAATTTTCACTAACAGTGTATATTGATTAAATCCAATATGACTAAAAAAAGAAAGATTCAGCATCAAAATGATAATATAATTACCTCAAACCCAAGTCGAATAAATTGGTAGTATTGAGCAATGATTTGACTCGATCCTGTCAAAAGAAATACAAAGCAACATTAAGCAGAGAAAAAACAACAATCACCAAAATTATTTATAAGTACATTTCTTGTTAGGAAATTCTCACACATGTCGATATGTCAATGAATATTACACATCTATGAATGTATCTAGTATGCATAGTTGAGACTTAAGAATTTAATCGACTCACTCATCCGCATATTATGAATGTATGACAAAATTCAAATGTATGTGTCAACTCGATATATTACCTTTGGAGAAATTCAATGTGAAAGTTGGCTGATCAGATCCAAGATAATTGATATGAAAAACGAGATCATCTGGCAAGTCATCTTTATTCCTCCAGACAACCCAACCAATACCAGGGTAAACAAGACCGTACTTATGACCGCTAACATTGATACTCTTCACCCACTGTAAACGAAAATCCCATTCGAGATCAGGGTAGAGAAATGGAGCAACAAACCCTCCACTGGCAGCATCTACATGAATTGGCGTATCCCATCCTGTTTCCTTGTTCTTTATAGTAAGAAGTTCGTTAAGAAGCTTCACATCCTCAAACTCTCCGGTCAGCGTTGAACCTAAAATGGCGGCAACACAGATGGTGTTCTCATCTACCATTTCAACTGCTTTCAATGGATCCATCACATAGTATCCCTCTGTGAGTTTCACTTCCTTTAGCTCAACCTCAAAGTACCTTGCAAATTTTTCCCAACAAACCTGTGTAGCATATTTAAACAACATTAATCGAAGAGAGGTTTAAGGCCATGTTGATAAACAAAAGATCTAATAAAGTAAATCTGTTTTCATATAAGATATAAGTTGTTTTCATAAGTTCTTTCAAACAGTTTCTTAAGTGGTTATGCTAGTAGATATAAGCTCAAATAAATCAATCCAAAACAGATTCTGATAGGAATAAGGTCCCAAAATCATGATACACCAATAGCTTTAATCATTTCAACTTTTATTTTACCACATGAGGCCGACCCCAGGTAAAGTGAGGCCTAACTTGCCTAAGTCTAGGTGATGCCTCTGAGAGAATAAAACATGAGACAGGGATGAGTGGGCAAGGCCGGAGGCCTAATGTAATGGCTTGCCAAACCTACCTTAGTCCAAGCCTGCTATTGTATTTAATAACAATAGGGCGGAACTTTCTCCACCACCACATTTCTAAAGAATCACACATGTTTCTAGAAGGAAATAAACTTCTCAAGGTACAAAATTTGCATTTGTTTTGAATGTGTACATGTCTGTTTGGTTTTGTGTTGAAACCAGGCTGCATCCAAATTATGGCGTCCCAATGCGCTGTTGCCCCAAAATTTGCGAAGCTACAATTTGGCACTTTGGCCTTGCCACGCAGTATCACTGTAATTCTATAATCCTGCCACCAAATCAAACTAGCACTGCATCTGGAATCACGTTGGTGTAGGGGAAAGTCCGTCCCTATCAATATACAGAACTACAGGCTATAGCTATCTAATTCTCACAATGTGATCTTGCAGTTAACACAATAGAAGTTGTTTCAAACATTATAGCATTAAACATAAATTCAACTTCAAGGTCTACCTGCACATTAGCCCCAGTAACAATGTTGGGCTTATCATAAGGTTTGCCTTCTGCTTTTCTCTTTGTCTGCCATTTCCTTTTAAAAGCTAAACCAGCTAACATTATTGCCTCCGATGACCCTACAGTTCCAACACCTACGGCAGTTTCCTCTTCACCAATCGGAGCATGGAATAGATGCGCTATTATATTCACACACCGGTTCTGCAGAATCGACAAATGAATCAAGTTCCAATTTTTAATGGAAATTGATCATAAAATGTATCACATACAATACCAAAATATTCAATTCTACTAGTGTACTTCAGTCAGAGAATTTTTTAATCACAATAATCTACTCCTAAATTTCCACAAAACATCAAAAGATCAAAGAATTTGTGGTAAGTATCAAATTTTGAGGGCAAAATGTAATTAAAAATCATCATTACTTTGAGTTAAGTTTTTATCTTTTTCTGCTAGAACATATATGTACCCTTTCTTTGAAAACTCAATCTATTTTTTAAGGCAACTTGAGCAGAAAATGATAGTTTTAGGGGTAAAGGAAATAAGAAATGTTTTTTAATCAACAAACTCAATCCATGATAATAAAAAATGAATATTCAAGATATGAAAAACCCTTTCACAGTAAATGCTGCTATTATGCAATATAGTTTTTTAAAACTAAACACACTTCAAAAAGTGTACTTCTTTAATTGTCAAAAAAAAGTGTACTTATTTATCTAGTTTTACCAAACAAATCTTCAATTCAAAGATCAAAACTTTATGATCATATAAAGACACCCAATTCTTCAAAATCAAGACTTTCATAAAATAAATGTCTGCAACTACAACTTCAATTCGGGCTACACCATTATAGTTTGAAATTGGATCTCTACAGCTGCAGTATTGTGTTGCAGCTGTAGATGACCTTAGATTTTGAGAGAGAGACTTTATCTCTCTAAATCCAAAGATTTATACAGCTGCAACACGAAACTGCAACTTATAATTTAGTTTTCGATGTCTCTTCAACCGCAACACAAAACAACATGAAAATAATCAAATTAGTCTTATTTGACCACAATTCTCTATAATACTATCTTCGATCCTTATTAATTATAAGAAAAAGTTTGCTTTCTAGATTCATAGAATGTTCAATGTATCTAATCCATAATATGGTGTAGATACAAAATATTCTATGAATTTAAAAAGTAAATTTTTTCTTATAATAAGGACCGCAGGGATTATTGATGATCGCGCCGCAATTCAAAAGTAGTCATTTCAAACAGACCTGAAGCTCAGTGGTGACAGGGTACTCATCCATGTCAACATAGTTCTTATTAAGTGAATCCATTATAAGCTTATCACACTCAGGTTCCATCCAAGTAGTAACAAATGAAGCCAAGTTAAGCCTTGGTTTTCCATCTAACATCAACTCATCATTTATTATCTGATATGCTGCATCTTTTGGTATAGAACTCTCTGGCAACTTGAACCTGTTACAAACAAACAGAGATATTTAAACCTCATTTTTATTAGATTACCAACAAAGAATAAAGTTTGTCTTTTTAAGGAAAAAGGGACTTACTTTGGAACAGGGTCACGCATGTATCTTGAAGCGAAAGTACATGTTATGCTTTGTCTTTGTTCATCTGGGTGTGTGACAGCTGATGAGATCACCATTTTGGTTGGATGAGTTCTTCTGAGCTAACTGTGAGAGAAGGGGAAAGAATACAACAACAGTGTGGTAAACTGATCTTGGTGAAGACAGAGGACCACTACTTTAGAATAAGAATGGCATATTTTCTTCCTTTTTTTAATTAATTATTACAAAGATAAAAGTATCAACCTTTATTATTATGGATAAAAGTATCAATTTTTTATATTTTTTTTACCAAAATAAATTTGATGCATTTCATAAATCAATAAATGTTTTATATAAAAAGATAGGTAAGGTCTATTCATTAATTAATTAACAAACCAAAGTAGATTTGCATGTATTACATAAAAGTTTGTTACAAGTTAGTTGTGAATATCACATGCAAAGTTATTTATGTGGCTTGTTCTCATTAGTTGATGGATAAATATCCTCAAATTATAAAAGGGTAGATTAGAAAAAACCAAACTCAAATATATGTAAATTGGTCCAAGTATTTTCCGCCTTAGTAAGAGTACGAGTAACCGAATTCACTTGCCTCCTAACAAATTTTATCTCAAAGTTTCCAACCAAAACATAATATGAATAATATTAGCAACTCTTAGAATTGAGTTTTGGGCTTAATTCAATCATACAAAACCGTCTAGTAAGGTGAGGATTGCCTCTACTTTATAAATACATATTCAGTCCATCTCGCAACCGATGTGAGACTTCTTAACACATTCTCTCAAGTCTAGCACTATTGGGCTTGCAGCGCGAATATGAATGGTGGATGACCCAATCAGAAACCTAATAGCAAGCGGCCTAGCAAATCGTGGAGAGGCTTTGATACCATATTAGAATTGAGTTTTGGACCTAACTTAACCCTGCAAAACCGGTTTGTAAGATGGAAATTGCCTCTAATTTATAAACACATATTCCGACTATCTCGCAATTGATGTGAGACTTCTTAACAACAATAATTAAACTGAACTCGGAGTTGTCTTTTTGTTTCAATCACATAGCATCTACCAGCAACCGAGAGTCACTTTCAAATTGAATATGTACAAAATCTCGAGCACATGCCTCTTCCATCCCACAAAGCAGAGCAATAGTTTCACCCTCCATAGTGGATAATGCGTCGATATTACATTTTATTCATCCAACGCCCGGTTTCGTCCATTGACATTTAGTACTAGTCGCGCTTAGGCCTGTTAAAGATTGTTGTAGTGTGTTATTAGAACTAATTCCACATAACAAAAGTTGTCCTTCCTACCTAATTTGGCGTGCAGATACTTTCATTCCAAACTTCTTCATTTTGATTATGCCATATGCACTAGAATATTGTTACAACATGTCCTCCTGTACCACTATCCTCCTTATTGCAAATTGCAATAATTCAAGTAACTATATACTCTCATCATTGTACAGAACAATCTCAAGACTTGTTGCTCAGCTATCTCGCAATGTTATGCACTCAAAAAACACATACAATAGTCGACTGTTCCATAATGATCACAAATAGGGCATAGCAATGATCAGTCTACATGTCACTGCGACAAACGAGATTTGTACTACATCTCTGACAAACACACCAAAGTAAATGACGCACTTTGTGAGGAGTTGAGACTTTCAGATACCATTTCAATTGCCCACCACCACATACAATTGCCCACTATGAACAATGTGTCTCATTGCTAAATTATAACCAAATTTGATATAATATAGCATCTATTTGGATCATCCTCCCAAACTAACTTATCCTCATGCACTGAAACAAAAAGTGGCACTTCAAAAATAGCATTCACATATGGACCTGTGAATAAATTACGAACTTTTGTGTTATCCCAAACTCTATATCGATATAATAATACAAACTTAACATGAGAATGAATTCTCTCAAGTGGAAAAAAAATTTGAGGAAATAATATGAACCATTATATCATAAATATAAAACAATATTTAAATCTAAAAGAAATTGAGAGAAATTAATTGATGGTTGAGATGTGGAAATTGAGGATAAACAAATTAAGAGAATCCATTCTCCCTTAACATATATATGTGATACACACTTTCATTTTCAGAAGTTAATCTGTCAACTTTAGTCTCTTCGTAGCCATAGATCCGTCAACCCCAACCAATAATCATTTAAATTATCCATAAAAAATTTATAAAAATTAAAAATTATTTGATATGTTATTGAAATCCATAAAAATTAACGATTTATTAAATACTATTAATTTTAATAAATTTCAATAACATATTAAATAATTTTTAATTTCTCTAAATCATTTTATTAATAATTTATATAATATAAAAATTTAATACAACAATAAATTTTATAAAATTTATATTTATTATAACGTCATCGTAGACCACTAAAAAATTGTACATATTAGAATTTCCCAACTCTGATAAGGTGCACTATATTGAAAAGTGTGATTACAAGTGTTTCGTTCGCAACACGTAGAAAAAGAGCGGACACGTCACACAAGGCAACATGTGAGCTGTATTGAGTTGTGTTGTGTGACTTGTGAATGAAGCATGTTGTTGTCAGTGTCACTATTTAGGCTTAAATATGTTTTTAGTTTCTACAATTATGCTTGGTTTTGAAAAAAGCCCTATAAAAAAATAATTTTGATTTTAGTTTCTGTAATATTTCAAATTTTTTAAAATAGCCCCTGACCTGGATTTCTTGATGACATGTCACTTGGATTATGACGTGGCAGACACTGAGTATGATTTAGAGCTGACGTGACCAATTTATGTTACTTGGATTATGACGTGGCTGACACTGAGTAGGATTTTGAGTTGACGTGACTAATTTTTTAATATGATTTTGGCCCCTGCAATTATGTCTGTTTTGAAAAAAGCCCTTGTAAAAAAATAAAAATTGATTTTAGTCCATGTAGGGGCTATTTTAAAAGTTTTTAGATATTGCAAGGACTAAAATCAAATTATTTTTTTTACAGGGGCTCTTTTTAAAACAAAGAATAATTGCAGGGACCAAAAGTATATTTAAGCCCACTATTTATTATTGACTTAATAGATTTTTAGGTTCATGTATGTTCGCGAATTTTTAATTTTAGTCTTTGTATTTTGTTTTGTTGCAAATAAATTCTTGAATGTATAAAAAAATTTGGTTTTAATCCTTAAAGTCAAAATCCGCAGGAAAATTTGCAGTTTTCGTGGAGATTTTCCTTCAGATTTTCCTGTGGATTTTGACTTTAGGGACTAAAACCAAATTTTTTTGTACATTCAAGACTTATTTGCAACAAAACAAGATACATAGACTAAATCAAAAATTTCGCAAACATAAAGGGACCAAAAGATCGATTAAACCTTTATTATTTATACTATACTTCTTCATTTTGGCCTTTCCTAATCCTAGCTGCTTCTACTCACTTACCATTCTTCTTCATCCAACCATCAGTCCCAAAACGAAAAACTAAGTTAGGTACAACCTGATTGGTTTTTTAGGTGATGATCTTAATTTCATGCCAAGTTAGTTTAATGATCTTTATTTTACATTAGAAAAATATGAGCTATAATTACTAAGACATTATTATTTACTACCATAATCGTCACACTAAATATTAAATTTGTATTGAATATTTGTACTCGTATTATAAATCATAGTATTAGAGAACATTTTTTTTTAAGATAATTTTTTTTCTTCATAATTAAACAAATAAAAAAAAATGTTGCATGACTCAACTCCATATATATAATTAAACAAATGTAGTTTGTGTGTATATATATAAATTTTGATGATATATATTATTTTTTTATCAGATAATTTAGCGGCTATATATAATTTAATGTCCTATCAATTAAACTAAAATTATGGAACTATATATATTATAATTAATAGTCATTATGAAATATTATGATTATGATGTAAGAACATCTCCAATAAGGGTACCATAGAGAGTATCATAGGCTAATGATCCGTACCTTATTTTTTTATCATTGGAGTTCCATGACGTGGCATAGAGGGTATCAAAATTGATGATACTGATACCTTATTTAAGGTACCGTATCACCAATTTAATGTTACCTTTTTTTGTATAATCGAATTAAATAGAATTAATAACTTGTTAATAATGTATGATACCTAGAGTGGTATCATCATTGGAGCAAAACACATATGAGTTGCATAAATATTATATGGCATTGTAGGAACCACTTTTTAGTGATGTATGATACCCAAAACGATATCACCATTGGAGATGCTCTAATTGCTTTGATAATGAATTGAAGTGGTAATTTACTTTATGCATCCGTCATAAGATCTTCTTATAGATAATAATTTGTCAAAGTATAAGATTTCTTGGGAATATTTAAACTCTATTATTTTTAAAACGGTCTTGTTAAACAGTGCATTCGGTGCATTTATTAAACATGCTAAAAAGGAAATAAAAGATAAAAATAATAGTGATAAGATGAGTTTTTACACTTTTCAAAATTTGAATGCACAATATAATTTTTAAGAAATTATTTTATAATAATTTTCTTAACTAGTGCATTGGGGCACTGTTTAACATTTTTCTTTTTAAAAATATATTTTATTAATATCTTCAATTTACATTAAATAATAAAAATTTACTAATTTTTTTTATCGGCTAAATTTTATTAATGGACAAATTCCTAAACAATAAGTACAATGAATTGTCGTATCAAACAAAGAAATGCAAAGTGATAGAGACACTTTAACCAATAAAAAAGTACAACAAACACCATCCTAGAACACCTCTTACAATACCTCATTTAAAATTCATAACAGATCATCGAAACTGAAGTGGAGCAAAGAAACATCTCCCACCGAAAACACCATTGTCGAACCAAACTCTTCCCCAGTTAAAAGTAAACGCCTACAACTAAGCACACTCCACACAGATCTGAGCAAAATGCAATCCACCAAAACATCTAGCTCGGTGGAGACCGCTAGACGCCTCTGGTTTAAACAAAGAGTCTACATTTGCAATCCGATTGCATCGTTGCCGGCGAAGACTCGAAAAATAATGCAACGGCAGAGTTTTGACGAAGAGAAAATATTTTGATCTGCAAGAAACCAGTCATCTATCACCATCCAAAACTCGCGTAAAACAACATCCATCACTGCAAACATGACACCTAACCACCACCGGAGCAACAAAACACCGTCGGAACAAACAAAAACCGCTGAAAGCTAGAACCATCGGGACAACCCACTCATCCAACACCTGTCGTGCAAAATCCAAACAAGGCCAGCAACCCGTCAGCGGCACGTCACCGCCAAAATCATCCCAAACCCAATACCGTCGTAATACCGGAACATTGCCACCAAACACCAACGTACCTCTATCAGCGGCGAAACGAACCCATCCAAAACCTTGAAACAAACAAAATAAGAACAAAACCACATCACAATTCAAGTTTACGGCCTAAACAAAACCTGGAGTGTCGTCGGCGTCACCATTAACAACCACACCGACAACCTTCTGCCTCAACCAAAACAGAACCATTGAGTTATGGGGTAATTCACAACCATAACCCCACCATCTAACCCCAAACTTGTTTGAAAGGATCCAAATTGTGAAACAACATCACCCATGGACAAAATCGACCCCTCCAGATTCGCCATTTGAAAACAACGACTCTAACCGGCAACCACAACACAACGGTGGCTGTAACATCCCCAAAATTCTAAATCACTTAATTAATTTAATTAGAGGTTATCCATCAAATTAGAATTAATTATAAGTGATTGATTAATTGAATCCTAGGAGTTAAGTGTGAATTATGTGAGATTAGGTAAATTCATATGAACCTAAACTACACAATAAAACACTAATCTCATGGATTTGATTACTTAACATCAAAGAGAATTCAAATCCCTTCCTAGTGACTCATTATTCCACTATACCTTGCTTCACCACCTCATAACAACACCTCTTGATGCATGAGTGAGTCATAGTTCCACTCCTAACAACCACACTTAGTCACCTACAATTAGAGCTCACTCACACACAAAATTCAGTTCAGCAAAATCTGAGGCTAATCCCTCTCAATTCTTTCTTGCTCTCCCACGCCAAACACACATACACATGCAACAAAACTCCAAACTTCTCAATTACATTAACCCTCAAAATTGTCATGATCCTTCTCCAACCCATTTCAATATTTGCAGAGATTCCTCACATGCAATAAACATTAGAGAAGCAGCTCTGAATCACTACAACTTCCTCTTCCCAAAATCTTCATATGACACAAAACAACAACAACCTCCATCACACCATTTTCTCTACCAATAGGATTACATGCAAGCTGTGGAACTGAGCTTACCTCCACTGTATACACATCAGAAATCACACTATAAATACCACTCCATTCTAGCTGAACAACTCATCAAACCAACTCCAAATTCGTAGTTCAAATTAAAGGATTTTCAAGTGTCAAAGTTCAAGTCTGGGTCAGTTCTGTTCGTGGGTGCTAGGAGAGGTTTCAATAGTTGATAGTAGAGCCCAAAGGAAGTCTAAAGCTCCATTATCCAGGTGGGTTCTTAGGCTAGTGTAGTATAGCTTCCCAAAAATTATGAAATATGCATGTCAATTTAGGATTTAGGGACTTTGTTGTGTGAGGGAATTAACTCCCAAATTTCCCTCCGTTCTGTCCTATATTATATGTTTTATATTATTGCACTGCTACAAATGAGGATTGTAGGTATTATTTTTTAAAATTGATGATTTTCGTAAAACAGGGGTCTCTCTGCATGAACTCGCCATAGCGAGTATCAAGCGAGCATGCATGGCGAGCACCTGCTCGCCTAGCGAGTTGATTTAGGCCAGGACCTATAATTTCGCCATGGCGAGCTAGCTTGCTCGCTGTAGCGAGCTAAGTGCAGAAAGTCACTAACTTTTCAATTATTTTCTAAAGACCTCATACTCGTTTTATATCCTCATTGTCTCAGATAATTTGCAGTAATCTAAATAATATAATGTTAAACAGAATGTTAATCACAGATAATTATTAGGGCTTAATTAGGGAATCTAGAGATGATGTATGCTCCTCGGGCTTGGGAAATTATTGGTAGCATGTTAATAATTTAGTGATCAGTCGAATTAATTATATGAACATGATATCAGTATGGACTTCGTTTTAGATGTTCCATTAGAAATTTATGTGAGCTTTATGTCGGAGCGCTTTCTGCTCACGGATAAGGCGAACCCCTGAGACGTGCTCACCTTAGAGGGTTTGCGGTTTAAAATGAACAAGATAAACTCTGTGTTACACCTTTATATTATTGCTTAAGATAATTGTGCTATGGATATAGATTATGATATGACTGATTAGGAGCCCCGGCTTTATAGCCTAGGAGGGTAGTAGAACTCACTGGGACGAAGTGACTGTCTCACCCCACTCCCTTTTTGATATAGGTAAGACAGGTTATTTTTCGGAGCAGGGACCAGGATGGATCTGACGATTGGAGCTGTGCTTGGATTGTCAGCTTAGAAGACTTAGTCTTCTTCCTTGTTTTATTTAACTTGTTGATCTGTTGTAGTTTCTTCTTCCGTTGTCTGTATCGGACATTCATTATTATCTTAATGATAATTTATTATTCAGCTTTATTTCTTTTAAATTAATGTACTCGGATTCCAGTTTTTAATGCTTCGACTAACTATTCTAGATATTTTTAGTTGGGGCGTTACAATTGGTATCAGAGCAGGTCGATCTAGTATCGGACCTCGCCATGAGTCATTTCAATCCTTTCCTTAGTAGTAAGGACCCTTTGGAGTCTGGACTGTTTACGCTGAAACCATCGCGTACTGAGTCTGATCAGCTCAGTATTGTGCATGGTAGGCAGGGTATTACGGTTGAGAACCGAAGTGGACCTCGGTGGTTAAGTAAGAAGATCGTAGTGGAGTTTCAGTTCAGAAGCAATCGTTGGCGGAAGTTCTCTCTAACCGGATGTTAGAGCTGAAATAATTAGGACTGGGGGAGTAAGAACAGTCTGATGGAAGTACCAATCGCTTGAAGTAGAATTGTTCATAGAAGAACTTAAGTGTGTAGGTCAATTTGGAATCCAGCTGACATCATGTGTTAGGTAAATTCCCCGGACTTGAGAGTAACCATACCTTCCGGTAAACATGTTTACAAGAAACATGTGAGCCAATTAAGATTCAACCCTCAGTAAATCAAGATTCTTCCCGAATACCTAGTCTTGCCTTTCAGCCGCGAGATTTACTAGTGTTGTAGATCTGTTCAATACCATGAATAGAGAAACCAAGCCGGAATATTTGACCATAGTAACACTCATCTGAAAACTTTCCAATAGATTGTCCTATAGGAAGCCAACTCTTGATGCCTCACTAAGAAATAATTTAGCTTTCAACGTCGTAACTTGTATTCCCACCCTACCAATAGGAACCAGGAACTGTTTAGCATAACTAGTAGGATTTCTTTCGATACCGGCTTAGGTCAGTTAATTCGACAAAATTTTAGGGATCAATCTTGATTAGCGCAATGATTGGGAATCATTTTGCTACACCATTTGGATACCTAAGTTAGTTCGAGAGACATCAACCTTGAGTGAGAAACTAGAGTTGAACCGAAGTAATTTCTCTAGGTGGCAACCAATAGTTATATCTTACCACTAGGAGTTGAACAATATCAGATGCACCATTAGGAATTCCACCTTATTAACTTAGTATCCATATGGGCTTGTTAGATGTAGTTGTTCATTTACCTTGAGCTAGTAACTTAGTGTCTTAAACTACCCAACCAAGAGTGTAGGAAAAATAGTCGGATTAAGCTGCCTTTGATTTAAAACTCTCTTGCTTTCCGGTATGTCCTGTTACCACTTAGAGAACCATTATAGGCCTAGTAAGATAACCTCAGTCTAGCACGTTACATTAGGGATCACAACTAATCGCTTGGGAAATAACCTCACCCGGAATGACAAGTAGGAATATTTCTTGACCATACTTAAGTTATCAGATATCTTACCTAACACTATCATATATTTCTCACCTTAGCAGCTTAGTGTTGTAACTTAGATAGATACATTGTGAGAAAATTAAGTCGAACCACTCGTACTAGTAAATCACTTAGATGTCAGCCTGCTGTCTTGTCAATTAGTACACTACCAATAAGAACTCGTTGCTATAAGCAGTCAGTCTCTTGGAATCAACCTTAGTGTCGTATCACTAGCGTTCAAGCCTCAATAAGATTAGTAACTCAGAAGTTATTCTTGACACTTTCAGCCATCTAGATCACTCGTCTAATACCTATGTTAATTATCTCGTGTCGAAGATAACTGAGTTGGATTTAATTATTATCAGCCATTTAACATTTTCAAATCATCCAGATCCTTGAGTTAGGAATCCATTAGAGTTAGCCAGATTTCCTTTAAGAGTGCCTTCAATATTGTGTTTGAGCCGAAACCAATAGAAGTCAAATTCGAAATTCATGACCATTCTTTCGAACCAACTATTTTGGATTGGGTATCCATTAGACATGGAAACATGGAACGGGTTCACTCCATAACTTGTCTGATTACGTCTAGGACCGATAATTCCTCCTCGTGCCCTACCATTTGTTAGTCTTAATTATCACCCGGAGTAAATTGAAAGGTGAACCTTCCAAAATCTTCGACATCGGTCAGTCAAACTGACAACTGTGGGACGTCACTTATCAGTGATCTTGTTCAATCTTCTCAGCCTTTCCGTTACATTGTTAGTAACTAAATATAATCTGTGGAATCCAGTTTATCTGGAAAGGGCATGTGTAAGCTCCGTTCAAGCTCCCACTCATCGTAGCAATCTTTTAATCAGTATCATTAGACAATTATCCGCCGAACTATTTTATTCAATATCAGTATCAATTAATCATATATGTTTTCGTGCACCCGATCGACCCGTCATTAACTCCATTGTGCCGATTAATCTTTCGGAGTCTTATCAGCTAAATTCCAGTTAAGTTTCAGATCTTTCCAGTTACGTAGAAATAGGAGCTAGTAGAAGTAGTACTATCCAGGCACCTCATCCGAACTATTTTCTGAAATCAAGTTTTGAATCATTTCATTCTCTATCCACTGATTCAGTTCGCTGGACCTTATCAATGATAGGTATAGATCATCACTCAAATTCCTCGTGTAGAGCATCAGAGTTTCCTTCTGCGAATCCAATTCATACGCTGACACATCGACTATGGTGAAGAAAGGATTTAAAGCCATTGTCTGTGTCGAGAGCGCAAATCTTCCGTACCTAGTCAGCGGTCATTAAAAATCCAATCAATTTAGCTGGATTCTCCTATATCAGTCTATCAGTGTAATACCCAGCTAATTTAACCGTATCATCGAGGAAGATTCGAACCTCAGTTCTTCGACATGTTAAAAGTATTACTCGACCACAGTGTTGTGCTAGGATTGATTGGAATGGTAGGTGGAAAATTCTGTAGTACTATGGAATCGGTTGCAGATGAGTCAGACTCATTGGCGAAAGGATCTATAGTGCTTAAGCATTCTCCGCTCGTTTTATATCTTGATTAATCCTAGAAATCTTTACACGGCGCTATGGGACAGTGGTACGTGCGACGTGTCGCGAGCTGCAGCGTGTGGAATTGAGAAACCTCGAAGAGAATGACTTGGATTGTCATTACCAATTCCCAAACTTATCCCATCCAGCTATTCATATAGCAGCAATCAGGCCAGATACCGACCTGTAGAAGTGTAGTGCGAAATAATAATTATACGGTATATTAAGGCATAATGAACATGTCGGATGTAGTAATGGTGGAAATGAATTAGAAAAGGAGACGATGCGTCACGGTGTTAAACGGATTTGGAATAAGGTCATGTTGACGTAAATAAAAAGGAGTGACTATAATTAGTCGGATCAGAGTGCGTAGCACGAGATCAGGTGGAAGTATGGTTGGACGATCAATTCGGACGAATAACCCTTTGAGAGAGGAAAGTTTTATTCCAAAGAATAAAAGTAATCAGGAGTTCTTGAAATTAACACCAAAGTTGGAATTACGAGGTGTTTTCAAACGAATAAATTCTATCCGAAGTAGATAAGACCTTACCAGATCTTTCTAACTCGTCGGTTCTGTAACCTATTAGTTAATTCTATTTCTATCCATGTCAGGGTCACATGACATGTTTCATGTGTCTTACCTTCGAAAATCCATTTCCAATCCTTATCACTCTTCAGAAGTTGATATTCAGTCAGCCTCACCTTATCAGCCGAATCTAGTTCGTATAATTGATTGTGAAGTTAAGATCCTTTGGAACAAGAAAATTTCAATAATCAAGTCGGATGGGCTCAGTCTTATAACGACTAACTCACTCAGGACGGAATCCTGTCATGAGAAAAGTTATTTCTATCCCTCCTAAAGGTAAATTTCTGAATTTCGAGGACGAAATTCTTTAAGGGGGGTAGATTGTAACATCCCCAAAATTCTAAATCACTTAATTAATTTAATTAGAGGTTATCCATCAAATTAGAATTAATTATAAGTGATTGATTAATTGAATCCTAGGAGTTAAGTGTGAATTATGTGAGATTAGGTAAATTCATATGAACCTAAACTACACAATAAAACACTAATCTCATGGATTTGATTACTTAACATCAAAGAGAATTCAAATCCCTTCCTAGTGACTCATTATTCCACTATACCTTGCTTCACCACCTCATAACAACACCTCTTGATGCATGAGTGAGTCATAGTTCCACTCCTAACAACCACACTTAGTCACCTGCAATTAGAGCTCACTCACACACAAAATTCAGTTCAGCAAAATCTGAGGCTAATCCCTCTCAATTCTTTCTTGCTCTCCCACGCCAAACACACATACACATGCAACAAAACTCCAAACTTCTCAATTACATTAACCCTCAAAATTGTCATGATCCTTCTCCAACCCACTTCAATATTTGCAGAGATTCCTCACATGCAATAAACATTAGAGAAGCAGCTCTGAATCACTACAACTTCCTCTTCCCAAAATCTTCATATGACACAAAACAACAACAACCTCCATCACACCATTTTCTCTACCAATAGGATTACAAGCAAGCTGTGGAACTGAGCTTACCTCCACTGTATACACATCAGAAATCACACTATAAATACCACTCCATTCTAGCTGAACAACTCATCAAACCAACTCCAAATTCGTAGTTCAAATTAAAGGATTTTCAAGTGTCAAAGTTCAAGTCTGGGTCAGTTCTGTTCGTGGGTGCTAGGAGAGGTTTCAATAGTTGATAGTAGAGCCCAAAGGAAGTCTAAAGCTCCATTATCCAGGTGGGTTCTTAGGCTAGTGTAGTATAGCTTCCCAAAAATTATGAAATATGCATGTCAATTTAGGATTTAGGGACTTTGTTGTGTGAGGGAATTAACTCCCAAATTTCCCTCCGTTCTGTCCTATATTATATGTTTTATATTATTGCACTGCTACAAATGAGGATTGTAGGTATTATTTTTTAAAATTGATGATTTTCGTAAAACAGGGGTCTCTCTGCATGAACTCGCCATAGCGAGTATCAAGCGAGCATGCATGGCGAGCTGGGTTTCTGGGCTGATGAAACTCGCCATGGCGAGCACCTGCTCGCCTAGCGAGTTGATTTAGGCCATGACCTATAATTTCGCCATGGCGAGCTAGCTTGCTCGCTGTAGCGAGCTAAGTGCAGAAAGTCACTAACTTTTCAATTATTTTCTAAAGACCTCATACTCGTTTTATATCCTCATTGTCTCAGATAATTTGCAGTAATCTAAATAATATAATGTTAAACAGAATGTTAATCACAGATAATTATTAGGGCTTAATTAGGGAATCTAGAGATGATGTATGCTCCCCGGGCTTGGGAAATTATTGGTAGCATGTTAATAATTTAGTGATCAGTCGAATTAATTATATGAACATGATATCAGTATGGACTTCGTTTTAGATGTTCCATTAGAAATTTATGTGAGCTTTATGTCGGAGCGCTTTTTGCTCGCGGATAAGGCGAACCCCTGAGACGTGCTCACCTTAGAGGGTTTGCGGTTTAAAATGAACAAGATAAACTCTGTGTTACACCTTTATATTATTGCTTAAGATAATTGTGCTATGGATATAGATTATGATATGACTGATTAGGAGCCCCGGCTTTATAGCCTAGGAGGGTAGTAGAACTCACTGGGACGAAGTGACTGTCTCACCCCACTCCCTTTTTGATATAGGTAAGACAGGTTATTTTTCGGAGCAGGGACCAGGATGGATCTGACGATTGGAGCTGTGCTTGGATTGTCAGCTTAGAAGACTTAGTCTTCTTCCTTGTTTTATTTAACTTGTTGATCTGTTGTAGTTTCTTCTTCCGTTGTCTGTATCGGACATTCATTATTATCTTAATGATAATTTATTATTCAGCTTTATTTCTTTTAAATTAATGTACTCAGATTCCAGTTTTTAATGCTTCGACTAACTATTCTAGATATTTTTAGTTAGGGCGTTACAGTGGCGATGCCGCAACCAAAAAACTCGCCGCCCAAAAACAAACCTGCCATAACCAACATAGAAAACTATGGGAAAGGAACAACACCTCGAGGATCCACACCAACACATAAAGAAGAAAAACACGACAAAAAAGGAAAAAAGAAAAGTTCATAGCAACGAGAGAAAACAGGTTAGAGAGGTGATGCGGAGTAAGATCTCGTCGCACCACCATCCTATAAATCTAGATCTTGAAGGAGAAATTTGGATATGAGGAAGAGAAGGAAGGGAAAGTGGCGGCTAGGTTTAGATTAGAGAGAATGCTGAGCTTTCAAAGATTAGAGAGAATAAAAATTTACTATTGAATACGATTAATACAAATGATACTTTAATAATAGTCGGACATATTTCAAATAAATAATTACTTCAACATTTTATTTAATATTTGTGATTTTTTTTTTATTAAACCTTTGGTTTCCGGCGGAAGAGAGCTCCGGTAGTCCAGAGTTCAACTATGAGATATGTAAAACCGAATTTGAATTTTTCCAAACAATCCGTCTTAAAGGAAAGTCATTAATTACATGAATCTAGTTTTTTTTGAACGGCAAATATATTATAAACAAGACGAACATAGACCGGTAAAAGAGGAACTAGATAACAAAGGTGCCGTATATAGGCGAATCACCAATGAACAAAACCAAAATTGACACCACCTATCAGAGGTCAATTTCTAATCCCATTCTTAGAAAGACACCAAACAACTTCCAAACCACCGGTGGAAACACCAACCCGACCCAACAAGATGCCACTAGACGCCAACTTCCGATCCTGAATCAAAAGTGACCGGACCATCAGAATCCAAAAAGCAGCTCTCTAAGTCAAAATTTGTGGGACACCGGTAGAAAGAAAACCTAGGTAGATAAGTCTCAGCTCGCAGTCCTCCTCCAAACAGTACAGTCAACACCGACAAGGTAAATGTCTGTCAAATACAAAAAACCTGCAAATCTCAACAGATTTGAAAACCAACAAAGACTAAAAAAAATTATGCGAAGATTCGAAAGCGGTCAGAGCATCAAGTATGCAAAAAAACCAAACACCCACGACATTGACTACACACCGGCAGCTCCAGAACCAAATAATGGCAACATAAAACATTCCAAACTACAAAACCCCACATCCGCCACTAAACTGCCTCGAGAAAGACACACAAATCCACCATCGGAGTTTCCACCGGAGCTGCCACCCACCACCACATTACCACCTCCAACCATCGGCGTACCATGTTTGGCCGGCGTTGAATCCAACCAAGCCTAAATCAAACAACCAGCAAGGACCCACCCTCACTAGTACCAAACCCGTCCAAAACTAGAGAACCAACACCCAACAATAGAAGCCCCTGTACCAACCACCCCACCCTCACTGTTCCGACCCTCACACATGGCCACCCACATCAAAACCAAAACAAATATGAAGATCTAGAACTCCAAACCTTACAAACCTCCAGATCCGCGCCGCTGGTAAAACCACTGCTAAAACCGTCGGAAAACAGGTGGCAGACGGCTAGAACTCCAAGCAACAGAAACGCCGACGCAGGAAAAGAAGGAACACGACCAAAACCTTGAAAACGCGATCTGGAGAAGAAAGAGGAACTACCGAAGCCGATCTAGGAGAGGGTGGTGCGAAGGGCTGATCGCCTCCTCTTCCAACCACCACCACCATTTCTACATTTTTATTAAAAAACATTATAACAACATGATCTATACTAATTTTAGGAAAATGATTTACTACAGTAATTGTGTTAAAATTGTTATTACATTAGTCATTTGATCAGAAAAAAAATGGTTGAGATCATGAATAGTTAATTTTATTAATATATAATTTAAACCGTTTGATATCTCTTTAACGTTATAAATATAAAATTGTGTAAAATTATATGTGCAAAATGCACTGCTGTCAATCCATATCCTTAATTTCATACTCTCTTTTTTAGTTTTTAGAGTAATTCACGTGTGATGAGAATAATTTAGATATATATTTATACACATAAAAAGAAAAATATACATCTCCATTAATTAATAATTTTAAAATTATATATTATTTAATTATTTTTCATCTAATTATCTTTTGTGTCTAGAGTGTCTAAACAGTGCCCGTGTTCAGCATTTTCTTTATAATAACTAGGCATGAATTACTCACATTTTTATTAGTTCCCCAATTTTCCAATTGTGGTACCAATCACAATTAGGAGAAAGTCTTGGTTGGGCACAACTCCAACACATCACATTTAGGCACACATTCACAAATAAAAAGAATTTAAAGAAAAATGAAAATAGTCATATCAATTAATATTATTTTATTTAATATTTTAAATTTCATGTGAGTATGTGTCCATATATAATGTGTTGGGATTGTGCCCAATATAAACTTTCTCTCACAATCAGTCGTTAGGCAGCATGTCTCATTCGGAGTTTTGAGAAGTGCTTATTTGGCAAAGCCAAAATCTCAAAGTTACTAAAATATGCAATGCCGACATGCATAAGTGCTTTATTTATTTTTGATTTATAAAGCAAAGTCTTATGATGGATTTTGTTTCTTTTCTGTTGTTAAAAAATATCTGCTAGGGCCACCCAATTTAGGGCCCTACATCTGGAGACTTTTCTTTGAACCGCAACATAGCTGGAGAACAGGTTATTGTCTAATTTGAGTTGATACTTGTTTAATTTGCTAAAAAAATAAAAGACTGGATAGTACAACTTGTATTATGTTTGATTTTAAAATTGTTTTTGGGACTGAATAATTAGAGATTAAGGGATTGAACAAAAATCTAAATTATCATCACTTGCTGAATCAACGGTACAACTTTTTGTCCTCAGTATAAAATAATCTTTTGTCCACCAAACATCATACAAAGACAAAATTTGTTAAACACTTTAAACTTTGTCTTGTGATGTTTTGTTTTATACTGTCCTTATACTATTCTGTTCAATACTTATATTTTATGGATCAAATGGACGGTTGTGACAGCACTGCGAGTTTTATAATTTAATTACTTAGGCCAAGTTCAACTTTTCTCTCACCACTTTTTTTTTCTCTCATAATAGATGCTTACTCGTGTGGGCTTGAGTTTAATGGGATGTTTTATACTATAACGTCAAAAAAATATTTATATAGATAATAAATTCAAAAGTGAAATAATATGTATTATCAAAATAATAGTAACAATAACCAATCGTTAGTTGGTTCAGTGGTGATTAACGCTGAACTTGATAGGGAGGACCACGGTTCGATCCCCCGCAACTGCGATCGGAAGGGGGCTGAAACCACTTGATGCCAGAACTGACCCCCAAACCAGATTCAACTGGTGGTGAAAACCGAAAAAAAAAAAAAAATAGTAACAATGAAAGATATCAAATATATGTTAATATATTTTAAAATACTTATTTGTACACCACATTTGAAGTTATCTTGGTATCTTTTTCCATTAACATTGATTAGCAATATTTTTAATAGATTCTTTAAAATAACTCTGGAAAAGACAAACATATATTTGATCATGAAAAAAAATTGATGTTGAAACATAAGTTTTTTTATTATAAATCTCATTAGAGGATAATGAGTTAGTTAAACTACTTCATTATCGAATATGTCATTTATATTAATATTAATATTAATTTGAAACATATTGGAACAAAATAAACCAACTCAACTTGTATTCAAATTTGAATATGATAAAAATCATGCAGAGCATACACCAACCATTAGTAAAAATCATGAAGAGTAAAAAATTCGAATTCCTCACGGTTTTTTTTTTGACAAAAACAAAACGATATTCATTCATTCAATTGATAGAATATATCAGATATAACTGCATATTCAACTTCGCTAAAAACGTAAAGGATGAATCTGTGAACAAACTCACAGCATCCAAGTTAATAGCATACAACGGCAAAATGCCTACAACAAGTAATATGATAAAAATAAAGTCACCATAATATCCATGCTTCCGGATCTTCAACGTTGATGTCCAAATCATTATCTGAATCTGTAATTGGCTGAAGTTGATCTTTCGATATGAATAAACGAACACCGCAACAATACGGGAAATCAAATAACACCACACAAAACGACTTACAACACAACGCCGCACTTAGACGACGAAATCACGGAAAAAAAAACACAAAAGAAAACTTGATCTATGTGAAAAATCACTTATTCATCACTTATTTTTTCGAATTCCTCACGGTTGTTATGTGCTTTTTTAATAATTGTCTATTAACAATATTTTCAACTCATTCCTTGAAAAATCTTTAAAATATTAATATATAAATTAATTGTGATGAAGAAATGTTAGGAATAATTCTTGGTACATATTAATTTTTTTTAAGAAGATAAAATTAGCCCATCTAAATTGGTCTTGGTACATATTATTACATATATTATACAATATATATAATACTTTCTATTAATAAAAACTATATACTTTATAGGAGTTTAATAATAATACATGTATAAAAAACTATTAGTCTTCATCTTCATGGTAATAATTGATAGAGCCACAAATATTAAAAGCATGAAAAACCATTACTTATGATAAGTGGATTTAGTGTGTTGGAGGCATTTGATTGGCTAGGGGATTAGAGTTAGCATAAATTGTAGCATAACTATTTAGAATTTATAATATACTAGTCGGCCACCCGTGCAACGCACGGGTTCGATGGAACGACAGGTTGATACCAATCATGGTTGAGGCCAATCATGGTCGCTATTTTCGAATAAGAGCAAGACAAAAGACAATCATAAAATATAACGAACTATCATTGATAAAAAGATGATTTATAATATTATAACAGAAAATGTCAACACAAAAATTGAGATTGTCAAATTCAAATAGATAATATATATGTTAACAGTGTTGCAAGCAAACAAATAAAATCCTTAATCATAGAAGATTACGAAACGGTGCGTCGTCGAACAATTTCCACAACCAAAACATCAGGTGGATTGCAAATTTGAAACTGCAACTTATCTCCCACCTCAAGGTTGTTAGCTCTTACAAATTCAAACCAACCTTTGCTTGCATACATATCTTTCTTGCCTGTTTTTCTTTCATAGGTGATGAGATTCCATTTAATTCCATCTCCGATATGTCGTGTTCTGACTGTGATGCTATTCTTATTCATAAGAACGTGCTTGAAAGAATTCTGCGGAATGTACTATCACATGGAAAACAAAACAATCATAAATACATGCATCAGAACAGACAAAGTGTATGAAGTAGAATATTAAGCACTCACCAAAACTTGATCATTGATTGAGCGTGCATAAGCTTTAATGATACGAAGTTCCCAACTAAATACACGGTCATTCTTAAATCCAGGTAAAACACAACCATTGGCATGCCACACACGGTTACTTGGTGCAAAGACTGGATCATCGTCATCTGATTCACTATCCAGTAGGATTGGAGATTGCT
This sequence comes from Trifolium fragiferum, assembly GCA_954870985.1. NCBI lineage: Eukaryota > Viridiplantae > Streptophyta > Magnoliopsida > Fabales > Fabaceae > Trifolium > Trifolium fragiferum. Next base: position 53,949,568 of record OX940789.1, read on the forward strand.
AAGATCTTCCTGAGCCTGGAGCAATTATATCATCGTCAAACGTTTCATTTGCTATGACAGTTAATCTGAAGCGATTATCAATAATTTCATAAGTCAAGATGACTTTTGTAGGTTGTTGGAAGCCAAGTCTGTCAGAGACAATCCGTCCATCAGTCATGCAACAACAATTGTTGTAGAGGAAGAGAGCAACTGCAACTGGTTCTTTGTCTTGATATGGGAGTTGTCCAAAAAAATCTTCCCGGAGGTATTGAATCCAAGCATTTCTGAATACCGGACAAATTTGTATTTCCCGCTGTGTTGACATATGAAGCGAATTAGATATTTTGAATTCAAACCTATTTCAAATATAATGGGTGGTACTTCAGATGGAAATACCTGATCGGGATAAATGCAAGTTTCAAATGATCTGCTGTTTTTGGTTGGAACTGGATCTCTATGGAAATGAAACAGGTACTTAAATTAGCAACAATAAAAGTGAGACCAACATCTTATACCAATTCATCAAATGACTTAACAACGAAGCAACATTAAACTACCACAAAATACTAATCAATTACTGTAAAATCAATAAACAAATTATTTTTAGCCCATATGAACTAACACTGATTGAACCCCAAGATACAATTCATGACATGTAGTCGAACACAATGGATCAATATTCATCCAGACAACTATTACCTCCTATAACATTTTTAACATCACCACTACAAAATAAAAAAAAACTGCAAATTCATCTGCATTTAAATCAACTGCAATACTCTAGAAAAATGTAACATATATCAATTGTAATGAGATGATTATATTCAAGAACAGAGAAATAATTGTCCCAATAACAAATCGAATGAGAGAAAAATGACAGTTATTAATGATTTATGGACATAAGAATCAACCAAAGATGAGCATTTATGTAAGTAGACATGCAAGTTAAATTCTTCATCCGGCTATGTAGTATCCACTTGCAGGCGTTTTTATTGATGTACCTAAGCTACGATTCTCCATGCAGTGATAACTCCAATGTTGATGTTTCGGATGATGTACACACACCAGAATTTCTAAATACTATTGTCTCATCTGGGCTTCCAAATCACAAATTGAGGCTAAAAGTTGGAGTCCCTGTGATGTTAATGAGAAACATGGTTCAGATGGATCACCAGATGCATGTATCAACAAATCAGATGGAACCTGAATTTTGATATAATCATTGTCTGCATCTCCAATGCTCCCATCTCCAATTCCCAAAATCCATTCAGAGAAACGTCTTTGTTCTTCAACATCAGAATCGGTGCATCCGGACAACAGTCTCATGTTAGTGGTTAAAGTTAGGACTTCACAATGTTGCCATAGATGAGATGAATTTATAGTTGACTGAACAATTTCATATCTTGTTCCCTTTGGTATAACAGGAAGTATCTATTGAAAATCCCCGCCAAGCACAACAACCTTCCCGCCAAATGGATACCGTTTTTCCTTCATTATATCTTTCGATGTACGATCGACAGCTTCAAAACAATGTCTGTGCATCATAGGTGCATCGTCCCAAATAATGAGTCTTGCACGGTGGATTAGAGCTGTAACGCCCCAACTAAAAATATCTAGAATATTTAGTCGGAACGTTAAAAACTGAAATCTGAGTACATTAATTAAAAGAAATATAACAGAATACTACAATATCATTAAGATAATATTATAATGTTCAATACAAACATCGGGAAGTGTTGATAATAGAACAACAAGCTAATCTAAAACAAGGAAGAAGAATAAATCTTCTAAGCTGACAATCCAAGCACAGCTCCAATCGCCAGATCCAACCTGGTCCCTGCTCCGAAATAATCTGTCTTACCTATATCGAAAAGGGAGTGGGGTGAGACAGTCACTTCGTCCCAGTGAGTTCTACTACCCTCCTAGAGGCTATAAAGCCGGGGCACCTAATCAGTCGTATCATACTGCATATCATATTATCATAAAGCATAAATAAATAAAGGTGTAACACTGATTAGTCTTGTTGATTTTAAACCGCAAGCACTCTGAGGTGAGCATGTCTCAGAGGCCTGCGTTGTCCGCGAACAGAAAGTGTTCCGGCATGCAGCTCACAAAGTTTTACTAGTGGAACATCTAAAACGAAGTCCACACGTGATAATATAATCACATACATAGTTGATTGATCCTAAATTGTATTATACTGCCATATTCATCCCATAACCCGGGGAACATACATAATCTAAATTTCCTAAGTTAATCCCTATTAGTTCGACTGTGATGACCTCCTGTCTATATTATGTAATTCATAAGACTGCAAAATAACTATCTCAGTCGAGGATATAAAACGAGTGAAACAAATATTTTGAAAAGTGAAAAAGTGAGTAATTTCTGGGCATTGCTCGCTACGGCGAGTTACCATGCTCTCCATGGCGAACTTACAGGTCCTGACCTAAACAACTCGCTAGGCGAGCCAGAGCTCGCCATGGCGAAGTTCCTCAGCTCAGAACCTTCAGCTCGCCATGAAGGCTCGCTAGCAACTCGCTATGGCGAGTTGGTGCAGAATTTCCTCTGTTTTGCGTAAATCATCAAATTTAAAGGTTTCACCTACAATCTCTGTCTGAGATAGTGCAGAATTATAAAAATAACAACATAGAACAGAATAGAGTGGAATTTGGGGGCTAATTCCATACACACAGCTATACCTAATAATTCCTAAAGTTGCATGCATTTTCATAAAATTTGAATAAACTAACTAACTAGCCTAAGAACCCACCTGATAATGGAAGCTTTAAATCCTTGTTACTGAGTTCTCTAACAGCTACAGCAACCCACAACTAAGCCCACGACCAGACCTTGGAGAATTTGGAAAATATGGAGAAATGTTGAACTTCCTATTTGCTCTAGGATTTGGAACTTGATTGGATGATTGGAGTTACTGAGATGAAGGGGTTTAAACATAAGGGATTTCAGAGATTTTTACAGTATAGGAATTGTTCTAAGTTTTTGGTTGCATGCAAGACTTTGGTAGAAGATTGAAGTGAGGTTTATGGGCTTGGTGTTGTTGTATTCGTGAATAAGAAGAGAAGAAGGACGAGCTCTTGTGTTTCCTATTTCTGAAGTTGGAAGGTAAGTGAATGTTTCTTGTTGCATGTACATTAATTTGGTTAAGAGTAATTGAGTTGTGTGGTGTTGAGTTGCACAAGAGTGAAGAACAAGAGCTTTGGGTATTGTTGGTTGTGTTTTGGCGTGAGAGAAGGAAATGAAAGGGAGGGTTTTTGCTGATTTTTCTCCTTGCTTGCATGTGTTTATAAATAGAATTCTTTAAGGGATGGAGGTCTAGGAGAAATGTGGGGGCATGGTGAGAAAATAAGTGAGGTGTTAGCTTAATATTAACAATGAGAATGAGTCATGAATTTGCATGCAAGATGAGTGATTAGAACCTTAGTGAGGTGTTGGCTAGAGATTAAGAATGAAAGTGAGTCAAGAGGTAAGGTGTTGTCTTGTGGAAGAGAGTTGGCTTGAGTGGAGTGAAGTTCCAAATTTTTTTTTTACACATAATACAATTAAGTCCCAAGATTTAATTAATTTAATCATCACTAATTAATCCCAATTTATTAGACAAGTCTCTAATAAAATTAATTAGGTAATTTGAAAGAGTGGGATGTTACAAGAGCGGCAAGTGGATCCTTAGGGCCTATCTCGCATGTTGAATATTCATCGATATTAATTGGGATGCCAAATCTTGAATGTGCAGTTCTCCCACCAGGAATAAGCAAAGCAGCTATACCACTTGAAGCAACTGTAAGAACAATTTCGCCCCTTGACCGCAATGCCGCTGACAATGCCCTCCAGATAAACGTCTTTCCAGTACCACCATAACCATAAAGAAAGAAAAAACCTGGTCTTTTCCTATCCACCCTTGATATAATTGTATCGTATATTCTTCTTTGTTCAGCGGTCATTGTGGACATCAATGCATCATGCTCCTTGGCCATAGACAACCTATCATAATTCAATTCGTCATAAATAAACCTATTTCCTATGTCCCTAAACAATCCTGCATCTGGCTGAGGCATACCATCATAATCCTTCAAACTTTTGCCACTGCACTGCAACAAAGATTCAATTTTAGCCAAAGCATAAGTCCGTCGTTGCTCTGGGGTCAACACTAAATCTGCAAGATTGAACTTTAAAGTTAGGCTAAAAGCTAACTGTTTTAAAAATTAATTACCTAAATACAAAAGCAAACTACCATTAACACGAAGGACGCGCCTCTGTCTAGGCTGGATATCATCGCTCAATTCCTCCCAAGTACTGTTCCAAACATACCCTGGCTGATGCAGTTGTCCCGAAAGTAACAAAGCTACAAATAAATTGCGCAAAAAGATGCCAGTACCCCAGAAACTTGCCTCTTTGATCGCATGAATAAACTGACCATCACCATTCATCAATCCCAGTGCAAAACAGGCTTCCTTGAAAGTGTTATATTTAACATTGTCAACGGCCCTAAGTTCGTCAAAAGATGTAGGACCTCTAGCATATCCAAGCAAAGTTCTCAGATAGAACCTTGGGCCAGATCCAGGAGGAGAAAAATGTAACCTTCCAATGGAGAAGCCCCGCTTTCGCGGTTTCCACTCACGCTTATCCCTTTTGCACACAAATTTTGTGGGGAATTCGGCATAAGTGAGTTCCCGCGCAGAAGGATACTTTTTATTTGCATCCATCCATGCCAAAAATTTGGTTTGCTTAGCATATGGATTAGAAACAACATCCTCTATAGAAGCTTCATCAGGGAAAATCACGGGCTGTTCATTTTCAAGATGGAAATTCAGCCTTTCAACTGGTGGATCTCTATAATTTACATTAAAAACAAAGATTCTCCAAACAGCCTCACATGCAGATAAATATCTACAGTCATACTACATTTTTATCTCATCAGAAACTTGAGCACCATCATTATCACCACCAGCACGGTAAAATCCAGCAGTGACCCTATCATGCCCTTTATTGACATATTTAAATAAATATTTTATAGCCCGGGATTGATTACACCATTCCAAGTTGACATGAGCATTATACTTCAACAATAGATGTCTGTTGTATGGAACAACATATCTATTATCAGCAAAAGTCTTCCCTTTCTGAATGCACACACCATCATCTCTTCTTCTATACACAGGATAGCCCTCTGAGTCAATAACTGTAGTATTAACAAACCTTTTAGGATAGTATTTAGTACATTTGCCTTTTTGCATACACGGGGAATTTATATTCTGGTCACCGCAAGGACCGTGTATCATGAAGGAAGACACAATTTCAAATAAATCAGGATCTTGATACTTATCCGGAATCTCAACAGATATTATTTTGTCAATAGTGTGGGGATGGATAATTCGAAACGCTGGCTATAGGAAAACTAAAATATGAGCATGAGGAAGTCCTCTTTTTTGAAATTCAATTGTGTAAATAACTGCAACATAATTAAATAAGTTCAATCAATAAAACATGGTTATAACAAACGTTAATGCACCACGACGATAAATGTGAATTATTTGAGGTAAATAAAAACACTTGCTTTGACTTTGCCGAAAATCTGACCATTCTTTATATCTTTGATGAGCTGATCAAGTTTTATTTTGAAGAGCCGACTAACCAAATCAGGTCGATCGGAGGGTGTGAGATGATGCTTTTTTAGAAAATCAATGACTTCCAGCCATTTATGGTTGCACGTGAATGTGATAAAAAAATCGAGATATCCAGCCCAAGAACATATGACCATGGCATCCTGATAGTTTTGTATCATGTATCTTGCTCCTCCGACAAAACTCGCGGGCAACACTATCCGCTTCCCTGTGTTGGTCGCATCGGCATCTCCTTTAAGAATAGCTTTAGTCAATCCCTTGTACATGTCAGCTCTTAGGTCCTGCTGATGATCCATCAAGTATCTCAATCTAGCAGATTCTATAGTGCTAAATGAATCAACCAAAAATTGATGAAAAAGTTTCCTTGAAAAAACAATGGTTGAAGCATGCGTTTCCCTTTGGTGAATTCTATATCCAATCCATTCCAATTGAGTTATGCACTTTCTCTTTCTAGCTGCTTTTCTGGCATTGTATCTAAACTCAATGTCTTTACTGTATCCATCTTCTCCCCTTGGAAACAATAATGGATACTGTAATCGCCAATAAGCAGGCTGAAAAGTTGAAATTCGCTGTAGGAGACCAGACTGAGTTTCAACAATCACATCCCTATCAGCGTTCACACCATCAAAATCGCCAACAATTAAAGCCGCCACCTCTGAGGCAGTTGGGAGATTATATCTCCTACCATCGCGTCCTCTTTTGCCCAGTATTTTCAACTTAATAGGAGGAGCATGTTGCGAATGAAGCGTATCACGAAGTGTGTTGTAGACACGAACATAAGTATTATCACAGTTATCAAGAGTTTCCCTTATATCCCTAACAATAGAAGATTTAAAAGCCAGACAATCATCCTCCATCCTATGAAATAAATTGTCCAAGTTATATACAGATTAAATATCACAGATATCAATATATAAGCATTAATAGTGTGTTTAAATTACCCAACAGCTGCCATTCTATTGAATATTTCGTTGTCAGTATCATATATATAAAGCTGTGCAAATTTAGGCCGTTGTCCTGGTAAGGGTAATAAGCTCCCAATTTAATGGTAATTTTCACCGTTCATTACAAAAATTGGAGGGCAGTTTCCATCACTCATAGAAGTGTCTATATTTCCGCCGATAGATGTAAATGCACACATACTATTGAAGGATATGATATTTTCTAGAAAGAATTTACTTTTCCTGTCATGCGAGTGATATAAGTTGTGCAAAGGTTCAGGCAAAGGTCTGTATGGCACAATTTCAATATCTCCTTGACTACAGCATAGTGAAAATTTGGGGTTTGATTTTGGGCTTTTCTTTACGCGCTCTTCAATCCACATCAATGCACCGCAATATCCACACACACAGCTTGGCTGACCTATATCAAAATATCCAGCAAATCCAGGAACTGCATAAATATTATCCAAATGGTCAGACTTCAATGACTACAAAAAAACAAACAACAAATCCAAAGCCATTAAAAGTAGGATAACTAGAAAGTAGTAGACAAAGAAGTAGAAATCAATCTACGAATCAGGGGCATCAATACCTTGACGGTCAGTATCATCGCAGTCAATATCAGTATCATCACTTTCGAAATCTGATGGACAAATTACTTAACATGAGATTACTACATAATTTGGTTACTATACTCCACCTCATATTAATCATCAATGAATAAGCAACAATCATAATAAGATGTCTAAGGGCTAATACCTATATTACATGGTATATCAAATTCCTCAGTATTGCTGGCACAAATAATTTCACTTTGCATGTTATTTGAATCTAGATCTGCAAATAACTTGCATGTTCAGATTTATGATAAATACATTAAGTAAAATAATGCAGAATTTGCCAATAGTTAGTTTTATAACTGATGAGCACCAGGATTAGAGTGCATGGCACTGTTGTGAATATTAATTAGTAACCAAAAATAACTTGATTTTACAATTCAAACATAAAGTTCAATAAAACGCATCGCCATGCAGAATATGCTTGTGGTTACTATGGCAATCAAAGCAAGCAAACGATTAGAGATAAATACCAGGATGAGAGTGCATAACTGTCTCCTCATTATGAATAATGGTAGGCAAAGGTATGTCATCTGCAAAAGTTAGACAGCAAAGCAGTTAAATCACCACAAAAATAACAAATTAAAAGTGAGGACATTGAGTAAAAGAAACCATGGACGATTGAACAATACTGTTATAACAATCTTCATGAATTCTAAGTCTCTTAGAGGGTTGGTTCCTTGACGAATCCATGCTGAGCTCATGCAGCAAAGTAAGATGTCTTATAGCAAATGCTGTTCAGTCTAATGTTGTTAACCAATTTATACAAAAATAAGAAGTCTTCAATACAAATGGTATTTTAACACTTGGCTAAATTTCAGAACGGATACAATGGGAATCTTTCAGGTCTGCCTGGACCATCTGGACAACTACAGTCACATTGGCACAACAATTATCTAGCCAAATGGAATGCCAATAAATCTTAGTTTAAATTTAATGTATTTATTCTGTGATGCTAATGTGATAATCAGACATATAATAATTAACCAATATAAAACAGAATAGGAAAAATTAATCTGGAAGAAATGCTTGGTTATTTAACTTTAACTATTACAAAAGTTCCAAATAGAACAACAACTCAAACATAATGTCTTCCTTCTAAACTCAAAGGAGACTTGTAGTACACCTCAAATTATTTATACATGATTATCTTAAACATAAAATGACCCCCTTCTAAATCTAGAGTGGTAGTCTTACATCACACAAACTGACCACGAACATGTCCATAGCCAATTTCCAAGCACTGATCCATTAGGTAATACATTAGTTGCAAACAAACAGGACAGTCATTCCCTCATAAACCACTTTAAATTTTTGATCTACACGCAAGCCACTTTGGCCTCCTTTCCGCCAGCAACATCAGATCCATCCTTATTAGCAGACCTCTTTGCAGCAGAACGTAATTCTCTAGTTGTAGTGAGAGATGGCTTAGTGGCAGATGCACCAGCACCAGCAGCATTTGCAGGCTTCTTTCCAAATGGCTTACTTGTTGGAGTCTTAACTTCATCAGAGACAACCACAACCTCATTACAGGTTGAATCACCCCCCTCAAATTCATCCTGAATGTAGAATTTACCATATTATTAGTTCCACAAACAATATAAAATAAATTAAAGTATGTACAATTAATTTAGCCCTAAAAAATACCAATGGACTGTCATCCCCCAAACGACACACGTAATTGTTATCACTGACAGGATTGTTGTCGCCTCCAAGCTAACATGGAAAAAATTCTAATTAGTACGATTTAATTTAAAACAGCCAATTAATACATGGATTATAGTTATTTAAAATATACATTAATTCCATGAAGATCTGCGAAGCGACTGATAATATCATTTTCATCTGAGAACTTCTTCACTGTATAACTACGCCAATTGCGGTATAAATTGGCATCACTAACATCCACCTTAAAAAGCATCCGCTTCTCGACAAACAAATCAAGCTCTTGTGGGTAGGAATTAGAGCTGCGATCATGATAGAACGATTGTTGGGTAACATATATGAGTAAGGTAAAACAATAGGATTTTATAAAGTATGAATAGGCTCAGATTTTACATTGTTCGTCGAATCAAGCAGTTCCTGTGCAGTTCTTCCTATGACTTGGGTAACAATGCGATCAAACATCACAAATGTAATTGAACCTGTATCATCCATGACCTGTAGATTAACTTTGTACCTGCAATTTTGAGATAGCTAAAAACATCAGGACCAATTAACCTAAGCATGACATCATCTTCAAAGGGCACGTGTGGATGTGAAATCCATACCTAGGCACAGCAGTTCTAGGCATCTTGCATTTGTCACAGTAGAGCTGGCCTCCCATAAAATTAATTCTAGATGCACACTTGGTGCAAGTCTGATAAAACCAACCTGAATCTGTATCAATTTCACAGGCCCAAGCTAAGACCGCACCACATCGTTTCTGTAAAAATAAGATTAAATCCATGTTTAAACACAAACTAAGGAACACAAATTATACACATAAGCTCAAAATTGACTATAACCTCAGTGGATTCGATGAGATCCTCAATGGTCATCCTTGGAGTACTCAGCAAATCATCAGCGATACTAAGCACAACTGGACCACTCACTTGACTGACGACTTGTGTCAACTCCACATTAGCAGCATTCATCCTTTACGCGAACAAAGTTCGAGTTAATTACGGAAAAACAACTAAAGGATTTTTATACGACCAAACCCAGTGACTAACCTTTCTACATAGTCGGAAACTTCAGGAATTTTTGCATTTAGCAACAACTTAGAGCCGTTAAAACAATTAGAAATTCCCATAACTCCTGTCCAAATGAAATAAAAATAAAATTGATAACAATTCTAGTTCTAGATTACAAACAGTTATTATATCTATATTTTTCATCCATACCAAGGAATTTCTTAAGTTTTCCCATTTGTAGTATCATCACTACAGAGAGAGATGGATCATGGCTGTCCAAAAACTGTTTCATTTTTACAGCAAAATCATCCCACAGAGTACAATGCAACCTATTGCCTCTACATCCAGAATAAAGATAAATAAAAAATCAAATGCAGGAAATTATGGTATAAATATACACTAAATAGTAAAAAACACATATGCTCACTCCAAATCCTCAAGGGTTACATCCATAATCTTGCTTATCTTCCCATTTTTCTCAGTCTCCTTCATAGCATCCTTCTCAACAACATGGCCAATAACATCTAGCACAAATGAAGCTCGGTTACTCAAAGAGAAATGAACAAAAGAAATGGCAACGATGAATCACAAAGAATGATCTGCAAAACTTACCAATTAATTGCTCCTCGCTTGTTCTTGACAGAATTTCTTCAAAAGACTGTAAGTGCACCAGTTCATCCTCATGTTTTAATAATTGTCAAAACACATGAAAATAGAGTGGAACATATTTTGGCAACATTACAAATGACTTGACAGCAAAAAAAACTATTTTTAAACTTTGAAAAATTGATTTTTAGGTATTTTGTATTGATACATAATCATTTGTATCGATACAAATGTCCTGAAATTATTTCGGACTGATTTTGTGCATTTTGTATCGATACATTCTATAACACCCCATAGATAAATCTAGAATAATCATGGAATATTATTAAAGGTACTGAATTCATTATTATTACAACAGAAGTTTATTGCACACACAGGTGCCAACTACATGAGAGTACAGATAAATAACAGCGGAAACAAAACAACACGATTAGAAAGTGAAGAAAGCAAGAAAGTCTAAAATGCGATCCTCCAAACAGCAGCAGCTACTCCACAACACAGCTTACCTAATCCACCTGTTTTCCTGTTTCAAATAGGGAGTGGGGTGAGACAGTCACTTCGCCCCAGTGAATTCTACTACCCTCCTAGGCTATAAAGCCGGGGCTCCTAATCAGTCATATCATAATCAATATCCATAGCATAATTATCATAGGCAAAAATATAAAGGTGTAACATAAAGTTTATCTTGTTCATTTTAAACCGCAAACCCTCTAAGGTGAGCACGTCTCAGGGGTTTGCCTTATCCGCGAACAGAAAGCGTTCCGGCATAAAGCTCACATGAATTTCTAATGGAACATCTAAAACGAAGTCCAACTGATATCATAAACATGTTTTTATTTGACTGATCACTAGTTTCATAACATACTACCAATAATTCCCAAAACATTTTCAAGAAACTGATATATGTATCGATACACATACATGTTTGTATCGATACATAGGTCAAATATTTCAAATTTGAACGCTGGTCAAAGGGTTTGTATCGATACGAACCATCATTTGTATCGATACATGTCTGTTATGTTTTGCCTAAATTTGCTCAATTCTATTTTCTCTATAAATAGCAATGTGCTTTGTTGTTGTAAAAGAGAGAAAACCGGTGAGAAAGTGAAATAGCTTTGATAAACTCTTTGGATATCAAATTTGGTGAATAATTTGGATCAAAGGGCCATTCTTCACAAGATCATCATCTTCCATCAAATTGCAATTCATTGAAGAGTGAGTATGGGATCATTCGGATAGAGGTTGTACATTTGATCGATAACGTTCGGTACGGCTTGCGGTGAATTAGAGTCGTGATCGAGTTGGTTTGTGAAGAAGGTTTGTATCGATACATAGGTCAAATATTTCAAATTTGAACGCTGGTCAAAGGGTTTGTATCGATACAAACCATCATTTGTATCGATACATGTCTGTTATGTTTTGCCTAAATTTGCTCAGTTCTATTTTCTCTATAAATAGCAATGTGCTTTGTTGTTGTAAAAGAGAGAAAACCGGTGAGAAAGTGAAATAGCTTTGATAAACTCTTTGGATATCAAATTTGGTGAATAATTTGGATCAAAGGGCCATTCTTCACAAGATCATCATCTTCCATCAAATTGCAATTCATTGAAGAGTGAGCATGGGATCATTCGGATAGAGGTTGTACATTTGATCGATAACGTTCGGTACGGCTTGAGGTGAATCAGAGTTGTGATCGAGTTGGTTTGTGAAGAAGGTTTGGGTTTTCTTGAGGATCCAAGATTGTGCGATATCTTGAAGGATCAACAACGAAGAAGCGAGGTACTCAGCTGGACGATCGGTGCGAGGATTTGCGCATGGTTAGGATCGTTGGAATCAGAGGGAGAAGCTTCATTACTTGTTGAGGTTATTACGCATAGTTTACATTAGATTCGATATAGGGTTATTGGAGTCTTTGTAAATTGTGCACTATAGTTCAATCGTTTTTAATCAATAAACGCTCAAATAACCCGTTTGGTTATTTGGGGGGAGACGTACCTGGCCGACCGCGAGGACAACACGAAAGCCATTGGAAACTCCCTAATCAATCGTTTGTGTCTTTCTTCCTTAATCTTTTACTTTACGCAATCGCTTTAATTTTCCGATTCAATTGAATTTTCATGTTCGTAAGTGTGCACCAAAATTCAATTGACATATATCTTGATTGTGATTGGATTAGCTTTAAATTCTAGTAACTTGATTGGATTGTGTTATTGGATCGTTTAATTTGAATATTTTGCACACGATCGTTTCTTATTCATTATCATCGCACGTTCAAGGCTATACTACCTTTTCAGTGATCAATCGGGTGCAAAGAGACTACTGATCCGGTGGTGCTTCCGCGCGTACCTTTTGAACTAAATTTTTAAAAATCAACATTGTTTAAAAGGGCCACTTATTCACCCCCCCCCCCTTCTAAGTGGTTAGCCAAGTAGTCTAACAAGTGGTATCAGAGCCTGGTTCGATTTTGTACACAAAATTCGGTGGATTATGCCAATTATTAGAAAACATGGCTTTTACACCTAAAGGGGCTTATAATCGGGCACCTATATTCAATGGAGACCATTTTGATTATTGGAAAAGTAGTATGCGCATACACATCAATTCGTTTGATGGTGAAGTGTGGAATGCTATTGAGAACGGTCCGTTTGTTCCGACAAACACCGATCAAAATGGCATTGTCACCAATAAGCCTATGGTACAATGGACGGACGATGATAAGAAAAAGGTCAATTACGATGCAAAGGCACAAAACATACTTATTTCATCCCTTGGGATTGAACAATTTTACCATGTGTCGCATTGTTTATCGGCCAAAGAAATGTGGGATACATTAGTTACTCATTTTGAGGGTACTAACGAGGTCAAAATATCCAAAATAAACACCTTAACTCAAGAGTTCGAATTGTTTCATATGCAAGATGGTGAAACCATTGCGGATATGCAACAAAGGTTTGTAAAAATTACCAACAAGTTACATGGTCTAGGTAAACCAATCACTAATCAAGATGCTACTAATAAGATTTTGAGATGTCTTAATAGGTCATGGCAACCAAAGGTCACCGCAATCAAAGAAGCGAATGATCTTACAACTTTGAGTCTCACAACCTTATTCGGTAAGCTAACGGAACATGAACAAGTGCTTAATTTGTTGGAAAAGCATGAGAAAGGTGGAAAAAAGGAGAAACACAACGAAAAGGAAAAAGAAAAGGATAAGAGGTCCATTGCTCTAAAGGCCTCCACATCTAAGTCCAAAAAGGTTGAGCAAGTGGAAAGTAGCTCAAGCGAAGACGATTCCGATGATGAGGAAATGGGGCTCTTCGTTCGACGCTATAATAGATATGTGAGAAAGAATGGGATAAGGCACTCCGATGACAATCTTAAGAAGTTTCGGAAAGATAGTGGTTACTGCCGGAAGAGTGATAGTGGTAGATACTCCAAGAAAGGGGCATGCTATGAATGTGGCCAAGTTGGTCATTTCAAGCCGGATTGCCCTAAGCTCAAGAGAAAAGAGAAGGAGTCACCGTCATTCAAAAAGGGAAGCAAGGACAAGGGAAAGAAATCTCATGTTGCATGGGAGAGCGGAAGCTCATCCTCTTCTTCATCATCAAGCTCTAGCTCAAGTAGTGAAGATGTATTGGCAAATGTGTGCTTGACATCCTATGATCGTAAGAAACTTGCTCCTAAAAAGGTAAACCAAAATCCCTCTAGCTCATATACGCTTTTAGAATATCATGAGTTGCAAGTCGCTTTTGAAAAGTTACACAAAGAAACTCAGGAGGCTTTTCAACGACTAAAAGGTTTAATGCAAGTCAATAAATACCTTGAGGCAAAAGTTTCGGAAACGGAGCTTGAGTTGAAAACCCTCAAAGAGTCTATGATTCAAAAACCTCTTGTGACTTTTGATAGTTACGGTAACGATAGAACCGGATGTGATGGATGCTTTTACTTATATAGAGACTTGCGAAAGTTACAAGATAAGCTAAAAGAACCATCCAAGCCGGAGATTACTTTTGCGGTTGATCCATCTAAATTCAACAAATCGTTAAAACCTAGAAATAAAAAGTATAAATTTGTTGAAAAGGATCCTAAGAAAAGTAATCCTCATATCGTTTGTCATTATTGTTGTGACAAGGGTCATACTATTGCAAAATGCCATGCTCGAAAAACCTTGGTACCTAAAGGCAAAATGCATTGGTTACCTAAGTTAAGCAATAATGTTGCTACTAACCAACTAGGACCCAACATGAGTTGGGGACCTATTTCAAATGTCTAAGTATGTAGAAAAACGTCTTGAACCATTGACGAAAGACACCGACAACAATGGAGTTCAAGACTTATGAACAAGGAAAATGATGAGAAAAGCTTCAACTCAACACTTACAAAGTTGTGGAAATTGATCACTTCCTCCACTTAACACTTAAGGGAAGATTCTATTCTCTACCTTTACCTTTATACTTTTTACTTAGCATTTGTACATTGGTTTCATATACATATAACTTTCACCTTAATATGATATTTGCATTGATAGTTGTCTAATCCTCCATTTCCAAGAATTTTGCTCAAAATTATTTATAAGTTTTTGAGACTCATACGTTTAAAATGGGGATTTGACAAAGATCATTACAAATGCCATATTAAGTTCATACTTGATTTGTATATGCTTGTTTTGTTCTTATATGTGACTTTGTGTGCATACATACACATATATCTTCATATGATTAATTTTGGTACTTTGATTCATTTATGTGAATGTTTTATCATGCATATATGGTTTAACATGTGTTCTCATGTTATAATGTGCTTTGGTATAGTTTTTGCTCACATGCATAAGTATGTACCTTGTTGATTATATGTGTTTCATACATACATGTTATTTGGAAGTCATAAAAATTACTTTTCAAACTTATAAGTTCATGTGTTTTGAGAAAAATTGAAAATAATGCATTTTGGATCGATACAAATGAAGATTCTGCAGATTTTCAAAATGAATTGATATGTATCGATACATATGATGGTTGTATCGATACATAGCTCTTCAGTTTGGGACAGACACTGTCTCATGTATCGATACATGCTCGCATGCTTCGATACATGCTGCAGAACACTGACTTGTATCGATACAAACACGATACATACGCGCGAAAAATAGCTTTATGTATCAGTTTTCATTCATTCATTCATCAAACATCAAGAACTTCTTCTTCTAACCGAGCCACACACCAAAAACCCTCATTCCCAAATTCTCAATCTCCCTCAAAACTCAACCAAAACTCACAAAACTTGACCCTAAACTACTTCAAATCCAATACCCATTCACATTCCTTCATCAATTTCGCGGTTCAAGCTTCATAATCTCCACATTCAAGACAAGGGTTTCTTCAATTTGGGTTTGTGAAATTCTTCAAGTTCTTCATCAAAACTCAAGGTAATTCGTTCTCGTTCTCATTCTCCTAGAAATGGCACCAAAAACTAAGTCTAGAAAAGGAAAGGAAGTAGAAAGTAGTAGCAATGTTGTTACAAATTTTGGACTTAGGGAAGACGAATTCGTTCACAAGGATTGCGTTACTACTTATACGCAATATTGTAGAATTAGGAGCGTTCTGCCTCAGAAATCTGTTAATGCTGAAACACTTAGAAGTTTGTGTCTCAATGATATTGCACAAATTCTTGAAAACGAACAACTTGATACTTTTTGTGACTTGCAAACCAAATATAATGATACTTTGGTTAGGATATTTAATGCTGGGTTGCAGGAGAGAAATGGTGCTGAGTTTGAACTTCGTTGGGGACGTAAGGTTTATAAGTTTAGTGCAAATATGTGGTTTGACTTGTTTGGAATGAGTACCGCTAATAGGATAACGGGAGAAGAACTTTTGGCCTATACTGAAGCTAGCCAGGTTGATTATGATTCTAATTTTTCATTTGCTCCATTACTAGAAATGGAAATGTTCCGGAAACTATGGGAACCGGAAAATTAACTGTGAACGCTAGAGTGATTTATTGGATTGTAAGTCACATCTTGCGTCCTAAGAGTGCAAGTTCTAGAATGGATAAGAAAGACATTGATCTCATGTTTTTGCTAATGGAAGACGGAAAAGTTGATTGGCCACTTTATATTGTGAGTAGAATGTTTGACTTGAGGAACTCTAGCCGTGATCAAAGCTTTGGATATTGTAGTTTGATAGCTAGCATTTTGAGAAAGTTTAAGGTTGGACAAGACCTTCCCATTGAGTATACTACCCTTGGAAAGTTACAATAGTTTAGTGATACTCAAATGGCAAAGATGAACTGGACTTTGAATGATGACAATGTCTATGTCTACAATGGTCAAGAGGAAGAAAATGAAGATCAAGCTGCTGCTCCAAGAGTTAGGAGACAAAGAAGAAATGCTAGGTAAGGTGAAGGTGAAGGTCAAGGTGAACTGGAATGAAATGATGGACATGCTAAGGAATATGAGCATGCAACAAACCACCTTCTACAATGAGTACACTCAGAACTACCAAACTCAAAATGCTAGAATTGAAGAGTTGTACCCCAACACCAATGAGCTCCGAACCTATGTGACTACTCGCTTTGATGAGATGCAAGCCTACTATCAACCTAACCCTCCTCCTAACCCGGACAACATGGATGAATGATGATGATGCTTAACTTTGTTTTTGTTGCATTTTATTTTCTTTTACCGCATGAGCAATTTTATTTCATTATTTCTTATGACTTCGTTTATTTCAATATGGTTGTACGGATAATTTTGATGTTGTCATGTTTGGACAACATTCATTTTGGTTTTGTATAACTTGATATTTTGGATAATTTTGTTTGTTTGGAAACCTTGTTATGTTTATGCATTTGTTGCATTGCTTTGTTTATTTCGTCCCATATTTGGATATGTTATTTGATTAAAATGTCGATGTGTTACGATATTCATGGGTTGGTTTTGGTTTGTTGTTCTACATTCCATATTTGTCATGATATTTGGTATTCGTCATTGATATATTTTGGCATATCTTTGTATGTAATTATTTTGATTAGGAAATTTCATCATATAGTGCATTTCGACAAATGTAAGTGCACGATATGACTATGGTTAAAACTTTTTGAACTTGATACTTCTAATGAGCTCTCTTCTTCTTTTTGATATTCTCAAAGGGGGAGAGATTTGGATTGCACAAGCTAAGGATGAATAGCTAAAGAAGTCTTGAATGTTGTTATCAACAATATCAAACGCATTATGGCATCAACTCAGGGGGAGCGTGCTTATGGTTAGCCTTGGTGTAATTGCGTCTGTATACATATTGCTATTTTATTGCATATTAGGTATAGGCTTAGATAGCTTATGCAAAGTTTTGACAATTATCAAAAAGGGGGAGAATGTAAGTGCACCAGTTCATCCTCATGTTTTAATAATTGTCAAAACACATGAAAATAGAGTGTAACATATTTTGGCAACATTACAAATGACTTGACAGCGAAAAAAACTATTTTTAAACTTTGAAAAATTGATTTTTAGGTATTTTGTATCGATACATAATCATTTGTATCGATACAAATGTCCTGAAACTAGTATTCACACCCGTGTGTGAATAACCAATATTCAAGCAATAGAATGACTACATTGAAAAATTAATATAGTGAAAAAACGATATTTTCAAGTGTTTCATGACAAATAGTTCAGAACCTTGTGTTACGATAAAAAACAGTACATATATATGACTTAAAAGCTATGGATATTACTTCAATAAGCATATAGAGACAATAAATTGATGATTTAAATGATCCTAAAATTCAACACAAAGGGTCATAATTTGACATTACATTAATCAAAAAAATTCAACCAAAAGTTGAACCAATGTTGTAAGTGGCAATAGTTTTTACAACAAATTCATAAAATTCTGATGCATCAACATCATCACCATCATTCTCATCTATCTCTCCATCCTCAACTGAATCATCATCGTCTCCATTATCATCTGAATCATCCGACTCATTGTCTTCATCAGATTGATCACCATCAGTGGTGTCAGAATCTGAAGACAAAATAATTGGTGCTAGTTCCTCTTCTCTACGGATACGATTAGAATGCTTGATAATTTTGTGAAAAATCTTATCATAGAGGAGAAATTCATTTTTCTCTAGACGGTAGTAGAGATAAACAGTTGTTGGTTGAGTGTAACCATACTTCCTAGCAACTCTCATTCCACCTATAATATACCACACTTTGTCTACATATTTAAAACTCACCAATGTTCTCTCTTTGTTGCCATCAATTAACCAACCAGGCTTTGTCAAATCCATCATCCTAGAGAAGTTGTTGATAAAATATCCGCACGTTCTAATATGGTCCTTTGAAAAAGAATAACTTAGAAAATTAATATATAACTATGGTCCAATATACAGTCTAAATTATACTATTTAATAACATTATATTATTACAATACCTGATTTGGATCAATTATAGCTTTGAAATGGTTTTCAGGAGCATGTGACCAGCCATTACCTAACCTAATTAAAGATAAAAAATTTCCCTAATTGATTAGACACATATTGATAATTTATAACAAATATAAATACTTAATAGAATCATAATATATACAACTTAAAGATATGACTAAAAATACCTTTTGACAGGAGCAATAGGAGGCTATACAGGAATAGTTGGTAAATTATCAAACATGCGGAAATAGTTATTTCCTTGATAGAAAAGGATAACAATGGTAGGGACCTGAATGTTTTGTCTCTTTGCAACCATCAATCCGGAACTAATAAAGGGTTTGCCATTCTTCCACTTAAAATAAACCATAATATTCTGGTTTGAATTTTTAATCCATGCATTGGTATGATAACGAATCTTCCTCGAATACCATGAAACAAATTTTGGACAAATACTAACTTCTTCCAAATTTACAGAAAAAAAAAGAGAGATTTTCATTAATGTGTGGACTTGATACAAATTGTTGAAGTCAGTTGTGGGTAATTAGGTTTAGGTCATTATACCTTATCAGGGTAAATTGTTGTTTGGAACCAACATGGAATGATGGTTGAAAGTGCAGCTTGATTCCTTATACAATGTGACCAACAAATTTGATACAAATTACAAAACCCCAATTAAAACTTAGTCAGCATACATGAAAAGGGTATTTTGGTTAACACAAAATGGACCTTGAAAACGACATAGCATGTGTAGATCTGACAATATGTAACACTTTTTTTAAATGAAAAAGTCAATCAAAGTAACTAATATACGAAAATGGAAAATACTTGTACTATTCAACAACATAAATTGGCAATATGTGAGGGACCGCAATTTTTTTGTTTGCAATTAAAAAAGGAAACAAACAGAATCATAGGAAGAGGAACAGTTTAAGGCATACCTATTAGAAGAAGATGAAGCCATGTGTTGCCGTTTTTGTCGGAAAAAGAACGATCTGTGCAGACAATGTTTACCACCGTCCGCTTTGTTGCCCAAAACCATCTGTCTCGCGAAGTAGGTGTGGTATTGGAGTAATTTCCAACATGTGGTCAATAAGTGTTACACATGAGAGTTAAAAGAGGGTATTTTCAAAAAAGGGTGATCAAATATGTGGTAAATAATGTGTGGTGTTGGTGAGATTATTTGTTCAATTGGGTTGGACCACATAACTATTGGCAACATTAACATCTCACAAACCTGATATTTTATTTTTTCTTCAAAATGCACCATTGTAGAATTAAGACATATATTTATGGAGCCCAAAATGTTCAATTGTCCATATTATAAACATTGTAAAAAAATAAAATAATGCAACTTCGTAATAATATGATAATTAATATAACTAAATCATATATTAAATATTAGAAATATAGTGTGTGACCATTTACGATATTACACAATATCACAATTTTGATGTTTTATAATAGTACATAGGTTCAAGAATTAATTCGAAAATTACAAATATTCTTGAAAACAACATAATTAGTTAGACCTTATGATGGTCACATCTATGAAATCAGGAGGAACAGAGATAGTGAAACAAAGCTTGTCTCCTACATTCACTTTTGCATCCATAAGAAAGTCATAAAATCCTGTTTCGATATATGTCGCGCTCATTTCATGCCGACTATAATAGGAGATTTGGCAAGGATAATGGAAATCTGTATTTTCGTCGACCAAAGTAATTACTTGTTGATCTTCTCTCAAACATTGTTGTGCAATATCTGTTGGGATATGCTATAAATAAAGAAAAAAATTGTAGTTAATGAAGTTGTGACATTGTAAATAATTTTGTGATAATTATAATTGTGATGTATTTAAATGAAACTGATATAAATATTTGTGACTAAAATATAATATAGTAATGTGCTTTGAATTTTACTTTACAATATGGCATGACAATATTATGAGGTCAAATAACACAAATGAGAAATATGGATTTAGTGATTACCAAAGCAATTGGGCTAATATATACACCTCTATCAACTAATAAATCCCAGCTATTGATATCTTCAATGTTGTCATGATGCAGATCCGAATAATCAACATACTCACAATGGCTGATAAATATAATTAGTGTCATAAAAAATTATTTATAAAACACATTCAATAAATTTAATAATAAAAACAAAAGATAAAAACATGAACTTGACTTTTAGACAAAAATAAGTTAGCAAGCACTGCATGTATTATATGGTTAGAATATTTAGTTGGTCTTACACATGTGGTTGTTCCAAGATTTTTGGAAATAGGATCCAAGGAGGAAAGCTCATGTTGGATGGAGCTAGAGTGGCTGCTGATGCTATGTATTGTTGGTATGGATGAAAGTGAATGACAAAACCCTAAATTGATGTCATATACCATGAACTAAATGAGCCTCAAGTAGATTCAATTGATATGGTTTATTGTCTTTCAATAGCCTTGTAGGCCCAACTGATCTTTTTCAAATTATACATATTTATAATGCTAGCAGCCAAATGAATAACATATATATAATTTTCATTTACCAACTTGTTGTAATGCATATAAAATTAAACCCTTTATAATTAAAGCCTTCTAAAACAGGAGTCCATTAGTGAAAGTTGAATTTGATTGAAGTAGGTTGCAATGGGAATTAGAATAAAACATAGCATACTACATTAACAATTAAACCATAAAGGTTCTATGGTTACATCATGAAAGACCCAATTACAAAAGCCAATAAGGCAACACAACAAAACATTATCTTAATTTAAATCCCTAAGAAGTAAACTGAAACATAACATTGCATCCTAAATTGTTTAATGCAACAAAACATTCTTAATTAGACATACTTAATATAAGACCAACTCCCCTGGGCCAAATAAAACTAAACAGTACACAAAAAACTAAGTCCACCACATTGATTGAAACCTTCATAAAACAACTGTAGCACCTATATTTTTTCAATCTTAATAGGCCTCTTCAACATCTTGATTGGAGCATTGTCATCCTCAGCTGGTTCAGCTGACTTAGGTGAAACTCTCTTAGCAACAGATTTTTTGCGCTGACCTTGGACAATAGGTGCTGCAGTTACTTCATCACTCTTAGTGGATATGGGGGTTTTTGCACTGACAATCGAAACAGAGTTTGTGGAACCAATTAAGGGGCTACTATCATCACTAAGATCCACCACAGCATCAGCAAATTTGTTCATCAAATCTTGGGTAAATTCACCAACTTGTGTTGCTTCAACAAAAACACCCTTTCCTTTCAGATCACTTGCAGACAAACTCTCACAGCCTTTGAAAATAAAGTAAAATTAAAAGTTGCTATATAAAGTTATTTACCTTAGTTATGTTGCATTTGAACATTGTTAACAATTAAATAATGATAATATACCTCATTCATAACATTTGAAGATCCACCAAGCAAAATATCTTTCCCTTTCCCTACCAATGTACTCAGAGACCCACACTCCTAAGAAAATGAAATGTATATATAAGTAAAATATCCTAAAAGATTTGAGGAATTAATTAAGTTAGACCTAAACTAACATGGCATAATTAAAGAATGCTAAAAAATTTGACTATCTTACATTAATGGATTTTCCAATAGTAGCTTCTTCGTTGTCCAACTTATCTTTAAACTGTTGGATGATAGCACCATCGGTGCAAATCTTCCTAACCCTATAAGATTGCTCAAACCTTTGGTTATGGTTTGACTTAGACTCAACCTTAAATAACCATGTCTTATCAACCAAGGTATCAAGTAAAGCAGGCACAACATTTGCATTTGCAACCTGTAACACAAAAAATTGGAGTTTGCATTTGCATTTGCATTTCTCTACAAAATTCATATCAATAACTTCAGTTGGAGTTTGATAATTACAATAAAAAATAACTATATAAATAAAAGCTCCACAGATATATATATAAAAATTTCTTAAAACCTTGAAAAATTTTTGCCTTTGCAAACTGCATTATAACAACTGCGTTGTTAGGTTCGCCAGCACCAAGGAATGCATTAAGCTCATGCACATAATTTCCAAATAATGTACACTGAATTTTGCTCCTAACCAAATAAAATGACAACAGATAAATAATAATAATAAACTGCAAATGAATCCAATAAACATATGAAGTTCCAAAATTCAAATTAATGTTGGGAAAAGCATGTTGGTATCAAATACATTAAACTGAGGAAAAATAAAATTATACCCTGCTGCCTCCAAGGCTATGACATTCAGCTTAGTTGTGCTTCCATTCTGATTTGTTACTTCACGCTCTTGCCCAACACCAGTCAACACTCCCATTACATCTTAAAAAAACAAAGTATGAAGTCCAACCATAAGTATTTGGAAATTAAAATAAACATCAACAAAGTAACTAAAAATCAAATTTCAAAAACTGACCACATAGATAATCACAATCGTAAGATCCCCCAACAATTTCAGAGATTGGAACAAAGTCATATGGAGATTTTTGAATGTCAATATTAGGCAGACTTTGAACCTTTGAAGTAAACTGAAAATTCAACTTATAAGGATGGCGGGTAGTACGATAGGCACCACCATTATTTGAAACACCAAGATTTTTAAAAGCATAAGTTTTCCCTTCAACAATGTCATCCTTAAATTTGTAAATCAGAGTTTTTTTGACTGTTGCATGAATCCTACCACCAAGAGAGTCAAGCAAAACCATTTCAATAGAAAAGGGTAAAGTAGTGCGATTAAAATCAGACACTTGCCAAAGTCTAATGATTTTAGCCTTAACATTCCAAGCATTTTGATCAGAATTAATTTCAGAAATGTTTGAAAATTCACTACCATTAGCTACAGTCAAAGACATTTTTCAGTTTATATAAAATGAGAGAGAAAGAAGAGCAAGCAAAATTTGTTGCTGCGGTGCAAAATTTTCGGTGACCTAAGGTCCCTTTATATAGGGACTTATGAAACCCTAAAACACAAATGCAATTTTGAATCAAAATTAAAGCGGGAGAAAAGAAACTCAAAATTGAACTTATCCCTTCGAATCCTTCAGCCTGAATTAACTACTGATATCTTTGACCATCCCAGCCATCCATGAATGATCAAAATGGGTAAATTTCAACATTGGAGAATGGTTAACCTAAGATAAAGAGAAAATTATCACAAATTAGAGGAAGGATTGGAATGGGTGAAAGGGTAAAGAGCTGAAATCTTACCCGTGAACCTGCTTCCGTCGCAGAACTTGCATCATTTGGTACCTAGTAAAAGCAAACGAAATTTGGTTTCAAAATTATTAACCTCATTAAGGAAAACGAGATTCTGCAATGTTGTGAGGTGTCTCTGTTGCTTCTTCCACCTTTGCTGCAAAACGGGTTGGGCTTATTTGATTGGGCCGGTTACAACATAATTTTAATATTGCCATTCAACAAACAAAACATTTTAATTGGTTGTTATACAAATCAAATGGTTGTGATTGGCTAGATTCAAAATTAATGCTTGAAGAAGTAAAAAATTTGTCTTTATTGACACATAGATATTTGAAAGTTGATGATACAAAATTTGACATGTGGATTTTTTTGCTAAAAGCTTGGTCTTGGTTGTGTAGTTTTAGGATTACTTCAGACTGATTTTATGCATTTTGTATCGATACATTCATCATTTGTATCGATACAAAACTGGTCTCTTAGAGGCAGAAAGTCACTTGTGTATCGAATCATGCTTGCATGTATCGATACACACCAAACTCTCTCAAAAGACCAGGGAACGCAAGTTGTATCGAATCATGCTTGCATGCTTCGATACATATCAGTCAGTTTTTCAAGAAACTGATATATGTATCGATACACATACATGTTTGTATCGATACATAGGTCAAATATTTCAAATTTGAACGCTGGTCAAAGGGTTTGTATCGATACAAACCATCATTTGTATCGATACATGTCTGTTCTGTTTTGCCTAAATTTGCTCAATTCTATTTTCTCTATAAATAGCAATGTGCTTTGTTGTTGTAAAAGAGAGAAAACCGGTGAGAAAGTGAAATAGCTTTGATAAACTCTTTGGATATCAAATTTGGTGAATAATTTGGATCAAAGGGTCATTCTTCACAAGATCATCATCTTCCATCAAATTGCAATTCATTGAAGAGTGAGTATGGGATCATTTGGATAGAGGTTGTACATTTGATCGATAACGTTCGGTACGGCTTGCGGTGAATCAGAGTCGTGATCGAGTTGGTTTGTGAAGAAGGTTTGGGTTTTCTTGAGGATTCAAGATTGTGCGATATCTTGAAGGATCAACAACGAAGAAGCGAGGTACTCAGCTGGACGATCGGTGCGAGGATTTGCACATGGTTAGGATTGTTGGAATCAGAGGGAGAAGCTTCATTACTTGTTGAGGTTATTACGCATAGTTTACATTAGATTCGATATAGGGTTATTGGAGTCTTTGTAAATTGTGCACTATAGTTCAATCGTTTTTAATCAATAAACGCTCAAATAACCCGTTTGGTTATTTGGGGGGAGATGTACCCGGCCGACCGCGAGGACGACACGAAAGCCGTTGGGAACTCCCTAATCAATCGTTTGTGTCTTTCTTCCTTAATCTTTTACTTTACGCAATCGCTTTAATTTTCCGATTCAATTGAATTTTCGTGTTCGTAAGTGTGCACCAAAATTCAATTGACATATATCTTGATTGTGATTGGATTAGCTTTAAATTCTAGTAACTTGATTGGATTGTGTTATTGGATCGTTTAATTTGAATATTTTGCACACGATCGTTTCTTATTCATTATCATCGCACGTTCAAGGCTATACTACCTTTTCAGTGATCAATCGGGTGCAAAGAGACTACCGATCCGGTGGTGCTTCCGCGCGTACCTTTTGAACTAAATTTTTAAAAATCAACATTGTTTAAAAGGGCCACTTATTCAACCCCCCCCCCCCCCCCCCCCCCTCTAAGTGGTTAGCCAAGTAGTCTAACAAAGACACAAAGTCAAAATGATTCATTGGAATTTCGGTTGCAGTTACCTTCCACACCTTAGTGTCGCGCATGAAATTCAGCTTATGTTTGTGAGGAGTGCTTTTGTAAGAAGCATCATTCTTAGCAACCATAAATCTCTCCATAACATAAGCACATCCTTCCTGAATTTGTTCCTTAAACCGTGGTATCAGATCCTTACGAATGGTCGCATGAATTCTCCCAAGCTAAACAAACAAAGCAAACACAACGAAAATTAAGGATGAATCTGAAACAATACAGAAAAGCGAAAAAACAGAATGCTAAACATACCTCTGCATCAAGGAAAATCATGTGAATTGCTCCTTCCTCAGCAAGATTAGAACGATCAGGAATAGTCCAGAGATTGATCACCTGAATCCTCAGTTCAAAATCAATTTTTCCACCAGTAATTTCAGCAATCAGTAAGTGCACCAGTTCATCCTCATGTTTTAATAATTGTCAAAACACATGAAAATAGAGTAGAACATATTTTGGCAACATTACAAATGACTTGACAGCGAGAAACCTTTTTAAAACTTTGAAAAACTGATTTTTAGGTATTATGTATCGATACATAAACATGTGTATCGATACAAATGTCCTGAAATTACTTCTGACTGATTTTGTGCAATTTGTATCGATACATATATCACTTGTATCGATACAAAAGTGGTCACTCAGAGGCAGAAGGTCATCTGTGTATCGAATCATGCTTGCATGTATCGATACACACCCCTGCTTCTCAGAAAACCTGTAAGTGCTTGATGTATCGAATCATGCTTGCATGATTTGATACATATTAGTCAAGATTTCAAGAAACTGATATATGTATCGATACACATACGTGTTTGTATCGATACATAGGTCAAAATTTTCAATTTGAACGCTGGTCAAAGGGTTTTGTATCGATACAAACCATCATTTGTATCGATACACGTATGTTAAATTTTGCCCAAATTTGCTCAATTCTATTTTCTCTTTAAATAGCAATGTGGTGTGTCATTGAAACGAAGAGGAAACTAGTGAGAAAGTTCAGAAAACGCTTTGGATACAAATTGAGTGAGAATTTGCATCAAAGGTTTGATTCATCACAAATTCATCATCTTCATCAAGGATTGCAATCAAATTGGATTTTGAGTATGGGATCAATTCAATAAAGATTGTGTTTTTGTGTGATAACGTTCGATACGGTTCGCGGTGAATCAGAATCGTAGTCGGGTTGAATTGTGTGACGAAGGTACTAGTGTTTCTCTCAAGTGATTCAAGATCGTGCGTGTCTTGAAGGATTCGACAACAAGAAACGAACGACTCAGCTGGACGATCGGGTGCGGTTTGGCACAAGGTGGATCGTTGGAATCAGAGGGCGAAGTTTCGTTGTGTGTCGAGGTTATTCGCATTAGTTTACATTTTGTGTCGTTATAGGATTATAAGATTCAATTGTAAACTGTGCACCTTTTTGTTCATCAAGTTTTTGATCTATAAACTCTCAAATAACCCGTTTGGTTATTTGGGGGAAGACGTACTCGGACAAACGCGTGGACGACGCGCAATCCGGGGAACTCCCTAATCACATCGTGTCTCTCTCTCTCTCTCTCTCTCTCTCTCTCTCTCTCTTTTGAATTTCATAATTTCGTTAATTTGTTAATCGATTGAATTTTTGGTGTTCGTATTGGATCACAAAAATTCAATTGATTCTTTCTTGATTGTGATTAATTTGAATATTGATTTGTAACTTGCTTGGGACTGGATTTAAAATTGTTTAATTTCAATTTATTTTGAACTCGAACATTTTCGTATCTTTTCACAAAATCGTTCAAGGCTTAATACTACCTTTTTTTTGGTCAATCGGTGCGTAGACTACCGATCCGGTGGCTCTTCCGCTCGCTTGATTAAATTGAAACATTATTTTTTTTAAAAACTTCATTGTTTCAAGGATCACTTATTCAACCCCCCCTTCTAAGTGATAAGCCTAGTAGTCTAACAAGTGGTATCACGATCCCGGTTCAATTTTTTTTACAAAATTCGGTGGATTGTGCCAATTATTAGAAAACATGGCTTTCACACCGAAAGGGGCGTATAATAGGGCTCCTATATTCAATGGAGATCATTTTGACTATTGGAAAAGTAGTATGCGCATTCACATCAATTCTTTTGATGGTGAAGTGTGGAATGCTATTGAGGATGGTCCATTTGTTCCAACAATGACCGACCCCAATGGTGTTGTCATAAATAAGCCTATGGCACAATGGACGGATGATGAAAAGAAAAAGGTCAATTACGATGCAAAGGTACAAAACATACTTATTTCATCCCTTGGGATTGAACAATTTTATCATGTATCGCATTGTTCTACGGCTAAGGAAATGTGGGATACATTAGTTACTCACTTTGAGGGAACTAATGAGGTCAAAATTTCGAAAATAAACACTTTAACCCAAGAGTTTGAGTTGTTCCATATGCAAGATGGTGAAACCATCGCGGATATGCAACAACGATTTGTTAAAATCACCAACAAGTTACATGGTCTAGGCAAGCCAATCACTAATCAAGATGCTACTAACAAAATTTTGAGGTGTCTTAATAGGTCATGGCAACCTAAGGTCACCGCAATCAAAGAGGCGAATGATCTTACTACCTTGAGCCTCACAACATTGTTTGGTAAGCTAACGGAACATGAACAAGTGCTTAGTTTGTTGGACAAGCATGATAAAGGTGAGAAAAAGGAAAAACACCATGAAAAAGAAAAAGAAAAGGACAAGAGGTCAATTGCTCTAAAAGCCTCAAAGTCAAAATCCAAAAAGGTTGAGCATGTGGAAAGTAGCTCAAGCGAAGATGATTCCGATGATGAGGAAATGGGACTCTTCGTTAGACGCTACAATAGATATGTGAGAAAGAATGGGATAAGGAATTCCGATGACAATATTAAGAAGTTTCAGAAAGATAGTGGTTACCGCCGGAAGAATGAAGACGCTAGGTACTCCAAGAAAGGGGCATGCTATGAATGTGGCCAAGTTGGTCATTTCAAGCCGGATTGCCCTAAGCTCAAGAGAAAAGAGAAGGAGTCATCCTCATTCAAAAAGGGAAGCAAGGACAAAGGAAAGAAAGCTTATGTTGCATGGGAAAGTGGAAGCTCATCTTCCTCTTCATCATCAAGCTCTAGCTCAAGTGATGAAGATGCATTGGCAAATGTGTGCTTAACATCCCATGATCGCAAGAAACTTGCTCCTAAAAAGGTAAATTAAAATCCCTCTAGCTCATACACACTTTTAGAATATCATGAGTTGCAAGTCGCTTTTGAAAAGTTACACAAAGAAACTAAAGAGGCTTTTCAACGATTAAAAGGTTTAATGCAAGTTAATAAATACCTTGAGGCAAAAGTTTCGGAAACGGAGCATGAGTTGAAAGCTCTCAAGGAATCTATGATTCAAAAACCTCTTGTGACTGTTGATAGTTACGGTAACGATAGATTCAGATGTGATGGATGCTTTTACTTATATAGAGACTTGCGAAAGTTGCAAGATAAGATAAAAGAACCATCCAAGCCGGAGATTACTTTTACGGTTGATCCATCTAAATTCAACAAATCATTAAACCCTAGAAATAAAAAGTATAAATTTGTTGAAAAGGACTCTAAGAAAAGTAATCCTCATATCGTTTGTCATTATTGTTGTAACAAGGGTCATACTATTGCAAAATGCCATGCTCGAAAAATCTTGGTACCAAAAGGCAAATTGCAATGGTTACCTAAGTTAGGCAATAATGGTGCTACTAACCAACTAGGACCCAACATGAGTTGGGGACCTATTTCAAATGTCTAAGTATGTAGGAAAACGTCTTGAACCATTGACGAAAGACACCGACAACAATGGAGTTCAAGACTTATGAACAAGGTATATGATGAGAAAAGCTTCAACTCGATACTTACAAAGTTGTGGAAATTGATCACTTCCTCCACTTAACACTTAATGGAAGACTCTATTCTCTACCTTTACCTTTATTTTTTTTACTTAGCATTTGTACATTGGTTTCATATACATATAACTTTCTTCTTAATATAATATTCGTATTGATAGTTGTCTAGTCCTCCATTTCCAAGAATTTTGCTCAAAAATATTTATAAGTTTTTGAGTCTCACATGTTTATAATGGGGATTTGACAAAGATCATTACAATTGCAATATTAAGTTCATACTTGGTTTGTATATGCTTGTTTTGTTCTTATATGTGACTTTGTGTGCATACATACACATATATCTTCATATGATTAATTTTGGTACTTTGATTCATTTATGTGAATGTTCTATCCTGCATATATGGTTTAACATGTGTTCTCATGTTATAATGTGTTTTGGTACTTTGTTTTGCTCACATACATAAAAGTGTACCTTAATGGTTATATGTGTTTCATACATACATATTATTTGGAAGTCATAAAAATTATTTTTGAAACTTGTAAGTTCATGTGTTTTGAGAAAATTTGAAAATAATGCATTTTGGATCGATACAAATAAAAATTGCACGGATACATGTTGGTTATTTTTCAAAATTTTAAAATGAACTGATATGTATCGATACATATATGCTTGTATCGATACATAACTCTTCAGTTTGGACAGACACTGACTCATGTATCGATACATGCTTGCATGCTTCGATACATGCTTCAGAAAAACCAACGTGTATCGATACAAACATGACTTTGTATCGATACAAACGCGTAAAAACGGTTTTAAGTGTCAATTTTCATTCATTCATTCATCAAAACATCAAAAACTTCTTCTTCTCCACACGAAAAAGCCACAAAACCCTCATCCCCAATTATCAAATCTCCCTCAAAACTCAACCAAATTCCACAAAAATTAACACCAAACCACTTCAAATTCATTACCCACTCATTTTCCCTCATCAATTTCGTGTTCAAAGTTGCATACTCTTCGAATTCAAAGGATTCATCAATTTGGGGTTTGTGAAAGTTGTTCAAGTTTTTCATCAAAAAAATTCAAGGTAATTCATTCTACTTCTTAATCTCCTAGGAATGGCACCAAAAAAAATCTAAGAGAGGAAAGGAAATAGAAGGTAGTAGTAGTGAGGTTCCTAACTTTGGACTTAGGGAAGATGAATTTGTTCATAAAGATTGCATTACTACTTACACTCAATATTGTAGAAATAGGAGTGTGTTACCTCAGAAATCTGTTAGTATTGAAACTCTCAAAAATTTGCATTTGGATGATATTGCGAAGATTTTAGATAATGAACAACTTGACACATTTTGTGATTTGCAAACCAAATACAATGATACTTTGGTTAGGATTTTCTATGCTGGACTACAGGAAAGAAATGGGGCTGAGTTTGAATTTTGCTGGGGTCGTAAGGTTTACATGTTCACTGCGAATATGTGGTTTGATTTATTTGGCATGAGTACCGGAAATAGGATAACAGGGGAAGATCTCTTGGCATATTCTGAGACGAGTCAGGTTGATTATGACTCAAATGTCTTCATCTCCTCTACTACTAGAAATGGCAATATTCCGGAAACCATGGGAACCGGAAAATTAAGTGTAAATGCTAGAGTGGTTTACTGGATTGTGAGTCACATATTGCGTCCGAAAAGTGCTAGTTCTAAAATGGATAGAAAAGACATTGATATGATGTTCTTGCTTATGGAGGACCGAAAAGTTGATTGGCCGTTCTATATTGTGAGTCGGATGTTTGACTTAAGGAATTCTAGTAGGGATCAAAGCTTTGGGTACTGTAGCTTGATTGCTAGCATATTGAAGAAGTTCAAGGTTGGCCAAAATCTTCCAATTGAGTACATTACTCTTGGAAGATTGCAAAAATTCAGTGAGACACAAATGGCCAAAATGAACTGGGCATTGAATGTTGATAATGTGTATGTCTACCATGGTCTAGATGATGAGAATGAAGGTCAAGCTGCTGCTCCAAGAGGTAGGAGGCAAAGGAGGAATGCTAGGCAAGATGAAGGTGAAGGTGAGGGTCAAGGTGAAGAGGGTGGTAATTGGAATGAGATGATGTACTTAATGAGAAATATGAGCATGCAACAAACCACCTTTTACAATGAGTACACTCAAAACTATCAAACTCAAAATGCTAGGATTGAAGAGTTGTACACCACCACCAATGACCTCCGAACCTATGTGACCACCCGATTTGATGAGATACAGGCTCAGATGCATGGTTACTATAATCCTAACCCTCCTCCTAACCCGGACAATATGGATGAATGATGACAATGTTGCTTAATTCTTGTTTCTTAATGCATTTTATTTCCTTCTCCACATGAACAATTTATTGTTATTTCTTATGACTTTTCTTGTTTTCAATTTGGTTGTACGGATTATTTTTAATGTTGTCATGTTTGGACAACATTCATTTTGGATTATGTATGACTTTGTTGAATTATTTGGTTTGTATGGATTATCGCTTTTATGTTTATGCATTTGTTGCATTAGTTTGTTTATTTCGTCCCATATTTGGATATGTTACTTGGTTAAAAATGTCAATGTGTTACGATATTCATGCGTTGGTTTTGGTTTGTTGTTCTACATTCCATGTTTGTCATGATATTTGGTATTCGTCATTGATATATTTTGGCATATCTTTGTATGTATTTATATTGGTTAGGAACTTTTATCATATATGTGCATTTCTACAAATGTAAGTGCACGATATGACTTGGGTCAAAATTAATTGAACTTGATACTTCTAATAGACTCTCTTCTTCTTTTTGATATTGTCAAAGGGGGAGAGATTTAGATGCACAAGCTAAGGATAAAAAGCTAAAGTGTCTTGAATATTATCTACTATGACAATCACATTATGGCATCAACTCAGGGGGAGCGTGCTTATTGTCAGCCTTGGTGTTTAATTGCGTCTGTATACATATTGCTATTTTATTTGCATATTAGGTATAGGCTTAGTTAGCTTATGCATAGTTTTGACAATTATCAAAAAGGATGAGAATGTAAGTGCACCAGTTCATCCTCATGTTTTAATAATTGTCAAAACACATGAAAATAGAGTAGAACATATTTTGGCAACATTACAAATGACTTGACAGCGAGAAACCTTTTTAAAACTTTGAAAAACTGATTTTTAGGTATTATGTATCGATACATAAACATGTGTATCGATACAAATGTCCTGAAATTACTTCTGACTGATTTTGTGCAATTTGTATCGATACAT
The DNA here is from genome assembly GCA_954870985.1 of Trifolium fragiferum. Classification (NCBI taxonomy): domain Eukaryota; kingdom Viridiplantae; phylum Streptophyta; class Magnoliopsida; order Fabales; family Fabaceae; genus Trifolium; species Trifolium fragiferum. Next base: position 53,982,655 of record OX940789.1, read on the forward strand.
ATATCACTTGTATCGATACAAAAGTGGTCACTCAGAGGCAGAAGGTCATCTGTGTATCGAATCATGCTTGCATGTATCGATACACACCCCTGCTTCTCAGAAAACCTGTAAGTGCTTGATGTATCGAATCATGCTTGCATGATTTGATACATATTAGTCAAGATTTCAAGAAACTGATATATGTATCGATACACATACGTGTTTGTATCGATACATAGGTCAAAATTTTCAATTTGAACGCTGGTCAAAGGGTTTTGTATCGATACAAACCATCATTTGTATCGATACACGTATGTTAAATTTTGCCCAAATTTGCTCAATTCTATTTTCTCTTTAAATAACAATGTGGTGTGTCATTGAAAGGAAGAGGAAACTAGTGAGAAAGTTCAGAAAACGCTTTGGATACAAATTGAGTGAGAATTTGCATCAAAGGTTTGATTCATCACAAATTCATCATCTTCATCAAGGATTGCAATCAAATTGGATTTTGAGTATGGGATCAATTCAATAAAGATTGTGTTTTTGTGTGATAACGTTCGATACGGTTCGCGGTGAATCAGAATCGTAGTCGGGTTGAATTGTGTGACGAAGGTACTAGTGTTTCTCTCAAGTGATTCAAGATCGTGCGTGTCTTGAAGGATTCGACAACAAGAAACGAACGACTCAGCTGGACGATCGGGTGCGGTTTGGCACAAGGTGGATCGTTGGAATCAGAGGGCGAAGTTTCGTTGTGTGTCGAGGTTATTCGCATTAGTTTACATTTTGTGTCGTTATAGGATTATAAGATTCAATTGTAAACTGTGCACCTTTTTGTTCATCAAGTTTTTGATCTATAAACTCTCAAATAACCCGTTTGGTTATTTGGGGGAAGACGTACTCGGACAAACGCGTGGACGACGCGAAATCCGGGGAACTCCCTAATCACATTGTCTCTCTCTCTCTCTCTCTCTCTCTCTCTCTCTCTTTTGAATTTCATAATTTCGTTAATTTGTTAATCGATTGAATTTTTGGTGTTCGTATTGGATCACAAAAATTCAATTGATTCTTTCTTGATTGTGATTAATTTGAATATTGATTTGTAACTTGCTTGGGACTGGATTTAAAATTGTTTAATTTCAATTTATTTTGAACTCGAACATTTTCGTATCTTTTCACAAAATCGTTCAAGGCTTAATACTACCTTTCTTTTGGTCAATCGGTGCGTAGACTACCGATCCGGTGGCTCTTCCGCTCGCTTGATTAAATTGAAACATTATTTTTTTTAAAAACCTCATTGTTTCAAGGATCACTTATTCAACCCCCCCCTTCTAAGTGATAAGCCTAGTAGTCTAACACAATCTTGGTGGTCTTCACATAGAGACCTACACATTTCAAAAAATATGTAACCAAAGGAAACATAGCACCACATATATAAAAAAGGACCAAAGGAATTAAGAAAGGAAGGCATTTGTAGTAACCTAAGTTAGCCATTGTGAGAGCAAGAGAAGACATGTTAGAAAACTGATAGTTTATTGGTTGATGATATATCTATGAAGATATGGCTGGTATTTATAGAAAAATATATGGAAATAAGAAGTTTGGTGCAGAAGGGAGATAACTGTGCATGTCCAACACATGGAAACAAATGAACACAGTATAAGTAACTATATACTATACTATCTGTTATTACTTGCATAGCGTCTGCTCCACCCCACCTCTAGGTAACTTAGTGATGACAGAAAGAGCAAGACCACAAACATCTAAAATTAAAATTACAACTAAAATAGATAATTGCAAAGATAATAATAATAATTCAAAGATAAAGCTTTTTTACTTAAGTGTAAAATCTGCATCATTGTTGGTCCATCATCAATTCTTTTCACGTCATCCAGCCAAAGATAAAAAAATTGCAACAATATTTGATAATATTAATTAAACATTATTCGATCCTGTTATAATTTGCTGGACGCGATATGCCCATTGGAATTTATCGATCCTGTTAAAGTGTTGAATTAAATTAAATTAGACAAAGATGAATACTGATATGTTTTCAAGCAGTTTCCACACAATGCTCAAATTTTATTCCATGCAAATTGCTAAGGTGTATATAATATTGAACTTGGCTTGCATTTAATTTAACTTGCACTACATGCAGATAGTTGATCTACAAAAAGATGATTGCACATGATAAGCAAAATAAGTGAATGCTACAATTAGAGCACAACAATAAAGCAAACCTAAATCACACACACAGTGGCATATTCACATGAGATAGACATGCCATACAAAGCAGCCACACTCAAACACAGTGATTACACAAAAAAAAAAAAAACTATAGAGTAAAACAACCATCCACCACACACTACAAATCAGCCACACTCAAACACAGTGATTACACAACAATAGAAAAGTTAACATAAACAATTGTTATTAATCTGCAATTCAACACTACATGAAGAGAATCCAAACCACCAAGCACCACAAAAGTGCAACATTAAATCGACAAAACCTAAACCACAAAGCATCACCTAAGTCAACATTACATCAAAAAACCCAAACCACAAAGCATCACAATGAGCACAACTAATAATTCTTGAGAGTAGCTAGCTTAAAATAATCCCCAATTGGCACCCAAGGATAAACAGAAACTTGCGTAACTGCAGAGCTAACCATACAAACACTCCAACCAAAAGGCCAACATAAATCAAGGATTGAACATCAGGTACATAATCTGTTCATCGCCAATGGCCTTGGCGCCAATCTTAATATATTCACCAACTAATAGTCTTCTGGCTGCTACCAATCGACTCCATTCGCCTCCCACTTTAAAATGCGCATGTGGAAAAGTCACATATATCAAAGTGCAATTCCACATATTCCCGCAATCATCCACTAATTTAACCGAAGTTGTGTCCTCTTGAAAGGCACTCTGGCCAAATCCATCATAAGGCAGCATCTAAGGAACATCAAAGACAAAAACAAAGTGAAAGAGGACTCAAACACATCCATGTACAATTTTTACAAATAACCAACTGCTAAACGCGTACCAAGAAATCGGCAGATATATCATAAAAGGTCAACCTCTTCTCATGAGACAGATTAAAAAATGAACTGTCATGTGAATATGAAAGAGCTTTTGTTGATTCAGGCAAATTATTGACAAAGTAGGAAGGTACATGAGTTAAATCTATAGCAAACTTCATAGGCAGCACAAATATTGGCGGATGCATGAGTTGCTGAAACCTATCATGCACAGTAAAAACAAAACGACTAGAGCCTGTGTAAAGAACCATAAGCCAAGCACCTATACGTATGTCGTAGAAATCTCGCAAAGCAACCCATCCTTGTGTCAGATAGATATTTCCATTAATCTTTTCCACCAAACATTCAAACTTATTGTCATTTGCGTCCACCATAACAGCAACTCGAGGCATCTCATCTTCGAAATCATCAGAAAACATCCTAGGCATCATGACAGCACCCTAACAACAATTTAACAAAATGTTCAGGTAACAGTATAAAACCAAAAAAACGATAAAAATTATGGAGAGAAATAAATGCTCCCTACCTCACCAACATTATACTCGATAAAATAATTGCGATACTTCGTTCGCATTTCATTCAGAACCCTCTCTTGATCAGTAACAGGATCTGAAATTAAAGGAGCTGTTGTCAAGAAACATGTTAGTTAGTTAGTGATATCAAACCATAACCTAAAACAATATTTCAATGAACCATGCATATGGGATTTGAAATTAAAGCAGCTACATAAAATAAATTGTTAGTAAGTCAGTGACATCAAACAACCATTCTAAAAATATTACAACCAACCATGCATACCTCTTAAGGCTTCCAAAGCAAGTACAATTTCCAAGTGATTATAAGCCATTCCTAGATCTGTATAGATAGTTCAATTTCTGCACACATTCACACACACAGACACACACATACGTGGGAGAGAAAGAGAGAGAGAGGTGGTGTGGATGAGTTAGCAAGTTCATTAAATACACAACATGTGATGTGAATCTAATAATGAGATAATCTTTGTTATATTATGCCAAGTTATTTCAAGAGATTTATTGATCATTACTTGACTTAAGATTTAGTAGATGTTTCACACAATTGAACCTGAATCGTTTATTAAATTTAGTTCTGTATCATAATTACATTAAACTGGCAAAATATGAGTTTTAGCTTAGCATTTCAATCAACTGGCAAATCAACACATAATATACATAATTACCAAGTGTCAAGAGTAAAACATAAGTGCTTGTAAAAAAATGCAGGGAAAGCATTGAATGAATGGATTCAATCATTATTTCTCAAATATTTTTTACTGTTAGAGAATAACTAAAACTCTGTTCATTGGTTCTTAATAACTAATATAGTTTACACATCATTGGTTGCAAGAGATATTTTTTCAACACACTTGACACAATATTCCATCGAGCTTTCTAATCAGCATCACCACAAAATGAAATGAAAAGAAGGAAGGCGTTTATTATTGTTATAATTATTCTAAACCAATTGTTATTCCTTCTTAAGAAAGGAGCAGGAGGTATGAGCAGAAGATGGAAGTTGAATAAATCAATAAAAAACGTATTGCCCTACACCTCATAGGATGGATACTAAAGAAAACTAAAGCAAGACAAATAGAGTGTAGCAGAAACTTAGTGTCTACATCACAGTTGCTTACACTTGGCATATGGCGCAGTCATTACACACAGTACATTAGAACGTAATAAGGAGAAAAGAGATGCATTAATGCGAGTAGATGAGCAGACATAACATTAATTATTAGCAAAATTCTTGTGTAGCACATATCATTTCATTGGTCCATATGAGAGGTGGAAGATACCACTATCTTCGAAAATCTAGTGCAACAGATTTTATGGGAAACATTCCATCTGTCTTAACTTGTATGCTTGTTCAATATAACTTCAAATAATATAATACCCTGCAGAGTAAGATATGCATACAATATGACACCAAATCAAGTTGGTACTTAATTAATAACCTGACCAAGTGCAATTAGACTACAATAACAGACCACATCAAGTGCACAGCAATATAATACAAAGTATCACAATAAAAGTTGAATGCAAGCAACATCAAAACAACACTAATTATACTAAGTAACACCAATAAAAATCACCAAGATAGTTTTTTAACAAAAAGCTCCAAAGCATTGCCAAGCCTGGGTGATCCAAACATTATATGAGCTCCTTGTGTATAACTCCTGGCTCTCACCATATCCCCCCATGCCCCACCAATCCTAACATGGTTGCAGGGTTGAGAGATATTCTGAACAGTGCAGTTCCACTCTAATCCTTTTTCATCGATCAACCTTATCTTTTTTGCATCCTTAGAAAAGATTTTGCTTGCAGCATTGCTATAGTTCATGACCTTTCAATGAATGAAAAATTTTTAAAGTCAGCATAACTTGGCACACAATTAAACCACAAAAAATTCAAAAATGAAAAAGAGAGATTGCAATGTATAAAAGAAACATACCAAAAAGCCAGAAGTAATATCAATCTCACTCAAAATAACAACAAAGCTATGCTTAAAATTATTGTGTCATGGTAATAAGGCAAACGAACCGTCCCACCCCAACCAGGATTTTCATCAGGTCCAAAGACAGTTCGAGACAAATTTAAACAAACATTAGGATAAATTTTCTTAACTATGCAATCCCTATAGTAGCGATCCATCAAAATCATAACAAACAATTTTGGTCTAATATAAGTTATGCAAGCCCATCCCCCCTGCCCTCAACATCCACATAGCAGCTACAGATGTCAGCCCATCCGTGTGTAAAATAGATAGCACCATCATGCTTCTCAGCAACAACCTCAAATTGATTGCCATAACGATCCACTAACTTATTGTACCTATACATCTCCAATCCAAACTCCTATGTGAACATGGATGGCAGCTTGCCAACATCCTATTTACAAACAGTTAAATGCATTATAAACTAATCACTTTAAACAAACTAAAAATAAAAACAGTAGAAATCAAATTACCTCAAAGCTAGGGTACTCGATCTGAAAAGTCCTATACTTAACTTTGATCATGTCCAAATAATTTGCACGACGATGAGCCATATTCCAATCAACAGGTTCTAACCAAACAAACAGAAGCTAAATCAACCATCTAAAATGAAAGTGAACATTCCTTGCACACTGTTTGATTATAATAACATGTCATAGGTTCTTTTATAACAATTTAAACCTAGCAAATATTAACTCACTAACAAATAAATTAAAACATGAGATGGTATTTTCAAGAAGGTCATAAGCTAAATAAACTGAACAACAAATTGATCATTGTCACAATCTCATATTTATTTATACACATTTTTACTAACCTCTTAGGATATCATAAACTTGACATGCGACCATGGAAGGACGTGTTTCATCAAAAATAGGCATCTTATAGGTGGAGAGGCAAGCAGCATCCATAGCCAATAACAAATTAAGGTAGATTTAGTTTGAATGGATGGAAGGCGCACAAAAGGAATATTATGAAGTGTTAGGATAAAGAATAGTCAGTCTTTTAGAAGAAGCAAAATAAATGAAAGAAGAAATGAGTAGCAGTGGGAAAAATAAAAAACAAATGACTGGCTGTTCATTCTCTCACATAATTAATATCTGACTCGTGTGTCATACATGATGCAAGGCACTTATGCATTGCTAATTCATCAATTAATATCAGCATTAATCTTAGTTTGGTGGGAGTTGTTCTTTGGAGTAAATAGAGATATATAAACTACAAAACACAATCATTATATAGGTAATAACATAGTCCATTAATCAAAACAACACGGTTACACATGCAAATCTAATTGCCAATAGGATTTACATTCAAATAATCCTCTACACGTATTTGAGGATAGATGGAGACAAACACATCATTGCTAGCAGTGTGCTGAGCAACACTAAACTTAACCATGTCACCCTCAACCAAAGTATGAGCTACACAAAAATCACGCCAACCGCCGGACACGTGACATGCCAATTCAGGGATAGCACCATCAACACCAAGTTTCAAATCACATTTGTAGTGAACTCCAGCAGCATCAACCAATACGAAATCTGAAAAAACGAAAGCAAAAGCCATCTCACCAAAACCAAACCATGGCAAAACCTGCAATACAACGTTGCATAGAAATATAAGAATCAATACAGACACACATATCAACCAATTGCAATAGGATAAAAAGTTTAGTAATCACCAATACACCAGAATGTATGTCATAAAGTGTCAACTGTTTGACAAAAGATAGAATAGGAGTCTTCGGTCGAGAAGAATCACCGGAGCAAACGTTCACGACAGACGAACCTAACTTGCAGCGAGAGTCACTTCTAGAAAACAAAAGTCTAAGGGGAGGTTTGTAGGAAGGATAATTAACCTCAAAACACCACCTGGTCAAGACTTTTATGGTTAAAAGTGTAGGACTAATATACAAAAGAGTGATCCAAGCACCATATTTTATGTTATAAGCATCCTTCAGAACATGCCAACCATTGCTGAAAAACATCTTGCCTGATTCTTTCACAACACGCACTTCAAACTCATTATGGTTAGGATCCCTTAAAATAACATAGTCAGAAATTTCTGAACCAAATTCCCTAACAAAACAGGCTGGCAACCTTCCCACTGGCTGCTCAAACAACAAAATATTGTTGATTAGAAGTGCATGATAAAAAAACAAAAGTCCACATATTCCTAAACAAAAATGGCAAAGTAATAATACTCACATTATAAACATCAAATTCCATCTGATATGTTTGAGTGGCAATAAGGAAATCATCCACAGTTGCATGAAACTGCTGATGACCCTGTGGACTGATAGGAGTCCCAACCATATTCGTAGTTGTTTTTTGTAAAGAATGCTGGGGGCAAGACATGGCTGTTAAGTAAGAATAATAAGAACCCTTGTTAAAGTGCTGAGTGTTTATATAGAGTACAAAGCAGAAGAGAGTTATTGCAAGCATTAAATTAAATGTATAGATACCATGCTTGATACACTTATCCCTATGGTATTGGCTAATCCCAATCAATATCTAACACCTGCAGCAACAACGGAATGTACATCATGAATCTTGGTTAGATAATAATAATATAGAACAAAACAGAAGGATTCATGCTTAGATGAACATATCAAAAAGCAATAATCAATACACATGTCAGGATTTATATCCTCCTTGCCCTTACCATATTAAATAAACAAATTTGACATTTTGGATCTATTTCAATTAAGCTGGATCAATTTCTTAAACCAACAAACAGTCCAGTTAATCAGTACCAATAAGATTATCTTGCACAGCAAGGCAAATAGAACAGATGAAATATTAGTTGTTAATTTTTTAAAAGCAATCAGAGGACAAATGAGCAATTTCTTACAGGTGCCATGCCCAAATAACTAATGCAGAGATTACTTGTGTGTTTAGCTGCCACGTGTTGCTAAATTCCTATCATTTTTTTGGAAATAATTTGATTGGATCATAAGAGAGGCCAGGTGCAAATCCTCACTGCAGTCATAAAAGTATTGAGAAGGATGCTAATTGGCTGTACGTTTGAGTTCCCACACCTGCACGCCAATTAAGTTGGATCTTGCATAGCAAGGCAAATAGAACAGAGGAAAGATCAGTTGTGATTTTTTTGCAAGTAATGAGAAAAAATAAGCAACCACCTGCACATACCCAAATAATTAATGCAGACATTATTTGTGTGTTTGGCTGCCACGTGCTGCTAAATTCCTATCATTTCCTGTAAAGAATTTGATTGGACGGTAAGAGAGGCAAGGTGCAAATCCTAATTGAAGCCACAAAATATTGTGAAGGATGCTAATTGGCTGGACGTTTGAGTTCCAATATCTGCAAACCAAACCAAACGCCCAGAGCAATAAATTCTTTCCCACCACTTCAAGCCACCACTTCAAACCATTTATTTTCGTTTCAAAACCTTTTATTCTTCAGAAGTGGGAAAGTTCCAAGTCTTATATAACCTGACAATATCAACTCCAACACCAATCACTGAATTCTTGAGCACACAATGGCTTCCACAAAAAATAGATTAATCATCAAACTCAGAAAAATGATGTCAAGAGGACCTGAATACTGCTTTCAGGAAACAGAAAATTTCTCATGCCTTGTCAGCATATTGAATAATATTCCATGGAGTTTTTCACTGGAAGAATGGAATTTTGTGTGCTTTTTGAATCGTCTCAGAGAAGAAATCGCAGTGGATGCTCATGTGATTCATTTCGTTGAAGCAACCCTACAGCACAACCACATATTAGCAGCAGCCTTATTCGAAACAATTTCACTCACAAAAGAAGACATGCACATGCATGCGGGCAACCTTGCTGCCTTCTTCCACGAGGAGAAGACAATTGCTATGGAGATCCCAAATTCTGACCACCAGCTAGGCAAGTTGAAGGAGAGAAGCATAGAAATTAAGAACAACATCACAGAAGACATTACCAAACTACTCCTTAAAAGGCAAACTCTTATGATTCTTAAGACGGAGATGGGGAAGATAGGACAGGAAGGTTCGATTATTCTGAACGAACGTAAGATTGCAAATCTTCTAAAGCAAACCATACACAATATCTGGACAGATGCCATCAATGCTTCAAAACTTATTTAGTTTATAGGTATCTGGTTGTCAAGCACTGTCTTGTGCTTTTTTGATAAATAAAAATAACATTGTTTGCAGAGCTAATATAAAGTAATCTTGTTGTTGAGTTCTGTTTATGTTATTAATTCACTATAATATAACTTTCATAATATTGCGTTTGTTAAACAAAGCCACATGAAAATTATTTGTTTTGGCTGACTTAACATCATCAAGAGAGCAAGAACATAAACATTACAGAGCATTAAATGCAATTCTACATCAAATATCCATCAGTGATTCTTGCTTCACACATATTTGCATGTGTTTTTATTGGTCCATTGAGAGGTACACTTAAACAAAAGCAAATCTGTGTTTTTTTTTTTTTTTTTTTTTTTTGGAATTAGTTAATCTTATATTACAGGTCTCCTTGTAAACTTCAAAATAAAACAACCATCCAATAGAAAAGTGAACATAAATAATTGTCATTAATCTGCAAGTCAACACTACATGAAGAGAATCCAAACCACCAAACACTACAGAAGTGCAACATTAAATCAACAGAACCCAAACCACAAAACATCACCTAAGTCAACATTACATTACATAAAAAAAAAACCAAACCACAAAGCATCACAGTGAGTACAACTAATAATTCTTGAGAGTAGCTAGCTTAAAATAATCCCCAATTGGCACCCGAGGATAAACAGAAACATACATCACATTACTTGTAGAATAATGAGCAACACTAAACTTAACCCTATCACCCTCGATCACATTATGAACAAAGCAAAAATCACACCAACGACCGGACACATTGCATGACAGTTGGCCATCAACACCAGATGCAGCCTTGATATCACACTTGAACATCCTCCCAGCATTGTCCACCAAAATTAAATCCGAAAAAACAAAGGCAAAGGCTGATTCACCAAAACCAGTCCATGGCAAAACCTAAAAAAAAATAAAAAATGTTACAACCAACCAATACAATAAACAGTTAAAACTGCAAACTAATAAGGAGGAAACCATATGCTCGTAACTACCAAGACACCAGAATGAACATCGTACAGAGTCAAATCCTTAACATAAGATTTAATAAGAGATTCTGACCTAGCAGAACCATCAGGACAGATACTCATTACAGATGAACCAATCCTACAGTGAGGATCACTTCTAGCCAATAAATTCCTTAGGGGAGGATCATAGGAAGGTACACTATCTCAAGACACCATCTACCACAAACCCTTATTGTTAAAAGTGCAGGACTGTTATACACAACTGTGACCCAACCACCAAAATATAGCTCATAAGCATCCTCTAAGATTACGCCATCCATCACCAAAATACATTTCCCCAGACCTCCTCACAATACGCACCTCAAACTCGTTGTGATTAGGATCTCTGAGAATAACATAATCAGAAAGTACATTACCAAACTCCCTAACAAAACAGGTAGGCAACCTTCCTAAGGGCTGTTTACACAATGCAAAGAAAATCACCGTTAATTTACATGGCTATATAAACAAAAATCCAACAAACATCATACACAAACAGCATACACAGATATATATATATATATATATATATATATATATATATATATATATATATATAAACTAAAATACAAATAAGAACTAAACAGTGGCATGGATAATAAATGAACAACCAATATAAGAGAAAAACATGCAACCTTACATCTTCAGCATCAAACTCCAGTTGATATGTTTGGACAGCAGTAAGGAAATCACCCACTGATTTGCCAAAACCTTGTTTTGTGGCAGGAACATCAACCAAACATGCTTTTTACGCATCTTTTGCCAAGTAGCCATGGTTGCAAGACATGACAATGAGTTTGATGTGCATGGATGTTATGCTGCAAGGGGTTTATATAGGCTGAAGTGATGAGCAAAGTGGTTGGAAGCATTAAATGAAGCACAGGGTTTCAACCAATGCATGCCATTCTTTCCCTTACACAATCTTACACCCATAGAAACTCAAGAAGCTTCACGGTTTGGAGAGAATAGAAGAGTGGATTTCAGCTGCAACATGTACATGTGTCAACAAAAAACGGATGCAATGTGGCAAAGGAGGATTGAATCAACGAACACAAATGGCATTGCTTCATAGGCTGAACATGATGCGTGCATGACATTATCGATGATGTATGCTATTAGGGTTTCTAAGTCATTCTTTTAGTATATAGAAAGATATAATACTTTCTATTAATAAAAACTATATACTTTATAGGAGTTTAATAATAATACATGTATAAGAAACTATTACTCTTCATCTTCATGGTAATAATTGATAGAGCCACAAATATTAAAAGCATGAAAAACCATTAGTTATGATAAGTGGATTTAGTGTGTTGGAGGCATTTGATTGGCTAGGGGATTAGAGTTAGCATAACTATTTAGGATTTATAATATATACAGATAGATAGATAAGTTGATCAAACGGTTTTTGCTATTGTTTTTTGGATTTTAGATTTTCATGCAGGGCATTTAGATGAAATATTATTATTATATATCTACATTATTATTATTAAAATACAATAGGGGTAAATCCGTGCGTAATATTTTTATAAATGAAAAATAAAAATTGTGATAAGTATAATCACATATAGATATTAATTTAAAATATGTATATATTTAATATAAGTATATGTATAAAAATAAAAAATAGTTTAGAAATAAGAAATTCTTCACTGATTTATATCGTAGTTTTGTTTATATTTTAATATAATAGATCTCTTATAATATTTTTAAGTTTAAATGGATGTATCATATAATATTTTAATAGTGTAATCATGTAATATCTTAGTTTTTTTTATATGAGTTGCAATTGTATAGTCATGTGTCATTTTTTTTTTGAGGTATCCCTTATTTAAAAATTACGTCATCTCGTTTTTTAAAAATTACGAATCAAATAGCATAACTGCTTATTCTTTTATATGCAATTTACGGTACTAAATAGTTTTTCTACTTCTCTCCCGTTCTTTTAATGTTTCTTCTCAAATATTCACTTGGTGAAATTTTATCCAGAATTTATTAGCCCCGATTTTTTTAGTGTATTGTTCTGTTTACATATTTTTTTTTGCTTTGTCCTTTTTTTTGGGGTTTTTTTTCTTTTTCTTGCCTTAGGTTTATATCCTTTCAAATTTATTTTCATGATATATCCAGATTGAAAGTTGATGAGTTAATTGGCTCATTGCAAACATTTGAGATGAGTATGAATGAAAGGGCAAAAAAGAAAAACAAAAACATTACCTTTATCTCAAACATAGATGATCAAAAGGTGAGAGAAGAACCTGACATCTCAGAAGTTCTTGCCTTTATTGGAGGACAGTTTAAAAGAATGTTGAGAAAAATTGACAATCAACCTAGGACAAATGGGCCACACATCTCACATGACATCAGCAAAGTAAATCAGGAGAATATTGTCCAGTGCTTTGAATGTGAGGGATTTGGACACTACAAGACTGAATGTCCAACATTTCTGAAGAAACAAAAAAGGGGGAATGACTGTCACTTGGTCTGATGAGAATGAGTCAGGAAGTAATTCTAACATAGAAAATGGAAAAATTGTCACTACAATGACTGGTGTATGTTCACTTGATGTAGAATCTGAAGATGATAAGGATGAATATGAACTGCTAGCTGAGGCTTACAAGAATCTATGTGTCAGAAATGGGGAAATAAAAAAGATTGAAGAAGTAAAGAAAAATCTCATACTTCAACTTCAAACTGAGAGGAATGAGCATTTACTTCAGATATCAAATCTGAATAATGAGGTAACCCTTGTAAACTCCAAACTTGATAACTTGGAAAGACATCTTAGAATGCTAAATACTGGGACTGACATGTTAGAAAAGATACTAGGAGTTGGTCAAAAACCAGGAAACTGTAAAGGGATTGGTTACAGACAAAGCTTTCTAAATAAACAACAACCTGTCACTACTAGAAAGTTTGTTCCAGCCATAAATGAGCATGATCCCACTGTGACTAGACAGATGCTGCAACATCCGGTACAACATCAGAAAATAAAGCCCAACAAGAAGAAGCGTTCTTGGGTGTGTCATCACTATGGAATTGGAGGACATATAAGGCTTTTCTGGTACAAGCTATATGGATATCCGAAGAAGTCCTTGGAAGCAAAACAAAAGCCAAAAGAGACCAAATCCAAGAAAGATAATGTTTGTATGATGGTCCATACCTTTAAAGCTGCATCTAAGGATGATTGGTACTTCAATAGTGGTTGTTCTAGACACATGACAGGCATATATACTCTTTTGACTGATCTAAAATCTCACACTACCAAATTTGTTATCTATGGTGGTGGTGCTAAAGGAGAAATCAAAGGCAGAGGTAACCTAATGAAAGATGGCCTACCTAAGCTAGATGATGTTCTATTAGTTGAGGGACTTCATGTGAACCTAATTAGCATAAGTCAACGCTGTGATCCAGGTCTAAAGGTGACCTTTAGCAAGTCTGAATGTCTTGTAATCAATGCAGAAGGTGAAATAATAATGAAAGGGGAAAAAGCTAGGGTTAACACTTACATTTGGACTCCTCTGAATCTGAGAAGACGTTTACTCCCATAGAAAATGATCACAAACAAGCAAAACGGGAAATGTCTATGAACGTCTATAGGAACCTATCAAAACATAATGATGATGTGGGAAACTTCAAGATGTGGAAAGACTCGTTGCAACATCTGACTCCCTTGGGAGTGAATAAAGATCCCATAATGATTAGTGAAAGCCACTATTTGATGGATCCTTATAGGATATTGGTTCAATTAAAGGATTTCATTGACAAGTGTGATTCTGAAAGAGAAAAGGAAGTGAGCCTGATGGCCATTGTCAATATTGATAATGGAATGATGTATAGACATCATTGTGAGACAAATGGGGTTGCACCTCAAGGTAACATTATGAGAAATATAAGTGTCTCAAGAAAAATAATGTTTTTGAATAGAGTCAGACATACACGTCACAAACAATTTAGAAGATGAGAGAAAATTTTATTTTGTCAAACAAGTGGATCAATTTGAGAGATCCGTTGGTGTCTTTACAACTCCACCTTTTAAAAATCAACATGAAGAGTTGGAGGGCAATTTAGGTATTTACCAAGGAAGTAAATTACAGCAGTTATCATATGTTAAGCGTGCAACTGCCTTTTCTTCCTCCACCTATGACTGCATGCACGCAAATTTAGGAAGTAATTCAAGAACTTCCCATAATTGTCACTCAGCAACACAATCAACTCATCAGATTCACTCAACAACATCACGGTCCTCTCATCACCCTAGCACTGTTCACCATAACCCTCAAACCTTTCAAACTCTCCTTTCAAACTCTCACACAAATCCAACCATCATCATGACAAACTCCAATGAAATTTCCCCTGTGGCGAGCGAATAGAGAGAGCCTTCACCAACGACCATGCAAAATGATGTAATCATACAAGCCATACCGATCACCACTGTTCATCCAACACCTTCGAAGAAGATAAGCAAGAATGCCAGGTCCAAGAAAGCCAAATCATCGAAAGTAAGTGCTTCTGACTCTCCATCTACTTCAATTAATTCTGCCAAAACTAAGAGAAGAAAATCAAAAAGTAAGAGGGATGCTAAGAGTGATTGAACCATGACTAATCTCTATATCACTGAGAACCCTTTCGAACTTAGCAATGTTGACACCTCTGTCAACAAATCTACGGAGTTAGAGGGTAAGGGTAGCGATACTGAAACCTTAGGGTTGAATAAGTAGAAATCAATTGAAAAATTAGGGGAAAGTACTTTGAATGCTGGAGAAACACCTAATGTTGGTGATAGTAAGTCACCTAATCCTAAAGAAGACCCTGTTGGTGATGACCCTAAGGAAAGTGCTGTTGGGAAAACAAGTGTGCCACATGCTGACACATCTGTCGCGCAAGCGGTTACACATGAAACTGTTACCCCTGAAAGATACTTTAAATTAGAACTTGATGGAAATGATCAAGTCCAAGTGGGCTTAGATGATGTTAATATTAATCAAGACTCTGGAGATAAGACTGTTGTTGAGTCTGAACCTAAGGAGAGTATGAAGACTGTGTCTATGAATGATGAAGATCATGAAGGGAGACATGATCAAGCCACTGCTGAGACCATTGATGTTGATGCCAGAGCATCTGCTAAAGGGCCTATTGAAGAAACTCCTGGACCTAGTATTGCTAGGAGATTAAGAAGTAGGACTGGGAAGAATGTTTTTGTGGATGCCACACCAACAAAGACTGTCAATAAAAGGAAGAAGGAGTCTACTGTGGTAATATATGGTCCCAAGAAGAAGTGGAGCAAAGTTGTGCCCCAATCTGTGACAAAGAAAAAGAGCTTGAAAAGAAAGGAAAGAGATGAGAATGACTCTGACTTTGAAGAGGAGATAGATGTTGCCCCATCTGGCGGCAAAACCAGGAAAAGTGTTGGTGGTAATAAAATTCCTTTGGCTGTCTCTGTTGTCCCTATGGACAGTGTTTCTTTCCACATTGAGGATAGAGCCTCAAGGTGGAAGTGTGTGTATCACAGAAGACTTGCTCTGGAACGCCATGTGAGCAAAGACATTCTGGAGTATGATGAGATCACTGATGTTATTGAGGCTGCAGGACTGATGAAAACAGTTACTGGTCTAGGTAATTGTTATGATAAACTAGTCAATGAATTTATAGTAAATATTGTGGCTGATTGTGATGATCCTGAGAGTGAAGAGTATAGGAAGGTATTTGTGAGAGGATTTGAACTTGATTTCTCACCCACAGTTGTGAACCAGTACTTGGAAAGGGGAATTGAAGAAATAGTTGAACTAGATGTATCTGACAACATTGTCTGCAAGACCATCATAAGAGGTCAGATTAAGACTTGGCCCAAGAAGGATAAACTCTCCTCCATTAAGCTGACTACAAAATATGCCATTCTGAACAAGATAGATGCTGTGAATTGGGTACCAAACACTCATTCCTGAAGAAGCGTAGAGACTTGATGGATCTGAAGGCGCAACAGCGGGAGATGGGAAGTACTGGAAATAAGATTTCGGATGACATGGAGATCGCCCAGGCGAGCAAGGATGAACTGGCATCTCAATGGCCTGCAGCAAAGGAAGTTAGCGATCTTATAGAATATTAGTTTCACTTGCTTTTCATGATGTTTGTTATGTTCTTTTGTTTGTTTCGTTGTTTTGTTTTGAATTGATGTACTCTTTGGATTATCCTATATAATGAATTGTTTTCTTTTGTCACTTTACTCTTATTTTTTGCTTTTCTGAACTTATATATATTTCCGAATCTTCGTGGTGTATGAGGGGCGTCCTGTATTTACGATACCAATAGGCGTCTTGTATTTGGCGTCCTTTGGGTTAAGGCGTTGCCTTCATATTTTAGGCGATCTCGTTTTGACCTTTTGATATTCAGGTGACGCGTGGCGAGCGATTGTCGACACGTGTTGTTGTATTCTGGGTAAAGCAGGGTTTCGACTGTATTTCTCCTTTTAACCCCTGGTTTTTCGGTTTCCCTCCAAAGTCTATATATTCACCTTTTGAATAGTCGATCTTTTACTTTCTCTCATACTTTGTCAGTTTCTTTAGAATCTTCTCGCTTTCTCTTCCATTTTCGTTTGGGAGGCCCAGATCGTGAGAGTCTTTCGTCATCGTCGTTTAAGGTATTCTCTTCTTTCTCTTCGCCTACTTCTGTCATTTTATTTATTTTCTATGGTGATCATTAGGGATCTAGGGGAATCATCACCGTTTCCCCTTCTTGGTTCAGATTTGGAGAGACAGGTTCGGAATCATTATACTAGGAGCGATGGTTCCCTAAACAAATATGGTTTTTATGCAGATGTTTTCGGTTTCTTCGCTAGTGATAGTAGTCTAGAGAGTGATAGCGATAGTGATTGCGTAATAATCCCTCGTTCTTCTTTCACAGGAAAGGAGTTGGTGTTATATCGCCCCCTTGCTGATAATTTTGTTGTGGACGAAATGTCGTCGTCATCGAAGTACAATTCTGCGGAGGCTATCACTGAATTTAGGAAGACTAATAGGCTGACGGACCCCGATAAGGAGGGAGATGTCGTTATAGATCCCTTAGGGAGAGGCGAGTTTGTTACAGCAGTGAATGCCTCGCCTCCTCACTTCTTATATATGTACGTTGCTCTCCTCCAAACCTTCAACATATGGCTTCCTGACTACGGTCTGGTAAGTATACCAGTCTGTCGTCGAGTAATAATTCACACTCTAGGTGTCTAGAATGAGTTCGTATCCACAAGGATCGTGCCAAAACATCATCAATGCTATTCAAGTTCGTGGTTTTTGCATTTGCTTTGGTTTTTAGGAAAAAGATTTTTAATTTATAAAAAGAGCGATATGCATGCAGAAAAGTAAATGTTTTTGATTCAGAAACATAAAGGATATGTATGGTAGTTGAACTTACTCCCTTCTTCATACTTGGCATAACCAGTGTATAACATAGTAATTCAGATTACTATGCGTTGATTTTATTCTTGTTATGGTAGTTTCTTACTACTACCCTATGTGAGTGAAGTTTCCCTACGTTCGCAACTAAGGTACCTACGAGAGCCTAACCTCGCTGTGTCACATACCCTAATTACTAGGTGAGTTATTCAACAAACATGCATTATGACCATCAACCATCCAATGCCTCTAGATCCTAATTTCGGGCTATTCAACTTTTAATTGCTATGTCATAACTAGTGCCTGATTCCGTTTCTATTCAGGATGTTACCGTTTCTATTCATCTAGCATTATTTAGTACTAGTTCCAGACAAACATTAAAGTAAACCCTAATATTACTATCAAAGTTAACCCTGATATTTATTCTATGGGTGGTCCCTCTTATCAGGCCCAATTTCGGGCAACGTCATTAAAGTGCAAGAAAATAAATAACAAATATAATATTGAATAACATTTTATTATAACTTTGACTCAACTACATGACCCAAATATTCATCGGGGATTCCATCGTCTCCACCACAACCTAAGGCATCTATTACAAAATAGTAAACATAATTAAATTACAAGAATCTAATAAGAAAAGCATAAAGAAATGTACCTTGCTGAGTTAGTTTTCCCGTAAGGGGAGAAAACTATGCCGTTAGAGCTCCTCTAAACCTCTCTTGTAATGAAGAGAAAGTTCTTCTATTTCTGAATGAATAATAATGAGGAAAGGGAGCTCTATTTATACTTTTCGTATTGAACTTCAGCAAGGCATCGCAGCCACGATAAGCCCATCGTGCTGCGATGACAAGATTTAGTTCAAAAATATAGCTGATCATGTGCATTTCATCAGCTTGGTCGCCAAGTTATGTCATCGTACTGCGATGGTGTGCATCATACTGCGATGATAAGATTTCCTTGAAAAATATAATTTCTGA
Organism: Trifolium fragiferum; assembly: GCA_954870985.1. Classification (NCBI taxonomy): domain Eukaryota; kingdom Viridiplantae; phylum Streptophyta; class Magnoliopsida; order Fabales; family Fabaceae; genus Trifolium; species Trifolium fragiferum. The sequence continues at coordinate 54,001,681 of OX940789.1, forward strand.
TGTCTTGGCCAGCAAGCATCTCCCATCGTGGTACGATGGGAGCCATCGTACTACGATGAAGTGCTTTTCTTCATTTTTTTTGGCATTTTCTTGTCTTTTGCGTATCTTTGCTTCGTCTTGATGTTTTTCCTTAATTTTGTAGGTTGTTCTTCATATTTGGACCTGTCTTGGTCAATTTATTACTAACAATACTACCTAAAATACTGCAGAAATTCCTGTCATCACAACCCCAAACTTAAACTGTTGCTTGTCCTCATGTAACATGCTGTTAGACAAGATCGTTAGCGAGTTAATAGATAAATAAAGATGATGGAATTTCACCACCTTGCATGTATTCAGCAATGGTACCACTCATTCTTACCGCAACGTTCATGCTCAGTCCTGCTTGGTCTAAGAGACGTTGATAGTAGCGAGTCAGACAAGTGTCTACAAGAGTCCGTGTTCAACCTTTTTTTTCTCTCTCTCTCTCTCTCTCTCTCTCTCTCTTTCTCTCTCTCTCACACATTTTCGCTCAAAATTGAAAGTGTTACTCTCAATCATCGTACAACCTGCCATTTTACCATAGACTTGCAAGAATTCTAAGCAACCAGTCAAAATTCAATAAACATGCATTATTGGAGGTCTTTTAAGGGTTATAACGTGGCTAGGGTCAAGGTAGGACATTTTTGGGATAAGTAGACTAAACTTGGAATTAGGTACTACTTTGTTTCCTTTTTGTGTACGCAACTGATGACAGGAATTTCTGTAGTATTTTAGGTAGTATTATTAGTAGTAAAATGACCAAGACAAACCCAAATATCAACGAAAACTTGAAGAATCGAGAAAAAGCTTCAAGACAAGGTGAAGATATGCAAAAGACAAGAAAAAGCCCAAAAATGAAGAAAAACAGCCCATCGTGTCACGATGGCACTCAACATGACACGATGGAAGATACTTGCTCGCCAAGACATAATCAATTATATTTTTGAAGAAAATCTTAGCATCGTATCACGATGGTGCACAACGCAATACGATGACTTTACTTGGTGACCACGCTGATCAAACGCACAGGATTAGTTATAATTTTAAACTGAATCTTCTCATCGTGACACGATGGACCTAGCGTGTCACGAAGGCTTGCTGAGGCCCAATACGAAAAGTATAAATAGAGCCTCCATAATTCATTATTTTTCATTCAGAAATAGAAGAACTTTCTATTCATTTTGGAAAGAAGTTCGGAGGAGCTCTAAGGGCATAGTTTTCTCCCCTTACGGGAAAACTAACTCAGCAAGGTATGAATTTTTTAGGCTTTTCTATTAGATTCTTGTAATTTAATTATGTTTAGTCTTTTGTAATAAATACCTTAGGTTGTGGTGGAGAAGATGAACTCCCCAATGAATACTTGGGTCATGTAATTGAGTCAAAGTTATAATAAATCGCATTTATAAATTATTATTTGTTATTTGTTTTCTTGCTTTAATATCGTTAGTCGGAATCTGGCCGGATAAACGGCAACGCCTTAGAATAAATAATTAGGGTTTACTTTAATAGTAGCATATTAGGGTTCTCACTATTATTTGTTCGGAACTAGTAATTGAAATTCTGTTCTCTGGCAGGACAGATGTCCTAGACAACTGGTTCGACAACTGGTTATGAGGATTACGATTTATTGCAGTACTGAAGTAAATAAAAACAATAAATAACACCAGTGATTTGTTAACCCAGTTCGGCGCTAATCAGCCCTACTCTGGAGGATACCAATCCAGGAAGTGAACACTACTACTCCGAATCAATACTTAGTCTTACAACACTACCAAACACCTTTTGGCATGTACGCCTTTTCTTAATCCAAGTAATCTTCTACTCAAGGGCTAACTCCCCCTGAATATGAGAACATATCCAACTCCCTCTAATCACTAATCCCAAGTGACGAAATCACATTAAACTTCACAGTTTAAAAGACACAGTTGAATGGCAACATTCAACGACACAAGCTTCAAAGTACCAAGAACGATACTAAGAGCTACTATGTGTTTTGCAAAGTGGGTACAAAACTTTGGACTCACAATCTTCAGTTATTGTGGGTTGAGTTTTAAGCTCTATGTTGAGTCCTTTATATAGGCGTGCAATTCTTCAGATAATCTTCAGTCTTTCAGATGCACTCAAATAAGAGTTAGTTTTAAAACAAACTTGTTTCAAAACAAACTCCACAAAGATAAAGATTTTAATCTCCATCCACTAATTAAATACGAATTCAATCGTATCTAACACATAGGATTAATAACAAACTTTATCATTAATCATAATCTCAGCTTGTTACTAAAAGATTCGCGTTTTATTCAAATTAAAACAAACACGCGTGCTTAATGGATAAGCATTATCTTTTAAGCTGAACTGGGTCAAGATGTCCTACCCACATGTCTTGGGACATCTTGTTCGACATGCTGCCTATGCATGCTCTGAACCCAGTGACAAGATGTCTAGGACATCTTGTTCAACATGTTGCATCTGCACATCTTCAATATGTACAAGTGGTTTAGACTTAATTACTTCAGCATTGGTGCTTCAGTTAAGTCACTCTGACCAAGTTGTTTTAGCCTTATGATGCAGCCAATCTCAGAAGAACTACTATCTCCCCCTTTGGCAAATTATGGCTAAAACAACCACTAACCACTTTGTTGAATGTGCACTCTTCAGTCTTCAATCTTCAAATTGATCTCTGTTGATGCAATCTTCAATTTTGAAATCTTCAGGTCTTCAATGTCTTTGATCTTCAGAATCTTGTGTGTCTTCAATATTCAGGACTTCTTCAATATTGAATGTGTGATGAACCTTTTCTAGTATGAGACAGTCTTAGTCTTGTCTTCATATGATTCATTACAATGAATTTTCTAAGTCCAGGGATGAGATACCTAGTGACTTAGTGAACCAAAGTCTTAAGTTGCAGCGGAAAGTACTTAATCAAAGTGATCAAGACTCACTAGACTTCTTAGAGGTTCATATTGAGCATTTAAATTTTGCTCTGGACACACTTGTTTTAGCATAGCTTTTTAGTTTTTAATTTTTTTTTAATGCTTGCCATTTTCATCCGTAAAGCAAGAGAGTAATTCTATTTGGCAAAGAGCTGTTCTTATCATCAATTATTTCTCCCCCTTTTTACCATAATTTGACAAAGGTAAGGAAAATAGATTCATTGATTGATAAAAGAGAGATACAGCTTACAAAAGTTGCACACATAGTGCCGGATGTCAAAGTCTCCAATGTCTAGGACATTTGGTAGACCACAAAACTTACAGAAGATGAACAGAAAGGAAAAATACACAAAGTACTTATTTTCCTATATTACCCTGTTCCTCAAGCTTCTTTTGCTTCTTCACCATCTCCTCCTTCTTCATTCTCTTCTCCTTCTGCAGCAGTATCTTGTATGGATTTGATCAGATTGTCCACATGTTGTTTTCTTGCTGTGCTGGTCTTGATGGTTTCTCCCAAGGTCTTTGATATTTGCATCAGTTCAGCAAGTACATCTCCTTTGTCTGCTCTAGGCAGAGAGCTTGATGCTTCAGCCACCTCCTTCATCTTTGGGAACACAATGTCTGGGACATGTGTACCAGCAAAGAGTTTGTAATCAAAACTCAGGACTTGTGGTTTCTTTGTTGGAGCTTCATCAGGATACAGGATAGCTGGATATTGCCTTAAGATCATCCCAGTTATTAGGCAAGGGAAGGCAATTGGCAGCTTCACTGCATATGTCTCAGCATGCTTCATGGTCTGATTAAACACGTGATCACCAAAGTTGATTTTCTTCTTGGTCCCTATGAGATAGATCATCTTTGCCAGCATTGGAGTGATCCCAGAACCATGATTGGTTGGTGCCCAGTTTGCTGCACCAATCCTATTGAGGATGGCATACTTGACATGAAGGGTTCCAGTAGATAGTAACCCTTTCTTAGGCCATTCTTCGACTTGGCCTCCTGTAATCTCCTTAGTCACTTCTTTGACTAAATCAGCTTCATCACCTTCCATGGTAGGATTCCTACCCAGATACTCATTGATGGTTGTTGGAGAGAACTTAACTTATTTACCCCGTACTCTGACTTTTCTGAACTCTTCACTACCTTCACTGCAAGCGCTGGTGATATTCACTATGAACTCCTTTACCAGCATCTCATAGAAAACTCCCAGGTGTTTGACAGTCTTCATCAGCTCAGCTTTCTCCAATAGCTCCATAATCTCTTCACATTTGAGAGCTTGTTGGTTGAGTTCTCTCTCTTGTGCTATTCTGCGTTGGTAGACATACCTCCAATTTTGAGCACTTTCTTCAGAGTGGAAAGAAACTCTGTCCATTGGAGCAGGAGGAATGTTTGCAGGAAATCTTCTTCCTCCAATCCTTTTTCTCCCTGAGGTCATGATGTCTAGGACATCCGGTTCGACATCAGTGTCAGAGTCGCTCACAGTAACGACCTGTTTCTTTTTCTTTGAACTCTTTTCTCCAGTGGCATTCTTCTCAGCTTTTCTCTTCCCTTTCTTCTCAGTGATGGGTGTCTTCACTTGCTTAGACATATACGTCTTAGCTTTTCCTTTGACTGGAATGCTAATTCGTATCCTGTCACTTTCGTTAGAACTTTCCTCTTCAAAGCTTTGTTGAGGCTGACTATCTTTCTTCATGCCTTGAAGAATCTTGGCCAGGGGGACCTCATCTTCATCTTCTTCTTCTTCCATTATTTGATCTTGAACTTCTTGTTCACGAGCTTGATCATGACCAGATGTTGGAACATGTGGTTTGACATCAGGTGTTGGAGCCTCTTCTGAAGGCATAGGTTGATCCAAGTTAAGATCCTCTTCATGAGGTTCTGAGAAGATGTTGGTGGTAGTTTCTGACGGAGGAACTTCTTTGGTTGGAGGAGAGCTTGGCTCAGTAGTCTTGTTTTGATGGTCATCAGGGGATGTTGTTGTGTGTGCTTCACCTGATGCTCTGACATCTTGCTCGAGTTCCTCAGATGGCTTTGGTTCTAAGTCTTTGGTTTCTTGATCAATTTCTTTTTGTTCTTTTTGATCATTCTTCTCCAAAGACTTGCCCGAGGATTTGCCCTTCTTTGTACTCTTCCATGAGGTTGATCTTTTGGTCTTCTTCTTCTTCCTAGCAGGACCTTCAGTTGGGGGAATCACGCTGAGTGGTATAGCGTTGGTGACGATCCCTTCTTGATCAATTTCAATTTCTGAAACCCTAGGCATTTGAGAGGATGCCTCTTCTGTTTGCGTCTTTGAATCATCACGATTTGAGCTGTTGTTCTTGGATGATTGTTGAGACATTGTTGAAGAGAGTTCTTTAGAAAAGTAAATTTTTTGAGTTTTGGAAGAGATGTCAGACAAGATGTTGAGACGTTTGGTAGTGTCACATATGAGGTCTTAGTAGCCTTTTATAGATTGATGGAGAACTTAAGGCTACCTCTTTTTACGTGCAGATTTTTAATGTTTCTTTACTCTGCACGTTACCTCTATAATGTCTATGACACGTTTTTGAGCGTGTGAATACCTAGAGGCACACTAACGCTCCCAACCAAAATCTCTTCAGTTTCTTGTCCATTGTACAGATGTTGGGACATCTGGTAGGACGTGTCCAAGTATAGCACTTATCACTTGACTTTATCCCTTTCATCACTACTTCTTGATTATTAGCAATGGTGCATTCATGATTGTTGAAGTGCACTTTTAGTCCTTGTTCACATAGCTAACTAATGCTAATCAAGTTTGCAGTGAGACCTTCTACTAGTAGAACATCATCTAGGCATGGAGTGTGTGGACCAGATAGTTTTCCAATGCCTATGACTCTACCTTTAACTTCATCACCAAAAGTAACACTTCCTTTTGAATGAGACCTTAACTCTCTAAGGTATCTCTCATCTCCAGTCATGTGATTAGAACATCCACTATCAAAATACCAATTTTTATGTGAAGATATTCTTACAGGAGTATGTGCCTTTTGAGGTGGTGTTGGCTTACATACTTTAGTCAGAACTTCCTTGTGTTTCACCCTTGGAGGTAGGATCTTCTTTTGGTTCTGACTTGGTGACTTAGGCTTCTGAGGGTAGCCATGTAGGTAGAAGCATTCTGAGATTAGATGCCCAGTCTTTCCACAATGTTTACATCTTTTCAGTGGTCCCTTGTACTCTTTGTATTGGGGGGACACATGTTGAGCATGATGTTGGGACATGTGGTCTGGCATATGCTTCCTTTGTTGAGCTGGAGGCTGAGACCTTTGTACAAACCCTTTTTGCTTGTGTTGAGTCAGATGATGTGTCTTTGTCACCTGTTTCTTTTGTTCAGCAGATTGTTGAGGTTTGGATCCTGTCTTCTTATGCTTGTGCTGAGAAGGATGTTGTGACTTGTGGTCTGACATGTGGTCCTGAGATCTATTCTTTGGGGAAATTTTCTTCTCAAGAGCCTTGCTGTGGTTGTCATACCCTAATCCCTTCTTGTCACTTGGGCTTCTACCAAGTTCCAGAACTTCTTCAAGCATGTCAATTCCCTTGTTTAACATTCTCACAGATTTTGTCATCTCAGTGAGTTTTGAGTTTGACAAAGTAACTTGTTCTTTCAAAGCAGTTGTTGATGCTTCTAGTGCCTCATTTTCTTGAGCAAGTAGTGTGACTTGTTTTCTCAAGCTAGTTGTTGAAACCTCTAGTGCTTCCTTCTCTTGAGCTAGTTTCTCCATCTCCTCTTCTTGTTTTCTTATGAGTTCACAAGATTGTTCCCATTTAATGGTGAGATTGTTGTATTTCTCATCCAATTCTTCTTGTAGGAGATCTTCATTGCTCGTGCTGCTGCTGGTATCACAAGTTCCAGTGAAGGCTTTATTTGTTGGTTCTTTTTCTTTCTCTTCCTCAGAATCAGATAAGGTAGCTGCCATTCCCTTTTTCTGTTTCCTGAGAAAGTTTGGACATTCTGGTCTGATGTGTCCAAATCCTTCACATTCAAAACATCTTACTTCTTTGTTTTGCTCAGAAGTATTCTCCTCCTTGGTCTTGCCCTATGACTTGATGTTGGACCTCTTGTCTGGGACATTTATCCTATACTTGGCTTGCAGTTTACTTAAGGCTCTGTTGAAGTCCTTTGTAATGTAAGCTAAAGCCTGTGATAGCTCATCATCATCATCTTGGCTTTCCTCAGATTTAAATGCCAAGTTCTTCATCTTCTTCTCTGGTTTATCATCCAGAGACATCTTAAAGGTTTGTAATGAGCCAATACGTTCATCAACTTTCATTGTGCTTAAGTCTTGAGATTCTTCAATTGCAGTCACCTTCATATTAAATCTCTTAGGCAGTGATCTAAGGATTTTTCTGGCTAACTTTTCTTCAGGTATCTTCTCACCTAGAGCAAAGGTTGAATTTGCTATATCTCGTATTCTAATGTTGAACTCAGATATAGTTTCTTCATCCTCCATTCTCAAGTTCTCAAATTTTGTGGTGAGAAGTTGCAGCTTTGACATTCTAACTTTGGAGGTTCCTTCATGTGCAGTTTGAAGAATTTCCCAGGCTTGCTTGGCTTCAGTACATGTGTTGATTAATTTGAACATGTTTTCATCAACACCATTGAATATAACATTGAGTGCTTTAGAGTTGCCACTTACCTCAGTTTCTTCTTCTGGACTCCAATCTGCCATTCCTTTTAGACTTGTGGAGCCATCTTCTGCTGTGATTATTGGATGATTCCACCAAGTGATAATTGCCCTCCATGCTTTTGGATCCATGGATTTTAGAAAGGCAACCATTCTTGCTTTCCAATAATCATAATTTGATCCATCCAAGACTGGTGGTCTGTTGATTGATCCTCTCTTGTCCATCTTGAACAAAATATATCTCCTTGGAGCTCACCCAGCAGGTTAGGGTGCCTGCTCTGATACCAATTGAAATTCTATTCTCTGGCAGGACAGATGTCTTACACAATGTCTAGGACAATGTGTCAGTAGTCCAGATGTCCTAGACAACTGGTTCGACAACTGGTTATGAGGATTACGATTTATTGCAGTACTGAAGTAAATAAAAGCAATAAATAACACCAGTGATTTGTTAACCCAGTTCGGCGCTAATCAGCCCTACTCTGGAGGATACCAATCCAGGAAGTGAACACTACTACTCCGAATCAATACTTAGTCTTACAACACTAACAAACACCTTTTGGCATGTACGCCTTTTCTTAATCCTAGTAATCTTCTACTCATGGGCTAACTCCCCCTGAATATGAGAACCTACCCAACTCCCTCTAATCACTAATCCCAAGTGACGAAACCACTTTAAACTTCACAGTTGAATGGCAACATTCAACAACACAAGCTTCAAAGTACCAAGAACGATACTAAGAGCTACTAAGTGTTTTGCACAGTGGGTACAAAACTTTGGACTCACAATCTTCAGTTATTGTGGGTTGAGTTGTAAGCTCTATGTTGAGTCCTTTATATAGGCGTGCAATTCTTCAGATAATCTTCGGTCTTTCAGATGCACTCAAATAAGAGTTAGTTTTAAAACAAACTTGTTTCAAAACAAACTCCACAAAGATAAAGATTTTAATCTCTATCAACTAATTAAATACGAATCCAATCGTATCTAACACATAGGATTAATAACAAACTTTATCATTAATCCTAATCTCAGCTTGTTACTAAAAGATTCGCGTTTTATTCAAATTAAAACAAACACGCGTGCTTAATGGATAAGCATTATCTTTTAAGCTGAACTGGGTCAAGATGTCCTACCCACATGTCTTGGGACATCTTGTTCGACATGCTGCCTATGCATGCTCTGAACCCAGTGACAAGATGTCTAGGACATCTTGTTCAACATGTTGCATCTGCACATCTTCAATATGCACAAGTGGTTTAGACTTAATTACTTCAGCATTGGTGCTTCAGTTAAGTCACTCTGATCAAGTTGTTTTAGCCTTATGATGCAGCCAATCTCAGAAGAACTACAGTAATGAATAACACTAGATTAAAGAAACGGCAAAACAATCTTGAACTAGTTATGACTTAATAATTAGAGGAAGAATCGGGAACTAGTTGCAACATAACAATTAGAAACTGAATAACCATAACTAAGATCTAGGGGTATTGGATGGTCGATGGTCATAATGTATGTATGTAAATAACTCTATCTAGTAATTAGGGTATGTGACAAAGCGAGGTTAGGCTCTCGTAGGTGCCTTAGTTGCAAAAGTCAGGGGACTTTGCCTACATAGGGTAGCAGTAAGGTGCTACTAAAACAAGGATAGAATCGACGCCCGATAATAATACGAATGACTATGTTATACACCGATTATGCCAAGTATGAAGGAGGGAGTAAGTTCAACCACCATACCTATCCTCTATGTTTCTGAATCAGAACCTTTATTTTCTTGCAACGCATATCGCTATTTTTTATAAACTAAAACCTTTTTCCTAAAAACCAAAGCGAATGCAACACGAACAAGAATAGCACTAGCGAAGGTTTGACACGATCCCTGTGGATACGAACTCATTCTAGACACCTAGAGTGTGAATTATTGCTCGACGACAAACAGGTCCACTTGCCAGAACGTAGTCAGCGACCTTATTCCATAGGGTACCTTTTGATTTTGGTATCAGAGAATTCGAACCGGAGAGACGTTTGTGGTTCTTTTCTATCACTATTTTTGCCTTTTGGCTCTTTTATTTTCATTTATTTAAAAGTCTACTATTTTAGGGAATTTTTTTGATGTTTTCCCGTCTCTTTACTCTATATATATATTTTTTCATTTTGTATAGTGATAGTTCCCTGTATACCCACCTCAAACTTAAATGTTGCTAGTTCCATGAGCAACCCCAAACTTATGTTGTTGCCATGATTGGAGAACTATTATCTACCTAACTCCAAAGAGGGTAAAATTTTGTTTTTCTGGTCTATAGGTTGCTAACATGGTTTGTCACCGAAAGAAATGGGATATTATTTTTTTTACAGCTCAAAATTGGCTAGCAAAGGAAATAATAATATAAGGGTGGCTTAAAAGGGCTCTGAGTTATAACAAACAATTGCCTCAATGCATATTTTATCAAATCAACCAGTTAGCAAAGAATTCGAGCAAGCTCTAGAAAATAAACAACCATACGGTACTCTCATAGAGGATCGAAAGTAATTGGTAATACCTTTTGGAAATATTTGGCTCAAATTCTCACTTGGCTTAGGTATCTGAAGGCGTGAACACTTATCTGCAGACACCGCTTCATCACTCGTCTCATTGTCTCCCGAACTTCCGCACTTCGGAGCATTCACCTTTGGTATTTGAGTGAAGGCGTGAAATTCGGATCATCAAAATCCATAACTTACTTCGCTGCAATCTTACCTATAACAGTTTCTTATGTACAAGATAATAAACAACAACAATTATTTAATTTTTTTTTGTATGTTTGACAGGGGCTATAGATGAAAGTGATATATCAAGAATTACAAAAGTACATTTGTTGAATTGAAAATACTTAATTGAAAATACTGAAATATAAATACTTATCCTTGGGTTGCCTCCTAAGCAGCGCTTGTTTAGCGTCTCATTAGCTTGACGCATTTCCTCTATTACAGAGGATAGATTCGCATGTCTTTTGTTGTGCTCTTCTTGTTCCATCTCTGGAGCACTTTACCATCTTCCATACTTGATTCTCGCAATTTTGGTAGGACCAATTCAGTTTCACCACACCCTCAACTATGCCTGTTGACGACTTATTTTCCGGTATAATTTCTTAGAGCGCAGTGTCTTCACCCCAAACTTGTATTAATGCATGACTCTCTTATAAGCTTTCTTCGCGAGGAAGAATTTGTTCTTCTGGTATGACTTAATTGACTGATTCTCCTGTTTGCAAGCGTTCCATTCTCGATGGTTCTTTCTTCTCATGTCATCTTTTTTAGTACCGAAACCATTTTCTGTTACAGCCCTTTATTTGCTTCCTGTGATTTCCTTTGATTACTGTTCTTCCGGAAGCCTTTTAGTCCAATGATCCTCCTGATCATTGACCGTTCTTTTGCAGCCTTCTTTTTTACAATTTGCTCCGGTTCCCCTCCTTGGGAGTTTTAGTGAGAATGCTGTCTTTAATTAGTTGTTTCCAGCTTCTCTTGCCCTGGGGTACCTGTCTACATGCACTCAACAAATACCTTAGTAGCATGAAAAAAATATATTTTTGGTTTGTTTCATGCGTCTTTGTCACCGCGAAAATTCCCAGGTAAATGAGGTGGATCACTAGGATCGCTTAAATACCAAAACTTTGCCTTAGCTAGAATTTCACAGATCAAAATCCACAATCATTAACAAGATTTTTTAATTTTTAATTTTTTTGTAATTTTAATTTATTTTTTTTGACAAATTTGAATAGTTCTAACAATGCCTTGTGAACACAATCCCCGGCAGCGGCGCCAAAAACTTGACTACGGTCTGGCAAGTGTGAAGGTGTGAAAACACAAGAAGGGGGGTTGAATTGTGTTTTGGGTAGTTTTAAAAACTTCTTCAAAGTTTTGCATCTTATCAGATTTCGCAGCGGTCCAAGTTAAACACAAACAACTTCTGAGATGGTGAAAGCGAAAACAGAGCAGGAAAGAGTAAAACAGAGAAAAGAGAGAAGAGAGAACACAAGAGATTTATACTGGTTCCTCTCACAAACTGAGAGTAGTCCAGTCCCCTTGCACTTCCAAGGGATTTCACTATAATCACACAAGATTACAAATGCTCAAGCCAACAGCAAGAGACTTCATTTGCTCAAGTATCACCTTACAAGAGACTTCCAAATGCTCAAGCTCACTAGCAAGAGACTTCTAACACAAATAAAAAATACAATGTTTGAACAACTGATAAATAATATCAGAGTTCTGAGAACAGAGAAATACAACTTAAATAACAAGACTATTCTTAGTATTGTTGAAAAGAAAACTAAGGTTCAACAACTGATAAGTCAGAAGTTGAAAACTGTTTGTCTTGAATTTTGATATAATCTCAAGCTGTATCTAAGTTAAAAATGCTCTTTGAATTTTAGCAGAATAACAGCTCTTTTGTTCTTCGCAAGTGTGTTGTCTCGTCTTCAAATTCTTCCTCCTTTTATAGATGAAGTTGGAGTGTCTTGAATTTGAGCGGACAATGATGAATTTAGCTACGTAGTACTGTACTATTGTTTTCATTTGAAATGTGCTTATTCAAATCAAGTAAAATTCAAAATCTCAGCCTTGATTTCGAATATTCGCCCAAATCAGGAAAACAAAGTTAGTACAATAGTACAAACGTCATTATCATGAGGATAACGGTCTGAAAGAAGTTCTTCTGCTCCTTCAGATCTTTGCCAAATAGATGATATTTGTTAATGAGAATAGAATGTTCTTCTGGCGTCCTCTGCTGTTTCATCGTCATCAGAATCTACAGATATTAAATTTGCTTCTGATGAGTTTAACTTTTGGTTGACTTTGACTTGCAACTTCTGATGACTTCAACTTCTGGTGTTGTCTTCAGAACTTGCATTTTCCCAACTTCTGGGGATACTTTAGCATAGCAACCAGAACTTCAATTTCTAGTGAATATAAATTTTAACTTGTATATCTGCACACTAGAGTAAATTATCAGTATTCCCTATTGTATATAAATACTATTGTTATCATCAAAACTACTTGGGTTATATTAGAACCAACTTTGTTCCAACAATCTACCCCTTTTTGATTGATGACAAACCAAGTATTAATTTACAATGGTTGTTATTTTAATCACATAATTGCATCCTTCAGGTTTATGAGTTTTGCAAGCTCCCCCTGAGTTCAGTAATGAATGATTAAAATAGTTTAAAATTTTAATATTGAATCCAGAACTTCAGTATACATTTGACTTCCAGAAGATAGGTTTGCAAGCTTTCTTCTTTGATTAGATCTACCTAATAGAAAAGTGCAATCTTCTCTTACGTGTATCATGTATAGAAAGTTCTAATCTCAATAGAAAAATTTTCTTAGATAAAAAATATTGATAACTGATAAAATGTAATAACTGAAACTTAAAAAATTTTGAATTTGACTTCAGTTAGTGTTCTTTAAATTTATTTACTCTTACTCCCCCTTTTGTCATTAAACAAAAAAAATAATAAAAAAAGGTTAAGAATAAATGAACACGTGACTAAAGAATTAGTCAAGTCAAGAATAAATTAAAACAGATGATAAAAACCACAATTAGTTAATGCAAAAACGTAAAACGAGGTAACTCCTACCAACCAAAATGGCTATAAAAGCGCACCAACTCTTTGTCATTTCACTCAACGCTTCCATGATATTTCTTCAACAAAATGAGAGAAAATATTTGTGAGGATAGAAGAGTGATTGAGAGAAATGGGTTTAAGAAATTTTCAAAGAAGAACCAGAGAAGGATCTTATCAACGATAGATGCAATCCCATGGAATATGATGTCTAAGAAACATCTGAAGATGGTGAAGAGCTTTGCTCCAAAATCAGACGCAAGTTTCTCAACCATCTTCTGTTCTTAGAAGATCAAAGAATTCTTCTTATGCAGGAGGATGAGCAGGAGTCTCTGAAGACAAGCTCCAAGTTTACAAAACAGTAAATTTGTAGCTCGAGAGGTTTAGGTTACAAGCTCCCAGGTTGAAGTTTGGGACACCATCCTCTTCAGCTCTCTTCTAACTCATCTTCTTGTAAAAATTTCCTTTTAGGTTTAGGTAGGTTTCTAGATTTATGCAAAAAATTGCTCTTAGAGCAATGATGAAATGCAAAAACAATGTAATGTAGTTTTATATAAAAAAATTTGAATGCAATTGAGTTTATGCAGTTATTTTTATGCAGCAATATAGATATCTACTGAACATAATAAAGAAAATAAACCAGCATAACCCAACCAAAATAACATAAAACAAAAATTCAAGATAGTAACAAACAGATCCAAAACAACAAAGTTCAAACAGAACATGATAAATCAAAATAAAACAAAGAAATCCTAGGGTTGTGAGGGGTTAGAAGGGTTCTGCATCTTGGCTTGAAGTTGTTTCAAAGCTTCTTCTGAAATAAGTTGTAGCCTTTTGAACACATCTTCTGAGTCCATTCTGCCAACCAGATGTGCAGAATCAGAGTCCACCTGAATAATTTTTTCCATTTCTTGAGCATAGAAGGTGGAAAACTGATCTACAGCCTTTGTCATAACCAGCTTCATCTTCTCATCATGTATCCTCTTGGCTCTTCTAATTCTATTCTCTTCAGCCTTGTATTCAGTGAACTTATGCCTTGCAATGTTCATGATAAAGTTCCTTCTGTATTGAGAACTAAGATCACTCATCATTTGCTTGCACATATCCGAAATAGCAGTACATTCTTCATCCACTTGGTCAGGTGCAATAGCAAGGGCAGGCAGATCTTGGTGAAGTTCCTGAACTTTGTCATTAATGCCCATCAGCACACGTTTAACATCTTCTAGTGTGATGGCTTTGTGAGGTGTAGGAACAGATGAAGATGAGGGTTTTTCTAGGATAACTGAGGGATGAATGGTAATTTCTTGTTCTGATGGAGGGGGTGTAATGACTTCTTCAAAAGTTCTAAGATAGTCATTTTCTGCATTTGTGAGTTGAGGGGTTTGAGATTTTTGAGGTGAGGGGTTCTGAAATTCCAAACTCTAATTGTTGTAAAGCATTTGCAGGAATGCCAGTTTCAACAATGGCTTCAATGGGAGAAGATTGATGTTCAGATAATGTCTTCTCTGAGTCATGGGAACTAGGTGAAATAGGTTTAGCAGACACATGTGTTGAAGATGCAACAAGGGTGCTCACTTGAGGAATAGCTTCAGAAGTTGCAACCTCTGCATTAACTTCTGATGCTACCTTCTCAATATTCTCCACAGAAGTAGGAGTAGAAACACCTGTTTCTGTAATTAGGGATAACACATGTTTAGAGAATTGTTTCATAGAATCAGGGGATGGTACAAAGCTAACCACTGGTGTTTCAAGAGAAGCACTAGTAGAAACTTCTTCTATACAGTTGGATTTAGGTTCTAAATCTGAAAAGACTTTTGAAAAAGAGTTTTGAACTGGAACTGTATAGGGGATGTTTTTAGCATGCTTTGGACCATTAATGACATAATCAGGAATATCTTTAACATTGATCTTTTTATAAATACCTTGATTTGCCAACCTTTGCACTAACTCAGCTTTAGGAATGAGAGTATCAAGAAATTCATTAGGCTCAGCTTCTACTCCACTTTCCCAGCTAGTTTCTTCCCAAGCTTTATAAAGCTCCACTTGCTTTATGGCTTCCTCACGCTCTTCATCATCATCATCCTCTTCAAGAATCAACCTTTGCTTCCTCTTCCTCTTCAAGTTTGTTCTGGCCTTCTTAGTAACTTTTGGAGCAGCCATTGCAGCAGATCCAGAAGCACTAGCTTCCTTAATTATTTCCAACTCTGTCTCTGCTTGAATAGCAGGCTCAGAGTTCCCAGGGTTCACTTCTTCTACAGCAATCTTCTTTACAACAACTTCTGAGGTACTCCTAACACCAGAAGTACTTCCAGACTTCTTCTGGGGTGTAGAGCTTCTTGCTCTCTTGGGTTTAGATTCTGTTGCTTCTGATTTCTTTACAGCTTTCTTTTTCTTTTGTTGAGCAGGCAACATATATCTTGTGGCTAGTCTGTCTTCCAACTTCTGATCATCTCCTCCTTCCAGAAGTTTCTTATGCAAACCAGCAATGAGAGAAACTTCATCTCTAGACACAGAGGTGAGATAGAAGTGCTTGTCACTTTCTTCCTTCCTTGGTTTATACTGAACTTGTGGTGTAATCAAGGGTCCTTGAGTCTTCAACACTTTCTTCACAGTAAAACCACTTATCACAGAGGGATAAGCATCAATGACGGATCCATAACCAGGGAAAACAGGTTTTAGAGAGTGAATCAAATAACTTCTGTGAAACATGAAGGATAGGAATCTGCAGTAATGTGCATTTGTTGTACCCTTGGTTTGACTATCAGAGATAGCTTTACACATGTGCTCAAAGATAACCTTAGCAAAGTTCACCTCAGCCTTTGTTCCCAAATAATATAAAACTGTTTTATAATGATTGAAACTTGGTCAGATGAACCAACCTTTGGTAACAGAAAGTCACACATAATCTTGTAAAGTATCTTGTAGTATGGCTTCATGTCATTGTTGTTTTTGGAAGTAGAATTCTTGCCATAGATTTCCTCTTGTATGTAGTGACTAATATCTTCAGAGGGGTAAGGAACAATACCAGTAAATGACAACTGAGTTGCTTGCCTAATGTGCTCATGTCTGATCCTAATGCAGACACCACCAACCTCTGAGCGAATCTCTTTGCCCAGATACTCTTCATTAGGTATTGTGTCGCTGAGAGCTACTTCTGCCTTCATCCAAAAATCCTTCACTATTTCTGGATAGACAGGTCCATTTAAACAATCTAAGAAAGTTATCAACTTTTGCGCTTCAAACGCTTCCTTGATCCCTTTAGCACCGTTCGCTCTAATTCCTTCAAAGTCGACTGGTCTTTCAATATGAAGAAATAGGTCTGAAATAGGAAAACCTACTTTGTCTTTAGAAAGAACACCAGGAGTAGAGGCTTTAATGTCAGCAATCGGTGGTACATTGATATATCTTTCTCCTTGAGATTGATTGCACTTGGTAGAAGATGCCATGATTCTGAGTTTGGGGGTTAGGGTTTGCTAATTTGAGAGAAGAAAGAAATTGCTCTGAGTTTTAGAAGAGATGAAAGTGTGGGTAGTGAATGTGCAAATGTGTGAATGTGAACAGTTAGTGTTTAAAAAGAAAAGAAAAACAAAACCGCGTAAAAAACGTACTAACTGAAAGGACAGGGGTAAAAGAGTAACTTAACAATTCACAAAATGAATTTAGAACACAATCATCACTAACCAACTTCTTTCTCTAATAGCAACCAGACACGTGTATTAGAAGGTTAATTAAATATCTGACACGTTAGCAACAGCAGTTGAAGAGGTAACTCAACAGTTACTGCCACGTTACGTTCAGAACTACTCATATAAACTTCTGATAGAAATACCAGAAGATGGTTTTGTTGGAACAAAGTTGGTTTTGACATAACCCAAGTAGTTTTGATGATAACAATAGTATTAATATACAATAGGGAATACTGATAATTTACTCTAGTGTGCAGATATACAAGTTAAAATTTATTATACACTAGAAGATTCAAGTTCTGGTTGCCACGTTCTAGTATCCCCAGAAATTGGGAAAATACAAGTTCTGAAGCCAACACAGAAGTTCAAAACATCAGAAGTTGCAAGTCAAAGTCAACCAGAAGATGAAGTCATCAGAAGATCATTGATTATCTGCAAATTCTGATGATGATGAAACAGCAGAAGACGTCAAAGAACATTTCATTGCCTTAACGACTATCATCTATATGGAAAAGGATCTGAAGAGGCAGAAGAACTTAATTCAGACCGTTATTCTCTTGACAATGACGTTTGTACTATTGTACTAACTTTGTTTTCCTGATTTGGGCGAATATTCGTAATCAAGGATCATAAGTTGATCTTTACTTGATTTGAATAAGCACATTTCAAACGAAAACAATAGTACAGTACTACCTAGCTTCTTTCATCAGTATCCGCTCAAATTCAAGACGCTCCAACAACGCCTATAAAAGGAGGAAGAATTTGAAGACGTGATACAACACAACTACGAACAAAGAGCTGTTATTCTGCTAAATTTCAAAGAGCTATTTTAACTAAGATACAACTTGAGTTGATTTTTCAAATTCAAGACATTAGTTTTCAACTTCTGGCCTGTCAGTAGTTGAACCTTAGTTTTCTTTAAGAATTCTAAGAACATTCTTGTTATATTAAGTTGTATTTCTTTGTTCTCTGAACTCTGATAATTGTTTATCAGTCGTTCAAAACATTGTATTTGTTT
The DNA here is from genome assembly GCA_954870985.1 of Trifolium fragiferum. Taxonomy (NCBI): domain Eukaryota; kingdom Viridiplantae; phylum Streptophyta; class Magnoliopsida; order Fabales; family Fabaceae; genus Trifolium; species Trifolium fragiferum. Next base: position 54,019,577 of record OX940789.1, read on the forward strand.
TGTGTTAGAAGTCTCTTGCTTGTGAGCTTGAGCATTGGAAGTCTCTTGTAAGGAGTTACTTGAGCATTGGAAGTCTCTTGTTGTGAGCTTGAGCAATTGTAATCTTGGTGATTATAGTGAAATCCCTTGGAAGTGCAAGGGGACTGGACTACTCTCGGTTTGTGAGAGGAACCTGTATAAAATCTCTTGTGTCATCTCTTCTCTCTTCTCTCTGTTTTATTTCTCTCATACTCTGTTTTCTGTATCTTCACCAGAAGTTGTTTGTGTTTGAGTTTTGGCCCGTTGCACAACCTGATAAGTTGAAAAACTTAGAAGAAGTTTTTAAATTAACCAAAACACAATTCAACCCCCTCCTTCTTGTGTTTTTCACACCTTCAATTGGCATCTAGAGCCTGGTTCTGTTATATCACTTTGCAGTGAGACAGTTATTTGTTGTGACAAAACACTATGGGTGAACCTGGTAACAACAGCAAGAAAACTGAGATTCATTACAACTATGAGGCTGAGGAGAAAAACAACAACAAAGCTCCTAAATTCAATGGTGATGGTTCTACCTTCTCCTGGTGGAAAGAATCTACAGTCATCTAGTTGGTATTGATGATGACCTTTGGGACTTGGTTGAAAGAGGAACTACGTTTCAAGGTTTGGATGAAAGAGGAAGATTAGATTATGATACAAGGCAAGCTTTCACTGACAAGGATAAGAAAGCGTACAAGAAGCACCACAAAGTCAAGGATATCTTGATAAGCTGCAAATCTCATGAAGAGTACCTTAAGATCACAGATAAATCAACTGCTAAGAGTATCTATGATTCTTTATGCTCATCTTATGATGGAAACAAACAGGTTCAGGAGGCAAAAGCAACACTTTTGATTCAACAGTATGAACTTTTTAGAATGAAGGATGATGAGAACATTGAATCTATGTTTTCTAGATTCAAAGTTCTGGTCGCAGGCCTTCAAGTTCTGAAGAAAAGTTATACTACTTCAGATCATGTGAAGAAGATTCTTAGAAGCTTACCTGCTAAGTGGAGACCTAAGGTCACTGCTATTCAGGAAGCAAAGGATTTGGACACCCTAAGTCTAGAGGGTTTGATTAGTTCACTCAGGAGTCATGAGATTGAGCTATCCTCTGATGAACCTCAGAAGAGAATGAAGTCTTTGGCTCTGCCAGCTTCTTCTGGACCTTCTAAGGCTCTCAAGGCTAAGGTTGTTGAATCTGAAACAGAAGAATCTTCCGCAGATGATCAAGAAGATGGATCAGATGATGATGTATTTGCACTTCTAACCAAGAGGTTCCAAAAGTGGGTAAGAAGAAAGCCAAGATATTCTGGCAGAAGTTCTGGATCCAAAGGTTCTGGTTACAAAAGTTCTGGAAATAAAGATAAGTAGGATGATTCTAAGAATTGCTTTAACTGCAACAAGCCTGGACACTTCATTGCTGATTGTCCTGACTTGAGCACCAAGGGAAAAGGAAGAAAGAACACTTTCAAGAACAAGGCTAAGAAGAGTCTTCTAGCTACATGGGAAGATCTTGACAAGCTGTCTGATGACGAAGCTGAAGATGCAGAAGCTAATTTGGCACTTATGGCCACAGCAGAATCAGATGTTGAAAGTGATGTTGAGTCAGATTCAGAAGATATTGAACAGGTTATTTCTAAACTCTCTGACACTCAACTCTCTAAGGCTTTGAAAGATACTGTGATGAAATACATGGAAAAATCAAATGAGCTAGAGCTTTTCAAGCAAAAGTTTAACATGCTCAATGATAAAGTCAATCATATTCAAGAAGACTATAAGAAGTCCTTAAAGACTATTCAAGTTCTTGAAAATGGTTGCAGAACATGTAACAAACCCTATGATAAGCATGAGATTGCTCTTCAAGAGTTTGTTCATCACAATATTGACAAGCACAAGTTAGCCTCTATGATTTATGGTGCTGGCAAATACACTGGACAGGGTTTAGGGTGTACTGTCAAAGGAAACTCAAATCAGTCTGTGTGTATTAGCAGAACATCTTCTGATCTTTATTCTAATTTTGTTTCTAGTAATGGTACAGAAAATCCAAAAGTGTCAGATGCTCAAGTAAGCGTGGAGTCTTTGAAAACCTCTGCTCCCATTGCTTTAGTATCCAAGTCTTATAAAGGAGTACAGAAGATCTTCAAGCCTATGAGTACTCGGGGCATGGGATCAGGCTGTACAAACTTGAAAGCTGGTTTGCTGACACACTCTGGGTCAAGGTCCAAAGGAAAGGCTAAGCCTAAACCTGTTTTCAAAGGCTCACCTCACTATGGACCCTCTGGAAACTACAAGAGACAGAAGAAGGATAAAAGAACTAACTATAGAGGACCCATCAGAATATGAGTACCAAAGTCTGAAATAATGTTTACTACAGGTATGCACCCCAAGAAAAAGGCAAAGCTCATGGTATCTGGACAGTGGATGTTCACGACACATGACATGAGACAAGCACTTGTTCCTCACCATGACTTTGAGAGAGGGAGGAACTGTAGGATTTGGTGGGAACCAGAAAGGCAAAATCATTGGTTGGTTGATGGACTACAACAAAATTTACTTAGCATAAGTCAATTATGTGACAGTAATTATGATGTTGTGTTTAATAAGAATTCATGTACTGTAATTAACAATTCTGACAAGTCCATTTTATTTAAAGGTTGTAGAAAAGGCAATGTGTATAAGGTGAATCTATCTGATCTTGAGGATCAGAATGTGCTTTGTTTGTTGACTCTAAGTGATGAGAAATGGGTTTGGCATAAGAGATTGGGTCATGCTAACTGGAGATTAATCTCTAAGCTTAGCAAAGACAATCTTGTAAGAGGCCTTCCTAAATTGTCTTATCACTCAGATTCTCTTTGTGACTCTTGTCAAAAAGGGAAATTTGTCAAAAGCTCATTTAAACCCAAGAACATTGTCTCTACCTCTAGACCTTTAGAACTTCTGCACATTGATTTGTTTGGACCAGTTAGTGCTGCTTCACTCAATGGAAAGAAGTATGGACTAGTCATTGTTGATGATTATAGTAGATGGACATGGGTAAGATTTCTGAAATCTAAGAATGATACATATGAAGAGTTTAGTGTCTTCTGTGCCCAGATTCAGAATGAAAAGGATTTGAGGATCCTAAAGGTAAGGAGTGATCATGGTGGAGAGTTTGAGAATGAGCCCTTTGAATCTTTTTGTGAAGAACATGGAATTTTCCATGAGTTCTCTTCTCCTAGAACTCCACAGCAAAATGGAGTTGTAGAAAGAAAGAACAGATCTTTAAAAGAGATGGCTAGAACCATGATGCATGAAAACTCCTTGGCAAAATCATTTTGGGCAGAAGCAATAAACACTGCTTGTTATATTCAGAACATAATCTATATTAGACCTATTCTGAATAAAACAACATATGAACTTTTTAGAGAAAGGAAACCTAACATTTCTTATTTTCACCAATTTGGTTGTACTTGTTACATTATGAATACAAAAGTCTATCTAAAGAAATTTGACTCTAAAGCTAGTAAGGGTATCTTTATTGGATATTCTGAGCGCTCCAAGTCATACAGAGTGTATAATTCTGAAACACAATATGTTGAAGAATCTATGCATGTAAGGTTTGATGATAAAGTGCCTGATCAGGAAAAGTCAGAGCCTACTATAGAAATTTCAGATTCTCAAGACTCAGAAGATGAAGATTGTGAACCTATTCCCACTCCTCAACTTCTGGAAGCACCAGAGGATAATCAAGTTCTGGAATCTGATGATCATCAAACAACACCAACAGAAGATCATGAAGTAGAAGAAACAACTATTCCCAAGAATACTTTCAAGTATAAGTCATCACATCCTGAAGAGCTCATCATGGGAAATAAGAACAGTCCTAGCAAAACAAGATCAAGCTTTAGGGATAAAGAATCCTTATTTGGTCTAGTTTCCTTGATTGAACCTATAACCATTGATGAAGCATTAACTGATGATGCTTGGATAGTTGCTATGGAAGAAGAACTGAATCAATTTCAAAGGAATGATGTATGGGATCTGGTACCCAAACCAAAAGGCAAGAACATTATTGGAACAAAGTGGGTATACAGAAACAAGCTGAATGAACAAGGAGAAGTTACAAGAAACAAAGCTAGACTTGTTGCACAAGGATACAGTCAACAAGAAGGCATTGATTATACAGAGACTTATGCTCCAGTTGCAAGATTGGAAGCTATAAGATTGCTTACTTCTTATGCTGTCAACAACAACATTACACTTTATCAGATGGATGTTAAGAGTGCATTTCTAAATGGTGTAATCTCTGAAGAAGTATATGTCAAACAACCTCCAGGATTTGAAGATATTTCTAATCCAGATCATGTGTTCAGACTAAAGAAGTCACTCTATGGACTCAAACAAGCTCCTAGAGCTTGGTATGAGAGACTGAGCAACTTCTTGGTTGACAATGGTTTTGTTAAAGGTCAAGTTGATAATACATTATTCAAGAAAACCATGAAGAAAGACATTCTGATCATTCAAATCTATGTTGATGACATCATTTTTGGATCAACTAATGCTGGACTCTGCAAGAACTTTTCTAAGATGATGCAAGATGAATTTGAGATGAGCATGATGGGAGAATTGAAGTACTTTCTGGGAATTCAGATCAATCAAACAAAGAAAGGGAACTTCATTCATCAGTCAAAGTATATCAAGGATCTTCTGAAGAAGTATAATCTTGATGACTTCAAACCCATGAACACTCCAATGCATCCTACATCAAGTCTTGACAAAGGTGAGTCTGAAGGTAAAGTTGACCAGAAGTTATATAGAGGTATGATTGGATCTCTTCTCTATCTATCAGAAGTTTAGACTAACCATCTTCTGGTATTTAATATCAGAAGATAAGGGGAGTCAGAACTTGTGTATCAGAAGTTGACAAATCCATCTTCTGTATTTCTATCAGAAGATTGTGAGTGGTTCTGAACGTGACGTGGCAGTAACTGTTGAGTTACCTCTTCAACTGCTGTCGCTAACGTGTCAGGTATTTAATTAACCTTCTAATACACGTGTCTGTTTGCTATTAGAGAAAGAAGTTGGTTAGTGATGATTGTGTTCTAATTCATTTGTGAATTGTTAAGTTACTCTTTTACCCCCCCTCTGTCCTTTCAGTTAGTACGTTTTTGCGCGGTTTGTTTTTCTTTCCTTTTTAAACACTAACTGTTCACATTCACACACTTTACACAATCACTACCCACACTTTCATCTCTTCTAAAACTCAGAGCAATTCTTTCTTCTCTCACTTTAGCAAACCCTAACCCCTAAACTCAGAATCATGGCCTCCTCCTCTGTCAAGCGTATTCAAACTCAAGCTGAAAGAAACACGAATGTACCCCCAATTGCTGATATCAAATGATCAAAACCTGGTGTTGTTACTCCGGATAGGGTAACTTTTCCTATTTCAGAATTATTTCTTCACATTGAAAGACCAGTCGATTTCGAAGCTCTAAGGGTTAATGGTTGTGGGAATATGAAGCAAGTATTTGTCCATCAGAAGATGACAACATACCTAGATTGCCTTAATGGACCTGTCTATTCAGAGATTGTTAAAGATTTCTGGATGAAGGCACAAGTTTGTGTGAGCAATCAGATTCCTGAAGAAGAATACTATGGCAAGGAAATTCGTTCAGAAGTTGGTGGTGTTCTAATCAGAATTAGACCAGAGCATATCAGACAAGCAGTACAGTTACCCCGGCACGGTATTATTCCATCTAATGCTGAAGATGTGAGTCCTATTATTCAAGAGGAAATCTGTGGGAAGAAGTCTACATCCAAGAACAACAACGACATGGTACCTTTCTACAAGATGCTTTACAGGATCCTCTGTGACTCAATTTTACCCAAGGTTGGTTCATCTGACCAAGTTTCCAACTTATATAAACTTGCTTTATATTATTTTGGAAAGGAGGTTTGTCAGACCAATTTTTGACTGTGGCCTTCTAATTTTTGAGCACATGTGTAGAGCCATCACTGATAGTCAGACCAAGCGTAGGACTAATGCTCATTACTGCAGACTGCTCTCTTTCATGTTTCACAGAAGTTATTTGATTCAATCTCTCAAAACCACTTTTCCTGGTTATGCATCTAGCATTGATGCTTATCCCTCTCTGATTGGTGGTTTGAGTGTAAAGAAAGTCCTTAAGACTCAAAGACCTATAATTACTCCTCTGAATCAATATAGACCAAGGAAGGATGAGTGCAACAAGTACTTCTTCATGACTCGTGTGTCTATGGAAGAAGTTGCTGAAATTGCTGCCAAGCACAAGAGTATTTTGGAAGATGGAACATATGTGAAAGTGGAAGACAGGCTAACAACACAGAGGTTGTTGCCTGTGCAAGTGAAGCAAAAGAAGAATACAAGAAGAACAGAATCTGTATCTGAGGAACCACAATCTAAAAGGACAAGAAGTTCTACACCCCAGAAGAAGTCTGGAAATACTTCTGGTGTGAAGAAGACTTCAGAGGTTGCTGGTAAGAGTATAGTTGTTGAAGAAATGAACCCTGAACATTCTGAACCTGCTGCTCAAGCAGAGGTTGATGCTGAAGCCTCTCAGAAGGCTAGTGCTTCTGGACCTGCTGCTCCAGAAGTTGTTAGGAAAAGCAGAACTAATCCAAAGAGGAAGAGAAAGCAAAAGTTGCTGATTCTTGAATCAGATGAGGATGCTGAGCGTGATGCTGCTATTGCTGAGGTTGAAATGTATAAGACCTGGGAAGAAACAAGTTGGGAAAGTGGGATTGAAGCTGATCAAAATGATTTTCTGGATGCTCCCATTCCCAAAGATGAGTTAGCTCAGAAGTTGGCAAATCAAGGTATTTTCAGAAAGATCAATTTTAATGGTATTCCTGATTTTGTCATTAATGGTCCAAGGCTTGCTAAGCTTGCTAAAAACATCCCCTATACAGTTCCTGTTCAAAACTCTTTTTCGAAAATCTTTAAAGATTTAACTCCTCAACCAAACTGTATAGAAGAAGTTTCAGCTAGTGCTTCTGTTGAAACACCAGCTGTTAGCATTGAACCATCTTCTGACCCTTTGAAACAATTATCTAAACATGCATTGTTTACTATTCCAGAAGCAGATGTCTCTACTCCTACTTCTGTGGAGAATGTTGAAGTAATAGCAACAGAAGTTAATGCAGAGGTTGCAACTTCTGAAGCTATTCTCCAAGAGATTACCCCTGCTGTTCATGTTCCTAACCCTGTGTCACAAAGTTCCATAGACTCTGAGAAGACCCTATCAGATCATCAGGCTTCTCAAACTGAAACCCTAGTTGAAGCTGGCACTTCTGCCAAAGCTTTACAACTACTTGAGTTGGAACTTCATCAACCCTCACCTCAAAAATCTCAACCCCCTCAACTCACAACTTTTGAAAATGACTATCTGAACACTTTTGCAGAAGTCATTACCCCTCCAACAGAACAAACTAAAACACCTGAGCCCTCAAATATCCTAGATAAGCCCTCATCTTCATCTGTCCTTACCACCCTTCAAGCCATCACACCAGAAGATGTTCAACGTGTGTTGATGGGCATTAATGACAAGGTTAAGGATATTCATAAGGATGGTGAATGCTCTGCTATTGCAACTATGTGCACTCAGATGATGCATGATCTTAGTTCTCAGTACAGAAGAAGCTATATCATGACTCTTGCAAGGCACAAGTTTACTGAGTATAAGGCTGCAGAGTATAGGATCAGAAGAGCAAAGAGGTTGCATGAAGAGAAGATGAATATGGTGATGAATAGGGCTGTGGATCAGTTTTCTACCTTCTTTGAGCAAGAACTGGAAAAGATTGTCAAGGTGGACTCTGAATCAGAATCTGTGGTTGATAAGATGGGTACAGAAGTTGTGCTGCAGAAGATGAAGTCTATATCTGAAGAAGCTCTGAAGAAGCTTCAAGACAAACTGTTGAACCCCTCTCTTACCTCTCAACCTTAGGATTTCTGTGTTTTATTTGTTGTTTGTTTTTAATCATGCTTTGTTCATGTTCTGCTTAGACAATTTTATTTTTGGATCTGTTTGATTATTGTCTTGGATAATTATTTTGGTTTATGATATTGCAGTTATGATTATGTTGATTTATTTTCTTTATTGTTCAGAAGATAGATCTATATATAAAATTGCTGCATAAACATAAAACATAAACAAGCATTCAAACAATTTTCATTCATATAAAAACTGCATTACAATAGTTTTTGCATTTCATCATTGCTTTGATTTTACATGTTTTTTTTGCACTTCATCATTGCTCTTTGAGCAAAGATGTTTTTTAACATGAAAATCTGATCCTCCTAAACCTAAAAGAAAATTTTTACAAGATGATGAGAAAGAGATGCTGAAGAGGATTGGGCCCCAAACTTTAACCTGGGAGCCTCTAAAACTCCCGAGCTACAAGCTTCTGTCTTGTATACTTGGAGCCTCTTGTCAAGACTCCATCTCATCCTCCTGCATAAGAAGAACTTCTTGATCTTCTAAGAACAGAAGAAAGTTGAGAAACTTGCATCTGATTTTGAAGCAAGGACCTTCAACATGTTCTGATGTTTCTTAGACATCATATTCCATGAGACTGCATCTAATGATATTACGATTCTTCTCTGGTTCTTCTTTGAAAATTTCTTAAACCCATTTCTTTCAATCACTCTTCTATCCTCACAAATATTTTCTTACATTTTGATGAAGAATTTGTTTTCTCTCATGGAAGCGTTGAGTGAAATGACAAAGAATTGGTGTGCTTTTATAGCAATTTTGGGTTGGTAGGAGTTACCTCGTTTTTAGCATTTGCATTAACTAATTATGGTTTTTATCATCTATTTTAATGCATATTTTTGACTTGACTAATTCTTTAGTCACGTGTTCTGTTTTATTCTTAACCTTTTTTTTTATTATTCTTTTTGTTTAATGACAAAAGGGGGAGTAAGAGTAAATTAATTTAAGAACATTAACTGAAGCCAAATTAAATTTTTTTCATTTCATTTAAGTTCAGTTATTACATATTTATCAGTTATCAATATTTTCTCTCTATGGAAATTTTTCTATTGAGATCAGAACTTTCTATACATGATACACGTATGAGAAGATTGCACTTTTCTCTTAGGTAGATCTGACAACAGAAGAAAGCTTGCAAACCTATCTTCTGGAAGTCAAAGTGTATACAGAAGTTCTGAATTCAACATTAAAATTTTAAACTATTTTAATCATTCATTACTGAACTCAGGGGGAGCTTGCAAACCTCATAAACCTGAAGGATGAATTATATGATTAAAATAACAACCATTGTAAATTAATACTTGGTTTGTCATCAATCAAAAAGGGGGAGATTGTTGGAACAAAGTTGGTTTTGACATAACCCAAGTAGTTTTGATGATAACAATAGTATTAATATACAATAGGGAATACTGATAATTTACTCTAGTGTGCAGATATACAAGTTAAAATTTATTATACACTAGAAGATTCAAGTTCTGGTTGCCACGTTCTAGTATCCCCAGAAGTTGGGAAAATGCAAGTTCTTAAGCCAACACAGAAGTTCAAAACACCAGAAGTTGCAAGTAAAAGTCAACCAGAAGATGAAGTCATCAGAAGATCATTGATTATCTGCAAATTCTGATGATGATGAAACAGCAGAAGACGTCAAAGAACATTCCATTACCTTAACGATTATCATCTATATGGAAAAGGATCTGAAGAGGCAGAAGAACTTAATTCAGACCGTTATTCTCTTGACAATGATGTTTGTACTATTGTACTAACTTTGTTTTCCTGATTTGGGCGAATATTCGTAATCAAGGATCAGAAGTTGATCTTTACTTGATTTGAATAAGCACATTTCAAACGAAAACAATAGTACAGTACTACCTAGCTGCTTTCATCAGTATCCGCTCAAATTCAAGACGCTCCAACAACGCCTATAAAAGGAGGAAGAATTTGAAGACGTGATACAACACAACTACGAACAAAGAGCTGTTATTCTGCTAAACTTCCAGAACTTCCTAAAATAATATTCTTCACCAGAGTTCAGCTTATTCACAGATTTCCATCATATTAAGATTCCTTTTGATAAAATCAAATCTTTCAACAGCTAAGGGTTTTGTAAAGATATCAGCCCATTGATTTTCAGTATCAATAAACTTGAGATCAATTACACCCTTCTATACATAATCTCTTATAAAATGATGTTTAATCTCAATATGCTTAGCTCTTGAGTGTAGAATAGGACTTTTAGAAAGATGAATGGCAGCAGTGTTATCACAATATAAAGGAATATTATGACTGCTTATTTGATAATCTTCCAATTGATATTTCATCAAAAGTAGTTGTGTACAACACTTGGCTACTGAAATGTATTCTGCTTCTGCTGTTGACATAGCTATGGTGGTTTGCCTTTTACTGGCCCAAGAAATCAAATTCTCACCAATGAATTGACAGTTTCCACTAGTGGATTTTCTTTCAAGTTTATCACCAGCATAGTCAGCATCACAGAATCCAATCAGTTTGTAATCATTAGATTTCTGATACAGCAATCCAATGTTACAAGTAGCCTTCAGATATCTAAAGATTCTTTTTACAGCAGTAAAATGAGATTCTCTAGGATCTGATTGAAATCTTGCACACAGACATACACTGAATAAGATATCAGGTCTAGAAGCTGTTAGATAGAGAAGAGATCCAATCATACCTCTATATAACTTCTGATCAACTTTACCTTCAGACTCACCTTTGTCAAGACTTGATGTAGGATGCATTGGAGTGTTCATGGGTTTGCAGTCTTCAAGATTGTACTTCTTCAGAAGATCTTTGATATACTTTGACTGATGAATGAAGTTTCCTTTCTTTGTTTGATTGATCTGAATTCCCAGAAAGTACTTCAATTCTCCCATCATGCTCATCTCAAATTCATCTTGCACCATCTTAGAAAAGTTCTTGCATAGTCCAGCATTTGTTGATCCAAAAATGATGTCATCAACATAGATTTGAATGATCAGAATGTCTTTCTTCATGGTCTTCTTGAATAGTGTATTGTCAACTTGACCTTTTACAAAACCATTGTCAACCAAGAAGTTACTTAGTCTCTCATACCATGCTCTGGGAGCTTGTTTGAGTCTATAGAGTGACTTCTTTAGTCTGAACACATGATCTGGATTTGAAGTATCTTCAAATCCTAGAGGTTGTTTGACATATACTTCTTCAGAGATCACACCATTTAGAAATGCACTCTTAACATCCATTTGATAAAGAGTTATGTTGTTGTTGACAGCATAAGAAAGAAGTAATCTTATAGCTTCCAATCTTGCAACTGGAGCATAAGTCTCTGTATAATCAATGCCTTCTTGTTGACTGTATCCTTGTGCAACAAGTCTAGCTTTGTTTCTTGTTACTTCTCCTTGTTCATTCAGCTTGTTTCTGTATACCCACTTTGTTCCAATAATGTTCTTGCCTTTTGGTTTGGGTACCAGATCCCATACATCATTCCTTTGAAATTGATTCAGTTCTTCTTCCATAGCAACTATCCAAGCATCATCAGATAATGCTTCATCAGTGGTTTTAGGTTCAATCAAGGAAACTAGACCAAATAAGGATTCTTCATCCCTAAAGCTTGATATTGTTTTCCTAGGACTGTTCTTATTACCAATGATAAGCTCTTCAGGATGTGATGACTTATACTTGAAAGTATTCTTGGGAATAGTTGTTTCTTCTTGATCAGGATCTTCAGTTGGTGTTGTTTGATGATCATCAGATTCTGGAAATTGATTGTTCTCTGGTGCTTCCAGAAGTTCAGGAGTGGGAATAGGTTCACAACCTTCATCTTCTGAGTCTTGAGAATCTGAAATTTCTATAGAAGGCACTGACTTTTCATGATCAGGCGCTTTATCATCAAACCTTACATGCATAGATTCTTCAGCTGATTGAGTTTCAGAATTATACACTCTGTATGACTTGGAGCGCTCAGAATATACAATAATGATACCCTTACTAGCTTTAGAGTCAAATTTCTTTAGATAGACTTTAGTATTCAGAATGTAACAAGTACAACCAAATTGGTGAAAATAAGTAATGTTAGGTTTCCTTCCTCTAAAAAGTTCATATGTTGTTTTATTCAGAATAGGTCTAATATAGATTCTGTTCTGAATATAGATTCTGTTCTATGAGAAGAGAACTCATGGAAAATTTCATGTTCTTCACAAAAGTTTTCAAAAGGTTCATTTTCAAATTCACCACCATGATCACTTCTAACTTTTAAAATCTTTTAATCTTTTTCATTTTGAATTTGGGCACAGAAGACACTAAACTCTTCATATGTATCATTTTTAGATCTCAGAAATCTTACCCAAGTCCATCTACTATAATCATCAACAATGACTAGTCCATACTTCTTTCCCTTGAGTGAAGCAGTGCTAACTGGTCCAAACAAATCAATGTGCAGAAGTTCTAAAGGTCTAGAGGTAGAAACAATGTTTTTAAGTTTAAATGAGCTTTTGACAAATTTCCCTTTTTGACAAGAGTCACAAAGAGAATCTGAGTGATAAGTCAATTTAGGAAGGCCTCTCACAAGATTGTCTTTGCTAAGCTTGGAAATTAATCTCCTGTTAGCATGACCCAATCTCATATGCCAAACCCATTTCTCATCACTAAGAGTCAATAAACAAAGCACATTCTGATCTTCCAGATCAGATAAATTAACTTTATAAACATTGCCCTTTCTACAACCTTTAAACAAGATTGATTTATCAGAATTGTTAATTACAGTACATGAATTCTTATTAAACACAACATCATAATTACTGTCACATAATTGACTTATGCTAAGTAGATTATGTTGTAGTCCATCAACCAACCAAACATCAGAAATAGAAAGAGAAGAATTACCTACTTTACCTATACCAATGATTTTGCCTTTCTGGTTCCCACCAAATCCTACAGTTCCTCCCTCTCTCAGAGTCAGGGTGAGGAACAAGTGCTTGTCTCCTGTCATGTGTCGTGAACATCCACTGTCCAGATACCATGAGCTTTGCCTTTTTCTTGGGGTGCATACCTGCAGTAAACATTATCTCAGACTTTGGTACCCATATTCTGATGGGTCCTCTAAAGTTAGTTCTTTTATCCTTCTTCTGTCTCTTGTAATTTCCAGAGGGTCCATAGTGAAGTGAGCCTTTAAAAACAGGTTTAGGCTTAACCTTTCCTTTGGACCTTGACCCAGAGTGTGTCAGTAAACCAGCTTTCAAGTTTGTACAGCCTGATCTCATGCCCCGAATACTCATAGGCTTGAAGATCTTCTGTACTCCTTTATAAGACTTGGATACTAAAGCAATGGGAGCAGAGGTTTTCAAAGACTCCACGCTTACTTGAGCATCTGACACTTTTGGATTTTCTGTACCATTACTAGAAACAAAATTAGAATAAAGATCAGAAGATGTTCTGCTAATACACACAGACTGATTTGAGTTTCCTTTGACAGTACTCCCCAAACCCTGTCCAGTGTATTTCCCAGCACCATAAATCATACAGGCTAATTTATGCTTGTCAATATTGTGATGAACAAACTCTTGAAGAGCAATCTCATGCTTATCATAGGGTTTGTTACATGTTCTGCAACCATTTTCAAGAACTTGAATAGTCTTTAAGGACTTCTTATAGTCTTCTTGAATATGATTGACTTTATCATTGAGCATGTCAAACTTTTGTTTAAAAAGCTCTAGCTCATTTGATTTTTCCATGTATTTCATCACAGTATCTTTCAAAGCCTTAGAGAGTTGCGTATTAGATAGTTTAGAAATAACCTGTTCAATATCTTCTGAATCTGACTCAACAACACTTTCAACATCTGACTCTGCTATGGCCATGAGTGCCAAGTTAGCTTCTGCATCTTCAGCTTCATCATCAGACAGCTTGTCAAGATCTTCCCATGTAGCTAGAAGACTCTTCTTAGCTTTGTTCTTGAAAGTGCTCTTTCTTCCTTTTCCCTTGGTGCTCAAGTCAGGACAATCAGCAATGAAGTGTCCAGGCTTGTTGCAGTTAAAGCAATTTTTAGAATCATTCTTCTTATCTTTGTTTCCAGAACTTCTGTAACCAGAACCTTTGGATCCAGAACTTCTACCAGAGTATCTTGGTTTTCTTCTTGCCCACTTCTGGAACCTCTTGGTCAGAAGTGCAAATACATCATCATCTGATCCCTCTTCTTGATCATCTGCAGAAGATTCTTTTGTCTCAGATTCAACAACCTTAGCCTTGAGAGCCTTAGAAGGTCCAGAAGTAGCTGGCAGAGCCAAGGACTTCGTTCTCTTCTGAGGTTCATTAGAGGATAGCTCATTCTCATGACTCATGAGTGAACTAATTAAACCCTCTAGGCTTAGGGTGTCTAAATCCTTTGCCTCCTGAATAGCAGTGACCTTAGGTCTCCACTTAGCAGGTAAGCTTCTAAGAATCTTCTTCACATGATCAGAAGTAGTATAACTTTTCTTCAGAACTTGAAGACCTGCAACCAGAACTTTGAATCTAGAAAACATAGATTCAATGTTCTCATTTTCCTTCATTCTAAAGAGTTCATACTGTTGGATCAAAAGTGTTGCTTTTGCCTCCTGCACCTGTTTGTTTCCATCATAAGATGAGCATAAAGAATCATAGATACTCTTAGCAGTAGATTTATTTATGATCTTAAGGTACTCTTCATGAGATATGCAGCTTATCAAGATATCCTTGACCTTGTGGTGCTTCTTGTACGCTTTTTTGTCCTTGTCAATGAAAGCTTGCCTTGTATCATAATCTAATCTTCCTCTTTCATCCAAACCTTGAAATGTAACTCCTCTTTCAACTAAGTCCCAAAGTTCATCATTAATACCAACTAGTTGACTGTAGATTCTATCTTTCCACCAAGAGAAGGTAGAACCATCACCACTGAACTTAGGAGCTTTGCTGTTGTTGTTTTTATCATCAACATCATAGTTGAAAGGAATAGACACTCCTTCAGTTTTCTTCTCACCAGATCCAGACATAGTGTTTTGACACAACAAGTAACTGTCTCACTGCAAAGTGATATAACAGAACCGGGCTCTAGATGCCAATTGAAGGTGTGAAAACACAAGAAGGGGGGTTGAATTGTGTTTTGGGTAGTTTTAATTACTTCTTCAAAGTTTTGCAACTTATCAGATTTCGCAGCGGGCCAAGTTTAAACACAAACAACTTCTGGGATGGTGAAAGCGAAAACAGAGCAGGAAAGAGTAAAACAGAGAAAAGAGAGAAGAGAGAACACAAGAGATTTATACTGGTTCCTCTCACAAACCGAGAGTAGTCCAGTCCCCTTGCACTTCCAAGGGATTTCACTATAATCACACAAGATTACAAATGCTCAAGCCAACAGCAAGAGACTTCCTTTGCTCAAGTAACACCTTACAAGAGACTTCCAAATGCTCAAGCTCACCAGCAAGAGACTTCTAACACAAATAAAAAATACAATGTTTGAACAACTGATAAATACTATCAGAGTTCTGAGAACAAAGAAATACAACTTAAATAACAAGATTATTCTTTGAATTCTTGAAAAGAAAACTAAGGTTCAACAACTGATAAGTCAGAAGTTGAAAACTGTTTGTCTTGAATTTTGATATAATCTCAAGTTGTATCTAAGTTAAAAATGCTCTTTGAATTTTAGCAGAATAACAGCTCTTTTGTTCTTCGCAAGTGTGTTGTCTCGTCTTCAAATTCTTCCTCCTTTTATAGATGAAGTTGGAGCGTCTTGAATTTGAGCGGACAATGATGAATTCAGCTACGTAGTACTGTACTATTGTTTTCATTTGAAATGTGCTTATCCAAATCAAGTAAAATTCAAAATTTGAGCCTTGATTTCGAATATTCACCCAAATCAGGAAAACAAAGTTAGTACAATAGTACAAACGTCATTATCATGAGGATAACGGTCTGAAAGAAGTTCTTCTGCTCCTTCAGATCTTTGCCAAATAGATGATATTCGTTAATGAGAATAGAATGTTCTTCTGGCGTCCTCTGCTGTTTCATCGTCATCAGAATCTACAAATATTAAATTTGCTTCTAATGAGTTCAACTTCTGGTTGACTTTGACTTGCAACTTCTGATGACTTCAACTTCTGGTGTTGTCTTCAGAACTTGCATTTTCCCAACTTCTGGGGATACTTTAGCATAGCAACCAGAACTTCAATTTCTAGTGAATATAAATTTTAACTTGTATATCTGCACACTAGAGTAAATTATCAGTATTCCCTATTGTATATTAATAATATTGTTATTATCAAAACTACTTAGGTTATATTAGAACCAACTTTGTTCCAACAAAGTGTACCAGTCTGTCGTCGAGTAATAATTCACACTCTAGGTGTCTAGAATGAGTTTGTATCCACAGGGATCGTGCCAAAATATCCTCAGTGCTATTAAAGTTCGTGGTTTTTGCATTCTCTTTGGTTTTTAGGAAAAATGTTTTTAATTTATAAAAAGAGCGATATGCATGCGGAAAAGTAAATGTTTTTTATTCGGAAACATAGACAATAGGTATGGTAGTTGAAGTTATTCCCTTCTTCACACTTGGCATAATCGGTGTTGTAGTTCTTCTGAGATTGGCTGCATTATAAGGCTAAAACAACTTGGTCAGAGTGACTTAACTGAAGCACCAATGCTGAAGTAATTAAGTCTAAACCACTTGTGCATATTGAAGATGTGCAGATGCAACATGTTGAACAAGATGTCCTAGACATCTTGTCACTAGGTTCAGAGCATGCATAGGCAGCATGTCGAACAAGATGTCCCAAGACATGTGGGTAGGTCATCTTGACCCAGTTCAGCTTAAAAGATAATGCTTATCCATTAAGCACGCGTGTTTGTTTTAATTTGAATAAAACGCGAATCTTTTAGTAACAAGCTGAGATTAGGATTAATGATGAAGTTTGTTGTTAATCCTATGTGTTAGATACGATTGCATTCGTATTTAATTATTGGATGGAGATTAATTCTTTATCTTTGTGGAGTTTGTTTTGAAACAAGTTTGTTTTAAAACTAATTCTTATTTGAGGGCATCTGAAAGACTGAAGATTATCGGAAGAATTGCACGCCTATATAAATGACTCAACATAGAGCTTAAAACTCAACCCATAATAACTGAAGATTGTGAGTCCAAAGCTTTATGCCCACTGTGCAAAGCATTAGTAGCTCTCAGTATCGTTCTTGGTACTTTGAAGCTTTGAGTCGTTGAATGTTGCCATTCAACTTTGTCTTTTAAACTGAGAAGTTTAAAGTAGTTTCGTCACTTGGGATTAGTGATTAGAGGGAGTTGGGTAGGTTCTCATATTCAGGGGGAGTTAGCCCTTGAGTAGAAGATTACTAGGATTAAGAAAAGGCGTACATGCCAAAAGGTGTTTGGTAGTGTTGTAAGACTAAGTAATAATTCGGAGTAGTAGTCTTCACTTCCTGGATTGGTATCCTCCAGAGTAGGGCAGTTTAGCGCCGAACTGGGTTAACAAATCACTGGTGTTTTTATTGCTTTTATTTACTTCAGTACTGCAATAAATCGTGATCCTCATAACCAGTTGTCTAGGACATCTGGACTGCAGACACATTGTCCTAGACATTGTGTACGACATCTGTCCTGCCAGAGAACAGAATTTCAATTGGCATCAGAGCAGGCACCCTAACCTGCTGGGTGAGCTCCAGGTTGATATATTTTGTTCAAGATGGATAGGAATGGAGGATCAATAAACAGACCACCAGTTCTGGATGGATCAAACTATGACTATTGGAAAGCAAGAATGATTGCCTTCATCAAGGCCATGGATCAAAAGGCATGGAGGGAAATTATCACAGGTTGGAATCACCCAATAGTCTCTGCAGAAGATGGTTCTTCAATATTAAAAGGTGAAGGAGATTGGACCCCAGAAGAGGAGACTGAGTCCAATAGCAACTCTAAGTCACTCAATGCTGTCTTCAATGGTGTTGATGAAAACATATTCAAACTGATCAACACATGTACAGAAGCCAAGCAAGCTTGGGAGATTCTACAAACGGCACATGCAGGAACTTCCAAGGTTAGAATGTCAAAGCTACAACTCCTCACCTCCAAATTCGAAAATATAAAGATGGAGGATGATGAAACAATATTAGAATTCAACACTAGAGTTCAAGACAGCAAACTCATGTTTTGCTCTAGGAGAGAAGATACCTGAGGAGAAACCAGCTAGAAAAATTCTTAGGTCACTTCCTAAGAGATTTTCTATGAAGGTAACTGCTATTGAAGAATCACAATACTTGAGCACGATGAAGGTTGATGAACTCATTGGCTCATTACAAACTTTTGAGATGACCTTTGAAGATATACCTGAAAAGAATGTGAAGAATTTGGCATTCAAATATGAGGAAAGCCAAAGTGAAGAGTGTCTATCAGAAGCAGTAGCTCTATTGACCAAGAAGTTCAACAATTCTGTGAACAGGGTCCGAGCTAAATGGAGGACAAATGTCCCAGACAAGATGTCCAACAACAAGACACAAGGCATCTCAAAAGAAGAAACAAACTCTGAAGAAGAAACAGAGGTACGATGCTACGAATATGAAGGCATTGGGCATATCAGAATACAGTGTCCCAACTCTCTGACTCTGAAGATGAAAGTGAAGATGAAGACATAAACAATGCATTCTCAGGGATATGTGAAACAAGCAGCAATGATAGCTTCAAAAGCTTCACAGACACTGAAGGCAGTGATAACAATGAAGAACCTCTGCACCCTTCAAGATACACTGCTAAAATATTAGAGCAAGATGAAATCATTGAAAGGTTTATCAGGGAGCATAAGGAACAAGCAGCTCTGAGGAGAGAACGTGACTTCTTAAAGTCTAAACTCTAGAGCATGACTGAATCTTTGAGTTGTCTTGACAATGACTCTTACTCAGAGGATGAAATCTTTGAATCTGAGAAAATAGCTGAAGACATGATTGGATTAGGATTCGATCATCCCTTCAGAAAAGCTGAATCTGCTCCAGAAAAGGTAACTCCTCCTCTACAGAAACCTAAGGACCAGATGTCAAGCCAAATGTCTCAACATCCTGCTCAACACAACGGCAGGGTTATAGACAACATATCTCAGCACTATGCTCAGATCAAGAAAGAGATGTCATACCAAATGTCTCAACATCCTGTTCAACATTCAGACAAGATCATAGACCACACATCTCAGCATTGTGTTCAGACCAAGAAAGAGATGTCAAGCCAAATGTCTCAACATCCTGTTCAACATACAGACAGGATCATAGATCACACATCTCAGTACTATGTTCAGACCAAGAAGGAGATGTCAAGCCAAAAGTCTCAACATCCTGTTAAACACAAAGACAGGATCATAGACTACAAGTCTCAGCAATCTGTCCAAACAAAAAGGAAGATGTCAAGCCACATGTCTCAACATCCTGTTCAACACAAAAAGAATGGGAACATAGGTCAGCTTCACAAACAGCAGAAGAAGCACATACCAAGACCACATCTTAAAAAGCTATACTCCCAAAATAGAAGAGCTTTCAATAGATGTGATCACTGTGGTAGGTCTGGACATGTTATGAAAGAATGCTTCAAAATTCATGGCTATCGTCAAAGATCAAGGTCACCAAGGAAGGATGAAAAGAAGATTCTTGCTCAACAAGTAAAGTGCCAGGAGACTCAAGTCAAGAAAGTATGGAGGCCAAAAGAAGATTCAAAACTAAAAGCTCATACTTGTATCAGGCTATCCTCATATGAAGACTGGTACTTTGACAGTGGATGCTCCAAACACATGACTAGAGATAGGAAATACCTTAAGGAATTAAAGCCTTACTCTAAAGGAAGTGTTACTTTTGGTGATGGTGCTAAAGGTAGAATCAAAGGTGTAGGCAAGCTAAGAGATCCCAGCTCACCATACCTAGATAAAGTTCTACTAGTTGAAGGACTCACTACAAACTTGATAAGCATTAGTCAACTAAGTGAACAAGGACTAGGTGTGTACTTCAACAACTCTGAGTGCATTATTGCTGATAATCAGAAGGTAGTGATGAAAGGTGTCAAGGCAAAGGACAAATGCTATAAGTGGACTCCTCCCAACATTAGTCCAAAAATAGCTTTCTTGACAGTCAAGGAAGAGAATGACCAGATGTTCTACCAGTTGTCCCAACATCTGTACACTCGTCAAGAAGTTGAATCACTTCAACCTGAACGTCGGAAAGGAACTCTAGAGTTCCACACGTCCAAAAGCGTGTAGAACATTAAGTGACGGGGTGGCGTGCAGAAAGATTATAACGTTAATCATCATTACTTCTGCACAATAAACAAAGTAACATACTACCTAGTTCCGTCTATAAAAAGCCACCTAGATCATCACTTGTGCTATCACACACGCTCGACATCTGGTACGACATCCTTAAGAAAAAAAAACCTCTCAAGAGAAATCTTCTTCAACGAAACTCTGAGGTTGATCTTGACAAGTTGGTTATTCCCAGAGGAAGAAGAACGACAGCAAGGAAGAGGAGAAGCAACACATTGGTCGGGCCCTTCACTAATCCAACATTCAGTGAAGAACCCAAAGAAGCGTCTCCGCTAAAAGCTCAATCGTCACCAAAGAGGGCTGAAGAACAAAATCCTGAAGAAACTCTGAAGGACTCCACTCAGAAAATGAATCTTGAGCCTCAAACAGAGGTTGAAAAGAATGATGGAGAAGATGTCACGACATCTGACCTTAACAATGTCGAAACAAATGTCTCAACACCAAGAGGCACGACATCTGAAGAACATCCAATGGAAGATGATCCAAAGGATGCACTAGAGACAGCTCTCTCTGAAGAGGAAGAAAAAGAAATCTCCGAGACCCTAGAAATCATAGAGATTGGAGAAGAAACGGAGAGCGAAGAGATAGCTCCTAGAAGATCTCAATCTATTGCTGATAGAGTGAGAAGGAATATGGGAAAGAAGGTGGAAATTCCCAAGTCTTTCTTAGAAGAAAAGTCTCAGAAGAAGAAGAGGAAACCAGAGTCCTCAAGTGAGTTCGAGCCTGATGTTGAAGATGATGTCCCAAACATCATGTCAAAGAAAAGAAAAACTACATCCTCAACATCATTCCACACTGAGGAGAATGAACAGAGGTGGAAGATAGTAAGCCAGAGGAGAATGGCTACTGAAAGAGAACTAAGCACTGAAGCACTCTCTTACAAGGAGATCATTGAAGAAGCCAAACTCATGAAGACTGTGCTAGGAGTTGGCAAGTGCTATGAAAGGCTGGTTAGGGAATTTGTGGTGAATCTCACTGAAGAATGCGCTGAAGATGGGGGTGATAACTATCAGAAGGTTCAGCTAAGAGAAAAGAACATTGATTTCTCTCCAACAGCAATCAACAAATTTCTGGGAAGGAGTGCTGAAGCTGAGAGCAAGAAAACCCTCTCAATGGACAAGGTTGCTGAGGAAATTACTGCAGGTCAAGTTGAAAGTTGGCCCAAGAAAGGACTGTTACCAACGTCAAAATTAACAGTCAAGTATGTCATGCTCAACAAGATTGGCACAGCTAATTGGGCCCCAACAAGTCACAGCTCAGGTATATCTCCAAATCTGGCAAGGCTCATATACCTCATTGGTACAGGAAAGAAATTGGACTTTGGGAAACATGTTTTCGAACAAACAATGAAACATGTAGAAACCAGTGCAACAAAGCTACCAATAGCCTTTCCCTGCTTGATTACTGAGCTAATACTCAGCCAACACCCAAGCATCCTGCTGCCTGAGGAGTATGAAAGCAAAAGACCTCCTCCAATATCCTTCAACAGAAAGTTGTTTGCTGAACCACATGTCCCTGACATCACGTTCAAAGACAAAGAAGCAGCTGAGACCTCAGCTCCACTGGACAGAAGGTCACAGAACAAGGTATTGGCTGAGCTCATTCAAGTGTCCAAGGAGCTGGAGGAAACTATCAAGTCAAGTATGATCAGAAAGAACTGTGTAGATCACTTGATCAAGCAGCTGACAAAGAAAATAGCTGAGAATGAAGGAGATGGTCATGCTGAGGCTGAGCAAGAAGAAGATGAAGAAGAAGTTTGAAGAACAGCAACTGGGTAAATTAGGAAAATAAGTACTTCTGTATTTTTCCTTTTAGTTTTGTTCTACTTCTTGTAAGTTTTGTGGTCTACCAAATGTCCTAGACATTGGAGACTTTGACATCCGGCACTATGTGTGCAACTTTTGTATGTTGTTTCTCTTTAATCAATGAAGTTTTTTTCCTTTAAAACCTTTGACAAATTATGGTAAAAAGGGGGAGAAATAATTGATGATAGAACAACTCTTTGGTAAGTAGAATCATTCTCTTGCTTTACGGATGAAAATAGCAAGCTTTAAAAAAATTAAAAACTAAAAAGCTAGGCTAAAATAAGTGTGTCCAGAGCATAATTAATATGCTAAAATTGAACCTCTAAGAAGTCTAGTGAGTCTTGATCACTCTGATTAAGTACTTTCCGCTGCAACTCAAGACTTTGGTTCACTAAGTCACTAGGTATCTCATCCTGGACTTAGAAAATTCTTTGTAATGGATCATATGAAGACAAGACTAAGACTGTCTCATACTAGAAAAGTTTCATCACACATTCAAGATTGAAGAAGTCTTGAAAATTGAAGACACACAAAATTCTGAAGATCAAAGACATTGAAGACATGAAGATTTCAGAATTGAAGATTGCATCAACAGAGATCAATTTGAAGATTGAAGAATTTGAAGATTGAAGACTGAAGAGTGCACATTCAACAAAGTGGTTTATGGTTGTTTTAGCCATAATTTGCCAAAGGGGGAGATTGTAGTTCTTCTGAGATTGGCTGCATCATAAGGCTAAAACAACTTGGTCAGAGTGACTTAACTGAAGCACCAATGCTGAAGTAATTAAGTCTTAACCACTTGTGCATATTGAAGATGTGCAGATGCAACATGTTGAACAAGATGTCCTAGACATCTTGTTACTGGGTTCAGAGCATGCTTAGGCAGCATGTCGAACAAGATCTACCAAGACATGTGGGTAGGACATCTTGACCCAGTTCAGCTTAAAAGATAATGCTTATCCATTAAGCACGCGTGCTTGTTTTAATTTGAATAAAACGCGAATCTTTTAGTAACAAGCTGAGATTAGGATTAATGATGAAGTTTGTTGTTAATCCTATGTGTTAGATACGAATGGATTCGTATTTAATTAGTGGATACAGATTAATTCTTTATCTCTGTGGAATTTGTTTTAAAACAAGTTTGTTTTAAAACTAATTCTTATTTGAGTGCATCTGAAAGACTGAAGATTATATGAAGAATTGCACGCCTATATAAAGGACTCAACATAGAGCTTAAAACTCAACCCACAATAACTGAAGATTGTGAGTCCAAAGCTTTGTGCCCACTGTGCAAAACATTAGTAGCTCTCAGTATCGTTCTTGGTACTTTGAAGCTTTGAGTCGTTGAATGTTGCCATTCAACTTTGTCTTTTAAACTGAGAAGTTTAAAGTTGTTTCGTCACTTGGGATTAGTGATTAGAGGGAGTTGGGTAGGTTCTCATATTCAGGGGGAGTTAGCCCTTGAGTAGAAGATTACTAGGATTAAGAAAAGGCGTATATGCCAAAAGGTGTTTGGTAGTGTTGTAAGACTAAGTAATAATTCGCTAGATAGGAGTATGTAGCTTTTATTTAGCTATTGGCGTCATTAGCCATGATGTAGCTTTTATTTAGCTCTTGGCGATATTAGCCGTAAATAACTTAGCTTTTATTTAGTTATTTTGTACACAACAATGTTAAAACAAATGATGGGCCTTGGGATCACTCTAGTGTTATATTTATAAACAAGTTCTTACCTCATAACAAATAAATTCAAAGCTCCTTGGGATCACTCTAGTGTTATATTTATAAACAAGTTCTTACCTCATAACAAATAAATTCAAAGCTCCTTGGGATCACTCTAGTGTTATATTTCCTGGACGCCCTTTGCTTTGCTGCGAATTCTCTGAAGTGGGCTCATTCCCTTATTTCTTCAATCAAATCTAGGTTCTTTTGTAGCGCCCTGCTCTTCTCTTCTGGGGTTATAGCGTCTCTCCTCCAGATGGGCGGGTTGACTTCTACTAGGATCAGGCGTCACTACCATATACCATCTTAAAGGGTGTCTCGCTCGTTGAGGTTTGGATGGTGGTATGGTACACCCATAGGATTTTTGGCAGGGGTTCAGCCCAACTCTTGCTCTTTCAGGTGAGTTTTATCTTGATTGCTTTCAGTTTGACTTTGTTAGCCGACTCTGCATGGCCATTCGCCTGTGGGTATTCCACCGAAACGAAAGTGTTTTGGATTCCCTTTTCCTCGCAAAATTGGATCACGACCTCACTAGTGAACTGTGTGTCGTTGTCCGAGACTATATACTTGGGTAATCCGAACCTGTATATGATATTCCTCTAGTAAAAATGTTTGACTTTTTCCGCGGTGATAGTTGCCACTAGCTCAGCTTCTATCCACTTGGTGAAGTAGTCTACTGCCACTAGTAGAAATTTCGCCTGGTTTGAGGATGCAGGGAATGATCCTAAGATATCTACGCCCCACATATAAAATGGCCAGGGTGACATAACTATTTATAGTGGCTCACCTGGTGCATGATGTAGTTCGGCATATCTCCGACACCTGCCACAGCCTCTCACGTATCCATTAGCATCTAATAGAATGGTGGGCCAAAAGAACCCAGCTCTTATGACTTTTCCTGCTAAAGATCTTCCCCTAATGTGATTCCCACATGATCCGTCATGGATTTCCTTAAGTATCCGCTGTGATTCCAACTCGCCTACACACAACAGCATAGGCGCGGCGAACCCTCTCTTGTATAATTTTTCGTTTATCATGGTATATTGTGCCGCTATCCTTCTTAATTTGGCGGCTTCTTCTTTCTCTGGGGGTAGGGGCGGAGCTAGGTTGGGGCTCGGAGCTAGTTGTTTTTGCTTTTTATTGCAATTTTAAAGAGAAATTGATTTGTTGAAGGTTTGTTGAGTTTTCAATATTTATTTACTAGAGCTAGAATCACTACACCATAAGAATAGACACATAATGGTCAATTATTTTATTTTATTTTTTAAGGGAATGGTATATATATAAATCGGAGAATTAAATGGAATCGGTGACATTTTAACGAGTATAAAATTTACAAAGTTGACTATATATGAGTTTGGAAATTGAATTTGGTGTTTATAATTTCTTGAGTTTTTCTTGATTTTGAATAAATGTGTAAGTTGAAATTGTTATCTTGCTTGAGTTTATCTCATTTAATATGATATTAAGACCTATCAAAATTAACGGTTTATGAATTTTTAATTATTTTTTTTTTTTTTAAGGGAATGGTATATATATAAATCGGAGAATTAAATGGAATCGGTGACATTTTAACGAGTATAAAATTTACAAAGTTGACAATATATGAGTTTGGAAATTGAATTTGGTATTTATAATTTCTTGAATTTCTCTTGATTTTGAATAAATGTAAGTTGAAAGTGTTATCTTGCTTGAGTTTATCTCATTTAATATGATATTAAGACCTATCAAAATTAACGGTTTATGAATTTTTAAATTCCATAAAAAAAGAAATTGAAGCTCCATCACGGCCCCCCCGGATATTTTAGTCTAGCTCCGCCACTGTCTAGGGGGGGGGGGGGGGGGGTCTTATCCTTCTGGAGATATTCAACGATGGGCAGGGGCGGATCCATGTATTTGTTGGAACAAAATTGGTTTTGTATCTCTTCATTTGATTTTGATGATAACAATGTATTTAAGGTTAAATTGGTTGTACTAATAATTTACTCTAGTGTGCAGGATTAAAATTTAAATTTTGCATATCTGAGCTCATTGGATTTCTGAAGGAACTACTTTTGAAGCTACGCTTCTGAACATATACATATGAGCACATTAATTTCTGGAGTCAATAAATTCTGAAGCAAGGAATTCTGAGCTACATCAAATCTGAATACTTGGAGACTGTGTCTTGTAGTCTTGGTCTCACTGATGGAATCAAGGTGAAAAAGGTTTGACCATGGAAAGGTCTCTTTCAAGTCAGGCTACAAGAATGAGTATTTCCTCATTTGGCTTAAACTGCGTTTCAGAAATCTAAAGCAAAAATAAACCATCCATTTTGTAGAAAATGTCAACGCTGCTAACACCACCAATCAGAACAACTATTAGCACACTTATCAACACAAATGGAGCGTCTCAAGAATTCTTCAAACGGCTACAATCTTCAACGTCCATATTTCCTAGCTATAAAAGGAAGAAGACTTTTGAAGATTCATAACAAGACTTTAAGCTTCTGAATGCGCCTATACTCTGTCAAATTCAAAAGCTAACAAACACTTAGAAATTTCTTGAAACATTTTTAAGTAGTCTTGTAACTGAGTTGTATTTTGTAAACACCTGTGATAGTATATCAAGTGTTCATCTCACATTTTTATTAACTTACAAACTTGTTAAAAAGTCTCTTGCTTTGTGCTTGAGCATTGGAAGTCTCTTGCTTTGTGCTTGAGCAATTGTAATCTGAGTGATTATAGTGAAATCTCTTGTGAGGAACAAAAGGACTGGACTACTCCTAATTTGTGGGAGGAACTAGTATAAAATTTGTGTGTCTCTTTATTCTCTACTCTCTTATATTGTGTGTTGAATAACGTAACCACTGCGAAAAGATTTTAAACTTAGAAAACCTTAAACACAATTCAACCCCCCCTTCTTGTGTTTTTCAACCTTCAATTGGTACCAGAGCACCGGTCTGTTGCTCTTATCACCTAACAGTGAAACAGTAAAAGATCTAGGTGTACTCAGTTGAAAATCTAGGTGTACTCAACTGAAAAACATGTCTCAAACCTCGTCAGATTTTTCTTCTGTTCCCCCTCCACCAAGCTATGATAAGAATGAGAGAGGTGACCATCATAGAGATAAAGCACCTTTCTTCAATAGTGATCCTACAACCTTTCCCTTTTGGAAAACTAAAATGTACAACTACATCATTGGAACTGATGATGATTTATGGGATCTGGTTGAAGACGGTATACACTTTGATCACATGGATGAGGAAGGTGTTGTTAAGAACACCTACATAAAGTTGATCTCTGCTGATAGAAAGAAGGAATACAAGAAGCATCACACTGTAAAAAATATGCTTGTTGGTGCCATAACTCATGCTGAATATTTGGAAATCTGCAACAAATCCACATCTAAGTCTATCTGGGATTCTCTATGCTCTACCTATGAAGGAAACAAGCAAGTGATGGAAGCTAAAGCAAATCTGCTGGTTCATCAGTATGAGCTATTCAGAATGAAGGAAGATGAAGACATTGAAACTATGTTTTCAAGGTTTCAAACTCTAGTTTCAGGTCTTCAAGTTATGAAGAAAAGCTATACTGTACCTGATCATGTGAAGAAAATTCTGAAGAGTCTGCCTCCTAAGTGGAGACCAAAAGTTATCAAGAGTCTAAGAATCTGGATGATGTCACTCTTGAAGATCTGATAAGTTCTCTCAGAAGTTATGAACTGGAACTTATGGCAGATGAACCTGTTAAGAAAATCAAATCCTTAGCTCTAAACTCTGTGCATAGCCCCTCAAAGGCTCTGAAGGCTAAAACTGCTGAGATTGAGGAAGAAGCTTCTGATGATATGCTGGAAAAAAATTCTGAAAATGAAGAAATGGCTCTCATGGTTAGAAGATTTCAACAATGGAATAGAAAATACAAGAAGTTCCCAAGCAAAGGAAGTGGCTCAAGGAGTTTTGCTACTAAAGATAGAACGGAAGATCTGAACAAGTGCTATAACTACAAAAAGTCAGGACACTTTATTGCTGACTGTCCAAAAATGTCTTCTATAGAAAAAGCAAAGAGCAAGAACTATGGCAAAGAGAAATACAAGGAAAAGGTAAGAAAAAGTCTCTTAGCTACTTGGGAAACAGTTGAGAATAACTCTGAAGGTGATGCCGATGCAGAAGGAAATTTGGCCCTAATGGCTACTGCTTCTAATGATAACAACTCTGATAAAGATTCTGAGTCAGATTCTGATGAAGAACAAGAGGTATATTCTAATCTGACTCAATCTGAATTAATTGATTCTCTTAAGATTGTTGTAAAGCATTATACTGAGAAAGTAAGGCAACATAAAATTCTGAAAGGTGTCTATGATTCATTGAAAGAAGATGCCAATATCCTTTATGAAGAAAACGAGTCTTTAAAAACCCGCATTTGCTTCTTTGAACAAAACTATGTCTTGGCAGACAAATTCAATGATGATCATAAAGATGCACTTCATGAATTTATTCGTTGTAGCTTCAACAAGAGTAAAATTGCTTCCATGATTTATAATATTACCCAAAACAATGGTGAAGGTATTGGTTATTCTCGGTTCAAGAACTGGGATAAACCACAGCAATCATATTGTAAAGGTGAAATTCCTCCTGAATTATATTCAACCAATGTCAAGAGTGGAACACAGAATCTGGATGGATCTAATTCTAAAAGGGGTTCTGAACCTCAACTTAAAGGATCAGAAGTCTTAAGTTCTTCTGAACCTAAACCTTCTGAGCCTAAGAGTTCTCAAGCTAAAGCTCAGAAGTCATCTGAACCTCTGAGAAATCAAGGTGAAGATTCTTCAGATGCTTGTTTGACTTTTGGAACTGTGATATATTCCAAATTCAAATCTAAGAATCAAATTAAGCCCAAACATCCTTGTCAAAGCTTAATTAGTTCTAGACTCTCTGTGACTCATGAAAGACAAAGTAGGAACGTAACTTAGAGAACTAACTCTAAAGGACCCATCAGAATATGGGTACCCAAATCAGAGATATTGTTTGCTTCAGATGCTCGTGCAAGGAAAGGTAAAGCAGCAGCCCTGGTACCTGGATAGTGGTTGCTCACGACATATGACGGGAGAAAAGCATATGTTCCAAACCCTGACTCTGAAAGAAGGAGGTACTGTGGGGTTTGGAGGAAAACAAAAAGGGAAGATCATTGGTATAAGTACAGTTGGTAATTCTTCTTTGTCCATTAATGATGTTTGGTTAGTTGATGGACTTAAACAAAATCTATTGAGCATTAGTGAATTTTGTGACAATGGGTGTGTTGTTACCTTTAATAAGGATTCATGTATTGTATCAAAAGATTTTGACAAATCCATAGTATCAAAGGAATGAGAGTTGGAAATGTTTATAAGGTAAACTTTTCTGATTTGGTTGACCAAAATATTATATGTCTTTTGTCTCTGAGTGATGAAAAATGGTTATGGCACAAGCGTCTTGGTCATGCTAACTGGAGGTTAATCTCCAAGCTTAGTAAACAAAAGCTTGTTAGTGGATTGCCTGACATTGATTATCACTCAGACACACTCTGTGGCTCATGTCAAAAAGGAAAATTTGCTAAGACTTTCTTCAAGTCTAAAAACATTGTCTCCACTTCCAGACCTTTAGAATTGCTTCACATTGATCTGTTTGGTCCTGTTTCTACAGCTTCTATCAATGGTAAGAAATATGGATTAGTCATAGTTGATGATTACAGTAGATGGACTTGGGTAAAATTCCTTCGTTCTAAGAGTGATGCATTTGAAATGTTTAGTGATTTCTACATACAAATACAAAGTGAAAAGGATCTTAGGATTCTGAAGGTTAGAAGTGATCATGGGGGAGAGTTCGAAAATGATTTTTTCGAATCTTTCTGCTCAGAGCATGGAGTTATCCACGAATTCTCTTCTCCTAGAACACCACAACAAAATGGTGTTGTAGAAAGAAAGAATAGATCTTTGCAAGAAATGGCATGTACCATGATGCTTGACTACGTTTTGGCAAGTGGACCAGTTTGTCGTCGAGCAATAATTCACACTCTAGGTGTCTAGAATGAGTTCGTATCCACAGGGATCATGTCAAACCTTCACTAGTGCTATTCTAGTTCGTGTGTTTTTGCTTTCGCTTTGGTTTTTAGGAAAAATATTTTAATTTATAAAAAGAGCGATATGCTTTGCAATAAAAATAAAAGTTTTGATTCAAAAGCATAGAGGATAGGTTTGGTGGTTGAACTTACTCCCTCCCTCATACTTGGCATAATCGGTGTATAACATAGTTATTCGTACTATTATCGGGTGTCGATTCTATCCTTGTTTTAGTAGCACCTTACTGCTACCCTATGTAGGCAAAGTCCCACTACTTTTGCACCTAAGGTACCTACGAGAGCCTAACATCGCTTTGTCACATACCCTAAATTACTAGGTAGAGTTGTTTACAAACAAGCATTATGACCATCGACCATCCAATACCCCTAGATCTTAGTTACAGTTATTCAGTTCTAATTGTTTTTACAACTAGTTCCTAATTCTTCTTCTAATTATTAAGACATAACTAGTTCAAGATTGTTTTGCCGTTTCTTTAATCTAGTGTTATTTATTACTAGTTCCGGACAAATAATAGAGAGAACCCTAATATGCTACTATTAAAGTAAACCCTAATTATTTATTCTAAGCCTTTGCCGTTTATCCGGCCAAGATTTCGACTAACGATATTAAAGCAAGAAAACAAATAACAAATAATAATTTATAAAGACGATTTATTATAACTTTGACTCAATTACATGACCCAAGTATTCATCGGGGAGTTCATCTTCTCCACCACAACCTAAGGAATTATTACAAAAGACTACATTATTAAATTACAAGAATCTAACTATAAAAAGCCTAAAGAGTCATACCTTGCTGAGTTAGTTTTCCCGTAAGGGGAGAAAACTATGCCCTTAGAGCTCCTCCGAACTTCTCTCCAAAAGGAATAGAAAGTTCTTCTATTTCTGAATGAAAAATAATGAATTATGGAGGCTCTATTTATACTTTTCGTAATGGGCCTCAGCAAGCCATCGTGACACGCTAAGCCCATCGTGTCACGATGAGCAGATTTAGTTGAAAATTATAACTAATCCTGTGCATTTGATCAGCGTGGTCACCACGCAAAGCCATCGTACTGCGCTGTGAGCCATCGTGATACGATGCTAAGATTCTCTTCAAAAATATAATTGATTTTGTCTTGGCGAGCAAGCAGCTTCCATCATGTCACGTTGAGAGCCATCGTGACACGATGGGCTGTTTTTCTTCATTTTTGGGCTTTTTCTTGTCTTTTGCGTATCTTCACCTTGTCTTGAAGCTTTTTCTCGTTTCTTCAGGTTTTTGTTGATATTTGAGTATGTCTTGGTCATTTTACTACTAATAATACTACCTAAAATACTGCAGAAATTCCTGTCATCACAACCCGAAACTTAAATTGTTGCTTGTCCTCAAGTAACATGCTGTCAGACAAGATCGTTAGCGAGTTAAGAAATAAACAAAGATGATAGGAATTTCACACCCTTACTTGTTCAGCAATGGTACCGCTGATTCTTACCGCAGTGTGCAATGCCTAGTCCTGCTTGGTTCAGGAGACGTTGATAGTAGTGAGTCGGACAAGTGTCTGCAAGAGTCCACGTTCAACCTTTTCTCTCTCTCTCTCTCTCTCTCTCTCTCTCTCTCTCTCACATTTTCACTCGAATTTAAAGGGATGCTCTCAATCATCGCACAACCTGCCATTTTACCATAGGCTTGCCAAAATTCTAAGTAACCTGTCAAAATTTAATAAATATGCATTTTTAGAGGTCTTTAAGGGTTATAACGTGGCTAGGGTCAAGGTAGGACATTTTGGGGATAAGTAGGCTAACTTGGAGTTAAGTACTACTTTGTTTCCTTTTTGTGTACGCAACCTTATTCCATAGGGTACCTTTTGATTTTTGGTATTTTCAGAGAATAGAACTTAAGGCTGTTTTTGCCTTTTTGTGTATCTCTCTCCGGTTCTTTTTCTATCACTGTTTATGTAGAGACTATTTTTTTAGGGATGTTTGATGTTCTCCCGTCTCTTTTCTTTTTATAATTTTTTTGTAGAGACTATTTTTTTAGGGATTTTTCCCGTCTCTTTTCTATTTTTTTTTTTCATTTTTTTGTAGTGATAGTTCTCTGTATACCCACCCCAAACTTGAATTGTTGCTAGTTCCATGAGCAACCCCAAACTTTGATTGTTGCTATGATCAGAGAACTATTACCCAACTCCAAAAGAGGGTAATTCATTGTTTTTCTTGTCTATAGACTTATATCATGGTTTGTCACCGAAAGAAATGGGATATATATTTTTTTACGGCTCAAAGTGGCTAGCAAATGATATAATAATATAAGGGTGGCTTGAAAAAGGCTCAGAGTTATAACAAAAAATTGCCTCAATGCATAATTTAATAAATCAACCTGTTACACAGAATTAGAAAAAGTTCTGAAAAATAAACAAGAGTGCGGAACTCTCATGGATCGATAGAAATTGGTAATACCTTTGGAAATATTTGGCTCAAATCCTCACTTGGCTTAGGTATCTGAAGGCGTGAACACTTATCTGCAGACACCGCTTCATCACTCGTCTCATTGTCCCCCGAACTTCTACTTTTCGGAGCATTCACCTTTGGTGTTTGTGTTAAGGTGCAAAATTCAGATCATCAGCATTAATAACACACTTCGCTGTAATCTTACCTATAACAGTTTTTCATGCACAAGATAATAAATAGCAACAATTATTTAAATTTTTATAAGACAGGGGCTGTTTAACAAATGACTATGACATGCTGGAATTCTGAGTACATTTTATTGAATTGAAAAACTGAAGCAAATACTAAATTGAAATTACTGAAACAAAATACTGGATTAGAAATACTTAGAGAATAACCATGGGTTGCCTCCTAAGCAGCGTTTGTTTAGCGTCTCATAAGCTTGGCGCATTTCCTCCATTACAGAGGATATGTTCGCATGTCTCTCTCTTCTTTAGGAGCTTCCGCCTTAGCTCCTTCCCTCTTGGTGTTCTTCTCGTACTTCTCTGGTCCTGTTTTTCTTTGAAGGTGGCAAAACAGATCCTTCCATCATCATCTGAAGCAACTGGTTTAATGATAGATTTACCTTTGCCTTTTGGTGGATGTAACACCCTAATCGATATATATTCTATAATCAATTAATATCAAACAAATCATACATCAATCAAGGCGTTACATGTGAAACTTTTTCAAAATATTATGAACATACATACATTCATTTTAAGTAGCAACGGAAGCATAATATTCACTTAATAAACTCATTACTCAAAGTACTTAATAAAATCAAAACACAAGATTCATAAATCATATTACAACTTAGATTAGGTCCTTCTACCACAAGGCCTATCCACATAATCCAAAACACGATTCAAGACATATAAGTCATAGATAAATAAGATAATAGCAAGGTCTTACAAGTCTCAAACAAACGAACTAACATACTAGTTCTAGCAAGGTTACAAGTTTCAGAGCAAATCCTAGACCTCTAAGGTTCCTAGAATTTCTACTCCTCATCCTTACCAAGCTAAGCTAGTCTCACAAGCTAAATCTCCAAGCAACGGGATCACTCCTCAAGAGAAGAATCTGGACCCAAACCATTCAAATACACAAAATAGAGAGTTAGTTATAATTCAAGTTCATAATAACAAGTATAGCATATACTCATATCATGCACAATAATAATCATATCATAATTGACGTATAAACGTCTCATATCTTGAACACAATACTCATGATAAAGGCAATGACATAATCACATCAACTCACAAGATTTTAAAGTAAAGTCACGTTATCGCAATCATAATGAACACCATTGGCACTTATCAATTACCAAGTAAAATGCACATTTACTCCTAATGCAACTAATGCCATCAATTAAAATGTCTCAACCTAGACACATCTAAATGCATGTGGTACCCGCATCGAGTTTCGAATACATTAAGCATTCTCACATCAACTCTAGTTTCAAGTCATGGTGGACCAACGCTCAAGTCTAGTTTTAAGTCATGGTGGACCATCGCTCAAGTTGACACATGCATGCATGAATGAACACATACCAATAATGATGATAACCCTACTCAACTACATATGAATAAAAGGACACTCTTCCTCATATTCCTTCTCAATTCGCATCAAATCTCATCATCATATCATCATACAAGGTATTCATTCAAGCAAGGCATAATATTACTTAACTATATCACATAACATAAATCATCATCACCTAATTCAATCCATACGAACACATGAACGTAGCACCCTCATTTAAGCTCTAGATTCCATTAATCTAACTTATATCATGTTATAAGTTCATATCTCAATCATATAGCAAACATAGGATTCATTTTAAATATAGAAATTATTGTTCATACTGCATCAACTCGCCTAGACGAGTGAATGGCGAGCTCGAGGCGAGCTCAAGTTAGAAGCTACTGGAACCACTCGCCCCCAACTCGCCTCCAACACGCCATGGCGAGCTCCAACTCGCCAAGCAGCTCGCTACGACTCGCCATGGCGAGTTCATGCATTTCTGGAAAACCCAGAAACATGAATACTCGCCATAGCGAGTAATATACTCGCCCCAGCGAGTTCAAGCAGAAAGGAAAACTCTGCTTTCGGTTTTGAACTCAAATAAATCAAAAATCCCATTTTTCAACATACAAATCTTAAAAGCTATCAACTTTAGGTCTATCTAACATGTATAAGCTTAGAAGTACAAACTTTAGCATCATCAAACATCATTTCATGATAAAAGCAATGATTTTCCTAAGTTTCACTAAAAACTCATTTTCAAACATCAATAACACAAATCATTCAATTAACACGAATTGGTTCATGAGAATTCGAAATAGAAACACATAGCAACATGTTAACATCATACAACAACATAAGAAGCTATAAACACATTCCCTTGATTCCCATTCCCCACCAAAAGAGATGAGAGGGTTTGGGTGTGGAGAGTAGACTTCTCCCCCCTCTTTGTTCATCTCACAAGAATTAATAACTACTCTCTAACCTTAAATTTGCAGCTTTAATCTTCAGCTCTACCTTGAATCCCTTCTACCCTCTTCAAGCTTGGTTTCTCTCTTTCTACCTCCTTCTCAAAAATGAGTTATGAGAACTCTCACTCTCTATTCCTCACTCTATTCAAACCTAAAATGACAAAAGTCTATAATACCCTCCCACTAACTTAAGTTAATTTAATTAAACTCCACTTATTTCCTTAAAAGCCTCTACTCATAATTCTATTCTCCTCATTCTCTACCCTTTCCTCTTTTAGCCAAATTCTAATTAATCACTAACACTAACCCACTTAGTTCTAATAATGCTAATTAACATCTAATCAAACAAATAATCTAATTAAATGCAATTAAATAATTACGGGTGTTACAGTGGACTTTCCTTCTTTTCTTCGTGTGGTATGCTGACCCAGCGGTTCTCCTCTACCTTCCTGTAGCAGCTGGCTTCTTCAGAGGTGGTGTGTTAACCCCAAACTTAGATTTTCTGGCCGCCTTTCGGTTTCTTCCCCATGCTTTGACCCATGGTACCTGGATATCTACCACAATAGTCAGCCTCTTCATTTTGTCAGTCAGCCCCTCGGGTTCCTCCTCGGCCTTTGCTTCTACCTGTAGCTGCGTCATTTCA
The DNA here is from genome assembly GCA_954870985.1 of Trifolium fragiferum. Classification (NCBI taxonomy): domain Eukaryota; kingdom Viridiplantae; phylum Streptophyta; class Magnoliopsida; order Fabales; family Fabaceae; genus Trifolium; species Trifolium fragiferum. Next base: position 54,055,146 of record OX940789.1, read on the forward strand.
TCTCCCAGCTCCTCTATCTCTATCTTCAAATTCACTTGAGCTGGAGTCGATGGTGCAGTTTCTTCATTCTTGCATTCGAGCTTGCAGCATTCGTCCCTGTTCGTCTTGGAAGTTGGAATGGTGATTACCTGTTCTCCACTCCTTAGTGTTGATCACGGTCGTTTCGTGATCAAAAATAAGTAATTAAAAAGTAGTAACAAGGTAAGTTAACCTTGGTCGTTTCCCTAAGACTCTCGATTAGTTAACAATATTAGAACAAAAGAAAAAGTGTAGAATATGGGGGGTTTCGGTTTGAGAAAAACAGTAACAGAGATGTTGAAATTAATTTATATGAAAGCAATCAATCCATTGGTTTTAGGGAAACTTCATTCATTATCTATCATAGGTTTCTAGAAAAATATACTTTTCAGTTTCTATTCTTGATCGACCGTGAAACTAACTAATCAAGCGTCAATTAGTTTTACAAGAATTCGGACTGAATTAACAAGCGTAAAACAGTTGTTCGATCAATCATGAGAGTAAACAAGCATTACAGAACATGATCAAAGTCATCACGTGAATTTAATCAATCCTATAAACAAGCGTTATAGAATCTATCAATTTCTATCCGAATTAAATTAAACAAGCGATAATTAATTCGAATAACCTCACTACATTTGCAATCCGAAATTACATACAATCAAGCGTTATAGATAAATACGAATTGCATTCAATATAATCAAAGAGGCAGCGAAATTGAAAGAGATAGAATTAGAAACATGAATTGTAATTGCATTAAGATCCAAACCTCAAGATTATGAATTGAAGTGCCTTAACCAACGAATTGACCTAGAGTTTTTAGTTGCTCATCATTCGGCTGCACAATCCTTATTTTAGTTCGTGAATACTCAATAATTCCCTTAGGTCAGATTTTGTTTTTTTATAAAGCAAGTTAAAACGGGCCACAAAACAATTGGGCCGAAAAATATAAGTTATGCTGAAAATAATCAAATCTTGTAAGTCTGGAACATTGAAGAGTAAATATGACTCCTTTTCGCTCTTAATTAGCTTTCAACTTAAACATAAAAGTTGTAGCTCTTTGTCTTAGGTTTCCAACGCAACTGGCCGTGTCTCAATCCGATATTCCTAGCTCCAGTTATGGTCTGTGCAATGAGAAGGTGTCAATTTATTATTTATTCAGAAAATAAGTGCGAAATTAAAATAAGACTATAGATAATCTTAATTCTTGAATATAAAAACACACTAAAATAGTAAAAATAGTAAAATAAACTATAGGAATACATGAGTACAATAGTAGAAGAATGTGCATTAAAATGCACTGATCAAATTCCCCCACACTTGAACTTTTGCACTCCGAGCAAAACTCGAGTTGAAAAACTTGAAATAAAAATTAAATAGTCACAAGCAGTCAACATACTCTAGGTTTCAAGCTTCAAGCCTTAGGTTAAAATTCAAAAATTGGCATAACTCTCATATATCAACCTTCCATGATAATCTTGCGTGTGTGTGTGTACTGTCTCCTACTGTCAACCAAAGTAATGTCAAGATCCCTCTCCGAAATACTCAATCTAAATGCTAAGTTGTCATTCTCTTCCTATAATTTTAGATTTAACCAGGATTTCAGTCTAGGGGAGGCTGTTTCTTTTCAAGAGATCCAAAGCTTTTCAATTTCAATGCAGGGGCAACTTCCTTCAAGCTTTATTATTATTATTATGATAGCTCTGGGTATTCCAAACCTGCAAAAGATATTTGACCTGACAAATTCTGCAACAACTTGGGAATCATTAGTCCTAGTGGGGATGGCTCCAACCCACTTTGAAACATAATCAATAGCAAGTAGTATGTAAAGAAATCCAAATGACATAGGGAAGGGGCCCATGAAGTCAATTCCCCATACATCAAATACCTCACAGAAGAGCATAGACTGCTGAGGCATTTCACTTTTGCGAGTGATAGCTGTACCTGCTGCTTGGCACTCCTTACATGTGCGGTAAGTCTCATAAGCATCTTTAAAGATAGTGGGCCAATAAAAACCGGAGTCTAGTACTTTTCGCGCGGTTCTTTGAGGACTAAAATGTCCTCCAACTTGAGAAGCGTGAGAGTGATGCAAAATGGATTCAATCTCATGGTCGGGGACACATCTCCGAATAACCTGATCATTACCAAACTTCCAAAGATATGGGTCATCCCAAACATAGTACTTTGCATCACTCCTTAATTTATGAATTTGGGTCCTAGATGCACCTGCAGGAAAAACACCAGCAACAAGATAATTAACCATGTAAGCAAACCAGGGGGTTACCCCATGTAAAACTAGCAACTGCTCATCTGGAAAGTCATCCTGAATGGGAAAGGTATCCCCATCACGCTCAATTCTGCTCAAGTGGTCAGCCACAAAATTTTCGGCTCCACTTTTATCTTTAATTTCCACATTGAACTCTTGAAGCAACAACATCCACCGAACCAGCCTCGGTTTTGCTTCAGGCTTCTTTAACAAGTACTTTAAAGCTGCATGGTCAGTAAAAACAATAACCTTGGAACCTAGCAGATATGATCTGAATTTATCAAGAGCGAAAACAATGGCTAAAAGTTCCTTTTCAGTGGTGGTATAATTTGACTGTGCAGAATCTAAAGTCCTAGAAGCATAATAAATAACATGGGCAGTCTTGTCTACTCTTTGTGCAAGAACTGCTCCCACTGCATAATTAGATGCATCACACATAATTTCAAAAGGAATGTTCCAGTCAGGAGGCTAGATAATGGGAGCAGAAGTCAATGCTTTTTTCAAGAAATCAAATGCCTTTTTGCAGCTGTCATCAAATTTGAAAGCGACATCATTCTTCAACAAATTTGACAGCGGAAGATCTATCTTGCTGAAATCCTTAATGAAGCGCCTGTAAAAACCTGCATGACCAAGAAAAGAACGAATCTCGCGAACACAAGAAGGGTAAGGCAGTGTAGAAATCACATCAATTTTAGCAGGGTCAACAGAAATTCCTTTTTCAGAAATTATGTGACCAAGAACAATTCCCTGCTCAACAATAAAATGACACTTTTCAAAATTCAAAACAAGGCCAGTTTCAATGCATCTTGCCAAAACTAAGTTCAAACTAGTCAAACATGCATCTAAGGTAGTACCATAAACAGTGAAATCATCCATAAACACTTCAATGCAGTTTTCAATAAAATCAGAGAAAATACTAAGCATGCATCGCTGGAATGTGGCAGGTGCATGGTAAAGACCAAAAGGCATTCTCCTGTAAGCAAATGTGCCGAAAGGACACGTGAAAGTGGTTTTTTCTTGATCTTCAGGTGCAATATGAATCTGAAAGTAACTTGAAAAACCATTAAGAAAACAGTAATGTGATTTACCTGCCAACCGTTCAAGTATCTGATCAATGAATGGTAAAGGAAAGTGATCCTTTCTAGTTGCCTGGTTCAACCTCCTGTAATCGATACAAACTCTCCAACTGTTCTGGACTCTGGTGGGTACAAGTTCATTTTTTTCATTTTTCACCACAGTGAGTCCAGATTTCTTAGGTACAACTTGCACCGGACTTACCCAACTACTGTCTGATATAGGATAAATGATACCTGCTTGTAACAATTTAGTTACCTCCTTCTTCATAACATCAAGAATCAAGAGGTTGAGTCGCCTTTGGGGCTGTCTCACCACCTTAGCTCCCTCTTCAAGGAGAATCCGATGCATGCACATAGTAAGGCTGATGCCCGGTATGTCAGCCAAAGTCCATCCGATTGCCTTCTTATGCTGTTTCAAAACCTGCAAAAGTTTTTTCCTCCTATTAACAATCAAGGTTAGAAGAAATGATCACAGGTAGTTTTTCATTTTTCTCTAAGTAGGCATATTTCAGATTTTCAGGAAGTGGTTTAAGCTCTAAGGAAGGCGGCTGTTCTATGGATGGTTTAGTTGGGACAGCCGGAGCATCAAGAACTTCAACCGTACAGACGGCCTCATCAAGAACATCACCGACTACTTTACCTGTATGAAGGTTATTATCTTGCAACGCAGATTCAATTTCAGCACAAACAGAGTAAAGGTTAGTGTCAGTACATGAATCACATGAGTAAGTATCATCAAAATCAGATAATGAAGGAAAATCTGCAGAAAGGAATTCAGGACAGGTCTCATCAACTAACTCAGAAACCAAGTCCATATAAAAGACAGAATGTTCCTCTAAAGGCTGTTTCATGGCATCAAAAATGTTAAATTTGACGACAATGTCGCCAAACTCCATGGACATTGTGCCATCATAAACATCCACTTTTGTTTTTTCCGTTCTCATGAATGGTCGGCCTAGAATGATGGGTGCCCTGCTGGAATTAGTTTCTCCCTCCATATCTAAAATGTAGAAATCTGCAGGGAAAATTAAGTCATTAACTTGCACAAGGACATCTTCTAGCACTCCAGCGGGACGGGCATTGCTCCTGTTCGCCAATTGAACGATCAAACCTGTAGGCTGCAAAGGACCAAGATTAAGGTTATTATAAACAGAAGTAGGCATAACATTAATACTTGCTCCAAGATCAAGCATGCAATTTTCAAACTTTTTATCCCCAATGGAACAAGGGATAGCAAAAACTCCTGGATCCTTGCACTTTCGTGGCAGGGTCTGACTGAGAGCTGAGACATTAGCTGATGAGCTGGAGTGAATGAAAGCAGAAACATTTCTTCCCAAACTGACTCTGTCGTTTTCGTTCACCTTCACTTTCCTCCTGTTGGTGCATAAATCTTTCAGGAACTTTGCATATTTAGGAATCTGCTTAATTTCATCAAGAAGAGGAATGTTGACTGCTACTTTTCTGAATGTATCCAGAATCCCTTTATCTTCCTCAACTGACTTCTTTTTATTTTTCTGCACCCTTTTAGGAAAAGGAATTGGTGGCACATAAACTCTTTCTTTTTCAGTTTCAGGTTCAGCTGCAACAGAAGGCTCAATAACATGTTCAGGTTCAGGAGTAGGTGCTGATGCATTGGTTTTCTTCTTCTTTTTCTCTGGTGCTGGTTCTGACACTCTTCCGGATCTCAAGGTAATTGCACTGACATTTGGATTGACGTTTGGATTCGGTACTGTTTGTGCAGGAAGATTACCAAAGCCTTGAGCTTGCAATTGGCCTATTGCATTAGCTATTTGTCCCATCTGTGTTGTCAAGTTTTGAATGCTAGCATATGTTCTTTGTGTCAGGTTCTGAATGCTAGCATCTGTCTTTCGTTGGTATTGGATGCTACTTGTAGCCATTTGTTTGACAAGGTCCTCTAGTGAAGATGCGGCTAGTGGGGCAGAAGGGCTGCAGCCTGTGATTGATTCCCATATCGGAGGCTTGGATGATTCCTCCAACTAGGGTGATACTTGTTGGTGGAGAGGTCAGGATTGTTGTACTTGTTCTGATTGTACAGGGCTTCTGCTGCTGCATATGCTTGAGGTAGCTCAGTTATTGTCTCATCTTGCAGGATAGGACATGTGTCGGTTGGATGCTCAGAAGAGGTACAGATGCCACACACCTTGGCTGTTTGAGGTTTGTTAACTGCCAACTGTTTCACCAAAGAGGTAAGTTCATTGATTCTTTTTTCAGTTCTGGTTTCGAAAGCCTTGATGGAGGAAGAAGAAGCCTGAATTTCGTTGACACCCTTTGTTTGGTTTCTAGTTGAGAATTATTGAGAATTAAGTGACATATTCTCAATCAAATTTTTGGCAGCAGCTGGGGTCTTATCAACAAGTGCTCCACCACTTGCAGCATCTAAGATGTTCCTATCCATTGGTTGCAAGCCTTCATAGAAATATTGGATGAGAAGTTGTTCAGTGATTTGGTGTTGAGGGCAACTGGAAACTAGCTGTTTGAATCTCTCCCAATACTCAGCCAATGTCTCATTGCCCTGCCTAATATCGCATATTTCTTTTCTGACTGAAGCAGCTCTGGAGGCAGGGAAATATTTTTCTAGAAAGACCTTCTACAAATCAACCCAAGATGTAACAGAATTTGGCTGAAGATAGTAAAGCCAGTCTTTGGCAGCACCCTGTAATGAGAACGGGAAGGCTCTTAGCTAGATATGATCTTCCGTGATGCCTTCAGGCCTTAGTGGTGTGGAGCGTACAACCTGAAACTCCTTCAAATGCTTATGCGGATCCTCACCTGCAAGACCACTGAACCTTTGCAACAAGTGTATTAAACCATATTTCAATTCAAAAGGTACAGTAATATCAGCATATTCAATACATAAACCATTGTAATTAACATCAGGGCAGCAAGCTTCCTTAGTGTTTGTTTATCCGCCATTTTATGATTTTCAAATTCAGAATCAGAATTAAACAAGTTATGGAAATAGTCAGATTCAGAATCAGAGAAAATAGAGTTAGAATCAATATCACCGAGGTGCACACTATTAGCTCTGTTGAGCCTATTGCGTGCGTGGAGTGTTATTTCTATTTCAGGGTTAGGAGGGACTAGTTGGAAGTGTCCAGCAGACCTGGTCATGCAACAAGTGACAAACAACAATTACGGTAATTTCCACAATGTCCCTACAATGAAAATAGGTGTGGAAAATGGAAAACAGGTCAAACTGAATATAATAAAATCTAAAAATACCACTAAAAATCTAATTAAATCAAATAAAGATGACACAAATTTTTTTGGATTTTTTTGAAATTATGAAAATAGTAAATACATCATAAAAAATAGAAAAAGGATGGATTTGACGTTTTGAGGGCAAAATCACGTAAACTCCGTAAACAGGTGAGTTTTGATCCTGGATTTTTTTCTTATCAAATGCCCGGAGCGTATTTGGAATCAGACTCAATTTTTCAGAAAACTAGTTTTTCACCGAAAGGGTGTGCAGGCTAGCGCAAGGCACAACCACTATTGCTTGCAACAGTATGCTAGTATGCTATGCTAATGATTCTTATATTAGTTAAATCAATAGAGAGTCCCCGACAACGGCGCCAATTTGATCACGGTCGTTTCGTGATCAAAAATAAGTAATTAAAAAGTAGTAACAAGGTAAGTTAACCTTGGTCGTTTCCCTAAGACTCTCGATTAGTTAACAATATTAGAACAAAAGAAAAAGTGTAAAATATGGGGGGTTTCGATTTGAGAAAAAGAGTAACAGAGATGTTGAAATTAATTTATATGAAAGCAATCAATCCATTGGTTTTAGGGAAACTTCATTCATTATCTATCATAGGTTTCTAGAAAAATATACTTTTCAGTTTCTATTCTTGATCGACCGTGAAACTAACTAATCAAGCGTCAATTAGTTTTACAAGAATTCGGACTGAATTAACAAGCGTAAAACAGTTGTTCGATCAATCATGAGAGTAAACAAGCGTTACAGAACATGATCAAAGTCATCACGTGAATTTAATCAATCCTATAAACAAGCGTTATAGACTCTATCAATTTCTATCCGAATTAAATTAAACAAGCGATAATTAATTCGAATAACCTCACTACATTTGCAATCCGAAATTACATACAATCAAGCGTTATAGATATATACGAATTGCATTCAATATAATCAAAGAGGCAGCGAAATTGAAAGAGATAGAATTAGAAACATGAATTGTAATTGCATTAAAATCCAAACCTCAAGATTATGAATTGAAGTGCCTTAACCAACGAATTGACCTAGAGTTTTTAGTTGCTCATCGTTCGGCTGCACAATCCTTATTTTAGTTCGTGAATACTCAATAATTCCCTTAGGTCAGATTTTGTTTTTTTATAAAGCAAGTTAAAACGGGCCACAAAACAATTGGGCCGAAAAATATAAGTTATGCTGAAAATAATCAAATCTTGTAAGTCTGGAACATTGACGAGTAAATATGACTCATTTTCCCTCTGAATTAGCTTTCGACTTCAATATAAAAGTTGTAACTCTTTGTCTTAGCTTTCCAACGCAACTGGCCGCGTCTCAATCCGATATTCCTAGCTCCAGTTATTGTTTGTGCAATGAGAAGGTGTCAATTTATTATTTATTCAGAAAATAAGTGCGAAAATAAAATTAGGCTATAGATAATCTTCAATATAAAAACACACTAAAATAGTAAAAATAGTAAAATAAACTATAGGAATACATGAGTACAATAATAGAAGAATGTGCATTAAAATGCACTGATCAGTGTCATCTCAGCAAGATCCATGTCAATAATGGTCCTGCTAGTGGCTAGGTATGGTCTTCACAAGATAATGGGATGTTCTTCATCTTCTCCAATGTCTAGGATCATACAGTCTACTGGAAAAACCAGGTCTTGGACTTTCATCAGAACATCTTCTACTGTACCTGCTGATCGAATGGTTGATTGGTTAGCTAATATGAATTCTTTAGCTGTACCTGCAGTTGGTAATTTGAGCTTGAATTTGTCTGCCAAAGATAATGGCATGACATTCACACTTGAGCCCACATCACATAATGCATTGACTACTTCTTCCCCAATCTGACAGACCATGGTGACGCTTCTAGGATCTTTCTTTTTTGGTGGCAGCTTTGGTTCTTCCGTCTCGTCTATTTTGTATTCTTCCAGCTCACTTAGGAACTCGTCATAGAATTCTTCCATTGACATTCCTGCTAGCTCGTTGAACCATTCTTCGAACTCTTTGAAATTTATTGTATCTAGCTCACCATAATCGCGTTCGGGCTTCGCCTCTTTCAACGCCTTGCACTCCTCCTTTGGGTTGTCCACCGTGTTACCTACAATGTCTTTAGAAACATGAGTACTTACCAGTTTGGACAGCTGACCAATTTGGGTTTCAAGACTTTTGATGGTTGCCCCCTGGTTGGCTACTGTATTCTGGATGCTTTCGAAATTTGTCTTGCTCATGCTTACAAACTTTGTGAGTAACTCCTCCAAAGGAGATGGTTTTCTTGGTTGAGGTGCTGCTTGAGCCTGGTTTCCTGTCTGATCCCAGCGCAAATTTGGGTGTTTACTCCAACCTGGGTTATAGTTGTTTCCCATGTAATTTACCTGCTCTTCACCTCCTGGCAAACACTGCCCGTTTGGGTGATCTTCTAGGCAAAAGTCACAGACTCCTTCTACCTGTTTCACACTAGGTTCTTTTACCTGTTTCTCTTTCTCAGCAAGTTGCCTCTTTAGCAGCTCTATCTCTACTTTGTAAGCAACTTCTTTGTCCACCTTGATGATTCCAGGTGTCTTCTCATTCCAGTCATCACTCATGTTGTATTCGTTTTGGCACATCTATTCCACTAGATCCTTGGTCTCTGCATAGGTCTTAATTTTGATAGACCCACCAGCCGAGGCATCGAGTATCATGCGATGTTGCATTTTCATACCTGTCGTGAATATTAGCATCTGCTCCATAGCACTAATGTTGTGGTTAGGACACCTTCTCATGAGCAATTTGAAGCATTCATAAGCTTCACACAGCGTTTAAGATTCATGTTGTTTGAAACTCAGGATATAGACTTCCGCTTCTGGAAAAGAGTGTGAGTAAAGAACCTCTCAAGGAACTTGTCTTCAAGCTCCTTCCATGTGGTGATTGATCCCCTTGGCAAACATTGAAGCCAATCATTTGCTGGACCTGTAAGAGAAAAAGCAAACAACCGCAGCTTCTTCTGGTCCTCTGTGACATTTTCCGGCACCTTCTGTATTTGACAAGTCTTTGAAAACTTTGACAAATGATCCCAAGGATCATTGTTGGTGCAGCCGTCGAACTGGTTCTCCCGCAAACCTGTTGTAGCGGCTGGAAAAATTCTTCAATGATTTTTCGTAACAATGAAGTCGTCATCGATGTTTATTTATCCCAAGAGAGGGAAAGGAAAATACCGCTAAAACCTTTGGTTAGCATGGTTAAAGAACCATGGCGGGTTCGGGAGTTGGTTGTGCGAGAGGAAGGTATTAGCACCCCTCGCACCCATCGTACTCGATGGGAACCGTTCAGAGGTTTTAAGGTTGATTGCTTTTAGGTTTACTTAACTGCTCAAATTATTGATTAACTGCTTATTAAATTCTACTCCGATTATTAATTGAAAAAAAGGTTTTTATTTATTGAGTTTGACGGTTGTAGGAGCCCCTCCTACGTATTCCCGGCTGCAATGGGAAACTCAAAACTCTCGTAGTTCTGGTAAAAAAGACTTGTGTGTTTGTTGTTTTTAGCGGATAACGCTTAAGTCGCATTCCGCCGACATGACTGTGCTTGTATGCTCGCAATAGAAGGCTTAAGCGTAAGTACGTGTCGGAGGAATGGATAAAAAATTATTCGTATTAAGAAAAGGTTAATCAACCGATAGCGTTTAAGTCGCATTCCGCCGACACAACTGTGCTTGTATGCTCACAAGGGAGACTTAAGCGTAAGTATGTGTCCGAGGAATGGATAAAACAGTATCGGGTTTTTATTCTTAAAAAAGAAAAGTTTAAGTGAGTTGTAATGATTTTAGCGCTTTAAAGTGAGAGTAACTCAATCCACGGTCATACGTCACGCGTCATGAATTACTAGGGGTTGGAATAGTCATACGTCACATCCACCCTTTTTCACTAATTTTTATGAAAATGTTATTTTTGATTTTTATTATGAAAAGCTCAATCTAAATAGACCAAGAATAATGAGAAGAAGAGAGGATGAAAGTGATCAACATCATTAATAAACAATTAATAATCATATAAGTGCATAACCATGCAATGTCATGAAGGATATGAATGAATGAACATGCAACAATTTATAAAGTAATTAACATGAATTAAAATGAACTCTAAAGAGAGCTAATCAGGATAACTTGTCACATGAAACATGAATTAAGATGGAGAATTAGTGTTAAAACACCATTATCAAAGCAAAGGAAACCATACAATTAAGCTAAAAGCCTTAAGTACAAATAATCACTTATAAGTTAAACAACTTAATTAAGAATCACTTATGAAAATAAGTTCAAAAATTTGGGAAAAAAATGTATACAATAGCTACTATATTTGAATCAATCTTGTGCAAAAATTTGGATCAAATAAGCTAAAGAGCTTTTTGAAACCACAAATAAGCACTTATTGTTAAAACAACTTAACTGAAAATTACTTATGAAAATAAGTTTTAAAAATTTGAAAATGAGTTGTATACAGTAAACACTGTATTTAAATCAATATTGTGCAAGTGTTGAGATCAAATAAGCTAAAAAGCTAATTAGAATCATCAATAAGCACTTATTTACTTTTAGGTTTAAAACCAATTAATTGAAAATAATCACTTAAACAAGTTAAAAAAGTTCATAAATGAAATTAATAATGTATAAGCATAAACAGTGACTTAATAAACTTAAATAAGCTAATAAGTCACATAAGTGCTTTTGCAAATAACCTGAAATTAATTAAAATCATAATCAGAGGGGGAGGTGTATTTCATACAAGCGTAGTATAAGATGGGGGTGAAATAGCGAAAATTCACAGTCTGAGCCCAAGCACAACGCGCAGGTCCACAAAAAAACCAAAGTCAAACAAAAAGAATCCAGTGTGACGTTGACTAGAGTCCATAGTATGGATCTGGTGATCACAGCCCTTTGATAGATCAAAGGGTCTTCGTTCAAAAACCCAGATTCAACCAGATCCTTTGGATCAATCACACGCGCGTGGTTATTCATAATAAAAATAAATAATAAAAATCAAAGCAACAGATCCAGTGTAACACAGATATAGGTGCACGCGAACTAACAAACAATCTCCACCCTTGGATCAATCACGCGGACGCGTTTTAAAAATAAAAGAGAAGATTTGAGCCCTTGGCTCGCGCGCGCGTAATCCAACGGTGGAGGTTCAATCTGGGTTGAAAAGATGAACATTCATCTTCAACCCATAGCTCCGGTGAACCCAAGGGTTCCGGCGCGGTGGTTGAACCACCGGAGCTTCAAAAACGCATCAAAACGCATGAAATTAAACCCAGATCGCATCGTTTTTTCATGGAGAACAAGAATATGACCTTATTTTTTGCTAAAAACACGTGAAACATGCAAAACGAACGAAACAAGTTTTAAGGTCAAAAATGAAAACTCAAAAACTAGCACATAATCAAGCATACAAACAATCCAGAAAGCTTAATCATGCAAAAATGAGAAGGTTTCAGTCATTAGTTACCTGTTTTAAGCTTGATTTCGTTCTCTTCACTCCTAAACTCCGTTTGGCCACCTTGAGCTTCTAGACCTTCAATCCTTAACGTTTCCTTTGCTTTGAGCTACCAGTTCTGCTTCTAGGAACCTCAGGAAGTGATTAATGAAAGAAAAATGAGAACTTTTGGTGTTGTTTTGTGTTTTCAAAAAAATGGAAAATGAGAGAAAAGTTTTGGTTTTTTTTGATGAATTCTCTGATCCTTCTGTCCTCAGTTGCGCCTCTCCAAATGATTAGAAGCTTATATATGATTCCAATTAGGTCAGAGCTGATAGGAATAAGGGTATATAGGACATAGTACAAAAATGTGATTTTTTTGGATTTTTCAAAAATGTTTAAATGTGGATAATGGTTGTACTATTGATGATGTGTTATTTTGAGAAGGTTCTAGGTGATTTAATGATAAGGATGATGATGTGTTAGTGTTTGAATTATTTTTGTGGATTTTCTATGATTTTTGGAACAAAAAGAAAGGGTTAAATAATACATAAAATAATAAAAATAATGTAACATCCCCAAATTTCTAAATTGCCTAATTAATTTAATTAGAGATTATCTATCAAAAATTAAAATTAATTAGAGGTGATTAATTAATTAATCCTTGAGAATTAAGTGTTGTACGTGTAAGATTGAGAATTTCTAATTCAAACTCAATTACACAATTAGCACCTTAAATCAATTCTAGAGATTAATTAACATATAGAAATTCAAATTCCCTCCTAATTTCCCTCTTCTATGACTCATAATTCCACCAAACTCAAGATATCACCTCAAGCCAACACCTCATGTGAATCCATGAGTCATGGTTCCACTTTAAACCAAACTCTATTCCTTGCATGCAAACTGAATCACTCCCACTCACATTCATTCAGCAAAGGAAAAACAGAAATATTACTCCCTCTCAATTCTCTCCTCTCTCACGCATGCAAACAACACAAGCATAACCACCAAATTTCATTTTTCTAAAATCACAAGTTGTCCTCTTGTATCACAAGCCATCTAACACAATGACAGAGATTCCTTTTCTCTGCAACATCACAGAACTCAGAATCCCTGATGAGAATCAATTCTCAAGAACCTCACAAGTTCACATAACAACAACCTTTCCATTTTGCTACTTCCATAAGCCAATAGCATTACATGCAGCCCATGAAACAACCAAATTCGTGCACTGTTTCCACACATAGATTCACCCTATAAAAGCCACTCCATTCCTGATGAATTAATCATCAAACACAACTGAAATTCGTAGAGCTCAACTAAGGGGTTTTCAAGTGTCTAGAGTTCAAAGTCAGTTCTGGTAGTTCGTGGGGCTTGCTGAGGAGGTTCAGTAGCAGTTAGAGGGTCCATTTGCAAGTCTAAAGCTCCATTAACAGGTGGGTTCTTAGGCTAGTTTAGTTAGAATTCCCTTAAATTATGAATTTGCATGTTAACTTAAGAAATTAAGAATTAATTGTGTGAGGAGAATTAGCTCCCAAGTTCTCTTCTATTCTGTTATATATTGACTATATTATATATCTGCACTTTCTCAGAGTTTGGTTGTAGGTGAATCTTTGAAAATATTGAAAATTCGTAAAACAGGGGTCTTTCTGACTTAACTCGCCGTAGCGAGTTGCTAGCGAGCACTCATGGCGAGCTCAAGGTTCTGGGCTGAAGAACTTCGCCATGGCGAGCTCTAGCTCGCCTAGCGAGTTGTTTAGGCCAGTACCTGTAAGTTCGCCATGGCGAGCTTGCTAACTCGCCGTAGCGAGCTAGCCCAGAATTACTTCACTTTTTCAGTTTTAAAAATGATTTAATCACTCGTTTTATATTATAACCTGAGAAAGATAAATTGCAGTTGTATAATGTATTTAATATTGTACGGAAAGTCAGACACAATTTTGAAAATTAGGGATAACTTAGAATTAAGGTTGTATGTTCCCCGGGTTTTGGGATAATTATGGTAGTATGTAACTCAACATTTAGAATCAGTCAATCATGCGCGGTTTAGTATGCTGCTTATGGGCTTCCAATGGAACAACCCATTAGGAAAATGATTGTGAGCTTAATGCCGTGGTCGAATCGGTCAGTGGATATGGCGGACCTTCGAGACATGCTCACCTCGAAGTGTCTTAGCGGAATAAAATCAACAAGATACTTTTGTGTGTTACACTTTTATTAATTATGATTATGATATTTATTATGATAGATTATCAACTATGGACTGATTAGGTACCCCGGCTTTATAGCCTAGGAGGGTAGTAGAATTCACTGGGACGAAGTGACTGTCTCACCCCACTCCCTATTTGAAACAGGAAAACAGGTTGATTAGGTAAGCCTTGGTGTTGGAGTCGCTGCTGCTGTTGGAGGATCGCATTTAGTCTTTCTATGCTTTCTTCATTATTTATTCGTGTTGTCTTCCGTTTCCGCTATGTTATTTGAACTCATTGTATTTCTGCACCTGTGCGTGCTTATTTGAATAATGTAATTGTAATGAACTTAATACTATTTATAATATTCTGCATTATATTCTAGATAATAATGTGGGGTATTACATTTGGTATCAGAGCAGGTCGATTCAGATCTTGCGTGAGTTCATTAGTATTACTATTCCAATCCCAGTAGTTGTCTAGTTTCCCTACATACGTTCTAGGTGTCATGTCACTTTAGGCCTAGCTAACTTGATTTGATATTGGCAGTTAGAGCGAAATGTCTGGAGAGAGACGAGGACCTGGAAGGCCACCAAGAAGGCAGAACGTAGAAGAAGAAGAAGAACCGCAAGTGTTTGGAGATGCTAACGCCAACATGTGGGCAGAGATGATGCATCAGCATCAGCAGTTTCAAGCCCAGCAAGCGCAACAGCATCAGGAGTTTATGGCCATGTTTCAGCAGCACATAAATGCTCCCCCTCCTCAGAACTTGGGGTCGAGCGCTGCCTTCCGAGAATTTTGTAGAATGAGCCCTCCAGAGTTCTATGGTGAATATAATCCCGCAAAGGCCAGAGAATGGTTGCAAAGGATGACTGGCATTCTGGACTCCATGACTTGCTCAGAGACAGATAAAGTAACTTTCGTCTCCCGCTTCTTCAGGGGTGACGCTTGCAATTGGTGGGAAGGTACCAAGCAGTACATGGAAGCCAGCCATACAGAGATTAACTGGCAGAATTTCAGGCGGTTGTTCATTGGCCATTACATTCCTGAGAGCTACCAATTCCAGATGGAACGGGAGTTAACTGAGTTGAAGCAAGGTAGTTTGACGGTAGCTGAATATACCATGAAGTTCAACGAGTTGGTCCGGTATGTTGCTGATGGTGACGACGCCCCTACCGAGGTCTGGAAAATGAAGAAATACAGGATAGGGCTTCGAGCTGACATAGCCCACGATGTGTCAATGAAGCAGATCACTAGCTTTGGTGATCTAGTGCAGAAAAGCTATCATGCCGAAGCCGGCCTCAGCCACATTCACAAGGAAAGGAGTGAGACCACACAGAAGAAGAAGGGTTTGTTTGGAAAGTTTGGTTTGAACTTGAAGTCTAAGGGTAATTCCAGCATGGGCAAGCAGAATCACTCTCAACGTTCGCCCAAGAACTGCTCAGACTGTGGATACCCTCACAGCGGCGATTGCATGAAAGGCAAGAATATGTGCTATTACTGCAAGCAACCTGGGCACTTCAGGAATGAGTGTCCGAAGTTGAAGAAGCACGGTGAATCCAGTGGATCCGCAAAGAATAAAGGTCGGGTATATTCTTTAGACTGCAATGAAATAAGATCTAATAATGCTTTAATTATGGATGTATGTTTGTTAGGACAGTCTAAGGTCTTAGTACTCTTTGATTGTGGAGCCCCCAACTCTTTTATAGCCGTAGACTGTGTCATGCGGTTAGGAATTCCTTCTGTACCCCTCGTACCTCCAATGTCTGTCGCTGTCGCTACTGGCGGCAGAGTTACTTCAAAGAAAGTCTGTCAAAATTGTCCCATCTTAGTCGGAAGTAAGGTCTACCACATTGATTTAATATGTCTACCTCTAAAGGACTTCGATGTCGTTCTTGGCATGGATTGGCTCTCAGCCAATACCGTGTACATTGGTTGTGCGGAAAAGAATTTGTTCATTCCTTTAGAAACTTCTGCAGAAAGTAGAGCCTTATCTGCTTTATTGCAAAACACTCACCAGATGATCCAGTATTTAGGTGCCAGCAGCAAGTGTTTCAGTGTCTTGTTCACTACTGATCATGAGTCTAGTTTGAGTCCTAGCGATATCCCTATAGTTAGCGAGTATTTAGATGTTTTCCCTGATGATATTATGAGTCTCCCTCCCGAGCGTGAAATAGAGTTCTCTATAGATCTTGTTCCGGGTTCCCAACCCATCTCAGTTGCCCCTTATAGAATGTCTCCATTAGAACTTCATGAGCTTAAAACTCAACTTGAGGAACTACTCCAGAAGCATTTCATTCGTCCAAGTGTCTCTCCTTGGGGAGCACCCGTGTTACTTGTGAAAAAGAAGGATGGTACTATGCGCTTATGCATTGATTGCCGCCAACTCAATAGAGTGACTATCAAAAACAAGTATCCGCTACCCCGGATTGATGATCTCTTAGATCAACTCAGGGGTGCCACTGTCTTCTCAAAGATTGATCTTCGTTCCGTCTATCATCAAATCAGAATCAAATCCTCAGACGTGTCTAAGACGGCATTCAGGACGCGTTATGGGCATTACGAATTCCTAGTTATGCCTTTTGGATTGACTAATGCTCCTGCTGTGTTTATGGATTACATGAACAGGATTTTTCAGCCTTATCTCGACAAGTTTGTTGTCATCTTCATAGATGATATCTTAATCTATTCTCGTAATCAAGAGGATCATGCTGAACATCTCAGAATTGTTTTGGAAGTTCTGCGAGAGAAGAAGTTATACGCCAAGTTCAGCAAGTGCGAATTCTGGCTCTCAGAAATTAAATTTCTGGGACATGTCATTTCCCAAGGCGGTGTATCTGTCGATCCATCCAAGGTAGAAGCAGTTCTTAACTGGGAAAGACCCAACAATGTATCAGAAGTCAGAAGTTTCTTGGGATTAGCAGGTTATTACCGGAGATTCATTCTTGGATTTTCGGAAATCGCCTTACCCTTGACCCGATTGACCAGGAAAGGTACTCCTTTTGTTTGGGATGCTGATTGTGAAGTGAGTTTCAGGACGTTGAAAGAAAAGTTAACCAGTGCTCCAGTATTGGTCATCCCTGATCCTAATCGGAAGTACGTGGTGTATTGCGATGCATCACATAAAGGTCTTGGTTGTGTTCTAATGCAAGATGGAGCTGTGGTAGCATATGCCTCTCGGCAGTTGAAACCACACGAGCAAAATTATCCAACCCATGATTTGGAACTAGCAGCAATTATTTTTGCTCTTAAGATTTGGAGACATCACTTGTATGGTGTTCAATTCGATCTTTTCAGCGACCATAAAAGTCTGAAATACCTGTTTGATCAAAAAGACCTGAATATGAGGCAGCGTAGGTGGATGGAATATTTGAAGGACTTCGATTTCAATCTCAACTACCATCCTGGCAAAGCGAATGTTGTGGCAGACGCTTTGAGCAGGAAAGCCTTATATGCTTCCGAACTCTTAATGCAGCAGTGTGGATTGTATGAGAAGTTCAGAGACCTGAATCTGAATGTTGTGTACAGAAAGAGCGGCATTAGAATCAACCGTATGGAGTTGTCATGCGATCTGCGCTCGAGGGTAGTGCAGGCGCAGCGAAGTGATATGGACCTTCAAAGGAAATTGAACAACCCAGAGTTCTCAATTGCATCGAATGGTGCTATGTTGTATGATGGAAGATTGTGTGTACCTAATGACGATGAACTGAAAAGGGTAATTCTTGACGAGGCACACAAAAGTGGATTCTCGATTCATCCAGGATCCACCAAAATGTACCATGACTTGAAGCAGAGTTACTGGTGGCCGAACATGAAGGCCGAAATCGCAGATTTTGTGTCTAGATGTTTGGTTTGTCAACAAGTGAAGATTGAACACCAGAAGCCTGGAGGTCAGTTGCAACCACTTGAAATTCCAGAGTGGAAGTGGGAACACATCACAATGGATTTCGTTGGAGGTTTACCCCGAAACCAGAGGGGTCAAGATTCAATCTGGGTAGTTGTGGATAGATTGACCAAGTCAGCTCATTTCATTCCTGTGAAATCTACTTATAAGGCCACGCAGTATGCAGCTATTTTTATAGAGCATATTGTGAGGTTGCATGGTGTACCTCTCAGCATCGTTTCAGATCGTGATCCAATCTTTACTTCTAGATTTTGGAAAGCCTTCCAGCATGCGATGGGTACTCGTTTGAGAATGAGTACGTCGCACCATCCTCAAACAGATGGACAGTCTGAAAGAACTATTCAAACTCTTGAAGATATGCTTCGTGCATGTGTTTTGGAAGATGGCGGTAGTTGGAGCAACTACTTGCACTTGATAGAATTCTCTTATAATAACAGTTACCATTCCAGTATCGGGATGGCACCGTTTGAAGCTTTATATGGAAGAAAGTGTAGAACTCCGTTGTGTTGGACGGAAGTCGGTGATCGCGGATTGTTGGGACCAGATCTGATACAAGAGACAACTTTAAAGGTTAAGTCAATCCGTGAAAAGATGAAGGTTGCGCAGAGTCGGCAGAAGAGTTATGCCGACAAGAGAAGGAGACCGTTAGAATTTGATGAAGGAGATCATGTGTTCTTGAAGGTTACTCCGAAGTTGGGATTACGTGGTGTGTTTAGAACCAAGAAACTCTGCCTAAGATATATTGGACCCTATCAAATCCTTCGACGCGTTGGTTCAGTAGCCTATCAGTTAGCTCTTCCTCCTTCTATGTCAGGGCTACACGACGTGTTCCATGTCTCTCAGCTTCGCAAGTATATTCCAGATCCGTATCAGCCAATAGCAATCGAGCAGATAGATCTTCAGCCGGACTTGACTTACCAACCTGATCCTATCCGAATTGTTGATCGTGATGTCAAAACTCTTCGGAACAAGAGAATTCCCATTGTCAAGGTTGAATGGGCGCAGTCTCCGGACGGCGAATACACATGGGAGTTGGAATCGGACATGATGAACAGTTACCCTCACCTATTCTAAGGTAAATTTCTGAATTTCGAGGACGAAATTTCTTTAAGGGGGGTAGATTGTAACATCCCCAAATTTCTAAATTGCCTAATTAATTTAATTAGAGATTATCTATCAAAAATTAAAATTAATTAGAGGTGATTAATTAATTAATCCTTGAGAATTAAGTGTTGTACGTGTAAGATTGAGAATTTCTAATTCAAACTCAATTACACAATTAGCACCTTAAATCAATTCTAGAGATTAATTAACATATAGAAATTCAAATTCCCTCCTAATTTCCCTCTTCTATGACTCATAATTCCACCAAACTCAAGGTATCACCTTAAGCCAACACCTCATGTGAATCCATGAGTCATGGTTCCACTTTAAACCAAACTCTATTCCTTGCATGCAAACTGAATCACTCCCACTCACATTCATTCAGCAAAGGAAAAACAGAAATATTACTCCCTCTCAATTCTCTCCTCTCTCACGCATGCAAACAACACAAGCATAACCACCAAATTTCATTTTTCTAAAATCACAAGTTGTCCTCTTGTATCACAAGCCATCTAACACAATGACAGAGATTCCTTTTCTCTGCAACATCATAGAACTCAGAATCCCTGATGAGAATCAATTCTCAAGAACCTCACAAGTTCACATAACAACAACCTTTCCATTTTGCTACTTCCATAAGCCAATAGCATTACATGCAGCCCATGAAACAACCAAATTCGTGCACTGTTTCCACACATAGATTCACCCTATAAAAGCCACTCCATTCCTGATGAATTAATCATCAAACACAACTGAAATTCGTAGAGCTCAACTAAGGGGTTTACAAGTGTCTAGAGTTCAAAGTCAGTTCTGGTAGTTCGTGGGGCTTGCTGAGGAGGTTCAGTAGCAGTTAGAGGGTCCATTTGCAAGTCTAAAGCTCCATTAACAGGTGGGTTCTTAGGCTAGTTTAGTTAGAATTCCCTTAAATTATGAATTTGCATGTTAACTTAAGAAATTAAGAATTAATTGTGTGAGGAGAATTAGCTCCCAAGTTCTCTTCTATTCTGTTATATATTGACTACATTATATATCTGCACTTTCTCAGAGTTTGGTTGTAGGTGAATCTTTGAAAATATTGAAAATTCGTAAAACAGGGGTCTTTCTGACTTAACTCGCCGTAGCGAGTTGCTAGCGAGCACTCATGGCGAGCTCAAGGTTCTGGGCTGAAGAACTTCGCCATGGCGAGCTCTAGCTCGCCTAGCGAGTTGTTTAGGCCAGTACCTGTAAGTTCGCCATGGCGAGCTTGCTAACTCGCCGTAGCGAGCTAGCCCAGAATTACTTCACTTTTTCAGTTTTAAAAATGATTTAATCACTCGTTTTATATCATAACCTGAGAAAGATAAATTGCAGTTGTATAATGTATTTAATATTGTACGGAAAGTCAGACACAATTCTGAAAATTAGGGATAACTTAGAATTAAGGTTGTATGTTCCCCGGGTTTTGGGATAATTATGGTAGTATGTAACTCAACATTTAGAATCAGTCAATCATGCGCGGTTTAGTATGCTGCTTATGGGCTTCCAATGGAACAACCCATTAGGAAAATGATTGTGAGCTTAATGCCGTGGTCGAATCGGTCAGCGGATATGGCGGACCTTCGAGACATGCTCACCTCGAAGTGTCTTAGCGGAATAAAATCAACAAGATACTTTTGTGTGTTACACTTTTATTAATTATGATTATGATATTTATTATGATAGATTATCAACTATGGACTGATTAGGTACCCCGGCTTTATAGCCTAGGAGGGTAGTAGAATTCACTGGGACGAAGTGACTGTCTCACCCCACTCCCTATTTGAAACAGGAAAACAGGTTGATTAGGTAAGCCTTGGTGTTGGAGTCGCTGCTGCTGTTGGAGGATCGCATTTAGTCTTTCTATGCTTTCTTCATTATTTATTCGTGTTGTCTTCCGTTTCCGCTATGTTATTTGAACTCGTTGTATTTCTGCACCTGTGCGTGCTTATTTGAATAATGTAATTGTAATGAACTTAATACTATTTATAATATTCTGCATTATATTCTAGATAATAATGTGGGGTATTACAAATAAAGGGTAAATAAACAAAATAAATATGCATGATGATGAATGGTGATTTTGATTTTAAATGTATTATGAGAATGATGTTAATTGGCATGAGAAATAATGAAGAAAAATGGTTACTTGTTCATGAAGTAATCTCAAAAGAAATAAAAAGAAAAATGCAAGTAAAAAGAATTTCATGAATAATTAAATAATTTATGAAAAATAATTAAATAATTAAAGAAAATATTTTTAGGAATTTTTGTGAAGCAATTATATATTTTTATGGATTTTTTATGAATTTTTATTCAAAAATATGAAATAAACCTAAATTTATTAACTCAAGGGTAAAATGGGAATAATAAAAATGTTTGGGGCAAAATTAGGGTATGAAACCTGTAAGAACGTTACCTTTGATATCAAAGTTAGCTGGGTTTGCTGGCTGGAACCCCAGTGAGATCTGATCATTGTCAGTCCTCTTGCAGTAATCTCCCATAGTGATTCTTTGTTTGTCACCCATGGCTTTGGTGGTAGGCTCTCCTTCTTTCTCGAGATTACTGGATTCTGCTAGCTTTAGAGCTCTAAGTCTTTTCCTTAGCTCTTTCTCTGACTCGTCGAAGTACTCAAACTATAGGATATCTGTTTATCAAGCACAACAAATGAATACCATCAGTAGCACTGGAAAAGATATTTATAACCATTTTTGACTTTGCCTTTGCCAGAATTTCACAGATCTAAATCCACAATCATTAATAAGATTTTTGATTTTTTAATTTTTTTTTTTGTATTTTTAAATTTTTTTGACAAACTAGAATAATTCTAACAAAGTTTTGTGAACACAATCCCCGGCAACGGCGCCAAAAGCTTGACTACGTTCTGGCAAGTGGACCAGTTTGTCGTCGAACAATAATTCACACTCTAGGTGTCTAGAATGAGTTCGTATCCACAGGGATCGTGTCAAACCTTCACTAGTTCTATTCTAGTTCGTGTGTTTTTGCATTCGCTTTGGTTTTTAGGAAAAATGTTTTAATTTATAAAAAGAGCGATATGCTTTGCAATAAAAATAAAAGTTTTGATTCAGAAGCATTGAGGATAGGTATGGTGGTTGAACTTACTCCCTCCCTCATACTTGGCATAATCAGTGTAAAACATAGTTATTCATACTATTATCGGGCGTCGATTCTATCCTTGTTTTAGTAGCACCTTACTGCTACCCTATGTAGACAAAGTCCCACAACTTTTGCAACTAAGGTACCTACGAGAGTCTAACCTCGCTTTGTCACATACCCTAAATTACTAGGTAGAGTTGTTTGCAAACATGCATTATGACCGTCGAGCATCCAATACCCCTAGATCTTAGTTATGGTTATTCAGTTCTAATTGTTTTTACAACTAGTTCCTGATTCTTCCTCTAATTATTAAGACATAACTAGTTCAAGATTGTTTTGCAGTTTCTTTAATCTAGTGTTATTTATTACTAGTTCCGGACAAATAATAGAAAGAACCCTAATATGCTACTATTAAAGCAAACCCTAATTATTTATTCTAAGGCGTTGCCGTTTATCCGGCCAAGATTCCGACTAACGATATTAAAGCAAGAAAACAAATAACAAATAATAATTTATAAAGACGATTTATTATAACTTTGACTCAATTACATGACCCAAGTATTCATCGGGGAGTTCATCTTCTCCACCACAACCTAAGGAATTATTACAAAAGACAACATAATTAAATTACAAGAATCTAACTATAAAAAGCCTAAAGAATCATACCTTGCTGAGTTAGTTTTCCAGTAAGGGGAGAAAACTATGCCCTTAGAGCTCCTCCGAACTTCTCTCCAAAAGGAATAGAAAGTTCTTCTATTTCTAAATGAAAAATAATGAATTATGGAGGCTCTATTTATACTTTTCGTAATGGGCCCAACAAGCCATCGTGACACGCTAAGCCCATCGTGTCACGATGAGCAGATTTAGTTTAAAATTATAACTAATCATGTGCGTTTGATCAGCGTGGTCACCACGCAAAGCCATCGTACTGCGCTGTGAGCCAGCGTGATACGATGCTAAGATTCTCTTCAAAAATATAATTGATTTTGTCTTGGCGAGCAAGCAGCTTCCATCGTGTCACGTTGAGAGCCATTGTGACACGATGGGCTGTTTTTCATCATTTTTGGGCTTTTTCTTGTCTTTTGCGTATCTTCACCTTGTCTTGAAGCTTTTTCTCGTTTCTTCAGGTTTTTGTTGATATTTGAGCCTGTCTTGGTCATTTTACTACTAATAATACTACCTAAAATACTGCAGAAATTCCTGTCATCATATGTTCAGAATAAAATATTTATAAGACCTATTTTGAACAAAACTGCTTATGAATTGTTCAAAGGAAGAAAACCCAACTTTTCTTATTTTCATCAGTTTGGATGTACATGTTATATCCTGAACAACAAAGTCTATCGAAAGAAATTTGATGCTAAAGCTTATAAAGGTATCTTTATAGGATACTCTGAACGCTCAAAAGCATACAAATTGTATAATTCTGTAACTCACACAGTTGAAGAATCTATACATGTAGACAAGGAGCCTGACTATAAAATGTCAGAGCTAGTTGAAGATTTTGCAGAATTCCAAATTCCTCCTAGATCATCTGAATCTGAAGACCTCTCCATTGTAGTACATTCTTCTGAAACTCAAAATGAAACACTATCTGGAGATTTTGACTTCTGAAAGAAATGGCTGTCCTGAATCTGAAGAAGGATCTGAAGAAGAATCTACTCAAGTAACAACTAATCCTAAAAGAACATTCAAATACAAATCATCGCATTCAGAATAACTCATTGTTGGAAATAAGGACAGTCCAAGAAAGACTAGATCAGCATTCAAGGAGAATGAATCTTTAGTATGACTTATTTCATTGATTGAACCTACAAACATAGAAGAAGCTCTATCAGATGATGGATGGATAATTGCAATGCAAGAAGAGCTCAATCAATTTGAAAGAAATGATGTCTGGGATCTGGTACCCATACCCAAACATAAGAACATTATTGGAACAAAATGGGTATTCAGAAACAAAACAAATGAACAAGGAAAAGTTGTTAGGAACAAAGCTAGATTGGTAACACAAGGTTATAGTCAGCAAGAAGGCATATATTTCACTGAAACCTTTGCACCAGTAGCAAGACTTGAAGCAATCAGACTTCTTCTATCATATGCAGTGAACCATGGAATAACTTTATTTCAAATGGATGTCAAAAGTGCTTTTCTGAATGGAGTTATTTCTGAAGAAGTTTATGTTTGACAACCTCCTGGATTTGAGGATGTGAAATGTCCTGATCATGTGTTTAAATTGAAGAAATCACTCTATGGTTTGAAACAAGCTCCAAGGGCTTAGTATGAAAGGTTAAGTATTTTTCTTCTGGAAAATGGTTTTCAAAAAGGACATGTTGACAACACTCTTTTTAGAAAAACCTTAAGGATGATATCTTAATTGTTCAGATATATGTTGATGATATTATCTTTGGTTCAAATAATGCTTCTCTTTGCGAAAGTTTGTCTAAGCTCATGGAGGATGAATTTGAAATGAGCATGATGGGTGAGCTAACATTCTTCTTAGGAATTCAAATCAATCGAAGAAAAGATGGAGTATATGTTCATCAAACCAAATATACAAAGGACTTATTGAAGAAATTTGGTCTTGAAGATTGGAAACCAATGACTACACCTATGCATCCTACAAGTAGTCTTCTAAAGGAAGAATCTGAAGGCAAAGTTGATCAGAAACTATATAGAGGTATGATTGGTTCTTTCCTTTACCTAACTGCTTCTAGACCAAATATTTTATTCAGTGTCTGCATGTGTGCTAGATTCCAATCAGATCCTAGAGAATCTCATCTAACTGCTGCTAAGAGAATCTTTAGATATCTGAAAGGAACCACAAATCTAGGATTACTTTATAAGAAATCCTTAGATTATAAGCTAGTTGGATTCTGTGATGCTGACTATGCTGGTGATAAATTTGAAAGGAAGTCCACTAGTGGAAACTGTCAATTCTTAGGTGAAAACCTTATATCATGGGCTAGTAAGAGACAAACAACTATTGCTTTATCTACATCAGAAGCAGAATACATCTAAACTGCTAAGTGTTGCACACAATTGCTCTGGATGAAACATTAGTTGGAAGATTATCAGATAAAGTTAAACAGTATTCCACTTCTGTGTGATAATACTACTGTTATCTGCCTGTCTAAGAATCCTATTTTACATTCTAGAGCCAAGCACATTGAGATTAAACATCATTTCATTAGAGATTATGTTCAGAAGGGAGTTATTGAAATTCAATTCATCGATACTGAGCATCAATGGGTTGATATCTTTACCAAACCTCTTGCTATTGATCGTTTTGATTTTATCAAGAAAAATCTGAACATGGTCTTTGTTTCAGAATGATGGTACTTGTCTCTGAATGTTTGCTAACTCTGAATGAATAATTAATTCTGAAGGGTCTCAGAAGTATAGTAGGCTCAGAGTCTAATGTATTAAACTCTGAAGCATCTATAAATCTGAAGCAATCAGAATTATTTATTATTAAATATGGTTTATTTGACTCAGATGCCTGTTTTAGTATTAGTTGACTGCTCAGATTCAGCATCTGACAGCTGGCTTCTAAAACACTCCCTATCTGTGTAACTTCCAACTACGTGTCTAGTAATCGCTGGGTAATGGAGGAAGTTAATGATGATTTACTTAAAAGTAACTGCTACGCCCCCAATACGTCACTATCGTGTTTTCCCCCAATATTGGTTATGTTTTCAAAACTTCCACTATAATCACCTATTCACACTTATTCACTTTCACTTTCCACATTTTTGCTATCACTCTAAACCTCCATCAACAAAAGTTCTTTCTTCTTTCTCTTAGCATAATCCTAACCATGGCTTCATCATCATCTGCTCGTACTCTTCCTGTTGGGTTTTTAACGTTGGCTTCATTTTGCAAAAACAAGATGCTAGTCTAAAGGTGGTGACAGATGTTGTAACATTTGTCAGCAACACTGCCAGCTGATGCCAGCTGGACTTGGAACCCCAGTACGCGCGTTTCAGCGCGCCGTTTTTCTTTGAACCCTAATTTCTTTGTTTCAGGTTTAGCTTGCGCGCCAAGACAAGGGAAATCAGCCAACTTGCTGAAGTTATAAATGGAAAGATTTATTTTTAAAATATGTGACAATATATTTTTAAAACAAATCTTTAGGTTCAAGGAATATTTTTGTAAGAGATCAAGACACGCCTTTTTCAACAAGGATTCAGAAGCCCAAGTATTACTTGTAGTCCAAGCAGCTCAGGACTATAAATATATGAAGACCAAGACCTAGTTCTCTAAGAGAGTCAAGCCGTATTTGGTTTTAGGGTTTAGTGTGTCAAAATCGAGTCTCTTTGTGAGCCTTTCGTGCATTTCATTGATGCATGCTTAGGACTGTGTTTATTGAGTTGTAATGTTACTTTCTCTGAAGCTTTGAAGCAAAGAGTTACTTAGTCTAAGCACTTGATGCCTTTAGGTAAAAGTGCATAGGTGTCTAGGAGGGTGTCTCTAACAACCATTAAGTTGAATTGTGTTTTATACCCCGGTAGGTTTACGACGGTGTGGAGGGGCATCGTTATTAAGGAAGTGACCTGGGCTGGTCATATCTAGGTTAGGCCTAGGTAGAGTTTGCATAGATAGTGATTGAGTGAGGAGGGTTAACGGGTAGTTAAACTCTGAATCAATACTATTATAGTGGATTCATTCCTAGATTGGTATCCCCCAGATTAAGAGCAGTTGCGTCCGAACTGAGTTAACAAATCAAGCGTGCAATTTACTTTCTGCATTTTATTCGCTTTACTCATTGACCAGTCATCTCTTGTGGAGACAAAAGTGGGAACATTTGTCTCCCCGTCCAACATAGTTGCGACAGGTGTTAGTACATCGGCTATCACATCTGTCTACTGATTAGTGCCGGAATTTCAATTGGCATCAGAGCAGGCACCCTGCCTGTACTTGGGTGAGATCTAGGGTATAAATTCTGGTTAGATGGATAAGGAAGGAGGTCTGGTAAATAGGCCACCTCTGTTGGATGGTACCAATTATGACTATTGGAAAGCAAGGATGTGTGCTTTTCTCAAGTCCTTGGATGGGAGAACTTGGAAGGCGGTTGTTACTGGATGGAAACATCCTATGGTGTGTGACAAAGATGGAAATGAGACTACTATACTGAAATTAGAAGCAGATTGGTCTGAAATAGAAGATAACTTGTCTATAGGAAATAGCAAAGCCTTGAATGCCATATTTAATGGTGTGGACAAGAACATGTTTAGACTCATCAAGCAGTGCACTGAGGGCAAGAAAGCGTGGGAGGTGCTGAAAACAACTTATGAAGGTAATTCTAAGGTCAAAATGTCAAGATTGCAACTGCTGACTACTAAGTTTGAGAACCTACATATGTTAGAAGATGATAGTGTACATGACTTTCACATGAATATACTTGACTTTGCTAACTCATTTGAAGCCCTAGGAGAAAAGATCAGTGAAGAAAAACTAGTAAGAAAGATGCTTAGGTCCTTGCCAAAGAAATTTGATATGCAGGTCACAGCCATTGAAGAAGCTCATAATATATCCAAATTAAAGATGGATGAGCTAGTATGGTCATTGCTAACATTTGAAATAGGCATAAATGAGAGAGCAAAAAGGAGTATTAAGAAAAGTAGTCTCATATCGACCTATCTTGACTTAGAAGAGGACGAGGGACATGACATCCCAAACACCCTTGCTTTCATTGGAAGACAGTTCAAACAAATGAAGAAGCATAGGGAGAGGACAGATGTGCCACACATCTCATGTGGTATAAAAGATTCAGGTCAAGAGAATCTCAATCAATGTGATGAATGTAAGGGATCTGGACATCACATATCTGAATGTCCTACATACTCCAAGAGACAGAGATGCAAAATGAACAACTTGGATGGCAAATGAGACCTTGGTGTAGAAGGCAAGATAATCACAGCCATGACTGGAATATGTTCACCAAATGTGAAACCTGAAGATAATGAGTATGATCAGCTAGCTGGGCTCTTTAAGAAACTGTGCATCAAAAATAGTGAGATGAAGAAGATTCAAGAAGAACAGAAGAATCTTATACTGCAACTCCAAGTTGAAAGGAATGAACACTTAGTCCAGATATCTAAACTAACTGAAGAGGAGACTCTTGCTAATTCTAAACTGTGTGATTGGGACAAAAAACTCAGATCTCTCAACACAGGTACGGATATGCTGAAAGAAATACTTGGAGTAGGTCAGAAACCAGGAAACTGTCGGGGGATTGGATACAAACAAAGCTTCCTGAATAAGCAACAACCTATCACTGTTAGGAAGTTTGTCTCAGCAATAAACAATCATGACCCCACTATGAGAAGCCAGATGTTGCAACAACCCATGCCAACTCATAAATCAAAACCACACAATAATAAGCGCACATGGGTGTGTCACCACTGTGGAATAAAAGGACACATAAGACCGTTTTGCTACAAACGATATGGATACCCTAAGAAGTTCGTGAAGTCTAAATCAAGGTCTAAAAGCACAAAAACAGAGAATATGTGCATGATGACTCATACATTTGAAGGTGCTTCTAAAAGCGATTGGTACTTTGATAGTGGTTGTTCTAGACACATGACAGGTCAAGAAAATCTTCTAACCAATCTACAACCTCACGCTGCAAAATTTGTTATTTATGGTGGAGGAGAAAAAGGAGAAATTAAAGGAAGAGGTAACCTAACAGAAGATGGGATGCCTAGACTG
Organism: Trifolium fragiferum; assembly: GCA_954870985.1. Classification (NCBI taxonomy): domain Eukaryota; kingdom Viridiplantae; phylum Streptophyta; class Magnoliopsida; order Fabales; family Fabaceae; genus Trifolium; species Trifolium fragiferum. The sequence goes on from OX940789.1 coordinate 54,084,245, forward strand.
GATGATGTCTTACTAGTTGAGGGACTTCATGCAAATTTGATCAGCATTAGCCAACTCTGTGACCAAGGCCTCAAAGTGACATTCACAAAATCTGAAAGCCTTATAGCAAATGAAAATGGAGATGTGATAATGAAAGGAAAAAGAGCTAGGGCCAACACCTATGTTTGGATCAAATCTGAGGATAAGGAATCAACTACCACTACTGGAGAAGACCCTAAACGAAGGAAAGCTGAAAAATTTACTCATGAAAATCTCACTAGACAACAGAGTAATCATGAACAATTCAAGATGTGGAAGCAGTCGTTGCACCATCTGTCTACCTCAAGAGACGGTAGAGACCCCATAATGGGGAGTGAAAGTCACTACCTAATGGATCCTTACAGGCTAATAGTTGAGTTAAGAGATTGGATAGACAATCTTGATTCAAAGAACCAAACAGAGGTAAATATGATGGCTAATGTCAAAATTGATGAAGCTACAATACAGCAACATCTATGTCAGACACATGTGGTAGGACCTGGGAGCAACATCACAGGTAATAGAGTTACCTTTGGAAACAAAGCTCAATTATGAAAGAACAAATTCTCTTACCACACGCAATCACTAACTAGAACATCTCAAGATGGAAGAAAGATGTGCTGTGTCAAACGGTTAGTTCAAATTAAAAAATCCGTTCGTGACTCTTCAAATTCTCGTTGTGTTAATCTATTGAGACAGTTGAGGGGCAGTTTAGAAATTTACCAAGGAAGTTACTTGCAGTAGTTGTCATACGCTGATCATACAACGGCTATCACCAACGGTTATATGCACGATTTTTCAAGAAACAAATCAAAAACTCCCCATAACGGGCATCTGTTTAATCATTCACTCATTCCTCCAACATCAATACGCTCCTCTCATTCCTCCAATATCGATCGTTCTGATCATACCTTCTCTCAACCGATCCTCTTCCCAAATTCTCAAACAAACTCAAACATTACCATGGCAAGTCCCAGAGAAACTTCCCCTGTTACTGACAAACAAAGAGAAACCTCTCCGATCAAAATGAAGGGAGATAACATCACTCATGCTGTACCTCTCACTGTCATTCCTTCAACATCTGGAAAGAAGAAGAGAAGCAAGAAGTCGAAACCCAAGAAGAGTAAATCCTCAAAAGTAAGTGTACCCGACTCTCCATCTGCTTCGATCAAGTCTGTGAAGATAAAGCGTAAGAAATCCAAGATTAGCAAGGGTACTAAGAGAGCCTTGACTATGACTAATCTCTATATGACTGAGAATCCTTTTGACACCAGCAAGTTGACACCTCTGTCAACAAGTCACCTGAGAAAGAGGTTCAAGAAGTTGGTAATGAAACCCTAGAAATGGGAAATGAGAATTCGACTGAGAAATTGGGGGATAGTGACCCAGATGCAAAGGGAACAGCGGCTGTAGTTGAGAAAGAATCATCAGATCCGAAAATTGGTACTGATAAAGATGTTTCTAAAGGAAGTGACGCTGAAGAAGACAGGGTGCCACATGATGACACATCTGACACACCTACTCAGGATGCTGATAACCCTGAAGTAGATCTGAGGAAAGATGACGAAGTTCAAGAGAATGAAAGTGAAGACAACGTCCATCAGAACTCAGAGAAGAAGGTGGTTAGTGATTCTGAACCAGATGATGATATGAGGATTGAAGAAGAAGATGACAAAGTGACTGAGGCAATTGACCTTGATGCCCTTGATTCTGAGAAAAGGGCTGCTGAGGAAGTTCCTGGACCTAGCATTGCTAGGAGGTTAAGGAATAGGACTGGGAAGAACACTGTTTCTACACCAGTGGTTGATGCTACACCGTCAGTCACAACTAGGCAGAAAAAGTCCTATGGACCAAGAAAGAGCTGGAGTAAAGTGGTGCCTCAAACTGAGGCAAAGAAGAAAGGGTTGAAGAGAAAAGAAAGAGCAGAGAGTGACTCTGACTTTGAAAGGGAACCGGAGATCATTCCCTCTATTAGAAAATCAAGAAAAAACATTGGTGGGAAGAAAATCCCTTTGGCTGTCACTGCTGTACCCATGGATAATGTTTCTTTCCACAATGAAGATGGAGCATCAAGGTGGAAGTATGTCTACCATAGAAGACTTGCTCTAGAAAGAAATGTGAGCAAAGACATTCTGGAGTTTGGTGAAATCACTGAGGTGATTGAGGCAGCAAGATTGATGAAGACAGTTGCAGGACTAGGAAATTGCTATGACAGGCTTGTCAAGGAATTTATTGTAAACATTGGAGAAAACTGTGATGACCCTGGAAGTGATGAATACAGGAAGGTATTTGTCAGTGGATTTGAAATTAATTTTTCCCCCACTGCTGTGAATGAATACCTGGAAAGCGAGGTTGAAGAAGTTGCAGCACTGAATGTGTCTGACAATACAGTGTGCAAGACCATCACTGGAGGTTTGCTCAAAAGCTGGCCTAGGAAGGGCAAACTCTCCTCCACAAAGCTTACTGCTAAATATGCAATCCTCAACAAGATAGCTGCTGCTAACTGGGTGCCAACAACACACTCCTATGATGTTGCCACAGGTCTGGGTAAGATTATCTATGCTATAGGTACTAAGACAAAATTTGATATTGGCCTTTATATCTATAATCAAACTATTCAGCATGCTAAGTCTATGGCAATTAAGATGCCTATTGCCTTTCCTACCATACTGTGTGGAATCATGATAAAGCAACATCCTAGCATCCTTAGGAGTACTGACATACCCTGCAAGAGGGAATCTGCCATGACATTGGACTACAGGTTGATACAGGGTTCCCATGTGGTAGACATGGATACCCCATCTGTCCAGAAACCATCTGCACCCCTGACCAAGAAGCAGATGATAGCTGATCTGAAGGATGTGAGTAAGGCCCTAGGTGATAAAAAGTTCAAAGTAGATAGGGTTATCCAAGCTCTTCAGGAGGAAATGAATGATGGGCAAGCTAAGCCGGATGCGGGAGAAGAGGAAGAACATGATTCTGAGGAAGAGGAAGGAGAAAGCTCTGAAGGAAGTCCTGTTGTCTGAGGTGCTTTGTGCCGTCTATGTAATTTTTTTTCTTCTGTTTAATTGGTTTGTAGCACCTACGTGTGCTTATGGTTTGTATTTCTGGTAATCTCTGGATCTATTTCTGTGTGTTTGGTACTTTGCTTTTAATCAGAAATGAATGCCTTTTATTTGTCAAATTTATTGGCTAAAAAGGGGGAGTAGGATTGGATTTTCAATGGCACAGGTGTGCCATATGTGCCAACATGTGGGTACATAAGACAGGTTGTGGTACTAGTGTAACTTTTTACACAGGTACTATATTCAGGGGGAGTAACAGGTAATGCAGGTGTTAAGGGGGAGTAAACTCTATACTCTCTCAAGCACCAGGTTACAGGTTGGAGGTGCAAGGTGCAATCTATGTCTGGGAAACTTGGTTTCTCAGTATGCATAACTCCAGGGGGACTGATAAGCTAGGTATCACTATCTAGCGATCTACAGTTATGTGCTCAAGACTTGAGCTTGTATTTCTCTTGAAGACTGAAAGAGCCTTGAAGACTGAAGACCAGATGTGGTGACAGATGTTGTCACATCTGATGGTGCGTTGTGCTCTCTGCACATTGGTAATACTTGTGCTTGTGCTCTCTTCACTTGCATATTTTACTGGGAATTTAGGTTCTCAGGATATCAGGGATTTATTTTTCCTGAGCCACGTCTTTGTGGTAAGTTTCTATGTAAGGAACTCAGTGTTCCATATTTGAGTCCACTATGAGAGACTAACTCTTTCTAAGTGTTGACCTTGAGGCTAGCAGCATCTATGACCGCTGCCTCTGATCACTTGTACGTTACTCATTGTAACATATTGCAAAATCTGAAGTTCCTTCTCCATCAAATCATTTACTCAGAGATTGAAGGAATTTGCTGAAGATTTCTCTCCATAAGGTGCTAAGGTTGTTTTAGCCAAAATTTGCCAAAGGGGGAGATTGTTGGGTTTTTAATGTTGGCTTCATTTTGCAAAAACAAGATGCTAATCTAAAAGTGGTGACAGATGTGGTAACATTTGTCAGCAACACTGCCAGCTGATGCCAGCTGGACATGGAACCCTAGTACGTGCCTTTCAGCGCGCCGTTTTTCTTTGAACCCTAATTTCTTTGTTTCAGGTTTAGCTTGCGCGCCAAGACAAGGGAAATCAGCCAACTTGCTGAAGTTATAAATGGAAAGATTTATTTTTAAAATATGTGACAATATATTTTTAAAACAAATCTTTAGGTTCAAGGAATATTTTTGTAAGAGATCAAGACACACCTTTTTCAACAAGGATTCAGAAGCCCAAGTATTATTTGTAGTCCAAGCAGCTCAGGACTATAAATATATGAAGACCAAGACCTAGTTCTCTAAGAGAGTCAAGCCGTATTTGGTTTTAGGGTTTAGTGTGTCAAAATCGAGTCTCTTTGTGAGCCTTTCGTGCATTCCATTGATGCATGCTTAGGACTGTGTTTATTGAGTTGTAATGTTACTTTCTCTGAAGCTTTGAAGCAAAGAGCTAGTTAGTCTAAGCAGTTGAAGCCTTTAGGTAAAAGTGCGTAGGTGTCTAGGAGGGTGTCTCCAACAACCATTCAGTTGAATTGTGTTTTATACCCCGGTAGGTTTACGACGGTGTGGAGGAGCATCGTTATTAAGGAAGTGACCTGGGCTGGTTTTATCTAGGTTAGGCCTAGGTAGAGTTTGCACAGATAGTGATTGAGTGGGGATGGTTAACGGGTAGTTAGACTCTGAATCAATACTATTATAGTGGATTCATTCCTGGATTGGTATCCCCCAGATTAGGAGCAGTTGCGTCCGAACTGGGTTAACAAATCAAGCGTGCAATTTACTTTCTGCATTTTATTCGCTTTACTCATTGATCAGTCATCTCTTGTGGAGACAAAAGTGGGAACATCTGTCTCCCCGTCCAACATAGTTGCGACAGGTGTTAGCACATCGGCTATCACATCTGTCTACTGATATGTGCCGGAATTTCACTTCCAAAATCTTTGGATGTTGAATCACAAGCTGGCATATCTAGAAACCCTGATCCTTCCTCTCTAACTCTTGAACAACTTCGTTTGGTTGAAGAACTACCCGTCGACTTTGAATCATTACGAGTAAACAATCATGATCTGAGACGCTATTTTTAGCAACAAGGTTGGATGAACTACTTCGACATGCTGAATGGTGTCATGTATCCGGCTTTAGTGAAGGAATTATGGCTGGGTGCCGAAGTATTCTCAAAGGAGGAAGCTCTGAAAGAGCTTAATGCAAAAATTGCTGAAGACCCTATTAAGAATAAAGGTAAGTCTAGGGAAGAACTTGGTTTAGAACCATTTACCTGTACTGAGATTTGTTCAACAATTCTGGGAATGCCTATCAGTATTACCAGAAATCATATTTCTGAACTTCTCCAAATTCCAAATGAAGGCTATTTTCTCATTGATACAGACAAACCTCCACCTCTCACTAAATACAGGTCCCTTATCAAGGAGAGACTGTATGAGTATCCAGAGCATATGGGAAAAACCTCTGGATTGTATATGTATGTTAAGCTTCTTCATAGAATTCTGATTGCAACAATAATTCCGAGGGTTGGAGGAACTGATCAAGTCTCATGGGATCAGAGGCATATGTTGCTGTTCTTAGTAGATGGTACTGAGATGAATCTGCCTACATATTGTTGAAGTACAAAAGTAAGTTTAGTTTTTATATCGTTTCCTCAGGGATTGTTCCGAATCAGACACGAACAATTAAGATCATACGCATGTAAATTAAAGTAAATAACAAGGGGGGATTTTCTTGATTTAGGGTTCTTAACATAAACTCAAAAAGGAAATTTGGTTTTAGATTCAAAAGCGAAAAGCGATTGGACCTTTCCGGTTCATCTAATTGCTTTTATCTTGGTAGTTCATGCTTATCTACAAATCACGAATTCAGTTTCACGATTCGATTAAAAATAATAATTATGTCCAATGTCTTGGTACATAATCCTCTCAATTGATTATCAATCCCTAATGTCTTAGGATGACCTATAATCAATTGAGGTTTTTGCCCTTTAATCTTTGAATTCTCGATCAACAAACCGATATTTGTAAAGTGAAAGTTAACCGAACAATTATCCCTAGATCGATTGAATTGCCTCTAATATCTTAGTAAACAATTAATTATGATCATCACACAATTCATGAATTTGTGTAAAACATTAAGAATGAAAGATAATTGACTGAAACTAACTCTGTAATTCGATAAATAAGTCAAATGAGACTACATGGTTCAAGATAAAATCAACTAGAATCCCCTAGGATCCAATCATAAAAGTTTAGCTAGACATAATCAAACAATCAATTACATCAATTAAGTTGAAAGAATTCATTACAAGGATGGATTGGATGTGTTTCCACAATGAAATCCGTACTCAAGAGATGAAGAACTCGTCTGCTCAATACTCTTTTCAGCCGTCAATTTTCTAACCCTTCTTTTGACAGAAAAATTAGAATAAATAGGTCTGGATCCTGTACTTGCGCCGCGCGCAGAGGCTCCAGAGGCAAACGTTGTTTCTTCCCTGTGATTGCGCCGCGCGCAAAAGTTTCTGCGCCGCGTGCAATAGTAAACTTGGCTCTTTTTCTTCTTTCCTTCGTAGTGATTCCAGACTTGTAATTGATGCAATTTCTTCTTATTTTAGTGCTGAAACATAGTAAAACTAACTAACAGTGCTTAATTTGTAGTGCAAAACCTTGTAATGACATCAAGTCATCACAACCCCAAACTTGAACTTTTCCTTGTCCTCAAGGAATACCTGTATCTATCAGAAAACCTGGCACTATTTCATCGGTTAATTCAAATCAGCACAGTCAGTCAAATCACACATCATAATCAACACTCCTATGATCATCCCTATCATGAATACGTTTGCACACCGAATGCTATCAGAAAACATAGCACTTTTCGCAACTATTGACCAAACGATAATCACCTCACTTGGTCACATTCTCTCCTGTTTAGATTGGTTAAGTTCACTCGATCAACAGAGTCATAACTATTCAACCATAGGCTTGCAAACATTCTACAATCGATCGACATGCATACAAATTCACACCTTTAGAGGACTTGAGGGTTATAACGGGGCTAAGGTTTAAGGGTGGATGTTTTTAGATGGTAAGCAGAAAAACTTGGAGTTTTAAAAATCACCTTTTTCAACAATATGAAGTTATGTTTTTCTTCCTCCTACACTTTAGCATTCTATACTAGCAACCTATTCTTTTTTTTTTTTTTATGCCAATTTGAGAGGTTTTTGAGAAACACCTCTTTCTTTTTCATCTGAGAAGCGTCCATTATTATTTTTTTTTTCTTTTTCAGTTCTCTAGTAACCCACCCCAAACTTATTCAGTTGCTAATTCCAAAAGCAACCCCAAACTTATAATAAGCAATGTGCTCAAATATTAGTCATGTTCCTGAACTCCAAGAAAATCATCTTCTTTTTTTTATTTTTTTTTTTGTTTCATCTTTTGTGAAAATTTTAGGTTCAGCAAACAATAACATTTTTCTTCAGGCTCAAAATGGGTTAACAAGGGATATAACAGTTAAATTGGGTGGCTTCAAAAGGCTCTGGGTAAAAGCAACTTGCCTCGGTGTCTAATTCGTAGCAATCAATCAAGAAAGAGAACATATGCAAGTTCTAGAGAATTAGCTAAGCTGTGGAATCTCTCATAACAGAAAAAAAAATTAAGTGTTTGAGCTCGAGTTCTCACGGCTGGGTCGGATTACCGAGTGGTCAATGTTTGAGAAATTTCCTCAGCTTTTCTAATAGCATTCAAGTATACAAGGTAATCAATAAGCAATTCACATATTCATGTCTCACAGATGCTAACCTAACAGACTTTGCATATTTCCGAACAAACAATTTAAACAGTGCACCAGTTTTCAAAAAGACACAAATGTTCATTGAAGACAAAATAAAATTCAAGTTTAAGGGAGGAAACAATACCACAGAGTCAGTGTTGATGGGAAGGTCCGCTCCCATCCTGTCCATCTCCGAAATTCCAATCTGCTTCATAAAAAGCTTGCCTCTGATGAAAAGCCAGGTACTCCTGATCAAATGTCTGTAACTGCGCAGCATGACGGACGGGCCGTCACCTCTGCAACTTTGTGGCTTTGGATTTCTTCGAAGGTCTTTCTGCAGAAGATGAGGTGGCTTGCTTCTTCCCCCTTGTAAACATGATGGTAATTTGTGGTTGTTGTTGTAAATTTCGTGGGTGTTGGAGATAGGATGTGAGGGATATGAAGTTTGAGTGTTTAGGTAATGGGTTGTTGAAAAGATTGAGGATTTGTTGAGGTTTGAGTGTGTTGGAGGAGAATTTTGTGTGTGTTGGTTGTGGGTAATATGGAGTTGTGTGTTGTTGTTGGTTGAAGAAGGTGTTTGTGTTGTTGTTGTTGAATGTAGGTTTTTTGGTGTGATTTGGTGAAGGTTTTGGAGAGTAATAGGTTGGTGAAGATTTGAAGATAGGAATATGGTGTGTTAAGTGGTTGCTAATGTTGGTTTGGGTGTGAGAATGGAGATTTCGGTGAGGGAGAAGGGAGTTCGGCGCTTAGGGTTTGAAATGGGAAAGAAGAAACTGCTGGATTTCTGGTGTTACTGGTGTTTTATTCGACCCTGCGCCGCGCGTAATACATCCTGCGCCGCGCGCAGGGATCACAGAAACAGATGGCTTTTTTTTCACTCTATTCCGCCGCGCGCAATAACTCCTACGCCGCGCAGGCACTACAGAAACGAATGATTATTTTCCCAACTTGATTGTGCCGCGCGCAATACCTGCTACGCCGTGCGCAAATAGCAACTTTTCCATTTCAAGTGCTAATTCTGACTCTATTCCTGCTCAACCTGCACCACAACTAAGCACAACAAAAATTTGTATTTTATTAGTAAAAACCTTGGGTTGCCTCCCAGGCAGCGCTCTTTTAACGTCAATAGCTTGACGGTCCATGACCGCAATTGGCCATGCGCTTGTTTAACGTCCCGATGCTTGACGACCCTTGACCTCAAGGGTCATGGAAGGGTAGGACCACCTTGTGACGGTCGAATTCTCCTCCTTTATAAATCTTTAGTCTCTGTCCATTAACCTTAAAAGCATTATCTTCCTCTCCCGGTGGGAAGATTTTTATTGCACCATTAGGTAAAACTTCTTTGATAACAAACGGACCAGACCAACGAGACTTTAGCTTCCCTGGAAACAACTTTAACCTCGAATTTATTGAGGATTTTAGGGTGTTCGCTTCATTTGGTAAAATAAGCCTAATTCCATGATGTGGAGCATGATGTGTGGCACATCAGGTTTCACATCTGGACGCCCTAGTTGGACGCGCTTTTATCATTTTACATGCGGTCTTTTGAATAGATTTGTTTTTCAAATTAAATCGTGCCAGCTTGCGCGCCAAGGAACAAGATAATCTTTCATGGATATGTTTTATTTTATTGGCCGACTTTGATAAAAAAGATTTGAAACAAACAATTAAAAGATTATGATCAAATAAATCTCAAGGCAAAATTTATGAAGGCCAACTCGTCAAAGCCCATGAAGCTTGTTCTATATAAAGAAAGACTGAAGACTAATTATTCATCAAGTGAAATCAAGAAGCTAGTCTACAAATTGAGTCTTAGGGTTTTAGTTCTTTAGTTGTTCTTTGTTCTTTGTGAGCCTTCACTTGGATCATAGTTTTGATACAAGTAAGGACTGAGTTTAATAGAGTTGTAATCTCTATTGTTCTTTCTCCAAAGCTTTGAAGCAAGGAGTTAGATTGTGCAACACTCTAAGCCTTTAGGTACGAGTGCTTTGCTTGTCTAGGAGTGTGTCTCCAACTGAGTTTGTTTAGTAAATCCTTACTGGGTAAGGTTGAGGGGGAGTGAGCAGAGGTTCTCATATCTAGGAGTTCCTAGGTAGAATTAGCACGGGTAGTGATTAAGTGATAAGTTGTAAACGAGGGAGTTTAGCTTTGAATTGATACTACCATAGTGGATTCATCCCTGGATTGGTATCCTCCAGAATAGGGCTTGTTATAAGTGCCGAACTGGGTTAACAAACCCTGTGTGTTTTATTGTTTCCTGCACTTTATATTGTTTACTTGTTTATCAAGTTCAGTATGTCCACGATGTTGACACATTAGGCTACACATCGTACGATTCCTAAAGTGTACACATCATGCTGCACATCTGACACTTGCCACCAGAATTTCAATTGGCATCAGAGCAGGCACCCTGCCTGTTTGAGGGTGAGCTCCAGGGAAGTTACTTTCTGGAAACATGGACAAGGATGGAACAATGGTCAACAAACCACCCCTTATGGATGGAACTAATTATGACTACTGGAAGCCAAGGATGATTGCCTTCCTAAAGTCACTTGACAGCAGGACTTGGAAAGCGGTGCTCAAAGGATGGGAGCATCCCAAAGTTCAGGATGCTAATGGTGTTGACACTGATGTACTCAAGCCAGAAGAAGAATGGTCAGCTGCAGAAGACACTGCATCACTTGGAAACTCCAAAGCTTTGAATGCTTTATTCAATGGAGTGGACAAGAACATGTTCAGATTGATCAAGCAGTGTACTGTTGCAAAGAAGGCTTGGGAGATACTCAAAACAACTCATGAAGGCAATGCCAAGGTAAAAAGCTCAAGAATCCAACTTCTCAACACTAAGTTTGAAAACCTCAGAATGAAAGAAGAAGAATCAATTCATGACTTTCACATGAATTTACTTGAGGTAGACAATTCTTTTGAGGCTCTAGGTGAAAAATTGTCTGAAGAAAAGCTTGTGAGAAAGATGCTTAGATCCCTACCCAAGAGATTTAACATGAAAATCACAGCTATTGAGGAAGCTCAAGACATCCCAAGTATGAAACTTGAAGAACTTGTGAGCTCTCTCCAAACTTTTGAGATGAACTTAGGTGAGCAAACTGAGAAGAAGGGAAAATGTATAGCTTTTGTATCTTGTGCTGATGAAGAGGAAGAGGCTGATGAGTCAGATGAGGATCTCTCAAATGACATAGCTATGTTAGGAAGACAATTCAACAAGCTTCAGAGAAGGGTGGATAGAAGGCCAAGGAGAAATGTGAGGAACATCCAGACTGACATCAGTAAACAAGGTAACACTTCAACAAAAACCAAAACTGATGATAAGTCAACTCAGAACAAGGGTGTTCAATGTCATGAATGTGAAGGCTTTGGTCATATAAGAGCTGAATGTGGCACATATCTGAAGAAGCAGAAGAAAGGTCTGACTGTATCATGGTCTGATGAAGACTCTGACACTGACTCAGAGAATGTTGTTGCTAATCATGTGAGTGCCATGACTGGTGTGTGCAGTACTGATATTGATTCTGATGATGAAGAACTCACCTTTGATGAACTGGCCTCAGTCTACAAAAAGCTGTCCATCAAAAGTGAGGAACTGTGCAGAATCAATGAAGAACAGAAGGTGGTTATCAGTCAACTAGAAACAGAGAAGGCTCAACTGCAAAACCAAATAGTTAGTCTTGAAAGTGAAGTCAAGTTGCTGTCAACCAATTTGAAGAATATGACCAAGTCTGTAAAGATGCTCAATACTGGAACTGACATGCTTGATGAGATCCTGAAAGTTGGAAAGCATGCTGGTGATTCATCTAGTATAGGATTCAAGAACAAACATCACAACAAGAATACAAATTCTAAGTTTGTTCCTGCTCAGAAGAAACCTGACCCTGACAGAATGTGGACACATCACACCCCACATCAGAGACCAGCTGGCAAAGAGAAGTTTAATGCTTGGAGATGCCACCACTATGGGAAGAATGGTCACATCAAGCCCTTCTGCTACAAACTCTGTGGGTATCCCAAGAAATGGCCTCAGGTTCAAGCCAAATCAACAAGGGTCACTCCTAAGAAGATGTGGAAACCAAAAGTTTCATAAACTGCTCATATAGCTCACACTTCTCTCAGAGCATCTTCTAGTGAAGATTGGTATTTTGATAGTGGTTGTTCTAGGCACATGACTGGTGTTGAGAAATTTCTCACTAATATCAAGCCACATACAACTAGTTTTGTAACCTTTGGTGATGGAGCAAAAGGTGAAATCAAAGGCAGTGGTAAGCTCAGCAGCAAAAGCTTGCCTGACCTAGATGATGTGTTACTTGTCAAAGGTTTGAAGGCTAATCTTATCAGCATAAGTCAACTGTGTGATCAAGGTCTTAAAGTCAACTTCACAAAGAATGAACGTCTTATCACTTCTGACAAAGGAGAATTGTTGATGAAAGGATCTAGGTCAAGAAGCAACTGCTATCTATGGGTTCCTGATGAAATTGCTCACTCTACTACATGTCTTATTAGTCAGGAAGAAGAAGTTAAGCTTTGGCACCAAAGACTTGGTCATCTGAATCTAAAGGGAATGAAGAAGATTGTGTCCAAAGAAGCTATCAGAGGACTACCAAAGCTTAAGATTGTTGAAGGTAGTATCTGTGGTGAATGTCAAGTTGGAAAGCAGGTCCAGATGTCACACCCAATGTTGCAACATCAGGTGACATCCAGAGTTCTTGAACTGCTACATATGGACTTGATGGGACCAATGTAGGTAGAGAGTATTGGTGGCAAAAGATATGCCTTTGTGGTTGTAGATGATTTCTCAAGATTCACTTGGGTTAGCTTCATCAGAGAGAATTCTGATACTTTTGATGCATTCAAAGACCTATGCCTTAGACTGCAAAGAGAAAAGGATAGTGCCATTGTTAGAATCAGAAGTGATGGAATCCATCAATGTTGTCATAGATGATTGTTCTAACAATGTGCCCGATGTTGATCCTGATGTGGAGACATCTCACCCGCAGCCTGAAGACTCTGAAGTTGTAGAGATTCCTGAGAAGACTGATCAGCAAGAAGATGTAACTCCAGTGAACAAGGGTCCCTCTGTTAGAGTTCAAAAGAATCATCCAAAAGAACTCATAATAGGGAGTCCTGATTCAGGTGTTATGACAAGGTCAAGAGAGGTTGTATCCAATGCTTGTTTTGTGTCAAAGGTAGAACAAAAGAATGCGAAAGAAGCCTTGACAGATGAGTTTTGGATTGAAGCTATGCAAGAGGAGCTGAACTAGTTCAAGAGGAATGAAGTATGGGATTTAGTTCCTAGGCCTGAAAGAGTCAACATCATTGGTACTAAATGGGTCTATAGAAATAAATCTGATGAAAGTGGTGTTGTGACTAGAAACAAGGCTAGGCTTATGGCTCAAGGTTACTCTCAGATTGAAGGAGTAGACTTTGATGAAACATTTTCTCCTGTGGCACGTCTTGAATCCATAAGGTTACTTTTGGAAGTAGCATGTATCTTGAAGTTCAAGCTATTTCAGATGGATGTGAAGAGTACTTTCCTCAATAGATACTTGAATGAGGAAGTATATGTGGAGCAGCCCAAGGGATTTGTTGATCCAAATTATCCAGATCATGTCTACAGATTGAAGAAGGCATTGTATGGATTAAAGCAAGCTCCTAGGGCATGGTATGAGAGGCTAACCAAATTTCTTGTACAGCAAGGTTATAGAAAAGGAAAAACTGACAAAACCTTGTTTGTCAGAGAAGAAGAAGGCAAATTCATGATTGCACAAATCTATGTAGATGACATTGTGTTTGGAGGAATGTCTGATCCCATGGTCAAGATGTTTGTGAATCAGATGCAATCTGAATTTGAGATGAGCCTTGTAGGTGAACTTACCTACTTTCTTGGTCTGCAAGTCAAACAGATGGAAGACACAATTTTCATCTCTCAAAGCAAGTATGCCAAGAACATTGTGAAAAAATTTGGAATGGAGAATGCAAATCACAAGAGAACTCCTGCAACAACCCATCTCAAACTTTCTAAAGATGAGCATGGTGTCAGTGTTGATCAAAGTCTATACAGAAGCATGATTGGTAGTCTACTCTATCTCACTGCAAGTAGACCTGACATTAGCTTTGCTGTTGGTGTATGTGCAAGGTACCAAGCTGAGCCTAAGATGAGTCATTTGAATCAGGTCAAAAGGATTCTAAAGTATGTCAGTGGTACAAGTGATTATGGGATTCTCTACTCTCATGGTGAAGACACAAGATTGTTGGGTTATTGTGATGCTGACTGGGCAGGTAGTGCAGATGACAGGAAAAGCACTTCTGGTGGATGTTTCTTTTTGGGAAGCAACCTTATCTCATGGTTCAGCAAGAAACAAAATTGTGTTTCTCTTTCTACAGCTGAGGCTGAGTATATTGCAGCAGGAAGTAGTTGCTCTCAGCTACTTTGGATGAAGCAGATGTTGGGTGAGTACAATGTGCAGCAAGATGTGCTCACATTATACTGTGACAATTTAAGTGCTATAAATATTTCCAAAAATCCTATCCAACATAGTAGGACAAAGCACATTGATATTCGTCACCATTTTATTAGAGATCTTGTGGAAGATAATGTTGTGACTCTAGAGCATGTTGCCACTGAGATTCAACTGGCAGATATTTTCACAAAGGCTTTAGATGCAAATAGGTTTGAGGTGTTAAGGGGCAAACATGGTATTTGCCTATTTGAGGATCAATAGCCATAATAGCTATTCCGGCGTGCAACGGTTACCTGTCTTTCCCTCCATTCATAGTTGCACGCAATCCAAAGGCACTCATATCAAATATTTTCCAACGGCTATTTCGCGATCAAATATCCAAGAAATACGTTTGTTCAAGATTTTCTCTCATTGCCTACCACATTGATCACTACATTTGTCTCTCACACACTCAAACGACCAAAAATTTTCTTGATCTCTCTCAAAACCTCTTTGTTCATCTCTCTGCAATTTTCTTTGAATCTTCATCTCACAAATCACTCATCACCATGTCTACTGCAACCAAAACATCTCCTTCCACAAAATTCAACACTCCTCCATCATCACAAAAACCTAATTCCCCACATCAAGAAGGTATTCAAAGTGATATGATCGTCAATGCAACCCCTGTTTCTATGATCAAACCGTCAGGATCAAAGAAAAGGAAGTCTAAACGATCAAGAAGGGAATCTACCCCCATTGCTGCAGAGGAAGTTGCTATTCCTTCTCCTTCCACAGAAAAACCAAAGAAGAAGAAGAAGAAAAGCAAGAAGTCCAACACTGGTTCACCCAAGAGGGCTCACACTATGTCAAGCCTATATCTTGAGTCTCTTCCCTCTGAGAATGTTGATGCTGCTGCTGAAGCATCTATTGGTGAAGGATCTTCAAAGCCTAACCCTGAGAAGGCTGTTTTAAAGACTTCTGGTGATCAAAGACACCTCATGACCCAGAAGGTTATTGATTCTGTGCTCAAGGCCTTACAAGAGCCTGATGTTGTGGCAGATGTTGGCACATCATTGCCACAAGGAGAAGAAGAGACTCCTGCTATTGAAGAAACTGCTGTTATTCCTGATTTCCTGATTCTCCAGAACAGGAAATTGTTGAAGAAGATCAACCTGATGAGGTTGAAGAACCCAAAGATGATACCCAGGATGACAAGGGTAAAGAAGCTGAAGGTTCAGATCATGAAGACTCCAATCCTTCTGACAAGGATGCTGATGGAGATACAACTGTTGTGGATGTAGAAGACTATGATTCTGACATCCCTTTGAAGAAGGTTGCTGAGGATAGCATTGCAAGAAGGACCAGAAGTGGTAAAGGTCTTGCTACTACTAGTGGTTCTCCTATTGCTGCTAAGGAGAATAAGAATCCTGTCAAGAGGCATGTGATGTATGGTCCCAAGAAGGGATTTAGTAAAGTTGTGGTTCCACCTACCAAGAAGAAGACTCAGAAAAGAAAGGAGCCACCTACAAGTGACTCAGAATATGATGGGGAGCAGGATGTAGCTCACATCAGTGAGTCTGAAGAAGAATCTGCTGAGGAGCGCAATGTGGAGCTTGATGTAGTCCACATTGAGTCTGCTGTGAAGAAGAGCTATGGGAAGAAGAAAATTCCTCAGGGAATTCCTGATATCCCTGTTGATCTAATTTCCTTCCACAATCATGCACATGCTGGAAAATGGAAGTATATTGCTCACAGAAGATTAGCTCTGGAGAGAGAGCTGAGTGCTGAAGCCTTGCAGTGCAAGGAGGTTATGAGGTTGATCAAGCATGCTGGCTTGATGAAGACTGTCTCTGGGTTGAGTGACTGCTTTGAGAAGGTAGTCAAGGAATTTTTGGTAAACATCCCTACTGGCTGTGACAACCCCCTGGACAAGGAGTACCAGACTGTATTTGTAAGGGGCAAGGAAATCAAATTCTCTCCTGCTGTTATCAACCAATTTCTGGGCAGAAGTGAAGAGCCCTATGCTGAGATGGAAGCCAATGACAACTATATAATCAAGGCCATCACTGGTGGAAAGGTCAAGTCCTGGCCTAAGAAAGGGAAGCTCCAAGCAAGCAAGCTCACTCCAATCTACAACATCCTTAACAGGATTTCTGCTGCTAATTGGGTACCAACCACACACAACTGTGATGTGGCTACAGGTTTGGGTAGGTTTATCTATACTGTAGGTAGCAAAATTAATTATGATTTTGGTACTTATATATTTGACCAGACTGTCAAGCATGCCAAAACCTTAGCTGTTAAGTTGCCCATTGCTTTTCCCTCCCTGCTGTGTGGAATCATATTGAGCCAGAGACCTGATGTTCTGGGCAAGGATGATTTGTCTCACGCAGTCTGATGTGACTCCTGATGTGGGCACATCCAGCTCAACTAGTGCAATGTCTAGGAAAGACATGATTGCTGCTTTGAGGGAGACTTGTAAGGCTCTGGATGAGAAGAAGACCAAGCTGGAAGCAGTCATTGCTGGACTGTAGCTTGAGGATGAGCAAACAATGGCTGAGGATGAGGAATTGGAGGAGGAGGAGCCCAATGACTCTGAAGCTGAGGAAACTGATGGGAGCATGGATATTTGAATTTTGTAATTCATTAATATTTCCCTGTATTCAGTATTTCCTCTGTTTTGCTTGTATGTTGTGGGCTGTGCCCTGGATTTCTGTAGCACCTATGTGTGCTTGTTCTGTACTGCTGCACTAATAATGGCCTGAGTGCCTTTTACTGTTCATGCACCATCATCTCTACTTCTATGTTATCTGCATTCTAATGGTGTTTTCAATCACCCTCTATGTTTTTGACTTTATTTGTCAAAATTCTTGCTAAAAAGGGGGAGTAAAAATTAAAATGAACAATTCTTTGAAGTCTTAACTGCAGCAACTTGTGATGTGTGCACATCTGACTACACATCTGGCATACATGCTTATTTTTCTTCAAATGTTTTTCTCAACAAATTTTTGAAGAATTAGTTTTCTAAAGCATGTTTTTCTGAAGACTTAATCTGTATATTTTCAACTGGGTGATGCATTCTTAAGAAGTCCAATTGAAGATATTATTGTGTGTAATGTTTGACACATTTGTATGATTTCTACATGGTGATGCATTCTCAAGAAGCCTGTAGAAATTGCTCTTTGTGTGATGTTTGACACATCTGTGAAGTTTTAACTTGGTCATGCATTCTCAAGAAGCCAGGTTTAAAACATCTTCATGTCTCTCTACTAGGTCATGCATTCTGAAGAAGCCTATAGGAGATATGATATTTAGGGGGAGTACTTGGAAAGTGCTCTAGTACAAAGGGGAGTAAACAACTACATGTTTGCATGAATCTATGGATAGCTGTGTTTGCTACCCTCCCTCATGTGTGCATGGAATCTCATGCTTGTATGTGTCTGGGAATTTATTTTTCTCAGTCTTTAGGAATTTATTTTTCCTATTGTGTGAGAGTTTATCTCTCTCCAATTATGTGAGGCTCATATCCGCTGCTGCATGCCTCTGATGTGCCTACACATCTCTCCAAGTCTTGTTAGCTGACTCAAAGATTATTTTAGCCCAAAATTTGCCAAAGGGGGAGATTGTTGAGGATTTTAGGGTGTTGGCTTCATTTGGTAAAATAAGCCTAACTCCATGATGTGGAGCATGATGTGTGGCACATCAGGTTTCACATCTGGATGCCCTAGATGGACACGCTTTTATTATTTTACACTCGATCTTTTGAATAGATTTGTTTTTCAAATTAAATCGTGCCAGCTTGCGCGCCAAGGAACAAGATAATCTTTCATGGATATGTTTTATTTTATTGGCCGACTTTGATCAAAAAGATTTGAAACAAACAATTAAAAGATTATGATCAAATAAATCTCAAGGCAAAATTTATGAAGGCCAACTCGTCAAAGCCCATGAAACTTGTTCTATACAAAGAAAGACTGAAGACTAATTATTCATCAACTGAAATCAAGAAGCTAAGTCTACAAATTGAGTCTTAGGGTTTTAGTTCTTTAGTTGTTCTTTGTTCTTTGTGAGCCTTCACTTGGATCATAGTTTTGATACAAGTAAGGACTGAGTTTAATAGAGTTGTAATCTCTATTGTTCTTTCTCCAAAGCTTTGAAGCAAGGAGTTAGATTGTGCAACACTCTAAGCCTTTAGGTACGAGTGCTTTGCTTGTCTAGGAGTGTGTTTCCAACTGAGTTTGTTTAGTAAATCCTAACTGGTAAGGTTGAGGGGGAGTGAGCAGAGGTTCTCATATCTAGGAGTTCCTAGGTAGAATTAGCACGGGTACTGATTAAGTGATAAGCTGTAAACGGGGGAGTTTAGCACGGATACTACCATAGTGGATTCATCCCTGGATTGGTATCCTCCAGAATAGGGCTTGTTATAAGTGCCGAACTGGGTTAACAAACCCTGTGTGTTTTATTGTTTCCTGCACTTTATATTGTTTACTTGTTCATCAAGTTCAGTATGTCCACGATGTTGACACATTAGGCTACACATCGTACGATTCCTAAAGTGTACACATCGTGCTGCACATCTGAAACTTGCCACCAGAATTTCAGAATTGAACAGCAAGACTTGTTTTCCCTTACGAAACTCTTTCTTTATCATACCCTTATCATGATATTTTTTTTTGTTCTAGCTTTAAAGATCACTGCGTTCTCGTACGCCTGGAGTCTCCATTCTTCTAACTCATTAAGCTTTAACAAACGCTTTTCACCAGCCAAACCTGCATCAAAATTCAAAAACTTCATAGCCCGGTAAACCTTATGCTCAAGTTCAACCGGTAAATGACAAGCCTTGCCATAGACTAGCTGATAAGGTGAGAAACCGAGGTGTGTCTTGAAAGCAATTCTATAGGCCCAGAGTGTGTCGTCCAGCTTCATGGACCAATCTTTTCTTGAGGAAGAGACCGTCTTTTCTAAAATCTGCTTCAATTGACGGTTGGACACCTCAACTTGGCCACTTGTTTAAGGATGGTATGGGGTTGCCACTTTGTGTTTAACGTTGTACTTGGCCAATAAATTCTCAAGATACTTGTTACAGAAATGCTTACCTCCATCACTGATGAGAACTCATGGCACACCAAACCTCATGAAAATATTATGCTTGAGGAACTTTACCACGGTATGGGCATCATTAGCTTGACAAGCAACAAATTCAACCCATTTTGTCACATAGTCTACACATACTAGGATATGGAGATTAGACTTAGAAGATGGGAAAGGTCCCATGAAGTCTATTCCCCAACAGTCGAAAGGTTCCACCTCAAGCATGCCATTAAGAGGCATCTCGTCCCGCTTTGAAACATTGCCGGTCCGCTGGCAATTATCACAATTCTTCACAAACTCAACACAGTCTTTAAATAATGTCGGCCAAAAGAAACCACTTTGAAGTACCTTGGCCGCAGTCCTTGGCCCACTGTGGTGTCCACCATATGGTGAACTATGACAATGCCACATTATTTTTTGAGCTTCATCCTCAGCAACACATCTTCTAATCAGACCGTCTTAGCCGACCTTGAACAGGTATGGATCATCCCAAAAGTAGAAGTTTGCATCTCTAGTGAATTTTTTTGTTTGTTGATAAGAAAAATCCACTGGCATATCATTGCTTGCCTTAAAGTTAGACATGTCAGCAAACCACGGCCTGGTAGAAACTGCAAATAATTTTTCATCAGGGAACTCCTCATTGATGCACTTCTCCTTCTTGGTCACCAACGAATTCTCCAACCGTGACAAGTGGTCAGCCACCACGTTTTCAACACCTTTCTTGTCCTTTATTTCCAAGTCGAATTCTTGCAAGAGTAGTACCCACCTCAAGAGTCTAGGCTTTGAGTCGCCTTTTGTTAGGAGGTACTTTAGTGCTGAATGATCTGTAAACACAACCACTTTGGAACCAATTAAATAAGAGCGAAATTTTTCCAAAGCAAACACTACTGCGAGCAATTCTTTTTCAGTTGTGGTGTAATTCTCTTGGTTATCATTTAAAACCTTGCTCGCATAGTAGATTGCATGGAAAAACTTCGCGTGTCGTTGGCCAAGCACCGCTCCAACCGCATAATCGCTTGCATCACACATTAATTCAAATGGGAGATCCCAATTAGGTGCAACAATTATGGGCACGGTGACCAACTTTTCTTTAATCACCATAAAGGCATTCGCACAATCATTATCAAATTTAAATTCATTCTCCTTAATAAGGAGGTTACTTAAAGGCTTTGCTATTTTAGAGAAATCATTTATGAAACGCCGATAGAAACCGGCATGTCCTAAAAAAATTCTCAATCCCTTCACATTCACGGGAGGGGACAATTCCTTAATAACCTCTATCTTTGCTTGGTCAACCTCAATGCCCTTTGAAGAGATTTTGTGTCCAAGCACAATACCTTCTTTTACCATAAAATGACATTTTTCCCAATTCAAAACGAGATTGGTACTTATGCATCCCTTCAACACAGCATTTAAATTGGCCAAGAAATGATCAAAAGATTTACCAAAAACAGAGAAATCATCCATAAATACCTCGATTGTGTCCTCCATCATATCGGAAAAAGTAGACAACATGCACCGCTGGAAGGTAGCCGGTGCATTGCATAGCCCGAATGGCATCCTTCGATAAGCAAATACCACAAAAGGGCATGTGAAGGCCGTCTTCTCTTGATCCGCCGGGTCCACGACAATCTGATTATACCCGGAATATCCATCCAAAAAGCAATAGTAGGCTTGCCCCGCAAGCCTTTCTAACATCTGATCCATGAATGGAAGGGGAAAATGATCCTTCCTTGTTGCCGAATTTAGCCTTCGGTAATCAATACACATTCTCCAACCGGTAACGGTGCGAGTAGGGATCAACTCATTTTTTTCATTCCTCACAACCGTCATGCCACCTTTCATAGGGACCACGTGCACTGGGCTCACCCATGCACTATCAGATATGGGATAAATCATCCCGACCTCAAGGAGATTAAGAACCTCCTTCTTTACAACTTCCTTCATAGTGGGGTTAAGTCTTCTTTGAGGTTGTACCACAGGCTTGTATTCGTCTTCCATGTTGATCTTGTGCATACAAAATCCCGGACTAATTCCTTTTAAATCGGAGATGCTCCATCCCATGGCTTCTTTGTTTGCTTGTAAGACGCTAACCAATCTTTCCTCTTCTAAAGAACTCAACGCATTGCTAATGATGGCCGGGTGTGAAGAGTTACCTCCCAAGAAAACATATTTGAGATGGGAAGGGAGCTCTTTCAATTCAGGGACTAAATCTTTAACCTCTTTGGCGTTTCCCTTTTTTTTCTGGGACCGATACCTCTTCTTTCACCGGTGGAGTTTCTTCTACTTGACATGCTTCGAGTTGACGGAGACAAATTTCGATCTCCTTGTCCCACTCCTCCTCTAAGTCATCTATAGAATTGACAATCACTCTTTTCAAGGGAGGATAGGGTGTTTCTTCAACTAGCACATCTTCCAAGACTTCCTCAATCACATCAACACTGAAACACTGAGGCTCATCATTCTGTTGTTGCATAGCCTCAAATACTTTAAACATAACTTCTTCTCCATGTGTTCTTAGCATAAGTTTTCCCATCTCCACATCAATTAAAGCTCTTCCAGTTGCCAAGAATGGCCTACCCAACAACAAGGGTTCAACCTCGGCGTCATCTTCCATATCTAGGATTACAAAATCAGCTGGGAAGACAAATTCAGCCACTCTCACCAATACATCATGAAGTATGCCGTACGGATGCACAATCGATCTGTCAGCTAAGGAAAGTTGCATCTTCGTAAGTTTAGCCACTGCACCAGGTATTCTCTTCATCATTGACAAGGGCATCATATTGATGTTAGCCCCTAAGTCACATAGAGCTCTACCAACTGTGAAACTTCCTGGATCTTTTTTCTTTTGAGGAAGCTTCTTTTGAATTATAGCACTACATTCCTCCGTCATGTCAACCGTGTCATCATCAAGAGGTTTACGCTTCTTAGTCAGGAGCTCTTTCATAAATTTGGCATATACAGGCATTTGTTCTAACGCCTCGGCAAAAGGTATGTTCACCTGGAGATTGTGAAGCATCTTCATAAACTTTTTAAAGTTTTGGTGATCTTTAGTTTTTACCTTCTTTCGTGGTGGGTATGGTGCCCTTGCATGTGGTGATTTTTCTTCACTCTCTTCCACACCCTTACCTTTTTCAATTTTTTCTCCCTCTTATTTTCAACTACATCCTCATAGTCACTCTCACTTGGTGCTACAAGTTCCCATTCTTTTTCAACTTCTCCCCCACTCATAATTTGCTCAACATCTCCCTCACTATGTTTCTCACACTGTTTCTTTTCAACTTCTCCCTCACTCTCATTCTTTTTCTTAGGCACTACTTCAGGTGAAGGAACGACCCTATTTCTCAAAGTGATAGCTTTGCAGTTCTCATTCCTTGGATTATCCTTCGCGGAGCCTTCGAAACCATTGTTTTGGGAGGCTGCAAATTGTCGAGATAACTGACCAATCTGTGTCTCTAGATTTTTTATGGAAGCTTCATGATTTTTGTTAGCAATTTCTTGATTAGCTTTCATTATGTCTTGATTAGCTTTCATCTGATCTTGACTAATCTTTACAGCTTCAAAACTCCCTTGAGTGAATTTGATGAATTTAGAGAATGTGTCTTCTAGAGGAGTGGAACTTTTCTATTGGTTGTTCGACGGAGGGGGAGCTTGTTGTTGAGACTGGTTAGCATTCTGATTCTTGTTCCCGCCCCAACCAAAATTGGAATGGTCTCTCCACCCTGCATTGTAAGTGTTAGAGTTAGGATTATAATTAGAGTTGCTCCTCTTGAAATTTGCCAAATAGTTGGCTTCTTCAGACCCTGCAGGGAAGCATTCTCCATTAGCATGACCTTGACCACAGAAATCGCAAGTCCCCCCTTGAACAACTTTAGCCTGTGCTTGAGGATTAGGAGGAGTAGTGAAAACCTTTAGGAGAGACTCCATAGTGTTACTCATCTTGGTCTGCTGAGCTAAGATCGCATCGCCTGTATCTAGTTCAACCATTCCCGGTTTCTTCTTTGCACCCCGGTCATTTTGAACTCGATATTCGTTTTGCATCATCGACTCTATCAATTCCCTTGCTTCACCTTCATCCTTGTTTTTCAATGATCCACCGGCTGATGTATCCAACAACATTCTTGTCTGAGGTCTCAACCCTTGAGTGAAATATTGCATTTGTTGATGGCTGTCCAGACCATGTTTCGGGCACTTCTTCAGACACATCTTAAATCTTTCCCATGCATCATGTAGAGACTCTGCGTCTCCTTGTTCAAAACCTGTAATGTCAGCTCTTCTCTCCAAAAACTTGTGAATAGGAAAGTATTTATCTAAGAACTTGACCTCAAGCTCGGTCCAAGTAGTGATGGTGTATGGAGGTAGGGTATCTATCTAGTCACGTGCTCTCCCTGTCAAAGACAGTTTGAACAACCTTAACCGTTTGTCTGACTCAAATATTCCAGTCGGGTCAGTGTAACTGCATGCTTCAAAGAAGTGAGCCAGGTGAATGTTTGGACATTGCGTCTCGGACCCAGCGAATTGATTCTCCATAAGAGCATTTAGAACGGTGTTCTTGATGTCGAAGGACACCGGATTTGCAGGCTGAAAACCCAGATTAGGATTCTCAGTGTTGTTTCTTTGCCCAAAGTCTCCTAATTAGGTCCTTCTAGGTGGTGGTGGAGGTGGTGGATTGTTCTCTTCCATGGTACTGGTTTCGTCGTCCGAAGTGAGTGGACTCGAAACTTCGCCTTCGCCTTCCTCTTGTGTGATATTGGCCAGCCGAGCAGCTTCTTGGGCTAACCTTGCAGCTTTCCTGTTCTTCTTTGCGGTTTTCTCGATCTTAGGATCGTATTGCAATTCTTCCTGTGCTTTACCTCGCATGCACACAAACAAGAAATACCTTTAGTAGCAACTGCACTACACAAGAATAAAACGAATTCAAAATTTATTTTTGAATTTTTTTTTGGGTAAAATAATTGATACCCCCTGTAATGATAACGAGTTTTGTTTTTCCCCCTATAAAATATTTCCATCCAACTCGCCCCTTACAAAATTTTGACTCTTTTCTTTTGCCCCCAGAGCACAATACATGGCATCTGACTGTATAATAAGCATAGGTGGCATGTCCACGTGGATTTATTTTTAATTTTTATTTAAATTAATGCCATGTATTATTGCCACGTGGCAAACTTAAAATTAATTTTTTTTATATAATCTGAATAAACTAATTAATAAATAAAAAAAAATAAAAAACTTAATTAAAAAAACATAATTAAAAAAACATAATTATTTTTGTTTGGTCTATAAAGACCAGATCTGAACAAGCAAACAAACAACACCCATCTTCTTCTTCACTGTCGCGCAGCAAACAACAGCAACAAGGCTTCAGGTTTGTTCTTCTTCCATTTTCAATGATTCAGTTATTCTCTCATCTTAATCTCTTTGTATTTTTTCTGGTTTGATACTTCTCCTTGTTGTTTCTCATTCTATGGATTATTTTGGGATTAGGTTTTCGAAAATGGGAGGTAGTAAATGTTCATCGATTGAAGCTTCAAGTGGAACTAATTTACCCAGATGTGGGAGTGGTGTTACTATGAAGATGTGGGTGTCAAACACAATCCAAAATCCTGAGATTGTTTTGGAAATGTCGTCATCATGGGGTAATTCATATTTTCTGATTTGATTTAGATAATTGTGTTTTTGATTTGAAAAATCTTAACATGTTGGTTAATTCATATTTTCAGTTTGATTCATGTGAATTGCTGGTATGGGATGATGAATTGGACGATGTGGTAGCTGCGAACCGACATTTCGGCCATCAAAGGATTTGCAAGAACTGTGAATCATTGAAGGAGTTTGGGAGAAAGTTTGGCAAGGAGTTTGGAAGGGAAATTGGGAAGGAATTTGGAAAGATGATTAATCACTTTGTAATTGTTGTTAGCTTTATGTTTGTGATTTTTTTTGCTATGTTATGGAAATCAATGTAATAGCTATTAAGTGTTAAGTGAACTATTAAGTATTAAGTGTTAAGTTGGCTTATGATTCTAGTGTTATGTATTTCAGTTTAGAAGAACTGTTAAGTTGTAATTGTTGTATCACAACTTTATAAATCAATGAAAAAAGCGTTTTAGTTATCGTCAATTGAAATTGTAATTAGCATACTGCATAATTATAGCTGCATAACATAATTGAACTGCATAATATAACTGCATAATTAGGCCATAATATAACTGCATAACATAATAACAAGCACATAATAATAAGGCCATAATTGAACTGCATAATAATAAGCACATATATAGTGCAATGGTACTGCATAACATAACAACATATAGTTCACAGGTTCTTAACAAAACAAGCACATATATAGTGCAACCTGAATGTAGTACATATATTGTTCTTAAGCATAGCAAAACAAGCACATATATAGTGCAACCTAAAGGTTAACAAAACAACCACATAACAGATAGTCATAACTAGCAATGTCTTACATAATTCATAACTAGGAATTTTCTAAATAACTATTACATATCAGTGTCTTTGATCACTATTGGTTGTGTCTGAGATGAACCAACTCCAACTATTGGCTTTCTCAACCATCTAGCACTAATCCTTTCACTGCTTCTTCTTTGCTTTCCATGGTATAGCTTTCTTCCTTCCATTTTTTTCTTCTTCCCAGCCTTCACTTTCTCAATCTTCACTTCTTTTAGCATGTCTTTCTGAGCCTTCACTTTCTCAATCTTCACTTCTTTTAGCATGTCTTGTCCTTCTGCTTGTATCATGTCATAATAAGAAATATAAAGAACCAAATCTAGGAGGAAGTGTTGGATTTGGTCTTTCAATTCCTACAGTAATGGAATTATGCTTACATTTCTTTTTCAATTCCTCAGCATACCTCCTTATAAGTGCATACTGTCTATCTGAATCCCCTTCAATAATTGCAGTAGCATATTGTTTTGCTTTCCAAGCTCTGCTCATGGTAATCCCTAATGAAAAGTTTGTTCTCATATGTTGCATTATGTCTTTGAGTCTAACTTTTTGGAAGGTTTGCATTAACTTCACAACTTCCTTGGCCACCCACTTTGAGTTGGCAGTTTTGTTATTTAATACTCTAAGGCACGTGTGGACCATATGGTCAGTGGGGGTCTTAATAGCATATGTCAGCTCTTGACCCACTTGTGAACACAAAGCATAAAACCCACATTTTCTCTCACATACCACCCTAACCCTTGTCCTCTCATTTTTGACAAAATCAAGAGGTTGGCCATTCAAGCCAGACCAATCTCTCATAGCATCTCTAAAATCTTGCATTGAATTAAACTCCATACCAAACTTAAATTTAAAGTTGGCATTCATTTGCTCTTTCCTATATTTCTCATATTTTGGCTCTCTATCATCATCAGAAACATCTGGGTCACTGCTACCTAATTCATCACTCTCATAATCATTGTTATCAAATTCATTTTCACTTATAATTTCCGTTTTTTACTTAAAACAAACAAATATTAATTATTAATTATGTTTTTTTAATTAAGTTTTTAATTATTTTATTTATTAATTAGTTTATTCAGATTATATAAAAAAAAAATTTAAGTTTGCCACGTGGCAATAACACAAGGCATTAATTTAAATAAAAATTAAAAATAAATCCACGTGGACATGCCACCTATGCGTATTATCCAGTTAGATGCCATGTGTTGTGCTCAGGGGGCAAAAGAAAAGAGTCAAACTTTTGTAAGGGGCGAGTTACACGGAAATATTTTATAAGGGGGAAAAACAAAACTCGCTAACATTACAGGCGGGTATCAATTATTTTACCCTTTTTTTTTTTGGTTCTTTTTAATCAAAGTAAATACGAAAATTAAAAACAAGAAGTAAAAGTTACGCTACGTATGTTCCGCTGCCTTGTTGATTCACTCAACAATCCCCGGCAGCGGCACCATTTTGTTGAAGTACAAAAGTAAGTTTAGTTTTTATATCATTTCCTTGGGTATTGTTCTGAATCAGACACGAACAATTAAGATCATACGCATGTAAATTAAAATAAATAACAAGGGGGGATTTTCTTGATTTAGGGTTCTTAACATAAACTCAAAAAGGAAATTTGGTTTTAGATTCAAAAGCGAAAAGCGATTGGACCTTTCCGGTTCATCTAATTGCTTTTATCTTGGTAGTTCATGCTTATCTACAAATCACGAATTCAGTTTCACGATTCGATTAAAAATAATAATTATGTCCAATGTGTTGGTACATAATCCTCTCAATTGATTATCAATCCCTAATGTCTTAGGATGACCTATAATCAATTGAGGTTTTTGCCCTTTAATCTTTGAATTCTCGATCAACAAACCGATATTTGTAAAGTGAAAGTTAACCGAACAATTATCCCTAGATCGATTGAATTGCCTCTAATGTCTTAGTAAACAATTAATTATGATCATCACACAATTCATGACTTTGTGTAAAACATTAAGAATGAAAGATAATTGACTGAAACTAACTTCGTAATTCGATAAATAAGTCAAATGAGACTACATGGTTCAAGATAAAATCAACTAGAATCCCCTAGGATCCAATCATAAAAGTTTAGCTAGACATAATCAAACAATCAATTACATCAATTAAGTAGAAAGAATTCATTACAAGGATGGATTGGATGTGTTTCCACAATGAAATCCGTGCTCCAGAGATGAAGAACTCGTCTGCACAATACTCTTTTCAGCCGTCAATTTTCTAACCATTCTTTTGACAGAAAAATCAGAATAAATAGGTCTGGATCCCGTGCTTGCGCCGCGCGCAGAGGCTCCAGAGGCAAACATTGTTTCTTCCCTGTGATTGCGCCGCGCGCAAAAATTTCTGCGCCGCGCGCAATTGTAAACTTGGCTCTTTTTCTTCTTTCCTTCGTAGTGATTCCAAACTTGTAATTGATGCAATTTCTTCTTATTTTAGTGCTGAAACATAGTAAAACTAACTAACAGTGCTTAATTTGTAGTGCAAAACCTTGTAATGACATCAAGTCATCACATATCTGTTTCACTCTCTCTGCACCTATGTCAGAAATTCCACTGAGAAAGGAAAAGTATGGGTTGCTTTTCCTAGACTTCTATCTGAACTATTCTATCAAGGTAGACTTATTGCAAAGCTGAAAGAATTTGGTGTGCATGAACTCCTTCATGAGAAAATAAGTTCATTTCTGACTGCTGAAAATCTGTGCAAAGTGCACAAGATTTCTAAAGAAAAGTTGGTGTACCCAGATAATCCCCTGAAGAAAAATCTTAAGGAAACAGCTTTGAGAGGTGATGTTATTCTTATCTATAAAAATGAGCCAATTGAGGTCATTGCTCATTACATTGCTGAAAGAAGAAAAGAAGGAGTATTCATCACCTATGATGAATTGGAATATGAACCTGAAGAAGGCTGACAGTGACTCTGAGGGTCCAGTGAAGAAGGTTGTTAAGAATAAGAAGGGTAAGAAGACTCTGAAGGATTCAGAGGAGCCAAAGGAAGTTGATCCTTCTGAGGGATCAACTCTGAAGGAAGCTGATAAAGTTGGTCCTTTTGTTTCTAAGGGTCTTGATGATTCAGAAACAGAGGATGATTTACCTCTGTCAAAGCGCACTAGAAGGAAGCAAGGTGCCAAGAAACCTCCATCAGATGCTGAGCAAGGTATGCCTAATCCTTCTATAGATATTCCTAATATTGCTCAATCCTCTTCCTTACCCTCTGTTCACTCTGAAACACCTCTTCCCTCATCTACCAAATAACTCTCAAGTTTTTCCTGCCTTCCACAATCTCTCAAACTCCCCATCCACACCTGAACTACAAAATGCTGTTGAGCATGCTACCATCAATCTTCACTCTGTAGCAGCTCAAAGAAATGAAACCCTTCATCAACTCCACACATTAACCCTGTAGTATGAAAATCTTCAGCAACAAGAACAACAAACCACCATAAACCCTGAAGCACCCTCTGATGATCTTCGCCATCTTGAACAACACCTTCATGGTGAGTTTGATTCTTCCACTCAAACTTCATCTCCTCATAAATCTCCTGCCATTAACACCATAATGTCTGAACCAGCACAAATTTCTAAAACCCTTGCTGCTTCATCTTCTGAACCTATCAGATCCCCTGCTCAGAACATCCCACCTTCTGATACAACCACTGACCACCCCTCATCACCTGATACTGATCAAGAACTCATTCCTACAGTTCTTAATTCTGAAACAAGCCCTCGCTTCACCCTAGCTGTCAATAATAACCCTCCAATTTCACTCAGACCTCCTAGAAGAGTCATTAATATTTCTGACTCTGACTCTGAAGATTCCTTTGATTCTGAATCCCCTCAGAAAACCATTCCTCCTCCTCCTCCACCTGTATCCAATGACCTTTTTTAGCAAATTAGTCATAATATCTATAAAAAGGTAAAAGCATTGCATGGTGTTAGATACTCTCTCCTTAACCCTCGAGATTACATCAATGCTTGGGATAGTGTCAGAACAGAAATTCTGAATGCTATACACAATGTGGTGGATGGAGATCTGCATGAAATGCTATCCTTTCAGAGGGATCTACAGGCTTGGGTTGATAGGGTCAGGCAGAGTCATCTGAAGCTAACTCAAAAAGAAGCCCATCATTGGCAAGAAGACTACCTCAGAAGCCACTTTTCTACTTCTATGCAAAGTTCTCTCTCTACGCATCTGAAGTTTTCTTTAGCCCCTGGGGCTTTGTTTGTTTCAAAAGATATCCTTGAATCCTCTGCCTCTACCTCTGAAATTGCTGCTATTTGGAAAGAACTTGCTGAGCAAAAGGCCAAACAAGCTGAGTTGGAAACCAAGATTGATCAACTAGCAGCTAGGCAGGATGCCATGGATGCAAAGCAAGATGAGAAGTTTGAGCTCTTAGAAGCCAAGCAAGATGCTATGGCAACAGATTTGAAGCAATTCATTGCCCTCCTTTCCACTAAACCTTAGGATTTTATAGGCACTTAGGCTCTTTATTTTATTTCTGAACTTTGGTTTTATTGCTCTGCTTTGGATGTTCTTCCTTATTAACTTCTGAACAATTTTATCTGCTCTTGGTTATTTATTTTGGTTGCTCATGTATTAAAATAGCTTTATGTTCTTTTTCATGGTTTATCATGCGCATTCAAACATCAACATTAAAAATAACCTTTTATTCATTAAAAAAGGAAGAGAAGAGTACATTCAAGCATTACTATTTTTTTTTTAAAAAAATCCTAAAACTCTAAGGAGTCTTAGCATCTTCCTGTGCTGAAGCTTCTAAATTTTCAGCATACTTTCTCAGATACTCATGATAATCCTCCTCTGTTTTGTCATCTTCTGACTCCTCCTCTTGTTTTCCTCCGTATTTCTTCATGTCATTGACTAGCTGCGTGGCCATTCTTTCCAATCTTATTGCCTCCTGCAACCGTGCTGCTAACTGTTTCTTCCTTTCCTGCCTGAACTTGCTCTCTCTTCTCTGCATTATACCTCTCCATTTTCTTGTTTTTGGTTTGATATGTTTTGGAAAACTTTCCTCTCCTTTTATAGCGTTTTTCAACTCCTTCGTTCTAGCGTTTTCAAACCTCTTTCCGTTGAATGCATTTACTGTTGGTGGTTGTTTGTTGCACCGCATTTACTGCCCAGTAACTTGCAATTTGACTGCCTCGTTTTTGGTAATGACAAAAGGGGGAGAATATCTATGTGGCAGTGAAATTAAAATCTGAAACTTTCCAAGAATTAATATCTTCTGAACTCTGTTTCTCTTGTATAGTTATTTAAATTTTTTCAAACTTTTAATGAAGGGGAGTAACAATTATTGTCTAATGTATTTTCACATAATTTAAGATAAGCTTGCAAACCTTATCTTACATTTGTCAAACTTGGAAATAAAGTTTGCAAACCTTTATTTCTGAAGATTGAATATGTGAAACGACATTAGATATTATGAATTACTCTTATACTGTTTATTATTTATCATTGATAAACTTCTGAAGGTTATCAGACTCAGAGGGAGCTTGCAAACCTCAGAACCTGAAGTCAGAGTGATAAATAAAAACAATAACAATTGATCTTAAATACATATGTTTGCATCATCAAAAAGAGGGAGATTGTTGGAACAAAATTGGTTTTATATCTCTTCATTTGATTTTGATGATAACAATGTATTTAAGGTTAAATTGGTTGTACTAATAATTTACTCTAGTGTGCAGGATTAAAAGTTAAAATTTGCATATCTGAGCTCATTGGATTTCTGAAGGAACTACTTCTGAAGCCACGCTTCTGAACATATACATCTGAGCACATTAATTTATGGAGTCACTAAATTCTGAAGCAAGGAATTCTGAGCTACATCAAATCTGAATACTTGGAGACAGTGTCTTGTAGTCTTTGTCTCACTGATGGAATCAAGGTGAAAAAGGTTTGACCATGGAAATTTCTCTTTCAAGTCAGGCTACAAGAACGAGTATTTTCTCATTTGGCTTAAACTGCGTTTCAGAAATCTAAAGCCAAAAGGAATCATCCATTTTGTAGAAAACGTCAACGCTGCTAACACTGCCAATCAGAATAGTTATTAGCATACTAATCAACACAAATGGAGCGTCTCAAGAATTCTTCAAACGGCTATAATCTTCAACGTCCATATTTCCTAGCTATAAAAGGAAGAAGACTTTTGAAGATTCATAACAAGACTTTAAGCTTCTGAACGCGCCTATACTCTGTCGAATTCAAAAGTTAACAAACACTTAGAAATTTCTTGAAACATTTTTAAGTAGTCTTGTAACTGAGTTGTATTTTGTAAACACCTCTGATAGTATATAAAGTGTTCATCTCACATTTTTATTAACTTACAAACTTGTTAAGAAGTCTCTTGCTTTGTGCTTGAGCATCAGAAGTCTCTTGCTCTGTGCTTGAGCATTGGAAGTCTCTTGCTTTGTGCTTGAGCAATTGTAATCTGAGTGATTATAGTGAAATCTCTTGTGAGGAACAAGAGTGTAGTTCTTCTGAGATTGGCTGCATCATAAGGCTAAAACAACTTGGTCAGAGTGACTTAACTGAAGCACCAATGCTGAAGTAATTAAGTCTAAACCACTTGTGCATATTGAAGATGTGCAGATGCAACATGTTGAACAAGATGTCCTAGACATCTTGTCACTGGGTTCGGAGCATGCATAGGCAGCATGTCGAACAAGATGTCCCAAGACATGTGGGTAAGACATCTTGACCCAGTTCAGCTTAAAAGATAATGCTTATCCATTAAGCACGCGTATTTGTTTTAATTTGAATAAAACGCAAATCTTTTAGTAACAAGCTGAGATTAGGATTAATGATAAAGTTTGTTATTAATCCTATGTGTTAGATACGATTCGATTCATATTTAATTAGTGGATAAAGATTAAATCTTTATCTTTGTGGAGTTTGTTTTGAAACAAGTTTGTTTTAAAACTAATTCTTATTTGAGTGCATCTGAAAGACTGAAGATTATCTGAAGAATTGCACGCCTATATAAAGTACTCAACATAGAGCTTAAAACTCAACCCACAATAACTGAAGATTGTGAGTCCAAAGTTTTGTACCCACTGTGCAAAACACTTAGTAGCTCTTAGTATCGTTCTTGGTACTTTGAAGCTTGTGTCGTTGAATGTTGCCATTCAACTGTGTCTTTTAAACCGTGAAGTTTAAAGTGGTTTCGTCTCTTGGGATTAGTGATTAGAGGGAGTTGGGTAGGTTCTCATATTCAGAGGGAGTTAGCCCTTGAGTAGAAGATTACTAGGATTAAGAAAAGGCGTACATGCCAAAAGGTGTTTGGTAGTGTTGTAAGACTAAGTAATAATTCGGATTAGTAGTGTTCACTTCCTGGATTGGTATCCTCCAGAGTATGGCTGATTAGCGCCGAACTGGATTAACAAACTACTGGTGTTTTATTGCTTTTATTTACTTCAGTACTGCAATAAACGTGTGATCCTCATAACCAGTTGTCGAACCAGTTGTCTAGGACATCTGGACTGCAGACACATTGTCCTAGACATCGTGTAAGATATCTGTCCTGCAGGAGAACAGAATTCCAATTGGCATCGGAGCAGGCACCCTAACCTGCTGGGTGAGCTCCAGGGAGATATATTTTGTTCAAGATGGACAAGAGAGGATCAATCAACAGACCACCAGTCTTGGATGGATCAAATTATGATTATTGGAAAGCAAGAATGGTTGTCTTTCTCAAATCCATGGATCCAAAAGCATGGAGGGCAATTATCACTGGGTGGAATCATCCAATAATCACAGCAGAAGATGGCTCCACAAGTCTAAAAGGAATGGCAAATTGGAGTCCAGAAGAAGAAACTGAGGCAAGTGGCAACTCTAAAGCACTCAATGCTATATTCAATGGTGTTGATGAAAACATGTTCAAGTTAATCAACACATGTACTGAAGCCAAGCAAGCCTGGGAAATTCTTCAAACTGCACATGAAGGAACCTCCAAAGTTAGAATGTCAAAGCTGCAACTTCTCACCACAAAATTTGAGAACTTGAGAATGGAGGATGAAGAAACTATATCTGAGTTCAACACTAGAATACGAGATATAGCAAATTCAACCTTTGCTCTAGGTGAGAAGATACCTGAAGAAAAGTTAGCCAGAAAAATCCTTAGATCACTGCCTAAGAGATTTAATATGAAGGTGACTACAATTGAAGAATCTCAAGACTTGAGCACAATGAAAGTTGATGAACTTATTGGCTCATTACAAACCTTTGAGATATCTCTGGATGATAAACCAGAGAAGAAGATGAAGAACTTGGCATTTAAATCTGAGGAAAGCCAAGATGATGATAAGCTATCACAGTCTTTAGCTTACCTTACAAAGGACTTTAACAGAGCCTTAAGTAAGTTGCAAGCCAAGTATAGGACAAATGTCCCAGACAAGAGGTCCAACATCAAGTCACAGGGCAAGACCAAGGAGGAGAATACTTCTGAGCAAAACAAAGAAGTAAGATGTTTAGAATGTGAAGGATTTGGGCACATCAGACCAGAATGTCCAAACTTTCTCAAGAAACAGAAAAAGGGAATGACAGCTACCTTATCTGATTCTGAGGAAGAGAAAGAAGAAGAACCAACAAATAAAGCCTTCGCTGGAACATTTGATACCAGTAGCAGCACGAGCAATGAAGATCTCCTACAAGAAGAATTGGATGAGAAATACAACAATCTCACCATTAAATGGGAACAATCTTGTGAACTCATAAGAAAACAAGATGAGGAGATGGAGAAACTAGCTCAAGAGAAGGAAGCATTAGAGGTTTCAACAACTAGCTTGAGAAAACAAATCACACTACTTGCTCAAGAAAAGGAGGCACTAGAAGCATCAACAGCTGCTTTTAAAGAACAAGTTACCTTGTCAAACTCAAAACTCAATGAGATAACTAAATCTGTGAGAATGTTAAACAAGGGAACTGACATGCTTGAAGAAGTTCTTGAACTTGGTAGAAGCCCAAGTGACAAGAAGGGGTTAGGGTATGACAACTACAGCAAGGCTCCTGAGAAGAAAATTTCCCCAAAGAATAGACCTCAAGACCAGATGTCAAACCACAAGTCACAACATCCTTCTTAGCACAAGCATAAGAAGACAGGATCCAAACCTCAACAACCTGCTGAACAAAAGAAACAGGTGACAAAGACACACTATCTGACTCAACACAAGCAGAAAAGGTTTGAACAAAGGTCTCAGCCTCCATCTCAACAAAGGAAGCATATGCCAGACCACATGTCCCAACATCATGCTCAACATGTGTCCCCCCAATACAAGGAGTACAAGGGATCACTGAAAAGATGTAAACACTGTGGAAAAACTGGGCATCTAATCTCAGAATGCTTCTACCTACATGGCTACCCTCAGTAGCCTAAGTCACCAAGTCAGAACAAAAAGAAGATCCTACCTCCAAGGGTGAAACACAAGGAAGTTCTGACTAAAGTATGCAAGCCAACACCACCTCAAAAGGCACATACTCCTGTAAGAATATCTCCACATAAAAATTGGTATTTTGATAGTGGATGTTCTAAACACATGACTGGAGATGAGAGATACCTTAGAGAATTAAGGTCTCATACAAAAGGAAGTGTTACTTTTGGTGATGGAGTTAAAGGTAGAGTCATAGGCATTGGAAAACTATCTGGTCCACACACTCCATGCCTAGAGGATGTTCTACTAGTAGAAGGTCTCACTGCAAACTTGATTAGCATTAGTCAGCTATGTGAACAAGGACTAAAAGTGCACTTCAACAATCATGAATGCACCATTGCTAATAATCAAGAAGTAGTGATGAAAGGGATAAAGTCAAGTGATAAGTGCTATACTTGGACACCTCACAACAATGGTCTAGAAATAGCTTGCTTGTCTGCCAAGGAAGAAGTTGACAATATGTCCTACCAGATGTCCCAACATCTGTACAATGGACAACAAGCTGAAGAGATTTTGGTTGGGAGCGTTAGTGTGCCTCTGGGTATTCACACGCTCAAAAACGTGTCATCGACATTATAGAGGTAACGTGCAGAGTAAAGAAATATTAAAAATCTGCACGTAAAAAGAGGTAGCCTTAAGTTCTCAACAAGAACAAGAAGTTCAAGATCAAATACAAGAAGATTTAGAAGATGAAGATGAGGTTCCCCTGTCCAAGATCCTTCAAGGAATGAAGAATGGAAGTCAACCTTAACAAAGCTATGAAGAAGAAAGTTCTGATGAAAGTGATGGAGTACGTATTAGCATCCCTATCAAGAACAAAGCTAAGACGTACACATCCAAGCAAGTAGAGACCCCTGTCACTACACAGAAAGGGAAGAGAAAAGCAGAGAAGAAAGCTTCTGGAAACAAGACTTCTAAGAAGAAGAAACAAGTCGTTGTTGTAAGCGACTCTGAATCTGATGTCGAGCCTGATGTCCTAGACATCACGACCTCAGGAAAGAAGAGGATTGGAGGAAGAAGAGTTCCAGCAAACATTCCTCCAGCTCCAATGGATAGAGTTTCCTTCCATTCTGAGGAAAGTGCTCAAAGGTGGAGGTATGTCTACCAGCGCAGAATGGCTCAAGAAAGAGAACTCAACCAAGAAGCTCTTGAATGCAAGGATATCATGGAGCTACTAGAAAAGGTTGAGTTGATGAAGACTGTGAAGGACCTGGGAAATTGTTATGAGATGCTGGTGAAAGAGTTCATTGTCAACATCACCAGTGCCTGTAGTGAAGGAAGCGAGGAGTTCAGAAAAGTTCGAGTTATAGGAAAGGAAGTTAAGTTTTCTCCAACCACCATCAATGAGTATCTGGGGAGAAATCCAACCATTGAAGGTGATGAAGCTGAGTTAGTCAAGGAGGTGACTAACAAGATTACAGGAGGCCAAGTCGAAGAATGACCTAAGAAAGGGTTACTATATACTAGAACCCTTAGTGTCAAGTATGCCATCCTCAATAGGATTGGTGCAGCAAACTGGGCACCAACCAATCATGGTTCTGGGATCACTCCAATGCTGGCAAAGATGATCTATCTCATACGGACCAAGAAGAAAATCAACTTTGGTGATCACGTGTTTAATCAGACCATGAAGCATGCTGAGACATATGCAGTGAAGCTGCCAATTGCCTTCCCTTGCTTAATAACTGGGATGATCTTAAGGCAATATCCATCTATCTTGTATCCTGATGAAGCTACAACAAAGAAACCACAAGTCCTGAGTTTTGATTACAAACTCTTTGCTGGTACACATGTCCCGGACATTGTGTTCCCAAAGATGAAGGAGGTGGCTGAAGCATCAAGCTCTCTGCCTAGAGCAGACAAAGGAGATGTATTGGCTGAACTAATGCAAATATCCAAGACACTGGGAGAAACCATTAAGGTCATCACAGCAAGGAAGACCCATGTGGACAATCTGATCAAGTCCATCATGGAGAAGGATAAAAGTGAAGATGAAGTTGGAGATGCTCAAGCTGAGGATGAGAAAGGAGGAGAAGAAATTTGTAGAACAGGAACTGGGTAATTTAGGAAAATAAGTACTTTTGTATTTTTCCTTTTTAGTTCTGTTCT
Source organism: Trifolium fragiferum (assembly GCA_954870985.1). Classification (NCBI taxonomy): domain Eukaryota; kingdom Viridiplantae; phylum Streptophyta; class Magnoliopsida; order Fabales; family Fabaceae; genus Trifolium; species Trifolium fragiferum. The sequence goes on from OX940789.1 coordinate 54,121,706, forward strand.
ACTTCTTGTAAGTATTGTGGTCTACCAAATGTCCTAGACATTGGAGACTTTGACATCCGGCATATGTGTGCACCTTTTGTAAGCTGTATCTCTCTTTTATCAATCAATGAATCTATTTTCCTTACCTTTGTCAAATTATGGTAAAAAGGGGGAGAAATAATTGATGATAAGAACAGCTTTTTGGCAAGTAGAATCACTCTCTTGATTTACGGATGAAAATGGCAAGCTTTAAAAAATTAAAAACTAAAAAGCTATGCTAAAATAAGTGTGTCCAGAGCAAAATTCAAATGCTCAATATGAACCTCTAAGAAGTCTAGTGAGTCTTGATCACTCTGATTAAGTACTTTCCGCTGCAACTCAAGACTTTGATTCACTAAGTCACTAGGTATCTAATCCCTGGACTTAGAAAATTCATTATAATGAATCATATGAAGACAAGACTAAGACTGTCTCATACTAGAACAGGTTCATCACACATTCATGATTGAAGAAGTCCTGAATATTGAAGACACACAAGATTCTGAAGATCAAAGACATTGAAGACTTGAAGATTTCAGAATTGAAGATTGCATCAACTGAGATCAATTTGAAGATTGAAGAATTTGAAGATTGAAGACTGAAGAGTGCACATTCAACAAAGTGGTTAGTGGTTGTTTTAACCATAATTTGCCAAAGGGGGGGATTGTAGTTCTTCTGAGATTGGCTGCATCATAAGGCTAAAACAACATGGTCAGAGTGACTTAACTGAAGCACCAATGCTGAAGTAATTAAGTCTAAACCACTTGTGCATATTGAACATGTGCAGATGCAACATGTTGAACAAGATGTCCTAGACATCTTGTCACTGGGTTCAGAGCATGCATAGGCAGCATGTCGAACAAGATGTCCCAAGACATGTGGGTAGGACATCTTGACCCAGTTTAGCTTAAAAGATAATGCTTATCCATTATGCACGCATGTTTGTTTTAATTTGAATAAAACGCGAATCTTTTAGTAACAAGCTGAGATTAGGATTAATGATAAAGTTTGTTATTAATCCTATGTGTTAGATACGATTGGATTCGTATTTAATTAGTGGATAGAGATTAAATTTTTATCTTTGTGGAGTTTGTTTTGAAACAAGTTTGTTTTAAAACTAATTCTTATTTGAGTGCATCTGAAAGACTGAAGATTATCTGAAGAATTGCACGCCTATATAAAGGACTCAACATAGAACTTAAAACTCAACCCACAATAACTGAAGATTGTGAGTCCAAAGTTTTGTACCCACTGTGCAAAACACTTAGTAGCTCTTAGTATCGTTCTTGGTACTTTGAAGCTTGTGTCGTTGAATGTTGCCATTCAACTGTGTCTTTTAAACTGTGAAGTTTAAAGTGGTTTCGTCACTTGGGATTAATGATTAGAGGGAGTTGGGTAAGTTCTCATATTCAAGGGGAGTTAGCCCTTGAGTAGAAGATTACTAGGATTAAGAAAAGGCGTACATGCCAAAAGGTGTTTGGTAGTGTTGTAAGATTAAGTAATAATTCGGATTAGTAGTGTTCACTTCGTGGATTGGTATCCTCCAGAGTAGGGCTGATTAGCGCCGAACTGGGTTAACAAATTACTGGTGTTTTATTGCTTTTATTTACTTCAGTACTACAATAAACGTGTGATCCTCATAACCAGTTGTCGAACCAGTTGTCTAGGACATCTGGACTGCAGACAGATTGTCCTAGACATTGTGTAAGACATCTGTCCTGCCAGAGAACATAATTCCAAAGAGGATTGGACTACTCCTAATTTGTGGGAGGCACCAGTATAAAATTTGTTTGTCTCTTTATTCTCTACTCTCTTATATTTTGTGTTGAATAACTTAACCGATGCGAAAATATTTTAAACTTAGAAAACCTTAAACACAATTCAACCCCCCCCCCCCCCCCTTCTTGTGTTTTTCAACCTTCAGTATTAGCTATTGGGGGATCAAGCCCCCACCTAAACCAAATTATTCCATTTAGTATTAGTATTACATTTTATGCAAATCCCCCACAAAAAATAAAATTCCTTTAATACTAGTAGCATGTTGATTATGCTTTGTTTTTCTGGTTTAGCATGTTGCTTGTCTTACCTCCTCTTAACTTAACTTTTGTTGCAGCTTGGGTGTGTTCCTTTGTTTGTTTAGCAGGTAGACATAATGGTTTTGTTTTCCCTTGGTATATGACATTGTAGGTTCTTAGCTTTTGTGTGGTCTATTGTTATCGGTGCTAGTTTGGTAATGTCTATTTTAAGTTACGATGGTATTTGTATCTTAGAGTGTTTAGCTTCTATGTTGTATTTTTTTGGGTACATTTTTGTTCATTTTTCGAGCACATAATTCTATAGAGTTTCTGCAATCTTCAATAAAAGATGAATCGATCGTTCCATTGTGATACTAGGATTGAATTAAATTAAATTTAAATTTATCAGCAACAAAAAATTACACTATTTTATAGCCCCCACCAAACAACATTCCTGGATCCCTCACTAATGATGGGCAATCTCTAATCTCCTTCTTCAACTATCATTGTCATTACTTCTACAACTTTTGTACTTGGCTTCTGACTACGGTCTGGCAAGTGTATCAGTTTGTGGTCGAGTAATAATTCACACTTTATGTGTCTAAAATGAGTTCGTATCCACAGGGATCGTGCCAAAGCATTATTAGTGCTATCTAAGTTTGTGGTTTTGCATTCGCTTTGGTTTTGAAAAAGGTTTTTAGTTTTATAAAAATAGCGATATGCGTGCAGAAAAGTAAAAGTTTGATTCAAGAAATATAGAGAATAGGTATGGCGGTTGAACTTACTCCCTTCTTCATACATGGCATGATCAGTGTATAACATAATTATTCAAATTATTATTCGGCGTTCATTTTATTCTTGTTATGGTAGTACCTTACTACTACCCTATGTATGTGAAGTTTCCCTACATTCATAACTAAGGTAACTACGAGAGCCTAACCTCGTTGTGTCCCATACCCTAATTACTAAGTGAGTTATTCAACAAACATGCATTATGCTCATCAACCATCCAATGCCTATCCTAGTTTCGGGCTATTTAGCTTCTAATTGCTATGTCATAACTAGTTCCTGATTCCTCTTCTAATTGCTATGTCACAACTAGTTAAGGATGTTACCGTCTCTATTCATCTAGCATATTTATTACTAGTTCTGGACAAACATTAAAGTAAACCCTAATATTACTATCAAAGTTAACCCTAATATTTATTCTGTGGGCGGTCCCGCTTATTAGGCCATATTTCGGGCAACGTTTTTAAAGTACAAGAAAGTAAATAACAAACAAAATACTGAATAAAACATTTATTATAACTTTGACTCAATCACATAACCCCAGTATTCATAGGGGAGTTCATCTTCTCCACCACAACCTAAGGCATCTATTACAAAAGACTAAACATAATTCAATTACAAGAATCTAATAGAAAAGCCTAAAGAAAACATACTTTGTTGAGTGTAGCTATCCCGTAAGGGGAGAAAGCTATGCCCTTAGAGCTCCTCTGAACCTCTCTAGTAGTATAGAGAAAGTTCTTCTATTTTTGAATGAATAAAATGAGGTTTTGGGAGCTCTATTTATACTTTTTGTATTGGGCATCAGCAAGCCATCGTGCCACGATGGGTTCATCGTGGTACGATGAGAAGATTTAGTTCAGAATTATAAATGATCTTGTGCATTTCATCAGCTTGGTCGCCAAGTCAAGTCATCATGCTACGATGGAGGTTATCGTGCTACAATGAACAGATTTTCTTCAATTTTATTGCTGCTGATTTCTTGGCAAGCAAGCAGCTCCCATCGTTGTACGATGGGAGCCATCGTACTACGATGATGTGCACATTTCTTCTTTTTTTGGCTTTTTCTTGTCTTTTCTGTATCTTTGCTTTGTCTTGATGCTTTTCCTCGATTCTATAGGTTTTTCTACATATTTGGGCCTGTCTTGGTCAATTTATTACTAATATTACTACCTAAAATACTGCAGAAATTTCTATCATCAGCTTTTCGATTATTTCCTGAATCACTGTCCTGTTGTTCCCTCGCTTTTTGGTGTTGGACAACTTAGAGAGCAAGTCCGCCCTAGAATTTTGTTCTCTAGGCACATAAATCAATTCAAAAGTATTAAACTGCTCTGCTAACCTTTTTAATTTTTCTAAGTATTTTGCTAGCAGGGGATCTCTTGTCTGGTATTCGCCCATGAATTGGTTCGTTGCCAATTGAGAGTCACTTTTCGCCTTTAGGTCAACGACCTCCATCTCCTTAGATAACTTCATTCCTGCGATCAAAGCTTCATATTATGCCTGGTTGTTGCTTGCTTTGAACGCGAAGCGTAGTTATTGTTCAATTAGCACGCCGTCCGGTCCTTCTAATACCACGCCTGCTTCGCTACCTCTTAGATTAGATGCACCGTCCACGGACAACGTCCATTGTTCTGTGTTCGCCTCCTGTGGGGGTGATGTCATTTCCAGTACAAAATCTGCTAATACTTGGGATTTGATACTTCCTCTTGGGGTGTACGTGATGTCGTACTCTGATAATTCTATCGACCACGCCACCATTCTTCCGCCAGATCCGACTTTCTCAACACCTGTTTATGGGGTAATCTGTTTTTACTATTACCTTGTGACTTTTAAAATACTGTCTCAGCTTCCTGGCGGTGCTCACTACTTCCAATGAAACTTAACGTCTTGTAGCCTAAGGCGTCATCAATCAACCTGTCTATGCTTGCTAGAGGATATGGATCTTTAGGTTAGGCCTTGTTGAGATCCGTAAAATCCATTTACATTCGCCACTTCCCGTTAAGCTTTTTTACCATCACCACATTTGCTAACCATTCTGAGTATTTGATATCTTCGATGAAGTTTGCTTTCTTCAACTTGGTGACTTCTTCATCCACAACTTCTCTTCTTTCTTCGCCTTATTTCCTTTTTCGCTGTGAAATGGGCTTCCTCTTTGGCGAGATGGCGAGTTTGTGCGTGATTATATGTTCATCTATCCCTGGCATGTCTTTGGGATGCCATGCAAAGAGATCCACGTTGTTTTTTCAAAATGGAAATCACCATCTCCTTCTCTGCAGCCTTCATGGTCAATCCTATGTTTGTTGTTTGGTATTCTTCCTTTCCTATCTGGACCTCTTCCAACTCCTCAATTGGGCTTACTCTTTGTTCTTTGAATTCTTCTCTGGGATCTAGTTCTGTTGTCTCATTCATATTGGTGTCATCCTCTGTCTTTGTCCATGTCTCATCTGATGGTTCCTACGCCTCCATTCTCTAATGGGTATCTTGCTCTCAAAAGTTGTCTTTTTCTCGCCGTCAAAAACTCTCCTTGAATGAGGAGAAAAATTTAATTTATAGAACTAGGGTTGCGAGCCCGCGCCGCGCGCGTTTGGCAGAACCCACAGGGTTTTCTAGACCCTTCCTGGCGCGGCGTGCTAGGCTTCAAATATTGCTCCTTTTTTCTTTGGTTTCTTGCGCTCCAAGCAGTCACGATTATCCTACATCAAAAAGAAAAAACAAAAAACAAAACAAAAAGCCCGCTAAGCAGAAAGGCTTAGGCAAAATTCAGGGCATCCCGATGGTCCACAAAATCCAAAAGAATTGGTCCATAAAAAAATTAGGGATTAAGAGCAAAAAAAAATCAAAACAAGCTTATGAATGAAAAACTGGCTGCCACTTCAAGAATCTCATTAAAGCTTCGACCAAAGCGTCATTCTCGAACATTATTGTCAAAAATCCTCTTGTCGACCAAAGTGTCAATCTCAACATTGTTGTCAAAGAAATTCGCTGGATGACCAAAGCGTGTCTGATGAATTAATTGAATATAGGAATGAAGGACGTCAAAGAAGAGTGGGTGGGTTAAAACAGAGCTTTGAACCTAATAATTCTTTTTTTCAAAACCATGAACCAGGCCACGTTATAACCCTCGAAAGACCTAATTGAAACTAGGTTTACTTTGAAAGCATAATCAGCGAAATTATTGTTAAAACTAACTCCACATGTTTGTTGAGTAACTATCTTTTACACACACCACACGTGTTTGCTATAAAATCTTTTTTGATTCCAAGACTTAGATGTACATTACATCAAAAACACTTTTCAAAACAAATAATCAAGAGCGAATCAACTCAAAACGCTCCTAGCTTGGGGCAAATTATCTCCAGATCCTACCAATCAGGGGCAAGTGATTACATCTAGGGACATACCCTTCAAGGATTCAAAGCCAAGATTTCATTCACTTGGGGCACCTTAGCTGTCAGAGTACCTTCGATTTGAAGCAATCCTATACAGTGGGATTCAAAGCTGTTAATAAGAGCTTTTTCATGTCTTCTAAAGCAGAAGCTACAAGCATATTCTCCTTACATTCTTGAGTCATAGAAGTATAAAACAACATTCATCTCAAGAGCAGAAAGATTCTACAAGACAAATACAGTCATCGCTGAAAAGAAAAAAAAAATGAGCGTCAAGTTGAAAAAGAAAAAGAAATGAGAAAGAAAAAAAAAAGGCTCGCCAAGTTGAAAACCTGAAAAGGCAGCTTAGGCAAAAATGAGCGCCCTGGTGGATTGAAAAACGAAATGGCGATCCAGGAAAAAAATAGGGGCAAACAAAAAAGAAGATATATTCCCGGTGGATTGAAAACTCGAAAGGGCGATCCGAGCAAAAGTTAGGGATTTAAAAAAAATACAAAACAAAAAGCAAAAAACATGACTGCGAAACATGATCATGAGAAAGCCTTCTATTTCTGTTTACAAATAGCGACTTCTGCCAAATTTCTGATTAATGGGCTTTATCCCCAAGACTTGTTGTTTCACCATCAGCTAATACTATGTACCGGGCGTCGTCCCGATGATCTGATTTATTTCATCTACAATGGTTTTATCCCCAATGAAAAAACTGTCGAGTGGTTGTACGGATACGTCGGTCCACTTCCTATCTTACCTATCCCGTCTCGTCCAAGTCATACAAGTGTCACACAATCATACAAATACAAGTTACATTCATACTTACAATGGATACATAACATTCATACATTCATGACATTCATTCATACATAACATACATACTTACACAATTCATTCATGATTGCATTTTTTCAAAAACATATTCTTTAATTCACTTATTTTGGTCGTGTTTATCCCCGAGAATAAGGGTGGGTGTGTCGTTCTCTCTAAGTAGATTGTCGGTCATAAGCAGAAAGTGTGTATCCTTTCTACATTCCCCACCGAGCTAATCCTCGTGGAAGAGGGTTGCTTCAGTTGTTTCCCTTTCCAAATACACGGATATGAAGGTTCCCAATCGAGTTCATTCCTCATTGGATGTGGAGTCTTGTTTAATTATTTCTCTCCAGTTCTTTCTTGGATCGAGTTCTAATTCCAATCAGCAAGTGGCAGTCTCTTTATTCGAGTAGCTTGCATACAAACAATTAAACTTTCAATTTCTCCAAGTGATGTCATCCCCGGTGTATCTGGTCAAGAGATGTTAGTCAATTGACTTTACAAATAATGTTCTTTCTTTATATTGCCTCGATATATTATCATTTGCATGATAATGGGTAGTATTCAGTCATTGTCTCGATATGCTATCACTTTGTTGGATAGTGGATAATGTCTCTTCTTTTATATTACCTCTTTATATTATCATTTGTATGGTAGTGGGTGAAATTCTGGTAGAGTGCCTGCTCTGATACCAATTTATCTCCCTTGAACAAAATTTATCTCCCTGGAGCTCAACCAGCAGGTTAGGGTGCCTGCTCTGATAGCAATTGAAATTTTGTTCTTTGGCAGGACAAATGTTGTACACAATGTCTAGGACAGTGTGTCTATAGTCCAGATGTCTTAGACAACTGATTTGGCAACTGGTTATAAGGATCACATGTTATTGCAGTACTGAAGTAAACAAAAGCAATAAACAACACCAATATTTGTTAACCCAGTTCGATGCAAACCACACCTACTTTGGGGGATACCAATCCAGGAAATAAAAACTACTACTCTGAATTATTACTTAGTCTTACAACCACACCAAATACCTTTTGGCATGTATGCCTTTTCTTAATCCTACCGATCTTCTACCCAAGGGCTAACTCCCTCTGAATATGAGAACCTACCCAACTCCCTCTAATCACTAATCCCAAGTGATCGAAACTAAACTTTGCAGTTTAAGACTTTGTTGAACGACAACATTCAACGACGCCAAACTATTAAGTATCAAGAACAACACTTAGAGCTACTAATGCTTTGCACAGTGGGCACAAAGCTTTGGACTCAAAATCTTCAGTTATTGTGGGTTGAGTTTCAAGCTCTATGTTGAGTCCTTTATATAGGCGTGCAGTTCTTCATATAATCTTCAATCTTTCAGAGGCACTACTATTAGAGTTAGTGCTTTAGCTAAGTCATTCTGACCAAGTTGTTTTAGCCTTATGATGCAGCCAATCTTAGAAGAACTAAAATCTACCCCTTTGGCAAATTATGGCTAAAACAACCACAAACCACTTTGTTGAATGTGCATTCTTTAGTCTTCAATTTCTTCAATCTTCAAATTGATCTCTGTTGATGCAATCTTCTGTTTTGAGATCTTCAGGTTTTCAAGGTCTTTGATCTTCAGAAACTTGTGTGTCTTCAATTTTCAAGACTTCTTCAATCTTGATTGTTGTGATGAACCATTGCAAGTATGAGACAGTCATAGTCTTGTCTTCATATGATCCATTACTATGAATTTTCTAAGTCCAGGGATGAGATACCTAGTGACTTAGTGAACCAAGGTCTTGAGTTGCAGCGGAAAGTACTTAATCAGAGTGATCAAGACTCACTTAGACTTTTTAGAGGTTCAATTTTAGCATTTTAATTATGCTCTGGACACACTTATTTAAGCATAGCTTTTAGTTTTTAATTTTTTAAAGCTTGCCATTATTCATCGTAAAGCAAGAGAATGATTCTACTTGCCAAAGAGCTATTCTTATCATCAATTAATACTCCCCCTTTTTACCATAATTTGACAAAGGTAAAGGAAAAATATTCATTGATAAAGAAAAGCATACAAAATTGCACTATCATAAGTGTAGGATGTCAAAGCCTCCAATGTCTAGGACATTTGGTAGGCCACAGAACTTACAGAAGTAATAATGAACAGAAAGAGGAAAAATACACACAATACTTATTTTCCTATACCCAGGGTCTGTTCTTTTAGTCTGCTTCTGCTTCTTCACCACTCTCAGCTTCTTCATTCACAGCTCCTTCAGCTTCAGCTTCTTCCATTATGGACTTGATCAGATTGTCCACATGAGCCTTCCTTGTTGTGCTGGTCTTGATAGTTTCTCCCAGTGTCTTTGAGATTTGCATCAGTTCAGCAAGAACATCCTCCTTGTTTGTTCTAGTAATAGAGCCTGATGCTTCAGCAACCTCCTTCGTCTTTGGGAACACAATGTCTGGGACATGTGTACCAACAAAGAGTTTGTAGTCAAAACTCAGAACTGAAGGCTTCTTGTTTGGAATTTCTTCAGGATACAGGATAGTTGGATATTGCCTTAAGATCATTCCAGTTATTAGGCAGGGAAAGGCAATTGGCAGCTTCACTGCATATGTGTCAGCATGCTTCATGGTTTGGTTAAAGACGTGATCACCAAAGTTTAGCTTCTTCTTTGTTCCTATGAGGAAGATCATCTTTGCTAGCATAGGGGTGATCCCAGAACCTAGTTGGTTGGTGCCCAGTTTGCTGTACCAATCCTATTGAGGATAGCATACTTGACACTAAGAGTGCCTGTAGATAATAACCCTTTCTTAGGCCATTCATTCACTTGGCCTCCAGTTATCTCTTTGGTTATCTCTTGCAGGAGATTAGCTTCATCAGTTTCAGTCAATTGATTTCTTCCAAGATATTCATTGATGATTGTAGGAGAGAACTTTACATCTTTTCCTCTTACTCTGACTTTTCTGAACTCTTCACTCCCTTCACTGCAAGCACTGGTGATGTTCACTATGAACTCCTTCACAAGCATCTCATAGCAATTACCCAGGTCTTTGACAGTCTTCATTAACTCAGCCTTCTTTAGTAGCTCCATGATCTCCTTGCATTCAAGGGCTTCTTGGTTGAGTTCTCTCTCTTGTGCTACTCTTCTTTGGTAGACATACCTCCACCTTTGAGCACTTTCTTCAGAATGGAAAGAAACTCTGTCCATTTGTTGGTGTAAGCCCTAAAGGCCAATGACTTTAGTACTTGTATCGAACTAATTATTAATAATATATTGTTTCTTTTATTAATAATCAAAGGCGTTTTCTTTATTATGTTTGTAACGTTCAAAATAATGAAGTCCCTAGAATAGAAAGTCCGTTTAATATTAAGTGTGACTTAATCATGAGATTACATTAAACGTAAAGACGCTATTCTTAAAGCATAAAGACTATTATGAAGATAGACTGATGATCGCATCTCATGGATCATGGGATAAGGAGTTATCAAGTCTTGACATAGGTATAAGAAATATTAGGAGTAATATTTATACCGGATTGACCCGCTATGAGAGTACTACATGCAAAGTTATGCAAAGTGTCATAAGTTACTCTCATGGTGATAATGGTGTAAACCGCCCTTAGACCTGAAACCACTTTGTACCCTAGATGTGGAGTCAAGTACTTTGTTGCTGATCTAACGTTGTCCGTAACAGGATAACCATAAAGGCAGTTGATGGGTACTTCACAAAGCATGTTGAGGGATAGTAGTGACCTAGATGGAATTTGCCAATCCTGCATAACAGGATAAATGTCATGGGCCCAATATTGAACTGGACAAAGATGACACCAAGTATGCTTTGTGTTCAATATAGACATAAAGGGCAAAGGGGTAATTATACACGCATATATTATCACTAAAGGTTATGTTTTGATCACATGTTAATTTCTCATAACTTGGGTAGCAATGATGTGTTGCTAGATACCGCTCATTGTTTATTATATTAAAAAAAGGATTTAATATAATTGCCAACGTTATGGAAACCTACAAGGGTCACACATATAAGGACAGTCTAATATTGAGATGATTAAAGGAACACCGTAAGGTACGGTTTATGTGCAATGTGATAAGGGTATCACGATAATTTAAACGAGCAAGAACATCAAAGGTTATGGTGGGAGGGCGCGCACATGAGTACTACCACTAATGGGGGGCGTGCGCCTTAGGGATTGTTTCTTGTTGGGCTTTGCCCAATAAGAGATGTCTTGGTGCACAAGACAAAAGTTGGCTTGATGCATGAGACAAGAAACATCTATAAATAGAGACCTCTTGTCATAGCTCTAAACAACAGAAAAAGCACAAAATAATCCTTTCTCTCAATATTCTTGCATAGCCTTCAAACATAAAGGGCTAGCACTCTATTGAAGGTGACTATTCGTGTGGACTAGTTAGAGGCGTCGGTGATCTTCATCAACGCTCGTGATCATCTTGTTCGTGATTCAAAGGTTCTTCCCTACAAGAGATCGTGATTCAAAGGTTTTTTTCCTTCAAGAGGTAAAAACCCTAAAACACATATCATGCTCATTCGTCAGGATCAAACTAAGGAAAATTTTTGAATTCCGCTGCTTATTATAACGCTATTTTCCTTCAGTGGTATCAGAGCCTGGTTACGAAACCATGATTTGATGTTTGTTTATTTCATGTATTTTGTTTTAATTTGATTAAAACACTTAACAAAGATTAAAATTGAGTAATTAAAATTTGGCATCTTTTTGTGTACGATTTGGATGAGAGACATTGAAACGGCTTCGAAATCCAACATCAGTATGGTGAAGCAGCGATATGTGGATCATCCTAAGGTTATACAAATAAGATTGATCAAGACTTATATGTGATATAAGTGATCATAATGCAAAACAATATATGTGATATGTTGTTCATAATTTCGTCCACTAAAACATATTATGAAAGTTATTCGATGTTGATATGATTCATGTTCAATTTCTTTGGAATCCGACGTTAATATGGTGAAGCAATGACATGTAAATCAATCATATTGAATTTCGGTCATGATAAGTTTGACGGCATGAAATTATTGCATTAGGGTTTGCAACAACACAAGGGTTGTGCTGTCAAAACCCTGAAAATCAAGGTCAAAATGCGTGTCTGCGCGATGCGCAGAATGCCTGCGCTATGCGTAGGAGACAGAAGCTGCAGAATCGTGTCTGCGCGATGCGCAGGAGACAGAAAGCTACAACAGGATGTCTGCGCGATGCGTAGATTGTCTGCGCTATGCGCAGTACAGGCTGCGCCATGCGCATGATGTAGAAACTTGATCATACTCGTCAAATTTTAATTTTAAATTAATCAACAGGAGTTAAACTGATAATAATAATAAAATATGTGTTTATTGTTATGATTTTGTGATGATCGGTTATGGCCTTAGTTTACTCTTTTGTTTTTATTTGGGATTTTAAATACGGCCTGCTTGTCGTGCCTCTCTCTGAATTTCTTGATGTAACTTCTTTTCTCATCTTACTCCCTCGTATGTAAAACGAGTATTCTTTGATGTAACATTATAATAGAATTACAAGAGAAACAAAGGAGGACAGCCGTGAAGATGATGCTTGGAGAAGTAGATCATCGTTAGGCTAGTTTAGGGTTCTCTCATTGGCTTGAGAGAACACTTGCGTTAGGAGGCCATAATCATATCATTATATATTATTGTATGTATGTATGTTGATGCATGTGAGAGCGTTTAATATGTTAAACCAGCCGGTGAGATCAAACTAATTAAATATCCCTCAAGAGACACATAAAGAGATTAATAAAGAAAATGTAGGTTCGCCCACCGCGGAGTGCATTCTCTTTAATAATAAAATATGTGAATATTAAGTTTACGCTTTCCAAGCTTTAGAACTCATCAAGACTAGTATCGAACTATGTAGGTTCGCCCACCGCGAAGTGCATACTCTATATTGGTAAGGTGCGATGGGATAATTGTAATATCCAACTGCTAAAGTAAGGGTCAAACTTAACTTAACAAATATAATGAGATTATATGAGTTTAAGAAGCAATGGTTGGGAATAATTCATAAGATGAATTAGAATAATGAGTTATTCACCCAATTGATATATTCAAGAATTGTATGAGATACAATTGGAAGGAGTTCCTACCTAAATAACTAAGTCTTGTGTAATCCGCCCACCGCGGACTTAAGACAAAGTGAAATATGGATCTTGAAACCACTAGAAAATCTTCCAACGGGATTTTCCGAATCAAATGATGAGGGTCATTTGTTTTGAGTAAAATAGTGGGAGCATATTTAATTAAAGACCTAATTAAATAAAATGATACTTATATTTTCACTTCTTTATGTAGATAACCATGTCATCAAACACATCAAACAACATTTTGCGATCAATCCTTGACAAAGAGAAATTGAATGGTTCAAATTTTCTTGATTGGCACCGTAATCTGAGGATTGTCCTCAAGCATGATAATAAGCTGTATGCCTTAGAGGAACCTGTTCCTGAGGAGGAGCCTGCTAATAATGCTCCTAGGGCTGAAAAGGAAGCTTACAAGAAGCATGTTGAAGATGCTAATGAGGCTGCTTGCCTCATGTTGGCTACCATGAATTCTGAGCTACAAAAGCAACATGAAAACATGAATGCTGTTGAAATGATCGAACACTTGAAAACTCTATATGCGGAGCAAGCCCGTCATGAGAGGTTCGAAGTTTCAAAATCCCTTTTTCAATGCAAGTTAAGTGAGGGATCTCCGGTAGGTCCTCATGTGCTCAAGATGATTGGCTATGTGGGAAACCTTGAAAGGCTAGGATTCCCTCTTGAGAAAGAACTTGCAACTGATCTTATTCTGCAATCGTTGCCGGATAGTTTCAGTCAGTTTATCCTAAACTTCAATATGAATGATTTGGATAAAACTCTTCCTGAATTGCTAAGCATGTTGAGAACTACCGAGCAAAATCTGAAGACTAAAGGGAAATCCATTCTAATGGTTAGTAATGGAAATAAGCATCACAAGAAGCCTAATAAGAGAGGTGGTAAGTGGAAAGGCAAGGGAGTTGCCAAACCAAAACAAACTGCCCCTGCTTTAAAACCTAATGGAGGCATAGCAAAAGAAGGCAATTGTTTCTATTGCGGTAAGACCGGACATTGGAAGAGGAATTGCCCAAAGTACCTGGAAGATAAGAAGAAAGGAGTAGCTCCTACAACTTCAGGTATTTTTGTTATAGAAATTAATTTATCTACTTCTACATCATGGGTATTAGATACTGGATGTGGTTCTCACATTTGTACCAATGTGCAGGATCTAAAGGAGAGTAAAGAATTGGCAAAAGGTGAAGTAGACCTACGAGTTGGCAATGGAGCAAGAGTTGCTGCTTTAGCTGTAGGGACTTATGACTTAGCTTTACCTAGTGGTTTAATAATTCAGTTAAAGAACTGCTATTATGTACCTGCCATTAGCAGGAATATTATTTCCGTTTCTTGTTTGGACAAGTTTGGTTTTTCATTTATAATAAAGAACAATTATTGCTCTATTTATTTAAATGATATATTCTATGCTAGTGCTCAAATGTATAATGGACTATATGTCCTTGATCTTGAAACACCAGTCTATAACATTAATACTAAAAGGATGAAACCTAATGAGTTGAATCCAAGTTACCTTTGGCATTGTCGTTTAGGCCATATAAATGAGAGACGCATCTCCAAACTCCACAAAGATGGACTTTTGGATTCTTTTGATTATGAATCATATGATACATGTAGATCTTGTTTAATTGGAAAGATGACGAAAACCTCATTCACAGGAAAAGGTGAAAGGGCTAATGATCTTTTGGCACTCATACATACTGATGTGTGTGGACCATTGAACATACCTGCTAGAGGTGGTTTTTCATACTTCATAACATTTACCGATGATTTTAGTAGATATGGATATGTGTATCTAATGAAACACAAATCCGAATCCTTGGAAAAGTTCAAAGAAATTAAGAATGAAGTGCAAAACCAATTAGGTAAGAATATTAAAACTCTTCGATCAGATCGAGGCGGTGAATATTTAAGCCTAGAATTTAATGACCATCTTAAAGAATGTGGTATAGTATCACAACTAACTCCTCCCGGAACACCACAATGGAATGGTGTATCTGAGAGAAGAAATCGAACCTTGTTAGACATGGTGCGATCCATGATGAGTCATGCGGATCTTCCAAACTCCTTTTGGGGACATGCCCTATTAACATCAGCTTATACACTTAACCACGTTCCATCCAAAAAGGTTGAAAAGACACCATATGAGATATGGAGTGGAAAGAAACCACATCTGTCTTTCATGAAGGTTTGGGGTTGTGAAGTCTATGTAAAGCGACAAATTACAACTAAACTTGAACCCAAATCTGACAAATGCCTATTTGTAGGATATCCTAAAGAAACAAGAGGATACTACTTTTATAATCCTTCCAAGGGCAAAGTGTTTGTCGCTCGAACTGGAGTCTTCTTGGAAAAAGAATTTATTTCCAAAGGAATCAGTGGGAGAAATGTGGAACTTGAAGAAACTCAAGAACCACTAAATATTGGGCAAACCATGGAGGAACATGAGCAGCAACCACAAGATGTTGTGGAAGAACAACCTGCTCAAGTAGAACAAGTCCAGCGTAGGACAACCAGGATACGTCACGAACCTGAAAGATATGGGTATCTCATAACTGAACAAGGTGACGTATTACTCATGGATCAAGATGAGCCTGTAACCTACCAAGAGGCCATAACTGGTCCTGAATCTGAGAAGTGGCTAGAAGCCATGAAATCTGAAATGGATTCCATGTACACAAACCAAGTTTGGAACTTGGTAGAGCCTCCTGTAGGAATTCGTCCTATAGGATGCAAGTGGGTCTTCAAAAAGAAGACTGACATGGATGGTAAAGTACATACCTACAAAGCAAGACTGGTTGCTAAAGGATATAAACACATTCATGTCGTTGACTATGATGAAACCTTTTCACCAGTTGCAATGCTTAAATCCGTTCGGATTTTACTTGCTATCGCTGCATATCACGATTATGAAATATGGCAAATGGATGTCAAAACTGCTTTCCTTAATGGAAATCTCCTTGAGGATGTGTACATGACACAACCTGAAGGATTTGACATACCAAATGAAGCTCATAAGATATGCAAGTTACAACGATCAATCTATGGATTGAGGCAAGCTTCAAGAAGCTGGAATCTTCGTTTTGATGAAACTGTAACAAAATATGGATTCGTCAAAAATGAAGACGAACCTTGTGTCTACAAGAAGGTTAGTGGGAGCATGATCGTTTTCCTAGTGTTATATGTAGATGACATATTACTAATAGGAAACGATGTCCCTACCTTACAACAAGTAAAGGCTTGGTTAGGGAAATGCTTTTCTATGAAAGATCTTGGTGAAGCAGCCTATATATTAGGAATAAGAATCTATAGAGATAGATCACGAAAACTTCTTGGCCTAAGTCAGAGTACATATATAGATAAAGTGTTAAGACGCTTTAGCATGCATGATTCCAAGAAGGGATTCATACCAATGCAACATGGAATATGTCTTTCGAAGACACAATCCCCTTCATCTAAAGAAGAAAGGGAACGCATGAATGAGATTCCGTATGCATCAGCAATCGGATCTATTATGTATGCTATGTTATGTACTCGACCAGATGTCTCGTATGCTTTAAGCACAACGAGTAGGTACCAATCTGATCCCGGTGAAGTTCATTGGATAGCTGTCAAGAATATCCTTAAGTACTTGAGAAGAACTAAGGAAACATTCTTTGTATATGGAGGTGAGGAAGAGCTTGCGGTTGTAGGGTACACCGATGCTAGTTTCCAAACCGACAAGGATGATTTTAGATCGCAATCTGGTTTTGTGTTTTGCCTAAATGGTGGCGCTGTAAGCTAGAAGAGTTCAAAGCAAGAGACGGTTGCTGATTCTACAACCGAAGCCGAGTATATTGCTGCCTCAAGTGCTGCAAAGGAAGTTGTTTGGATCAAGAAGTTCATAACTGAACTTGAAGTAGTCCCTAGCATTGTTGATCCCATTAGTCTGTATTGTGATAACAATGGTGCAATTGCACAAGCTAAGGAACCTAGATCTCACCAACGATCCAAACACATACTTAAGCGATTTCATCTTATTCGAGAGATAATAGATAGAGGAGATGTGAAAATATGCAATGTACCTACACTTGACAATATTGCTGACCCGCTAACAAAGCCTCTTGCGCAGTTGAAGCATGATGGGCATACTAGATCTATGGGTATTAAAGTAATGCCAGATTGGCTCTAGTGCTAGTGGGAGATTGTTGGTGTAGGCCCTAGAGGCCAATGACTTTAGTACTTGTATCGAACTAATTATTAATAATATATTGTTTCTTTTATTAATAATCAAAGGCGTTTTCTTTATTATGTTTGTAACGTTCAAAATAATGAAGTCCCTAGAATAGAAAGTCCGTTTAATATTAAGTGTGACTTAATCATGAGATTACATTAAACGTAAAGACGCTATTCTTAAAGTATCCATAGTCAAACTTTAAGGTGAAAAGGGATAACCTTAAAGCATAAAGACTATTATGAAGATAGACTGATGATCGCATCTCATGGATCATGGGATAAGGAGTTATCAAGTCTTGACATAGGTATAAGAAATATTAGGAGTAATATTTATACCGGATTGACCCGCTATGAGAGTACTACATGCAAAGTTATGCAAAGTGTCATAAGTTACTCTCATGCTGATAATGGTGTAAACCGCCCTTAGACCTGAAACCACTTTATACCCTAGATGTGGAGTCAAGTACTTTGTTGCTGATCTAACGTTGTCCGTAACAGGATAACCATAAAGGCAGTTGATGGGTACTTCACAAAGCATGCTGAGGGACAGTAGTGACCTAGATGGAATTTGCCAATCCTGCATAATAGGATAAATGTCATGGGCCCAATATTGAACTGGACAAAGATGACACCAAGTATGCTTTGTGTTCAATATAGACATAAAGGGCAAAGGGGTAATTATACACGCATATATTATCACTAAAGGTTATGTTTTGATCACATGTTAATTTCTCATAACTTGGGTAGCAATGATGTGTTGCTAGATACCGCTCATTGTTTATTATATTAAATAAAGGATTTAATATAATTGCCAACGTTATGGAAACCTACAAGGGTCACACACAGTCTAATATTGAGATGATTAAAGGAACACCGTAAGGTACGTTGTATGTGCAATGTGATAAGGGTATCACGGTAATTTAAACGAGCAAGAACACCATAGGTTATGGTGGGAGGTCGCGCAAATGAGTGCTACCACTCATGGGGGGCGCGAGCCCTAGGGATTGTTTCTTGTTGGGCTTTGCCCAATAAGAGATGTCTTGGTGCACAAGACAAAAGTTGGCTTGATGCTTGAGACAAGAAACATCTATAAATAGAGACCTCTTGTCATAGCTCTAAACAACAGAAAAAGCACAAAATAATCCTCTCTCTCAATATTCTTGCATAGCCTTCAAACATAAAGGGCTAGCACTCTATTGAAGGTGACTGTTCGTGTGGACTAGTTAGAGGCGTCGGTGATCTTCATCAACGCTCGTGATCATCTTGTTCGTGATTCAAAGGTTCTTCCTTACAAGAGATCGTGATTCAAAGGTTCTTTCCTTCAAGAGGTAAAAACCCTAAAACATATATCATGCTCATTCGTAAGGATCAAACTAAGGAAAATTTTTGAATTCCGCTGCTTATTATAACGCTATTTTCCTTCACCATTGGTGCTGGAGGAACGTTTGCTGGAACTCTTCTTCCACCAATCCTCTTCTTCCCAGAGTTCGTGATGTCTAGGACATCTGTTTCAACATCAGTGTCAGAGTCATTGATAGCAACGACCTGCTTCTTCTTCTTTGAGCTCTTCTCACCAGTAGCTTTCATCTCAACCTTTCTTTTCCCTTTCTTTATAGTAACAGGGGTTTCCACTTGCTTGGACTGGTACGTCTTAGCTTTGTTTTTGACAGGAATGCTAATCCGTACCCCTTCACTTTCATTAGAGTCTTCCTCTTCCATGTTTTGAGGTTGACTTCCTCTCTTCATTCCCTAAAGAATCTTGTCGAGAGGGGCCTCATCTTCATCTTCTTGATCTTCTTGCCCTAGGTCATGAACATTCTCTTTTTCAGGAGTTGAAGTCGGACCAGATGTTGGAACATTTGGCATAGTTTGATCCAAGTTGGGATCCTCTTTATGAGGTTCTGAGAAGATGTTGGTGGTTTTTTCTGATGAAGGAATTTCGTTGGTTGGTGAAGAAATTTGCTCAGCAGTCTTGTTTTGATGTTCATCAATTAATGCTTCATCAGATGGCTTGACAAATGGTCATTTTGGTTTCTTTGGTGATTCTTGATTTCCAAAAGGCTGACATTCAGGTTTTGAAGATTCTTGTTCCTGAATTTTGTAATTCCTAGTTGCATGAACACAAGCTTTCGTCCTTTTAGGGTTTTTCTTCTTCTTTGACGAGGTACCGTTGGATTTCTTCTTCTTGATTGCTGGACCTTCGGTTGGAGGAATCATGTTGAGTGGTACAACATTGACAACAATCCCTAT
Organism: Trifolium fragiferum; assembly: GCA_954870985.1. Taxonomy (NCBI): domain Eukaryota; kingdom Viridiplantae; phylum Streptophyta; class Magnoliopsida; order Fabales; family Fabaceae; genus Trifolium; species Trifolium fragiferum. The sequence goes on from OX940789.1 coordinate 54,141,310, forward strand.
TTGATCAACTTCTATATCAGAAACCCTAGGCATTTGGGAAGATGCCTCTTCTGTTTGCGTCTTTGAATCATCTTGATTTGAGTTGTTGTTCTTAGATGATTGTTGAGACATTGTTGCAGAGAGTCTTTAGAAGAGATACATTTCTGATTCTTGAGACGGATGTCAGACAAGATGTTTAGACGTTGGTAGTGTCACATATGAGGTCTTAGTAGCCTTTTATAGATTGATTGAGAATTTAAGGCTACCTCTTTTTACGTGCAGATGATTAATGTTTCTTTACTCTGCACGTTACCTCTATAGTGTCTATGACACGCTTTTGAGCGTGTGAATACCCAGAGGCACTCTAACACTCCCACCAAAATCTCTTCAGCTTCTTGTTCACATAGTTGACTAATGCTAATCAAGTTTGCAGTGAGACCTTCAACTAGTAGAACATTATCTAGGCATGGAGAGTTTGGACCAGCTAGTTTCTCAATGCCTATGACTTTACCTTTAAATCCATCACCAAAAGTGACACTTCCTTTTGAGTATGACCTTAATTCTCTAAGGTATCTCTTATCTCCAGTCATGGGTTTAGAACATCCACTGTCAAAGTACCAATTTTCAGGTGGAGATAATCTAAGAGGAGTATGAGCCTTTTGAGGTGGTGTTGGCTTCCATACTTTATTTAGAACATCTTTGTATTTCACCCTTTGGGATAGGATCTTCTTTTTGTTATGACTTGGTGGCTTAGGCTTCTGAGGGTAGCCATGGAGTTTAAAGCACTCTGTGATTAGATGACCATATTTACCACAATGTTTACATCTTTTCAGTGGTCCCTTGTATTCTTTGTATTGAGGGGACACATGTTGAACATGATGTTGGGACATGTGGTCTGACATGTGCTTCCTGTGTTGAGCTGGAGGCTGATACATGTGATCAAATCTTTTTTGCTTGTGTTGATCTAGATGCTTTGTCTTTGTCACCTGTTTCTTCTGTCTTGCAGGTTGTTGAGGTATAGATCCTGACTTCTTATGCTTGTGCTAAAAGGGATGTTGAGACATGTGGTATGACATCTAGTCCTGAGAATTGTTCTTTGGGGGAATTGTCTTCTCAGAAACATCATTGGAGTTGTCACTGCTGTAGTTGTCAAACCCCAATCCCTTCTTGTTACTTGGGTTTCTTCGAAGCACAATAACTTCTTCAATCATCTCAGTTCCCTTATTTAGAATTATCACAGATTTTGTCATCTCAGTGAGTTTTGAGTTTAACAAGGTGACTTGTTCTTTTAAGTCAGCTGTAGTTGTCTCTAATGCCTCCTGTTGAAGGTTGGTGGTAGTGGACCCTACACTTTCCTTTTCTTGGAGCAGTGAACCAATGCGCCTTTTCTGTTGTTGCAGGAGCCAAGATTCTTCTTCCTTGATAGACTTTAGGCAAGTTAATAAGAAACCATTAGAGAAGTCCTCAGTTGTTTCACATTTTCCAGTGAAGGCAAGGTTTACTTCTTTGTCACGTTCTTCCTCAGACTCAGATAGAGTGCTGCTCATACCTCTTTTCTGCCTTCTCAGATAATTGGGCCATTGATGTTTGTTATGCCCATAGCCTTTACATTTAGAGCACTTTTCTTCCGGATAAGAATTGTTTTCATCTCTGATTATTCTCTGTGGCTTAATGTCTGACGGTTTGTTTGGGACATTGGTCATCCATCTGTCTCGAAGTCTGTTCAAGGATTTGTTGAAGTCGTTGCTAATGAGAGCTATGGCTTCTGATAGACTTCCTTCACCAGTGTCTTCTTTAGATATGAAGGCCTTATTCTTATCTTTCTTTTCTGGTCTATCATTGAAAGTCATCTCAAAGGTTTGCAATGAGCCAATGAGTTCATCAACTTTCATGGTACTTAGATCTTGTGCTTCCTCAATGGCTGTTACCTTCATGTAGAATCTCTTAGGTAGTGGTCTAAGAATCTTTCTTGCTAACTTCTCTTCAGACATTTTTTCACCTAGAGCAAAGGATGAGTTGGCTATATCACGTAGTCTAGTGTTGAATTCTGATATAGTTTCTTCTTCCTCCATCCTTAAGTTCTCAAATTTTGTGGTGAGAAGTTGTAACTTTGACATACGAACCTTAGAAGCTCCTTCATGGGCAGTTTGGAGAATTTCCAAGGCTTGCTTTAATTCAGTACATGTGTTGATTAATTTGAATATGTTTTCATCAACACCATTGAATATAGCATTTAGTGCTTTAGAATTGCCACTAGCCTCAGTTTCTTCTTCCGTGGTCCATTCTCCTTCTCCTTTTAGCTTTGTAGAACCATCTTCTGCTGTGACTATCGGATGAGTCCATCCTGTGATAATTGCTTTCCATGCTCTTTGATCCATGGATTTGAGAAAAGCAATCATCCTTGCTTTCCAATATTCATAATTTGATCCATCCAAAACTGGTCGCCTATTGATTGATCCTCCATTCTTGTCAATCTTGAACAAAATTTATCTCCCTGGAGCTCACCCAGCAGGTTAGGGTGCCTGCTCTGATACCAATTGAAATTATGTTCTCTGGCAGGACAAATGTCGTACACAATGTCTAGGACAGTGTGTCTATAGTCCAGATGTCTTAGACAACTGGTTTGGCAACTGGTTATAAGGATTACAAGTTATTGCAGTACTGAAGTAAACAAAAGCAATAAACAACACCAATATTTGTTAACCCAGTTCGATGCAAACCACACCTACTTTGGGGGATACCAATCCAGGAAGTGAAAACTACTACTCCGAATTATTACTTAGTCTTACAACCACACCAAATACCTTTTGGCATGTATGCCTTTTCTTAATCCTAGCGATCTTCTACCCAAGGGCTAACTCCCCCTGAATATGAGAACCTACCCAACTCCCTCTAATCACTAATCCCAAGTGATCGAAACTAAACTTTGCAGTTTAAGACTTTGTTGAACGACAACATTCAACGACGCCAAGCTATTAAGTATTAAGAACAACACTTAGAGCTACTAATGCTTTTCACAGTGGGCACAAAGCTTTGGACTCACAATCTTCAGTTATTGTGGGTTGAGTTTCAAGCTCTATGTTGAGTCCTTTATATAGGCATTAAGTTCTTCAAATAATCTTCAATCTTTCAGATGCACTATAATAAGAATTAGTTTTAAAACAAACTTGTTTTAAAACAAACTCCATAAGATAAAAGAATTAATCTTTATCTACAAATTAAATACGATTTTGATCGTATCTAACACCTAGAATTAATAACAAACTTTATCATTAATCCTAATCTCAGCTTGTTACTAAAAGATTCGCGCGTTATTCAAATTTCAAAGATACGCGTGCTTAATGGATAAGCATTATCTTTTAAGCTGAACTGGGTCAAGATGTCATACCCACATGTCTTAGGACATCTTGTTCATGTTGCCTTAACATGCTCTGAACCCAGTGACAAGATGTCTAGGACATCTTGTTCAACATGTTGCATCTGCACATCTTCAATATGCACAACTGGTTTAGACTTAATTGCTTTAGCATTAGTGCTTTAGCTAAGTCAATCTGACCAAGTTGTTTTAGCCTTATGATGCAGCCAATCTCAGAAGAACTACAGTGGGTAATATTCAGTCATTGTCTCGATAAGTGATGACAGGAATTTCTGCAGTATTTTAGGTAGTATTATTAGTAGTAAAATGACCAAGACAGGCTCAAATATCAACAAAAACCTGAAGAAACGAGAAAAAGCTTCAAGACAAGGTGAAGATACGCAAAAGACAAGAAAAAACCCAAAAATGAAGAAAAACAGCCCATCGTGTCACGATGGCTCTCAACGTGACACGATGGAAGCTGCTTGCTCGCCAAGACAAAATCAATTATATTTTTGAAGAAAATATTAGCATCATATCACGATGGCTCACAGTGCAGTACGATGGCTTTGCGTGGTGACCACGCTGATCAAACGCACAAGATTAGTTATAATTTTAAACTAAATCTGCTCATCGTGACACGATGGGCTTAGCGTGTCACGATGGCTTGCTGAGGCCCATTACGAAAAGTATAAATAGAGCCTCCATAATTCATTATTTTTCATTCAGACATAGAAGAACTTTCTATTCCTGTTGGAGAGAAGTTCGGAGGAACTCTAAGGGTATAGTTTTCTCCCCTTACGGGAAAACTAACTCAGCAAGGTATGATTCTTTAGGCTTTTTATAGTTAGATTCTTGTAATTTAATTATGTAGTCTTTTGTAATAATTCATTAGGTTGTGGTGGAGAAGATGAACTCCCCGATGAATACTTGGGTCATGTAATTGAAACAAAGTTATAATAAATCGTCTTTATAAATTATTATTTGTTATTTGTTTTCTTGCTTTAATATCATTAGTCGGAATCTTGGTCGGATAAACGGCAACGTCTTAGAATAAATAATTTAGGTTTACTTTAATAGTAGCATATTAGGGTTCTCGCTATTATTTGTCCGGAACTAGTAATAAATAACACTAGATTAAAGGAACGGCAAAACAATCTTGAACTAGTTATGACTTAATAATTAGAGGAAGAATCAGGAACTAGTTGTAAAAACAATTAGAACTGAATAACTATAACTAATATCTAGGGGTATTGGACGGTCGATGGTCATAATGTATGTTTGTAAATAACTCTACCTAGTAATTTAGGGAATGTGACAAAGCGAGATTAGGCTCTCGTAGGTACCTTAGTTGCAAAAGTAGTGGGACTTTGCCTACATAGGGTAGCAGTAAGGTGCTACTAAAACAAGGATAGAATCGACGCCCGATAATAGTATGAATGACTATGTTATACACCGATTATGCAAAGTATGAAGGAGGAAGTAAGTTCAACCACCATACCTATCATCTATGTTTCTGAATCAAAATCTTTATTTTATTGCAACGCATATCGCTCTTACTTATAAATCAAAACCTTTTTCCTAAAAACCAAAGCGAATGCAAAAACACACCAACTAGAATAGCACTAGCGAAGGTTTGACACGATCCCTGTGGATACGAACTCATTGTAGACACCTAGAGTGTGAATTATTGCTCGACTACAAACTAGTCCACTTGCCAGAACGTAATCAAGCTTTTGGCGCCGTTGCCAGGGATTGTGTTCACAAAACTTTGTTAGAATTATTCTAGTTTGTTAAAAAAAATTAAACATACAAAAAAATTAAAAAATCAAAAATCTTGTTAATGATTGTGGATTTAGATCTATGAAATTCTGGCTAAGGCAAAGTCAAGGTATTTAAGCGATCCTAGTGATCCACCTCACTTACCTAGGAATTTTCATGGTGACAAAGACACATGAAACAAAACCAAAAATGGTTATAAATATCTTTTCCAGTGCTACTGATGGTATTCATTTGTTGTGCTTGATAAACAGATATCCTAGAGTAAAAGACTGAGAGCTCTAAAGCTAGCAGAATCCAGTAATCTCGAGAAAGAAGGAGAGCCTACCACCAAAGCCATGGGGGACGAACAAAGAATCACTATGGGAGATTACTGCAAGAGGACTGACAATTATCAGATCTCACTGGGGGTTCCAGCCGGCAAACCCAGCTAACTTTGATATCATAGGTAACTTTCTTACACATTTGCGGGAGAACCAGTTCGACGGCCGCCCCAACAACGATCCTTGGGATCATTTGTCAAAGTTTTCAGAGACTTGTCATATACATAAGGTTCCGGAAAATGTCACAGAGGACCAGAAGAAGCTGCGGTTGTTTGCTTTTTCTCTTACAGGTCTAGCAAAAGATTGGCTTCAATGCTTGCCAAGGGGATCAATCACCACATGGAAGGAGCTAGAAGAAAATTTCCTTGAGAGGTTCTTTACTCACAATCTATTCCAGAAGCGGAAGTCTGATATCTTGAGTTTCAAACAACATGAATCTGAAACGCTGTGTGAAGCTTATGAATGCTTCAAATTGCTCATGAGAAGTTGTCCTAACCACAACATTAGTGCTATGGAGCAGATGCAGATATTCACGGCAGGTATGAAAATGCAACATCGCATGATACTCGATGCCTCGGCTGGTGGGTCTATCAAAATTAAGACCTATGCAGAGACCAAGGATCTAGTGGAATAGATGTGCCAGAACAAATACAACATGAGTCATGACAGGAATGAGAAGACACCTGGAATCATCAAGGTGGACAAAGAAGTTGCTTACGAAGTAGAGATAGAGCTGCTAAAGAGGCAACTTGCTGAGAAAGAGAAAGAGGTAAAAGAAGGAGTCTGTGACTTCTGCCTAGAAGATCACCCAAACGGGCAGTGTTTGCCAGGAGGTGAAGAGCAGATAAATTACATGGGAAACAACTACAATCCAGGTTGGAGTAAGCACCCAAGTTTACGCTGGGACCAGACAGGAAACCAGGCTCAAGCAGCACCTCAACCAAGAAAACCATCTCCTTTGGAGGAGTTACTCACAAAGTTTGCAAGTATGAGCAAGATAAATTTCAAAAGCGTCCAGAATACAGTAGCCAACCAGGGGGCGACCATCAAAAGTCTTGAAACCCAAATTGGTCAGCTGTCCAAACTGGTAAGTACTCATGTTTCTAAAGACATTGCAGGTAACACGGTGGACAACCCAAAGGAGGAGTGCAAGGCGTTGAAAGAGGCGAAGCCCGAACGCGATTATGGTGAGCTAGATACAATAAATTTCAAAGAGTTCGAAGAATGATTCAACGAGCTAGCAGGAATGTCAATGGAAGGACCCTATGACGAGTTCCTAAGTGAGATGGAAGAATACAAAATATACGAGACGGAAGAACCAAAGCTGCCACCCAAAAAGAAAGATCCTGGAAGCGTCACCATGGTCTGTCAGATTGGGGAAGAAGGGGTCAATGCATTATGTGATGTGGGCTCAAGTGTGAATGTCATACCATTATCTTTGGCAGACAAATTCAAGCTCAAATTACCAACTGCAGGTACAGCTAAAGAACTCATATTAGCTAACCAATCAATCATTCGATCAGCAGGTACAGTAGAAGATGTTCTGGTGAAAGTCCAAGACCTGTTTTTTCCAGTAGACTTTATGATCCTAGACATTGGAGAAGCTGAAGAACATCCCATCATCTTGGGAAGACCATTCCTAGCCACTAGCAGGGCCATTATTGACATGGATCTTGCTGAGATGACACTAAGGAGTGGAGAACAGGTAATCACCATTCCAACTTCCAAGACGAACAGGGACGAATGCTGCAAGCTCGAATGGAAGAATGAGGTGAATTTGAAGATAAAGATAGAGGAGTTGGGGGATGAAATGGCGCAGCTACAGGTAGAAGCAAAGGCCGAGGAGGAACCCGAGGGGCTGACTGACAAAATAAAGAGGTTGACTATTGAGGTAGATATCCAGGTACCATGGGCCAAAGCATGGGGAAGAAACCGAAAGACAGCCAGAAAATCTAAGTTTGGGGTTAACACGCCACCTCTGAAGAGGCCAGCTGCTACAGGAAGGAAGATACGGTTCTAGAAGGTAGAGGAGAACCGTTGGGTCATCATACCACATGAAGAAAAGAAGGAAAGTCCACCAAAAGGCAAAGGTAAATCTATCATTAAACTAGTTGCTTCAGATGATGATGGAAGGATCTATTTTGCCACCTTCAAAGAAAAACATGACCCAGAGAAGTACGAGAAGAACACCAAGAGGGAAGGAGCTAAGGCGGAAGCTCCTAAAGAGAAGAGAGACATGCGAACCTATCCTTTGTAATGAAGGAAATGCGTCAAGCTAATGAAACGCTAAACAAGCGCTGCTTGGGAGGCAACCCTATGGAATAAGGTTGGGTACACAAAAAGGAAACAAAGTAGTACTTAACTCCAAGTTAGCCTACTTATCCCAAAAATGTCATACCTTGACCCTAGCCACGTTATAACCCTTAAAGACCTCCAAAAATGCATATTTATTAAATTTTGACAGGTTACTTAGAATTTTTGTAAGCCTATGGTAAAATGGCAGGTTGTGCGATGATTGAGAGCATCCCTTACAATTCGAGTGAAAATGTGCGAGAGAGAGAGAGAGAGAGAGAGAGAAAAAAGGTTGAACATGGACTCTTGCAGACACTTGTCTGACTCGCTACTATCAACGTCTCCCGAACCAAGCAGGACTTGGCATTGCACGCTGCGGTAAGAATCAGCGGTACCATTGCTGAACAAGTAAGGGTGTGAAATCCCTATCATCTTTGTTTATTTCTTAACTCGCTAACGATCTTGTCTGACAGCATGTTACTTGAGGACAAGCAACAGTTTAAATTTGGGGTTGTGATGACAGGAATTTCTGCAGTATTTTAGGTAGTATTATTAGTAGTAAAATGACCAAGACAGACTCAAATATCAACAACCTAAAGAAACGAGAAAAAGCTTCAAGACAAGGTGAAGATACGCAAAAGACAAGAAAAAGCCCTAAAATGAAGAAAAACAGCCCATCGTGTCACGATGGCTCTCAACGTGACACGATGGAAGCTGCTTGCTCGCCAAGACAAAATCAATTATATTTTTTAAGAGAATCTGCTAATCAAACGCACAGGATTAGTTATAATTTTAAACTAAATCTGCTCATCGTGACACCATGGGCTTAGCGTGTCACGATGGCTTGCTGAGGCCCATTACGAAAAGTATAAATAGAGCCTCCATAATTCATTATTTTTCATTCAGAAATAGAAGAACTTTCTATTCATTTTGGAGAGAAGTTCGGAGGAGCTCTAAGGGCATAGTTTTCTCCCCTTACGGGAAAACTAACTCAGCAAGGTATGATTCTTTAGGCTTTTTATAGTTGGATTCTTGTAATTTAATTATGTAGTCTTTTGTAATAATTCCTTAGGTTGTGGTGGAGAAGATGAACTCCCCGATGAATACTTAGGTCGTGTAATTGAGTCAAAGTTATAATAAATCGTCTTTATAAATTATTATTTGTTATTTGTTTTCTTGCTTTAATATCGTTAGTCGGAATCTTGGTCGGATAAACGGCAACGTCTTAGAATAAATAATTAGGGTTTACTTTAATAGTAGCTTATTAGGGTTCTCGCTATTATTTGTCCAGAACTAGTAATAAATAACACTAGATTAAAGGAACGGCAAAACAATCTTGAACTAGTTATGACTTAATAATTAGAGGAAGAATCAGGAAATAGTTGTAAAAACAATTAGAACTGAATAACCGTAACTAAGATCTAGGGGTACTGGATGGTCGATGGTCATAATGCATGTTTGTAAATAACTCTACCTAGTAATTTAGGGCATGTGACAAAGCGAGGTTAGGCTCTCGTAGGTACCTTAGTTGCAAAAGTAGTGGGACTTTGCCTACATAGGGTAGCAATAAGGTGCTACTAAAACAAGGATAGAATCGACGCCCGATAATAGTACGAAGGACTATGTTATACACCGATTATGCCAAGTATGAAGGAGGGAGTAAGTTCAACCATCATACCTATCCTCTATGTTTCTGAATCAAAATCGTTATTTTATTGCAACGCATATCGCTCTTTTTTATAAATCAAAACCTTTTTCCTAAAAACCAAAGCGATTGCAAAAACACACGAACTAGAATAGCACTAGCGAAGGTTTGACACGATCCCTGTGGATACGAACTCATTCTAGACACCTAGAGTGTGAATTATTGCTCGACGACGAACTGGTCCACTTGCCAGAACGTAGTCAATAAGCTATCACGTTGGTGTTAGTGGATAATATCATCTTTCATATTGCCTCGATATACTATCATTTGCATGATAATAGGTAATATTCAGTCATTGTCTCGATAAGCTATCACATTGGTGTTAGTGGATAATGTCATCTTTCATATTGCCTCGATATACTATCATTTGCATGATAATGGGTAATATTCAGTCATTGTCTCGATAAGCTATCACGTTGGTGTTAGTGGATAATGTATTCTTTCATGTTGCCTCGATATACTATCATTTGTATGGTAGTGGGTAATCTTAGTCATTGTCTCGGTATGCTATCCCTTGTTGATAGTAGATAATGTCTGATATTTTCACATTTACCTTCATTAAGCTATCACTCACATGATAGTAAGTAATATCTCTCAGTGAAACTATAGCATGTCCCCAGTGGAGTTGAATTCCTTTCCTTTTGGGACTTGGGTATTCTTTTTGTTATCTCTCTTCACCAGTCGGGTCACTTGCGTCATTCCCCCGTGATTGTCCTTGTCACCCTCCTGTCTTGCCCTCCTACAATGACGGTAGACATTATCTTTCTTCTTCTGTCCCGCTCTCCTACAATGACAGCAGGCATTTTATTTCCTTGTTGTGTCCTTACCATCCCACAATGTTGGTAGACACTGTCTTTACTTCTGTCCTCACATTGGACTTTATCGCTTTTGTCCATACACTGGACTTTATTGCTTTCTGTCTTTACTTCTGTCCGCACACATGACTTTATTGCTTTCTATCTTTACTTTTGTCCCTACACTGGACTTTATTGTTTTCTGTCGACACACAGGACTTTATCGCTTTCTGTCTTTACTTCTGTCCACACACAAGACTTTACTGCTTTCTGTCCATACGCAGGACTTTACTACTTTCTATCCATACACAGGACTTGACTACTTTCTGTCTTTATTTTTGTTCGCACACAGGACTTTACTGCCTTCTGTCTGCATACAGGACTTTACCGCTTTCTGTCTTCACTACTCCTATCCCCTAGCAAACTTGTTTCATTCCTGGTAAGGTATTTCTCATTGTCTAAACATTCATAACATTACATCATAGCCTTTTACAGTTTAGTTCGGTCAAAAAATTGTGTATTTTGTATTTAAGTATATTCTACCGTCAAATCAAAACAAAAAAATCAAATCATCTTTTTCTTTTTCAAATTTCCGGTAGAAGATACTTAAATAAGGGCATCTGTCATACCCCATTTTTTGACCCATATTAACAATTTTTCATCTTTTATCATATTTTAATTTTTAGAAAAAAGGTTAACAAAATCTCATCTTTGAATGTCCTTATTTTATTGCTAAAATTCAAAATAAATAAAAAAGTAGTGTTTTGTTTATAAATATTATATTATTTGTTTTTACATTAGCAAGGGTCTTAGTATTAGTAGGGATCTCAGCATTAGCAGGGGTCTTAGTATTAGTAGGGATCTCAGCCTAGTAGGGGTTTTAGTTTTACTGTCATCAATATCTTCTTTTTCTTCCCTCCTTTCATTTAGATGTTTTTCTTCTAACAAAAATCAATTTTACCCTTTACCCAATTCCTCTCTTCATTGCCCTATAAATCCACCCCACTTTTCAGATTGAGGGGCTGCAATTTTTAGAGAGCTCTAGGAGAAACACTCACCAAAATTCATTTCTCACATAAAACTCTAAACTCTCTCAAATCTTTATAACTTCAAATCTTCGTACTTAAGGTAGTTTATATTTGATCTGTGATTTTGGGCATCTTCTATCCCTTTCTCATGGTTTAATTTTTTGTTAGATTCAAATTTTATATATTTATTTATTCATTTCTCGAATTTTTATTTATTTTTATAATCACTTTATGTAAAATCTAAGCTCAGATCCACGTAATGAGGTAAAAGAAGAAATAGGTAATAAGACTCAAAGGGGTTAATCAATGGAAAAACATTAAAGGTTCACAATTTGGCTAAGTGGCTAAAAGAGAACAAACAATGCCTTTATCATGTTAAAATGTGCATTTGCAATGTAGCTTCAACAAGAATCAAAGCAAGTTCCAAAGTAACAAAATCCATGAATGAAAATCACACAAGAATAAATAGTATTCATATAGGCTCAAAATCTCACAAGGTATGTTTCTATCAAACTTGATTTATCAATTCAATATTCATCACCAAACTTGTCAAATTCAAAAAGAGAGATTTTGCTCACTTATTACACGACTCTTTAAACTTCAATTGATAAACACTCAAAATTTTTACAAGTCTCAAAACATCAAAAACATTAAAGTTTTAACAAAATAATTGCAACAAAAAAGAAAATATTTTAAAAACACAAAAAAAATTAAAAAAAAAGCAATAAAAACAAAAGTATTTAAAGCAAAAATTCATGTATTTCTCCCCCCACACTTAAATTCTACATTGTCCTCAATGTATAGAATAGAGCAATGTAATCAAAATAAGGCAAGAAAAATAAAATAAGTAGGGAAAGAAACATCCGTATTAGTTTATGTAGATGGCCTCTTGTAGGTGGATTTCTTCCACCGTGTCCTCTTCCAAGAAACATCCTTTTTGCATTGCTTTGAGACGTGCAACAATTTTTCTTCTTGCCCATGTGGTAGATTTTTCGCTAATATGAATGGAAGCTTCTCATTCTCTTCCAAGAAAACATATTTTAGATGCTCAGGCGGCAAGGGTTTTAGTTCAACAATGGATGGTTGCACGATTGAAGGTATCAATCTTGGAACTGAATTTAACTCTACTAAATTTGAAGCAAAATCACCTGAAATTTGTGCACAATCTTGCAAAACAAAATCATCATATCCCATGGAATTAATAGAATCAGAAGCATTAACATCATGATTAATATGTTCCTCAACAATAAAATCATTTTCAACATTAGATATATCATTAACATCACATGATAGGAATTTAGAAATTTCAGCACATGCATCACACATAACATTTTGTTTATCAGGAAAATATTTAGAACATGCATCACAATCATAACAAACAAAGCTATCATTATACCCTATAATCTCTGGGAATTCATCTAACAATTCAACATTCATTTCATCAATCATCGTGTCAAGAATATCTAAATGAAAAACAGAATGATTCTCAAAAGGATATTTCTTGGCATCAAAAATGTTAAACTTAATGATATCATCGCCAAATTCCATAGAAAGGATACCTAAATGCACATCAATCTTACTTTTAGCAGTTTTCAAAAATGGTCTACCTAAGATCAACGGGGGAGGGGTAGAAGAATCTTCTTCCATATTCAAGACATAAAAATCAGCAGGAAAAATTAAATTATTTACTCTAACCAGTACATCCTCAAGCACTCCTGCACATTGAGCGATACTTCTATTTGCTAACTGGATAACAATTCCCGAAGGGTTGAGCTCTCCAATGTTCAAAGAATTGTATATTGACTTTGACATTACATTTATAGAAACTCCCAAATCCAACATGGCATGTGAAAATGGTTTGTCGCCTATGGTGCACGAGATTGTGAAAGTACCTAGATCTTTGCATTTTGTGGGCAAGTTGGGCTGAAGTATTGCAAAAACATTTCTTCGTGTTGAGACAAAATCTATTTTGATGTTTTAAAGATGACAAATAATCTTAATTAAATTTTAATTAGATTCTGATCATCTTGTGATCTAACAAGTGCTTTTGAGTGATTTAATATAAGACAGATACAAGAAATAAAAATCACTATCTTTTTTTCACAAGTTAAAAAGAATCTCAATTTCTGCCTTGGAGAATGATCTCGGAACGGTCCCCAGGACATACATAGCATTGAATAAGCACTTAATAAAGTCAACATGATACAAGACAACAAAGATCTTTTCTCAAGAGTTATTTATAGTATCACAACAATTTGGAATAAGTCATTTAAGGCAAGGAATCGTTTTTGAGTTATGAACCTTCTCCATGGAGCAAAGTTAAGAACATCAATGTCACATATAATTGTAAAGGCTCTATGTTCTCCAAAGATATCATTAGAAGATTTAATCTAGACCAATAAGAAATGGACAACAAGGTGAACCGGTTTGAGAAGAAGATTTGAATATAATCAAAGTACAAACACTTGGCAAGATATGAAGGAACTAGTACCATCACTTTACTATTCACACGTCCTTGCAAGGACACATGAATAGTGGCTACTCTACAACCTTCCTTGGTGTTTTACAACTGTCACACAGCTTGCAACAACTCTACAAGCAAGTTGGCGCCACTCTCTCATGTAAAGACTATGGTCTCCCACATCCAGGAGAACAGTCTCTCAGAATTTGTGTGTGGAAGCTTCATTCTTATCCAAAACTGTACCAATCTATTTCCACACATGGGCTATTATTTTACAACGGATATATGATCAATTACAACCCATTACAGTTGTCAAGAACGGATAAATCTGACATCTTCTCAGTTGTACATTTTAGAGACCATCAGAAGAATGTTCTCCAAAACTACTTGAAAGTACAAAATATGACTGGATTACTTTGCCTCACTCACAACAGCTACTTTGGCACTCTCAACTATCATATTTGAAGTTCAAATATCCAAAGGACTTCTTCATCTATAAATAGCATGTGATGGTGAAATTCTGTTCTCTGGCAGTACAGATGTCTTACACAATGTCTAGGACAATGTGCAAGTAGTCCAGATGTCCTAGACAACTGGTTCGACAACTGGTTATGAGGATCACGATTTATTGCAGTACTAAAGTAAATAAAAGCAATAAATAACACTAGTGATTTGTTAACCCAGTTCGGCGCTAATCAGCCCTACTCTGGAGGATACCAATCCAGGAAGTGAACACTACTAATCCGAATTATTACTTAGTCTTACAACACTACCAAACACCTTTTGGTATGTACGCCTTTTCTTAATCCTAGTAATCTTCTACTCAAGGGCTAACTCCCCCTGAATATGAGAACCTACCCAACTCTGTAACGCCCCAACTAAAAATATCTAGAATATTTAGTCGGAACATTAAAAACTGGAATCTGAGTACATTAATTAAAAGGAATATAACTGAATAATGCATTCTCATTAAGATAATAATGTATATTCGATACAAACAGCGGAAAGAAACTACAACAGAACATCAAGCTAAACAGAAACAAGGAAGAAGACTAAGTCTTCTAAGCTGACAATCCAAGCACAGCTCCAATCGTCGGGTCCAACCTGGTCCCTGCTCCGAAATAACATGTCTTACCTATATCAAAAAGGGAGTGGGGTGAGACAGTCACTTCGTCCCAGTGAGTTCTACTACCCTCCTAAAGGCGAACTACGCCGGGGCACCTAAGCAGTCATAGCATAATCATATCATAATATCTTAAAGCATAAAAATAAAGGTGTAACACTGATTAGTCTTATTGATTTTAACCGCAAGACACTCCGAGGTGATCATGTCTCGGAGGCCTGCCTTGTCCGCGAACAGAAAGCGTTCCGGCGTGAAGCTCACAAAGTTTTACTGGTGGAACATCTAAAACGAAGTCCACAAAGCGATATTAATAATTGCGCATAACTGACTGATGCTAAATTAATTCATACTACCATAATTATCCAAAATACCCCGGGAACATGCAACTTAATTCTAAGTTATGCCCTAAGATTCAGAATTGTGCTTGACTTCCTGTTTAACATTAAATACATTATATAACTGCAAGCTATCTATCTCAGATGAGGATATAAAACGAGTGCTTTAGAAATATTTTAGAAATTGAAAATATGAGTCATTCGGCACTTAGCTCGCTACGGCGAGTTACCAAGCTCGCCATGGCGAACTGCAGGTCCTGGCCTAAATCAACTCGCTAGGCGAGCAGTTGCTTGCCATGGCGAGTTTCATCAGCCCAGAACTTGGATACTCGCCATGAATGCTCGCTAGCAACTCGCTATGGCGAGTTCATGCAGAAAACACCCTGTTTTACGAAAATCATTAATTTTATAAGAGTACACCTACAATCATCCTCTGCGAAAGTGCAGAAACATAATATAATTAATATAGAACAAAATAGAAGAGAAATTGGGAGTTATTTCTCCTCACACAATTAATTCCTAATTTCCTACGTTAACATGCAAATATTCAATTTGGGGAAAACTAACTAAACTAGCCTAAGAACCCACCTGAATTGAGATTAACTCAGAAGCTTTTCGACTTTATTGTTGAACCATAGAACCACATAGCTTCCAGCTCTTGTTTTCCATTCTTAGAACTTCTATGCTTAGCTTCAATCACTTGGTTAAGCCCTCTTGTCCACCAACTCACAAACAATTCCAAGAATAAGGTAATGTGAAGGTGTGAAAAACACAAGAAGGGGGGGTTGAATTGTGTTTTGGTTAATTTAAAAACTTCTTCTAAGTTTTTCAACTTATCAGATTTTATACTGGTTCCTCTCACAAACCGAGAGTAGTCTAGTCCCCTTGCACTTCCAAGGGATTTCACTATAATCACCAAGATTACAATTGCTCAAGCTCACAGCAAGAGGCATCCAATGCTCAAGTAACTCCCTACAAGAGACTTCCAATGCTCAAGTAACTCCTTACAAGAGACTTCCAATGCTCAAGTAACTCCTTACAAGAGACTTCCAATGCTCAAGCTCACAAGCAAGAGACTTCTAACACAAAACAAATACAATGTTTTGAACGACTGATAAACAATTATCAGAGTTCAGAGAACAAAGAAATACAACTTAATATAACAAGACTGTTCTTAGAATTCTTAAAGAAAACTAAGGTTCAACTACTGACAGGCCAGAAGTTGAAAACTAATGTCTTGAATTTGAATATCAACTCAAGTTGTATCTAAGTTAAAAATAGCTCTTTGAAATTTAGCAGAATAACAGCTCTTTGTTCGTAGTTGTGTTGTATCACGTCTTCAAATTCTTCCTCCTTTTATAGGCGTTGTTGGAGCGTCTTGAATTTGAGCGGATACTGATGAAAGCAGCTAGGTAGTACTGTACTATTATTTTCGTTTGAAATGTGCTAATTCAAATCAAGTAAAGATCAACTTCTGATCCTTGATTTCGAATATTCGCCCAAATCAGGAAAACAAAGTTAGTACAATAGTACAAACATCATTGTCAAGAGAATAACGGTCTGAATTAAGTTCTTCTGCCTCTTCAGATCCTTTTCCATATAGATGATAGTCGTTAAGGTAATGGAATGTTCTTTGACGTCTTCTGCTGTTTCATCATCATCAGAATTTGCAGATAATCAATGATCTTCTGATGACTTCATCTTCTAGTTGACTTTGACTGGCAACTTCTGTGGCTTCAACTTTTGTGTTACCTTCAGAACTTGCATTTTCCCAACTTCTGGGGATACTTGAAACGTAGCAACCAGAACTTCAATCTTCTAGTGTATAATAAATTTTAACTTGTATATCTGCACACTAGAGTAAATTATCAGTATTCCCTATTGTATATTAATACTATTGTTATCATCAAAACTACTTGGGTTATGTTAAAACCAACTTTGTTCCAACAATCTCCCCCTTTTTGATTGATGACAAACCAAGTATTAATTTACAATGGTTATTATTTTAATCATATAATTCATCCTTCAGGTTTATGAGGTTTGCAAGCTCCCCCTGAGTTCAGTAATGAATGATTAAAATAGTTTAAAATTTAATGTTGAATTCAGAACTTCTGCATACACTTTGACTTCCAGAAGATAGGTTTGCAAGCTTTCTTCTGTTGTCAGATCTACCTAAGAGAAAAGTGCAATTTTCTCATACGTGTATCATGTATAGAAAGTTCTGATCTCAATAAAAAATTTCCTTAGAGAGAAAATATTGATACCTGATAAAATGTAATAACAGAACTTAAATGAAATAAAAAAAAATTAATTTGGCTTCAGTTAGTGTTCTTAAATTAATTTACTCTTACTCCCCCTTTTGTCATTAAACAAAAAGAATCAAATAAAAAGGGTTAAAGAATAAAACAGAACACGTGACTAAAGAATTAGTCAAGTCAAAAAAAATGCATTAAAATAGATGATAAAAACCATAATTAGTTAATGCAAATGCTAAAAACGAGGTAACTCCTACCAACCCAAAATTGCTATAAAAGCACACCAATTCTTTGTCATTTCACTCAACGCTTCCATGAGAGAAAACAAATTCTTCATCAAGATGAAAGAAAATATTTGTGATGATAGAAGAGTGATTGAAAGAAATGGGTTTAAGAAATTTTCAGAGAAGAATCGTAATATCATTAGATGCAGTCTCATGGAATATGATGTCTAAGAAACATCAGAACATGTTGTAGGTCCTTGCTTCAAAATCAGATGCAAGTTTCTCAACTTTCTTCTGTTCTTAGAAGATCAAGAAGTTCTTCTTATGCAGGAGGATGAGATGGAGTCTTGACAAGAGGCTCCAAGTATACAAGACAGAAGCTTGTAGCTCGGGAGTTTTAGAGGCTCCCAGGTTAAAGTTTGGGGCACAATCCTCTTCAGCTTCTCTTGCTCATCATCTTGTAAAAATTTCCTTTTAGGTTTAGGAGGATCAGATTTTCATGTTAAAAACATCTTTACTCAGAGAGCAATGATGAAATGCAAAAAAAAAAAAAACATGTAAAATCAAAGCAATGATGAAATGCAAAAACTATTGTAAAGCAGTGTTTATATGAATGAAAATTGTTGGAATGCATGTTTATGTTTTATGTTTATGCAGCAATTTTATATATAGATCTATCCTCTGAACAATAACGAAAATAAATCAACATAATCATAACTGCAATATCATAAACCAAAAATAATTATCCAAGACAATAATCAAACAGATCCAAAAATAAAATTGTCTAAACAGAACATAGAACAAAACATGATTAAAAACAAACAACAAATAAAACACAGAGATCCTAAGGTTGAGAGGTAAGAGAGGGGTTCAGCAGTTTGTCTTGAAGCTTCTTCAGAGCTTCTTCAGATATAGACTTCATCTTCTGCAGCACAACTTCTGTACCCATCCTATCAACCACAGATTCTGATTCAGAGTCCACCTTGACAATCTTTTCCAGTTCTTGCTCAAAGAAGGTAGAAAACTGATCCACAGCCCTATTCATTACCAGATTCATCTTCTCTTCATGCAACCTCTTTGCTCTTCTGATCCTATACTCTGCAGCCTTATACTCAGTAAACTTGTGCCTTGCAAGAGTCATGATATAGCTTCTTCTGTACTGAGAACTAAGATCATGCATCATCTGAGTGCACATAGTTGCAATAGCAGAGCATTCACCATCCATTTGATCAGGTGCAAAACCAAGAGCAGCAAGATCTTTATGAATATCCTTAACCTTGTCATTAATGCCCATCAACACACGTTGAACATCTTCTGGTGTGATGGCTGGAAGGGTAGTAAGGACAGATGAAGATGAGGGCTTATCTAGGATATTTGAGGGCTCAGGTGTTTTAGTTTGTTCTGTTGGAGGGGTAATGACTTCTGCAAAAGTGTTCAGATAGTCATTTTCAAAAGTTGTGAGTTGAGGGGGTTGAGATTTTTGAGGTGAGAGTTGATGAAGTTCCAACTCAATTAGTTGTAAAGCTTTGGCAGAAGTGCCAGCTTCAACTAGGGTTTCAGTTTGAGAAGCCTGATGATCTGATAGGGTCTTCTCAGAGTCTATGGAACTTTGTGACACAGGGTTAGGAACATGAACAGCAGGGGTAATCTCTTGGAGAATAGCTTCAGAAGTTGCAACCTCTGCATTAACTGTTGTTGCTATTACTTCAACATTCTCCACGGAAGTAGGAGTAGAGACATCTGCTTCTGGAATAGTAAACAATACATGTTCAGATAACTGTTTCAAAGGGTCAGAAGATGGTTCAATGCTAACAGCTGGTGTTTCAACAGAAGCACTAGCTGAAACTTCTTCTATACAGTTTGGTTGAGGAGTTAAATCTTTAAAGATTTTTGAAAAAGAGTTTTGAACAGGAACTGTATAGGGGATGTTTATAGCAAACTTAGCAAGCTTTGGACCATTAATGACAAAATCAGGAATACCATTAAAATTGATCTTTCTGTAAATACCTTGATTTGCCAACTTCTGAGCTAATTCATCTTTGGGAATGGGAGCATCAAGAAACTCATTTTGGTCAGCTTCAATCCCACTTTCCCAACTTGTTTCTTCCCAGGTCTTATACATTTCAACCTCAGCAATAGCAGCATCACGCTCAGCATCCTCATCTGATTCAAGAATCAGCAACTTTTGCTTTCTCTTCCTCTTTGGATTAGTTATGCTTTTCCTAACAACTTCTGGAGCAGCAGGTCCAGAAGCACTAGCCTTCTGAGAGGCTTCAGCATCAACCTCTGCTTGAGCAGCAGGTTCAGAATGTTCAGGGTTCATTTCTTCAACAACTATACTCTTACCAGCAACCTCTGAAGTCTTATTCACACCAGAAGTATTTCCAGACTTCTTCTTGGGTGTAGAACTTCTTGTCCTTTTAGGCGGTGGTTCCTCAGACACAGATTCAGTTCTTCTTGTATTCTTCTTCTTCTTCACTTGCACAGGCAACAACCTCTGTGTTGTTAGCCTGTCTTCCACTTTAACATCAGTTCCTTCTTCCAGAATTCTCTTGTGCTTGGCAGCAATTTCAGCAACTTCTTCTATAGACACACGAGTCATGTAGAAGTACTTGTTGCTCTCATCCTTCCTTGGTCTATATTGATTCAGAGGAGTAATTACAGGTCCTTGAGTCTTAAGGACTTTCTTTACACTCAAACCATCAATCAGAGAGGGATAAGCATCAATGCTAGATGCATAACCAGGAAAAATGGTTTTGAGAGATTGAATCAAATAACTTCTGTGAAACATGAAAGAGAGCAGTCTGCAGTAATAAGCATTAGTCCTACGCTTGGTCTGACTATCAGTGATGGCTCTACACATGTGCTTAAAAATTAGAAGGCCACGGTCCATTTCAACCTCCTTTCCAAAATAATATAAAGGAAGTTTATATAAGTTGGAAACTTGGTCAGATGAACCAACCTTGGGTAAAATTGAGTCACAGAGAATCCTGTAAAGCATCTTGTAGAAAGGTACCATGTCGTTGTTGTTCTTGGACGTAGACTTCTTCCCATAGATTTCCTCTTGAATAATAGGACTCACATCTTCAGCATTAGATGGAATAATACCGTGCCGGGGTAACTGTACTGCTTGTCTGATATGCTCTGGTCTAATTCTGATTAGAACACAACCAACTTCTGAACGAATTTCCTTGCCATAGTATTCTTCTGCAGGAATCTGATTGTTCACACAAACTTGTGCCTTCATCCAGAAATCTTTAACAATCTCTGAATAGACAGGTCCATTAAGGCAATCTAGGTATGTTGTCATCTTTTGATGGACAAATACTTGCTTCATATTCCCACAGCCATTAACCCTTAGAGCTTCGAAATCGACTGGTCTTTCAATGTGAAGAAATAATTCCGAAATAGGAAAAGTTACCCTATCCGGAGTAACAACACCAGGTTTTGATCCTTTGATATCAGCAATTGGGGGTACATTCGTGTTTCTTTCAGCTTGAGTTTGAATACGCTTGACAGAGGAGGAGGCCATGATTCTGAGTTTAGGGGTTAGGGTTTGCTAATTTGAGAGAAGAAAGAATTGCTCTGAATTTTAGAAGAGATGAAAGTGTGGGTAGTGATTGTGTAAAGTGTGTGAATGTGAACAGTTAGTGTTTAAAAAGGAAAGAAAAACAAACCGCCCAAAAACGTACTAACTAAAAGGACAGAGGGGGGGTAAAAGAGTAACTTAACAATTCACAAATGAATTAGAACACAATCATCACTAACCAACTTCTTTCTCTAATAGCAAACAAACACGTGTATTAGAAGGTTAATTAAATACCTGACACGTAAGTGACAGCAGTTCAAGAGGTAACTCAACAGTTATTTCCACGTCACGTTCAGAACCACTCACAATCTTCTGATAGAAATACAGAAGATGGATTTGTCAACTTCTGATACACAAGTTCTGACTCCCCTTATCTTCTGATATTAAATACCAGAAGATGGTTAGTCTAAACTTCTGATAGAAAGTCTGACTCCCCCTAACTTCTGTTAAACTTCCAGAATTTCCTAAAATAATATTCTTCACCAGAGTTTCAGCTTATTCACAGATTTCCATCATATTAAGATTCTTTTTGATAAAATCAAATCTCTCTACAGCTAAGGGTTTTGTAAAGATATCAGCCCATTGATTTTCAGTATCAATAAACTTGAGATCAATTACTCCCTTCTGTACATAATCTCTTATAAAATGATGTTTAATCTCAATATGCTTAGCTCTTGAGTGCAGAATAGGATTTTTAGAAAGATGAATGGCAGCAGTGTTATCACAATATAAAGGAATATTATGACTGCTTATTTGATAATCTTCTAATTGATATTTCATCCAAAGTAGTTGTGTACAACACTTGGCTGCTGAAATGTATTCTGCTTCTGCAGTTGACATAGCTATGGTGGTTTGCCTTTTACTGGCCCAAGAAATCAAATTCTCACCAATGAATTGACAACTTCCACTAGTGGATTTTCTTTCAAGTTTATCACCAGCATAGTCAGCATCACAGAATCCAATCAGTTTGTAATCATTTGATTTCTGATACAGTAATCCAATGTTACAAGTAGCCTTCAGATATCTAAAGATTCTCTTTACAGCAGTAAAATGAGATTCTCTAGGATCTGATTGAAATCTTGCACACAAACATACACTGAATAGTATATCTGGTCTAGAAGCTGTTAGATAGAGAAGAGATCTAATCATACCTCTATATAATTTCTGGTCAACTTTACCTTCAGACTCACCTTTGTCAAGACTTGATGTAGGATGCATTGGAGTGTTCATGGGTTTGCAGTCTTCAAGATTATACTTCTTCAGAAGATCTTTGATATACTTTGACTGATCAATGAAGTTCCCTTTCTTTGTTTGATTGATCTGAATTCCCAGAAAGTACTTTAATTCTCCCATCATGCTCATCTCAAATTCATCTTGCATCATCTTAGAAAAGTTCTTGCAGAGTCCAGCATTAGTTGATCCAAAAATGATGTCATCAACATATATTTGAATGATCAGAATGTCTTTCTTCATGGTTTTCTTGAATAATGTATTATCAACTTGACCTTTAACAAAACCATTGTCAACCAAGAAGTTGCTCAGTCTCTCATACCAAGCTCTGGGAGCTTGTTTGAGTCCATAGAGTGACTTCTTTAGTCTGAACACGTGATCTGGATTAGAAATATCTTCAAGTCCTGGAGGTTGTTTGACATATACTTCTTCAGAGATTACACCATTTAGAAATGCACTCTTAACATCCATCTGATAAAGTGTAATGTTGTTGTTGACAGCATAAGAAGTAAGCAATCTTATAGCTTCTAATCTGGCAACTGGAGCATAAGTCTCTGTATAATCAATGCCTTCTTGTTGACTGTATCCTTGTGCAACAAGTCTAGCTTTGTTTCTTGTAACTTCTCCTTGTTCATTCAACTTGTTTCTGTATACCCACTTTGTTCCAATAATGTTCTTGCCTTTTAGTTTGGGTACCAGATCCCATACATCATTCCTTTGAAATTGATTCAGTTCTTCTTCCATAGCAACTATCCAAGCATCATCAGTTAATGCTTCATCAATGGTTTTAGGTTCAATCAAGGAAACTAGACCAAATAAGGATTCTTCATCCCTAAAGCTTGATCTTGTTTTCCTAGGACTGTTCTTATTACCCATGATGAGCTCTTCAGGATGTGATGACTTATACTTGAAAGTATTCTTGGGAATAGTTGTTTCTTCTACTTCATGATCTTCTGTTGGTGTTGTTTGATGATCATCAGATTCTGGTACTTGATTATCCTCTGGTGCTTCCAGAAGTTGAGGAGTGGGAATAGGTTCACAATCTTCATCTTCTTAGTCTTGAGAATCTGAAATTTCTATAGTAGGCTCTGACTTTTCATGATCAGGCACTTTATCATCAAACCTTACATGCATAGATTCTTCAACAGATTGTGTTTCAGAATTATACACTCTGTACGACTTGGAGCGCTCAGAATATCCAATAAAGATACCCTTACTGGCTTTAGAGTCAAATTTCTTTAGATAGACTTTTGTATTCATAATGTAACAAGTACAACCAAATTGGTGAAAATAAGAAATGTTAGGTTTCCTTCCTCTAAAAAGTTCATATGTTGTTTTATTCAGAATAGGTCTAATATAGATTATGTTCTTAATATAACAAGCAGTGTTTATTGCTTCTGCCCAAAATGATTTTGCCAAGGAGTTTTCATGCATCATGGTTCTAGCCATCTCTTGTAAAGATCTGTTCTTTCTTTCTACAACTCCATTTTGCTGTGGAGTTCTAGGAGAAGATAACTCATGGAAAATTCCATGTTCTTCACAAAAAGATTCAAAGGGCTCATTCTCAAACTCTCCACCATGATCACTCCTTACCTTTAAGATCCTCAAATCCTTTTCATTCTGAATTTGGGCACAGAAGACACTAAACTCTTCATATGTATCATTTTTAGATTTCAGAAATCTTACCCATGTCCATCTACTATAATCATCAACAATGACTAGTCCATACTTCTTTCCATTGAGTGAAGCAGCACTAACTGGTCCAAACAAATCAATGTGCAGAAGTTCTAAAGGTCTAGAGGTAGAGACAATGTTCTTGGGTTTAAATGAGCTTTTGACAAATTTCCCTTTTTGACAAGAGTCACAAAGAGAATCTGAGTGATAAGACAATTTAGGAAGGCCTCTTACAAGATTGTCTTTGCTAAGCATAGAGATTAATCTCCAGTTAGCATGACCCAATCTCTTATGCCAAACCCATTTCTCATCACTTAGAGTCAACAAACAAAGCACATTCTGATCCTCAAGATCAGATAGATTCACCTTATAAACATTGCCTTTTCTACAACCTTTAAATAAAATGGACTTGTCAGAATTGTTAATTACAGTACATGAATTCTTATTAAACACAACATCATAATTACTGTCACATAATTGACTTATGCTAAGTAAATTATGTTGTAGTCCATCAACCAACCAAACATCAGAAATAGAAAGAGAAGAATTACCTACTTTACCTATACCAATGATTTTGCCTTTCTGGTTCCCACCAAATCCTACAGTTCCTCCCTCTCTCAGAGTCAGGGTGAGGAACAAGTGCTTGTCTCCTGTCATGTGTCGTGAACATCCACTGTCCAGATACCATGAGCTTTGCCTTTTTCTTGGGGTGCATACCTGCAATAAACATTATCTCAGGCTTTGGTACCCATATTCTGATGGGTCCTCTATAGTTAGTTCTTTTATCCTTCTTCTGTATCTTGTAGTTTCCAGAGGGTCCATAGTGAGGTGAGCCTTTGAAAACAGGTTTAGGCTTAGCCTTTCCTTTGGACCTTGACCCAGAGTGTGTCAGCAAACCAGCTTTCAAGTTTGTACAGCCTGATCCCATGCCCCGAGTACTCATAGGCTTGAAGATCCTCTGTACTCCTTTATAAGACTTGGATACTGAAGTAATGGGAGCAGATGTTTTCAAAGACTCCACGCTTGCTTGAGCATCTGACACTTTTGGATTTTCTGTACTACTACTAGAAACAAAATTAGAGTAAAGATCAGAAGATGTTCTGCTAATACACACAGACTGATTTGAGTTTCCTTTGACAGTACACCCCAAACCCTGTCCAGTGTATTTGCCAGCACCATAAATCATAGAGGCTAACTTGTGCTTGTCAATATTGTGATGAACAAACTCTTGAAGAGCAATCTCATGCTTATCATAGGGTTTGTTACATGTTCTGCAACCATTTTCAAGAACTTGAATAGTCTTTAAGGACTTCTTATAGTCTTCTTGAATATGATTGACTTTATCATTGAGCATGTTAAACTTTTGCTTGAAAAGCTCTAACTCATTTGATTTTTCCATGTATTTCATCACAGTATCTTTCAAAGCCTTAGAGAGTTGAGTGTCAGAGAGTTTAGAAATAACCTGTTCAATATCTTCTGAATCTGACTCAACATCACTTTCAACATCTGATTCTGCTGTGGCCATAAGTGCCAAATTAGCTTCTGCATCTTCAGCTTCATCATCAGACAGCTTGTCAAGATCTTCCCATGTAGCTAGAAGACTCTTCTTAGCCTTGTTCTTGAAAGTGCTCTATCTTCCTTTTCCCTTGGTGCTTAAGTCAGGACAATCAGCAATGAAGTGTCCAGGCTTGTTGCAGTTAAAGCAATTCTTAGAATCATCCTTCTTATCTTTATTTCCAGAACTTCTGTAACCAGAACCTTTGGATCCAGAACTTCTGCCAGAATATCTTGGCTTTCTTCTTGCCCACTTCTGGAACCTTTTGGTCAGAAGTCTAAATACATCATCATCTTATCCATCTTCTTGATCATCTGCAGAAGATTCTTCTGTTTCAGATTCAACAACCTTAGCCTTGAGAGCCTTAGAAGGTCCAGAAGTAGCTGGCAGAGCCAAAGACTTCATTCTCTTCTGAGGTTCATTAGAGGATAGCTCAATCTCATGACTCATGAGTGAACTAATCAAACCCTCTAGACTTAGGGTGTCCAAATCCTTTGCTTCCTGAATAGCAGTGACCTTAGGTCTCCACTTAGCAGGTAAGCTTCTAAGAATCTTCTTCACATGATCTGAAGTAGTATAACTTTTCTTCAGAACTTGAAGGCCTGCGACCAGAACTTTGAATCTAGAAAACATAGATTCAATGTTCTCATCATCCTTCATTCTAAAAAGTTCATACTGTTGAATCAAAAGTGTTGCTTTTGCCTCCTGAACCTGTTTGTTTCCATTATAAGATGAGCATAAAGAATCATAGATACTCTTAGCAGTGGATTTATTTGTGATCTTAAGGTACTCTTCATGAGAT
Organism: Trifolium fragiferum; assembly: GCA_954870985.1. Taxonomy (NCBI): domain Eukaryota; kingdom Viridiplantae; phylum Streptophyta; class Magnoliopsida; order Fabales; family Fabaceae; genus Trifolium; species Trifolium fragiferum. The sequence goes on from OX940789.1 coordinate 54,167,813, forward strand.
ATGCAGCTTATCAAGATATCCTTGACTTTGTGGTGCTTCTTGTATGCTTTCTTATCCTTGTCAGTGAAAGCTTGCCTTGTATCATAATCTAATCTTCCTCTTTCATCCAAACCTTGAAACGTAGTTCCTCTTTCAACCAAGTCCCAAAGGTCATCATCAATACCAACTAGATGACTGTAGATTCTATCTTTCCACCAGGAGAAGGTAGAACCATCACCATTGAATTTAGGAGCTTTGTTGTTGTTTTTCTCCTCAGCCTCATAGTTGTAATGAATCTCAGTTTTCTTGCTGTTGTTACCAGGTTCACCCATAGTGTTTTGTCACAACAAATAACTGTCTCACTGCAAAGTGATATAACAGAACCGGGCTCTAGATGCCAATTGAAGGTGTGAAAAACACAAGAAGGGGGGGTTGAATTGTGTTTTGGTTAATTTAAAAATTTCTTCTAAGTTTTTCAACTTATCAGATTTCGCAGCGGGCCAAAACCTTTAACACAAACAACTTCTGGTGAGTTTAAGAAAAACAGAGTATGAGAGAAATAAAACAGAGAGAAGAGAGAAGAGATGACACAAGAGATTTTATACTGGTTCCTCTCACAAACCGAGAGTAATCCAGTCCCCTTGCACTTCCAAGGGATTTCACTATAATCACCAAGATTACAATTGCTCAAGGTCACAGCAAGAGACTTCCAATGCTCAAGTAACTCCTTACAAGAGACTTCCAATGCTCAAGCTCACAAACAAGAGACTTCTAACACAAAACAAATACAATGTTTTGAACGACTGATAAACAATTATCAGAGTTCAGAGAACAAAGAAATACAACTTAATATAACAAGACCGTTCTTAGAATTATTAAAGAAAACTAAGGTTCAACTACTGACAGGCCAAAAGTTGAAAACTAATGTCTTGAATTTGAATATCAACTCAAGTTTTTAGCGGAGACGCTTCTTTGGTTTCTTCACTGAATGTTGGATTAGTGAAGGGCCCGACCAATGTGTTGCTTCTCCTTTTCCTTGTTGTCGTTCTTCTTCCTCTGGGAATAACCAACTTGTCAAGATCAACCTCTTGTTGATTGACAGTTGAGCCTGAAACCCTAGCTGGATCACTAGGTCCTTCGCCTTTGTTGATTTCTTGGTTGTTGGTGCTCATTGTGATTTCTTGACTCATGTTGTTCAGAGTTTTTGTTGAGGAGAATTTCTTTTAAGGGATTTTTGAAGGATGTCGTACCAGATGTTGAAGCGTGTGTGGTAGCACAAGTGATGATCTAGGTGGCTTTTTATAGACGGAACTAAGTAGTATGTTACCTCGTTTATTGTGCAGAAGTAATGATGATCAACGTTATAATTTTTCTGCACGCCACCCCGTCACTTAATGTTCTACACGCTTTTGGACGTGTGGAACTCTAGAGTTCCTTTCCCACGTTCAGGTTGAAGTGTTTCAACTTCCTGACGAGTGTACAGATGTTGGGACATCTGGTAGAACATCTGGTCATTCTCTTCCTTGACTGTCAAGAAAGCTATTTTTGGACTATTGTTAGGAGGAGTCCATTTATAGCATTTGTCCTTTGCCTTGACACCTTTCATCACTACCTTCTGATTATTAGCAATAATGCACTTAGAGTTGTTGAAGTACACATCTAGTCCTTGTTCACATAGTTGACTAATGCTTATCAAGTTTGTAGTCAGTCCTTCAACTAGTAGAACCTTATCTAGGTATGGTAAGCTGGGATCTCTTAGCTTGCCTACACCTTTGATTCTACCGTTAGCACCATCACCAAAAGTAACACTTCCTTTGGAGTAAGGTCTTAATTCCTTAAGATATTTCCTATCTCCAGTCATGTGTTTGGAGCATCCACTGTCAAAGTATCAGTCTTCATATGAGGACAGCCTGATACAAGTATGAGCCTTTAATTTTGAATCTTCTTTTGGCCTCCATACTTTCTTGACTTGAGTCTCCTGGCACTTTACTTGTTGAGCAAGAATCTTCTTTTCATCCTTCCTTGGTGATTTTGATCTTTGAGGATAGCCATGAATTTTGAAGCATTCTTTCATAACATGTCCAAACCTACCACAGTGATCACATCTATTAAAAGCTCTTCTATTTTGGGAGTATAACTTTTTAAGATGTGGTCTTGGTATCTGCTTCTTCTGCTGCTTGTGAGGCTGACCTATGTTCCCATTCTTCTTGTGTTGAACAGGGTGTTGAGACATGTGGCTTGACATCTTCCCTTTTGTTTGGACAGACTGTTGAGACTTGTAGTCTATGATCCTGTTTTTGTGTTTAACAAGATGTTGAGACTTTTGACTTGACATCTCCTTCTTGGTCTGAGCATAGTATTGAGGTGTGTGGTCTATGATCCTGTCTATGTGGTGAACAGGATGTTGAGACATTTGGCTTGACATCTCTTTCTTGGTCTGAACACAATGCTGAGATTTGTGGTCTATGATCCTGTCAGTATGTTGAGCAGTATGTTGAGACATTTGGTGTGACATCTCCTTCTTGGTCTGAACATAGTGCTGAGATATGTTGTCTATGACCCTGTCGTTGTGTGGAGCAGGATGTTGAGACATTTGGTTTGACATCTGGTCCTTAGATTTCTGTAGAGGAGGAGATATCTTTCCTGGAGTAGATTCAACCTTTCTGAAGGGATGATCGAATTCTAATCCAATCATGTCTTCAGCTATTTTCTCAATTTCAGGGAGCTCATCCTCTGAGTCAGAATCATATTCTAGACGCCTCAAAGTTTCAGTTATACTTACGAGTTTAGATTTTAAGGAATTGCATACTTTTCTTAGAGCTGCTCGTTCCTTATGCTCCCTGATAAGCCTTTCAATGATTTCATCTTGCTCTAATATTTTAGCAGTGTATCTTGAAGGGTGGAGAGGTTCTTCATTATTATCACTGCCTTCAGTGTTTGTGAAGCTTTTGAAGCAATCATTGCTGCTTGTTTCGCATATCCCCGAGAATGCATTGTTTGTGTCTTCATCTTCACTTTCATCCTCAGAGTCAAAGAGAATTGCAGCCATCCCTTTCTTCTGTTTTCTAAGAAAGTTGGGACACTGTATTCTGATATGCCCAAAGCCTTCACATTCGTAGCACCTTATTTCTGTTTCTTCTTCAGAGTTTGTCTCTTCTTTTGAGATGCCTTGTGTCTTGTTGTTGGACATCTTGTCTGGGACATTTGTCCTCCATGTAGCTCGGACCCTGTTCACAGAATTGTTGAACTTCTTGCTCAATAGAGCTACTGCTTCTGATAGACAATCTTCACTTTGGCTTTCTACAGATTTGAATGCCAAATTCTTCATATTCTTTTCAGGTTTATCTTCAAAGGTCATCTCAAAGGTTTGTAATGAGCCAATGAGTTCATCAACCTTCATCGTGCTCAAGTCTTGTGATTCTTCAATAGCAGTTACCTTCATAGAAAATCTCTTAGGAAGTGATCTAAGAATTTTTCTGGCTAGTTTCTCCTCAGGTATCTTCTCTCCTAAGGCAAAGCATGAGTTTGCTATGTCTCGAACTCTAGTGTTGAATTCTGATATTGTTTCATCATCCTCCATCTTTAGATTTTCGAATTTGGAAGTGAGGAGTTGCAGCTTTGACATTCTAACCTTGGAAGTTCCTTCATGTGTCGTTTGTAGAATCTCTCAGGCTTGCTTGGCTTCTGTACATGTGTTGATCAGTTTGAATATGTTTTCATCAACACCATTGAAGATAACATTGAGTGCCTTGGAGTTGCTATTGGACTCAATCTCCTCTTCTGGGGTCCAATCTCCTTCACCTTTTAGTATTGAAGAACCATCTTCTGCAGAGACTATTGGGTGCTTCCAACCTGTGATAATTGCCCTCCATGCCTTTTGATCCATGGCCTTGATGAAGGCAATCATTCTTGCTTTCCAATAGTCATAGTTTGATCCATCCAGAACTGGTGGTCTGTTTATTGATCCTTAATTCCTGTCCATCTTGAATAAGATTTTGTCTCCCTGGAGCTCACCCAGCAGGTTAGGGTGCCTGCTCTGATGCCAATTGAAATTCTGTTCTCTAGCAGGACAGATGTCTTACACAATGTCTAGGACAATGTGTCAGTAGTCCAGATGTCCTAGACAACTGGTTCGACAACTGGTTATGAGGATCACGATTTATTGCAGTACTGAAGTAAATAAAAGCAATAAATAACACCAGTGATTTGTTAACCCAGTTCGGCGCTAATCAGCCCTACTCTGGAGGATACCAATCCAGGAAGTGAACACTACTAATCCGAATTATTACTTAGTCTTATAACACTACCAAACACCTTTTGGCATGTACGCCTTTTCTTAATCCTAGTAATCTTCTGCTCAAGGGCTAACTCCCCCTGAATATGAGAACCTACCCAACTCCCTCTAATCACTAATCCCAAGTGACGAAACAACTTTAAACTTCACAGTTTAAAAGACACAGTTGAATGACAACATTCAACGACACAAGCTTCAAAGTACCAAGAACGATACTAAGAGCTACTAAGTGTTTTGCACAGTTGGTACAAAACTTTGGACTCACAATCTTCAGTTATTGTGGGTTCAGTTTTAAGCTCTATGTTGAGTCCTTTATATAGGCGTGCAATTCTTCAGATAATCTTCAGTCTTTCAGATGCACTCAAATAAGAATTAGTTTTAAAACAAACTTGTTTCAAAACAAACTCCACAAAGATAAAGATTTAATCTCTATCCACTAATTAAATACGAATCCAATCGTATCTAACACATAGGATTAATAACAAACTTTATCATTAATCCTAATCTCAGCTTGTTACTAAAAGATTCGCGTTTTATTCAAATTAAAACAAACACGCGCGCTTAATGGATAAGCATTATCTTTTAAGCTGAACTGGGTCAAGATGTCCTACCCACATGTCTTGGGATATCTTGTTCGACATGCTGCCTATGCATGCTCTGAACCCAGTTACAAGATGTCTAGGACATCTTGTTCAACATGTTGCATCTGCACATCTTCAATATGCACAAGTGGTTTAGACTTAATTACTTCAGCATTGGTGCTTCATTTAAGTCACTCTGACCAAGTTGTTTTAGCCTTATGATGCAGCCAAACTCAGAAGAACTACAGATGGCAACATTGAAGATAGGATCTAAATATCTTTGAGTATCTTGTGTGTATTTTATTTATAAGCTATACAAACTAGTTTGGGTTAGTATAAGCTTGAAAGATCCACTTCATATACAAATCATTTGTAAGTTGTAAACTCAAGTCAATTAGGAAGAATTGATTGAGTGGTGAAGATAAATCAGTAGGTGATTACTGATTGGTTTCTTAACCTTGGTTTAGGTTAAGGATTTGAAGTTGATTATAATTTTGGTCTAGATTATTATTGGATAGTCTCACACAAGTGGGGACTGGACTAGCCCTTATCATTTGAGGGTGAGCCAGGATAAAAACATTGGTGTTTGACTCTCTCTTTCCTTTATCTTTATCTTAATCAAACACAAATCACACACATCACTTTTTACTCAACGTAACAGTCTGAGAATATTCTCTACTTGGTCTCCTAACTGTGTGATTTTTACTAATCATTTTATCTAACAACTTTTAGTGTTGCAGCAAAATTATAAAAGGTCGCAATGTAAGACCCGAATATTTTATTTTATCGATAAATATTTTATTCTATTTAAAAGTTAGAACATTTTAATTTTAGAAAGTGATTCTCATACCCTATAATTCTATTTAATGAGGAAACCCAATCTAACCTCTTTTCATTTTCTAGATTCGAGGACGAAACTCTTTTAAGGGAGTAATAATGTAACAGCCCGGATTTTTAATAAAAAAATATTTAGAAAAACTTCATTTTCTTAAAAATGTAACTATTATTTTTTTTTTTCTCGTCGAAGAATAATGACTAGTTACAGGTATAAATAATAATTACGTCATGTTCAAAATGTATTAATTAAATTACAAATTAATAACACCCAGATTTTTATCCCCGCAGACGTACAAGCAACATATCAACTTTACACTTCTTCTTTAGCACCTACAACAATAATCATATAAGGGTCAATTTCTTTATCCAAATTGAATCATGCAGAACGAAAGGTAAATGTTATAAAATAATAATAAAATACTCGGCCATAAAAAGTAATAATATAAAATCGATGCCAGAAACTCTTTTTAATAATAACTCATACAAATTAATAATGCATGAAATGCAACTAGACCATGATCCGGATATCGCCCCATTTGGCACTTGGATTTAACGCTCCAAGAAGCGTATTCGCCCCATTTGGCACCTAGAAAACAAATCGCCCCATTTGGCAGTTACCAATAAAATCGCCCCATTTGGCACATGGTAACAAGTTACTAATAAAATCGCCCCAATTGGCACATAGTAACAAATCGCCCCATTTTGGCACCTATTATACACACTTTCATTTAAAATCATCACTGCTCTCACCAAATCAATGTCAAAATCAAATCTTGCTTTCAAAACTACACCAATTAATCATGTTATCAAAAACAACAAAATACTCAAATTCACAATCAACCACTAACACACAACAGTCACAAAATCATATATACAATCAGCCGCAGACAGACTTATAATATAATAAAATGACATAGAATTGTTATTAAAATAGTTCTTGTCATTCCTTTTATCACTACTACTTCTCAATGGTTAAATATTAAATTATTAATCTATAACATAAACCCTAAGTGCATGAGTGTATGGGGAAAAAGCCCTTACCTGAATGATTTCCTTTCCGATGACATGTTGACTTTGGGGATTCTACTACCAATTACGATCAGAGGTTTAAGGCTCCTTTGTATAGAGTAAACTTATGAGATTAGAAACTTGTGATGTGCTAAATGGTACTCAAGGGACACTCTCCAAACTCATCATGAAGGAACCAGTCGTATAAAAGAAACAAGAATAGATATTGGTATAAGAAGATTTGAACTGTTTGAAATGCAGGAAGATGAAACTGTGGATCAAATGTATGGCAGGTTCACAATCATTATCAATGAGTTAAACTCTCTTGGAAAGAAATACAATTCACATGAGAGAATCAGAAAAATACTGAGATGTCTTCCAAAACATTGGAAACATATAGTTACTGCTATCACAGAATCCAAAATCTAGCTGAAATGAAGCTAGAAGATTTCATTGGATCTATAAAGGCTCATGAAGCCATATTACAGGAAGAAAGACCTCAAAAGAAGAAAATGATTGCTCTTGAATCTCAAGTTAAAGAGCAATCAAAGAAAGAAGAAATTGAAAATGATGATGTGCTTCAAGATGATAATGAAGAAGAACTGGCCTTTCTAACAAGAAGAATCCAACAACTGATGATGAGAAGAAATCAATTCAAAAGATCATTCCCGACAAGAAGAAATGTTTCCAAATCTGAAATTGACATGAGTCAGATAAGATGTTATGGTTGCAATCAACTTGGACACTTCAAAAATGACTGTACAAAACTAAAGCAAAACAAACCACCTTTCAAGAAGTCAGTGATGGCAACATGGGATGATCTAGAAGACTCACCAGAAACACAAGAAGATGAAGCAAATGTTTGTCTGATGAAAAAATCAGATAAGGAAGAGGTAACACTAGAACCTTGTTCTTCATGCATAAAAACAGAACATCTTTTTGATAATCTTTTATATGACTGTCAAATTACCACTAAAGAAAATAGTAAACTCAAAAATGAGATCACTAAGATAACTCATGAAAGAGATCTTTATAAAAAGGAAATTGAAATCTTAAAACAAAAACTTATGCAATCTGAAAAAACTGAAAAAATCTTAGATAGTAGTTTACAAAAGGAAAATACAAGCCTAAAGCAAAATATGACCATATTAGAAAAAGATCTAACCAAATTTGTAACATCTACTAAAACTTTTGAAAACATTATGGGCTCACAAGTGGGAATTTTTGACAAAGCTGGTATAGTTTTCAAAACTCATCAAAAACAAAAATTATATGAAAAGTTTTTTGTGCCTCTTAAAGAAAAACAAACTAAAAAACTATTTTGCTCTTTCTGTCATAAGCATGGTCATGTTAAATATTTTTGTTTCAAAAGAAAAACACTACATCACAATAGAGACCATTCTCTAAATAGTCTCCCAAGAAATATAAATCTTAACAAAAACAAACAGATTTTTAGAAACACTAACTCTCAAGGACCCAAGTCAGTATGGGTACCAAAAAACTTACTAACCTCAAATGCAGGAATGTCTCCTAATAGTCATGAGAAAGCCTTGGTACATGGACAGTGGCTGCTCAAGGCATATGACTGGAGACAGACATAGCTTTCTCTCTTTTGAAAAGAAAGAAGGAGATTCAGTCACTTTTGGAAACAATGAAAAAACTAGCATCAAAGGTAAAGGAATTATTGGTAAGATTAATTTAGATAAAATTGAAAATGTTCACTATGTTGATGGTCTTGAACATAACTTAATAAGCATTAGTCAACTTTGTGACAATGGTCTTGAAGTTATTTTCAAAACTCAAACCTGTGAAATAAAACAAACATCTTCTGGAAAAACACTCTTTTATGGATCAAGAAAGAAAAATGTGTATGTTCTGTACTTAGATGAACTGCCTGCTGAATCATGTTTTGTATCACTTGAAAAAGACAAATGGATTTGGCATAAAAGAGCAGGACATATAAGCATGACAACAATGGCAAAACTTTCTCAGCTTGATCTAGTTAGAGGGTTACCAAAGATAAGTTTTGACAAAGATAAACTATGTGAAAGTTGTACAAAGAGTAAACAAACCAAAAGTAGTTTCAAACCAAAAGACTTTATTTCAACAAAGAAACCTCTTGAACTACTTCACATTGACCTTTTTGGGCCTGTCAAAACTACTAGTCTAGGAGGGAAGAATTATGGTTTTGTCATTGTAGATGATTACTCAAGATTCACAAGGGTTTTTTTTCTAAAACATAAAGATGAATCTTTTGAATCATTTAAAACTTTCTGTAAAAGGATTCAAAATGAAAAAGAAACAAATATAATTTCTGTAAGAAGTGATCATGGTGGAGAATTTGAAAATTATCAATTTGAATCCTTCTTTAATGAAAGTGGCATTTCTCATAATTTCTCTTTTCCAAGAACTCCTGAACAAAATGGAGTTGTTGAGAGGAAAAATAGAACCCTGCAGGAAATGGCCAGGACAATGATTGATGAATCAAATGTTGAAAAATATTTTTGGGCTGAGGCAATCAACACTGCATGTTATATCTTAAACAGATGCACCATAAGAAAATTTTTAAATAAAACTCCTTATGAATTATTGAATGATAAAAAACCAAACTTATCTTATTTTCACATCTTTGGATGTTATTGCTACATGTTAAACAGCAAAGAAAACTTAGGAAAGTTTGATGCTAGATCAGATAAAAGTATATTCCTAGGATATTCTCTAACATCTAAAGCCTATAGAGTTTATAATTTAACATCAAAATCTTTGGAAGAAAGTATGCATGTTAAATTTGATGAGTTTGAGGATCTACCTAGTCAAACTATCAATGATGAAGAAGAAGAAGAACAACCTTCTCAAGAATCTCCTAAGACCTGGAGGATAGTAGGATATCATCCTCAAGAGCAAATTATAGGAGATACCACAGATGGTGTAAGAACCGGAAGGTCCTTTCAAGCCACAGAGAACAATCTAGCAATGATCTCTCAAATTGAACCAAAGACAATTGATGAAGCAATCATAGATGAATCATGGATTGATGCCATGAAAGAAGAATTGCTACAATTTAAGAAAAATGAAGTTTGAAAATTGGTGCCATATCCACAAGATCATTCCATCATTGGTACCAGATGGGTCTTCAGAAACAAACTTGATGAAAATGGTAAAGTGATAAGAAACAAGGCTAGACTTGTTGCACAAGGCTACAACCAACAAGAAGGAATAGACTATGATGAAACCTTTGCATCTGTAGCAAGGTTAGAAGCAATTAGAATTTTACTTGCATATGCATCTCATAAATGTTTTAAACTTTTTCAAATGGATGTCAAGAGTGCCTTTTTGAATGGTTTCTTAAATGAGGAAGTTTATGTACATCAACCTCCTGGTTTCAAAGATGAACATAAACCAAATCATGTTTTTAAACTAACCAAGGCTCTCTATGGACTTAAGCAAGCTCCCAGAGCTTGGTATGAAAGATTAAGCACATTTTACTTGAAAATGGTTTTTCTAGAGAAAAAATGGATACCACTCTTTTCAGAAAAACTAATAATAATGATTTATTAATTGTTCAAGTATATGTTGATGACATCATATTTGGTGCTACTAATGAAAAAATGTGTGAGGATTTTTCAAACCTTATGCAAAGTGAATTTGAAATGAGTATGATGGGAGAACTCAGATTCTTTCTTGGCTTGCAAATCAAGCAACAAGAAAATGGAATCTTCATTAGTCAAGAAAAATATATTAAAGATCTAAGTGTTCAATTTCCTGAACATGCAAACCTAACTCCAGTCAAAACTCTTGAGACTAGCCAAATCTACATTGGAACCGTTCCAATCCCCATTAGCACTGTTCCTGTAACTGCCTCTCACAACATTGTAACCGTTACACCACCACCTTCCCAAACCAAGACAGTTACCAAAACTGCCTCTGTTTCCCATAAAGCCAAGAAAGTAAAATCCTTTGACCCTTCCAAAATTCGTAGGTCAAATAGGATTGCCTCTGGTGGAGGAAGAAAACCTGCAATTGACACAAATGTGTATGAAATCTCTGACAATGACCCTGAGGAAGAAAGTTCAGACTCACCAAAATCTGCTCCAACCACCACCTATTCTAGAAAAGGCTCATCTTCTAAACCTAAGCCAAAATCTTCCAAGAAACCCAAAACCTCTGAGAATGATGATATTCCTATCAAACAACTCAAAAAATTCACCCCTCTGATTCTTGAAACTCATTTGGAAAGTTTTGAAAAATTTGTCATAAACAAACCTATGCTTCCTGGTAGAGTTTACAACTTTGATGAACTCATAAACACAAATCAAGACCTAACCAAATACACTAACCCTCTTGGCTGGACTCATCTCTTCACCATGAGAGAAACTCATTATCCCTCTCTGATTAAAGCATTTTACTTCAATGCTTCAATATCCTCAGAGAGAAATCAAATTGCCTCTGAGATTAAGGCCAAAAAGATCAAGATCACAGAAGAGTTGCTTGGAGAACTCTTAAATCTTCCCACTGAAGGAAACAAGGTCTATGGATCCTCTTGGTTTGGTTTGATAGACATAGAAAAGAGTAACCTTATGAGTGACCTATTTGAACCTGGCACTGTCTTTTCAAAACAACCACCCTCCTCTAATCTCAAACATGAATTCAAAATGCTTCACAATATGTGCCTTCACTCCATCTTCCCCATAAAAGGAAGCAAGGACAAAGTGACAGAAAATGACATGATGATGATCTATCATATGTCAAAAGGAATCAAGCTGAACCTACCATATGTCTTAATCCAACACATGATCTACACCATTGAAAATGGAACTAGGAAAGTCACCCTGCCCTATGGGATGTTTCTAACTAGAGTGTTCAAACGCTTTAAAGTTGACTTTGCTGGAGAACAAGGATTGAACTCTTCAACCACTTTTTCTTTGAAAAATATTGGAAGAATGAAGCATCCAATTGATTTTGAAGATCATAGAATTGATGAACAAGGAACAAAGAGAAAAAGAGAAGCTTTTGAGGATCAAAAAGTCTTTATGGATAACCTGGAGCTTCTAGCTGAAGTAGTAACCACAACAAAAGACCATTCAGAGATCATTCTCCCTGCCTCTACAACAAATGCTAAAGGCAAAGAAATTCTTGATGAAGGTAATCCAGTTTTTCCTCAAAATCTCTCTGTATCCTTAGAGTTTGATAAGGTTTTAGGTCCTAACCTAGATAGCTCTTTAAACAAATTCACCAATGTTTTATTTGATGGTCTGTCAACTCCTGTCAACACCACCTTGTTTCCCCAAACAATAACCTCACCTCAATCTGCATTTGATTCATTTCAAAACTCTGAGTTCTTAAGAAACTTGATAAGATCCCCTCTTCCAAGCTTTCCCAAAATGCCACAATCCATATTTACTAATGCAGGAACATCACTGCCTTCCTTCCCTCAGAATTTTGCCTCTTTCAGTTCATTTTGTATCAATCCTCCTTCAAATGATCCTATTGCTTCTCACTGTTATGAGAACATCTCACTTCATGACATAAGGCCTCCCAAAAGGTCTAGGGTTGAGAAAGATGTATCTAGGACTAGGAAGGACATGGCAAAGCTGTTTAAAACCATGAGCATTCAGAATACCATGCTGTCCTATATGATGAAAGAACATGAGATTTTCAAAACTTGGCTTGTTGAAGAATTCTGCCCAGCAATGCGTGTGAATCCACCCACCTTCAAATCCTGCTCCACCTACTCAAGAACTACCCAAATTTAACTCCTTCACCAGCTCAGATGACTCTTCTCCTACTGTTCCACAGTAGCTGAGTTTGATGCCTCCCCAAGTGCCTTTTTGCTGATGTCAAAAGGGGGAGAGATTCTGAAGATTTTAGAGGGAGAAAAGAGAAGAATTAAAAACTTTAACCTTGTTTATTTTGTTATTTTGTTTATCTTGGTATTTTGCTTGAACTAATTTGTTGTTGCTCTTCAGAACTATTAAGATAGGATTAGAAGTTCTACAAATACTTCTCCTACTATGTTGTTTAATTCTGAACTTTTTGAATGAATGATGAATGTTTAAGTATCTTTACTTATTATGATCAAAATAGCTTTATGATGCATGCTCAAAAATAACATAATCCTTGCGTCAAAAAAAAAAAATAACATAATCTTTAATGGATCATATCTAACTTTAAGAATCTGAATTAATCATACTCTGATACATACATTTAAATTCAAAATCTTATGCTTTTAATTCTTACTCAAATTGCATATGCATAATGTAACGATCCAAAATTTTATATATACAATCTTATTGATTTATTATTTGATAAATAAATTTCATAGTAATATTAATTATTTTATATTCTACTTATTTTATTATTTGATGAGATGATGATTATTTTTATTATTTAACTAATTTGTGAGTTTTGAAATCAATTAGTCTTAATCTTGACAAAGTCAAAATTGAATTACTTTTGGTGTTACAATTGTGCATCACACGTAAATGGTCCTCATCTAAGAAATTCTTTGTTTCTATAATATTGTAACCAATTACTCCTATTTAATAGCCTAATTTTCATAAGGGTCATGCTAAACAGTGCACCTGGTACACTAGTTAAGCATTCCCAAAAAGGAAAGAAAGAGATAAAATTAATGTTAGAGAGATAACTTTTTTTATCTTTAACACATTAAATGCACAAGTTTCAAGAAAAAGTTTCTATATTAATATGTTTAACCAATATACCAGGTGCATTGTTTAGCATTTTTCTTTTCATAAAAATCAAGCTAGTCTTATAGTCAAGATTATTGGCCATTGAACTTCTCTCACATGCTTTCCATAAACCGTTTCTTAAAAGTCTACACATGTATCTCTCACCAAAATTTCATTCTAGTATATTAGCAACTAAAGAGATGTCATTCAATTTCCATTATTCCTATTGATTACACATTATGTAGGTGGATTCATTAACTTAAATTGCTCTCTTCCACTCAATAATTACTCATGAAAGGAATTTAACAACTTTGATTTCCCACTTAGACTAAAACGTGAAGTCTTGATAGGTCATGCTCTATATATGCCTTGCCAAAATATATAGTCTTTGCTACCATCCTCGTTCATCACAAAAATAAATATTACATCTTGTTACTTTGTATCCTCACTCTCAAATATTCCCAACACTAATTCCAACTCCATCGATCAATTTGAGCATCCACCTCTATATTTGTAATTGCAACTATGTCTTCATCAAACGTTGGATCCTCGAAATAAGAATAGTGTTAGGAAGGAAATCGTCTAAGGTAAGGGCAGTCTCCTACATACAAGTTGCTATGCATGAATTTAGTTGTACTGAAATATTATACAATGATAATTATGTGTGTGTTGTCTTAATAATTGAGAATATATGATTTTTGGAACTATCACTGAGTTTCTATTAGAGTAAAACTTTATGATATTATTGAGACATGCATCATATAGAATGTGTATTATGTTTGCCTGTGTGACAGGTGTCTTGTGACGGGTTGGTGTTTTTAAGGAAAATGAATTTTGACATGCATCATATTGCATTGCCTTTGTGGCCGGTGCCTTTGTGGCAAGTTCTATATTTTTGCCTTTGTGGCGGGTTCTATTTTGCCTTTGTCGCAGGTGCCTTTGTGGCAGGTTTCTCATTGGTATGAGATTTATTATCCAGATCATTTAGATTAAGAGCATCCATGCGTTTCTTTATTTATTTTATTTCTTTTAAAAAAATATAGTTTTTTATGTTTGCTTTGATTTATACTATATTTTATACGGCTAAGTTATGTTTAGTTTTCTTGATATGGGCGATGGGAAAGATTACTGACCCTTACCTCTACAGGTACAAAGCTTGAAGATGTTTGATATTTCTATTGCTGTCTAAGATCGTTGCGTGCGCAGGGAAACAAAAGAGGGTTTTTTTTTAATTAAGTATAAGTTAAATATTTTTAAGTTGATGACTTGTACTATAATTGGATTCAATTATTTTGATCCAATATCTTTTATATGACTAGTAATATTTTTGAATTACTTGATAACAATATGTACGAACGCAATTGTTAATTGTTTTTAAAATTTGGTCCTTATGTTTCTTTTAACTTCTTGATACAAGTTTTTTTTTAAGAATATATCAATAATTTATCAAACTTATTTGGAGTAAAAATCCGGGATGTTACACATAATTTCATAACTTGATATAGAATGCAAAAATTGAGGGGGAGTTCTTTGATTAAATCATTAAGTATTATTACTCATTTTTATTTAATCAAAATCACAATCTAAAATCTAATTAAGTTTTTGTCATCATCAAAAAGGGGGAGATTGTTGAGACAAAATCTATTTTGATGTTTTAAAGATGACAAATAATCTTAATTAAATTTTAATTAGATTCTGATCATCTTGTGATCTAACAAGTGCTTTTGAGTGATTTAATATAAGACAGATACAAGAAATAAAAATCACTATCTTTTATTCACAAGTTAAAAAGAATCTCAATTTCTGCCTTGGAGAATGATCTCAGAACGGTCTCCAGGACATACATAGCATTGAATAAGCAGTTAATAAAGTCAACATGATACGAGACAACAAAGAACTTTTCTCAAGAGTTATTTATAGTATCACAACAGTTTGGAATAAGTCATTTAAGGCAAGGAATCGTTTTTGAGTTATGAACCTTCTCCATGGAGCAAAGTTAAGAACATCAATTTCACATATAATTGTAAAGGCTCTATGTTCTCCAAAGATATCATTAGAAGATTTAATCTAGACCAATAAGAAATGGACAACAAGGTGATACGTAGGACAAGGACGGCAGGAGAGAAGCACACACAAAGGAGGCAACGAGACACCAAAATCATACCAAAGAAAGCCGTCACCGAAGCAAAACGGACCGGAATTGAGACGGGATAACGGAGACGAACGGAGACGAAACCTGGTGATACGGAGCCAAGCAGGCTCGTCGCACCAGCGTCTACATCGCGCCGTCGCGTTTGGATTTGGGGGAAAGGGTACGGCAGCGGTGGATTAGGGTTTACTGAGAAGAGAGAAGGTGGAGAAGGAGTTTGGATGAGAGAGAAAAGATAGTCAATATGTGGTGAACTACTTAAATTTGCTCCACTTGTTAAATTAATTTGCGGACTTAAACTATCATCAAACCGTGCCTAGCCTAGTGGTACGCGAGATTGACTTGGCCTTTTGTGTAACCAAGGGGTCCTGGGTTCAACTCCCATGGATGTTGTTTTTAATTTATTTTAGGATATTATTGAGACAACTATATAATTAACAAATGTTTCATTCCCAAATTATTTTAAAAATTGTTTTCTTTCACAAAATAATGAGTTTTTTTTTTTCTTTCTAAAAATACAATCATTTTATAACTTATAAATGATTTTACTATTTTACTCTTTAAATTAAATTTTGTTATTTCTTTAAAAGTAAAGAATAAATTTATAAAATTAAGTGTATTTTTTTATTAAACACACGATCACTATTTAATAATATTAACTTAAAATATATTTTGTTATTATTGATTAGAATATGACTATTTTTTAAATTATTGATACTATTGTACATTTTAAATAAAAGATTCCATTAAAAAATTGCATTTTTTAATTAAAAATATTTATTTAATTAAATTTATTTTATATTTAAAGGGCCTCTTTTTTTATTTGCACGG
Source organism: Trifolium fragiferum (assembly GCA_954870985.1). Taxonomy (NCBI): domain Eukaryota; kingdom Viridiplantae; phylum Streptophyta; class Magnoliopsida; order Fabales; family Fabaceae; genus Trifolium; species Trifolium fragiferum. Next base: position 54,184,181 of record OX940789.1, read on the forward strand.
GACCTCCAAGACGGCCCTGTTTTTTAGCTATTACAAATATTTCTTCAAACCAAAGTATATTTGTTCATCTTTGTATAAGTTGTTTGTAATGATTTTATAAGTTTACTTTATAAGTTTGTTACAAACCCATAATCTTTGTACTGTATACTTTAATTTTAATATACCTTTAATTTTAATTTATTTTTTGTTTGTAATGATTTTGTTGAAGATTATGGTGATCAAATTTTTTGTTGAATGATACAAAAATTTGCCTTGATGATTATGGTGATCAAATTCTACATATGATACTCTGTCATATGTTACATATGATAGCTTGAATATCATTTATGCATCTTTGTATATTTTCCATTCAATCACGCTATCGAAACTACTAATACCAATCAAAATTGCATCCTCTTTATCAAATATTGAATAGAACATTTTACCCTTTTAATGCCAAAATAATTTCCAGGAAAAGAAAATCAAGGGAACAAGAGGTTGGCAAAATATTTTCAAGATTATTACTTTTCCTTATTAAAAAAAAAAAAAAAACCAAAGGAGATGAATCATTGTTTTCATAAATAATGATTTTTTTAACAAAATTATAATTAATTCATTATCTTCTATTTAAGGTATATTTTGATAATTTTCATGTGTGATGACAAAATAAGTCTTACCTTATGTATCATTTTAAATCAATCTTAACCATTTATTGATATTAAAATCAAAGGTCGAGATATGGAGTAACTTTTATGACTTACACCTGGAGTCAATATATCCCTCCTTATTCATATATATATATATATATATATATATATATATATATATATAGAGAGAGAGACTTAATGTTGTGATAAGAAACAAATAAATACTACTAGTAGAAATATTTTGATTTTGAGAACAATTAAAAAAAATTGTGAGAAAATCGAAAAATAGTCATTGACCTATTGACGTCAAATTTTCTCAAAAGTAAACATGAAAAGTCAAAGCTTGCGTTAATTTCTAATTTTGTTCTTTCGACATTAAAGCAAAGAAACGCAATACAAGCAAATGGAAGCAGGTCAAGTATTTCTTTTTTGACGGGATCGACGCAGGCCAAGTTAAAATATTCAAATTGATAAAAGAAAAATATATATCTTAATGAAAGGAAGACACTAACGTGCGCAAAGGTTTCAACATAACTTGATAAAAGGGGTATATGAAATTGAAAAATATATATCTTAATGAGAAAGTAACCCTCTCACGTGTTGCATGTCCATGTCCATGTCCATGTCCTCCACCTTCCCTTCTTATATATAGTCTTTATATGCTTTATATATAATTGATTATTTTAATAAATAAATTGAGTTTAACAGAGAGATATCGTCAGCAGAAATTAATTTTGGGAAATGTTAACTTGTGTCCTTAAGGATACATGTTAAGAAGATAAATGTGGAAAAAATTTATTGAACTTGTGGTGTATTACATTCTCTAAGCATTAAATTTTTTTGTATCATTAAATATTATACTTCTATTTTTAAGTAGCTTAATATGTGCCCTTAGGGCACAAGTTAACATGACCCATTAATTTTACATTATAACTAATAAAAATGGTTTAATTTTTCATGTTATATTAAAAAAATGAAGTTAAATAATAATGAAAAATATAGTTATGATCGATTGACAGTATGCATATTCATTTTCTCAATATAAATGTTAGAACATATAAAAAATTTAGTTCCCTTTTCAATAATTGTCTTCAAATTTTTCTTCTCAAATTTTATTTTATCTTTTATTGTTCTATGTTTGATAGGAGTAAAAAATATATGCTAATGATACAAAGGCCCGTTTGATGCGCAGGATATGATAGGATAAAAACTGGATAATGATAGGATATAATAGTAATAGGATAAACACATATCATATCATGTGTTTGGTGCACATATGATAAGACACGTGATAACATTAATTTATCATGAAAAAGTAAATACATTTTATATTGACATGATAATAAGACACATGTTATATTTAAATACAAAAATTATTCTTGTAAAATAAATGCATTTTTTTAATAATAAAAATAGTTTTAATTTTTTTTAATTAGCATTAAATAAAATATGTAATGAAAGTATTAGATAATTTCCAACAAAAATCAAACTAGAAAAAAGATTATTTTTCCGAAAAAAAAAAAAAAAAAAAAAAAAAAAAGAGTGTAAAATAACATACATAGAGGTTGAAGCTCGAAAAAAAAAATATCAACAAAAAAAATTACAGGAATAACTTATAGGAAAGAGTGTAAAATAACTTACATCGGTAATGTGTATAGCAAAAAGTTTTAAAATGAGTGTAAAATAACTTACAGGAATATTAAAAAAAAAAAAAAGGTTTTAAAATGTTACAAAAATAATGTGTATAGCATAATTGCTGGCAGCGGGAATCGAAGAAGGTACCTCAATATCCTGTTGCTAACCCGCCAAAATTTAAGGATTAAAATAACAAAGGAGCAATAGGATAAGATAGGAGTAGGTTCAATTTATCATTTCCTATTAGTGCACCAAACAATGGATTGAAGTAGGATAGGATAATTTTATCCTATCATGTCCCACTATCCTGCGCATCAAACAGGATATCAAAAGACGAGGAAAAAACATTAATCATAAAAACATTAATTATATTCAGATGATATTAGGTATAATACATCTTAATAATATACAAATACAAGCACATGTTAGGGAAATAAAGCTTATTTGTCCACCTCTAAGCACATCAATGCCAAATCATCATTTAATACTATTATTCTCATACCAAATTTAGCTACTCTTGCCAACTAGATTAATGACTTGGATGAAGAGAACCAATTAGAGAGGAAAACTAAAAGAAACACTTTTGCCTTTGAGTGACCAAAATTTGAATTTTATACCATATTAAGCTTATCTTGCCATTTTGGTTACTTGAGGTGGAAGCAAATTTAAATATTTGAATTTTCCTCCTTCTTTTGCCACTTGGGTCATATTATTAAATCTTAATAATCCCGATCTAGCCCAATATCAAGGAAACCCATTTAAGCTAAAAAAAAAAAAAAAAAAAAAAAAAAAAAAAAAAAAAAAAACACTAACCTGAATCAGTGAAGCACGCGGAGGAAAGAAACAAAGCTTTAGGTTCAGCTACATATCCACCGATTCCTTTGACCGTCACTTTCATCTGTCTCTCTCAAAGCTTGCAGCGCTGATACCTTAGGTTTTGTTGGAATCAAATTCAAATTTCAAAATTCAATTTCTCCCTCTCTTTTTCAATATCTAAACTCAATTTCTTACCCATCTCTCTCCATTTTCTTTTATTCCTTCGAACTTCTTCCATCTCTCAACGAATCATACATCTTGGATGGCACAAGCCACAATCTCCAAAGGTTTGAAATTGTTTTTCCATCTTTTATTTCATGATTTAACTTCATCATCTGATTTTTATGTTAAATGTTTAGGTTCTATTCTCAATGGAATCCCCGACCTGTTTCAAGACCCATTCCGCAGGTAATATCAGTTTCGTTCTTTTTCCAAATCCCTAATTTTCTTCAATAGCATTTCTAATCCTCTTTCTGTTTCATTTTTTCTTTTTTAGAGTTAAATTTTTCACACCTTAACGAAGAAATCGCGTTGTCACCTGACACAATCGGGTGAGAGAGATCCATAATATTTTTCATTTACTTTTATTTTCTCATGATTTCTGCTTTTTTTTTCCTCCTCATTAATTGTTCTCTTTCTCTCTATTTTTTCTTTCACAACAGGAAATAATGGCAGAAAGTTGGTATGGGAGATGAAAAATTCTTGATTACATGTATGTATGTAAGGTAAACGTGTTTTTTTGGATGATTATGTTTGTCCTTCATTTTTAGTTCTGGTTCTGAATATAAGAATTGAAGTTATATAGTCTATATTTATTATTTCAATTTTGATTGTAGGGTTAATAGATGTTTACCCCCTGCAAAGTAGGCCAATTTTGTTTTACCCCCTGTAATTTATTTTTTTGAGAACACCCCCTGTAATGTTTTATTTTTTTGTTCGTAGTGTAATTTACCCCCTGTAATGTTGTTTTGTTTTACCCCCGGGGGTAAAATGAACTACGAAAAAAAAAAAAAACATTACAGGGGGTGTTCTCAAAAAAATAAATTACAGAGGTAAAACAAAACTCGAATACTTTGCAGGGGGGTAAACACCTATTAACCCTTGATTGTAACTGATTTGTTGCTTTGTAATTGATCAATTGGTTTTTCTCCACTAATAACTATTGTTATACATGAGATAGTGAATAGGATTGGGTGCATCCTCCAAAATAGGCTATGATATCTTATTGATTTCAAATTAGAAATTCTAATGCTTATTTGTTTGTTTGTTGGATCACTTTGTGAAGAGCAATACTGTGATTTAATTGTGACATGCTAAATTAAATAGTTTGGGATCAAGGACTACTTTTTTGTTTGGTTTGGTGATCTAAATGTTGTTGATTTGATAGTAGAATTTTTTTATTTCATAATTTGGCATAATAAGAAAAAATAAAACCGGCAACCAGCATTAAAATGATCAAACATAAAAGTAAATCAAACACAAATTTCCTTTGTACACACTTCTCTCATCTTTTCAAATCCCCCTCTTTTCAAAATTCAAATTTTGAATGGCTCAAGCCTAAGAAGTAAGAATGTGGCAATGGTTTTGATGGACACATAAATGAGTTCTTATCATAGTCGTACAAATAGAATGGTTTCTTTGAAAATTCAATAGCTTTACTTTTTTGTTGATTATTTTAACAAAGAATGGTAGGCAGTAGGCTAAAAAAATATCCAAATTTTGATTAAAAAATGGTAGTATTTTGATTCTTATGTTCATTCTTCTTTGCTTATTGTGTTTATGTTTTCATTGCAGCTAAATGACATACTTATGATTCCTTAAGATGCTCAGAAAGTTTGAAGTTCTTCTATTTTGTGCTCAAACTGAGGTAATGCAGATTTTTTTTGTTAATCTTAATGAAAAAGAAGGCTGCATTAAAAGTTTTGTTTTCTCAACCAAGAAAATTTTGTTTTGTTTCTTGAAGAAACTCTAGGGCATGGCCTATTGTTGAACTAATTATCTTCCTTTTATATTACTCTTTCTCATATGGTTTGATATGTAATTAGTTTATAACAAAAAGGTGCTATGATAGAGTCGGTAGACATTGATTGTACCTTAATCAATTTCTTCACTGTCAATAAATATAGATGACTGGATGAATCAAGAAGAAATTTATGCTAGAAGTTACATTTGAAGAAATAAGCCACACTCATTTAGCATAAGATATATATTGCTCTCATTCACGAATAACAAACCAATTATATATTGATCTCTTTCATAGTCATGTGTAAACAATGACTTCAACGTATAACATTAGATTAAATTTCAGATGTTGTTTAATTGGATTTACAGGATTTGTAGGGATCATATATTCATAGCTCACTTAGTTTATTTAGCATGTTTGTGATATAATTTGATTGACATCATCTGATAACTGCTTACTATGTTTTATGATTGTGTTTTAGCAAAGTAGCAGTCCTTTCATATAGAAGTTGTATATAAGTTCCAAGTCTCCATCCTTTTGAAGGCATTAGATAGAGTGCAAAATCAATATCATTTATGTTACTGAAGAAGATTTCAAATTATTGCAGGGTCATGTTGATGTGATGCTGTTTTTCTTTGAAAGATTAAGTTTAGAATACATTCCTCTTTGAAAAACTAAAAAAATCTACGTTGCTCCTTGAAAATTTTCTTAATTTCAATGCCCTTCTCAAACTTAACCTGCACAAGGATATATAGTTTAGAATTTGTTGTTGATAATCAAACAATTGAATGATTCGGCTTACGTGCCCTGCTTCTCCAATTCAATTGATGTTCAAAGAGGGATCTTTGATTCATTCAACAACACTGCATGTTTCAGAGAGTCTAGACAATGAAAGCAACACCACATTCCTGCTTCCATCCTCCAACCCATCTCTTTGGTTTCAAATTCTCTCACACTTCTCCTTTGGTTTCATCTTCCACACTCTCTTCGTCTTTCCATCTCTCTCTCTCTCTCTCTCTCTCTATCTATCTAATTTGCTTCCAATTCTATTTCCAAAATACCAAAACCCTTAGATTCAAAGTTGACTGAGATTCAAAGATGAGATGCGGTAATAATTGGAAAACAAAAATGGAATTTCAATAGAAGAAAAAAGAAAGCATAAGAGACATAAGCAGAGAACGAGGGGTTGAAGAAGGATTTGGAGGAAACAAAGCTACAAACTTCCATGAATATGAGTATGGAATTAGAAAGAAATTAAAACTTCCATGAATACGTAGTCGTGGCTATTTTTCATTGTTCCCTTAACTCTACACCAAATGTTTGATACTTGAATCTGTGAAACAATTATATCTGTTTATTTTATTGCAAATGATACCTCTATTTTGGGTTTTACATGACATGTCTATTAAAGATGCAATGTAAGTAACATCAAAGATTTTAAAGAACTAACATTTTAGGCTCAGCTAACTATACTATTTTTATACCATCTTTTCGAATTTATGGTTTTATTATTTTTATTATTTATATGCAGGTCACTGTTGGAGTTTGAGTCCCAAGGGTGTCAAAAAAAGATGTTCATATGGGTACACTAATGTTTATAATAGACCCATTAACAATATGCAAATAATGACAATAGCTGCACGAAAATCTGATAACTGTAATTGAGATTTTATGTTGGTGCTTTGTATATAGTTGGCAATTTTAAGCAGTATTCATTCAATTGAGATAATTTTTTAATGTGCCTCCAAAAACACGGGGGGCTTACAGGAAATTATTGCATATAAATCTTTATTTAATTCTTTATTTAGATAATTTTTAAATTTGTACCCAAAAAACATGGGGACTTACTGAAATTACATATAAATCTTTATTTACATATTTATTAGGATAACTTTTAAATCTGTCTTAAAAAATACGGAGGGCTTAAAGAAAAGTGTTTCACATAATTTTTTACTATAACATTTTGACATGATTTGTTTTCATAATATTTAATTATTCATTCAATTTTATCACAAATTTATATAGCATTTGCAAATTAAAAATTGTGTATAAAATTATTAAAAGACGGTGTTCCCCGTGCATTGCACGGGTACTCTGACCAGTAATTACTATATGAGAAATAAAAAAGTAGATTGTGAATATTAAATATGTGAAGATGAGAAGAGTACTGTAGTTTAAAAAAATTTAAAGGGTAAAAGCTTAAGATTTTGAAATGTTTCTCTCTTAAAATTTTATTTTCAAATTTTCCTGTGTTACTTTTTATTTTTTATTTTTCTATAGAGAGCAAATTTCCTGCTTTAAATGAGTCTATCCTAGTCAACGATCAGTTTTATACTCCTCAAATCAGTTGGTCTTTGAGGCAGATATCAGGTCTAACAAAAATAAATCACAATACTTTATAATAATAATAATAATAATAATAATAAAGAAAAAATAAAATTACAAAAGATATTATTTTTTTATATAAAAAAGTTTAAATGAGTCGAGTCTTAACGCTTAGATCTCAAAACTTAAAATAGACTACCGTAAATTCTTACTCAGTAACAAGAATTGAACTCGATATACACATCAACTTTTTATCAACTAAATTAACGCAAGAGGCACTGGTACAAATGAATGTAAATAAGTATTAAATAGAGCGATTTTAATCCCCTAAGTTTTACAATTGCTCGATAAAAATTGAGGGGCCAAAATTGAGCAATTAAAACTTGGGGTTAAAATCGAGCAATTATGCAACTTAGGAGGTTAAAATCGCTCATTTAAAACTAAAATCGCACAATTATAAACCTTGGAGTCAAAACTACAATTTAACCTAAAAAATAACTTTATGTAAATATACATCATTAAAATTTAACTAACATTCAAAAGAAATGCCAATAATAGTATGGTACTAAATACTAATGTACTATTACTTAGACTCTATGAAGCCCCGATACGCGACAAGATACCAATACGATACGCTATCGATACAGGAATTTTTTTAAAAATTTCTATCCGATACTACTGTGATACATTATTTAAAAATTAAATATATAAATGCACAATATATAAACATGACTAAAATCAATAATATTATTAATGATTTTTTTTTTAAAGACAAAAAAATTATTATTATTATTATTATTATTAAACAAATTTAAGCTCTTAAATAGTAAGTTTGTATATAATTTTTATAAAAAAATATAAAGTCGCCGCTTTGGAAATTGTGTTGGTTAACTCTTTGATTAAGAATTTTTTTTTTTAAATAGTATGCTTAAAAAGTGCACCGAGTGCATTTGTTAGCAAGAACGTACAAACAAACTAATAAGCTTGCACAAGAGCAAAACAGTTTGAGGCTCAACATACAAGAGTCAAAATACAGATTTAACCGATACTTTTTCGATACTTTTTATCGATACTTTTCCTATACAAATATCGGGACATTTCAGACGAATATCGGTATCGAATACATAATAATTCGCCATTTTTAGAGTATCAAACATTCGGCCGGAGTGTCATAAGAAAAAACAACTATATATTGATAAATGTAAATCACTTACAAAGATTATATATACTCTAAAAATTAATCTTTGCAACTACCTATGATCAATAAAACATAGTACATAGTAGCGTGTGAGAATATTTATTGAAGAAAATGAACAATGACAAGGTTGGATTGGATGTAAAGGTTTCATATAATGTTGAACGAGCCAAACAAGAAAACAGAAACATGCTTCTCATGACTCTTTGTCTTGTCTTTCTTCCTTTGTTCACACCACTACTTCTTCAAAGTCTATATTTCTAACCCACCTGCATTTTTTCAACTCTTACCCCACTCACCCTTTTGAATTCTTGTTTTTCTACATATATATGTGATAATCCATCTTCCTTCTCTACCACAATGAGTAAGTTTCCACAATAAAAATTCATGCTTTAGCTTCATAGAGCTGGTGTTACTTGTTAGCTCCAAACAGGTATTTACCCTTTTAGCTTATTGTGTTAATTTAGCAGAATTTAGGGGCTGTTTGGATTTACTTACTTGAGTTTAACTACTAACTAAAATAAGTACTTGTGAGATTGTATTAGAGAATTTATGAAAATTGCTTATGACATGTTGATGTACTTGTTTTTAACATATTTTCATAAGCTTTCTATGATAGCTTACGAAAACAACTAATAGCTTATATGAAAACCGTTTAACTTCATTTTAACTTTTGTTTAGATTTACATGAGCTTAGCTTAACTACCGGTATAGGTACTTGTGAGACTCTTTTGGAGAGCTTATGATATGTTCATAAGTTGTTTTCGATATACTTCTCTCCGGGATAGTTTATGAAAACAACTAACAGCTTATATGAAAACAATTGGACTTCATAACTTTTTATATATATATATATATATATATATATATATATATATATATATATATATATGTATATATATATATATAAAAGATAATTACACTTGAATAAAAGATAAATAGGCAATAAGCTGCGCCGCTAAACCTTTCTGTATAGCAAAACCCAATCTCTGAAAAACTACATTCTGAGACCTTATACAGAAGTGTTTATCTTATACACGATGATAAATGCTTAATTAAGTTGTTTATTGAAATAGGACCTTACTTTTTAATAAATGCTTAATTAAGTTCTTCATGGAGAAATGCGAAATTTATCTATGGTAGTTTGTTCTTGAATGGAAAAAGCTCAAAAGTAATGCTGTCAATAGTTTTAATGGCTGAAATAGGTTGACCATTGACATGAATCTGCATGAATAGTGTTGATCCCTGAAAAATTATTCAGTTAAGATTTGCATACTGTTAGAAGTCCCACATTGACTAGAGATTTATAATGATAGTGCAAACATCAACTCTCAAATTAGCTTTTGTGGTTGAGTATAGGCTTCCCAAATTCTAATATGGATCAGAACCTATTCTAGATCCATAATGATGTCAATGACCTCAAACCAGATATTTTCTATTCTAAAATGAGATTTTAGATAAAAGAATCAGAGAAAATAATAAGAACTTTGAATGTTATTGATAATTAATAATAACTTTATACTTACTTGGTAGCAGTTTGACATACAAAAGACTTAATCTAATCCATATTTCTAAGAGATAATCAAAGATACGCTAAGATCGAAAACTGATCCTAGCAAGCAGATACACCAAGATATTTTAGCATAATATCAAGAGAAATTATTTTATATTCTGAGTAGTTAAAGTTCATACTTATGCTTTTGCTTTTCATATCTCAGGAGGTTACAAAAGCACTTGGATTTTTTTTTTTAATATGAAATGTGGAACTTTGTTACAGAAGGAAAATAGACAGCACATAGTGCAGAAAGGGTCAAAGGGACCCTCCAAAAATAATTAAAAGGAAACAAACCTCGGTTGAAGTGATTGAATATACACGTGTCAATGTCGACACATACATTGACTTTAGTTATGAAACTGACACCGATGAATATCTGAAAAAATTGAAGTAATTGAATATAACCACATGTGTCAGTTTCGACACATGTCAAACACTGAACGCACCTTCAATCTGGTGTGTAAGTGCTGCATAATCAGCCCATCACACGAATAAAATCTTGTTGTATGCTCTTTTTTTATCACTTTGAGCCACCACTATGTTCTCTTAGTTTAATGGACCTCAAACATTCAATCACTAAGAACAGTTAGTTCCATTGTTCGAGTCGCTTGATCATTAAATACGATAAACTTAAACATACAAAAAAGTCTATTAGGCCTACTAAACCAACCAATTGCTGCGTTAATTTATTTTTTTCCTATTGAAGTATTCATTATTTCGAGTATAGATTTGACCGATTTTGACTTAAAAATTACTGTCTTGGTGTAGGAAGGTTGAAGTCGAGTATATTTTTGTTAACTTTGACAGTATTGCAGAATTGTGAACACGACATGGATGAGTTTGGGAAAGATGAAGTGCCGATTCTGTCAGATACTATTCCGAAACAATCAAATGAACCTGATGATTCCAAATTCCAGAGTCATGTGACTAGGACGCGAAGTGTATCGATTTCCATTCCCATGTTTCCTATTGATCCATATGAAAGAGATACTAATCTGAGAGGACACACTGGTCCTCTAAGGAGTCAAAGAAAAACACCATTTAGTCCAATGAGTGGTCCATTATATGTTACTCATAGACCCGGAAATCATTTCTGGCAGAATATGGTTGCGCCGAGGAGCAATGCAGTGGAAAGTAAGACAGAAAAGTTTCCTTTATGTAACATCATGAGTGGACATGATTCGCAGGATAACTATGCTAGTAAAAATGAACATTTAGTAAGGTCTGGTCCATTGGGAATGTGTAATGATCCATACTGTACAACTTGTCCAACTTACTTTAAGGCTACTCAACAAATGGATTTGAAAAATTCGGGTTTGTTCAATCCTAAGGTATGTCCTTAAAAAACACTATTCTTTCTTTTATTTTGGGATTAGATGCAGTTTTGTTCTTCATATCTTTCTTCACTTACGGTTTTGGTTTTCCTATTTACAAAATGTCCCACATTTTTTCCACATATGTATTTAGGGCTTATTTTTTGGCTAAGGATATATATATACGTGACAACTAGTTGATGACATGAAAATAATTTGTAAAGTGAGAATCCACCGAGACAGTATATTATCAATTGAGTTGTCGCATTAATATCTAACTCGGAAGGTCATCAAAATTAATAGATAGGGGAAAAGTATGGTATTTTATAAATCGACCGAAACTGCATTTAAGCGTTTCTGTAGATTTTTTATATCATTAACAAAGTTTGGACAATATTAGATTATTTCGGTGTAAAAATTTGTTCAACTTTGGATGTTTTCAATTTCAGAATGCCTTCTATGGTGATGCAAAAGATTGGGCAAGAAGAATTTTTGCTTTCTCTATTCCAAATGTACCTAGAGTTATGAATCCACATAATAAACTTGTACAACAATGGAATAAATTTTTCGCAATTTGTTGCTTGGTGGCAATTTTTGTGGATCCATTATTTTTCTTCTTGCTGTCTGTGAATCAAGTATGTATGTTTGTTTTTTTTTTTTGCCTTTTTATTTATATTCAGATTTTGCAAATTGTCTCAAGTAAATTTCTAGTGAGTCTTTGTTTCACTTCAGACATCAAAATTCAACTTCAATTCACTGTGTTGTCTATTTGGAAATTTTTCTTGCTTTTGTATGCAGGAACATAAATGTATTGTTATTGACTCGACTATGACAACAGTGCTTATTTTACTTAGAAGTACGAATGATTTCATACATTTCCTAAATATTATTCTTCAGGTAATTTTTATATATTCCTTTTAATTGTATAAATATTCTTCATGTATTTACCTGTTAATAATGTATTATTACTTTGAGATATGTATTTAATCCTTTTTGGAAAGTCGTTAAACCACTTATTGCTAATGTTAGCGCTGATTTAGCGACCAATTTGATATGTGTTTCTAAATCAGTCATTTGTAGTAGAGAGGAATGATAAGTCTAGGACGGTATTCTTCTGTGATGCAGCAGGGCTCAACTAATTCTTCCAAGTTCATTCTTTGCAGTTTAGGTTGGCATATGTGGCACCCGAGTCTAGGGTGGTTGGTGCCGGGGAGTTAGTTGACCATCCTAAGAAAATAGCTCTTCACTATCTTCATACATATTTTCTTTTTGACTTATTTGTTGTACTTCCACTTCCTCAGGTAACTCCATCTCTCTTTATTTCATATTCAATATTCCATAAGGTTCTATTTGGATAAACAACTTAATTAAACGCTTATAGCATAAACCATTATCATCTAACTGTTTATGTATAAGCTATTTCTATAACAAGATAAAAAATAAAGTCAAACTGTACATAAGCTATTAGATATTTTCATAAGATATCCCATAGAGCTTATGGAAATAAGCTAAAAATCAGTTGATGAACATGTCATATGATGTTTTCATAAGCTCTCCAAACAAACTCAAATAAGCTATCTAAACGGACAATCGAATGTGAATTTCATGATGCTCAAGTATACAATCTACAATACAAAGTAATGTACGTTGTCTATGTTAATTTTATTTGTGATCATTAAATTGAAGAACAATGTATATTTTAATCATTAACCTTTGTATTTTAACCATGATACATGTCAAATTCCATACCATGGTATAATGCAGTGAAAAATATTTGCAGATAATGATATTGTTTTTCCTACCAAAACACTTGGGAACATCAGGCGCAAATCATGCGAAGAATCTTTTGCGCGGCGCCGTCCTTGCTCAGTATATTCCCCGATTGTGTAGATTTCTTCTTCCCATGCTAATTTCTCCGTCAGGGTTCATATTTGAGTCGGCGTGGGCAAGTTTCTTCATAAATCTTTTTACCTTCATGCTATCGGGCCATGTTGTTGGGTCATGGTGGTACCTATTCGGTTTGCAGGTAGCTTAGGCCTTTCATTTACCTACCTGTCATTTATTTTCTCTGTGATTATCGTTTGAGTTTAACAGAAGTTTAACACATATATTCAATCACATCCAATCATGATGTCAATTTGTTATATGATATAATTCATTTGCACTAACAGTATCAAGAATTTTTGCAATGTAATTCAATCATAACCGTTCTCATCACTTAAAATAGTTGACTTTGATCATATCTATCTTAAAAATCATACAAATATGAGTTGTGATTGACCGACAGTGTGAAATGTTTAACACCAACAATGCATCAAAATTATAATCTTGTTATATTACTTCCCAAATCATCTTCAACATTATTTCCTCCTTGTCCCAGAGGGTTAATCAATGTCTACGAAATGCCTGCAAGAAAAATATATATTTTGATGAATGCTCAAAATTAATTGATTGTGGACATGGAAGAACCGAGGAATATCATAATGAAACAAGTTGGACTGGTTGGATGAAAAATGGCAATGCAAGTGCCTGTTTTACCGAAGATGGTTTTGAGTATGGGATCTATCTTAAGGCTGTCAACCTTACTACAAAACATAATGTGTTTACAAGATATGTATATTCATCATTTTGGGGATTTCAGGTATGTCTTTAATTTCTCTTTACAATATAACCATGTTTAGCATTTTTAACTTATTATGTGCTTCTTTATATTAAAACTTTTATGACAAACCTTTCATAGTTGTGAAAATTGAGGCAAATAGTGCGAATAACTTTACTACTAGAGATGAAAGTGAAACAATTAGGATACATGGCAGAGAGCCTAGGGTGGGCATCTGCTATGTACATTCAATGTTGGCCTCAACAAAGTAATAATAAGAAATAGCATGTGTAATTATGTAATGCCTCCATCCGTGAGACACAATGGAACGTTGGATGCTTGACCATGAATATAACGTTGACCGCTAGTATGGCCTTCAAGTAAAATGATTTGACAATGTTTTGTAATGATGTGGGAGCTTGTATGTGAAGCTCTGACCTCAAGGTGGATCTCGGACCACCCGAACCACTCGAGTCAACGTAGGTTGGGCCATTTTTTGGGTCAGACTATAACAATGTAAATATAAATTAAAATAATAATCTAAAATTTGATGAAATGTTTTTTTTTCTTTTTTCTTTCTATAAACCTTGTGTAAAATCATTTAGAGCCTGAAATTCCAAAATGATTCTAGTTAATCTAGAACACAATATTGAAATAATCTTGTCACTAAATGAAATTCTACTAATGCTATATATAACTGGATGATTTTGTGCAGCAAATTAGTACTCTGGCTGGAAATTTGTCACCAAGCTATTTTATTTGGGAAGTCCTTTTTACTATGACAATCATTGGTTCAGGACTCTTGCTTTTTGCTCTTCTCATTGGGAACATACAGAACTTTCTTCAGGCTCTTGGAAGAAGGTAGGGTATTTTAATTTTCTTCATATATACAATGCCTCGTGAAATTTATCTAATGCTGCTAGTTAATATTTGATTTTTGATAATCATGTTTGTAGCTATTTATGGTTAATAAATTTGCCACTTGTTACATGTTTAGCATTTTAGTCCTTAATCGCATGTTTGATTATGATTGTATATTTCATATTCTTAAATTCTCTTAAAGGAGAATGGAAATGTCACTTAGACAACGCGATGTTGAGCAGTGGATGAGCCGTAGGCGCCTAGCAGAAGATCTGAGAAGGTTTTAATTATTCCTCTCTCTTTTTTTAATACAGGCATTGTAATTAATCATAAGAATGAGTTGATGCTATAGTGTTAGCATTTTTTGCACACTCATGATTGGTCGGTGATGCAGGAGAGTGCGACAAGCAGAACGTTATAATTGGGCTGCAACGAGAGGAGTGAATGAAGAAATACTCATGGAGAATTTACCTGAAGATCTTCAGAGGGACATCAGACGTCATCTCTTTAAACTTGTTAAGAAGGTAAGGATATTCGTATTTTAGAGGTTTTTAATCTTATAATCTCAAGAAACGGAGTTCATGTTCCATCAACTTGTCATTTATATGTTGTAGGTTCGAATTTTTTCCTTGATGGGTGAGCCGATATTGGATGCCATTTGTGAGAGACTTAGACAAAAAATATATATCAAAGGAAGCAAAATTTTGTATGATGGTGGCTTGGTAGAGAAAGTGGTTTTTGTTGTGCGTGGAAAATTGGAAAGTATTGGTGAAGATGGAATTAGAGTTCCTCTATCTGAAGGCAATGTTTGTGGTGAAGAACTTCTGATATGGTGTCTTGAGCATGCTTCAGGAAACAAAGGTTAGATTTCATTTCCCTTGAATTTCACCTTTTTAAGGTGAATAAGTGGAAATACCAGGGTTCGAACCCTATGAGCATAACTTACTTTGTAGGGATATTGTTAGCTAAAGTAGCACCGGTAACCATTTTACGAACGGTGTCAATGGGATTTGAATTTTCTCTTACGAAGGAGAGACACCTTATAGACATACTTCATGAGTCTCATTTTATCTGTCCTTTTTAGAAGCTAATCAAAATAGCTTATGATTATAAGTTTATAATCACTAAAATGTTTCTTTTATAGATTCGGATTTATTATTTTGTAAAAAAGAGCTAAAAATGATAATTGTAAAAAAAAATAATGATTGGTTAAAAATAAAGTGGTTTTATCTTAAGATAGTTGTAACAAACCGACCCTAAATAATCTATACAATAATAAGGAGATTTTTGTCAAACAATATTATTTTACCTATAGCAATAGTTAACAATTTTAACTTAGTTACCTCTGCAGGTTATGGAAAAACAAGAATTCCAAGACAAAGGTTGGTAATTAGCAATAGGACAGTATTGTGCCTAACAAATGTGGAGGCATTTTCAATTAGAGCAGCGGACCTTGAAGAAGTTACAAGCATCTTTGCAAGATTCTTGAGGAATCCTGGTGTTCAAGGTGCCATAAGGTATTTTTTGGGTCTTTTATATATATGGATATGTGATTCTACTGAGTATTTTTTACAACTTAGTATTTGATTTTAGAACTTGTTTATAAGCTAGTGGGTGGTGGGATTGGTGTCCCTAAGGACCGAATATCGAGTCTTCCGAAAAAAAAAATTTATAATGTATAAAAAATTGAGTGTTCAGTCCACCACTCATTACTTTTTCTTAGTCTATAAGTAACTGATGTAACATGCATAATTCATCTTAGGTATGAATCACCTTACTGGAGATGTCTTGCAGCAACGCGCATCCAAGTTGCATGGAGATACAGAAAGAAACGTCTTTGTCGCGTTAACACTTCACAATCAGATAGCAAAGCATCAAAGTTGTAACATCTAGGTACATATGTGTAAGAGAAATGATACTTGACATCACAATTTTGATGTCAAATTTGGTGTTTTTTGATCTATGTATTTTTTGAAATGTATGTAAATTGTAGAATATAAGAAGACTTAGAGAGACAAAGATAAACATATACAGTTGTTTATGCAAAATCATGTAAAGTAACACAAAACAAGGTCTATTTTTATCAATATTTTTGAAGTACTGCCTTGAGAAACTGAATCAAACAGTAGAACAAGACAATATTGAGACAATTTTTTTGAAGTAAATTAGTAAGTAAGTAACAAGCCACAAATATTAAATAGCTAAATTATATCATCAACTATGTATGTTGTTAAAAATCAGTACAAATATGTTATGAATCCAAAATGGCAACAATAGAGATTCAGTTTTACCATCCCAACAATAGAGTACTCTTGTCACAGATTTCGATTCTTTCCAACTTTTTCTCTCATGTTGTCTCATTTTCCTGATCTAATAGTGGATAAATCTCAAAGATAAAAAAAGCATATAAAGTGAAAGAGAATAAAAGTGAATAAATGGTTAAGATCAAGGTTTTCAGAACTGGACCGGTCATCGAACCGGTGAGCTTATCGGTTCAAGATTCAACCGGTCGGATCGGGGTCGGACCGGTCGGACCGTTTTTAATTAAATATTTAATTTTATATTTATATAAAAAGTTAATACACAAAAAATACAAAAATAAGCATATAAGAAATAGTATATAAATAAATAATAATAACAAATAAAATAAAAAATTTCAAATTTTTATATAATTAAAGAATTTTTTTAGTTTCTTTTCTGAATCTCCTAATGAATAAGCATAAAAGAAATACATTTTTTTTTAGTATAAGGAAACAATTGACAAATATATTGGTATTGTTTTAGTTTAACTAGCTATTATAAAAGAAGATTTCTCTTCCCACCCCCCGGACTCTTTTTCACCCCCCTTAAATCCCAGTTTGCCCCTTGACTTTTTAAGAATTTGGAAGCAAAAGTTCGATGGATGCGTACCGATCTTTATGAAAGTTCGGAGGACGCGTACTGAGCGCGCTGGGGTTCGGTAGACGTCCACCGAACTAGATGGTTATAAACCAGACACATCAGGTTTCTTCCTCATTTCTTCTTCTTCACAAACACACAATCAAAATCTCCATACGAGGAAATTGTGCGATTCCGTCCATTTGGGGGTTGAAATCAACATTGGAAGCTTGGCTAACTGTTTGTAGACGCATTAGAAGCTCAAAAACAAGGTAAATTTCAAACTCTACCGTTTATTTCACGCACAACTACCTGCTAGGGTCGTAGGTTTCTGACACAGTATCGTTCGGTACACGTCCACCGAACTATTTGAAAAACACGGTGGACGTGTACCGAACTTTTCTGAAATATAAAGAACAAAAGTTCGGTGGATGCGTACCGAACTTTTGCGAAACATAGATCAAGTTGCAGTGCTCTCTGTAATATGCACAAAATGGATTTAAAATTTGGTTTATGCATTGTATGCTTGGTTTGTTTAGGTATTGAATCATATTAATAGATATTGCCTTAATTAGTGATCATATTATGATTTATAATTGTTAAAATTATGGATTGCATTATTGATGGACTCAAGTTACTTATTATATTTGTTTTGGCATTTGTTGTAGTTATGGCCGATGAAGCTAAACCTCCGGACGAGTGTAGAGAAATAGTAGCGGCGGAGCCTCAAGTATCGCCAATAAGAGTGGATACAAGGTCTCATTTTGTGACGGATAGAACTTTCGAAAACAAAGAGGCTTTGGTTGAGTGGGCTCGCGACATAGCTCTCTCGTTACAATTTGCAATTGTCATTGTAAGATCCAACAACGGCAAAGGTAGTATGAAGCCGTTCATTGTGTTGGGTTGCGAAAGAGGCGGTACATACAAATCAAGTGCAAAGAAGGTTAAATTTGAAGAGACGGGAACGAGAAAATGTGATTGTCCATTTAGACTACGAGGATATTTCCATGCAACGGGAGAATGGCATGTTACTGTTGTTGATGGCATGCACAACCATGTGCTCGACAAAGCGTTGCAAGGTCATCTCGTCGCGGGTCGTTTGAAACCGGTAGAAAAGCAACTTCTATCGGAATTGACAAAGAATTTGGTACCGCCCAAGAACATCATTTCTACTATGAAAGAGAGGGATCCGAAGAATGTGACGGTTGTAAAGCAAATCTACAATGCACGTTACAGATTAAAACAAAGAGCGAGGGCGACAAGGACGGAAATGCAACATTTGCACAAGTGTCTTGACGAGAACAACTACTTTTTTAAAGCTCGAACCGATGGTGAGTCCGAGTTTGTTCAAGACATTTTCTTTGCACATCCGAAATCAAAGATGACTAAGGTTCGAATCTTGACGAGTCCTTCCTGGTCATGTTGCACCGATGGATAAATGGTTGACATTTCCGGATATGGGACACATTTTGGCTACTCACTACAACAAGGTTATTGTGGAGTTGACAGCCCCTGGGGACAGAGTATCAGAAACATTTTTCCCATTGCGTGGAAGTCCACCTTCGGATCCCGAGAAGAACATTCTTTGTCTTGGTTTGGTTCCTGGCCACTTTCTTCTTGTCAAGTTGAAAGAGGGATGTCCATCGCCACGCACATGCCTCGAGTGGAGGAATTATCGGTCGGAAGAAGCCGCTGCATGGGAGTATCCGTTCATGGAACGTCGGACCACTTTTGCCGAACTTTTGGAAAAGGAGATGAAAGATGTTAGGAAGAAAATACTCACGGGAGTTGGTTCGAGTAGTGATGATCCGTTTATTTGTTGATGTTATTTGCAAGTTTATTTGTATTTTGATGTTTTGGAATTGTTTTGGGTTGTATGATGCATATTTTAGGCATTGCGGTGTATCATTGTATTTACGCCATCACATTTTGTTACATACGATAACTAGTTTGGTTAAGTAGTTTTCGACTTTTTGCGATGTACAACTTATATAATGCATTATATATAACTTAGTCGTTTCAATTATGATGTTGTTTGAACTGTTGAATTGTTTTAAAACAGGTATCGAACTCGTTTTATAAACCGAGTTGGCATAAATAAGGTTGCAGATTTTCCTGCTTTCAGGTACGTGTACTTCGGTAAATGCGTACTGAACTTTTTTTAAATTAACATTACTTCGGTGGTTGTATACCGAACTTTTGTTACGTGATAATTAGTTCGGTACGTGCGTACTGAACAGTTAAATTTTTGAAATACCTAAGGTTCCTACCATAAACTGCACCTTTACATTGATAAATAATGTTCCTACTTTAAACGGTCGAGATTTTGCCGACACTTTAAACGGTCGAGATTTTGCCGACATTTTAATCGGTCGAGATTTTGCTGACACTTTATGTGGTCAATAATTACGGTAGAACGTGTATAAATTAAGGTGCTTGGAACATATGTACGCAACGAAAAAAAATGGATATTTCACTTAGTTATCGGAGAAACACCAGTCTTGCAGTTGTGTATTTCAACAACGGAAAACCAAACATGTTTCGGATTTGGGACGATGCAAATTTCCGTGATTTGAAAGAGCAACTTGATGAAATTAATCGTTGTTGTGTCAACAAGAATGACGACAGAACTGCCACGAGCATTAGGTATCGAAAACCGTCGATTGGATCTGACGGAGTCATTAAATTTACAGGTATGAAAATTCAAAACGATGATGATGTTCGAACTATGTTTTCCATTTTTAAACAGAACTGCACAAAGGGACCCATATAGTTGGATGCAAAACTTAGAAGATCTGTTGATGATATCATTGAATGCTTGAAGGGGCCTGAAGATGAAGATTATTCCGTTGATATTACTGTGTAACGTTTTTTTAATTCCGTGTAATGTTTTTAATTCCGTGTAATGTTTTTAATTTCCATGTAACGTTTTATAAAATGTATTTATAATTTCAATGTCTTAATTTCCGTTTGTATTATCTTCTTAATATTATTACTAGTATATTGTTTAATGTAATGTTGTTTGTGTTCGATGTAATGTTTTTATTTAACACTGCTGTAATGTTGTTGTTTATCATGAATGTAATGTTTTTGTATTAAATTAATATCATATCAAGTGTTATTGTGTGAATCTATGTCTAACTTTCTCTTCGTACCAAAGTGTTTATCCTCATTCAACACAATTAAAAAAAAAAAATCATTAATAATGCAAATAATAATAATAAGAATACAATTAATAATAAAAAAACTTAAAAAATAAACCATATGGAACACAAAATTTTTCAGACACGTAAAGCTCGGTACGCGTTTACTGAACTATACTTCGGTACACACATACTGAATTTTTTCATATTTTACCAAACTTCGGTACGCATCTACCGAACCTGTTGTTACAGAAAGCAGGAAAAAATTTCAAGTTACAGAACCAGCTTGAAACATTTTCAAACTCAATTCAATTAAATTCAATAGACCTGCAGCATATACCAACTCAATTCAATTCAATACCAATAAGAA
Organism: Trifolium fragiferum; assembly: GCA_954870985.1. Classification (NCBI taxonomy): domain Eukaryota; kingdom Viridiplantae; phylum Streptophyta; class Magnoliopsida; order Fabales; family Fabaceae; genus Trifolium; species Trifolium fragiferum. Next base: position 54,205,459 of record OX940789.1, read on the forward strand.
ATATTTTCAAACTACCAAACATAATCAACAAAATAAGCATTTATATTAGCAATTTGTGTTCACATAGTAACCATAACATCTATAAGCGCTAATCCAACCACAATAGTAAAGTTTAAGTTACAAAATTTTGCGCTCGATGCCAAAAGATAAAATACTAGTTCAAGTTACAAAATGGCGCGCTCAAGTCAAAGTAACAAGTTCAAATCATACGCGCTAATACAAAACAAACTAAAGAAAATGCGACTAAGTCTACTGAATCGCTCTCCATCCTTGCCGGTGGGTTCCTGCCCGACGACGCCTGGTTGAATACAAGAATCCTGGCTCAACCCAACCAAGAAGACGATGCATAGTAGTATTAATAGGCGTTCCCTCAGGCGCCTCACCATCGTCAAGAGCCCTCCGCACCTCTCTTCTTACGTTCTGACAAATCTCCTAAGTATCAACCACCTCATTTCTAGTCTGCTCCTCAATCAACACCTCCAGCATAGGTGGCCTAGGTGGTTGTTGCTCAGCCTCTACCGGGCGCATAATAGGATGCGACACTTTGTAGTACCATGATATGTAGCCAGCTTCGCAATCCCACGGATTCACCACCACTCGGCCCCTCAAGTCTTCATCAATCATCCTCATCTGCAATTCCTCCATCCACACTCGATCAATCTGAGCTACCGTCATGCCTGGTGTAGCTGACAAAGCTGGGTCTCTCGGAATTTCTTGAACATGCTTAAATTTACGGAGCACCCATTCAGGCAAATGCTTTCCAAGCACTTTTCCACACCTTAACCACCCAGAAAAGAAACATTCATCAATCAATGGTCTGAAGGCTCGATGCGCATCGTACGGGCTGAAGACAACATCGGACATCTGCAGGTTATCCAAACTTTGTCTGTATGACGGTGGATCCTTATGGCCTTGTCCGGGTAAAAACTTTCTGCACCGTGGCAGACTCTCATTCCAGTTTTCAGCTATCCTCCACTGTGTCAGACTTGGGAAATGCTCAATTATTCATCCCTGAAAAAACATACATTTCATATTTAATGATCCCATTAATATAAATCGTAAAAGACATAAACATAAGTTACGAATTAATTGAAAAATTGAAGTACAAATAAATGAATTAATTAATAAATATATATACCATAACAAACGATAAGTATCCAGCAATCTGACCAGTGCCTTCCTCAGACGCATCGTCCAGATAATCTTGCAAATAAACCAGACATGCAGCACCCCAATTCCACTCATGGACGATAGACAAATCTTGAAAGTACTGCATGTATGAGGCATCCATGTAGAAAGTACTTTTGTTGGTGAAAAGTGTACAGCTCACCACAAATAGCAAAAAAGCTTTCACACACCTCTCCCTATAAGGCATCATATCCTCTAACGGTCTTTCCTCATTCTCCATATTCTCACAAGTTTCCTTCAACTCATTATATATACCCTGTAGGTAGTTAAACCTCAGATGTGACCCCTTATTCTTAGCAAATTCCCCCATAATTAATTCCTTCTCAACACCCAAACAATCACTAACAATGTCAGCCACGTCACTTCTGCTCATCCTGTGATGGTTAAGAAACTTCCCTGAATAGGGATATACAGTAGGCACTGCACATCGTCAAGTGTGATGCCAAGCTCTCCAACGGGAAGATGGAATGTACTGGTTTTCGGATGCCATCTTTCCGCAAATGCAGTGAGCACTCCTTGATTTAACTTGCCGAAATTGGTTTCGCATAGCCCTGCCAAACCAGTCCCCATTAAAGTATCCCAAAACCACAACACAGTCTTAGGCGGTTTTGGGATATCTATCAACCTTCTTCCATTGGCAATCGAACGCATAACATCAGTCAAAACCTGTAAAGAACGGATTAAAATGTGTTAGTCGTTTATAGTTAAAAAAAAATTAAGTTAATAATTTGTACTGATTTAGTATTATACCTCCGAACCGAGTGGTGCAAGCCAAATCGAATTTGCCCTATGCTTATAGTAAAGCGATAATAGGGACAAATCTGATGGCCTTCCTCCGTAGACGACTTCCTCTTCTGCCTCAGGTGGTTGCTGATGCTGTGGTTCTGACTCTTGCGGTGGGTCTTGCTCGGCCCAATTTGCATTGTCGTCTAGGTATTGATCAACATCAGGTGCCTGAACCTGTGATGGGCGTGTGCGGGAGCGTGATCCACCCGCTTCAGCATCATGAGTTCCTTCCACAACAAGAGGTTGTCCTTTCTTGCGACGACCTCTTTTAGGCGCAGGTTGCACTTCTCTACGTGCCGAGCCATGAGCCCTGCTCTCCCTGCCGTGTCACCCTCTTGCAACTTCTTCATCCATATCTACACAAAACAATAACACATATTCAAACATCAGTCGTAATCAAAATTTAACCGTATTCAAATTTAACCAAAACCTATGTCTAACCAACTTAATATTCAAAATTTAACCAAAATCTAACTATATCCAAATTTAACATTCAACATTGACCATAATAAGCAATAATCAACAACATAATAACTATTAATCAACAACCATTCATCATTCAAACCAACTCAAAGTTCAAAATTTAACCAAAACCTAAACCTAATGAAATTTCACATCAAACCTAACATGCAATCATCCAAAATCAACAATAAACCTCTAATCAACAATTTCAACAACATAATCAACACTAAATCACGAATCAGAGATTAACATTGACATAAACTAATCAAAAACAAAATTGAGAGATATGAAGAAATATGAATGCAAATAAGGAACTAAAATGAACATAATCTTACTTGATGGAGTAGAAATTGATGAAATTTGTGGAAGATTGACTCAAAAAACCCTTGATTGACCGAGATTGTGCTTAGGGTTCTTCTTTTCTTCTTCACTTTCGAAAACGGTTGTTTTGCATGAATGGAAGCAGAGAGCGTACGCTCTGTTTCTATATAGAAACAGTTCGGTACGCATCCACCGAACTAGTTTAGAAACAGTTCGATACGCGTCCACCGAAGTAGGGGGTACAGAAGAAGGAAAACCTCGATACGCGTCCACCGAAGTATCACTACATATGACGGGTGCAAAAGGGGTTCAAATCAATAACAAAGTTCGATACGGATCTACTGAACTACTTTTCCCAGTTTTTCAAAGGTTAAAAACGGAAACCCAGGGGGTGAAAAAGAAAGCTGGGGGGTGGGAAAAGAAATCTTCATTATAAAATTATTATGGCCCAAGCCCACTTATCTAAGTCCTAACCCTAAAAATGCTACTAGAAAAGTGAAGAACCAAAGTTGTGTTAAACAACAGCCGCCACTCTCTTTGTTTATCTCATCTCATCTTCAATTTCTTTCATTTGTAGAAGACACTCATCTTCATATTCAATTACTTGTGATTGCTAAAGTTGTGATTGTTTGTTTATTCTTCTATTCACTAATGATCAATGATATCCTTCGATTTCTTTCATTTGTAGAAGACTCACATCTTCAATTTCTTTCTCTATTCACTAATGATTAATGGATATTCTTCATATTCCATTACTTGTGATTGCTTATTTCTACTTCTTCTTCTACTTTTTTTTCTTTCATGCTGCGTGTCTTTACCGTCTCTATATTTTTTTTTAATATTATTTTTATTTGGCAAATTAAAAAAAGAAAAGAAAAAAAAAAAGACCAGTGAACCGGCCGAACCGTCCGGGTTGCCGGTTTTTTCTGGTTCAGTACCGGTTTTTGCGGTTTTTTTGCGGTTCTTTTGCATGATGATTTATTGCACCAACCGGACCGGATGCAGGTCCGATTCCCGGTTGGACCGGTCCGACCGGGCGGTCCGGTCCGATTTTAACAACCTTGGTTAAGATTACTACAACATGAGAGAAAAAATTAGAGAGAATACAACCTTATTAAATTATCTAAAAATAAAAATTTAGCATTTAATAATGGCTTAAATATGCAAAAGGTCCCTACACTTAGGGGTCGTTTGAGTTTTAGTCCCTACAATTGAAAAACCTTTCAAACAGGGACTACACTTTCAGTCAACTTTTAAAAAGGTCCCTGGGCTGACTTTTTTGATGATGTGTCATTATTTTTTCCATTTGTCACTGTTGATTAGGAATCTCACTTGATGACTCATTTAATTGTGTAATAGACGGACAAAAATACCCTTATGTCAAAATGGGACTTGTAACTTCAACAAATCCCTAAAATCTAAAATTCCCAAGTTCATAGAAGAAGAAAAAAAAACCAGATTTTCCTGTCTCAAAAATTGTCCTTCTTTAATCTCGTTAGCCCATCATACACCTCCGCATCTTCATCCTCTTGGAAAACCTCTTGGAATCATCATCATCATCATCATCGTTCACCATCATCATCATCGTTCAACAATATTCACAGTTCTTCTTCTATCTCTTTGATTTTCTCAGATTCCGATAACCACGAACAACTTTCAGATCTGTGCATTTTACGTATTTCTTGCTCTCTTGACGTTCGATTTCGTGACTGTTTCTGCCGTGTGTTGCCTTTAACATATGTTGTGATACATCTTGTACCTTTGTAATTGGGTGTTCTTATTTTTTTTTAATTAATAAGATTTATATAACATTAAACCTGAACAGTTTAATTTGTAATTTTACATGTACAGGGCATATACATATTATACAGCAGATCGTCCTCTTTGTACTACACGCTATAGATCATGCATTTTGAGTCTTAAATAATATAGTTTAGCAACTTCTTACACTCAAATCGAAGATCATAGATGTGGTAGATCCGAGATTCTTAATAAATTTAGCCGTTAAAAAAAATTAGATCTGGGATTTGGGTTTAAGGGTGTTTTTATATTTTGGATTTTAAATTTGGGTTACAAAATAGTCTTTTTATATTTTAGATTTGGAATTTGGGTTTTGTGTTTTTAAATTTGAATTTTTTTAGATTTGATGATGGTAATGAATCTGATGTTGTTGATGATGGTGAAGAAATGAGCCTTTTTGAATTTGATGATGGTGAAGAAAGATGATGGTGATGAATCTAACGTTGATGATGGTGAAGAAAGGAGTTAGGGCATTTTTGTCCATTCAAGGTGTTATTAGGATGACTCAGCATCTAACAAGTCCAGTCATCAGTGACAAATGGCAAAAATAGTGACACATAAGCAAAAAAAGTCAGCCCAGGGACCTTTTTAAAAGTTGACTGAAAGTGTAGTCCCTGTTTGAAAGGTTTTTCAATTGTAGGGACTAAAACTCAAACGACCCCTAAGTGCAGGGACCAATTGCATACTTAAGCCTTTAATAATTGTTTACATTGAATTTTGCTAAAGAAGCACTAGTCTAGATTAATTACTTGAAAGAACAACTAGTGATTCTTGGGACATAGTGCATTGTTTATTAATTGAAAAGAGAAATGCTTAAGTGCACGAGGCACTTTGTCGTGCAACTTGCTCGATTCGCTAAATATGACAAGATTTTTATTTTTTTTATTTTTGGTACAGTATTTTTTATTTTCTTTATTTTATTGTATATGGTTATTTGGTTTCTATCATCTTATTTTATTTACTGTATGAAAAAATAATAATAACTATTGCCGGTGTAAAATAATTATATACTGTTAAATAATATATTTTTGTTAGTTATTTTAGTATTTAAATGTATCTTTATTTAAAATTAAATTTTAGATACCTTAGATTTTTATTGGGTACCGATACTTAACGTAGACATTATTTATTTAAAATTTGAATTTATTTAAAATAAATTAATTAATATAAAAATATGACATAATATTAAATGATTAGATGATAGATTGTAAAGTACGAATATTTTTAGGATTAAGCGTGTTGCGATGTCGAACACCGACACATGTCGGGAAGACTCAGCCATGTGTCTAAAATTTTTGTTTTTACACTTCTAAGACCGGTGTCTGACACCTATATAACAATCGTATAACATGTGTCGAGCAACTCAGACAAACTATTTCAAACCAATTTACTTTTTTTCTTTTTCTGCTTCAACACACCTAAAACACATCCCGGACACATCTTTGATCCCTTATGTTTATTTTAGGTTTTAATTTGATCTCTTACGTTTAAAAATTTAATTTAGTGTCTTACGTTTTCATCATTTACATTAATTAGTTCTTTCGTTAGTTTCGTCACTAACACCGTTTCAATTATACACGTGTTCAAGTCTCCAAGTGTTCACTTGTCTGTCAACATATGCAAACCGTCTGCAACATGTGATAAGATTGAAGAAAATTTGAATTTATTTAAAATAAATTAATTAATATAAAAATATGACATAATATTAAATGATTAGATGATAGATTGTAAAGTACGAATATTTTTAGGATTAAGCGTGTTGCGATGTCGAACACCGACACATGTCGGGAAGACTTAGCCATGTGTCTAAAATTTTTGTTTTTACACTTCTAAGACCGGTGTCTGACACCTATATAACAATCGTATAACATGTGTCGAGCAACTCAGACAAACTATTTCAAACCAATTTACTTTTTTTCTTTTTCTGCTTTAACACACCTAAAACACATCCCGGACACATCTTTGATCCCTTATGTTTATTTTAGGTTTTAATTTGATCTCTTACGTTTAAAAATTTAATTTAGTGTCTTACGTTTTCATCATTTACATTAATTAGTTCTTTCGTTAGTTTCGTCACTAACACCGTTTCAATTATACACGTGTTCAAGTCTCCAAGTGTTCACTTGTCTGTCAACATATGCAAACCGTCTGCAACATGTAATAAGATTGAAGAAAATGACTAACTAATGCAAACGATAAAAACATAAGAGACCAAATTAATATTTTTTAAGCATGAAAGACTAAATTAAAACATAAAATAAACGTAAGAGCGTTTATAGCCTAAAATTAATTATTTCTATGCATTGTAGTCCTTGTTATATTAATTAATTAATAACATACCCACATGCAATTTGACAAATAAATATTGATATACACCTGCACCGATTATATATATAGAAAGGCCATTATACGTTGTACCCAAAAAAAGAAAAATGAAAGGCCATTATAGCATGTCGTGCAATTGGACGACTTGTAGTGTCGTGCCATATAGCATGGCTGAATTGAAAAATTTGATTAACCATTAAGGTGTTTTGGAAAAGTATAAATGCATTAAATTGCTTTAAATGTAAGAAAAGTAAAATCAATTCGTCAGAATTGATGAGTTTTTGCAGAAGAAGGTAAAAAATTTTGAAATTTAAAAGGCTTTGAATGTAAAAATGCAAGAATCTTAAAGGGAAAAGCAATTAAATTGCAAGGAATGTAATTGCATTGAATTTGTAAATTTAATGGTACACAGATCCATACATTGAGTTTTTTTTCACCCGTTTCTCTCGATGACATGGATACTTTGAGTATTGCAAGGTTTTCTGTATGCGAATTGTGACCTGTTTTTCATACAAAGACCTAGTATTTATAGCCTAGTCACAAACCAACTGTTAGTAACTGCCTACGTTGAGCCTTCGACACGCGTCTCTTAGTTTGAACTTCCAGCGAAACGTACGAATCTGTCGAGTGTATAGTGCTTTTGTAGAAACGCATAAACCCTGTAGGAGCCAATCCTTTCAACAAATATGCTAGGTTTGTCGAAACAACTGAAAACACAAGAAAGGAAACATAGCAGATAATGCTAACAGTTTTAAGAGCATCTCCAATGGTGATACCGCTTTGGGTATCATACATCACTAAAAAGTGGTCCCTATAATGCCATATAGTATTTATGCAACTCATACGTGTTTTGCTCCAATGGTGATACCACTCTAGGTATCATACATTATTAACAAGTTATTAATTCTATTTAATTCGATTACACAAAAAATGATAACATTAAATTGATGATACGGTACCTTAAATAAGGTACCGGTATCATCAATTTTGATAACCTCTATGCCACGTCATGGAACTCCAATGGTAAAAATAAATAAGGTACGGATTATTAGTCTATGATACTCTCTATGATACCCTTATTGGAGATGCTCTAGTTATAATCTTTTTACTTCCTTGGCTTTCGACTCGTGAATAATCTTCACATTAATTATGGATACTTTCCATTTTTGGACGTGTTCTAAATATGAAAATGATAAATATTCCCTTTAATATTAAATTTAGTGTCAGCTCGGCACATATACATTAATTATTTATCCTGTCAAAATTACAAGATAACAAATTCTGTTAACACCAAAATTATAAAATTTTGGTATTGATAATATCTTGGTGTTACAATTTGGGAAAGAAGGAAAAACTCATTTCGACTAGCCATGTGAGTATTTCGACAAAGACTTGTCGAAATTACTCATATTAGTCTAATTCGGCTAAGAACATTGTGACATTCGATTACATGTGAAGCATTTATCAATGTGGCAGCAAACAATGTGGAGCAACACATCAAGCATGCAATTGGAAGTCACGTTTTTATTTTGTCTTATAACTATGTCTAGTGTAGGGCTCTATTTGGGGTAGTTATTTACATTCCATGCAATTTAATATTGGTTTGTCCTTCATTTTCTTTTCTCTTTTGCAATTTTCCAATTTTGCATTACTTTTCATCTTCTCTTTTTTCATTCTTTTCAATACTCACTTGAGTATCTTTCTTTTATGTTGTCATGAGACAATTTGTGATTAAAAGTTGTTGGATGCGATTCTAACACTAAAAAGAATTACGATTTTGTTCTTAAAGACGCATGAAGTACATCGTAAATCGCCAGAGTTGAACGAACACTCCAGAAAAGGATTGTAATCGGATCTTGCATTCAACGAAGGACTTTCATTCAAGTCTTAAAGTAACAATAGATAATTATGTTTACGTTACCAAAAATCGGTGTAAATAATAATACAAATATTTAATATTTAAAGAGTTGAATATACAAGTTTCAATAAAATCTAATCACGCGCCAACGACTTGAGCTTTCTTCTATCTTTTTATTCAGTTGACTGAAAAGACTTCAGCTTTTTTTTGTCCTAGTGACTTCAACTTTGACTCTTACCACTTTCATAAATAAGATCCGAATTGAGTGACTTTGACGCAGGAAAGGCACCGGCCTTTAACTCAACCTCATCCATCAGATCAATCTAGTGCATCACAAAGCCACGTGGCTAATCTCTTCATACCAAAATCCATACCAGAAAACTAAAGCAAAGTCACACAACACAATTTGCCTGGCTTATCAATAAATTAATGGCCTCAATTTTTTTTTCCTGGCTTATCATTCGTAAGAATGGTTAAGTATATTAGCTGCGGAAATATAAAACGATGCATTGATTGGTCTAGCGGCAGCATGCATCTCTTCGGGGCGTGAGGGTCATATATTAACTGCGGAAATATAACAAGTTGCGTAGATTGGTCTGGCAAAAATCTTGCTAAACAACAGAATTTAAAAATAAAATAAATAAACAATTTTTTGCCTTTTTCAATTATTTTTTTGAAAAAACCAAAAATAAAATAAATGATAACTTTTTTCAATTTTTTTAGTGTCTTAATTGGTCATCTTTTTTAATTTGGTTTAATGCGGAGCCTTTTATGATGATTAGTTACATTTTTTCTTTGAAAAAAAATAATAATCATTTACTTTAATTTTATATTATCAATTAATCATAATTATGTTTTTCGCCACATCGTCATCACATTTAATTCCACTTTTTTGTTATAACATAGAACGTTGAACAATTCTTATAGATTGTTAGTGTAAAATTATTTTATAACGACAATGCATATTTTTTAAATTCATATGTTCATTTATAAGAGTCGTAAATTTTTTAGAATTGTACAATTTTTTAGAGACCGGGTTAATAGATCCAATTGCATACTTATACAAATTGTTTGCATGGATTGATTATATGATCGAGTCATCCAACTTAACTCAGTTCAATCATGTCAACTCAACCAATGATCAATGGTGTGACCAACGATCCAATATTCTTACCAATCGATGAGAGCCAATTTTTAAAATCAATGTTTTAGAAACATTTTTTGCTTCCAATGCATTTTACGCTTTCGATGATCATGATGGATGGCCTCAAAAACCATGATTCGTAACATAACATTATCAATGATGAGTAAGAATCAAATCACATTAATGTAAGTTTTGATCGGGGGGATAAATGTAAGTTTAGATTGGGGGGATAAATTAGGTTTTTAGACTTTTTTAGGTTAATTTAGAGATGTTATGACTCTTTTTATTTTTCCTGAGAGATAAATGAAGGAGAAAAAGATCAAAGGGGTTTTTATATTGGTACTCCGGTCCCTTCACACCTTGAGAATTTTTTCACTAGTCCCTACAGTCACATTTATATAAGTAAATTTGACTTTTTTGGTACATTGAAAAATGAATGTATGTGGTCTATAATATAAGCTACATACATTCATTTTTCAATATACTAAAAAAGTCAAATTTGCGTATAAATATGACCCGAGGGAGTATTTGTTTAGAACTTTGTACATGCCTATCCTAGCCAGTATACACAAGTTCCTAAACTAATCGATAAGGAGAATCCTTTATGATTTTTACAAAGTGAAACAAGAGAACAATTTTCTCTTTTTCACTCTCTTACTTCCAACAATTCTGGATAGCAAGATGTTCACACTAATCTGAATTTTATACAAAAGTTTGTATAAAAATTTGAGTACAGGAGAATTTTGATACAACAAAATTCTAACATCTTGTCTTCCCTTTCAATGCAACAAAGTTTCCAAAAGTTTGTAATAATTTAAGCAATAGAATTGTTATGAAAATGTGAGTAAAAGAGGTTAATTGTTCGTTCTCTGAAAAATTCTGAATATATTGAGCATATCATACCCTTTGAACTTGAACATTTGATCATAACCAATCTTTATCTTCTTTTCACATATTTGTGTTCATCAAAATATTCTTCAATCTCGAAGCTTGTCTTCACAACTAAGGTGCAAACTTTTTATATGACAATTTCGATAATTCTTTACGGATAATCGATCGTATTATAAAATCGATCATTAGATTGAAAGATACTATAACATAAATCTTATCTATAAAATATGATATTAATTGAAAATTATTTAATACATCAATAAGATATTTTAAATTAACGTCTTACGAACTTTCAAAAAATGAATTATAACTTTCATATATCTCATTAACAAATCAAATGATAATCGCTTGATTGTTTTGATTCGAAAGGATGTTTAAATTTTAGGTACATTCTAAGTTATTTTGATGTTTATAGTTGAGTATCAGATCCCGTAAAACAAACAAATAAATAACTTATAGATTTTAAATTTATTTAAATATAAATTAATATAAAATTATGACATTAAATTCTGTTTATAAGTTGCGTAAAAATAAAATAAAATTTGTTTACAATACCATACCAAACTAAACAATATGCGTAAAAATAAAAACCACTAAACACTAGAGTATTATTAGTTAGTTGTTATGATGGTCTATGTAATGAGTTTTTGGTGGCGTGTGCATTTTACTCTCTTTATATTTTTTGTTTTCTTAGCTTCCTTTTGATTGGAATTTGGATGTTTTTTACCCTATTAATTTTGTATTGTTTATATTATTAGGGCATCTTATCTTATCTTATCTTATACTTATAATGTGTTATTAATAATAACAGGTTTTGTTTTCAAAAGAAAAACCATACTATTATGTGATACAAATAGAGGCGTCTTCGATGTATGTGCCACATGAGCTATGACATAGAGTCTCGTAAAAATGAGAGTTTCAAAAAAAATTATAGGATAATATAATATTAGTGAATGAAGCGCATAAAACGAGGGATTGTGAGTTTCCAAATGAGGTATTATATGGAGTCAAAATATTTGAAATTTATTCTTAAATGAAGAATTTATTAGTTACAAACTTACAAAATGTTCTAAAACATATTGTTCTACTTCGAATAATATTTTTAGACGGTTTATAATTTATTGTTACTAGCGTTTGGACGGTCATTCCCGTGCCGGTCAGTCTGCCTTTTTTCTTTTGTTATTGTTCTGTGTCTATTAGTATGTTGTGCTTAATTATTAAGAAAAGGAAAGAAATCTTTTTTTTTCCTTACAAAAATTAAATTAAAAACCAACTTTTGTGGGTAAGTTATTTTTCAACATATGCAAATATTTGAATAGAGTGAAGGGTAAAAGTGACAATAAGAAAAGTCTACACCAAAAGATGTATTATCTTTATATATATATATATATATGTATATATATATTTTTTTTTTTTTGACAAGAATCTTTATATATTTCTATTAGGTATAGATACTATAGTTTTATCAAATAGAGATGTGTGCGATAGAGATTGTATTGTTTATCAATTTTTTTTATATTAGTGATAAAGGAGATTATTTTTTTAATGTTATTGAAATTATTTGTAATTCTAAATCAAAGACAATTCTTTTAAATTTCTTGCACTTTTTCTTTTATTAAATCCTATTTTTAATAATCCTATAAGACCTCAAAAAATCTATTATTAATAATTTCACGGGTTCTTAAAAAAATGGGAGACGCCACCGGATACAATGAGTGTGAACATACCTTTATATTCTTCAAAGTTTGTACAAGTGTGAACGGATGGGAAGTGGAAACCAACCCCTGCACATGCATTGACTAATGTTGCTAACTAGGTTGAAGATGCACCTAATATAAAGTTAAATATCCTTTGTATTTTATAAATGCTTTTGTGCAATGGTGGCTATAGAATCGAAGATGAAAAATATATGAATATTATTCAAATCTATATCTTTTTTGGTTAAAAATATGTAAGATAATGTACCCAAAAAAAAAAATGTAAGATAAGAGGAGAATTCTAACATGCAGTCATCAAAATGACTTCACTAAAAAAGTCAAGATCTAGTGTGGCAAAGGCACAAAAAATTTCTATGTGCAAATCTCAAATCTAATGGCTAAAAACCAAGCAGCCCATTAACACAAATTTAGTAGCAAAAATTTGGTAGCTAATCCGTAGCAATTAAGTTTAGTCCAATGAATAATATGATAGTAAAACTATACGGGAATGAATTCCTAAGAAGTCCGTGTGGAAGATTAATTTATCCAATAATCAGCTTTAAACCTAACATAGCTGATCTTGCTCTATATAAAGTCCAAATTAGATGGTTTAAGAGACTACACTATTGGTTTAGAAACTCAGGAGACCTCTATTTAGCTAAAGAATATAAGAAACTAGCTGAAACTCTTCAAAAAAGACTTCAGAATATTGCAAGATGACTGAAGAAAGTCTAACAAGTAAATTACAGAAAGTTTTAGATAACTTCTCTGATTTACAAGATAGGATATAAAAACAAACATCCTATTTAGAAACTTTACAGTATGAAGAAGAAAGATATAAACCATATGAAACATGGAAATTTCATAATGGAATAAACTTTGATTGTTATGAAGAAGATGAAACTCATAAATTTCCTCACCTTTTTCATACAACAAACCCACAGCTAAATAATATATCTTGTATGATAATATATGTTTAATTTGAATATAGTAAAGAGATGTAGCCGTTTGGCTTTGGTGGTGCGCCTGTCTCATCGCGTCACCACCGTGAACCCCTTTTAGGGTAGTTTCAGCCGCCGCCGGCGTTACCTTGGCCGCGGACGGTTCAAGTTTCTCACACACGTTCGGTGCTTTGTCTCAGCTCGTGTTTTATAACCTTCAACGATGATTCTTCCGTTAGTTTCGCCGTTGTGGGTCGCTGCTTTATTCCGGCGTTCAGATTCGGTGGTTTTCTGTGCTGTCGATTTTTGATAACCTTTGCTCCTCCCTCTGTTTCGTTTTTTCGATAATGGGTTTGGAGAGCTCGTGGTTTGGTGGTGGTGGATCTTGGTTTTGTTTGCTGATTTCGTCTCCAGATCTACTGATACCTGCAGCTTTCAGGATCATTGCTTCGCCGCTGCGTCGTGCTGGTGGTCTTGGGTTTCTCTACTTCGGGTCGGTGGTGGTTCTGCTGGGCCCGTTGTTTTCTTTACTTTTGTTGCTGCATATGGCTTTCTGTTTGCAGGGCTTGGGTTTGTTGACCCGAAAGGGTTCTGATACTTGCTTTGATTTATCAGAGGGAGTTGGTACGTGAAATGTTCCGTGTTGGCGGTCATTTCATTCGCCGTTTATACCTTTATAGATATTGACACGTCACTTTTTTTTTTGCTATTTGGTTTCGGGCCCGTATGCGGGTTCGCCGAGTAGTGTCCGATGTGCTAGTGTTTGTTTTGGTCGTTACCCGTTAGGGTTGGATCTATAACCTACTTGTAGCTGTTCTTATTTGTTTTATCATTTATTGCTGCAAAACGGTTAACTGAGTCAGGTTTATGTCCCCCCAATTTGTACTCTTTTATTTTATGTTTAATATATTTCAGATAAGGTTGAGGGTTTCTTCAACTCTCCTTTTGATTGAAAAAAAAAAAAAAAAAAATATATCTTGTATGATAGCATACATGATAAAACTCTTAGAAGACAAAAACTTTCAATTTTCTCACCGGGGGGAAGAGAAAGGAAAGGAATTAGAAATAGAGAATATTCCTAGGCTTCTAGAAAACCCCGAAGAAACTTCTGTTTCTTCGCAATTAAAAATTAAACCACCATCTAAATTCTTTTAGGAATGGACGATACAGAAGAAGCCCTTAACAGGCAATTAGAAAATTTGGAAAGACTAATGGTCTCTCTAGATATATCAGGAAAAGGTCAAGTAGTTGACGACGAACCGAAAGAGAAAAACCAAATCATTTATGATTTTAGCTCTGAGGAAGAAGTAGAGGAAGAAAATGAAAATCCTCACTTCGTAAAATTCGAAACAGCAGAAACATCTGGTACGAAAAGAACTGCAAAATTCGAAAGAGAATTCACTAAACAAAAATTCCAGAAGGTACCTCATTATTATGTACCTACACAAAACCCATTTCAAGGGCAAGGAATTTTAGACATAGACTGTAGTTTCGATACAGCCAAGGATCTAAGAGATTGGTACAATACAAATAGTGTATTAGTCCAGTTAAATGAAGACCTTAAAAATTTAGGACCAATTGAGATTTTCAATTTCCTACAATATAAAACTAGAGGAAATGCTTACAAATACATTTCGACCTTACCACCAGAAGTTATGGGAACGATACCCCTGACAGGAGCTTTAGTAGTAGACTGGATTCATATGTTACTCGTAACAGAATTTAAAGGATGGAAGGACTCCATTCAATCTAAGATAGCATTTTCCGACCCAAATCTTTGGAAAATAACTAACCTAAAAATCTGCAATATGTGCTATGTAGATAATTTCATTTGTGAATTTCAGGACTATTATTACAACATAGATAATAGTACTAGAATTTCCAGAAACTTGATAGAACTATTCTATGACAAGTTACCAGAAAGAGTATCAGCTCAAGTTAAAACATTCTTTACTTCAGCATTAGCAGAAGGAAAAGTAGATGATACTCTAGGAGGAAGAATAACCACCCTAAAAATTTGGCTCCAAGAAATGTGTAGTCAAAAAATAGCCAAGAGAGAAGCTCAAGTATCCCTTTGTTGTAATAAACTACAAGACAAAGTAGGAAATTATGGTTGCAACTCTAGGAAGAAACCTAGAAAAACAAGGTTACAAAGGCCCTATAAGAAAAAAAAATTTAAGAAGGTTCCTTTTAGAAAATTTAAAAAGGGAAACAAAAAATTCTTTAGGAAAAAACAACCTTACCCTAGGAAGAAAATATGCCCACAAGGCAAAAAATCATGTACATGTTGGTTATGTCATGAAGAAGGTCACTATGCAAATGAGTGCCCTAAAAAGGAAAATCCTAAGAAAAATGTCCTACATGCAATATATGCAATGGGATATGAACCTATAGAATCAGATATAGAATCCAATGAAGACATTTATGAATACTGTACAGAGACAGATTCAGATGTCGAAGAAGATACTTGGTAAAGGAAATCCAAGTGCTACATTTATCAAAATAGTGTTAAAAAATAGAAATCTTTTAGCCTATATAGATACAGGTGCAACTCTTTGTTTCGGGAAAAAATCTATCTCCAGAAATTGGGAAAGATTAACCAAACCGAAAGAAATAATAGTTGCAGATAAATCGAAACATCATATATGGTTTAACCTTAGAGATGTATCTATAGAAATTGAAGGATATAAATTTTTTATTCCAACAATCTACCTCCATGATTCAGGATTAGATCTAATCATAGGAAATAACTTTTTAAAGTTATACGAACCATTTACTCAAAGAAAGGATACTATATCACTTCAATGGAAGGATTTGGGAAATCCAAAAAATAGAAAAATAGTAACCACCAAAATAGTTACTAAAATTGAAATCTTAAACCTTATTAAGGGAAACCTTAGGGAATTAAGAACTATATGGGAAGGAAGAAGTTTCCATATTAGTATAGAAGAAAGATTAGACGAAGTCTGTTCAGATAACCCTCTAGACAGCCTTAAAAACACTAATCATGAACACATAGTCATTAAGTTAAAAAATCCTAATGACGAGATAAATGTTCCAAATAGAATTCCATATTCTATTAGAGATGTTGAAGAATTTCAACAAGAATGTAAAGATTTACTTGATAAAGACCTTATTAGACCTTCATCAAGTCCACATTCAGCACCAGCTTTTTATGTCGAAAACCATAACGAAATAAAAAGAGGAAAGAGAAGAATGGTAATTAATTATAAGAAACTTAATTTGGCAACAGTCGGAGATTCTTATAAATTACCTAGAAAAGATTTTATTTTAGAAAAAATAAAAGGATGTAATTGGTTTTCTTCCTTGGATGCAAAGTCTGGTTATTATCAACTAAGACTAGCAGAAGAAACAAAATCATTAACAGCTTTTTCATGTCCACCTCAAAAACATTATGAATGGAATGTTTTGCCTTTTGGACTAAAACAAGCACCGTCAATATATCAAAGATTTATGGACAAATCTCTCGCAGGTTTGGATCATATATGTTTGGCATATATAGATGATATACTCATTTTTACAAAAGGAGATGAAAAGCAACATCTTCGAGATTTAGAAAGTGTTCTTTTAAGAATTAAAGAAAAGGGTATTATAATTTCAAAAAAGAAATAAAAAATTTTACAAAAAGAAATAGAATACCTTGGTTTAATTTTAAAAGAAAATGGGGAACTGAGTCTGGCACCTCATACCCAAGAAAAAATACAAGCTTTTCCAAATGAGCTTTCTGACAGAAAACAAATCCAAAGATTCCTTGGATGTTTAAATTATATTGCTAATGAAGGATTTTTAAAAGACTTAGCAAAGGAAAGAAAGCATTTGCAAAAGAAAATTTCAGAAAAAATTCCATGGTCTTGGACTAAAATTGATTCTGATAATGTTAAAACTATTAAAGAAAAAATAAAAATTTTACCTGAACTCTACAATCCAACAATAAAAGATTTTTTAATTGTAGAAACGGACGCATCACAAACAACCTGGGCAGGTTGTATGAGAGCCTTACCTAATGGTAAAGCAAAACTTTCTCTGAATGAGAAAGGATATAAAATTGAAGAATCAGATCTTCAACCAAAACAATCTGAAACTTCGAAAGAAGAAACAGATACCAAAAAAGGCATTGATTACAGTGCTTCTAAAATCCTGATAAAGGATACTGAAAATTTACAGTTATGTAAATATGTTTCTGGTACATTTACAGATACAGAATCTAGATACCATATTCAGGAACTAGAAACTCTGGCATGTGTAAAAATACTAGAAAAATGGAAGATTGACTTATTACCGTCAAGATTCCTTCTTCGTACAGACTCTAAATATCTTACAGGATTTTGGAGATATAAAATTAAAGCTGACCATAAAACAAGGCAGATTAATAAGATGGCAGATGAAATTACAACAATTCGAGCCATATGTTCAATATATAAAATCTGAGCAAAACAGTTTTGCAGATACATTGACAAGAGAATGGAGCAAGCCATAAAGCTACTTCAGAACAATATCAAGCAAAAGGACGAACAACTTGTCGCCCTAGAAATCAAAAAAGCAAAAATCTCTGCCGAGAGGGGGGAGATGATTACAACACTCAAAGGTTTACAAAAAATGACAACAGATGAAAATCAATCAGCAAAAGGCTCAAGTGAAGTTCTTAAAAAAGAAGAAAACTGGGACCTCCTAGGACAACCTTCTGGAAAGTATGACTACTATGTAAAATATACAACCCCAGAAAGTTCAAAAATCCCTAGCGAAACAATAGTACCCAGTGGCTGGAATATAGAACAAGAAGCAGAATCTTCAGAAACAACCTCAGACAGCAAGAAGTCTTGGGCTGACCAGGTCGAGGAAGAAGATGAAGCTAGAAAAAATGGTTTATCAACAACCATTCAAACAAGCGATCCCGTAGACAATGAAATGGGAAAGTTTGAAGCTTATGTCATTTTTGATGGTCCAATGAAAGGGATCTATAGAAAATGGGCAATAGCAAAGCAGCACATCTTAGGCAAGAATGTGCGTCACAAAGGATACAAAACCATGAAGGAAGCTGAGCAGGCACTTTACGGAGCCTACAAGGAAGTTACAACAGCAAAAAACCTTCAGAAATCTCCAACGATGGAGTCGAAAAGAAAGCTGTCGATTGACAAAATTCGCCAGCTCGAAAATCAAAAGAATTTCCAGATAACTGATCCAACTTATATGGAATTCAGTCTTAGATGGAAATGGCTAAACCACTATATAGAAGAATTCACTACTGAATGCTTCTACCCAGTTAGCAGGATCGGTTGCACCAAAGCAGTCGTACTACCTGGAATAGACAGTACTATATGTCTATCCTTCTTTCAAAATGGGTTGATACATACCATATACTTAGAAGAACAAGCTGGAAAAACTTTTGGAGAACTCAAGTTCTTTCCAAAGGAGTTGCAAAATTTGGCACAAAAATTCAACAACTTGTTTGCCAAAGGTAAAGAAATTTTCATTCAAATTGAATCTACATATCCATGGTACGATGAGATCACTCTGGAACTTACAACAAAACCCTTATACCTCATCAAGATTGGAATTTCAAATAAAGAATATCCAGTGGTGAACAGAGAAACAACTGAATGGCATCCTGCCATTTACCTTAAACAAATCAAACACTTTCGCCAGAAGATCACTAGATTGTCTTCCCAGACAAACTATAGAGTTATTTACGAAGATTCATCAATGGTCGTATACAGTGACTCTAGAAAGCCCGCAAAGGACAAAGACGTCAAGGCAGCCAAAAACCTTGAAGAAAAAGTTGACCAATTGAAAGATGGTCTTGAAAAATTACCCAAGTTAATTCAAGAAGAATGCTGTCAATATTTTTCACAGTATTACAAAGGACACAAATGTGAAAATTGTCCAGAAAAACCGTCGGCACAAGAAGACAAGGAAGCCTCCATTACAGAGCCATGTGTCATGTAATTAGTTAAAGTGTGCAGTGGGACCTAATCACATCTGAGTCAGATGGGGACCACTTAGTGATAAATAATGTAAAAAACTATTTGTCGTTTTTCTTAGTGCGTTTTTCTTTTTTCAGTGCGCATCACTTTTTCTGAGTGCATGTCACTGTCGTGTAAGTGCGTGTTACTTTTCTGAGTGCATGTACAATGTCATGGAAAGGGACGTTTACCTAATGTGAGCCCTTTTCCTCTATAAATAAGAGCTCTAAGCTCAGTTGTAAATTACAGTTGAAAGAAATACGAAACTATTAACTAGTTTTTGAAGAATTAATTTCTTCTGTCCTTAGAATTATTTCTAAGAAGTAGCTCTTGAGGTAATACTCTGGAGGAGCTAGATCCTTGAGGTAATACTCTGGAGGGATCAACCATATAACACAATATAATCAAACAGATTATATCCCAAAACGACACAGACATCTTCGGATCGAAAAGTTCAACAAAACCAAAAACAAAGAAAATCATATCAGGTATGATTCTTATCACAACACTTGTTTATTATGTTATATTGTTTGCATAACAGATGGAAAGTTCGAATTTTAGAACTCAAAGATTATTTTCAAATTTTTTTGAAATTGAGCACACAGAACCTAGTTCTGATCACACATACTTAGAATTAGTCTTGATGGAAGACTATGATAAAAAGGTAACTTATTTACTAAAAAGAATATCTGAACCAAATTTGGTTAAGATAATTTTAGACAAATTCAAATTTAATCATTACCAAGAAAAGATTTTTCTCGAAAAAATTCAAGAAACTATCGAAGGAGACTTCGAAGAACATGAATTAAAATGTTTAGTTCGTGAGTTAAACAATTTTACTAAAAATTCTAAATACATAGAATGTTTTCAAGGACAATTCTATGGAGACTTTGCAAGTGTACATTATAGACTAAAAAACTCTCGAATTTATAGTCTAATAAAAACTTTAAATATTCTGCCCGATAATATTAGTGAAAATTCAGAAGAATTTTGAAAATTATGTCTGAAATCTCACTTTTTGAAGAAACATCTAGTTATTTTGCTGATGTTATACAAGATCACAAAATAGAAGAAGCGGATTTATCTCTAACTGCTGAAGAAAACTTTAAAAGAAAGTCCATAAAATTCAAAGAACGTCTTTTGAGAAAAAATATCTTGAAATTTGGAATAATGATAGGAGAAGAAGCAATTCCAATTGATTCTACTTCTGGAAATATTTTTATATCTACCATAGATAGAACACAAATTCAAAAAAGAATTTCAAGTCTTTCTGAAAAAGAAAGAAATAAAATTGGTTATATTCACATATCAACCATTCAAGTCTTAATCAAAAGTACTTTCATGAAAGGTATTGATACACCGTTAAATATAATTCTAAGAGACTCTAGAATTACAAATGATAGACAGTCTATAATTGCACAAGGAAGATGCAATTTAAAATATGGAAAAATTAAGTTCGATATAAACTTACAAATAGGATTATCCCTAAAGGATAAAGATCTGGACAGATCCATAATCTTTAATTACAAATTAGAAGATTCAAAATTTATGAAAAAAGGAAATCATCCTTTTACAATATGCTATAGAATTAATTATGCTTTAAGTAATTCACATCATAGCATAGAATTTACAGGAAAAGATATAATTCATATTGATGAATTATTCACCCCTATAGTGACATTAGAGTCACCTATATTTAAAACCCTGGCAAGGAAGAGTTGTTCATTAATAGAAGATGACAAAAATCTGTTCGAAGAAACAGACGAAAAACCATTGATTAGAAGCCAAAGCCTTAGGGTAGCACCCCCAAAAAGAGATTTTGAAATCTCAGAACTAAAAGAATTAAATAAGCTACAAAGCTCAGTAGCAGAGTTGTCCTTACAACTCGAAAAATTAGATAAAAGAATCTAACTAAACCTCCGCAACCTGTTACATTTGCTACCTACGATAGCAATGAACTTAGCTGAAGAAAGAAAAAATCTAAAAGTCTATAGAAAAGAAATTCAAAAATTAGAATTCGAATATAAATGCTTAAAAAACCTGTTATACATGGATAGACCTCATGTTAATCCAAGAATAAAGGCAAGACTCATAGAAAGAAAAGATCTATTGTCTAATTATAGACTTTTAGTACAGTACACAAAGAATGAACTTCAACGTTTATCTTACAGCTAACGCGCAAAAACTCTGTCGTTCAAACTCTGGTATCAGAGCCAAAATCTCGATCTTAGGATAGAGAAAACTTACACCCTTAGATTTCTGAAGATACACAGAAACACAATTATGAAACTACACCATATAATCATGATTTGGTGGGACCAAATAAAGACTTTACTCCTATTGGTCTATTCAAATGACTTTTCCAATATCAACTACACCATAAAAGGACCCAAGATAAGAAGATGACTTTATTTTTTATGGTTAAAAAGATGTAAGATAAGATGATGTTTGAATATAAAGCAGAAGTGGACCTGAACTTGAATTATTAGTGAGGTTAAAAAATTTAAGTATTATTGAAGAAAAAAATTATTCATGTTAATATTTTAGTTAAATAATAAATAATATATGAGATTGCTATTAATACAACTTGCATATTCAAAAGAATAATAATAATAAACCAACAAATTCAAAGATTTCAATTCAAAAAAGAAAACCAAAAAACTATATCTAAGAAGCCCCAAAATTCTTTTTTTTTTTTTTTTTTTGAAAAAAACACTATAACTTATTGATTATATGTTAAATCATGCATATCATATTATTATTTTATGCTCTACAAGATCCTACTTTGGATCAAAATATATTGAACCAAAATTACAAGCTTTTAGTTTATTCTGATAAGATAATTCAATTTCATAACTTATTAATTTTTAGTTTATCCATAAAATGTTACTCGAAAAAATTAAATATTAATTAAACATATTTTTTCATGTCATTCCATATTAATATGATAGATCAATTGCTAATTTTACTCATTCAATTAATTATCCACTATTTTTTGCCAAACAAAGTTATTTTTGAAGAAGTTTGACAAACAAAGTTAAAAATTGTTTGTTATAAAATTAAACTATATAACTTAAAATAATATTGTACGTAGAAAAGAAAAACTTGAAATCATCAATAATAAATTATAAACTAATATTTGTAGTGATAGTTGTCAATAAAAAACTCTAAACTAATACTTACATTATTATTTGTACAAATATGTATACAGAATGACTTAAAATTATTTATAAAATATATATTTATTCTTTTTCAAAATATTCTAGACTGGGCTGGTGTGGTTATAGCCACAACATGCCTTACACAAATCCGCCCTTGATCCAAGGCAAAAAAATATCTGGTCTAGAAGCATTTATGTAAAAAAGAGAACCAATTATACCTCTATGCAACTTCAGATCCACTTTGCTTCCGATATCTTTACTTGTATTGCAAGTTGGATGCATGGGTGTTGCAATCCTCTAGATTAAACTTCTTCTGAAGTTCTTTTGTGTACTTGGATTGATGCACATAGACTTCATCTTTTTCTTTGATTCATTTGAATCCCAAGAAAGAATCTCATCTCAAACACCATGCTCATCTCAAATTCACCATGCATTAGCTTAGAAAAACTATTGTACAAAGAATATTATATATATGAATGTACCGGTCAGCTTCGCCTAGGCCCAATCATACTTTAAGCCCACTATGGCTAAACAGCCCAGGAAAGAGTATACGGCGCGCCCGAACCGGTTCGATGCGCCCAAAATCCAACTCCTCGTACCCGACCCAGCTCGCCTGGGCCCAATTCCGCCTATCCAGGCCCAATATGCTATGAATCTTCAATAAAGCACGTGAAAAATAAGCTTATGCCACGATCAGGGAAGCTTGGCGCCAACGCCTTTCCCTCCCATTACGCGCCAACTTCGGAGTCCCCTAATAATATGCATCATGGGATCGTGGGGAGTTATACACTCCCTCTGTGTGCCTATAAATACAACCCCCAAACGAAAATTAAAGGCAGACCAAAAATTAACCTAAGTATTATCGATACTTCATTCACTATCACTAAATATACACCCCCTAAGTTCCACACCGGAACATTTGGCGCCCACCGTGGGGCTATGGTAAAACACTTCCCAGACCTCAAGCAACAAACAAGCCATAACCATGGCTGCAGAACAAAACAACCAGCATAATCAGAACTTGCAAAACGAAGTTCGTCGTCTGCAACAAAAGATGGCAGCTTTGGAAAGAGAGAAAGCAGAAGAGTTAGCCAGGCTCGCAAAAGAAGACGAGATTGAAGAATCTCAACCCCTGGCGCAACAATTATGGGACGCTCAAGTTCCAGCCAATTTCAAAATCCCTCAACTGCCCAGTTTCGACGGAAAGACTGACCCATCGGAACACCTCATGGCAGTTGGAACCCAAACTGCAATCATCGGCGCTGAAGAGCACCTCAAGTGCAAATTGTTATCCAGCACTTTCAAGGACGCCGCCCTCAGATGGTACATGAATCTGCCAAAGAACTCTATCGCAAACCTCGCAGATTTTCACAAGAAATTCATGCACCAGTTCGCAGGGAGCAAACATATCCGAGTAACCGCTATAAACATGTTCAGCCTCAGGAAAGGAAGTTCAGAGAAGCTCAGAGAATACCTCACCCGATTCAGCGAAGCAACCATCAAAGTCTCCAACCCAAACCAGGAGATGTTCGTAGCAGCTTTTCACAACGGCCTCAGAGCAGGTCACTTCAACGAATCCCTGGCACAAAAACCAGCAGAAACCATGCAGGAAGTTATGAAAAGGGCGGAGTGTTATGTCAAAGGCGAGGAAAGCAACGCAGAGAAAAGAACCAAAGACAACAAGGAACGAGGCCCAGACCCATGGCGTTACAAAGGACCAAACTATCAACAACCAAGGTGGCCATCAAGAGACTACAGATATCAAGGAGGAAATGACAGACCACACCAGAAGGACAGGGTATATCACCCAACATCAAAGAAGTACACGCCAATGTACGATGATTATGCGCGCCTTAACAGAGCAAAGGTGCATATTCTTGATGAAATCCTGAACGCCAATCTGGCAAAACGCCCGCCGGCCAGGGATAACGACTACATGATGGGAAAAAACAAAGATGAATGGTGTCACTACCACAGGTGCAGAGGCCATGACACGGAAATGTGTTTTCGCCTGAAAGATTTGATAGAAGAACTTGTAAGAAGTGGACACCTCAAAAAATTCCTAGACAAAGCCACAGGAGGCGACTCAAGGAGGCAGACGCCGCCGGGATCACCTGACCACAGACGGCGAGAAGAAACAAAACAAGAACAACCAAGGGTAGCGGTAAACACAATCGCGGGAGGATTCGCAGGAGGCGGAAACTCTAGCTCTGCCAGAAAACGATACGTAAGAAAGTCAGAAAGAGGAATAGAGTCAGTAGGACAGGTATCTTTCCCACCAGCCCCAGACCTATTGTTCTCGCCAAAAGACGCCACAGGAATCGCGCCACATGATTATGACCCTTTGGTGATACAGGTACAAATCTTGAATTGCGACGTAAAAAGAGTTCTGATAGATTCAGGAAGTTCGGCGGACATTATGTTTTGGGACGCGTTCAAGGCAATGCAGTTGGCAAGTGAACTACTCCAACCTTATCAGGGAACTCTAGTGGGTTTTGTAGGAGAGCAAGCTGAAGTAATGGGGCACATCACCCTACTAACAACATTTGGAGACAAACAGAATTCTAAAACGATAAAGGTAAGATACCTTGTGGTAAGAACAATCTCAGCCTCATATAATATCATCATAGGAAGACCCACACTCAATACCTTAGGCGCAGCCATGTCAACACTCTACCTAGCCATGAAATATCCACTAGACAACGGCGGAATTGGAATCATCAGAGGCGATCAGATATTAGCCCGCCAGTGTTATGAATCAAGTCTCAAAGTGAAGAAGAAAGAGGTGGCAAAAGAGGTAAGATACATAGCCAATATGAACGAGGTAGCTGACCTGGACCCAAGGATAGAATTGCAAGATAGAAGAGTAAGTCCAATAGAAGATCTAGAAGAAGTGCAGATAGGAGAAGAGGCACACCAAACAACAAAGTTGGGAACGACGCTACAGAAGGAAGAGAAAGAAAAGGTGACAGCCATCCTGAGGAAGAATGTGGATTTGTTCGCATGGCAGCCATCTGACATGCCAGGAATAGATGAAAGCATAATCACACACAAATTGGCAATCTCACCAAACTTCAAGGCGGTGTCACAGAAAAAAAGGAAACTAGGCGAGGAAAGAAGGAACGCAGTTGACGAAGAAGTAGCAAAGCTCAAGAAAGCACAGTTCATTGAAGAAATTAAATATCTAGAATGGTTAGCCAACGTGGTGTTAGTAAAAAAGCACAACGGCAAATGGAGGATGTGCGTGGATTTCACTGACCTAAACAAAGCTTGTCCAAAGGACCCATACCCCCTTCCAAGCATTGATAGACTCATAGATGGAGCATCAGGTTGCAAAATGCTGAGTTTCATGGATGCATACTCTGGATACAATCAAATCAAAATGAACACAGCAGACGCACCGCGCACCGCCTTCATGACAAACACCTGCAACTACTACTATAAAGTAATGCCGTTTGGATTAAAAAATGCTGGAGCAACCTACCAACGCCTAATGGACAGAGTGTTCGCCCACCAGATTGGGCGCAATCTGGAAGTCTACATAGACGACATGGTAGTCAAAATAGAAGAGGATGGTGACCACCACAAAGACCTTGAAGACATCTTGGCATCTGTAAGAAAGTACAACATGAGGCTAAATCCTTCGAAGTGTTCATTCGGCGAACAGGCAGGAAAATTTTTGGGATTTCTGCTCACTAACAGGGCAATAGAGGCTAACCCAGAGAAATGCCAAGCGATCATCAACATGCGCAGTCCCACGTCTGTAAAGGAAGTCTAACAATTAACTGGTAGAATAGCGGCGCTGTCCCGTTTTCTATCATGCGCCGGAGAACGAGCATGTCATTTCTTCTCCACACTCAAAAAAGGGGAAAGATTCACGTGGACTGAACAGTGCGATGAAGCTTTTCAAAGCTTGAAAAAATTCCTCTCATCCCCGCCCATATTAACAAGACCACGACCAGGAGAACCCATCTACCTATACTTAGTAGTATCAGACAATGCGATGAGCTCGGCGCTGGTCCAAGAAGTAGAAGGCGAGGAAAAACCAGTGTACTTTGTCAGCAGATCCTTGAGAGGCGCGGAACTGCGATATCAAAAAATCGAAAAGCTGTGCCTAACAGTAGTATTCACCGCCAGAAGACTGAGACAGTATTTTCAGGGCCATAGGATCATAGTCAAAACGGATCACCCGATTCGAAAAGTTTTAAAGAAACCAGATTTAGCAGGAAGGATGGTGGCGTGGTCCATAGAGCATTCGGAATATGACCTAACTTTCTCGCCCAGAGGCAACATCAAATCTCAAGTGCTAGCCGATTTCGTTTTGGAAATGACCTCGCCTCCAGGCGAAACCGCTAAGAAATCATGGATACTCTCAGTAAATGGCGCCTCAAATCTAAGAGGGAGCAGAGCAGGAGTTGTCCTAGAAGGACCAGACGGAGTCTTGATCGAACAGTCTATACGCTTCACGTTCAAGGCGAGCAACAATCAGGCAGAGTATGAAGCCCTAATAGCAAGAATGAGACTGGCAAAAGAAATGGAAGTGACTAGTCGCCAGGTGAAGAGCGACTCTCAGTTAGTCACAAATCAAGTGTCAGGAGAATATCAAACAAAAGACCCTCAGCTCACGAAGTATTTAGATAAGGTCAAAAAGATGGCAGCACGATTTAAAAGCTTTGAACTAATATATGTGCCACGACAACAGAACTCCAGAGCAGACCTTCTTTCAAAATTAGCAAGCACCAAAAAGCCTGGACACAACAGAACAGTCATTCAAGAAATGATAACAACACCCAGTACTGACACCATGGAAACAATGATGATGATGATAGAAAGCAATGATTGGCGCCATCCCGTATGGCAATACCTGAAGAATGATATCCAACTAAAAGAAAAGGAAGAGACGGCAAAGATAAAGAAGATGGCCATCCATTACGCCTTAATAGGCGACAAAATGTACAAGAGAGGCTTCGCAGCGCCCATGCTCCTGTGTGTAAGCGAACTGGAGGCTCAAAGCATTCTAAAGGAAATCCATGACGGATCCTGTGGAAGCCACATAGGAGGAAGGTCACTAGCAGGCAAAGTCATCAAAGCATGATTTTTCTGGCCAACAATCTTGTCGGACGCCAAAGGATACGTCAGAAGTTGTGACAAATGCCAGAGATATGCAGAGCTGCACCACGCCCCTGGAGAACCACTAAAGACAGTCATGTCGCCATGGCCATTCTACATGTGGGGAGTTGACATTCTAGGACCATTTCCAGTGTCCCAGGGACATGCAAAATTCCTCCTCGTAGCAGTAGACTATTTCACAAAGTGGATTGAGGCCGAACCAGTAGCAACAATTTCAGCGGAAAAGGTAAAACATTTCTATTGGAAGAAGATCATTTGCAGGTTTGGATTGCCTAAATACATAGTCTCCGACAATGGCACTCAGTTCACAAGCGAAAAGGTAGTTCGTTTCTGCGAAGAAAAAGGAATCAGGAATACATTCGTCTCAGTAGAGCACCCACAAGCTAACGGACAAGCAGAAGCGGCAACCAAGGTGATCCTAAAGGCAATCAAGAGGAAGCTGGAAGCAAAAGACAAAAATTGGACGGAGCCCTTGACATCAATTTTGTGGTCATATCATACCACGCCACACTCAACAACAGGAGAGACTTCATTCAGAATGGTCTATGGGACGGATGCAATGATTCCCGTGGAAATAGATCCTCCCAGCTGGAGAAGAGAAACAATCACAGGCGAGGAAAACAGTGCGGCCCTGCAAGAAAACCTGGACCTCTTGGAAGAGGTAAGAGAAGCGGCGCATTTCAGGGAGTTCGCCCTAAAGCAAAGAGCATTAAGGAAGTACAACACAAAAGTAATGCCAAGAAACTTCAAGGAAGGCGACTTGGTCCTGAAAAGACCAATGGGAAAAGATAAAGGAGGCAAACTGGCACCAAACTGGGAAGGACCGTTCAAGATCAATGAAGCTTTTGGAAATAGAGCATACAGGCTAGAAACTCTGAAGGGCGAGGTGATGCCCAGGACATGGAACGTATCCAACCTCAGGTTCTATTACAGCTAAAAGCACTTAGGAAGAAAGGAGCCACCTAAGAGGCGCCGTAAAACAAATATTTTAGGAATGTTTTTTTTACTTTTTAGGATTGTTAGTCATCACCATTTCATGTATTAAAAATCCATTTTATAAATAAATAAACAATGTTGGGACGCTCTTTTCTCCTGCAAGGGCAGGAGTTTTTATTGAGGCCCACCATTTCAGAAACATTAAGAGCAAATTTATTTATGCATTTTATTCTTGATAACGCCCTTTTTTATGTGAAAAGACTGAAACAGGCGACGCCCTAGAGGCGCACAAAATACAACAGCCACCATGTAAGTCTAAGGCTTTTGTGTGCAAAATTTATCCGGCATGGAAGACCGCCATGTAAGCCTAAGGCTTTGGCGTGCAAAATTTATCCGGCGAGGAAGGCCACCATGTAAGTTTAAGGCTTTGGTGTGCAAAATTTATCTGGCATGGAAGGCCACCATGTAAGTCTAAGGCTTTGGCGTGCAAAATTTATCCGGCGAGGAAGGCCACCATGTAAGTCTAAGGCTTTGGTGTGCAAAATTTATCCGGCATGGAAGGCCGCCATGTAAGTCTAAGGCTTTGGCGTGCAAAATTTATCCGGCGAGGAAGGCCACCATGTAAGTCTAAGGCTTTGATGTGCAAAATTTATTCGGCATGGAAGGCCGCCATGTAAGTCTAAGGCTTTGGCGTGCAAAATTTATCCGGCGAGGAAGGCCACCATGTAAGTCTAAGGCTTTGGTGTGGAAAATTTATCCGGCATGGAAGGCCACCATGTAAGTCTAACACTTTGGTGTGCAAAATTTATCCGGCATGGAAGGCCACCATGTAAGTCTAAGGCTTTGGTGTGCAAAATTTATCCGGCATGGAAGGCCGCCATGTAAGTCTAAGGCTTTGGCGTGCAAAATTTATCCGGCGAGAAAGGCCACCATGTAAGTCTAAGGCTTTGGCGTGCAAAATCAACAACTCATAGTTCAAAGGAGGCGATAACAAGGCAAGTTACACCCATAAAATTTATAAACACAAGTTGCATAATCAAAAAATTGCAGGAACAAATGATAAGGAAGAACAGGTGTCGCACCACAGAGCAAAGGCGCCGTTAAGGCTGTTATTTTCATTCAGAAATAGAAGATACAAACAAACGAAAAACCAAAAATTACAAGCAAATGAAATACAAATGACCAGACAAAAGACAAATGATCAAGTCCTACAACCACTATCCTCGCCGCCAAGAGAAAGAAACCTGAAGACATGAGCCCCAGTCCCTCAGTTGCCAAAGGATCCAGCTTCTTCGCCAAGAGAAAGAAACCTGAAGACATGAATCCCAGTCCCTCAATACCCCTGGATACAATCTCTCCAGCAAGAGAAAGAAATCGGGAGAAGGAACAACTCATCAGGGAAGCAGCTACTTGGAATCTCCTCCTCAGCATTTTTCTGCGTAAACTTCGTAAAATCTGCAACAGCTCGAGAGTCCTCTTCTTCTCCAAAGGAGCACGCCCCAAGGTAAGATCCATAAAGACAATGAGCCCTTAATAACTCTTCATAATCATCATCCATTTTATTAGAAGCATGAGACCTAACCAAAGGAAAAACCTTTGATAAACCATCTTTTCTGGATTCATTGTTATGTTTGCAATTGGATGATGAAACATTCACTCTCTTTTTTCCCTTCTGAGAATTTAGTTTGATAGTGGTATCATCACCTTTAGACTTCACCCCCATCAGGATAACGATAAGAACAAACAGAGGAGGAAGAAAAGAAAAGAATGTGTGAAGAGAAGAAAACCAAAAACGACAATTTATAGGGAAACTCAGTCAAAGCCACAATTAAGGCATAGTTGAACAGTTACGCGAACCTAGGGTAATTAGTCTTGAAACCGGCAAAAATTTATTAACGCGCGTTTTCACAAGAGAGATCTTGACCCACAGAAACCAAACCAATCAGAGAAGAGAGAGATTACTTTCCCTAAGGTAGGCGTTGGCGCCCTCAGTTATAAGGAGCGGCGCCAACCACAAAAGTCAATTAGGCAAAGCAAACATTAATTAAGACATTAAAATACTAAAACATAGTAAAATATAGCAGTGAAATAACAAAATGTCATAATATTACAGCCCCAGAGGGGCGCTTTAAAGTTCAAAGCAATTAGCACATCCTCGCCCTAAGGGCGGACAAAATACAAACAGACGCAGAAAATTAATAAAGACAACAAGGAAA
Source organism: Trifolium fragiferum (assembly GCA_954870985.1). Classification (NCBI taxonomy): domain Eukaryota; kingdom Viridiplantae; phylum Streptophyta; class Magnoliopsida; order Fabales; family Fabaceae; genus Trifolium; species Trifolium fragiferum. The sequence continues at coordinate 54,236,296 of OX940789.1, forward strand.
ATGCTTAGAACTATCTCAACCAAAGCGAGACACAACCTTCCCATCCTCCACCTTCTTCAAAAAATCCGCCTCTTTTAACTTAGCCGGGTCAAGATCAGGAAACAACACTTCAATCTGCTCAATGGCAGCGGCGAACCCATCAACATACTTCTTCGCCATCTCAGTTTTCAGCTCAACAATCCCCTCTTCCAGCTCAGCTTTCTCCTCATCACGACCGGTCAAATCCTTCCAGGCCTTAACCAGGGTAACAATGGACGCATTACGCCCAACCAAATAGTTACGGTTGTCCAAAGACAACCGCCTGTTTTCTTCCCTCAGAACCCTCATCTGCTTCTCATAGCCCGCCTTCATCTTCTTCAGAGACTCATCCTTATCCTTTCTGGACTCCACTCCAGCAGTTTCCAACCTAGCACCGTTTTCTTTTTCCTGGCGCCTAAAAACCAGCTCGTTAAGAGCAATACACCTTAACCCATTTCCAACAGCAATCTTTCTCACCTCCTCTAAGGGCATAGCCTCGAACCTCTTCGTGTCGCCCTTCATATGATCAGCAACAAAGGAAACAGGATCAAAATCAACCCCCCAATTGGATGAAGAGTCCGTAGGCGCAGTCCCACTCTTGTCAGCAGCAGCCACCGGCGCCACTCCCTTAGAAGGCGACTTCATCCCGCCAGCAGAACTGCTCACACGAGCACGTGTAGTCGTAGACCCCCTAGGCGGAATCTGAACAGAAACCACTACACCTTCACTAGCGGTGTCCTCCTTAACATTCTGAGAGTCATCCTCATCATCGCCCCTTTTTCTCTTGGGGCGAGCAACCTTAGAAGATGTACCCTCAGCAGTAGTAAGAAGCTGTGATGCAGGATCCACAGCATCATCAGGCTTTAGTTTTTGATTCTTGGCCGCCAAAAGGAACGACGCGAACTCTTGATCATCAAAATTCTTCATTGTTTCTAAAAAAAGGAAAGACATGAGGGTTAGAACTACATATAAACAAAAAATGAAACCAAAACAATCCAATTCAACACTAGAATACTTACTCATAAGGGCCAGGACCCTAGCCGGATTAGATTCTAGACGAAGGAGATCCTTAGTCTCAAACACACCAAACCTACTTAGAAAAGCTATTGTTTCAAACTCAAAAGGCGTCAACAACTCCTCGTTGACGTCCTTTACCACTGTTGAATTTTCAGACCAGTAAAAAGGAAACAAACCAACTCCCTCGTCATCAAACATCACGCCAGGACACTCTTCACCACCACGAACGCGAAAAAAGGAATCATGGAAGTTTTTAAAATTGGAAGCATAACGATTAAACAAACCCCTATTAGGTTGAGCATAAAGAGAGACAAAATTTTCACATAGACCTTTAACATAGTAAAAGTAAAAGAAAACGCCTAGGCGAGGAGTTATGCCCAGGGCGTCGCATAGGATTTCAAAACTTTTAACATAACCCCAACTGTTGGGGTGCAGTTGAATTGGAGGAAGATTAAGAAGACGCAGAATGGAAATCTCAAAGGGAGTGAAAGGGAACCACAGGTTAAGCTTTCTGACAACAACGCTGTACATAAGAAAATAATGAGGAGCTTTCCTATTCACAACAGACACGAACTCGTCCGTTCCTACAGGCTGTACTATCACATCGCCCTCATTCCCTGACGCGGACAGGCTCACAGCGTTCCTAAGAGCCTGAACACTCTCTTCCGTAGGAAACTTTGAAGAAACAAACATCTCGCCACCACCTTTCGGAGCAAAGGGAATCAACTCCTTCCCTGTGAAAGAAGAACGAGGAATTATTACACAATCGTCGTCACTACTAGCAGAATCACTCAACACAAACCCTAGAAGTTCTGAAAAATACCCCTCTTCGTTTAACGACCCATCTACCCTAGTAAAATGCGATCGAATTTGTTGCTCAAGTTCAGAACCCCCAATCTCGTCGTCTAAATCCCTAAGGATAACCATAGAAGAAGAAGAAGAATAAAACCACCAGAGAAGGAGGAGAAGTATACCTTACGTAGTCAAAGAAGAACAACTGCAGCAAGCTCTTAAACGTTACAGGAAGAAAATAAAGCGATACAAGTCGGGAGCAAACTAAGAGGGCAGAATGATCTAATTAAGTAAAGGAGAGAATATATAGACAAAGTAGGAACCCTGACCCAATGGGTAAAGGCGTAGAAGTTGAAACGATAGGAGTATCCAACGGGTAATAGCGTGTAGTCACACACGATAACACACACGTGTCAGACAGGAATATTAGAAGTTAAAGCCATAACGCCAAAAGGAAAAAGAAAACGGAGCGACAAAAGTTAAAATAAAATATTTATTAAGAAAAAGACGCCGCCATATAAACGCCGCCTATACAAAAGCAAAATTGCAAAATACAGAAAAAAAACAAAGCGATACAAGAAAACTAAATATTGTCAGCCGCCTCGCGTGCATCTGCCCACATGCTTTCAATCTTCTTCAAGCACTCCTTGGCGGTATCCACCTTGTCATAGATTTTGGCTGCCACCTCGCCCTGAGCTCTTTGACAATCCTTTAGTTCTAGGAGAAGTTTGCGTTTTTCCAGCAACTTCGCCACATCATCACGAATTCCATTACGCAACCTGCGTTTCCTTTCGGACAATTGGGTTATCTCTGCTTGCAACCTACAAATTTGCTGATCAACAGAATCTTCCTCGTCAAAAGCAGCAGCAAGAGTGCCTTCATACATACGCATTCCTTCTTTTACTAGCCAAGTCTCTTCAAGCAGCACAGAGGTAGATCTCTGGCTGTCAAGGTGCGATGCTTCCACAGACTCTATAAAAGGGAAATCTCTTATCATCTGATCCCTAACGGCCAACAGGCGATCAAGGAACAAATGCTAAGAAGTGGACAGGCGCCATGAATAGTCTCGAAGATCAGCAACAACGGAGGCAAAATCCTCATAGTTATCCATCAGATCATTAGCTTCCTGAAGAAGTATTGACTTCAGGGTACTAATCAAAAGATCCACAGGGTCATTCATTTTGTAAATATGCTTGTAAACCTCAAAAATCATGTAAACTTATATATAGCGCGGCTGGAACCCAAAAAAAAGGGAACGGCCAAAGGCTCATCATGTAACGGATAGATATGTGAACCAAAAGAATCGGAGAAAAAACGCAACAAGCTTATCAGCGCTGCGCCCTTTAGGCCTTGCGCTTAGGGGGCTGTGTACCGGTCAGCTTCGCCTAGGCCCAATCATACTTTAAGCCCACTATGGCTAAACAGCCCAGGAAAGAGTATACGGCGCGCCCGAACCGGTTCAATGCGCCCAAAATCCAACTCCTCGTACCCGACCCAGCTCGCCTGGGCCCAATTCCGCCTATCCAGGCCCAATATGCTATGAATCTTCAATAAAGCACGTGAAAAATAAGCTTATGCCACGATCAGGGAAGCTTGGCGCCAACGCCTTTCCCTCCCATTACGCGCCAACTTCGGAGTCCCCCCATAATACGCATCATGGGATCGTGGGGAGTTATACACTCCCTCTGTGTGCCTATAAATACAACCCCCAAACGAAAATTAAAGGCAGACCAAAAATTAACCTAAGTATTATCGATACTTTATTCACTATCACTAAATATACACCCCCTAAATTCCACACCGGAACAATGAACAATTAGGATATCAAACCAATTGGCCTAAGTGTATTGTCACAATTGGCCTTTTTATAAACCATTTTTTCAAAAAGAAAGTTATCCGGTCTATCAAACCAATCATTGAAAGCTTATTACCCAATCTTTCAAACCAAGCTCTGATAAAAATGAATAAAGAAAGTCAAGCTCTAATTTTTTTAGAGACACAAACTCATCCTTCTCTCTTAAGTTTCTTTTCATCCTTTTTCATAAAAAATGGGTGATTTATTTTTTTGGTGTCTTTTGTGATTTTGCCTTAAGGTTTTTATTTTTAGGACGAGGACCTTAATATCTTCACTTTCTTGAAATTGGCCATCATCCAACACTAAAAAAAATTCCATAAGAAAATTAATATTAAAATATATTTCAATTTTTTTTTGTTAAAAAAGAAAATGAAGAAGAGAGAAGTTTTTACTAATCAAAATATTCTTAAGGATCATTTTACAATTGTTATTTCGAACTTATTATATTGATATTACGAGGTTAAACTCTCGATATCACACCAACTAATGTTGAGGTTTAAATCAAAGTGAGCTCATAATTAAACAAAAGACTTTATAAAAACAAATTGAAAAAAAAAAACAATTAAATTTTTCCGAGTCCAAGTCTTGAACATTGATAAAAAAATAATAATATGAAACCTCCATCTTAACTGGCTGGGTAAAAAAATATATAATTAATTTATCTTATTATATATTTATAAATAAATTTAATGTTGATAAAAATAGAAATAAAAATAAAATTAATATTGATAAAAATAACATATATTCTTAACTAATACATGAATATATTATTTAGCATTTTCCTATAATTAATTCTTCTTCCAGAAAAAAACACATATATTCATTTTCTTTTTTGGGTAAACCTCATTACAAAACATTTTTTATTGCTACACACAAAACATCTATATGTATTATTATTTACCTTACTCAAAGTAAAAAGTACACTTGGCATCCTCACGTTGCTTCTCAAGAAGTAAACGTACAAGTGTCATTATTTTAATGACATGGCGCCTATGTGTTTTCTCTTTACGACCTAAAGCAACACGGTTCGATTCCCACTAACAACAAAATATGTGTTTTCTCTTTACGACCTAAAGCAACACGGTTCGATTCCCACTAACAACAAAATATTAATTTTATGATTTTTTTGCCTTGATTTTTTTATTGTTTATTAAATCTATAATGTTAAATCTATAATGAAACAAAAAAAATTAAATAATAGGATTACCATCAATTCTATAGGATAAGTAACATAACAATAATCTATTGTCAAACAAAAAAATCTATATGTATTATTATTTACTATACTCAAAGTAAAAAGTACACTTGGCATCCCCACGTTGCTTCTCAAGAAGTAAACGTACAAGTGTCATTATTTTAATGACATGGCGCCTATGTGTTTTCTCTTTACGACCTAAAGCAACACGGTTCGATTCCCACTAACAACAAAATATTAATTTTATGATTTTTTTGCCTTGATTTTTTTATTGTTTATTAAATCTATAATGTTAAATCTATAATGAAACAAATCTATAATGAAACAAAAAAAAATTAAATAATAGGATTACCATCAATTCTATAGGATAAGTAACATAACAATAATCTATTGTCAAACAAAAATATAGGATTGCCTTGAATATTTTGTTTTTACCATTTAATGTATTGCCAAACAAACACTAATAATAATAATAATAATTAAAAAACAAAATAGACATATGTACCAAAAAAAAAATGACATTAAGATTCTCATGAATTTTATACGGATAAGTAACTCCACCCTAATATTCTTATGATCTATAATTTGTAAAATCTAAAATATATTATATTTTATATTTGTTTTTATTTTTATTTTTTTCAATGGGTTTCGATATGACATATTTTTATACGGACTTGATTTGATTATTCACAATGTAAAAGATTACCATCTTTAATTAGAACAAATTTCTCTCAATATCTTAATTGATTGTTTACATAAATAATTAATTGTAATACCTAAAGTTATAATATCAATTGTTTTAATTTTTGTACAGATTAGATTACCCTCTTTTGTTTAATCATATCTCTTTAAATATTTTAAATGAACATTTTACAAAAATAATTAAGATGCGAGACATGATGTTATGATCTAAATTGCTTTACTTTTTGCATATGTTTTATTTAATTTTTCACACCGTAAGAAATTACTCTCTTCTATTATATTCGGCTTTACTTTTTACATGGGTTTGATTTTACTTTTTACAATATTTGGATATTTAAATAAATATTGTTCAAAAATAATTAAGAATTGAGACCTAGGATTACGATCTCAATTGCTTTACTTTTTACACAGGTTTGATTTAATTTTACACACTATAAGAAATTATTTTCTTCTGTTATATTTGATTTCTTTAATTGGATATTTAAATGAACATTTTACAAAAATAATTATGTCAGACCTAAGATTACGATCTCAATTGTTTTACTTTTTACACGAGTTTGATTTAATTTTTCATACCGTAAGAAATTACTTTCTTCTGTTATATATTCAATCTCTTTAAATATTTATTTGAACATTTTAAAAATAAAATTAAAATGTGAGGTCTAAGGTAATGGTCCAAATTTCTTTACTTTTAACATAGACTTAATTTAGTTCTTCACAACGTAAAAAATTATACTCTTTTCTATTAGATAAAATCCCACTTGAAATTTGTTTTACTTTTTACATGAATTTTGTTTAGGTTTTCACAACGTAAGAGATTGCCATCTTCGGTAAGAACAATTTTTTTTTTTATATTTTAATTGAATTTTATTTTAGTAAAAAATTTAATATGTGAGACCCAAAATTATATTCTCAATTAATTTACTTTTTACATGGGCTTGATTTAGTTTTTTTATGTTGTAAGAGATTACCTTCTTCTGTTATATTCAGTCCCCTGGATATTCTAATTGAACATTTTACAAAAATAATTAAGACGTAAGGCTTAATGTTATGGTTCAAATTTTCTTACTTTTTACATGGGCTTAATTTAATTATTCACAATGAAGAAAATTATGCTTTTCTGTTAGACCAAATTTCTCTAAAATTTAATCGAACTTTTTACAAAAATAATTAAGACGTGAGACATAAGACTATGATCTGAATTACTTTACTTTTTACACTTGATTTAGTTCTTCATACCGTAAGAGATTACCATTATCTGTTAGAAAAATTTCTCCAAATACCTTAATTGATTATTTTACAAATTTTTTTAATTAAGATGTGAGACCTAATGTTATAATCTCAATTGCTTTACATTTTATACGGGCTTGATTTAGTTCTTCACGCCATGGGAGATTACCCTATTTCATTAGATCATATCTCTTTAGATATTTTAACTGAACATTTTAAAATAATAATAATAATAATAATAATAATAATAATAATAATAATAATAATAATAATTAAGATACGAGGTCTAAGATTGTGTTCTAAATTACTTTAGTTTGTCACGCTGTAAAAGATTATCTTTTTACATTAGATTGTATCTCTTTGAATATTTTCATTGTAGTGGTGAGGGGTTTAGGTAGTATCCATGTGGTCCTAGGTTCGATTTTCATTGGCAACATTGCAAAAAAAAAAAAAAAAAAAAAATTTACATTAGATTGTATCTCTTTGAATATTTTCATTGTAGTGATGAGGGGTTTGGGTAGTATCCATGAGGTCCTAGGTTCGATTTTCATTGGCAACATTGTAAAATATATATTTTTATTGAATGTCTTACAAAAATTAATTAAGATGTGAGGTATAAGATTGTGTTCTCAATTACTTTACTTTTTATACCGATTTGATTTAGTTTTTCACACCGTAAAAGATTATTCTCTTCCGTTAGAACAAAATTCTCTAGAAATTTTAATTGATTTACAAAAGTAATTAAGATGCAAGACATAATATTATGACCGCAATTGCTTTACTCCTTACACGAGGTTTATTTAGTTCTTCAAACCGTAATTGATTACCATCTTCCGTTAGATAAGATCTCTTTAGATTTTAATTGAACATTGTACAAAAATAATAAAAACGTGAAACAAAAGATTATAGTCCAAATTACTTTACTTTTTACACAGGTTTGATTTAGATTAAATCCCTCTTGAAATTTTAATTGAACTTTTTAGAAAAATAATTAAGATGCAATGTCTATGATTATGGTTTCAATTACTTTATTTTTTACACGGGTTTGATATAGCTTTTAACAACGTAAGAGATTATGATTTTCTGTTAGACCAAATTTCTCTGGATATTTTAATTGAATTTATTACAAAAATAATTAAGTTGTGAGACCTAGGGTTATGATCTCAATTGCTTTACTTTTTACACAGATTTGTTTTAGTTCTTAATGTCGTCAGGTATTATCCTATTTTGTTAGATCAAATTTATTTGGATATTTTAATTGGAGTTTAATTGTTGTGCACTGTCGGTGTAAACTTTTTTTACACATACATCTAATGATGTGTTGCCACATCATTTAATGAATGTGACACGTCATGTGTCTCTAAACACAATACATGATGTATTGGTATATCATTGGACGAATGTATAAAATAACTTTACAACGACATTGTATATAAATTAAATTCTTTTAATTGAACATTTTACAAAAATAATTATGACATCTGCCTTAAGGTTATAATCCAAATAGTTTTACATTTTACAGGGCATTTATTTAGTCTTTCGCACCGTAAAAAATTACTCTCTTATGTTAGATTATATCTCTCTTGAAATTTTGATTAAATTTTTTTAAAAATAATTAAGATGCAAGACCTAAGATTGTGGTCTCAATTGCTTTAATTTTTACACTAACTTTGTTCAACTTTTCACACCATATGAGATTATCCTCTTTCGTTAGATCAGATTTCTAATTTGAATATTTTGATTGGACTTTTTGCAAAAAATAATTAAGATGTTAGACCTAAGATTATGATATCAATTGGTTTACTTTTTACACATTCTTGAATAGGTTCTTCAGTTCGTAAGAAATTATCCTTTGCAATTCGAAGAAATCGATCTCTTGATACTTTAAATTAATAGCATTTCCTATAGCTGGCGAGAAGGGATCGCTTATTAACGAACCTCGCGAAATTATAAAGAGGGATCACAAATTGCCCTATTTGTGGGACAGATGGGGAGGACGTTTTGCCATGCTTTGAAAGATTGTAGTTGGGCAAGATTTGTTTGGTCTGTTAGGCCAGAGATCTGGTCGCACTTCATTTCAGCCCCCTTACTCAATAGATTTATTAAAATCTCCATGGTGCTGGTATGCATACAGTGTCGGAGCTTGAATGGCTTCTCATTTTATTTTTGAAGTAGCAATTCACCAACTCTGGGCCCAGCGCCATTCAAATTAACAAAAAAGGAAAAAAATAAAACTTTCATCAGATTTTAACAGCAAAATAAAATAATTAGTAAGACAATAATAATATACATATATTTGGACATTAAAGTCTAAAATTATTATATATTTATAAATGAAAGATAATTTATGTGTGATGCTCGTTCGAGCTCCAATTTTTCATTTCTAAAATATTTCTTAATTTATATATATATATATATATATATATATATATATATATATATATATATATTAAATTATTAAAAAATATTGAACTTCTAGCCCGTGCTTGGCACGGGTGTTCATACAAGTATATTCTTATTTCTGAGAAAATTCTTTCATAGGCACAAATATAAATATGAGGTGTTAGGCACACTCACAAAAATAAAATAAAATTAAATAGAAATAAAATAAAATGATGTTGATTGATGTGACTATATTATTTTTGTTTTAAATTTTTAGATTTGTAAGTGTGTGCCCAAATATATTTAATTTAAGTCTGTGCCTATACAAGTGTTTCTCCTTATTTCTCATAATAGAAATTAAAAATGTCTCTGTCCGTTACAAATGTTCATAACAAAGCGTAGTTATTCACAGTGAAACTCACGCGCCAACGACTTCATCAGCTTCAATACAAGTTGACTCTGTCAAAGTCTTACCTTTACAAACACAGAGACAGACTCACTACAAATTCTCTTTATCCATTTCTTTTGAGTCCACCCCATAATCACTAATCTCCTCAAAATGCATTCTTTAAGTTGAATTGCTGCAAAATAGCTTTTGGGGTTTTCACCTTAAGTTCCTCTTTAATCAGGTTTTACTCTTAATTTTTTCTTGATTTTGCTTTCACTTTTGTCTTATTTTCATTATTATTATTATTATTACTGCTTGTTCGTTTTCTTTTTGTGATTTCCACTTGTTGCTTACTCGACTGAAATTTCAATTCCTCATAGGTCACAAATTTCTAATGTTTTGTCGTGTTCTGTTATATTGGTTTATTGCAAAAAATCATTTAAAAAATTCTAACTGAGGACAATTAAAAATATTATTCATAAGATCATACAATAATTTAGTTTTTCTCATTTAATTTCTTAATGTTATTAAATAAATTTATCGGTCTGAGTAGTAAAGGACTCGAACATTTAGGTAAGTTGTACGAGGTTTGAATTGTGTTGTTACACTTATCTATGGAGAAAATTTTCATTGAAAGGAGAGAATCCATAATCCACCTTGTGTGTATAACAAGTTATCTAAAGAAGATTAGTCAGTACTAAACAGCGGTGGTTATAATATCATTGAAGTAATAATATCATTGGTAAATAAGATGAATATAGTTAGTTAGTATTTGCTTATATTTTGGAGTACTGAACTTGTTTTTTGTTTATATTTGAGATTGAAGACTATGTTTTGAGTGTTAGCTTTGAAGTCTTAACCAAATAGTGATGCTTTATAGAGGCATGTTCGAATTCGACGGCATGGTGCTTGCATTTCAGCAATTATATAGTTAGTTTAGTTCAATGAATGTCTAATTGATATGTTCTGTTTTCTTCCAAAGCTACAAAAGGTTTAAGATAAGGGTATTCATTACGTTTATATTGATAAAAGTTCCACTTGCATGTCTTTTCAATTCATAAGAAAATTTTCTATGTAAAGTCAAATACATCATTTTAGAGTTGACAGCCGGCCATATAAGAACAAAGATATTTCTTATGATGCGTTGAATTCTATCTGGTTTTGTCACTAGCATATGGCCCTTTGACCTTTTGATATATGTTTTTGGTCTTAATCCTCCGGAGTTTGCAGTTCTGTCGGGAGGTAATTAAGATAAGAATAAGAATTGTTCTGGTCAGGATTTGAACCCAAGCTCTCTCAAACAATCCGTCCTTAACTGAAAGTCACTAACCACTTGATTATGTACAGTTTTATGATTTATAGTTTCCCTTTATAAGTTTTGAGCTGAAACTCATATTGATGGTTTTTCTGTTTTCCGAATCATCACAAGGAAACATGAATCATTTTGATAAAGATGAAATTCCGATGCTGTCAGAAAGACATACACAACGATCTGATGAACCTCAAGATTCTACATTCCGAAGAAACATATCGAGGACACGAAGTGCTTCAATTTCTATTCCTATGGCTTCTCTGGATCCCTATGAGAGACAGCCGAATCTTGTCGGACATACTGGTCCACTTCGTACTGCGAGGAAAACTCCGTTGGGGCAAATGAGTGGTCCCTTATATGCAGCTCCTGCAACTGGAAATCCTTTTCAGAATAGTACAGTAGTGGCAGGAAACAAAGTAGGAGAGAACAAAACAGACAAGTTTGATGGCACAGATGAATATCGTTGGAATAATAATGACTATGACAAAAAAAATGAGCACTTGTTGAGGTCTGGACAACTCGGAATGTGTAATGATCCTTATTGCACTACTTGCCCTACTTACTTTAAGGTTTCTCAGCAAAGAAAACCAATAGCTTCCAATATATTTGACCCCAAGGTATCTTTCTAATATAAGACTATTATTTCTTCATAAATTTAAGAAAAAATTGACTTCTGTGTTTTGAAGTTGACTTCACAACAATGATTTTCCCTTATTTTAAAAATATAGTTTATAGATAGTTGATTGAATTACACTGTTCTTATGTGTTTCTTAAGTAGCCTTGTATTTTACATATAGCTCTACTTTTTTGTTGTTATCCATGTCAGTCATTATGATGAATGCACCTTTTTTGTTTTGCACATTTTGTTCATGTTTGATATTTATTTCACATAACCAATACGTTTGTTCATGATTTGAATGGTTACAGTTCCACAATTCTCTTTATGGCGACGCCAAAGGTTTTGGAAGAAAACTTTTATCTTTCTGCTCTTCATGCATTCCTGGAGTTATGAACCCTCATACTAAAGTTGTACAACAATGGAACCAGTTTTTGGCCATAACTTGCATACTCTCAATTTTTGTTGATCCATTATTTTTCTTCTTAATATATGTGAACGAGGTACGATTCTTTTCCTTTTATATAATTATAAAATCTTCCCACATCATTTACTTTTTTCCGTGCTAAAAATAAAATCACTTTTTCTCATTCATTTTCTGCAGCATGAAAAATGTATTGTTATCAACTGGAAAATGGCAAAAATACTTGCTGTAATTAGAAGCATAACTGATGTTGTGTATTTCTTGAACATTCTTCTCCAGGTAATTTCTCAGTAATCACCTTTTTTTTATTTAATTTGTTCAAAGAGAATCGTTGAATTTCGTTAGATGGAGCATCGTGACAATATCACAAACGACATGACACCAAGTTGCGCGTTTTATTTTTGTTTCTTATCTCCCATATTTCTCTCTCGAATCGATCATTTAAGTTAACTCCCAGTGTTGTCATTCAAGACCACTTCACTGTTCATACCGTTACCATCGTTGTCTCTGGCGGCACACCTATCCGAGTTGATTTCTGCAAAAAGCACTGGAGCGCTTGGCTTGTAACGGAAATAGATTTGCCTCGGTCTTGTGCAAGAAGCGTGGCTTCCTTTGAAACTATGTCTTAGCAACATTGTTTCTGTTATCAAGTGTGAATTCTGGTCGGTTATGGTTCAGTCACACAGTAAACATCACCCACCATCACATCTACTTATTAGAAAAATCGAAAATTATGTAACAGCGATTTAATGGTGTGCGAATAAAGGAAAAAAATGACTGTGTGATTGGAGAAGCCTTCTCCGAGAAGGGATGGAGGTTGGAGTGAAGTGAAGTGAATCAGGTGCTGGTAGTGGTTCTATTTTATTTTTCATTACATTTTGAAGAAAGAAATATGAAAAAAAAAAAAAAGGGTCTGTGAATTTGTGAGCAATTTTAGTCGCGACATATAGCATCTCTCTTGTACTAATGGATCTATTCATAGAATGATAGACCAAGTTTAATTATAGAACATTTAAATATAAATGTCTCTAATGGTTTGTCTTATGATTTTCCTTAGTCTCTCTTTACCTATAGGAAGAATAGTGTGCACGTGTTCTGAATTTATACATGGTTGATGAGTTTTCTAGTTTAATGTGTTTTCATAATTTAAAGATTAAATAACTCGATAAAGTTGCTTTTTTGCAGTTTAGGTTGGCTTATGTTTCTCCCGAGTCAAGGGTGGTTGGTGCTGGAGATTTAGTTGACCATCCCAAGAAAATTGCTCTTAATTACTTTTGGAGTTATCTTTGGGTTGATATATTTGTTGTATTACCTCTTCCTCAGGTATATTACTTGCTACTCTCCATGTTGTTCTTAAAAGCCATATGTTTTCAAAACCCTAAGCTCTTAGATGCATGATCATAAATACTCTTTATCTCTTGAACTTCTACCTGAAAAAATCTCACTGAATAATAGAAATGCTAGAGTCACCTTATATTTTATGAGAACTAAAATTAATTGAGTCTCAGAGAATTTGGATTGGGCCTAACTCAACCGCTTATAACCGGCTTGTAAGGTGAGGAATGCCTCCTCTATTATAAACTCAATTTCAGGCCATACCTCATCCTATGTGCGACCCTTGGCACACACCCCTCACAATCATGACTGAACATCTAGTGCATGACACCTGAGTGGCACAAAGGATCTTGGAGAGGTTCTTATACCATCTTCAAGTTTGGGTTGGACCTAACTCAACCCTACAAAACCGACTTATAAGGTGATGGATGCCTCCCACTTATAAACACATTTTTAGGCCATATCTCATCCGATGTAGGATTTCTGAACAGTGACGATGGAGCATTGAGAACCTATTTCTTCCCAATTAGTAGCAGAGTCTCTGATACTTATACCTTGTTAAGCTAATTATCCTAAAAGCATAGGCTACTTGTTTTCTGTTGGAAGTTAGTTTTTCTATCTATAATAACTTTTATGCTGTGGGCCTGTGGCAGAGTTTTGCTTAAGAACTTCAAAAATATTTATTGTCTTATTTCTATCTCTATATACACAACTTATTATTCAATTTAATCATGTTTACGTTTCAAAAAAATTTAATGATGTTTAAATTCAATGTGAGCTGCTATCAATGCACCCTTTGGCATTTTATACTAACAAATAAATAGTCCGTGGAAGGTTTATGATGAACTCATCAAAATATGTTGTGAAATACTTGTAGATAATGGTATTGGTTATCCTACCAAGTTCCTTGGGGTCCTCAGGAGCAAATTATGCCAAGAATCTTCTACGTCTAGCGATCCTTATACAGTATATTCCCAGATTATTCAGATATTTGCCTCTGCTAATTGGCCAGTCTCACACTGGATTCATATTTGAGTCAGCCTGGGCAAATTTCATTATAAATCTTCTCATTTTTATCCTATCTGGTCATGTTGTTGGTTCATGCTGGTACCTCTTTGGACTACAGGTGAGTTAAAATGACATTTGAAGCTTCACTTTCAGAAAATATAAAATTTCTTCGCCAATAAAATTTCATACTGTGTTTTAAATTCTCACTTGTATTGAAAAAGGAAGAAAGAACCCTGCATCTTCACATAATGAACGGAAAAGTAGAAAAAATATTAATTGATTCACTTGAGTGCTTCTGATTTATAATGTACATAGGTCCCTCCCTGTTGCATTGATTTATTTGAGCTTATATAGTGACATAAATATAAGTTGTTTGGGAGAGTGAATGGAAACAACTTACGACATAAGCTATCCTAGCTAGCTTATGAAAACAGCCAGCTTATGGCTTATCTGAAAACAATTTGACATTTTATTGACTTTTGTTATAGATATAGTTTCATAGTATGCTAATATATTGCAAGAATTATAGTCAAAATTAAGCATGATAGTGATGAGTTATTTTGTTTCTATGGATGCTTTAAAGATGAATGTTCTTTAAGAAACAGGAATTTAATTCAGTAAATGAATGTTTGGTAACTTTTAATTTACTAACTTCTTTCCTTTTAACACATTCTTCTTCCAGAGGGTTAACCAATGTTTGAGAGACACCTGCAAGAAGTCTCAACTATATGGATGCATGGACTTGATTGACTGTAAAGTGAATAGTATGTCAACTAAATGGATCAATGATGAGGGTGCCAAGGCTTGCTTGGATTCCTCATCCGGTGCTTTTTCTTATGGAATCTATGAAAAAGCTGTACCACTTACTATAGAAACTCACCCGATCTACAAATACGTGTATGCACTTTTTTGGGGATTCCAGGTATTCATTTGGTCTTTTATTTTCTTCCCTCAGTTGAAACTACATACCTTTTGTCCTATAATATTGATCTGTAAAAATTCAAACTGGCTTAATATATTGTTCCTCCGTTGAAGATTAAAGGCTTATTTGCTTCAAAAGAAAATATTAAGGGCTTATTCTTAATGAAACAACATAATAAAAGGGAGCTATGAAGATAATCAATGTGATTTGATTTGAAAACTTGTGCAAAAGTTAATATGGATGTCTCATGACCAATTATAGATGATAGATAAATTAGGTTTTAAAAGTATGAGCTGTATTTTTTTGTCACAAAAATGGAACAACAAAATTCAAAAACAATTTGGTTGGCTAATGCAGTTCATATACATGGTTAATCAATATAACATTGTGTCACAACTCATTAACCATACAAAAAAAACATTAACTATGATTTTCAGGTACATATATAATATATTTGAACACAGATTGTGGTTAATAGATATCATGTCTATTTGAGAACCTGAAAATCATGAATGTTGAACATAATTTGGATGGTTATAAGGAATATCATATATTATATCTAACATAATTTAAAACCTTGTTATATTCGTTAACCATCCATTGAAAATAATTAACCAAATATTTGAACGTGTTAACTATGCAAATTGTTGTTGATTTTTGTCGTCAAATTTGTGTTTCAAAATATCATTTATGTAAAAGTAAATAGGGACTAATTAACAAAACTATTTTGTTTTTCTCCTTTTAATTTTCACATGTAGTTTTACATAATCACATTCATACACCATCTTAACATTTAATCTTAGAAGAATGGGAAAGAAAAAGGCTGAGCTTTGAACAACATGATCAAGTGTGCTCTAATATCATGTCAAGGGCAACACTAAAAGGCACACGAATGATTTTATTTTTCAATAGAAAAATGTTAGTTAGTGCTTATGTTGGTTTCCGGAATCCGGGACCTCCTGCTTCAAACTCCTTCAATGTAATGTTTCTCAGCTTACCAACCAGGATTTAACCCAAGACATTCTACCTCTGTGATTTCTAATACAGCAAATCAGTACTCTAGCTGGTAATCAAGTCCCAAGCTATTTTGTGTGGGAAGTCCTCTTTACAATGTCCATCATAGGATTGGGACTCTTGCTTTTTGCGCTTCTCATTGGAAACATACAGAACTTTCTTCAGGCTCTTGGACGGAGGTAGAATGTTTTTCTCTTACTTAATGTGCACATTAAATGTTGGTGACATAGTGCTCCTTTGTTGTGTCTGTTTGGTTCTTCGATGAAAAAAATTGATTTTGATTGGAATCACTTTTGGCTCTCCTTACCATGAACTCAAACACAAATGTCATTTGCTTCCTTCTAAATTAACTTATGTTTAAAGTTACTTTCATTTGAAAAGCTAGAAGCAATGTAAATTAGGATGATTGTCTAGCCATCCTACAAGTGTAATTGTATCAAACTATACAGTGTAATTCATAACTTCAGCATGCCTCTTAAGTTTGAACTTACCTACTATGTAATTCGTATTATCATTATTTTGGAATGAGATACTTATGCAAAACTAGTAAAAAGTGTTTTCTAAATATTGTATCATGCTAATTTTTTGTTGGATATTGTTTTTGTTCTTGTGGGCCAGTTAAATTATCTAAAGCTACAAATTTTGAATAATAATGGAACTATATGTTAATAATGTTAGAAGTAATTTATATTTAAGGGTATTTTAGTATTTACTATGTTAAGTACTTGTCTGTTAAGTTTTTCAATTTTAGGGCCTATGTGGCAAACTTTACTCTTTGTATAAATAGCTACTCTTTTATCAATGCAATTAATCCTTCCTTTCATATTTTGTGGCTGCTGTCTTTGTTCTCTCCTTACTATTTCATTGATTCATCACCTTGTACACCAACAAATTGGTATCTAGAGCTCCGGTTAGAATCCACGGGAAACACGAGTGAAACGTGAGTTGTGTGTGTTTGATTTTTGGTTCTTGATTTGTGTTGAATCTTGAACAAAAATCTGAACAGAATCACTTTTTCTGATTTTGTGGGATTGGGAAACACGAGTGTTAGTGAGATTTGAGTGTACTGTACAAGGTTTAAGATGAACGGAAACGGTGGCATGAGTACCAAGCTTCCAGTGTTTGATGGCAAAAACTGGAATCGTTGGATGAAACAAATGCTTGTATTGTTCGGTGCTCAAGGTGTGCTTGAGCTTGTCACTGAAGGATACGTTCCTGTTGCAGCAGATGCAACAGGGGAGCAGAAAGAGGCGCAGAAAGCTACAAGAAAGAAGGATCAGAAGGCGTTGTTCTACATTCATCAGTGTGTGAATGAGAGTGTGTTTGAGAAGATTGCTGATTCAGTGACGGCGAAGGAGGCTTGGGATCTTCTGACAAGGTGTTACGGTGGTGATGCGTCAGTAAAGAAGGTAAAGCTTCAAACCCTCAAAAAACAGTATGAGAATCTCAACATGAAGAACAATGAGAAGGTTTGTGAGTACATCTCCAGACTAATTCTGATTACTAATGAGATGAAAGCTTGTGGAGAAACTCTTTCAGAACAAGTAATCATTGAGAAGGTATTGAGATCCCTTACCCCTCAGTTTGATTACATTGTTGTATCTATTGAACATTCCAAAGATTTGGAAACCATGAGAATAGAAGAGTTACAGAGCAGTCTAGAAGCACAAGAGTTGCGTCTAACTGAGAGAAACTCTGAAAGAGAAGTAGAGCAGCAGGCTCTGAAAGCAGCCTCTGAGAAGAAGGTTCAGAAGAAGCCTTGGTCAGAAGCCAAGAATAGATCTGATGGAGCTCAGAAGCCAAAAACCTCAACTTCTGGAAAGCAGAAGTATGCTCAGAAGGGAAAAGACAAGACAAAAGTACGGTGTTACTCTTGTCAGAAGTTTGGCCATTTTGCATCTGAGTGCAAGTCAAACAAAGAAAGAAAGTCAGAAGAAGCAAATATAGCCAGAAGTTCTGATGACTCTGATAGTGAATTTGTTTTACTAATGGCTTCTGAATCTGATGATGTGAATTCAGAGTGGTGGTATATGGATACAGGGTGTTCAAACCATCTTACTGGAAACAAGAAGTGGTTGGTTGATTTTGACTCTAGAAAGAGTACAAAGATCAGATGTGCTGATGATAAATACCTCAACGCTGAAGGTATGGGAAATGTCAAAGTCATTTTGAACAATGGGAAAGCAGCATTGATTCAGAACGTGTGGTATGTACCAGGCATGAAAAGCAATCTGATGAGCGTGGGTCAATTGATTGAGAAAGGTTTTTCAGTTACTATGAAAGACAATCTTCTGAAGCTATATGACGGTAATCAGAAGCTGATTATGGAGTCAGAACAGGGAAGGAACAGAACATTCAAGGTGAATGTTAGAACTGCAGATTCTGAATGTCTTAGTGCAACAAGTGTTGAGAAGGATAGTGAGTTGTGGCACAGAAGATTTGGTCATCTGAATTTCAGAAGCTTGGGGCATCTGAAGTCAAAGAATCTGGTACATGGAATTCCTATAATCAAGAAGCCTGAAAAATCATGCAAGGTGTGCATGAAAGGGAAGCAACCAAGACTGCCGTTTGCATCAGAAGTAGCTCCAAGAGCAAAACATGCCTTGGGAGTAGTACATTCTGATGTGTGTGGACCATTTCCAGTACCTTCACTTGGAGGAAACAAGTATTTTGTATCTTTTGTTGATGAATTCACAAGGATGACATGGGTAACACTCATCAAGTTCAAGCATGAAGTGTTTGCTGAGTTTCAGAAGTTCAAGGTGAAGGCTGAGAAACAGAGTGGTCAGAAGCTGAAGATTCTCAGAACTGATGGTGGTGGTGAGTTTAATTCTAATGAGTTTAAAACTTTCTGTGAGGAGAATGGAATTGAGCATGAGGTTACAGCTCCTTATACTCCTCAACACAATGGTCTTGCTGAGAGAAGAAATCGTACTTTGCTTGATATGGTGAGAAGCATGCTGAAAGAGAAGAAGCTTCCTCATCACTTATGGGGAGAAGCTGTTGCCACTGCAACATATGTGCTCAACAGATGTCCAACGAAGAAGCTGAAGGAAATAGTTCCTATTCAGAAGTGGACTGGAGAGAAGCAAAGTGTTAGTCATCTGAAGGTGTTTGGATCTGTATGCTATAAACATGTTCCAGAAGCCAGAAGACAGAAGCTGGATGATAGAAGCAAAGTAATGTTACTGGTGGGGTACCACAGTACAGGTGCGTACAAGCTCTATTGTCCAGAGACTAATAAAATTGAATTCAGCAGAGACGTCATTGTGAAGGAATCTGAAATTTGGGATTGGAACAAATCTCAATCAAATTCTGATGTGAGAATCTCAGAGGATGGCTCTGAAGGTGAGTCAGAATCTGAAGGCTCTGAAGATGATTCAGAAGATGGAGATGACTCTGATGGTGATTCTGAGTCTGATGGTGATTCTGAATCTGACTCTGACTCTGAAGGCAATTCTGAAGGTCAGAATTCTGAAGACAATTCTGAAGGTCAGAATTCTGAAGCCAATTCTGAAGGTCAGAATTCTGAAGCCAATTCTGAAGGTCAGAATTCTGAAGCCAATTCTGAAGGTCAGAATTCTGAAGAAAGAATTTCTGAAGGTGAAGCCTCTGAGTCAAAAACTTCTGAAGATGCTTCTGAACAAGTTCAGAGGCTACAGAGAATCAGAAGCATCCCAAGAAGATTTGCAGGATTTGAAATGTTGCAAGACACTGAAGTAGACTCTGAGGGAGAAATTATTCAGTGTGCAATGTTAGTAGATTCTGAACCTGTGAGCACAGAAGATGCTCTTAAGCAACAAGTCTGGTTGCAGGCCATGAAAGAAGAACTTGATGCTATAAAGAGGAACAAGACTTGGAAGCTTTCAGAACTTCCAAAAGGCAAGAAAGCCATCAGCGTCAGATGGGTTTTCAAGCAGAAACTAAAGCCAGATGGATCAATTGGCAAACACAAAGCGAGGTTAGTAGCAAGAGGATTTCTGCAGAAACCTGGACTAGATTATTCTGAAGTGTTTGCACCTGTAGCAAGACACGAAACAATTAGACTGGTAATTGCAATAGCTGCTAACAGGAATTGGCCTCTGATGCATTTAGATGTGAAATCTGCATTTCTGAACGGTCCATTACAAGAAGAGGTATATGTGTCACAACCTCCTGGTTTTGAGAAAAAGAATCAGGAAGGGATGGTGTATAGATTGCATAAAGCCCTCTATGGATTGAAACAAGCGCCCAGAGCCTGGAATATGAAGATTGATTCATTTTTCAAGAAGCAAGGGTTTCAGAAATGTGAGTTGGAGTATGGTGTTTATGTTCAGCACACTTCAGAAGGCAATATGATTCTGGTATGTTTGTATGTTGATGATATATTGCTGACAGGAAGTTCTGAACAAGAGATAGCTAAGTTCAAGAAGGTTATGTGTTTGAGATGACAGACCTTGGAAAAATGAGTTACTTTCTAGGGATGGAATTTCTATATTCTGAGAAAGGAATCATTTTGCATCAGTTGAAGTATGAACTTGAGCTTCTGAAGAGATTTAAGCTGGAAAATTGCAAAGTTGCTATCACACCCTCTGATACGAATCAAAAGTTGGATTCCGATTCTGATGGAGAGGATGTGGATGCTACAACCTTCAAACAGTTGGTTGGTTCTCTGAGGTATTTGTGTAATACCAGACCTGATATTTGTTTTGCAGTTGGAATGGTTAGCAGATTTATGAGTAAACCAAAATGGTCCCATTACCAAGCTGCTGTCAGGATTCTGAGGTATATCAAGGGGACTCTGAAGCATGGAGTGCTATTTCCCTCTGAAGGAAGGACTGAATCAGAACTTCTGAGTTATTCAGATTCTGATTGGTGTGGAGACAGAGTTGATAGAAGAAGCACTTCTGGATATTTATTTAAATTTCTAGGAGGTCCTATTTCGTGGTGTTCCAAGAAGCAACCTGTTGTTGCTCTATCAACCTGTGAAGCTGAATATATTGCAGGCGCTGTGACTGCATGCCAAGCTGTGTGGCTTCTGAACTTACTGCAGGATCTGAAGATCAAGGTAAACAAGCCTCTGAAGCTGATGATTGATAACAAGTCTGCAATCAATCTTGCCAAGAATCCAGTGCTGCATGGAAGAAGCAAGCATATTGAGACCAAGTATCACTTTCTGAGGAATCAGGTTCAGAATGGAGTGCTTGAAGTTGTGCACTGTAGCACTCAGAAGCAGCTGGCAGATGTGTTGACAAAGGCTATCAAAACTGATCAATTTCTTCGTTTGAGGGATGGAATTGGTGTTGTCAGTTTTGCCTAAATATAAATTAAGGGATGGTGTTAAAAGTAATTTATATTTAAGGGTATTTTAGTATTTACTATGTTAAGTACTTGTCTGTTAAGTTTTTCAATTTTAGGGCCTATGTGGCAAACTTTACTCTTTGTATAAATAGCTACTCTTTTATCAATGCAATTAATTCTTCCTTTCATATTTTGTGGCTGCTGTCTTTGTTCTCTCCTTACTATTTCATTGATTCATCACCTTGTACACCAACAAATAATACTCCGCTGTGTTAGATCCTTTGGGTTTCAACAAACTTGATATATATTTTGTTCCTTGTTGCTTACAGGAGGTTAGAAATGCAACTTAGAGGTCGTGATGTTGAGCAATGGATGAGCCATCGTCGCTTACCAGAAGATCTCAAAAAGTATGAAATGTTCTAACTCTTTTAATGAATCACATCAACACTTCCAAATGATTGATACTATGTCTGTCGCGCATAATGTACAAATGATGGATACTATGTCTGTCATGCAGGAGAGTACGGCAGGCTGAACGGTATAGTTGGGCTGCAACAAGGGGTGTTCCTGAGAAAATGGTTCTATTGAATTTGCCAGAAGATCTCCAGACAGACATACGACGTCATCTCTTCAAATTCGTTAAGAAAGTATGCATTTGAACAATTAGAAAAAGTTTGTGATTGCTCTTTTAAACGGATTTTATTTGTCTGGTTCAGACGTTATATTAACTTCAGAATCTCATCTAAGATGTTTTAAATATAATTCTCTTTTCCCTATGTGTTTACCTGTAACTTGCTGGAATCCAATAGAAGTAGAACGAGAAAACAATTTAGAAGACAAAACTTTATGCATAATCATTGTGTGAAACTAAAACAATGGCACATCAAAAGCCAATTATATTAAACAAGTCCAAATGCTTTGTCTACAGGTTCGAATATTTTCCCTGATGGATGAGGATGAGCCTATCTTAGATGCCATTCGTGAACGACTAATACAGACAACATACATCAAAGGAAGTAGAATTTTGAGTCAGGGTGGTCTTGTACAGAAGATGGTGTTTATTGTGCGTGGAAAATTGGAGAGCGTCGGAGAAGATGGGATTCCGGTTCCGTTATCCGAAGGGGATGCTTGTGGTGAAGAACTTCTAAGATGGTATCTTGAACAGTCTTCTGAAAACAAAGGTACATACAACTATACTTGATATACTGAAACATGCCTCAAAAGAAGTAGCAATAAAAAAAAATGAGAAACATGTTTAATTGACGTGGTTTCTCTTGCAGAAGGTAAAAAAGTAAAGCTTCAAGCACAAGGGTTGACTAGTGACAGAACAGTAAGATGCTTAACCAATGTGGAGGCATTTTCACTCCGCACTAAAGACATCGAAGAAGTCACATCTCTTTTTGCAAGATTCTTGCGGAGCCCTCGTGTTCAAGGAGTCATAAGGTCATTTATTCATTCATTTCATTTCCTTGTTGTCTTTCGGTTTATACTTAGCACTAGCATATCTTCACTCTTTTTATGATTAAATGCATTATCTTTCATGAAGAATTTTGTTTCATTATGTCTATGGCTCCATGCTTCATTTTCTATAAAGACTAAATAATTTGATGATTGTATTATGTTAGGTATGAATCACCATATTGGAGATCACTTGCAGCAAACAGAATTCAGGTTGGATGGAGATACAGGAAGAAGCGTCTAAGTCGAGCAAATACCACACAAAATGATTATCAAACATCGAAACCATAGGATAGCAGAACTTGGAATAGAATAAGAATAGTGGTATATGCTTATAGGGAATTATGAAGTAGATACCATATAATGAAATTTATTGTATATGTAAGTAAATACTTATATTCATCATGATAAATATATCCACGAACATTTTGATTTTAAGGAATGAAAAGAAAATCTGAATTTTAAGAATTACAAATAGCTGTTATATGAATCCTTACATAGAATTAATACAAGTTATACTTCAGAGTTCAGACAGCAAAAATTGTTCGGCTATTAATTTATAGCCAGCAAAATGAATATGAAAATTAGAGTTTCATAATTAAATTTTTGGAGGATCTAGGTGTAGTGTGAATAATTCACAGGAAATATTTTTCTCCCCTCTCAACATGAGTTTGGACGTACACATCTAGAAAAAACACTAATTTTGTGTTATTATGAATATGTCGTTTAAAAGGGCACTTTTGAAAACATGAGTTTTTAAGTAGCAAAATCCCCCCAACGACTTGTATTATGCCCTCAAACTTGATTTTTTTTGGTTTTTTAGTTTGAGTGTACGTATTTACCACGTTTGGTTCTACATATGAAAGTTGCATAATTGATTGTATATATCGTTAAATTTTGTGTTGAGGATCTGCCGTAAACATTAGAATTAGTAGAAGATGAAGAAAGGTTGTACAAATAATTTCAAAGTTTGTGTATCACACCGCATTGAACACATTCATAAAGTGTTTTTTTTTTTTTTTTTTAATGAAAATACCATTCAAATTGATATCTCTTCATCAATCAACACCATGTCAATACTAATAAATTCATTCTTATCGCATACATGCAGATTGTCCCACATTCGAGCAATGCGCACTTTTACGCTACTTTCAGTTATCGAATTGGAAAGATATTGTTCAAAAAACAATATGCATCCTGATCTCCAATCTCTGTAGCCTTGCAACTTGCAAGGTTAACAAACCAATATTTTATGGACAAAGGAACAAATCTTATGTAAATAAAAACATTGCATATTATTGTGAACCACACACAAGCAAAGACTATAGGTGTGTGAAATGTAAAAGCAATATAGCTTGTTGTCAATCGATGCAATTGATTTTGTGTTGATTAGAGGAAATCTGAGTTAGCTTTTTATTTATCTATGTATATAACAACAGAATTCCCCCAATTTTTGACTGAAGTTAGGGTTACACCATGTCTACCATCAAACATCATGTGTGGTGGGACGAGATTTTGGACCTTAATGCAGGGTGATAGCTCCAGAATGTTTAAAGATGTGAAAGGTGGATTTGTGACCGTAACCATGAATTTCATGGAGGTGAGCACAATTAAATGTGGTAAGAATTAGGATTGAGTTTTGTGAATCTATCTGCAGTTTGGTTGTTGTGAGTTTAAAATGTGCCAGGAATGTATAGATATATTTAGATCTGTTTTGGGAAGAGTTGTAGGTTTTTCAAAGAAATAAACAAATTGCAAATCATATTTCTATTAATAAGTGTGATTTATTGTTTTGTATGCACTTTGAGTTTACTTTATTTTTTTTATTTCAGAAAAATATGAGTTAATGTTGCACTCTGCATTTTTATTTTCTTCATTATTGATTGTAATTTGTTTTGACAGATAATTGACATAAAGCAGCACTGCCTTTACAGAACATTACGAGCCGAAACTGCTCATAGAACTGTATCCTTATTTGCTTTTTAGCTATTTTTCACTACATGGCTGATAATTACATAAATCAGGAGTTTTATTTCAACCTAAGGTTGTGAAATTGTGTTAATGTGTTAAATTGTGTTAATGTGTCAAAGTAAAGTTATGCAATTAATGTGTTAAATTGTGTTATAAGGTTGTGAAATAATGACATTGTTGCATCATGAGATGTATCATATTATGGTAACAGAGCTTGTGGTTTGAATGATGTATACTGACCACTACGATGTATACTGACCACTACGAAGTATCAATCAATATCAATATACATTATAATAGAAAGCTTAGGTTAGCTCCTAAGCCTCCATTTTGCCTATGTGACATATCTAAATAAACTCAACTCAATTCTTCATTTTCTATTAAAAACCTTGCCACAATTTCTAAATTAATTTAATTTAATGTGTAATGATATTATTAATAGATAAAAAAATCGTGTAATGCATTAATAGATAGAAAAAACTAACTATTCTATAAAGACTATACATTAGTACATTTTTTTATATTTATTTTTCTTAACTTTTTATTAATCCTCAAAATAAGACTTAAAATAAAAGAAACAAATGCAAGTAACATAATATATGTTCAATATCTTACCAAAAAAAAATGAAAATAGATAAATAAGAAGTGACAAAAATTAATGGTGCTAATAAAAAAAATGAATATATATATATATAAATTTGATTGGTTAGTTATAAACAAATAATATATAAAACAAATTTATGTATACATATATGTCTTTCATATTCCATAACTTATATTTCTATAACTATGACTATTCATTCACTCATTATATTAATACAAATTTTTAATTAATAAATTGGTAAGTAACATAATATATGTTCAATATCTTAACCAAAAAAAAAATGAAAATAGATAAATAAGAAGTGACAAAAATTAATGGTATCAATAAAAAAAATGAATATTTATTTTTCTTAACTTTTTATTAATCCTCAAAATAAGACTTAAAATAAAAGAAACAAATGCAAGTAACATAATATATGTTCAATATCTTACCAAAAAAAAATGAAAATAGATAAATAAGAAGTGACAAAAATTAATGGTGCTAATAAAAAAATGAATATATATATATATATATATATATATATATATATATATATATATATATATATATATATATATATATATATATATATATATATATATAAAAGAAAATTTGATTAGTTTTTATTTTTGTACAAAAATAATTGGTTAGTTATAAACAAATAATATATAAAACAAATTTATGTATATATATATATATATTTCTTTCATATTCCATAACTTATATTTCTATAACTATGACTATTCATTTACCCATTGTATTAATACAAATTTTTAATTAATAAATTGGTAAGTTATGCTTTGTACAAATTGCTATTCTCCAATCCATAGTCTTTTTGTATATAAATACATGATTTTGTACATTTTGTTTTCACTAATCATCATTTTCTCTAAACAATTTTTCAAAGAGTACTCTTCAATTTTGTATGGTAGTTTTTGTTTTATTTCTCGGTGTTCGCACATGTCTTATCTATTCATTTTTTTGATACCCATTACCCTATTATATAGATTCTCCAAATATTTAAGGTCTCATTTTTAAGCGATATAATATTTTTAAGTCTAATTTTCAAGCACTCTTCTTATTGCGCGCGGCGCAGGACCAATGGCGCGCGGCGCAATAGCAAGAAAAATTCAAAGTTCGCTACTGGAGACTCTGCGCGTGGCGCAGGTCTCATTGCGCGCGGCGCAGGCACGAGATTTAGACCTATATATTCTGATTTTTCTGTCAAAAGGAGGGTAAGAAAATTGACGACGAAAAGAGTATTGAGCAGAACGAGTTCTTCACCTCTGGAGCACGGATTTCATTGTGGAAACACATCCAATCCATCCTTGTAATGAATTCTTTCCACTTAATTGATGTAATTGATTGTTTAATTATGTCTAGCTAAACTTTTATGATTGGATCCTAGGGGATTCTAGTTGTTTTTACTCTTAAACCATGTAGTTTCATTTGACTTATTTGACTTATTTCATTTGACTTATTCAATTGAGAGGATTATGTGCCAAGACATTGGACATAGTTACTATTTTTAATCGAATTGTGGAATTAAATTTGTAATTTGTTGATAAACATGAACTACCAAGATAAAAGCAATTAGATGAACCAAAGTGGTCCAATCGACTTCCGTAATCAATTTCTACAATACTTTTCTATTTCCTGTGTTTATGTTAAGAGAAACTTCAATCAAAAATACCCCCCTTGTTCTATTTAATGTTGAGTTACATACGTATTATCCTATTGTTCGCGTTTGATTCGGAACAATCCCTGTGGAAACGATAATAAAAATTAACTTGCTTTTGTACTTCAACAAATTCCATCCACCATTTACATTCCATGCAATTTAATATTGGTTTGTCCTTTATTTTATTTTCTCTTTTGCAATTTTGCATTACTTTTTTTATCTTCTTTATTTTTCATTCTTTTCAATACTCACTTGAGTATCTTTCTTTTATGTTGTCATGAGAAAATTTGTTATTAAAAGTTGTTGGATGCGACTCTAACACTAAAAAGAATAACGATTTTGTTCTTAAAGACGCATGAAGTACATCGTAAATCGCCAGACTCGAACGAACATTCCAAAAAAGGATTGTAATCGGATCCTGCATTCAGCGAAGGACTTTTATTCAGGTCTTAAAGTAACAATGGATAATTATGTTTACGTTACCAAAAATCAGTGTAAACAATAATACAAATATTTAATATTTAAAGAGTTGAATATACAAGTTTCAATAAAATCTAATCACACGCCAACGACTTGAGCTTTTTTTTTTTGGTGACTGAAAAGACTTCAGCTTTTTTTTTTGTCCTAGTGACTTCTATTGGTTTTAATTCAAACTCTGCGGTAACTCGCCTAGTGAGCTAAGTCACTCGTCATGGCAAGCTGTGCCTGTTCTACTCGCCATCCCTCACCATAGTGAGTTCATCACAAATTTGAATTTTTGTTATCACCGTAGCAGTAGTTAGTTTTTGTTGATTAGTTGTAAGTCCTTATCTTGTGTGGTTAAATGATAAGGATGAGTTAGTTAGATTAGATTTGAGTTGGTTAGTTAACTTGTTGTTAAAGTAACAACCTTTCAGTCCTACAAGTCTTAGCTCAACTGATAAAAATTACCGAAATTGCAAGGCATGGACGTCATGACCGGAGTTCGAACCCCGGTTCTCTCACTTGTGTGAGAATTTCTTATATTTGCTTTGACAATTCTTCTATGTACCAAAAAAAAAAAAGTAACAACCTTTCACTTGTATATATACACACTTTGTGATTAATAAAATTTACATCTTTTCATCTTTAATTCATTTCAATTCCAAATTCTCTCTTCTCTTTTTCTCTTAGTTGATTCTCTTTGTTTGAAATCAGCATCTAAGAAAGCTTGTGAAGTGGACTTAGATGATGAATCAAATCAGAACAATAAACCAACCATATTTGTGAATCAGAATCATGGTATAGGCCTTGATGAAGTTATGCACACTTCAAGTGATGATCATGACAGAGTTCAACCAATTGGACCTCAAAGAAATGTTCAAATTCCTAGAAGACTAGCTGATTGTGAAATGGCATCAGACAACATAGTAGATAATGAAGGAGAAATTGCACATTATGCTATGTTAGTTGATATACTGAGCCTATAGATGTGAAGGCTGCATTAAAGAGCAAAGTCTGGAAAGGAAGCAATGAATGAAGAGTTAAGGTCAATTGAGAAGAACAAGACCTGGGACTTATGTAATCTACCATCAGAAAAGAAAGCAATTGATGTGAAATGGTTGTACAAGGCTAAACAAAACCCTGAAGGTAAGATAATTAAGTACAAAGCAAGGCTTGTAGCTAAAGGTTTTCTACAGAGGCAGGGGTTAGACTATGATAAAGTATTCTCTCCAGTGGCAAGACATGAAACTATCAGGCTAGTGATTGCTCTGGCTTGTAGTAGAAAATGGCCCTTATTCCATTTAGATGTCAAGTGTGCATTCTTAAATGGGCCCTTAGAGGAAGATGTGTATGTGAAGCAACCTCCAGGTTTTGAACTAAAGGGTAAGGAAGACAAGGTGTTGAAACTACACAAAGCATTGTATGGCTTAAAACAAGCACCTAGAGCATGGAACAAGAGAATTGACAACTTTCTTGTTATGCAAGGTTTCAAGAAATGCAGTGTTGAATATGGTGTGTATGTGAAGAACAGTGATGACAAGCATATGTTAATCATATGTTTGTATGTGGATGATATATCAGTGACTGGTAGTTCACTTGTAGAAATTGAGAATTTCAAATCACAGATGCAAAGTGAATTTGAAATGACTGATCTGGGCAAGCTTACGTATTTCTTAGGAATGGAACTATTGGAAACTTTAGGAGGTATAGTACTACACCAGGCAAAGTATGCCAATGAGATCCTAAGAAAGTTTGAGATGGTTGACTGTAATTCATCAGTAACACCAGCAGACACAAAGGTTAAGATTGAAGATAATGACACAAGTGAAGCAGTGAATTCAACTATGTTCAGACAACTAGTGGAATCACTAAGATACCTATGCCAAAGCAGGCATGATATAAGCTATGTAGTAGGCTATATCAGTAGCTTCATGAGCAAACCATTGAAATCTCACTTCTTAGCAGCTAAAAGAATTCTGAGATACATCAATGGCACAATGCATTATGGTGTTCTATTTCCATATTCAAGCAACAGGAAACTTTGGAGTTAGTTGGATTCTCTGATGCAGATTGGTGTGGAGATAAGATTGAAAGTAAAAGCACAAGTGGTTACCTATTCAAGTTTCAAGGAGCTTCAGTGTCATGGTGTTCTAAGAAACAGTCAGTGATAGCTCTCGCAAACTGTGAAGCTGAGTATGTGGCAGGATCTCTAGCTTCTTGTCAAGCAAATTCGTTACAATCACTCCATAGTGAAATGGGCATTATTGAAGACATCACAATTGCATTAAGGCTTGACAATAAGTCAACAATCAATCTGGCTAAGAACCTAATTAGCCATGGTAAAAGCAAACACATAGAGACTAGATTTCATTTCCTTAGAGAACAAGTCAGTAAAGGAAAATTGAAATTGGAGTTTTGCTCAAGTGAGGATCAACATGCTGATATCCTTACTAAGGCTGTCAAAAGAGATCAATTCCTTAAGCTCAGAAGGAATATAGGGATTGTATGTTTTGAGAGTTTGAATTAAGAGAGAGTATTTGTTTTAATTCAAACTCTATAGTAACTCGCCTAGCAAGCTAACTCACTCGCAATGGCAAGTTGTGCCAGTTCTACTCGCCATCCTTCACCATAGCGAGTTCATCACAAAATTGAATTTCAATTATTTCTGTTATCACTGTAGCAGTAGTTATTTTTTGTTGATTTGTTGTAAGTACTTATCTTGTGTGATTAAAGGATAAGAATGAGTTAGTTAGATTAAATTTGAGTTGGTTAGTTAACTTGTTGTTAAAGTAACAACCTCTCACTTGTATATATATACACACTTTGTGATTAATATAATTTACATCTTTTCATCTTTAATTCATTTCAATTCCAAATTCTCTCTTCTCTCTTTCTCTTAGTTGATTCTCTTTATTTCGTTTATCCCCCAACAACTTCAACTTTGACTCTTATCACTTTCATAAATAAGATCCGAATTGAGTGACTTTGACGCGGCCTTTAAGTCAACTTCATCCATCAGATCAATCTAGTGCATCACAAAGCCATGTGGCTAATCTCTTCATACCAAAATCCATACCAGAAAACTAAAGCAAAGTCACACAACACACCACCGTGCCCACCATCAATGTACCGACCTTATCGCCACTGTTGATCCGTGCCCCCCTTTCGACAACCTACAATTTGTTTGTTTTCATTTTCATGTTGTTGTTTGCTTCTATAAAATAGAAAACTTTTCTTCCACGGATTCAATCAAAACCTACATCTCCATCTCATTTCTCTTCTGCTTAGGGCCGGCCCAGAGGACAAACAGGCCTACAGTCGTGGGTCTCAATAAATTAATGGCCTCAAATGTTTTTTTCTTACTTATCGTTTGTAACAATTGTTAAGTATAATAACTGCAGAAATATAACACGATGCATTGATTGGTCTAGCGGCAACATGCATCTCTTCGGGACGTGAGGGTCATATATTAACTGCGGAAATCAGTGTTTTAAATACCGAACCGAACCGGCGGTCCAACCGGTTGGAACGTGAACCGGAGGGGTCACCGGTTTGATCTGTTGTTGGACCGAATATGTAATTGAACCGGTAGGAACCGGAGTGAACCAACCGGTTCAATGTATAGTATTTTATTTTATTTTTGAAAAAAAATTGAAACGACATAAATTTTAAACTTTTTTTAAAAAAAAAATATTAAAATTGAAATTAAAAAGTCAGAGAATGAGATCAGATACAATTCGTACGAATAAGAAAGTTATATTTTGTTCAAAATTTATTTGCATTTATATTATTTTGTTGTGTGTGTGATGACTATGTTTAAAATTTGAATTAAATGAATAAACTATTAAAATTTTTACATTTTTAGGTGTCATTATTTCTTTTAGAGCCCGAGTTATCCCCTTGAACACTAGCAGAAATATAACAAGTTGCATTGATTGGTCTGGCAAAAATCTTGCTAAACAATAGAATAAAAAAAAATACAATTTTTTGCCTTTTTCAATTATTTTTTTGAAAAAACCAAAATTAAAATAAAATAAATTATAATTTTTTTCAATTTCTTTAGTGTCTTAGTCATCTTTTTTAACTTGGTTTAATGCGATAAAGATTATGTGCGATAGAGATTGTCTTGTTTATCAATCTTTTTTAATATTAATGATAAAAATGATTACTTTTTTAATGTTATTGAAGTTATTTGTAATTTTAAATCAAAGACAATTTTTTAAATTTCTTGCACTTTTTTTTTATTAAATTCTTTTTTTAATAATCCTATAAGACCTCTAAAAATTTATTATTAATAATTTCACGGGTAAAAAAAATGGAGACGCCACTGGATACAGTGAGTGTGAACATACCTTATTCTACAAAGTTTAAAGTTTGCACAAGTGTGAACGGGTGGGAAGTCGGAACTAACCCCTGCACATGCATTGACTAATGCTGCTAACTAGGTTGAAGATGCACCTAATATAAAGTTAAACATCCTTTGTATTTTATAAATGCTTTTGTACAATGGTGGCAATGAGAATCGAGGATGAAAAATATATGAATATTATTCAAATCTTTATTTTTTTGGTTAAAAAAATGTAAGATAAGAAGATGATGTTTGAATATAAAGTAGGAGCGGATTTGAACTTGAATTATTAGTGAGGTTACAAATTTAAGCATTATTGAAAGAAAAAAAAAAGTTATTCATGTTAATATTTGAGCTAAATAACAAATAATATATGAAGGGGCTGGGGTTCGAACCCGGTCATTTCACCTATTCACTTTATAAGTAGAATTTCTAGTCACTAAGCTACTTGATAAAAAAATAAAATATAGGAGATCACTACTAATACAACATGCATATTCAAAAGAATAATAACAATAACCCAACAAATTAAAAAATTTCAATTCAAAAAAGAAAACCAAAAAACTATATCTAAGAAGCCACAAAATTCCTATTTTTTTTCTTAAAAAAAGACTATAACTTATTGAATATATGTTAAATCATGCATATATGTTCTACAAGATCCTACTTTGGATCAAAATATATTGAACCAAAATTACAAGCTTATAGTTTATTATGATAAGATAATTCAATTTTATAACTTATTAATTTTTAGTTTATCCATAAAATGTTACTCGAAAAAATTAAATATTAATTAAATATATTTTTTTATGTCATTTCATATTAACATGATAGATTGTTACCAAAAAAAAATATTTATATGATAGATCAATTGCTAATTTTACTCATTGAATTAATTATACACTATTTTTTGACAAACAAAGATGTTTTTGAAGAAGTTTGACAAACAAAGTTAAAAATTGTTTGTTATAAAATTAAACTATATAACTTAAAATAATATTGTACGTAGAAACGAAAGACTTGAAATCATTAATAATAAATTATAAACTAATATTTGTAGTGATAGTTGTCGATAAAAAACTCTAAACTAATACTTTCATTATTATTTGTACAAATATGTATATAAAATGACTTAAAATTATTTATAAAATATATATTTATTCTTTTTAAAAAAATTCTAGACTGGGCTGGTGTGGCTATAGCCACAACATGCCTTACACAGATCCGCCCCTGATCTAAGACAAAAAATATCTGGTCTAGAAGCTTTTATGTAAAAAAGAGTCAATCATACCTCTATGCAACTTCTGATCCACATTTCTTCCGGTATCTTCTTTACTTAAGCTGCAGATTGGATGCATGGGTGTAGTCATTAGCTTGCAATCCTCTAGATTAAACTTCTTCCGAAGTTCTTTTGTGTACTTGGATTGATGCACATAGACTTCACCTTTTCCTTTGATTCATTTGAATCCCAAGAAAATCTGATCTCACACATCATTCTTTAGTATCTTTCTAAGTGTATTGTCACATTGGCCTTTTTTAAACCATTTTTTCTAAAAGAAAGTTATCCAGTCTATCATACCAAGCATTAAAAGTTTATTACCAATCTTTCAAACCTGATAAAAATGAATAAAGAAAATCAAGCTCTAATATTTTTAGAGACACAAACTCATCAAGCTCTTTAGTGTCTTTCTAAGTGTATTGTCACATTGGCCTTTTTTTAAACCATTTTTTCTAAAAGAAAGTTTTACAGTCTATCATACTGAGTATTGAAAACTTATTATCAGTCTTTCAAACCTGATAAAAATGAATAAAGAAAATCAAGCTCTAATTTTTTTAGAGACACAAACTCATCCTTCTCTCTTAAGTTTTTTTTCATCCTTTTTCATAAAAAAATGGGGTGATTTTCATCTTTCGGATTTATTATATTGATATTACGAGATTAAACTCTCTATATCACACCAACTAATGTTGAGGTTTAAATCAAAGTGAACTCATAATTAAACAGAAGACTTTATAAAAACAAATTGAAAAAAAAAAAACAATTAACTTTTTCAGAGTCCAGGTCTTGAATATTGATAAAAAAAATAATAGTATGAAACCTCCATCTTAACCGGCTGGGTAAAAATATATAATTAATTTATCATAGTATATATTTATAAATAAATTTAATGTTGATAAAAATAGAAATAAATTTAATATTGATTAAAATAACATATATTCTTAATTAGTACATTGAATATATTATTTAATATTTTCCTATAATTAATTCTTCTTCCAGAAAAAAAAACACATATATTCATTTTCTTTTTTGAGTAAACCTGGTTACAAAACATTTTTTTTATGTCCAGTGGTTAGAAATTCCACTCATAAAGTGGATAAGTAGAATAATCAGAATTCGAATTTTAAACTCACGGAACAAATGTTTCTGTTTGTTACAAAACATATTGTTTGTTACAAAACATATTGCTACATACATATATTCTTATTTCTGATAATAGAAATAAAAAATGTCTCGTGCACCAAAAAAAAAAATAAAAAATGTCTCTGTGTGTTACAAATGTTCATAACAAAGCGCAGTTATTCACAGTGAAACTCACGCGCCAACGACTTCATCAGCTTCAATACAAATTGACTCTGTCAAAGTCTTACCTTTACAAACACTCTCACACACAGAGACAGACTCACTACAAATTCTCTTTATCCATTTTTTTTAGTCCACCCCATAATCACTAATCTCCTCAAAATGCATTCTTTAAGTTGAATTGCTGCAAAATAGCTTTTGGGGTTTTCACCTTGAGTTCCTCTTTAATCAGGTTTTACTCTTAATTTTTTCCTGATTTTGCTTTCACTTTTGTCTTATTTTCATTATTATTATTACTGCTTGTTCGTTTTCTTTTTGTGTTTTCCACTTGTTGCTTACTCGACTGAAATTTCAATTCCTCATAGGTCACAAATTTCTAATGTTTTGTCGTGTTCTGTTATATTGGTTTATTGCAAAAAATCATTAAAAAATTCTAACTGAGGACAATTAAAAATATTATTCATAAGATCATACAATAATTTAGTTTTTCTCATTTAATTTCTTAATGTAATTAAATAAATTTATCGGTCTGAGTAGTAAAGGACTCCAACATTTAGGTAAGTTGTTAGAGATTTGAATTGTGTTGTTGCACTTATCTATGGAGAAAAACTTCATTGAAAGGAGAGAATCCATAATCCACCTTGTGTGTATAACAAGTTATCTAAAGAAGATTAGTCAGTACCAAACAGCGGTGGTTATAATAGCATTGAAGTAATAATATCATTGGTAAATAAGATGAATTTAGTTAGTTAGTATTTGCTTATATTTTGGAGTACTGAACTTTTTTTTGTTTATATTTGAGATTGAAGTACTATGTTTTGAGTGTTAGCTTTGAAGTCTTAACCAAATAGTGATGCTTTATAGAGGCATGTTCGAATTCGACGGCATGGTGCTTGCATTTCAGCAATTATATAGTTAGTTTAGTTCAATGAATGTCTAATTGATATGTTCTGTTTTCTTCCAAAGCTACAAAAGGTTTAAGATAAGGGTATTCATTACTTTTATATTGATAAAAGTTCCACTTGCAAGTCTTTTCAATTCATAAGAAAATTTTCTATGTAAAGTCAAATACATCATTATAGAGTTGACAGCCGGCCATATAAGAACAAAGATATTTCTTATGATGCGTTGAATTCTATCTGGTTTTGTCACTAGCATATGGCCCTTTGACTTTTTGATATATGTTTTTGGTCTTAATCCTCCGGAGTTTGCAGTTCTGTCGGGAGGTAATTAAGATAAGAAAAAGGATCGTTCCGGTCAGGATTTGAACCCAGGCTCTCTCAAACAATCCGTCCTTAACTGAAAGTCACTAACCACTTGATTATGTACAGTTTTATGATTTATAGTTTCCCTTTATAAGTTTTGAGCTGAAACTCATATTGATGGTTTTTCTGTTTTCCGAATCATCACAAGGAAACATGAATCATTTTGATAAAGATGAAATTCCGATGCTGTCAGAAAGACATACACAACGATCTGATGAACCTCAAGATTCTACATTCCGAAGAAACATATCGAGGACACGAAGTGCTTCAATTTCTATTCCTATGGCTTCTCTGGATCCCTATGAGAGACAGCCGAATCTTGTCGGACATACTGGTCCACTTCGTACTGCGAGGAAAACTCCGTTGGGGCAAATGAGTGGTCCCTTATATGCAGCTCCTGCAACTGGAAATCCTTTTCAGAATAGTACAGTAGTGGCAGGAAACAAAGTAGGAGAGAACAAAACAGACAAGTTTGATGGCACAGATGAATATCGTTGGAATAATAATGACTATGACAAAAAAAATGAGCACTTGTTGAGGTCTGGACAACTCGGAATGTGTAATGATCCTTATTGCACTACTTGCCCTACTTACTTTAAGGTTTCTCAGCAAAGAAAACCAATAGCTTCCAATATATTTGACCCCAAGGTATCTTTCTAATATAAGACTATTATTTCTTCATAAATTTAAGAAAAAATTGACTTCTGTGTTTTGAAGTTGACTTCACAACAATGATTTTCCCTTATTTTAAAAATATAGTTTATAGATAGTTGATTGAATTACACTGTTCTTATGTGTTTCTTAAGTAGCCTTGTATTTTACATATAGCTCTACTTTTTTGTTGTTATCCATGTCAGTCATTATGATGAATGCACCTTTTTTGTTTTGCACATTTTGTTCATGTTTGATATTTATTTCACATAACCAATACGTTTGTTCATGATTTGAATGGTTACAGTTCCACAATTCTCTTTATGGCGACGCCAAAGGTTTTGGAAGAAAACTTTTATCTTTCTGCTCTTCATGCATTCCTGGAGTTATGAACCCTCATACTAAAGTTGTACAACAATGGAACCAGTTTTTGGCCATAACTTGCATACTCTCAATTTTTGTTGATCCATTATTTTTCTTCTTAATATATGTGAACGAGGTACGATTCTTTTCCTTTTATATAATTATAAAATCTTCCCACATCATTTACTTTTTTCCGTGCTAAAAATAAAATCACTTTTTCTCATTCATTTTCTGCAGCATGAAAAATGTATTGTTATCAACTGGAAAATGGCAAAAATACTTGCTGTAATTAGAAGCATAACTGATGTTGTGTATTTCTTGAACATTCTTCTCCAGGTAATTTCTCAGTAATCACCTTTTTTTTATTTAATTTGTTCAAAGAGAATCGTTGAATTTCGTTAGATGGAGCATCATGACAATATCACAAACGACATGGCACCAAGTTGCGCGTTTTATTTTTGTTTCTTATCTCCCATATTTCTCTCTCGAATCGATCATTTAAGTTAACTCCCAGTGTTGTCATTCAAGACCACTTCACTGTTCATGTCCGTTACCATCGTTGTCTCTGGCGGCACACCTATCCGAGTTGATTTCTGCAAAAAGCACTGGAGCGCTTGGCTTGTAACGGAAATAGATTTGCCTCGGTCTTGTGCAAGAAGCATGGCTTCCTTTGAAACTATGTCTTAGCAACATTGTTTCTGTTATCAAGTGTGAATTCTGGTCGGTTATGGTTCAGTCACACAGTAAACATCACCCACCATCACATCTACTTATTAGAAAAATCGAAAATTATGTAACAGCGATTTAATGGTGTGCGAATAAAGGAAAAAAATGACTGTGTGATTGGAGAAGCCTTCTCCGAGAAGGGATGGAGGTTGGAGTGAAGTGAAGTGAATCAGGTGCTGGTAGTGGTTCTTTTATTTTTCATTACATTTTGAAGAAAGAAATATGAAAAAAAAAAAATGGGTCTGTGAATTTGTGAGCAATTTTAGTCGCGACATATAGCATCTCTCTTGTACTAATGGATCTATTCATAGAATGATAGACCAAGTTTAATTATAGAACATTTAAATATAAATGTCTCTAATGGTTTGTCTTATGATTTTCCTTAGTCTCTCTTTACCTATAGGAAGAATAGTGTGCACGTGTTCTGAATTTATACATGGTTGATGAGTTTTCTAGTTTAATGTGTTTTCATAATTTAAAGATTAAATAACTCGATAAAGTTGCTTTTTTGCAGTTTAGGTTGGCTTATGTTTCTCCCGAGTCAAGGGTGGTTGGTGCTGGAGATTTAGTTGACCATCCCAAGAAAATTGCTCTTAATTACTTTTGGAGTTATCTTTGGGTTGATATATTTGTTGTATTACCTCTTCCTCAGGTATATTACTTGCTACTCTCCATGTTGTTCTTAAAAGCCATATGTTTTCAAAACCCTAAGCTCTTAGATGCATGATCATAAATACTCTTTATCTCTTGAACTTCTACCTGAAAAAATCTCACTGAATAATAGAAATGCTAGAGTCACCTTATATTATATGAGAACTAAAATTAATTGAGTCTCAGAGAATTTGGATTGGGCCTA
Source organism: Trifolium fragiferum (assembly GCA_954870985.1). NCBI lineage: Eukaryota > Viridiplantae > Streptophyta > Magnoliopsida > Fabales > Fabaceae > Trifolium > Trifolium fragiferum. Next base: position 54,274,731 of record OX940789.1, read on the forward strand.
ACTCAACCGCTTATAACCGGCTTGTAAGGTGAGGAATGCCTCCTCTATTATAAACTCAATTTCAGGCCATACCTCATCCTATGTGCGACCCTTGGCACACACCCCTCACAATCATGACTGAACATCTAGTGCATGACACCTGAGTGGCACAAAGGATCTTGGAGAGGTTCTTATACCATCTTCAAGTTTGGGTTGGACCTAACTCAACCCTACAAAACCGACTTATAAGGTGATGGATGCCTCCCACTTATAAACACATTTTTAGGCCATATCTCATCCGATGTAGGATTTCTGAACAGTGACGATGGAGCATTGAGAACCTATTTCTTCCCAATTAGTAGCAGAGTCTCTGATACTTATACCTTGTTAAGCTAATTATCCTAAAAGCATAGGCTACTTGTTTTCTGTTGGAAGTTAGTTTTTCTATCTATAATAACTTTTATGCTGTGGGCCTGTGGCAGAGTTTTGCTTAAGAACTTCAAAAATATTTATTGTCTTATTTCTATCTCTATATACACAACTTATTATTCAATTTAATCATGTTTACGTTTCAAAAAAATTTAATGATGTTTAAATTCAATGTGAGCTGCTATCAATGCACCCTTTGGCATTTTATACTAACAAATAAATAGTCCGTGGAAGGTTTATGATGAACTCATCAAAATATGTTGTGAAATACTTGTAGATAATGGTATTGGTTATCCTACCAAGTTCCTTGGGGTCCTCAGGAGCAAATTATGCCAAGAATCTTCTACGTCTAGCGATCCTTATACAGTATATTCCCAGATTATTCAGATATTTGCCTCTGCTAATTGGCCAGTCTCACACTGGATTCATATTTGAGTCAGCCTGGGCAAATTTCATTATAAATCTTCTCATTTTTATCCTATCTGGTCATGTTGTTGGTTCATGCTGGTACCTCTTTGGACTACAGGTGAGTTAAAATGACATTTGAAGCTTCACTTTCAGAAAATATAAAATTTCTTCGCCAATAAAATTTCATACTGTGTTTTAAATTCTCACTTGTATTGAAAAAGGAAGAAAGAACCCTGCATCTTCACATAATGAACGGAAAAGTAGAAAAAATATTAATTGATTCACTTGAGTGCTTCTGATTTATAATGTACATAGGTCCCTCCCTGTTGCATTGATTTATTTGAGCTTATATAGTGACATAAATATAAGTTGTTTGGGAGAGTGAATGGAAACAACTTACGACATAAGCTATCCTAGCTAGCTTATGAAAACAGCCAGCTTATGGCTTATCTGAAAACAATTTGACATTTTATTGACTTTTGTTATAGATATAGTTTCATAGTATGCTAATATATTGCAAGAATTATAGTCAAAATTAAGCATGATAGTGATGAGTTATTTTGTTTCTATGGATGCTTTAAAGATGAATGTTCTTTAAGAAACAGGAATTTAATTCAGTAAATGAATGTTTGGTAACTTTTAATTTACTAACTTCTTTCCTTTTAACACATTCTTCTTCCAGAGGGTTAACCAATGTTTGAGAGACACCTGCAAGAAGTCTCAACTATATGGATGCATGGACTTGATTGACTGTAAAGTGAATAGTATGTCAACTAAATGGATCAATGATGAGGGTGCCAAGGCTTGCTTGGATTCCTCATCCGGTGCTTTTTCTTATGGAATCTATGAAAAAGCTGTACCACTTACTATAGAAACTCACCCGATCTACAAATACGTGTATGCACTTTTTTGGGGATTCCAGGTATTCATTTGGTCTTTTATTTTCTTCCCTCAGTTGAAACTACATACCTTTTGTCCTATAATATTGATCTGTAAAAATTCAAACTGGCTTAATATATTGTTCCTCCGTTGAAGATTAAAGGCTTATTTGCTTCAAAAGAAAATATTAAGGGCTTATTCTTAATGAAACAACATAATAAAAGGGAGCTATGAAGATAATCAATGTGATTTGATTTGAAAACTTGTGCAAAAGTTAATATGGATGTCTCATGACCAATTATAGATGATAGATAAATTAGGTTTTAAAAGTATGAGCTGTATTTTTTTGTCACAAAAATGGAACAACAAAATTCAAAAACAATTTGGTTGGCTAATGCAGTTCATATACATGGTTAATCAATATAACATTGTGTCACAACTCATTAACCATACAAAAAAAACATTAACTATGATTTTCAGGTACATATATAATATATTTGAACACAGATTGTGGTTAATAGATATCATGTCTATTTGAGAACCTGAAAATCATGAATGTTGAACATAATTTGGATGGTTATAAGGAATATCATATATTATATCTAACATAATTTAAAACCTTGTTATATTCGTTAACCATCCATTGAAAATAATTAACCAAATATTTGAACGTGTTAACTATGCAAATTGTTGTTGATTTTTGTCGTCAAATTTGTGTTTCAAAATATCATTTATGTAAAAGTAAATAGGGACTAATTAACAAAACTATTTTGTTTTTCTCCTTTTAATTTTCACATGTAGTTTTACATAATCACATTCATACACCATCTTAACATTTAATCTTAGAAGAATGGGAAAGAAAAAGGCTGAGCTTTGAACAACATGATCAAGTGTGCTCTAATATCATGTCAAGGGCAACACTAAAAGGCACACGAATGATTTTATTTTTCAATAGAAAAATGTTAGTTAGTGCTTATGTTGGTTTCCGGAATCCGGGACCTCCTGCTTCAAACTCCTTCAATGTAATGTTTCTCAGCTTACCAACCAGGATTTAACCCAAGACATTCTACCTCTGTGATTTCTAATACAGCAAATCAGTACTCTAGCTGGTAATCAAGTCCCAAGCTATTTTGTGTGGGAAGTCCTCTTTACAATGTCCATCATAGGATTGGGACTCTTGCTTTTTGCGCTTCTCATTGGAAACATACAGAACTTTCTTCAGGCTCTTGGACGGAGGTAGAATGTTTTTCTCTTACTTAATGTGCACATTAAATGTTGGTGACATAGTGCTCCTTTGTTGTGTCTGTTTGGTTCTTCGATGAAAAAAATTGATTTTGATTGGAATCACTTTTGGCTCTCCTTACCATGAACTCAAACACAAATGTCATTTGCTTCCTTCTAAATTAACTTATGTTTAAAGTTACTTTCATTTGAAAAGCTAGAAGCAATGTAAATTAGGATGATTGTCTAGCCATCCTACAAGTGTAATTGTATCAAACTATACAGTGTAATTCATAACTTCAGCATGCCTCTTAAGTTTGAACTTACCTACTATGTAATTCGTATTATCATTATTTTGGAATGAGATACTTATGCAAAACTAGTAAAAAGTGTTTTCTAAATATTGTATCATGCTAATTTTTTGTTGGATATTGTTTTTGTTCTTGTGGGCCAGTTAAATTATCTAAAGCTACAAATTTTGAATAATAATGGAACTATATGTTAATAATGTTAGAAGTAATTTATATTTAAGGGTATTTTAGTATTTACTATGTTAAGTACTTGTCTGTTAAGTTTTTCAATTTTAGGGCCTATGTGGCAAACTTTACTCTTTGTATAAATAGCTACTCTTTTATCAATGCAATTAATCCTTCCTTTCATATTTTGTGGCTGCTGTCTTTGTTCTCTCCTTACTATTTCATTGATTCATCACCTTGTACACCAACAAATTGGTATCTAGAGCTCCGGTTAGAATCCACGGGAAACACGAGTGAAACGTGAGTTGTGTGTGTTTGATTTTTGGTTCTTGATTTGTGTTGAATCTTGAACAAAAATCTGAACAGAATCACTTTTTCTGATTTTGTGGGATTGGGAAACACGAGTGTTAGTGAGATTTGAGTGTACTGTACAAGGTTTAAGATGAACGGAAACGGTGGCATGAGTACCAAGCTTCCAGTGTTTGATGGCAAAAACTGGAATCGTTGGATGAAACAAATGCTTGTATTGTTCGGTGCTCAAGGTGTGCTTGAGCTTGTCACTGAAGGATACGTTCCTGTTGCAGCAGATGCAACAGAGGAGCAGAAAGAGGCGCAGAAAGCTACAAGAAAGAAGGATCAGAAGGCGTTGTTCTACATTCATCAGTGTGTGAATGAGAGTGTGTTTGAGAAGATTGCTGATTCAGTGACGGCGAAGGAGGAATGAGTTACTTTCTAGGGATGGAATTTCTATATTCTGAGAAAGGAATCATTTTGCATCAGTTGAAGTATGAACTTGAGCTTCTGAAGAGATTTAAGCTGGAAAATTGCAAAGTTGCTATCACACCCTCTGATACGAATCAAAAGTTGGATTCCGATTCTGATGGAGAGGATGTGGATGCTACAACCTTCAAACAGTTGGTTGGTTCTCTGAGGTATTTGTGTAATACCAGACCTGATATTTGTTTTGCAGTTGGAATGGTTAGCAGATTTATGAGTAAACCAAAATGGTCCCATTACCAAGCTGCTGTCAGGATTCTGAGGTATATCAAGGGGACTCTGAAGCATGGAGTGCTATTTCCCTCTGAAGGAAGGACTGAATCAGAACTTCTGAGTTATTCAGATTCTGATTGGTGTGGAGACAGAGTTGATAGAAGAAGCACTTCTGGATATTTATTTAAATTTCTAGGAGGTCCTATTTCGTGGTGTTCCAAGAAGCAACCTGTTGTTGCTCTATCAACCTGTGAAGCTGAATATATTGCAGGCGCTGTGACTGCATGCCAAGCTGTGTGGCTTCTGAACTTACTGCAGGATCTGAAGATCAAGGTAAACAAGCCTCTGAAGCTGATGATTGATAACAAGTCTGCAATCAATCTTGCCAAGAATCCAGTGCTGCATGGAAGAAGCAAGCATATTGAGACCAAGTATCACTTTCTGAGGAATCAGGTTCAGAATGGAGTGCTTGAAGTTGTGCACTGTAGCACTCAGAAGCAGCTGGCAGATGTGTTGACAAAGGCTATCAAAACTGATCAATTTCTTCGTTTGAGGGATGGAATTGGTGTTGTCAGTTTTGCCTAAATATAAATTAAGGGATGGTGTTAAAAGTAATTTATATTTAAGGGTATTTTAGTATTTACTATGTTAAGTACTTGTCTGTTAAGTTTTTCAATTTTAGGGCCTATGTGGCAAACTTTACTCTTTGTATAAATAGCTACTCTTTTATCAATGCAATTAATTCTTCCTTTCATATTTTGTGGCTGCTGTCTTTGTTCTCTCCTTACTATTTCATTGATTCATCACCTTGTACACCAACAAATAATACTCCGCTGTGTTAGATCCTTTGGGTTTCAACAAACTTGATATATATTTTGTTCCTTGTTGCTTACAGGAGGTTAGAAATGCAACTTAGAGGTCGTGATGTTGAGCAATGGATGAGCCATCGTCGCTTACCAGAAGATCTCAAAAAGTATGAAATGTTCTAACTCTTTTAATGAATCACATCAACACTTCCAAATGATTGATACTATGTCTGTCGCGCATAATGTACAAATGATGGATACTATGTCTGTCATGCAGGAGAGTACGGCAGGCTGAACGGTATAGTTGGGCTGCAACAAGGGGTGTTCCTGAGAAAATGGTTCTATTGAATTTGCCAGAAGATCTCCAGACAGACATACGACGTCATCTCTTCAAATTCGTTAAGAAAGTATGCATTTGAACAATTAGAAAAAGTTTGTGATTGCTCTTTTAAACGGATTTTATTTGTCTGGTTCAGACGTTATATTAACTTCAGAATCTCATCTAAGATGTTTTAAATATAATTCTCTTTTCCCTATGTGTTTACCTGTAACTTGCTGGAATCCAATAGAAGTAGAACGAGAAAACAATTTAGAAGACAAAACTTTATGCATAATCATTGTGTGAAACTAAAACAATGGCACATCAAAAGCCAATTATATTAAACAAGTCCAAATGCTTTGTCTACAGGTTCGAATATTTTCCCTGATGGATGAGGATGAGCCTATCTTAGATGCCATTCGTGAACGACTAATACAGACAACATACATCAAAGGAAGTAGAATTTTGAGTCAGGGTGGTCTTGTACAGAAGATGGTGTTTATTGTGCGTGGAAAATTGGAGAGCGTCGGAGAAGATGGGATTCCGGTTCCGTTATCCGAAGGGGATGCTTGTGGTGAAGAACTTCTAAGATGGTATCTTGAACAGTCTTCTGAAAACAAAGGTACATACAACTATACTTGATATACTGAAACATGCCTCAAAAGAAGTAGCAATAAAAAAAAATGAGAAACATGTTTAATTGACGTGGTTTCTCTTGCAGAAGGTAAAAAAGTAAAGCTTCAAGCACAAGGGTTGACTAGTGACAGAACAGTAAGATGCTTAACCAATGTGGAGGCATTTTCACTCCGCACTAAAGACATCGAAGAAGTCACATCTCTTTTTGCAAGATTCTTGCGGAGCCCTCGTGTTCAAGGAGTCATAAGGTCATTTATTCATTCATTTCATTTCCTTGTTGTCTTTCGGTTTATACTTAGCACTAGCATATCTTCACTCTTTTTATGATTAAATGCATTATCTTTCATGAAGAATTTTGTTTCATTATGTCTATGGCTCCATGCTTCATTTTCTATAAAGACTAAATAATTTGATGATTGTATTATGTTAGGTATGAATCACCATATTGGAGATCACTTGCAGCAAACAGAATTCAGGTTGGATGGAGATACAGGAAGAAGCGTCTAAGTCGAGCAAATACCACACAAAATGATTATCAAACATCGAAACCATAGGATAGCAGAACTTGGAATAGAATAAGAATAGTGGTATATGCTTATAGGGAATTATGAAGTAGATACCATATAATGAAATTTATTGTATATGTAAGTAAATACTTATATTCATCATGATAAATATATCCACGAACATTTTGATTTTAAGGAATGAAAAGAAAATCTGAATTTTAAGAATTACAAATAGCTGTTATATGAATCCTTACATAGAATTAATACAAGTTATACTTCAGAGTTCAGACAGCAAAAATTGTTCGGCTATTAATTTATAGCCAGCAAAATGAATATGAAAATTAGAGTTTCATAATTAAATTTTTGGAGGATCTAGGTGTAGTGTGAATAATTCACAGGAAATATTTTTCTCCCCTCTCAACATGAGTTTGGACGTACACATCTAGAAAAAACACTAATTTTGTGTTATTATGAATATGTCGTTTAAAAGGGCACTTTTGAAAACATGAGTTTTTAAGTAGCAAAATCCCCCCAACGACTTGTATTATGCCCTCAAACTTGATTTTTTTTGGTTTTTTAGTTTGAGTGTACGTATTTACCACGTTTGGTTCTACATATGAAAGTTGCATAATTGATTGTATATATCGTTAAATTTTGTGTTGAGGATCTGCCGTAAACATTAGAATTAGTAGAAGATGAAGAAAGGTTGTACAAATAATTTCAAAGTTTGTGTATCACACCGCATTGAACACATTCATAAAGTGTTTTTTTTTTTTTTTTTAATGAAAATACCATTCAAATTGATATCTCTTCATCAATCAACACCATGTCAATACTAATAAATTCATTCTTATCGCATACATGCAGATTGTCCCACATTCGAGCAATGCGCACTTTTACGCTACTTTCAGTTATCGAATTGGAAAGATATTGTTCAAAAAACAATATGCATCCTGATCTCCAATCTCTGTAGCCTTGCAACTTGCAAGGTTAACAAACCAATATTTTATGGACAAAGGAACAAATCTTATGTAAATAAAAACATTGCATATTATTGTGAACCACACACAAGCAAAGACTATAGGTGTGTGAAATGTAAAAGCAATATACTTACTTGTTGGCATTACTTTGAGAAGCAGACATATCATAGAACACTCTTAGTTGTGCAATTAAAATATGGCCAATAATTTATTTTTTTAATAAAAAAAATCATGGTGATCATTGCTTGTTGTCAATCGATGCAATTGATTTTGTGTTGATTAGAGGAAATCTGAGTTAGCTTTTTATTTATCTATGTATATAACAACAGAATTCCCCCAATTTTTGACTGAAGTTAGGGTTACACCATGTCTACCATCAAACATCATGTGTGGCGGGACGAGATTTTGGACCTTAATGCAGGGTGATAGCTCCAGAATGTTTAAAGATGTGAAAGGTGGATTTGTGACCGTAACCATGAATTTCATGGAGGTGAGCACAATTAAATGTGGTAAGAATTAGGATTGAGTTTTGTGAATCTATCTGCAGTTTGGTTGTTGTGAGTTTAAAATGTGCCAGGAATGTATAGATATATTTAGATCTGTTTTGGGAAGAGTTGTAGGTTTTTCAAAGAAATAAACAAATTGCAAATCATATTTCTATTAATAAGTGTGATTTATTGTTTTGTATGCACTTTGAGTTTACTTTATTTTTTTTATTTCAGAAAAATATGAGTTAATGTTGCACTCTGCATTTTTATTTTCTTCATTATTGATTGTAATTTGTTTTGACAGATAATTGACATAAAGCAGCACTGCCTTTACAGAACATTACAAGCCGAAACTGCTCATAGAACTGTATCCTTATTTGCTTTTTAGCTATTTTTCACTACATGGCTGATAATTACATAAATCAGGAGTTTTATTTCAACCTAAGGTTGTGAAATTGTGTTAATGTGTTAAATTGTGTTAATGTGTCAAAGTAAAGTTATGCAATTAATGTGTTAAATTGTGTTATAAGGTTGTGAAATAATGACATTGTTGCATCATGAGATGTATCATATTATGGTAACAGAGCTTGTGGTTTGAATGATGTATACTGACCACTACGATGTATACTGACCACTACGAAGTATCAATCAATATCAATATACATTATAATAGAAAGCTTAGGTTAGCTCCTAAGCCTCCATTTTGCCTATGTGACATATCTAAATAAACTCAACTCAATTCTTCATTTTCTATTAAAAACCTTGCCACAATTTCTAAATTAATTTAATTTAATGTGTAATGATATTATTAATAGATAAAAAAATCGTGTAATGCATTAATAGATAGAAAAAACTAACTATTCTATAAAGACTATACATTAGTACATTTTTTTATATTTATTTTTCTTAACTTTTTATTAATCCTCAAAATAAGACTTAAAATAAAAGAAACAAATGCAAGTAACATAATATATGTTCAATATCTTACCAAAAAAAAATGAAAATAGATAAATAAGAAGTGACAAAAATTAATGGTGCTAATAAAAAAAATGAATATATATATATATATATATATATATATATATATAAATTTGATTGGTTAGTTATAAACAAATAATATATAAAACAAATTTATGTATACATATATGTCTTTCATATTCCATAACTTATATTTCTATAACTATGACTATTCATTCACTCATTATATTAATACAAATTTTTAATTAATAAATTGGTAAGTAACATAATATATGTTCAATATCTTACCCAAAAAAAATATGAAAATAGATAAATAAGAAGTGACAAAAATTAATGGTATCAATAAAAAAAATGAATATTTACTTTTCTTAACTTTTTACTAATACTCAAAATAGGACTTAAAATAAAAGAAACAAATGCAAGTAACATAATATATGTTCAATATCTTACCAAAAAAAAAATTAAAATAGATAAATAAGAAGTGACAAAAATTAATGGTGCTAATAAAAAAATGAATATATATATATATATATATATATATATATATATATATATATATATATATATATATATATAAAAGAAAATTTGATTAGTTTTTATTTTTGTACAAAAATAATTGGTTAGTTATAAACAAATAATATATAAAACAAATTTATGTATATATATATATTTCTTTCATATTCCATAACTTATATTTCTATAACTATGACTATTCATTTACCCATTGTATTAATACAAATTTTTAATTAATAAATTGGTAAGTTATGCTTTGTACAAATTGCTATTCTCCAATCCATAGTCTTTTTATATATAAATACATGATTTTGTACATTTTGTTTTCACTAATCATCATTTTCTCTAAACAATTTTTCAAAGAATACTCTTCAATTTTGTATGGTAGTTTTTGTTTTATTTCTCGGTGTTCGCACATGTCTTATCTATTCATTTTTTTGATACCCATTACCCTATTATATAGATTCTCCAAATATTTAAGGTCTCATTTTTAAGCGATATAATATTTTTTAAGTCTAATTTTCAAGCACTCTTCTTATTTTCTTATTCTTATATTAATTATTAATATGAAAATAACTATGATTATTATTTTCATGTGAAGAAGGAGAACATGATAAAACAACCTTTCGTTTTTGCTTTCGTTGCATCCTTACTGCTCTTGAAGTGACAACTCATGTAAGGATATGTATTTAACTCTAATATTTGTATAAACAGTATGTAAGCCATCTATAATGTTTGTAATTTGACTAATTTTTTCTTTTTCGTGAATTATTTTATTAGTCTAATGTTTTAGCGTACTTATTTCTTATTTTCTTAGGTTGATTAATAGGAATATAACTTTATTTTTAATGTGAATGAGTTGAAGAGGATAAAAGAGACTTCTAAGTGTTACTTTTGTGTGGTGCCATGAAATTTATAATGATTGAGGGTATATTGATGTTGGAGGCTTTCAATCAAAGGAGGACAAACCAAATAATTTACAAATATAAATACGTGTCTCATTTTTAAATGCAATCTTATCTACAATGTGTAGGTGATCTACTTGATTTCAAGAGAAATATCAAATCAAAATAGAGTAGAAAATAAAAGATTTTGAAGTTGACACTTATAACTTTATAAGTCATATATGATTCTTATAATTGTAATATAAGAAGTATATTGATTCAGCTAGACTCGGAGATTGTCCAAATATATAATTTTCATGCATTTATCATGAATATATATAAATTTTAATAGTAGACTGTATTTAGATTTTTTAAAGATGATGCTAATTATAAAAGAAAAAATGACAATATATTAAAAATGACTATTTTAGTTTGCCAGTTACAAGAAATTGATCAAATTAATAAACCTCTCTTTTTTTCTAAGAATAATTTGACAAAAAATTTAAAAGAAAAATACATGACTTTATAGTGAGGTTTATAAAAAGAAAATTAACGTTTATTTCTTTAAGAATATATTAAAAAAATTGATCAATTATATGAGTTTAAATTCTTCATAGCATGGTTTAAATTCTAAATGTCATTTTGTTTATCAAGTTGTTATAGTTAACTTAATTGCCACGATACATATGCATTCATGGAATCAAAGAAAAGTAAATTAGCCTCCACATTAACAACAATAACAAACAATACAAGAAAATTTGATTAGTTTTTTTTTTTGTACAAAAAAAATTGGTTAATTATAAACAAAGAATATATAAAACAAATTTATATCTACATATATTTCTTTCATATTCCATAACTTATATTTCTATCACTATGACTATTCATTCACCCATTGTATTAATACAAATTTTTAATTAATAAATTGGTAAGTTATGCTTTGTACAAATTGCTATTCTCCAATCCATAGTCTTTGTGTGTATAAATACATGATTTTTAAATTAATTTAATTCACTACAAGAAATTATGTTATTACTCACAGAAAAAGCCGTCTGTAATTGATAAAAGCCGTGGGTAATATTGAATTAGTGACAAATTACCCACGACCACAATGTGGTGGGAAAAAGCCTCGTTGGTAATTTTTACCCACGGCCAAAACACCATCTATAATTTACTGTAAGCTACACCATGGGTAATTTGTGGGTAAGCATTTTTTTAATAATAACTTATTTGTCTCGATTTACCCACACAAAGCCATCTATAACATTAGCCTTTTTAAGGACAGTTTTACCCACAACTTAAACACTTGTAACCTATTTGATTTGATTCGTATTTTTTTTTACTATAGCGACATATTATATATATATATATATATATATATATATATATATATATATATATATATATATATATATATATATATATATATATCTTTTTTGTCATAATAATTATATAATTCATGTCACATTCACTATTCAACAAAAGCAAAAATATACCAAAATTTTTATATAACTTCAATCAAGTTTGACATAAATAATTGTATGAATGTTTACAATTAGAATCTCCTTCATCCTATGAATCTATCAACATCAATCCATAAATATACATCAATCTAGATAGGCTACTCCATTATTCTAGAGCCACCAAAGTTTACATCGATCCATCATTCAATCAAATTTCTTATCTTCCACCAATTCCTCTTCTTTTAAGGATGAATAGAGGCTACTCTGACCATTAGTTGTATCGTTCTCGTTGTTGCTGTTGCCAAAGTATCAAACTCATCTTCAAAGAAAATATGCCAACGACCAAAGAAGATGTAGACCAATCAAATCTCCCACCACTGTAGCAAAAAGAACTATATATATATTAAGCTTTTATACAATTACAAACAAATATAAATTGTACTTCTCTTTCAAAAAGAACCAAAACAGATGCAAATTAAGCAACCTACCCTGTTCAAGAAACAATTAAAACAAATTAAGCAACAATAGAACAAACATGAAATAACAACCAAATTAATATGGAAGACAACAAAAAAAAAATCAGAATTCAAACACCTAAAAGTATTCATAAGAATGCATACCTTTATAGAATTCGAAAGCAAAATCGCTGCAATCAATGAATTCATGAACAAAATATATTAAGATTAAACTAAAATTAAAAACAAAACACAACAAATTATATCAAATTTTTTTTCTCTCAAATTAAAAGAAACATGTTAACTTTTATATTCCTTAAAGGAAAAAGATACCCAAAAAACTTATAAATCTTAAATTTTGACCATGAAATTAAATTGAAAATATGAAACAACAATAGGACAAACATGAAATAACAATAAAATTGATATGGAACACAAAAAAAAAAAAAATTAGAATTCAAACACCTAAAAGTAAAGAAATTCATACCTTTATAGGACATATCAAAGCAAAACTGTTGCAATCAACAAAAATTCATGGACAAAATATATTAAAAATTGATAAATAAGAACAAAACATAACAAATTATAGTAGAAAAATTTTATACAATTGCACCCAAAGTTTAACCCATAATGGTGGAGAAGAAAAAGTTCAAAGTCGAGTTTCTATTTGTTGTAAAAGATGGTTACTTTAAGGCTATAATTAATGGATTTGTATTGTGAATAGAATAGACTCCAACGTTCAATCATATATTGACACGTATTATGTTTTTAAACACATGACATGTCACATTCATTAATTGACGTGGCAACATATAATTTGGTTAAAATTAGGGTTAGAGTTAAATGTGCCTTTAGTTACTTTCGTTTTATTATATTAAAGATTAAAGATAAACGTAAATAAATTGATTTAGGTAGTTACCACTTAAAACATACACATATTTAATTCAATTTTTTTTAGAGAAAATCTTAGGTGAAGTCGAACGTAACACCATACTCTTAGAATCAACCAATCACAAATTTTTAATTAATTAACTAATTAATAAAACAGGAAAAAAAATATACACTTTTCTAAAAAAAAACTAATTAATAAAATAGGGGAAAAAAAAAAGATTTAACATCATCCATTAAAAAAAAATATACACTTTTCCAAAAAAAAAAAAACACAAAGAACGCAAAAAAAAAAAAAATACTTGGTTCCCACGAATTTAAACTTGTTCCATCTTCTTCCTCTTCTTGATCAACCATTTTAGTTTTTTTTCACAACCATTGCAACAGATGTTCTAACAACCCCACGTTTTCTACTCGTGCAATATCATTCAATTATTAAGGTCGGACATCCAATTTGATTGTCATGTCCGTGCAATTATATGATGATGATGAGGACCAAAAACAAAAATATACCTCAGTATTCTTGTGTTTTTGTTTTTCTCAGAAGAGGAAGAAGATGGAACAAGTAAATTCGTGGAAACCAAGTTTTTCTTTTTGCGTTCTTTGTGTTTTTTTTTTTTTTTTCGAAAAGTGTATATTTTTTTTAATGGATGAGGTTAAATTTTTTTTTTTCCTATTTTATTAATTAGTTAATTATTTAAAATTTTGTAATTGGTTGATTCTAAGAGTGTGATGTTACGTTCGACTTCACCTAAGATTTTTTTTTTTTTTTTAATGTTAAAACATACACGCTTAAATATGTTTCGTGAGTTTAACTCAGTTGATAATGAAATCACATTTTACATGTAGGACTGAAATTCGAATTCTTAACACTTCACTTATCCATCTTAATAGTAAATTTTTTTGTCAATGGACAAACCTGACAAAAAAATGGTTATAAATATTATACAGACGGTTATACCGTGGGTAAGTTGTGGGAAACAATAAAAAAATTATAGATGGCTTAGTTGTGGGTAAGTCGTCGTTACTTTCAAAATTATCCATAGCTATAAAGCCGTGGGTAACTATTCGTGGCTAATAAAGGAATTTCTTGTAGTGATTTAATATGTACTGATATATTAATAGATAAAAAAAATTGTGTAATGCATTAATAGATAAAAAAAACTACTCCATAAAGACTATACATTAGGACTTAAAATAAAGGGTTAATAGATTTTTACCACCCTGCAAAATAGGCGAGTTTTGCGTTTGCCCCCTGTAATTTTTTTTTTGTAGGAATACCCCCTTCCAATGTTCAAATTGTTTTTTTGTAGTGTATTTTACCCCCCTATGTTGGGAAAAAAATTGGCAAGGAGGGTAAAATACACTACAAAAAAAAAATATTTGAACATTACAAGGGGGTATTCCTACAAAAAAATTTTACAGGGGGCAAACGCAAAACTCGCCTATTTTGCAAGGGGGTAAAGACCTATTTACCGTAAAATAAAAGAAACAAATCCAAATAACATAATATATGTTCAATATCTTACCCAAAAAAATAAAATAAATAAAAATAGATAAATAAGAGAGGAAGACAATGAAGTAAATGAGAGATACATAATGATGAGAATGGAAGCAACTCGTCAAGATCATCAATTGTATCGGCAGCTTGAAAACATGTTATGGTAATCATATCATACTCTTTCCAAAAGCTCCTTTCACTATTCATGTTATAATTATGATATGTGATAACACATACAAAATTTCTTTGTATTTTACATTACAATTTACAAAATAAAATTTATAATCATAAAGTAGTAGGTCCTAATAAAACTGTGAGCGATGTTAGATGTTATTGATTTGTCTCCTAACATAAGTTATATTGTAGCTTAAGTTATTTTTTAAAGAAAGTGTGATGATATATTTTGTTAAGAATAATCTAAGTTTTTTTAGAATGTCAGGTCAGCACAATAGAAGTCTAATAAACTATGTAAGAGAGTTTGAAAAACTTTTTTAGAGTGTCACGTCAGCACAATGAAGGTCTAATAATAACTTAAGTTTCCTTTCATCCATTCTTATACTTTTGTAGTGCCTTGAAATTTATAAAGAATGAGGGTATATATTTCTTTTTATTGTTGAACACTATATAAACTATTTTATTATATTATTACTTTTTGATCAAGTGAATGTTTGAGAGGAATTCCATAAGAATAAAATTGATATCAAAGCAAGAATTGTATTTTCAATAAATACGAGAGATCTTAAATTGCAGTGCGTAATTGTACAAGCAAATTTAAAGGATGAAAAAGACAAAATCACCAGAGATGAATCATAAATCATAAACCAATTATGAAGATTTATTTAAATTTCATTCTCTTTTTATATCCAGCAATTAAGGTTTTTTGTTTCGTTCTCTCATTTCTATTTTGGAGTACTTTGAAATTCATTATTAAAAGTTCTTAAACATAACTAAAAATGTACAATACAAGTAATATTATTAAGAGAGACAAAAAAAAAATAACAGGGGATATAAACTTCACAAAGGAAAAAATCCAAATAAAAAAAAAGTTAAGCAAATTAAAAAAAACGTAAACCAGCTGACAACAAAATAAAAAATAAAAAATATAAGACCTTATGATAAAACTATCAAAAAATGAAAATGATAATTATAAAACTACCATATATAAATCACATACTAACTGAAACTTGGAAAAGAAAATCATAAAATATTCATTTTGTTTGATAGATATATTTTGTCTTATATATTTTAACACATTCGATCATTTAAGCAACTATAAAGAGAATTTGGTTAACAATAAAAATTGTAAAATATATTTTATTTTATAACTTTGACTCACTCATTAAAAAATAATCTACCTTTCGTTATGTTAAAAACTATATTAAATGTCCTTTATATATATACACACAAGCACAAATCTACTATAAATTAATACAAAATCTCATTTTTTGTAAACAAACATCTTATTTTCAATACAAATTAATATTTTTATGTCAATATATTTTAAAATTATAATTAATATTTGTTATTTAAAAAAATTAAGTGTGTATTTTAATCGATTCCGTGCGTTGCACGGGTTTATCTCTAGTGAATTATGAAAATAGAGTCATACTGCAATTTGTAAAACACGACATAAATCACAACTGAAATTCAAGTTAAATATTTTGCAATATTTTTTGCATTCTACGCTGGAATCTATAATATTTTATTGACATATTCTCTATCATTTGTTTGGTCACTAATGCCCTTAAATAATTAAGCTAACTATGTACATAAGCTTGACTCACCAAGACATACCACTCATACGACTACATACTATATTCTGCTGACTGTTTGTACACTTAAAACTCATGTAATGAGAGTGGCTAGTTGGTTTCATACTAAAGAAAATCAAATACAGTTCTCTGTCTAGCTAGTTGGTTTTATACCAATACTCAACTCCTAATCTTAATCAAAAAAGGAACAAATGATATTATATACCAGGAAATATGGAAACTAATTTTAAGAGATAATCTATGATATGGTCAAAGTACTATAACATTTTTAACACATTCAAGCAATGGTCCACTGTCAAATAGCAACTGCTAATGCAACAAAACGTATTGAAAAATTACTAAGGCCAACAAAATTGTCAAAATAGCAATTGTCTAGTACTGAAAACTATAAATTAAATTCAGATGATCTTCTAATGTGCTTAACCAAAGAATTCCAATTTCTTTCGAATTAAAGAGGATTGAAAATTAGTAAGAACTATGTTAAATTTTTTTTTTTTTTTTGAAAAGGCCAATGGAATTAAATTAATTAAGGCATAAGGCATGCCAAGAAAAAAGACCAACACAGTAAAGCTCCCATTACATATCTCTCCACAAGCACTTCCCCTCCACAAAAACTACTACTCTCCCCTATTACCAAGATACTACTACTAGCAAGACAGCAGAAAAAAAATACAAATAAGTGAAAACATCGGCTGCAATTTTCTCCCAATTATGCCTAACAGAACTCGCCCAAGACAGACTGAAAGATAAGTACTTCCTAGCCAAAAAACCAGGTTCAACACCTAGATACAAACAGTATGCTGGTCTAGCTAGATTTTTGGGTTTCAAAAACAATTATGTATTTATAAAGGAAAAATAGTTACTATAGGGTCATCTATCCTCATTATCAAGATAAATTGAAAAACCAATAGTTTCGATCAGAATACTCTAGCCTCTTTTAAGCTTAATTAAACTATAGCCTCCTTCAATATTTTCAATTAGTTACTATATCCTCTTTTAAGTGAATCTTCAATTGATAGATTAATTAAAATTGAAAAACCAATAGTTTGCAGCAAACGTGGGGTGGAAAAACATGCTCCTTAATTAACAGTGAATGGTTGGCTGCAAACATAATTGAAAAACCAATACTAAGCAAGCATCATCCATCATCTACATAGTTTAATTTCAAAACATAATTGAAAAAACAAGCTCCTTATTATATATATCACCTACCTAATTTAATCTTCCATCATCCATCATTACAATACAAAACATCTTATAAAAAGTTTAAAGGTTATTAAACACTTAACTTCATTATTTGATCTTTTTTTTTTTTTTTTCATCCATTTCATAATCTAAGTTGCTGCAATGAAATGCCCTAAATCAACTCATCACAGACATGCATTAACAACTGCTAAAAATAAACAACTACAGAGAGTTTGTAAACAATGCAAGTTCCGTAGTTGTAAACAAAATCAATGATAGTGGTGTGAGAAACAAAAATCGACAGATTTACCAAATCAAACTCCTAAATTGTTAATGAACACTCACATGCATAAATCAAAATCGACCCATTCTCAAAACCAAAGCAACAACAACACGGATTTCTTACCGGAATCGGAAGCAACAGCAGAACAATATTATGATAAGCTATCTCTAATCAATCACATATCCAAACATACCTAAACAATATTATGATAATCAACCAATCAAAACAACACAATGTGTACATGTGTAAGTTCAGCGAAATTCCTAAACCATAACAATAACTCCGTTTCATGTAGCCAATAATCAAAATATAACAGTTGTTATCACTTGTTAAACTAAATGACCATAAGTTAGATTCAAAATCGCTACATTAATTAAAACGTAACAGATCCAAAACAAGACCACATTAACCCCAAAAAACTATACCTAATAAAGATACCACCTACTTGTTTGATTTCTTGAGTGCCTGCAATATCAAGTTACTCTGTTTCTTAGCCAGCTCTGAACGATTCACAACCAACTCCATTTCAGCAATTCGTATCTTCCTCCACCTTTCCGCCAATTCAACCCGCTTTGATTCCCCGATTAATTCCAATCCACTTTTCACAGCATCCCTATTAAAAGGGGAGAAACCAGCAGAATCATTAAAACGACACATTTCACTCAAAACCACACTCTTATCAACATCACTATCAGCTTTTACAGTTTCCTTCATAACAGAACCACCATTTTTAACAGCAGCTGCCTTCTTAACTTTTCCATTTTCTTCAGCTTCATTGTTACCCCAAACTACCTTTTTGAAAAGCTCAAAAGCTTTCTTATCATGGGCTTTACTGAACCTGTCACCGGTTTCAAACTTCTTCTTCAAACCACGAACCTTTCGCTTCAACTGTTCGCTATTAGCATCAGCACGAAGCGATTTCTTCACAAAACTATGAAATGCGGCTGCATCCTTCAACGGATCTTTACCAGTTTTTGAAATGAAATCAGCAAGACCTTTGAGAATGGAAAGTTCATCTTCTTCGTTGAAAACTCTCTGAGTACTCTTCTTTGAGTCTTCTCCAGTCAACTTCACGTCTTCCTCGGTCTCATTCTCGTCGTCAGAACCACCACCGGAAGCCGCGGTTGTTGTTTTCTTCTTAGAACGGTTTGAATCATTTTGGTTTTCGGCGGCACGTTTTGTTCCAGATTTGGCTTGTACAAGAGTTGATTGGGCCTGAGTTTGGGCTTTTGGTTGGGCCTTCATGGGCTTGGAAGCGAGGGGTTTAACTTTGGGGTTAGGAGGTGGAGTTGGTTCCGGTTCGGAATTAGTTTCGGATTCGGATCCGGAACCGGAATCAGAACCGGAGTCTGATCCAGATTCGGATTCAGAAGCAGGTTTAGGGTTTGAGATCGGAGCAGAAGGTGGAGAGTTTTTGGAAGTGGGTTTAGGTTGATCATCTTTTTCTTCTTCGGATGAAGAATCTTCTTCTTCTTCTTCGGATGAAGAGTCATCTTCTTCTTCTTCAGCTACTTCGTCTTCTGGCTTTTTTTGGGTTGAAGGTGGCTGGTCATCTTCAAGAGGAGGAGAAGGGACGCGTTTCTTTGGTGCCATTGAGAATTGGGATCACGGTTTGAGAGAATAGTGAGTGAAGAGAATAGTGAGTGAAGAGAAAACCTACCGACTAGGGATGGGTAAAAATCCGCAAACCGATTTAAATCGAACAATCCGAACTGAAAAATAGTTAAGCGGGCGGGTCGCTGCGGATCATCGGATTTTCAATCACACATTTTTGGATTTAGACGGGTTGAAATGGGCGTGTTCGGTTTTCTAAACTCAACCCAACGGTACCCGAATCCGCCCGAGTTACATAAATCGTAAGCTTTTATTTTATTTAATATATAAAATATGATGAAGTGACTGAACATATCTCGAGACACAAACTCAAAACTTGTTACTGTTTGTTTCCTTGAAAATTGAAAACAAGAAACCATTAACTAGTAGTTGAAAGTCACTAACTTTCTCTCATATATATTAATACCACTATACATTTATTGTTACTATTTTATTTTACTTTATACTTCAATCTGTTTCACTTGCACTCGTGTTCTCTTCACACTACACAATTGAGTTTTTTTATTTTATTTTTTAGATAATTTTTCATTCGTTAGTTCAAAACCGAAATAACCGACCCGTCAAACCGCAATCCACACAAACTGTAACACCCCGATTTTCGAAGCCCAAAAGTAGGCACTTTTTTTTTAAACAAAAACAGAGCGTGCATAAATTTTCATGATGAGCCGACATTAATCATACCACAGGGCTAATTAAACATTAGTGCTTCAGAGAAGCAAGTGTAACACTTGAATATTTACAACCCTAAAGACAAAGGGTCTAACAACCACAAAAGTAAATATTCAGAATACAGTCATCCAAAAGAGTCAGATCCTATGCCTAATCCAAAAAGAGCACGGTGTACAAACCACGCCGGCGAACAGCCTAACTTAAGATGTACCACTCCTCGATCATTGGAATCCCACGAACTCACCGTCGTCTTCACGACCCACGGTCTCGGACAGGAATCCATCGTCTAGGTGGGGGTAACCCGTTCATGTATTATGGCAAGGGTCACCACACATATACATATATATAATACACACCGAAAATACACATACCAAATACGAAAAGCAAATAAACATTTAGCATTTCCTCCTCAACAGGCATTATAATTCAAATGCACACAAAGCCTATCAATGCAGACTCTACAATGATTGTGATCACCCTACCCGGGTCTTTTTCACATGCATGAATTCCGAAATTTTACCTCTCCGCAGAGAGTCGTAGGTCCAACCCCTACTAATATCAATACAATCCCGAAGGATTAGAGTGGATCCATTCCCGGTAATCACACTCTGTGGTCCATTCCCGATAACCACATATTGGACTCAATAAATCCCGAAGGATTAAGGTGGATCCATTCCCGATAATCACACCCCGTGGTCCGTTCCCGATAACCACTTACAATGAATGCATGAGCATACGATTCCCCATATATGTTAATGCACCAATATACATATCTCATAAGCATATGTAATACAATCACATGTTAATACACATATTTCTCAAACATAGGTAAGCAACGCATGTAATTTAAAACACGTTCTCGTCTCGAGAATACATAATACAAACATGCTAAGCACACAAACATATCACAGTCCAAGCATGCACACATATCATTACAGATATAAGACAGAAATAAAGGTGCCCTTACCTCGGCAAGCTTCCACAACTATTTCTCGCTCAACTCTACAAATCGCGCTTCCTAAAATTTAAGCAGCGTAAAGTCAATAAAATACTCTCACCGTATTCTATCGAAACGAAACCAAAACCCAAAAATCTAGAGGGGTCTAAGGTACTTTCTAACACTCTCGGATAGTGATTACGAGTTCTCCCCATAGTGATTAAAAATTCACGAAGTTAAATGCACTATTTTTCGCTACGCGAAAATATTTTCGTTTCAAAACAATTTATGAAACACTTTGATTCCTAACTCCAAGGCAATCAATTACACATAATAAAACCATTTGAAAACAACCCATGAGCTCTTCAAAAAATTTCACAAAAATAAAAGTTTACTTGCATCACAAGTTACAAGTTTTTCTTCTCAAATAAAATGGCCATAACTCACTCATTCTTTATCCAATCGAGACGAGCCGTACGCCAAAATCTTCGTCTCGAAAAGACGGATCAAATGGTCAAGGTTCTAGGTCACAAAAACAATTTTAAAATGACCTAAATGCCCTTAAAAATTTCGACCAGATTTTGAAATCACACCAAAATATTATTTTCTAAAACCAAGCCTAGTTAAATACTTGAATCATTACCAATTTCTCAAAACAACTCAAAAGTGATCAAGCTCTTATACAAAAACCATTTTAAAACAAGTATAAAACTCTTCAAAACTTTTACAAAATAAATAGTTCACTTGCATCACAAGTAACTATCTTTTAATTCCAAATAAAACCACTTAAACCATTCTTTCCAACACCATGATCATTCATTTCATCCCATGATCATTGCCTTCTCATTTAGGACTCAAAAATTTGAACACCAAAATATATGTTTTTCTTGTTTCTCAAAACAAAACCATTTATCACACATCCATTTGTCTTAAAAGCATGTAAACAACATTCATTACTCAAACACTAACCAAAAATTCATGTTCTTGATCAATATAAAATTTTCATCAAAACCCTAACATGAAATTCTCATGTATGATCATAAACTCGTGGAACTGAACACAACTAAGCCTAATCACACTAGTTAATCACTCATGAACAACTTCTAAGCAACAAGAATTATTTATGGACAATTTCTCACAAATTTTTCTCAAGAACATAACCTCTAAAATTCATGAAACTCTAAGAATCTTAGCCAAACAAGAGAAAGGAAGAGTTAGTTACCTTAGGAGATGATTCCTAGCAAGTCTCTTATGATCACTCAAGCTTGACATGAGATGATTTGGTTAGGAATTGAAAATTTCTCAAGGTGGAAAGTCAAAGGGTGGTTCACGGCAAAGTGAGAGAGAATGAGGGAGTATGAGTGATTTTTTTCTAAGTTAAAATGATCAAACCTCCTTACTATACAAAGGTCTTGATCAATCACAACCATTGGATTAAAAAGCATAAAGTTTCAAGGCCAAAGCCTAGCCCTTGGATCAAGTCTTGGTCACCAAGTGACTCTCACAAATATCTAGATATTTATGAGCTTGCCAACTCATCCCACTCAGTCTCCACATTCGCTCTTAAACGAGTCGTACCTCGCTAACGGACGAAAATCGCAAAAATATAAAATCTACGGAATAAACGCCCTTCGTAAACTATTTCTAAAAATTATCGCTAAACCCTTTTCCTCGACTGAAACTTCTATCCTAAGCTCTCAAAAATATTCTGAATCCCGATTCCAACTCGCGTCGATATATAAAGCCTCTAATTAAAATTCGACGGAAAACGGAAACCGTAAATTTTCCAACAGCGGGTATAGTTTTCTACTCGTTATTCCAAAATACGGAGAAAACCAAATTTCAAAATTCTGACGACATAGGAACGTTCTCATAGATAAAAGAAGACTAAGAAACGAAAGTCTGTGCTTTTCCAGCACACGAGCACAAAACAGACTTCAACTCAGCAAAAATGTTGTTATTGCGACGATACTCATAAAACCACATAACAAAAGCCCTAGTATTCTTAGCCATTACTTACTTTCCTCACACAAAAGGTACCGTGGAATTACGGGTCTTACACAAACCGAACCCGCAAAAATCGAATTTTAAAAAAGAGTTGGATTGGACCTCGTTATTGCAACCGCGGGTTAAGATGGGTGGTGTTTTTTGGCCCAAACCCGCCCTACCCAACCCATTACCCACCCCTACTACTGACTATTGAGTTGCTTGCTTCTCGGAAGTGAAACCCTATTATTATAAGTAAAAAATATATAATTAAAATATTTTTATAAATAAAAAATAAAAATTATATATAGAGATTTTTAGGGTTGTCGGCGTATCTCTATATATAATTTGAGAGCATTTTTTCAAATGCAAGTGTACACATGACATTCCTACAAATATTCTCCTCCCATATTGTTTTAGCATTCAATGATCATAACCAATTTAATAAAATAATCAACATTAAAAAAATAATAAAAACATAATCATGATAGGTCCCAAATAGGAAAATATAGATTTTCATATTCAAATTAATCACAATTATTTTAAATTTAATTAATTCAAATAAATTATATTATATTAGTATTTAAATTACAATTATTATTTTAAATTAATTTATTTCAAATAAATTATATTATTTTGGTATTTAAATTATTATTTTTCAAATTCAAATAATTCTTGACATATTATATGTAATTATAACAAGTTTATATATTTGATAAAAAAAAATTGGTAAATTTTTTTTATAAGAGTTTTAATTCGGAAAATAATAAAAAAAGATTTTTTATTGTTATTTTCAATTTTTTTACAAATAATAAATTACTAATAGTCTATTCAATTTATTCAACTCAAAATCAAAAATTATTAAATGAGATTATTGATTTAATTAATTTTACCATACAAAGAATTACTTTGCATTCAATTCTTTACTATTTTTATAAGATTCTTTGCTTTTTTGAAAAGTTTGTGAGTTAATTATTGATTTTCTACAAAAATATACATAAATCATTAAATATTTTCAGCAAAAATACAAACAAACAATACAATATTAAATAAATTATGAATTTTGTTGAAGAAATTTAAAAAAAAATTGTTTTTCTTCTTATTAATGAAATAAGCAAATATAATTGTAAATTTCGTAACATAATTTCTTTATATTAAATAATGATAGAAAGTATCATTTTTTTAATTATATACATCAATAAAATCTGAAAATATTGTATTTAATTTGTTTGAATTTATTTTTAAATAAATAAATTCCTCAATTTAATTTCTCCGTAATTTATTAATTAATACAGATACAATAGTTTTTTTTTTAAATCGTGCAATATAGTTTCATCATATAATAATTAAAATGATTGAGAATATAGTTTCATCATAAAAATAATGTATTTTATTTATTACTTATTAAATTAATGTGTGATGATCTTTTAATTTATTTAAAATTGGGAAGCGTTATTTAATAGATTTTGTTTATAATTCAAAATTACAAATATTTTCATAATCTATGTAATATCCCAACTTTTAAATTATCTAATTAATTTTAATTAGAGCTTGTTTAATGAAATTAGAAATAATTAGAGGTGATTAAATTAATTCAATTTTGAGGTTTTAGTGAATTATGTGTGTGAAATTAGAAATTTTAATTAAACTTAACTACACATTAACACTCTAATCTCATAACCATAAGTTAATTACCACAAGAAAATTTCAATTCCCTCCTAATCTCCTCCTCCCTCTCTCGTGTGACTCATCACACATTTACCCTCAATTGCTCAACACCTCACCAAGGGTAGCCACTCAAAACTCATGCATGCAAATTCACTCTCTAAACATGTAACGCCCCGAAACCAAGACCAATAATAATCTAATTTTTAAAACACTTTTTCGAAAACTCTCTTTCAAAAACATCATGCAGCGGTTAAAAGAATTAGAAAATTGGACCCAATATCAAAATTATTTAAAAATTATTATAAGAGTAAAACATAGAAACTTCTTTTCTAATAAAGTACATTAGTGTTTAAAATAAAATATCAAAACATCCCAGACTCTAAGACTTCTTCCCAAGTGTCACAATCAGAGCGGACTTCCCTTGACTCGAACTCGAAACTCGACAACCTGTAGATACTGCGATTTCACAACCGCAGGGCCAAGCCATACAAAACAAATAACAAAGGGGTGACAATATATTCACACAAAGCATCGGTGTATTAACACACAAGAATAGGGAATACATAAAACACAAAAGATCGTCCTATGGGACGATCAAACACATAAGCAAAACACAACATCATAAACATAGCAACTCAATTAATTAATTAAATTCAACTCAATTAAAAGATGAATGCAATGCGACTTAAACTCTCTAAATGCATGTGGTACCAATAACGTCATATTTTCAACTTCATTTATACAACATCAATAAACAACGTCATTTTCAACTTCATTAAGCAACTTCATTGGACACATGAATGAATGCATGAACATATTTCGACTCGACAACATCAAATTCGACAACTACCACAATCAACAGCTTAAAGAAACAACGTCAATAATCAACGGCTTAAAGACAACACCATTAGAAGTTTTATATTTTCAACATCATTGTCAACGACTTAGAATCAACAACAACGCGGCAAGTAACATCTACAACAACAATAACACGACAAACGGTGGCACAACGACCACCATAACAACACGACAAACGGAGGCTCAAGGCCACCATAGCAACACGACAAACGGTGGCTCAAGGGCCACCACGGCATCAAACAACAACATTAATTATATTTAATAAACATCCTCAATTAAACCAACACTAATTATGTCCAACACCAATCTAATTATATAAATTCAACACCAATTTAATTAAATACAAAAACACCGATTAGACTTGTCACCTAAAACTTACTTATAATATTATATAAATTTATATACACGGTTACTATATGTCAGACACTATTAAAATGGATATAGTTTTTAATCTTCCACAATAAGAAAAATATTAATCATATTAGTAGACAAACATACAGGCTGAAACAAATGATTCACAATATGACTTGGATTTTTATTACCTTATTTGTAAAATATATATATATATATATATATATATATATATATATTTGTTTTCTTAGTCTCAACAAGTGTAGAAGTAGATTAATCAACACAGTACACACAAACACAAGCAAATATGAATTTATGCACATCTAACAGTCAAGAGGAACCTTATTAGATTTGTAACATGTTAAGACTTTTTCACAAACAAAATTATTTGTACCCATCGATTCAATAATTTGTTTTGTATACGATTTTATATAATTTATAATTAAGCAAATTTAATCAAAGAGACGCATATGAATATATTCTTTTATAAACAGGTTAGATAGAATTTTAAATAATAGAAAGAAAAAAAAAGGACATAAACAACAAGCAACAATTAAGAGAAATTGATAGAAAATCATTATCATCAAAATAGAAGAAAAGGGAATGGGAAGGAGGGCAAGGTCCCCTCGACTACTCTTATGGTTAACACTAGCCCAATGTGTAAACAATCTCACCCCCTTACCTCGAATTTGCCGATTCTTTTCTCCGGTCTCCCTTTCTCTTTGATATTTTTGGTAGTTAATCCTAATTGTTTCAAGCTACTCTTATTTATAGAAAAAACTTAGGTTTCTTTTTCTCAAAGAAAAGAGATAATCATGAAGTTTGTTTCAATTTTAAATCTCGATAATATCTTCCAAAAATATATTTCTCAACAAAATATTTGTTACAAAAATATATTCCTAAAGCATATCTTTTATTTTCATGATATATTCCAAAAATATATTTCAAAATTATATCTCTAAAATATGATTCTAAAATATATCTTACTTAATTCTATTTCTCAAATAATTCTCCCGTTCTCACTAAATTAATTAAATTCTAACATATCAAATAATTTACTTAGCACATAAACACCTAAATAAACCATATTATAATTAAATAACTATTTCTAAATTTTGGGGTGTTACAAAACACCTCATTTCTCTCTTAACCTCATTTCAGCAGCTGAAGCAAAAGCTCTCTTGTTGTATTAGCACCTGCGTGTGCATGAATTTCTATGTAATAATAATGAACATGTTATCAGTAATAATATTCGACGTTTTATTCTAGACATAAACGTGGGGTGTTATAATCTATAATATAAAATCATTGTTTATTAAGTTTAGTCACTTTATTAATACAGATAATTATTATTTTTATTCATACAGGAAACTATTTTTTTTGTTGTAATTTTTACGTGACTTATATTTATATATTAATACGGATGTTTACTCTGCGGGGACATATATATTTGTACCCATATATTAATATGGAGGCAATTTTTTTGTTTTATTTTTTTGTAGTTTTTACGAAATTTATATTTTACTCATATCAGGATTATTTTTTATTTAAATGAGAACCTATATTTTTATTCATACATTAATATGGGATCTATTTTATTTTTGTAATTTATGTTGTAGTTTATATTTCTACTCATGCGAATACTTTTTTTAAGAGATCTATATTTCTACTCACATATTAATACGAAAGATTTTTTTTTTAAATTTATACGAGAACTTATATTTTTATTAATATATATATTAATATGTAGACTCATCTTCTTCTTTTCTTTTTATTTTTCTTTTTTTTTTTTTTTTTTTTTTTTTTTTTTTTTTTTTTGTGAAATCCATAATGTTAATTACTACATAAACTTATATTTCTTTTCATATATTAATACAGGATCATTATTCATGTATTATATATGAGATTATTACACATGAATAAAAAGATGACGGGCAATAAGCTGCGCCGCTAAATCTTTTTGTATGACAAAATTCAATCTTTCAAAAACTACATTCATAAACCTATGCGACATAACATTACTATGCATATTTTGAACCCTTTTTAGAAGGTCTGCCGCCTCTGGTACTAGAAAGCCAAAAGCGTCAAACGCAAACGGTATAAAAACATGTTGATTGTCAGAGCACACTTTCCCATGTTTGACCCTTTTTCTTGAAGCAGCTTTGAGGGCTGTCTGTCCCACTGTAAAATCTCCAACCCCCAGTCCCACACGTGGGGAAATTCCAGTCAAATCTACACAATCATGTTTCCCTCCTACCTATCCATATACCAGAACATCCGCAGGACGAAGTGTCGATCTCCCTTCTTGTGGGTCCATTAAGAAGTTCATTGGTGCCTCTTTCTTCACAGAAATTCTCGCACGCCTAAAAATATCAAAAAGCACTTCTCTGACTAAGTCATGCCTATATTTGAATCCTGGAAGCTCCCTACAATGGGCTGCATGCTCCCCAAAAGTGTCAAGGCTTTACGACAAACATGGCAAACTTCATCCTTAGGAAATAGCGGAATCATGAGGCGGTATCTAAGGATAGTACGGTACTCCAATGGGAACATGTGTTGGCCTAACCTGTCAATGAAGATAGCTAGGAGAAAATCTTAAACATGTGCTGCTTTCAAGCTCCTCAAAACAGTTTTTTGCCTGGTGGTCATTTCAAAATCAACTTCCATGTCCTAAACAATTTTACCAAAAAGGGCACTCGCTAAAACATGTTCGGCTTTAGTGGTGACAATGTCTATTTTTTATTGTAATTTCTACGGGAACATATATTTCTACCTATGCATTAATACGGATAAGTGACATCAAAGATCGGGAGGGGGCTGGAACCAACATGTTTTTTTAGGCTTCAAGAAAAATGGTCAAACATGGGAAAATGTGCTCTGACAATCAACATGTTTTTATACCGTTTGCGTTTGACACTTTTGACTTTCTAGTACCAGAGGCGGTAGACCTTCTAAAAAGAGTTCAAAATATGCATAGTAATATTATGTCGCATATGTTTATGAATGTAAGACCCATCGAATTACTGTAGCAGAAATTATATTTTTTTTTAATATATTAATTAGATTATGCTTTTTGTTGTTATCAATCTTCTGTTTAATTGTTTGTTTGACAGAATTTTTGCTGAGATTGTGCATGCGCACTAGTTTAACATTTGAAAAATGGGAACAATAATTTTATAAGCTTTAAATGAGTCTAGAAACATTTTTGTCTCGTCGAAATGTCGAAAATAATTTTCTAGTGGTTTTTGAGAAAACGGGCAAGATATACTCGCTGTTTGAAAATTTTACGGTTTCTGATTTCCGTCAAAATTTAAATGAAGACTTTTTATATCGACTGTGATGATAATTTGATCTCGTTATATTTTTCCGAGCTTAGGAGCGAAAATTTATTCGGAATAAAATTTATTCGAAAGTTTTCTGTTTTCGTAAAGTTTATCGGTATGCGAGATACGATTCGTTTAAGCGCGAGCGCGGAAACTGAGCGAGATGAGTTGGCATGACCATGAAAATATCTATATATTGTTGAGTCCTATGTATTGGCTGCATTTTTGGTGAGCAGGATGCGGTGCAAGATGCTACAACATCGTATTCGGTTTTTGGTATTATGAAGGCGCGCGTTTCTAATTATGGCACGATTCGCTCTTCTCTCTCATGAATCTTGCATGGCGCCTTTGTGTTTGGTTTTTATTGAGGATCATCATTTATTACTTCAGATCCTTGACTAGAATATTTCTATGAAGAATATCCTTGAAGAATATTTTAGGAAAGAATCCTTTTTAATTAATGTGGTCAAAGGCTTGAGTCAAGAAGAATCAAGCTCATGATTATTTCAGAATCAAGGACTTTGCTGGAGTATATATATGTTATGCAAAACCTAATTTGTGGTTGTTCACGCCGTTGTTATTTTGTGTCTAGTCTCCTAGGTTTTTGCGCGTGTTATTTTGTGAGCCTTTCTTGTGTCACCTTGATACAAGCTAAGGACGTGTGTTATTGAGTTGTACTTTGTGTGATCCTCTCCTAAGCTGTAACATCCCGCAATTTTATCCACCTAATTAATTTTAATTAGAGCCTTGTCTAATAAATTAAAATTAGTTAGAGGTGATATAATTAAATTAAGTCTTGTGTTATGTGTAAAAATTAGAATTTCTAAATGAACCTAATCAACACACTAACACAATATCTCATAGACTTGTGATTTAAATTAGTCTCCACTCCTATTCTCTTATTCATGACTCACTAATATTTCATGCGATGACTCATTTCCCACTCAAGCCAATATTCTCTCTTAAAGGAACACCTCATCCCATGACTCATTCCTTCACTAAATCACAACTCTACACCTCACTTTCCCTAAACCACTAGTAATGCATGCAAGGATAAGTAGTTGGTAACAAGCTCAACTCACTCACTTTTTATTCACTACATCAAGGCAAGAGAACACCTAAAAAGCTCAACTCTCTTCTTTCTCTCAATGCAGCCACTATCTCAACAACACCACAACTATCTCCATTTTAATCACTAAGCATAACATGCACTCAAACCACCAAAAGATGAAATCACTCACTTCTCTCCTCCTTCTCACGAGCTACAGTAGCTCTGTAACCTCATGGTAAGCTTCAGTAGAAGAAATCAAATCAATCCAATAAACTCTCTTCCTTCCTCTCTCGGCCAAGCAACAATAACATCACCCAATCTATTATTTAACCCAATAGAGCTACATGCAAACACGAATTCCATCAAATTATACACTGTTCTTGAACATTAGAAACCCCTTAACTACAGCTGAACTAAATCAATCAACCAATCTCTCATTCTAAGCAAAAAGGGTGAAAGTTCATCATTTTCAACAAATCCTCCAAATCTGTCCAGTGAGTTCGTGGTTAGCTGAGGAGTTAAGTTGCTGTTAGGAAGCTCAGAATCAAGAATAAAGCTTCATTAACAGGTGGGTTCTTAGGCTAGTTAGTTAGTTTAATCAAATTTATGAAATGCATGCAATTATAGGAATTAATAGGTATAATTGTGTGTGTGGGAATTAAGCCCCAATTTCCACTCTATTCTGTTCTATGTTATCTATTTTATGATTCTGCATTATCTCAGCTAAGGATTGTAGGTGATACTTTCAAAATTGATGATTTTCGTAAAACAGAGTCAATTCTGCAAGAACTCGCCATAGCGAGTTGCTAGCGAGTATTCATGGCGAGCTCAAGGTTCTGGGCTGATGAACTTCGCCATGGCGAGCTCTAGCTCGCCTAGCGAGTTGTTTAGGCCAGGACCTGTAAGTTCGCCATGGCGAGCTTGGTAACTCGCCGTAGCGAGCTAACCCAGAATTCACTCACTTTTTCTATTTTCAAAATACTTGTCACTCGTTTTATACCCTCGACTGAGATAGATGTTTTGCAGTATTATGAAATTAAATAATATAAACAGGAGGTCATCACAGTCGGACTATTAGGTGATAACATAGGGAATTAGAATATTGTATGCTCCCCGGTTTTGGGAATTATTGGTAGAATGTTATGAACTTAGTGATCAGTCGATTAAATGTATGATTATG
Organism: Trifolium fragiferum; assembly: GCA_954870985.1. NCBI lineage: Eukaryota > Viridiplantae > Streptophyta > Magnoliopsida > Fabales > Fabaceae > Trifolium > Trifolium fragiferum. Next base: position 54,306,407 of record OX940789.1, read on the forward strand.
ATATCAGTGTGGACTTCGCTTTAGATGTTCCATTAGAAAATTTATGTGAGCTTTATGCCGGAGCGCTTTCTGCTCGCGGATAAGGCGAACCCCTGAGACGTGCTCACCTTAGAGGGTTTGCGGTTTAAAATGAACAAGATAAACTCTGTGTTACACCTTTAATTATATTGCTTATGATAATTATGTTATGAATTAGATTATGATATGACTGATTAGGAGCCCCGGCTTTATAGCCTAGGAGGGTAGTAGAATTCACTGGGACGAAGTGACTGTCTCACCCCACTCCCTTTTTGATATAGGTAAGACAGGTTATTTTCGGAGCAGGGACCAGGATGGATCTGACGATTGGAGCTGTGCTTGGATTGTCAGCTTAGAAGACTTAGTCTTCTTCCCTGTTTTATTTAACTTGTTAATCTGTTGTAGTTTCTTCTTCCGCTGTCTGTATCGAATATTGATTATTATCTTAATGGTAAAATATTATTCAGCTTTAATTCTTTTAAATAATGTACTCAGATTCCAGTTTTTAATGCTTCGACTAAATATTCTAGATATTTTTAGTTGGGGCGTTACATAAGCTTTGAAGTACGGAGTTAGGGTTGTGTGTGTTTGTGCACTCTAAGCCTTTAGGTACGAGTGTTAGTTTTTTTAGGAGTGTGTCTCCAAAATACTTTTTCTTGTGTGTTTGAAATCCTTGCTGTTTGTAAGGTTGTTAGGGAGTGAGATGGGATCTCAGACTTAGGAGTTCCTAGGTTGAAGAATCATTGGTAGATGCCTAGGTTTTAAGTTGTAAACGTATGTTTGCTGAAGACTTTCAACTAGGACTATTATAGTGATATTCCTTCCTGGATTGGTATCCCCCAGACTAGGGCTTGCTTTGAGCGCCAAACTGGGTTAACAAATATCCCGTGTTCTTTACTTGCTTTCTGATATTTGTTTTTATTCTTCTTAAGTTTTTCCGCAGTAGGATGCTATAGCATCGTTTACAGCATTACGTCTTCAGTGCTAAAAAGCTATAGCATTGCATACAGCATCGTAACTAGCGTGCCAGGAATTTCAATTGGCATCAGAGCAGGCACCCTGCCTGTCTCAAGGGTGAGATCCAGGACCTTGTATTTCTGGCATCATGGAAAAGGAAGGAGGATACATGAACAGACCACCGTTGCTCAATGGATCTAACAACTATGATCACTGGAAATAAAAAATGACCGCTTTTCTAAGATCCATTGATAGCAAGGTTTGGAAAGCTGTTTTGACTGGATGGGAACATCCCACTGCTGCTAGCAAGGAAGGAACCTCAACAGGAGTAAAGAAACCAGAGGTTGAGTGGACTACAGAAGAAGAGGCTGCAGCCCTCTACAATAACAAAGCCATTTATGCTTTGTTTAATGGGGTGGACGCAAATGTTTTCAAGTTGATCAAAAACTGTGTGTCAGCCAAGGAAGCATGGGAGATCTTGAAGACCTGCTATGAAGGTACCACAAAGGTAAAGCAATCCAAAATTCAACATCTCACATCTAGGTTTGAAACTCTAAAGATGAAAGATGATGAGAGCATTCAAGATTTTCACATGACTCTCTTGGATATTGCCAATTCTTTTGAAGCCTTGGGAGAAAAAGTATCTGATGAGAAATTGTCAAGGAAACTTCTCAGATCTCTTCCCAAAAGATTTGACATGAAGGTGACAGCTATTGAGGAAGCACATGACATTTCCACTATGAAAATGGATGAATTGGTTGGTTCACTTCAAACCTTTGAAACTGTACTTGATGAGCGTGGTGAGAAAAAGACCAAAAGCATCGCTTTTGTCTCTAATGCTGATGAGGATAATGACCAAGATGAGGATGAAGAAGAAGAAAGTATTGCAGATGCTATAACCATGCTTGGAAGGCAATTCAACAAAGTACTGAAGAGAGTTGATCGCAGGAATCGTCAGAATGCTCCTGGCATCCGACTCGACATCAATAAACAACAAAGCAATTTGAAGAAATTCAAACCTGAAGAGAAGAACAGTCAAAGCAAGGGTGTTCAATGTCATGAGTGTGAAGGATATGGACACATAAGAACAGAATGTGGAACTTACCAGAAAAGACAGAAAAAGGGTTTGAATGTATCTTGGTCAGATGAAGATTCAGAGGAAGAGTATGAATCTGCTAAGCATGTAACTGCATTAACTGGAATCTGTACTCCAGACAGTGATACTGAGGAAGAAGGTGATGTGGCTTATGATGAACTTGCAAGCACTTACAAAGAGCTACTCTCAAGATTTGAAGAAATGTGCAGATTACTTGAGAAGCAGAAAAAGACAATCAATCTCCTTCAATCTGAAGTAAAGGCTCAAACTGAGAAGGCTTCAGAGGCTCAAGAAGAAGTTGTCCGTGTCAATGCTCAAATGTAGGACTTGAAGAAGCGTGTGGGTCAATTAAACTCTGGAACAAATCTATTAGAGGAGATTCTTGAGAATCTGCCCAGTGGTAAGGCTAAAGCAGTAGGTTATAATTACTCGTATTTGAATAAGTACCAACAGAATCTTGAGACAAAGTTCAAATCTGCTGAAGATGTTTTTGATCCTTGCACTGGGGCCACGATGCTAAAGCATCCTGCACAGCATTTCAAAACTTATCCTGTTCCCAAGTTTGCTCTGGAATCCAATCCAAAAGGTCATCAAAGGCCTAAAATTCAGAGAGTATACAGAAGATGGGTTTGTCATCACTGTGGAAGAAGAGGTCACATTAGGCCCTTTTGCTACAGACTTCATGGATATCCTGTTCAGCAGCCTGAAGGAAATGAGACAAAGGCAGATGTGAAGCAAGATGTGCCTGTGAAGAAGGAGTGGAAGCCCAAGACAGATAATGTAGGGTTGATTGCTCACACATCCTTGAGAGCCTCATCAAGGGAAGATTGGTACTTTGATAGTGGATGCTCCAGGCATATGACTGGTGAAGAAAAATTTCTCAAGAATATAAAGCCATACAAGACCAGTTTTGTTACTTTTGGAGATGGTGCTAAAGGAGAAATTCTTGGAATTGGGGATCTAGTGAATGATGGACTGCCCAAGTTGGAGAATGTACTTTTGGTTAAGGGACTCACAGCAAATCTGATAAGTATAAGTCAGCTGTGTGACCAGGGACTGAAGGTTAATTTCACCAAGACTGAGTGTGTTGTGAACAATGAAGAAGACTAACTGTTAATGAAAGGAACCAGATCCAAGGATAATTGCTACCTGTGGATACCTCATGAAGAAGCATTGAAAACCACATGTCTCAGCACAACTACAGATGAAGTGAGACTGTGGCACCAGAGACTAGGTCATCTTCACTTGAAGGGGATGAAGAAAGTCATTTCATCAGAAGCTATTAGAGGTTTGCCTAAACTAAAGATCACAGAAGGCAACAAGTGTGGTGAGTGTCAGATTGGTAAGCAAGTCAGGATGCCACATCCAATGCTAGAGCATCAGACAACCACCAAAGTTCTTGAGCTACTTCATATGGACCTCATGGGACCCATGCAGGTTGAAAGTCTTGGAGGAAAGAGGTATGCCTTTGTTATGGTAGATGACTACTCAAGATATACCTGGATAGATTTCATTAGAGAAAAATCAGATGCCTTTGAAGCATTCAAGGAATTGTGTCTGCAAATTCAAAGGGAAAAGGCAAGCAATGTGGTAAAGATCAGGACAGATCATGGAAAGGAGTTTGAGAACTCTAGGTTCAATGATTTTTGTGCATCTGAAGGAATCAAGCATGAGTATTCTTCTGCTATCACCCCACAACAAAATGGGATAGTTGAAAGGAAGAATAGAACTATTCAAGAGTCAGCAAGAGTCATGCTTCATGCCAAGAATGTTCCCTACTATTTTTGGGCTGAAGCTATGAACAATGCCTGCTACATTCACAACAGGGTCACATTGAGAAAAGGCACCACATCTACTCTGTATGAGCTATGGAAGAGTAGGAAACCAACTGTGAAACACTTTCATGTGTTTGGAAGCAAGTGCTACATTTTGGCTGATAGAGAACCTAGAAGGAAGCTTGACCCAAAGAGCCATGAAGGGATTTTTCTAGGATACTCTCCAAACAGCAGAGCCTACAGAGTGTATAATTCCAAGACTCAGGTAATGATGGAATCCATAAATGTTGTAATTGAAGACTCTACTCTGGACGAAACTGTTGGTAAAGACCAGGGTATTCCTGTTGTACATGATGCTGAACAAGATGCTACAGCATCTGAACATCTGGGTGAAAATCAGTCTGATGAAGAGGTTGAAGAAGAGATCAATGCTACAGATTCTGGAGATCAAGCTCAAAAGAAAGGACCTTCAGCACGTGTTCAGAAGAATCATCCAACAGAGTTGATCATAGGCAATCCAGAACAGGGAATAACTACTAGAAGGACAAATGATGTTAATTCAAACTCTTGTTTTGTATCTTTATTTGAGCCCAAAAATGTTAAGGAAGCCTTATCTGATAGTGCATGGATAGAGGCTATGCAGGAAGAGTTAAATCAGTTCAAAAGAAGTGAAGTGTGGGATTTGGTCCCAAGACCAAAAGATGTGAATGTGATTGGAACCAAGTGGGTGTATAAGAACAAGTCAGATGAAAATGGCATTGTCACCAGGAACAAAGCAAGACTTGTTGCACAGGGATATACCCAAGTTGAAGGTTTAGACTTTGAAGAGACTTTTGCACCTGTTGCAAGGCTAGAATCCATCAGACTTCTTTTGGGAGTTGCTTGCATTCTCAAGTTCAAACTCTATCAGATGGATGTAAAAAGTGCTTTTTTAAATGGATACCTACAGGAAGAAGTGTATGTTGAACAGCCAAAGGGCTTTGTTGATCCTGAACATCCAAGTCATGTCTACAAATTGAAGAAAGCTTTATATGGGTTGAAGCAAGCACCCAGGGCTTGGTATGAAAGGTTGACTCAATTCTTGGAAGATCAAGGTTACAGAAAGGGAGCTTCAGACAAGACTCTATTTGTTAAGCAAGAAAGAGGTAAATTCATCATAGCTCAAATTTATGTTGATGACATAGTGTTTGGTGGGATGTCAGACACAATGGTACAACATTTTGTCAAGCAGATGCAATCAGAATTTGAAATGAGCCTTGTTGGGGAATTGACATATTTTCTTGGACTTCAAATCAAACAAATGGATGATACTATATTTATATCTCAGAGTAAGTATACAAGAAACATAGTCAAGAAGTTTGGTATGGAAAGTGCTACATTTAAAAGAACACCAGCACCTACTCATCTGAAACTTACTAAGGATGAAAAGGGAATCAGTGTAGATCAAAGTTTATATAGAAGCATGATTGGAAGCCTGCTATACTTGACTGCAAGTAGGCCAGACATCACCTATGCTGTTGGAGTGATTGCCAGATATCAAGCTGATCCTAAGGTTAGTCACTTAACTCAGGTCAAGAGGATCTTGAAATATGTGAATGGAACTAGTGACTATGGAATAATATACTCTCATTCTGAAGATTCCAAGCTCTTTGGATATTGTGATGCTGATTGGGCTGGAAGTGCAGATGACAGAAAAAGCACTTCAGGAGGTTGTTTCTTCTTAGGAAATAACTTGATTTCTTGGTTTAGTAAGAAGCAAAATTGTGTAGCTTTATCCACAGCTGAGGCTGAGTACATAGCTGCTGGTAGTAGTTGCTCACAGCTTGTTTGGATGAAGCAGATGCTGACTGAGTATGATGTTGTACAAGATGCTATGACATTATACTGTGACAACATGAGTGCCATAAACATCTCTAAAAATCCTGTTCAACATAGCAAGACTAAACATATTGACATCCGTCATCACTTCATAAGAGATCTTGTTGAAAGCAAAATTGTTACTTTGGAACATGTTGGCACAAAAGAGCAAGTGGCAGACATTTTCACCAAAGCACTTGATGCCGTACAGTTTGAGAAGCTAAGGGGCAAGTTGGGAATTTGCCTCCACGAGGAGTTATAGCAGTTACCGTTAATGGCGCGTGCAGCAGTTACTTTTCTTCATCAAAGGCTGCACGTTGATCAAGGCAATCATAGCCTAAATTACTCCCTTGACACGCCACTACACATTGTTGATTATTTTTATTTCATATCTTCTCATCTTGATTCTTTCCATTTTTATTTCACATCTCACTATAACTTCTCCACTTCTCTATCAAACCTCCACATTCAACCCTCACATATCTCTCACTCTCAATCCTATTTTCTAACCTTTGCCGTCACCATGTCTCATTCATCCCCTGTTAACTCTCCCATCGCCGCTTCTCCAAATCAATCTTCACCATCTCATGAACCTCAACCAGACTTTGTCACCAATGCTGTTCCCATCACCACTATTCATCCCTCTGTTGCATCCGCTCTCAACACCAAACCACACAAATAATCATCCTCTAAACCCAAGTCCTCAAAGAAAGGTAAGACAACGGGAAGTAAGAAACCAAGGGTCAAGAAGTCCAAATCTCGATACAACTCCGATTTCGACATGCAAAGGTTTCTTTTGGCCAATCAGGGCTCTGATAAACTGGTTGTAGGTGTTGATGCTACAACAACCTCTCAAAGTGAGCAGATCAACACTAATACTGTTCAAATCCCTAATGCTGAAAAGGGGGAAACTGTTGTGGAAACTGAAAAGCCAAAATCTCCTGTTCCTGATTCTCTTAAGGAAGATGAACTCAATGAGGAGGATCATATTGTTGGTGATGTGCTTCAATCTCTGGCAAATAGCATCTCTCAAGAGGATGCTACCCCTGATGCTTCAGCATCTCTGGTAAGAGAAGAAGCTGACAAGGATGTGGTTGAAGATGTTGTGGCATCTGATGCTGAACCTGACCAAGGTGAAGCTCTGAATACTGCTGATGTGGAAGCAAGTGAGGAAGAAGACATTGTTGTGGTCAAATCTGTTGGGTCATCCCTTGCAGGAAAAACTGGCATTGGTAGGCGTCTAAGGGAAAGGAAAGGCAAAGAGCCTGAGGTGGAAAAAGAAGCACCAAAGTCTGTCAAGAAGAGAAAGAGTGTGCCCACGAAGTCACCCAAGAAGAAAGTTGTGGGACCCAGTAGAAGCTCTAGCAAGGTTGAGATTCCTGCTCAACCAAAGAAGAAAACTTCTAAAAGGAAAAATGTTAGTGACTCTGAGTATGAAGCTGAGCAAGATGCTCCTAGCATCACACCCTCACCTCAGAAGAGATCTCTGAAGAAGAAGAAGGTTGTTACTGATGTGTCTGATGATGATGATGATGCTGAACATGATGCTCCAAGCATCTCAGCATCAAAGAAGAAAGTTGGCAGAAAGATAGTGCCAACTAATGTTCCTGATGTGCCCATTGATGGAGTATCTTTTCACTTTGTGGATAGTGCAAAGAAGTGGAAGTATGTATTTGCAAGAAGGATAGGACTGGAAAGGGAATTGTCTGCTGAAACCCTGGCTTGGAAGGAGGTTGTTGACTTGTTGGATGATGCTGGCTTAATGAAAACTGTTAGTGGCTTGAGCAACTGCTATGCCAAGCTTGTGAAGGAGTTTGTTGTCAACATTGCTGAGGACTGTGACAATCCTCTCAGCACTAAATATCAGAAGGTTTGGGTTAGGAACAAATGTGTTGAGTTCTCCCCAAAGATCATCAACAGATATCTGGGTAGGCAGGAGGATGATTACACCGCCATTGATGTTACCAATAATGAAGTGTGCAGGACCATCACAGCCAATCAGGTCAAGGTGTGGCCATCCAAAGGTAAGGTACCCTCTTGTATGCTCTCTGTGAAGTATGCTGTCCTGAACAGAATAGGAACTTTGAATTGGGTTCCTACAACCCATACATCTCATATAGCCACTGGATTAGCTAGGCTTATTTACTCTGTTGGTACTGGTACTGTTGCTGACTATGGAACTTATATCTTTGAGCAAACCATGACTCATGGCAAGTCTTGGGCAATCAAGATGCTTATAGCCTTCCTTAGTCTCATCTGTGGAATCATTCTTGATCAACACCCCCATATTTTGACTGCTGCTGATGAACCTCTCAAGAGAGAAGCACCCCTGTCTCTCCATTTTAGACTGTTTGAAGGGACCCATGCTGCTGATATAGCAGGGCCTATGACAGGGAAATCTGTGCCTAGGCAAGATCCTCCTTCAACTCTGAGTAGGAAGGATATGATTGCCTCATTGGAAGCTACTGTGCAAGCTCTGGATGAGCAGAAGAAAGGGCTTGAGCTGGTAATATCTGCCCTGAAGAAAGAGGAGGCTGAGGAAGCAGGTCCTAGTGCTGGTGCTGATGTGGGTAATGATGCTGTGAATGATGCTGCAGCATCTGATGCAGCAGAGAATGAAGATGCTGATGGTGATACAGAGGAGCTGGAGGTGACTGATTCCAGTGCTTCTGATTGAAGAATGATTTGTGTGCTGCTTTGCTATTTTTGTTTCCTTTGTTTTCATTTGGTGTTTTTGTTACTGTTCTGTTATATGGGCTGAGACTCTGATGACCCTAATTCCTGTTTTGTAATAAGCTCCTGAACCTCATAATTCTGTCCTGCTATATTTGTCAAATTTGTGGCAAAAAGGGGGAGTATAAATTTGGTACTTTGTTTGTCCTGCTATGGTAATGATATGTTTGTTAAAATTGAGTGCATGAAGTATGTGTATGTGTGGACATGTATGATATGTGCATGAGTACCCTAGAATATTAAGATATGATCTACAGGGGGAGATGTTGGATAAGATGCTCCAACATCTTATGCATATGTGCAGGGGGAGATGTAGTGTGAAATGTTGTAGCATTGTCTACAGCATCCTGTCAATTTTGATTGCTCTGACCATCTAAGGTTAAGTTGTTTTATATGTTCCGCTGTTGCATGCCTCTCTGATATTCTTAAAAGATACGTGTATATTCTTGTTTACTGGTCTCCATGAAGAAGTAGTATGGAATCTGTTTTGAAGAATAGTCTCTACAAATCTTTATCCATGTGTGCTTGTGTTGAGAAAAAGAAATGTAGTTGAAGTATCTGTTTAAGTGTATGTATGGTCATGATTTTGTTTTAGCCAAAAAATTTGCCAAAGGGGGAGTTTGTTGAGTCCTATGTATTGGCTGCATTTTTGGTGAGCAGGATGCGGTGCAAGATGCTACAACATCGTATTCGGTTTTTGGTATTATGAAGGCGCGCGTTTCTAATTATGGCACGATTCGCTCTTCTCTCTCATGAATCTTGCATGGCGCCTTTGTGTTTGGTTTTTATTGAGGATCATCATTTATTACTTCAGATCCTTGACTAGAATATTTCTATGAAGAATATCCTTGAAGAATATTTTAGGAAAGAATCCTTTTTAATTAATGTGGTCAAAGGCTTGAGTCAAGAAGAATCAAGCTCATGATTATTTCAGAATCAAGGACTTTGCTGGAGTATATATATGTTATGCAAAACCTAATTTGTGGTTGTTCACGCCGTTGTTATTTTGTGTCTAGTCTCCTAGGTTTTTGCGCGTGTTATTTTGTGAGCCTTTCTTGTGTCACCTTGATACAAGCTAAGGACGTGTGTTATTGAGTTGTACTTTGTGTGATCCTCTCCTAAGCTTTGAAGTACGGAGTTAGGGTTGTGTGTGTTTGTGCACTCTAAGCCTTTAGGTACGAGTGTTAGTTTTTTTAGGAGTGTGTCTCCAAAATACTTTTTCTTGTGTGTTTGAAATCCTTGCTGTTTGTAAGGTTGTTAGGGAGTGAGATGGGATCTCAGACTTAGGAGTTCCTAGGTTGAAGAATCATTGGTAGATGCCTAGGTTTTAAGTTGTAAACGTATGTTTGCTGAAGACTTTCAACTAGGACTATTATAGTGATATTCCTTCCTGGATTGGTATCCCCCAGACTAGGGCTTGCTTTGAGCGCCGAATTGGGTTAACAAATATCCCGTGTTCTTTACTTGCTTTCTGATATTTGTTTTTATTCTTCTTAATTTTTACGCAGTAGGATGCTATAGCATCGTTTACAGCATTACGTCTTCAGTGCTAAAAAGCTATAGCATTGTATACAGCATCGTAACTAGCGTGCCAGGAATTTCAGATATTTTCCTAGGATATTACATGTTTATCCTTGTGAGTGTAAAAGGTGGATGGCTAGGATTAAATCATAGCAAATTAGCACTATTTGATCCAATGGCCATTAACAAGAAATTGTATGAAGAAGACTTGGGAAAATTTTAGAATCATTTCACTCTTTCTCTCCTCTCACACGTGAGACTTTCTTTCCCTTCATCACCCAACACATTTTTCTTCTTAACTTAGTAAGCTTAAATCCATTTTTTTTGTGAGAGATCTAGAAAGAATTAGAAAGAAAGCTTGGAACCAAAGTTGACCCTCTCATCATGGTGGTGATTATGAGCTAAGTTTCATGGTAAGAAAAATTATCCTCCCTCATTTTCTCCCCTTGGCCGTGAGGCCCTTGTGATTGGATAGTTTGAGTTTTAAATTTTTCCTTTGTTAGAGGTATAGATCCATGATAGTTAATGATAGATCCAAGAGAAAATTTATGATTTGAATTGTTTGATTTTATGCTCAAAGAGATTTGTGTTAAGTTTTGATTTTCTTACTCTTTTCTTTTGTTAATATTGTTGAGTGAGCTATTGTGATTATAGATCTAAAATAAAATTTTGATTGTGAGCATTTTAGAAAGTTGGTAATTTTTAAAGTGTTTAGAAATAAAATTCTTTTATGATTTTCTTGCAATTAAAGTCCTTACAAATTGTTTTGGTGTAACAATTTTTGAAAGAAAATGTAAGGAATCAAAAGCCCTAAAATTTTATGTTGGTTTTGAAACTAGGGTTTTGAAAAAGTTGATAAGTTTTAAATTAAACCAAATTGAGTTGCTTTATGTGAAATTGATAATATTATAAGAGTTTTCACAAGTTAGTTTTTGAAAAAAAGTGGCTTTGAGCTAATTATAGGTCTTGGCCGAAATCTGCAAGGGTATTTTCCTCATTATAGAATTGTTTTTATGTCTTGGAAACTTAACCATTTGATCCGTCTTTTCGAGACGATGAATTTGGCGTATGGCTCGTCTCAATCCGATAAAGATTGAATGAGTTATGGCCGTTTTAATTTGTAACTGTTTACCGTCGTTTTTAAATTTATATTATAGTAGTAGAAAAATAATAGAGATTATTTTTCTACGAAAAGAGAAACAAGTTTGAAAATCGATTTGTGAATCGTAAAGGAAATTCTTTTGTCAAGGATTTATGTGTTAAGAGTTGTTTTAAAGAAATGATTTGGTTTTCGAAGTGTTTTAAAATAACCGAGATTTATTTAAATGATGTTTCGTGATGAGAAACTATTTTATTAAAGTGGTATTGTTTTTAAAAGAGTCTTTTTGAAAACAAGTCGGGCCTAGTTAGGTGTAAGAGAACAACCATAGGCCTTGATCCATTAGTAGCCGAGCTAGGACTATTTGAGTAACCAATTAGAATGTGGTATTAACTTAGATAAGTTATGTGTTGTGAAAGGTTAAGAGGATTAGCCGATTTGGGGACTTTGTCAGGAGAGACGGATATTGCTCGCATAGCATAAGTTGATGTGTTGGAAGCTTGCCGAGGTAAGGGCACTTTCTAACGATTTCATATACCTCGAAATATCGAGTGCTTTTTATGCATGTGTAATTGTTGCTTGAATATGTGTATTTGCTTAATGTGATGCAATATGAATTATGAGCATGGTTGTTTTGTGATGTATTCTCGTGACGAGAACTTGTTGAGAACATGCTATATTCTACACATGTTTGAGTGGTTGTTGTAAATTTCATATGGTTGAATAATATGAAATGTTGATGATTGTACTTGATTGAATATCTTGTGGTACATGATATTTAGTTGTCTTACATATGATTTTGCGAAATATATGTGTTGACATGTGGTTGTGATTAGATATGCTTGTGTGATATGTAAATTGTTGCATGAGCATGTATGGAACGTGTATGTCAGATGGAGACTAGATGGGTGATTTGTCTGTGTGACTTCACCAGGGATTTTGTCTGTGTGACTGCCCTATATATGCCGAAATAGAAAGTATGCTCATGCATTTCATAGTTGCGTGTACGGGTGTTAGAGTCTGTGTGGCTTCACCTAAGCACCGGGTGTTAGAGTCTGTGTGGCTTCACCTAATCCTGCGGGATTTTTATTGAGTTGGTGTTAGAGTCTGTGTGGCTTCACCTTGGTGTTATAGTCTGTGTGGCTTCACCTGCCCTGCGGGGTTTAGTAGGTGTGCGACAGCCAGTGATTGGTGTCCACATGAAGCCTACGACTCTCTGCGGAGAGGTTAAATTCCGGAATTCATGCATGTGAAACAGTCCCGGGTAGGGTGATCACAATCATGTAGAGTCTGCATTGATAGGCTGATTGTGCATTTGAATACTGTTGTGTGTGATTGATAGACTACCCGTGCACTTAAATTCTGTGATGTGTGATTCATATGATAAATGAGTATATGCTGCCATGTATTGTATATCTTGTGCTGCGTATTTTTGGTTATATGTTATTTTTAGATCGTGACCCTCTACGAGCATTTTTAGGGATTTACTTGTACCGCGTGGAGAAGCGGAAAGGCTTGAAGCTGTCTGTGGGTCTTCGTCACCCAGTCATCTTCCGTTAGAGTTTAAAGATCAGCTTAGGGGTAGTAGTTTAAGAGTCTTGTTTACTCTTCTTTATGCTTCCCTGCATTTGTATTCCAAACTTGTAGTTTGATGTTTTATTTGGAATAAATGATGTCGTTATGTTTGTTTAGACATAGCGTTTGGTTTATATTCTTAAACTTGATTTGTGAAAACGATTTATAAAAGAGGCATTGTAACGCCCCAACTAAATTGTCTAGAATATTTAGTCGGAACATTAAAACTAGAATCTGAGTACATTAAATTATAAGGAGATAACTGAATAATATGTTATTATTAAAATAATAACTGAATATTTATTACAAACAGCGGAATAAGAACTACAGAGATAACAAGATAAATAAAAGCAAGAATGAAGACTAAGTCTTCTAATGCTGACGATCCAAGCTCGGCTCCAATCGTCAGATCCATCCTGGTCCCTGCTCCGAAATAACCTGTCTTACCTATATCGAAAAGGGAGCGGGGTGAGACAGTCACTTCGTCCCAGTGAGTTCTACTACCCTCCTAAAGGCTATTAAGCCGGGGCACCTAATCAGTCGTATCTTATTTTATTTCATAACATAATATCATAAACTTAAATAAATAATGGTGTAACACAGAATTAGTCTTGTTGATTTTAATCCGCAAGCACTCTGAGGTGAGCATGTCTCAGAGGCCTGCCTTGTCCGCGAACAGAAAGCGTTCCGGCGTGCAGCTCACAAAGTTTTACTAGTGGAACATCTAAAACGAAGTCCACACGTGATAATATAATCACATACATAATTGACTGATTCTAAAATAATTACATGCTACCATAATTTCCCAATCCCGGGGTACATGCATCATAACTAAATTTCCTAAGTTAATCCCTAATAGTCCGACTGTGTTGACCTCCTGTTTACATTATTTAATTTCATAAAGCTGCAGAATAACTATCTCAGTTGAGGATATAAAACGAGTGAATGATTACTTTTGAAGAATGAAAAATGAGTATTTTCTGGGCTCACTTGCTACGGCGAGTTACCATGCTCGCCAGGGCGAACGTACAGGTCCTGACCTAAACAACTCGCTAGGCGAGCCAGAGCTCGCCATGGCGAAGTTCTTCAGCCCAGAACCTTCAGCTCGCCATGAAGGCTCGCTAGCAACTCGCTATGGCGAGTCAGTGCAGATTCTACTCTGTTCTACGAAAATTATTGATTTTAAGAGTTTCACCTACAATCTTTAACTGAGATAGTGCAGAATCATAAAATAAACAATATAGAACAGAATAGAGTAGAAATTTGGGCTTAATTCTACACATACAGTTATACCTAATATTTCCTATGTTGCATGCATTTTTCATAAATTGGGGTAACTAGCTACCTAGCCTAAGAACCCACCTGGAAATAAGCTTTATTCCATGTTTCCTGAGCTCTACACAGCTATAGCAAATCCCCAGCAACACCCACGACCAACTGGACAGATTTTGGAATTGATGAGAAATGATGAAATTCTTATTTTGCTCTAAGCTTGGAACTTGTGAATGATTCTGGAGTTGTTGAGCTTGATGTTTAAATGGAGAGGTTACTGAAGCATTCGCAGTAGAGAGAGTGGTTCAGAATTTTGGTTGCATGCAACTCTAGAGAAATGAAGAAAAGTGAGAATGAAGTTGTTGTTGTTTGGCTTGATTGATGAGTTTGGGAGAAAGATAAGATGATAGTTCTAGCTTGATGTTCTGACCCCAAGCCTGGCATGTGGAAAACTTATGTTCTTTGAGAGGGTTGTGTGGAGTTAAACATAAGGTAGTAATATGGTGGAGAAAAGAGAGTTTAGAAACTTGGTGTCATGGTGTTTTTGTTGTTCTTCGTGTGGTGTAGAGAAAATGAGGGAGTGTTTTGATTCATTTGCTGGAATGTTAATGAGAGAAGGAATTGGTTTGCATGCCTTATGAGTGGATGAGAGAAATGGTGAGGTGTTGCTATGTGATCAAAAGGAAAATGAGTCATTGCATGCAAGATGGTGACTCATGAGTAAGAGAGCTTGGGAGGGAAAGGAAATAAATCTCTTGTGATATCATTAATTCACATTTGAGAGATAAGTGTATTAGTGTGTAATGTAGGTTTAATTTAAATTCCCAATTTTACACCTAACTCACTTAATCCTCCAAGCTAAATTAATTTACGCACCTCTAATTAATTCTAATTTTAATAGATTTGTTCTAATTAAAATTAATTAGGCAATTCAGAAATTGGGGATGTTACAATCTACCCCCCTTAAGGAAATTTCGTCCTCGAAATTCAGAAATTTACCTTTAGGAAAGATAGGAATAACTTTTCTCATGACAGGTTCCCGTTCCTGAGTGAGTTAGTGGTCATGAGACTGAGCCCAACCGACCTTGGTTATTGGAATTAGCTCGTTCCAAGGATCTTAACTTCACAATCAACTATACGAACTGGATTCGGCTGATAAGTTAAGGCTGACTGATTTTCAATCTCTAAAGAGTGATAAAGATCGGAAATGAATTTCCGAAGTTGAGACACATGAAACACGTCGTGTAACCCTGACCTGAATGAAGATAGAGCTAACTGATAGGTTACTGAACCGACGCATTGAAAGATCTGATAAGGTCTTATATACTTCGGATGGAATTTCTTCGTTTTGAAAACACCTCGTATTTCCAACTTTGGGGTTATTCTCAGGAATACTTGGTTACCTTTATTCCTTGGAATAAAACTTTCCTCTCTCAAAGGGTTATTCGACCAAATCTGATCATCCAACTATAATCTCGCCTGATCTCGTGCTGCGCACTCTGATCCGACTACTTATGGTCATCCCCTTTTCAATTGTATCATCATGGTCTTATTCCAAATTCATCTAGCACGGTGACGCACCATCTCTTCTTTCCGGATGACTTCTACCATTGATACATCTTTCATTGGATAACTCCACAAAATAACACTTGTTTTACTTTGTGAAGGCAGGTATGCGACGGTAATCTCATTACTTAGCTACAGTCCAACATGTTCGCGACACTTAGCATACCGTACTCATTATTATTCCATATTACACTTCCAAAGGTCGGTATCTGGCCTGGTTGTCGCTATATGAGTAGTTGAATTGGATAAGTTTGGGTATTGATAATGACAATCCAAAATCTTTCTCTTCGAGGTTTAATTCAATTCCGAACGCTGCAGCTCGTGACACATCACACGCACCACTATCCCATGGTGCCGTATAAAAACTCTAGGATTAATTAAAATATAAAACGAGTGAAGAACACTTAGGCACTATAGATCCTTTCGCCAATGAGTCAGACTCATCTGCAACTGATTCCATAGTACTTTAGAATTTTCCACCTACTATTTCAATCAATCCTAGCACAACACTGTGATCGAGTAGTACAATTACATGTCAAGAACTGAGGTTCGAATTCTTCCTTCAATAATACGGTTAGGTTGGCTGGATAATTCACTGATAGGTTGATATGAAAGAATCTGGCTAGAGTAATTGGATTCTAGTGATGGCTGACTGGATACGGAGGATTTGCACACTCAACACAGAGAATGGCTTTAAATCACTTATTCACCATAGTCGATATATCAGCGTATGAATTCGATTCGCAATAAGGGAACTCTTATACTCTACACGAGGGATTTGATTAATGATGATCCGAATCTATTGTTGATAATGTTCAGAGAAACTGAATCAGTTGATAGAGAATGAAATGGTTCAAACTCGTTTTCAGAGAATAGTTCTAATGAGATATCTAGTTACTTAATACTTCTACTAGCTCCTATTCCTACGTAACAGGAAAGATTTGAAACTTAACTGGAATTTAGCTGATAAGACTCCGAAAGAATACCCAAGGTTCTGGGAATAATGATGGATCGTTCAGGTGCACAAGGACCTATGAGATTAACTGATACTGATACTAGTCTGAATAGTTCGGCCGATACTTGACTAATAATACTAATTAAAAGATCGCTATGATGAGTAAGAGCTTGAACTGGATTACACGTGTCTTCTCCAGATAACTGGATTCCACGAATTATATTTAGTTACTAACAACGTAACTGAAAGGCTGAAAGGATTTGAACAGAGTCACTTATAGGTAACGTCCTACAATGTCAGTTTGACTGACTGATATCGAGGAATTGGGAGAGTTTACCTTTCTACTACTCCGATTGATAATTACGACTAACAGATGATAAGGCACGAGACGGAATTATCTGTCGGAGACTAAATCAGACAAGTTAGGGAATGAACCCGTTCCATGCTTCCTATGTCCACTGGATACCCAATCCATCATAGTATGGTCTGATGAACTTATCTTATCAAAGTCCGAAAGAATGATTATGAATTTGGAATTTGGATTCTATTGGTTCAAGTTCTAATCTGGTTATTGAAAATGCTAAATGGCTGATGAAGAATAGATCCAGCTTAGTTATTTTCGATATGAGGTAACTATCATAGGTACTCTGCAATTGATCTAGATGGCTGAAGGTGTCAAGGATATCTTCTGAGGTACTAATCTTATTGAGGCTTGAATGCTAGTGATACGACACTAAGGTTGATTTCTGAGAGATAGGCTGTTCTACTGTAACGAGCTCCTAATGATAAAGCACTAGATAATAAGGTAATAGCTGACGACTAAGGAAATTATTACTACGGGTGGCTCCACTTAATTTCTTTCACAAGGCATTCACCTAAGTCAGGACACTAAGCTGCTAAAGTAAGAGATGTACGATAGTGTTAAATAGGCTACCTGGTAACTAAGTATGATCAAGAAATATTTCTACTTGTCATTCCGGGTGAGGTTATGTTCCAAATGGTTCGTTGTGATTTCCAATGTAACGTGTTAGGCTGAGATTATCTTACTAGACCTATAATAATTTCCTAAGTGGTAACAGGACATACCGGAAAGCAAGAGAGTTTTGAATCAAAGGCAGCTTAATCCGACTATATTTTTTTTTTTTTATTTATTTTTTTTTTTCCCTACACTCTTGGTTGGGTAGTTTAAGACACTAAGTTACTAGCTCAAGGTAAATGAACAACTACATCTAACAAGCCCATATGGATACTAAGTTAATAAGGTGGAATTCCTAATGGTGCATCTGATATTGCTCAACTCCTAGTGGTAAGATATAACTATTGGTTGCCACTTAGAGAAATTACTTCGGTTCAACTCTAGTTTCTCACTCAAGGTTGATGTCTCTCGAACTAACTTAGGTATCCAAATGGTGTAGCAAAATGATTCCCAATCATTGCGCTAATCAAGATTGATCCCTAAAATTTTGTCGAATTAACTGACCTAAGCCGGTATCGAAAGAAATCCTACTGGTTATGCTAAACAGTTCCTGGTTCCTATTGGTAGGGTGGGAATACAAGTTACGACGTTGAAAGCTAAATTATTTCTTAGTGAGGCATCAAGAGTTGGCTTCCTATAGGACAATCTATTGGAAAGTTTTCAGATGAGTGTTACTATGGTCAAATATTCCGGCTTGGTTTCTCTATTCATGGTATTGAACAGATCTACAACACTAGTAAATCTCGCGGCTGAAAGGCAAGACTAGGTATTCGGGAAGAATCTTGATTTACTGAGGGTTGAATCTTAATTGGCTCACATGTTTCTTGTAAACATGTTCACCGGAAGGTATGGTTACTCTCAAGTCCGGGGAATTTACCTAACACATGATGTCAGCTGGATTCCAAATTGACCTATACACTTAAGTTCTTCTATGAACAATTCTACTTCAAGCGATTGGTACTTCCATCAGACTGTTTTTACTCCTCCAGTCCTAATTATTTCAGCTCTAACATCCGGTTAGAGAGAATTCTTGCCAACGATTGTTTCTGGAATGTACTTCCACTACGATCTTCTTACTTAACCACCGTGGTCCACTTCGGTTCTCAACCGTAATACCCTGCCTACCATGCACAATACTGAGTTGATCAGACTCAGCACGCGATGGTTTCAGCGTAAACAGTCCAGACTCCAAAAGGGTCCGTACTACTAAGAGAGGAAGTGTAATGACTCATGGCAAGGTCCGATTCTAGATCGACCTGCTCTGATACCAATTGAAACGCCCCAACTAAATTGTCTAGAATATTTAGTCGGAACATTAAAACTGGAATCTGAGTACATTAAATTATAAGGAGATAACTGAATAATATGTTATTATTAAAATAATAACTGAATATTTATTACAAACAGCGGAATAAGAACTACAGAGATAACAAGATAAATAAAAGCAAGAATGAAGACTAAGTCTTCTAATGCTGACGATCCAAGCTCGGCTCCAATCGTCAGATCCATCCTGGTCCCTGCTCCGAAATAACCTGTCTTACCTATATCGAAAAGGGAGCGGGGTGAGACAGTCACTTCGTCCCAGTGAGTTCTACTACCCTCCTAAAGGCTATTAAGCCGGGGCACCTAATCAGTCGTATCTTATTTTATTTCATAACATAATATCATAAACTTAAATAAATAATGGTGTAACACAGAATTAGTCTTGTTGATTTTAATCCGCAAGCACTCTGAGGTGAGCATGTCTCAGAGGCCTGCCTTGTCCGCGAACAGAAAGCGTTCCGGCGTGCAGCTCACAAAGTTTTACTAGTGGAACATCTAAAACGAAGTCCACACGTGATAATATAATCACATACATAATTGACTGATTCTAAAATAATTACATGCTACCATAATTTCCCAATCCCGGGGTACATGCATCATAACTAAATTTCCTAAGTTAATCCCTAATAGTCCGACTGTGTTGACCTCCTGTTTACATTATTTAATTTCATAAAGCTGCAGAATAACTATCTCAGTTGAGGATATAAAACGAGTGAATGATTACTTTTGAAGAATGAAAAATGAGTATTTTCTGGGCTCACTCGCTACGGCGAGTTACCATGCTCGCCAGGGCGAACGTACAGGTCCTGACCTAAACAACTCGCTAGGCGAGCCAGAGCTCGCCATGGCGAAGTTCTTCAGCCCAGAACCTTCAGCTCGCCATGAAGGCTCGCTAGCAACTCGCTATGGCGAGTCAGTGCAGATTCTACTCTGTTCTACGAAAATTATTGATTTTAAGAGTTTCACCTACAATCTTTAACTGAGATAGTGCAGAATCATAAAATAAACAATATAGAACAGAATAGAGTAGAAATTTGGGCTTAATTCTACACATACAGTTATACCTAATATTTCCTATGTTGCATGCATTTTTCATAAATTGGGGTAACTAGCTACCTAGCCTAAGAACCCACCTGGAAATAAGCTTTATTCCATGTTTCCTGAGCTCTACACAGCTATAGCAAATCCCCAGCAACACCCACGACCAACTGGACAGATTTTGGAATTGATGAGAAATGATGAAATTCTTATTTTGCTCTAAGCTTGGAACTTGTGAATGATTCTGGAGTTGTTGAGCTTGATGTTTAAATGGAGAGGTTACTGAAGCATTCGCAGTAGAGAGAGTGGTTCAGAATTTTGGTTGCATGCAACTCTAGAGAAATGAAGAAAAGTGAGAATGAAGTTGTTGTTGTTTGGCTTGATTGATGAGTTTGGGAGAAAGATAAGATGATAGTTCTAGCTTGATGTTCTGACCCCAAGCCTGGCATGTGGAAAACTTATGTTCTTTGAGAGGGTTGTGTGGAGTTAAACATAAGGTAGTAATATGGTGGAGAAAAGAGAGTTTAGAAACTTGGTGTCATGGTGTTTTTGTTGTTCTTCGTGTGGTGTAGAGAAAATGAGGGAGTGTTTTGATTCATTTGCTGGAATGTTAATGAGAGAAGGAATTGGTTTGCATGCCTTATGAGTGGATGAGAGAAATGGTGAGGTGTTGCTATGTGATCAAAAGGAAAATGAGTCATTGCATGCAAGATGGTGACTCATGAGTAAGAGAGCTTGGGAGGGAAAGGAAATAAATCTCTTGTGATATCATTAATTCACATTTGAGAGATAAGTGTATTAGTGTGTAATGTAGGTTTAATTTAAATTCCCAATTTTACACCTAACTCACTTAATCCTCCAAGCTAAATTAATTTACGCACCTCTAATTAATTCTAATTTTAATAGATTTGTTCTAATTAAAATTAATTAGGCAATTCAGAAATTGGGGATGTTACAGGCATTGCATTCCGATCGTTATTTTGAAAATGGTTTACTCTGATTTAATTTAAGTTCGATCGTGAATGTTTTATTTCAAAGTCCTTGTTGTTTTAAAAAAAAAAAATGCCTACTTTTGGACTTCTTAAAAATCGGGGTGTTACAATGAATGTAGTTTTTGAAAGATTGAATTTTGTCATACAAAAAGATTTAGCAGCACAGCTTATTGTCCGTCTTCTTTTTATTCATGTGTAATAATCTCATATATAATACATGAATAATGATCATGTATTAATATATGAAAAGAAATATAAGTTTATGTAGTAATTAACATTATGGATTTCACACAATTTGTTTATAAAAAAAAAAACGAAGAAGAAAAAGAAGATGTGTCTACATATTAATATATATTAATAAAAATATAAGTTCTTGTATAAATTACAAAATAAAAAGCCTTTCGTATTAATATGTGAGTAGAAATATAGATCTCTTAAAAAAAGTATTCGCATTAACATGAGTAGAAATATAAATTACGATATAAATTACAAAAATGAAATAGATCCCATATTAATGTATGAATAGAAATATAGGTAATTCTCATTTAAATAAAAAACAATCCTCATATGAGTAAAATATAAATTTCGTAAAAACTACAAAAATAAAACAAAAAAAATTGCCTCCTAATTAATATATGAGTACAAATATATATGTTCCCGCAGAGTAAACATCCGTATTAATATATAAATATAAGTCACATAAAAATTACAAAAAAAAAATAGTTTCCTGTATGAATAAAAATAATAATTATCTGCATTAATAAACTGACTAAACTTAATAAACAGTGATTTTATGTTATAGATTTCGAAAATATTTGTAATTTTGAATTATAAACAAAATCTATTAAATAAAGCTTCCCAATTTTAAATATTTTAAATAAATTAAAAGAACATCACACATTAATTTAATAAGTAATAAAAAACACATTAGTTTTATGATGAAACTATATCGTCAAGCATTTTAATTATTATATGATGAACTATATTGCACGATTTAAAAAAAAAACTATTGTATCTGTATTAATTAATAAATTACGGAGATATTAAATTGAGGAATTTATTAATTTAAAAATAAATTCAAAAAAATTACATAAAATATTTTCAGATTTTGTTGATGTATTTAATTAAAAAAATGATATTTTCTATCATTATTTGATATAAAAAAATTATGTTACGGAATTTGCAATTATATTTGCTTATTTCATTAATAAGAAAAACAATTTTTTATTTAAATTTCTTAAACAAAATTCATAATATATTTAATATTGTACTGTTTGTTTGTATTTTCGCTGAAAATATTTAATGATTTATATATATTTTTGTTGAAAATCAATAATTAACTCACAAGCTTTTCAAAAATGCAAAGAATCTTATAAAAATAGTAAAGAATTGAATGCAAAGTAATTGTTTGTATGGTAAAAATAATTAAATCAATAATCTCATTAAATAATTTTCGATTTTGAGTTGACTAAATTGAATAGACTATTAGTAATTTATTATTTGTAAAAAAATTGAAAATAATAATAAAAAATCTTTTTTTATTATTTTCTGAATTAAAACTCTTATAAAAAAAATTTTACCAAAAATTTATTTTTATCAAATATATAAACTTCTTATAATTTTTTATAATATTTCAAGAATTATTTGAATTTGAAAAATAATAGTTTAAATACGAAAATATTATAATTTATTTGAAATAAATTAATTTAAAATAAACCAATCGTTAGTTGGTTCAGTGGTGATTGACGCTGAACTTGGTAGGGAGGACCACGGTTCGATCCCCCGCAACTGCGATCGGGAGGGGGCTGGAACCACTTGATGCCAGAACTGACCCCCGAACCAGATTCAATTGGTGGTGAATACCGAGAAAAAAAAATTAAATTTAAAATAATAATAGTAATTTAAATACTAAAATAATATAATTTATTTGATTTAATTAAATTTAAAATAATTGTGATTAATTGGAATATGAAAATCTATATTTTCCTATTTGGGACCTATCATGATTATGCTTTTTTTTTTTATTGTTGATTATTTTATTAAATTGGTTATGATCATTGAATGCTAAAACAATGTGGGATGAAAATGTTTGTGGGAATGCCATGTGTACACTTGCATTTGAAAAAAGGCTCTCAAATTATATATATAGAGATGTCTCTATATTTTACCAATTTTTACTATATTAATTTTCATTATATTAATTTTGATTTGATTTGAGTTTGTTCAATTTCAATGAGTTAACTTCTCTTCATCTAACCATTATGTATTTATATTTTGCAAATTGTTTTCATGCATTCGTGAGCCTGCAAAGTAATATAAGAACACATCAAAGTAATTTAAAGATCTATGTAGCTAACAATTTTTTTTTATCATGGATTGTTTATTATAATTAATAATAGATTATATAATTCTAATAATTGTGAGCGTTGTTGTTTTTCAATGTGCTTGAAATTTTTTCTTATTCATGATTGTGCCCACCAAAAAATAATCCAGTAATTAAAGTTGGCTTAAAAATAGTTGCAAGTAGTTAGTAACAATATATCTAACTTTATATACTGTGAACGTCATATATATATATTTTTATTTTATTTGTGAATTCATTCAAATGAGTAAAAATAGATGCAATTTGTGTGACATACACGAATAGTGATCAATATATTTTTTTTCCTCAAAACAAGCGTCCAACCACGATTGTAACACCCCGTTTTTTCGAAGCCCAAAAGTAGGCACTTTTTTTATAAAAAAAAAACAACAAAGACTTTGAAATAAAACATTTACGATCGCACTTAAATTAAATCAAAGTAAACCATTTTCAAAATAACGATCGTAATGCAATGCCTCTTTTATAAATTATTTTCATGAATAAAAGTTTAAGATAAGAACCAAACGTTATGTCTAAACAGACATAGCGACATCATTTTTTCCAAATAATTATCGTAATACAATTTCAATATAAATACTGCGGACAATAAATAAGAGCAAACGGGACTCTCAGGGCCGGTTTGATGCACATGATATGATAGGAGTAGAATAGGATAAAAATCAGGATAATCATAGGATAGGATACTGACAGGATAACACATATCATGTCATGTGTTTGGTGTGCATATGATAAGAGACACATGTTAGCATTAATTTATCATGAAGAAATAAATGCATTTTATATTGACATGATAATAAGACACATGTTATATTTAAATACAAAAATTATTCTTGTAAAATAAATGCATTTTTTTTTATAATAAAAATAGTTTTAATTTTTTTAATTAGTATTAAATAAAATATGTAATAAAAGTATTAGACAATTTCCAACAAAAATCAAACAAGGAAAAAGACTATTTTTCCAAAAAATAAAGTGTAAAATAACATACAGAAGGTTGAAGTTCAAAAAAAAAATATCAACAAAAAAAATTACAAGAAAAGTGTAAAATAACTTACATCGATAATGTGTATAGCATAAAAAGGTTTTAAAATGAGTGTAAAATAACTTACAGGAATATTTTAAAAAAAACGGTTTTAAAATGTTATGAAAATAATGTGTATAACATAAAAGATAAATTTCACAAATAAATGTATAAAGTTGCTGGCAGTGGGAATCGAAGAAGGTGTCTCACTATCCTGTTGCTAACCCACCAAAAATTAAGGATTAAAATAACAAAGGAGCAATAGGATAGGATAGGAGTAGGTTTGATTTATCCTTTCCTATTAGTGCACCAAACAATGGATTGAAGTAGGATAGGATAATTTTATCATATCCTGTCTCACTATCCTGCACATCAAACGGGCCCTTAAACTACTACCCCTAAGCTGATCTTTAAACTCCAACTGAAGATGACTGGGTGACGAAAACCCACAAACAGCTTCAAGCCTTGCTGCTTCTCCACGCGGTACAAATAAAACCCTAAAAATGCTGGTAGAGGGTCACGATCTAAAAATAACATATAACCAAAAATATGCAGCGCAAGATATACAATACATGGCAGCATATACTCATTTATCATATGAATCACACATCATAGAATTTAAGTGCACAAATTGTCTATCAATCACACACTACAATATTCGAATGCACAATTAGCCTATCAATGGAGACTCTACATGATTGTGATCACCCTACCCGGGACTGTTTCACATGCATGAATTCCGGAATTTAACCTCTCCGCAAAGAGTCGTAGGTCCATCCCCTACTAAACCCCGCAGGGCAGGTGAAATCTCCATCTGACAAACACCGACTCAATAAAATCCCACAGGATTAGGTGGTCCCATCTGACACACCCCGTGCAGTCCCATCTGACATACACGACTATGAATGCATGAGCATAATATTTTCTATTTCATATATATAGGGCAGTCTCCATCTGACAGACCCCGTGCAGTCCCATCTGACATACACGTTCATATATGCTCATGCAACCATTTACATATCACACAAGCATATGTAATCACAACCACATGTCAACACATATATTTCACAAAATCATATGTAAGACAACTAAATATCATGTACAACAAGATATTCAATCAAGTACAATCATCAACATTTCATATTATTCAATCATATGAAATTCACAACAACCACTCAAGCATGTGTAGAATATAGCATGTTCTCAACAAGTTCTCGTCACGAGAATACATCACAAAACAACCATGCTCATAATTCATATTGCATCACATTAAGCAAATACACATATTCAAGCAACAATAACACATGCATAAAAAGCACTCGATATTTCGAGGTATATGAAATCGTTAGAAAGTGCCCTTACCTCGGAAAGCTTCCAACACATCAACTTACGCTACCCGAGCAATATCCGTCTCTCTCGACGAAGTCCCCAATTCGGCTAATCCTCTTAACCTTTTAAAACATACAACTTATCTAAGTTAATACCACATTCTAATTGGTTACGTAAATAAGTCCTAGCTCGGCTACTAAAGGATTTAATACTTATGGTTGTTCACTCACCACTAACTAGGTTTAAGTCGCTTTGAAAACAATTCTCGACTATTTTAAAACACTTGAAAAGCCAAATCTTTTCTTCAAACCACTCTTGAAAAATACAAACACTTTAAAGAATAGTTTTTATCGTAAAAGTGTCACTAAATGAAAAACAACTATTTTAAAGCATTTTCAAAAGAAAATCTCTTTTCAATCAACTTATGCCTTAAAACATAAGTTTCAAAATATTTTAAATCTAAACAAGTTCGAAACTAAAACTTTTCTCGTTCGACTTAAACAAAATACTCTTTGCGCGTACGTAACTAAACCGTTTTTTTTTTCTTCTAAATAGTTCACAAACATCAAACTCTTAAAATATAAACCCTTGACAAAAGTATTTTCGACGGAGTCTCCTTTGTCTTTACGTCGTTTACCCGAACCTCAGGTTCAGACAGTTTACACAATATCATCGACAAAAGAGGTTCAAATTAAAATGGCCATAAATCATTCAATTTTTATCGGATCGAGACGAGTCATACGCCAAATTCATCGTCTCGAAAAGATGAATTTAATAGTTAGGTTTCTAGGACACAACAACACTTTTAAAATGACGAAAATACCCTTGCAGAATTCGGCCAGAATTGGAAATCACACCAAAAGTCATTTTTCTAGAATTCTAACTTTGTTAAAATACTTATACAAATACCAATGTCACATAACCAACTCAAATTGATTTAATTTAAAGCTTAACAACTTTTTCAAAACCCTAACTTAAAAAGAAACATATAATTTGGGGCTTTTCAATTCTAACATTTTCTTTCCAAAATTAAACTCATAAAACAAGTAGTGCTAGTTCAATTTCAAGGAAATCATAACTAAAATCATTTCCAACATTTTCAAAATCATCAACTTTCTAAAATGCTCACAATCGAATTTTTCTCTTAGATCGATTATCCTACAAACTCACACAAAAACATTAACAAATGAATTGAGCAAGAAAAATTAAAACTTAACCAAATTTATTTTTTTAGCATAAAATCAAACAATTTCAAATCGCAATTTTTCTTCTAAATCTATCTCTAACTAGTATAGATCTACAACATTAATAAAGGAATAAGCTCAAGAGAATATAAACCACAACTCTCTACACTCAATAATCATTTTCGGCCAAGAGAAATAAAAGGGAAAAAGATTTCTACCTCTTGAAGATTAGATCACAAGCTGATGGCTATTTTGATCCTAAAGCCACATGATCCAAGCTTTGAATTCGATCTCTCAAAATCCTCACAACCTCACAAGTTAAAATTTGATGGAATAAAATAATTTATTGAGAAAATGGGAGAGGAAGGGCTGCTTCGGCCAGCTCTAGATGAAAAGAAGAGGAAATTTTGTTCACTAGCCTTTCCTTTATATAGAAGTCATGGATCAATCTAGGCCCTTGGATCAAATAGGTAAAGTTATAAGATCAAATCCTAGCCTTTGAATTTCTTCTCTCACACAATTAAATAATAATATATCCCATAAATATCTAGATATTTTCATGGTCTTAGGCCTAGTAGCTAGCTCAGTTCCCGCATTCGCTCTTAAACGAGTCGTATTTCGCGTACCGATAAACTTTTCGGAAACAGAAAAATTATACCGTAAACCACTTAATTAAAACAATTCACAAACTCATTGAATAAAATTTATTCCGAAGACATTTTCTCTCCTAAGCTCGGAAAAATATAATGAGATCAAAGTCTCCTTGCAGTCGATATATAAAGTACGTCTCCATTAAAATTTTGACGGAAATCAGAAACCGTAAAATTTTCAAACAGCGGGTATATCTTGTCCGTTTTTTCAAAAACCACCAGAAAATTATTTTCAACATTTCAACGAGACAAAAATGTTTCTAAACTCATTGAAAGCTTATAAAATCATTGTGCCCATTTTTCAAACGTTAACCCACGCGCAGGCACAATTTCAGCATAAATTCTGTCAAAACAGACAATTAAACAGAAAATCAATAAAAACAAATAGCACAAGCTAATTAACATATCAAAAATCATATTTCTGCTATATTAATTCTACGGGTCTTACATTACTACCCACCAAAAAGAAGTTTCGTCCTCGAAACTAAACGTAAGAGTAACAACTCAACTAGTCATTACTAACACCAACACAGGCACAACCGTGCACCTATCGCAACTCTCTACAAAGTCGCACTGATTTCAAACTCTAGACACAAATCTAGACATCACACAATAAGTTCACCACTCAAAATCAACTTTACTACGAAGGTTCACAAACCTCTAGTTTTCCCAAGGATCCTATGGTCAATACACGAAGTTTCCAAGGTCATCTTTTCTGCGACATAGCTCATTCCAATAGGTTCACACGAAGTGGTGACTGACTACCCACCAAAACTAAACACCAAACTCTTTAAGCACTATTAAAGCGGGCAAGACTAGTCGATTCCAGTCAACATGATTCCTTCTATTATTAACAAGAGATTAATGGTGATCAGTTCCTTAATTTGTCAATAGATAGCCGACAATCATAATGGTGGCTTAGACCATCTTTACCTAACTTTAATAATGTTCTCTTCCACTTGTGCTCAAGATCATCCGAGGCACAAGGTTCCAACAATCTCTTTGATTTATTCGTAATGTTTTCCTCAATTCTTACTACCTCGATCTCCCCCAATGAGACCCAATGCTCCGAACACGTGACTTTAAACTCACATGTTTTCACTCACAAAACATCTGTTGAGCATCATCTAACAGTAGTACAGTGCCACCACGGCAACTACCACCAAAACTATTACACTCCGAAAGAAGTTGTCGTCTCTAGAGAGAACTACACAACCTCACCAATATCAATAAATCCTTACTTTCTCCTTTAATCTCATAACTGAGCAGAACCATCCAATCGTAGTCTTTATAACATCATCCCAACATCTGGTTGGTGATTACACTCGCCAAATTCTCTCGGCACTCGCCAACTTATACCATCTACTTCTCTTGGACTCCCTTTATCCAATTCTCTAATCCCTTTATCCATATTTTCTTTATTATTAGTGCATAAATTAGGTTTTAATTAATTAATCTTTGATAATGTAATTTTGTTTATTGATCCATGATGTGATATGCATGATATATGTATGTTTGGAGAATTTTGTCTTGATAAATATGTAATTATGTGATATTTTAATTTTTGTCACTAATTGATAAATTTTAAATGTTAATAATTAGATTTTAAATGATATTAAATTCATTTCTCTTTGTTATTATTTTGTTATGAACTCTTAAATATTTTTTATTAAAAGTGCCCTATACCTTTAGTTCATTTTACCATGATTTCATGATTTTCTTCGCTTATTTTATTTTAATAGTGTTAATTAATCATAGGATTTATATGTTAAGGTTTTAAATGATTTTATTTGATGTCTTTACTTGTTAATTGCTACTAAATTTGTTCTATGCTTATTGATATGCTTGAATCTTGTTCCCATGATTTAGTTCTAGGTTTTTCGTTTGAAATGTGTTTAGTCCTAAGTATTTTGATTTAATTGCAAAGTATATTCCATTTAATTAAATTCATAAGTATATATGTATATGGTTTTGAAAAATGCTTGATATTTTTATGTTACTACCTATGGCATGACATTTTAGTCCTAAATACCTTGTTTAATTTATAACTTATGTTTTTATTTAAATAAGATAAATATATGCATGTGTGTGGATTGAAAATGCTTGATATTGTTTAGGTTATCTCTCATGACATGATAAATTATTATTTTGTTTGTTCTTGGTCACCCCTACCTTATGTATGTCTTGTATGCTAATCTTGTCATTAAATGTCGTTTGTTTCCGCGCTTTACATTATTATCCATGACGCTTATATTTTATTACATGCTTTACATTATGTTTGTTATGCTTTATATTTATGTTTTGCATTTATATTATATTGTGTATGCCTTATATTTACCTCTCATTATTTATTATTATTATTATTATTATTATTATTATCATCATTCAATCCCCTTTGCATGTTTCCCCCCTAGTTGTATATTTTAATGCGCGTAATTGGTGCAATTTATTTTCGTTCATTATTATTGTTATTATCATTCAATCCCCTTTGCATGTTCCCCCCCGGATGTATTGTATGGTTTAAAGTTTTTCTTACACTTATCGTTATTCGTTTGTATGATTAGTATATTAATCCGAAGAAAGGGAGTCGCCTTGACTTATATGTCGTTGCGAAATGTCTTTGCGCGATCTAATACTTTAGGTTGTTAATTTAAACGATAGAATCCTCGCTAGAACCATTGCCTCTTTTTAGCCAAAAAATAGAGGTCAACACCTCTTCTCAAAAATATCCAAAACATGTCACTTATCAAAAACATTTTTCAAAACACTTGGATTTTAAACCAAGTCATTCAATCAATCAAACAATTATTTTCCTTAGGTGAAAACACTTGGTTTTTCAAATCAAGTCGTATTTTCAAATCAAAATCAAATTTTCTTAGGTCAAAACCTTGGATCTCAAACCAAGAGCATTTTGTCATTAAAAACCACTTTCCTAATCATCACTAAATTTTCCCTAAATCTTGTACATTTTTGCAAACAAATAAAATCAAGCGCTTAGATAAAAATACAAGAGGTTCCTATAGGATACTATAGACACCTAGGGTGCTAATACCTTCCCTTCGTGTAACCAACCCCCTTACCCCGATCTCTTTACTTAGGGTATTTAACGGACTTTCTCCCTTCTTCGGAAAAATCAAAGCTCGGTGGTGTAATTAAAATTTTGAGATTCAATGCTCCTCAATAGCTTGATATCCAAAAATCACCGCGACAGAAATGGCGACTTCACTGGGGATCCCCCGAGCGGGTTGAGCCCATCTTGTATTCTTTTTTCTTTGCACTTGTGTGTTTGTTTGTTTATGTATGTATGTATATGTTTTATGTGCCTTATTTGGGAAAATTGCTTGAGTGAGATAAGTCCTAACCCGGACTTGAGAGAAACAATAAGATAGGATAGTGGTAGGGTCATAGTGACGGGATCGGAGTAGTTCGATCCATGTTTCGCATGTGATATAACCACGCACAGTCTAGGAAGCTCAAAGGTGGGGTGTTAACATGAGTAGTTATGTTAACGTTCTATTTCTGGGGGACCGAAAGACTGTGGACCTTTAGAGTTACACTTAACCCATCTTGGCTTTTAGGACGTGGTGCGGTGACCGATCTAGAGTAGTCTTGGATTGGTTGATACGCGAAACCACACCCGAACGAGATTGTCTTGCGGATATTATTGGACCGGGAGTAGTTCCGTAAGCCGGTAATATCCAAAAGACGGTTTATAACTTTGGGAACTTTGTAGAACCCGTAATACAGGTACAAAGCAAACCTTAGTACTTACCATGTGGGAGGGGGTTCTTACCTTTGACTCCAACATTTTACCTTAACCCAACCATGTTTGCGCATTATCAATTGCATACATGCATTCATTCATAAAACTCTTCTCTCATCCGATATCGAAGGACTTAAATTAATTAAAAAAAAGTGTTTTTATTCATTGTATTTTCTTTTTATCTTTGTAATATTATAGTTATCAAATGAAGTGGATGTTTTCTACAATGTTTACATTTAACTTAGTATAAGTCTTTCGATATCGAAAAAAACCTTTGCATATTTTAGCATAAACACATCATGCATCATCATGCATACATAAGTTTCCAAAATAGAGTCTCATATTCTTCTCCCTCCCTTCTGCCTCAGTTGAAAGTGGCTCGGCGTATCCATTACAAGGCAACTCGTACTTATAACACCCGATCTCAGTTTAAGAAGAAGATGGCAAGTGTTGAAGAAGAGAATACCCAGCTTCGGGAGAAGATGACAACTATGCAAGCAGAGATTGAGAATCTGACTGCTATGGTGACCTCTCTGTTGGCAAGCCAGAATCAGGGCTCGACGTCGGTTCTTCAGTCCAGTGGTGCGCCTGTGCCACCCCCGGCTGTATCTGCACCAATTCTTGCTCCCCGGCTCTCTATGCCTGAAGGTTGTACGTGGGGATTATCGGAAGGTTTTCTCGGAGGAGGATTTTTCCCTCAAGTGACTGAAGCACCCCTCGTTCAGTTGGAAAATACTCTCCCTCAAGTTACTGCTACTGTCTCTGCACCTGTAGTCCATGCTGCTCCACATTACCAAGAGCCCATTTTCCATGCGGAAAGTATGGGAGGTTTCGATAGAGTGGAAGATCTGCAAGATAAGTTTAATGAAATGCAGCGTGAGATGAGGGCCCTCAAGGGGAAGGATCTGTTTGGCAAGGACGCTCACGAACTGTGCTTGGTCCCTGATGTTGTGGTTCCGCCCAAGTTCAAGGTTCCAGATTTTGAGAAGTACAAGGGAAGTACCTGCCCAAGGGCTCATCTAACTATGTATGCGAGGAAAATGTCAACTCAAACTAGTAACGACAAGCTCTTGATTCACTATTTTCAGGATAGCTTGTCTGGGGCAGCTTTGAGGTGGTATATGGACTTGGATAGAGCTGATATCCGCACTTTTAATGACTTGGCTAGTGCTTTTATGACTCAGTACAACTATAATTCTTTTATGGCTCCAGATAGAGACGAGCTCCGTGCAATGACCCAGAAAGAGAAAGAATCCTTCAAAGAGTACGCTCAGAGATGGAGAGAGTTAGCTGCTCAGACTCATCCTCCCATTGAGGAGAGAGAATTATCCAAGATGTTCATCCACACCCTTAATCCTTTCTTTTATGAGAAGATGTTTAACATGGTGTCTAGAAATTTTACTGAAGTGGTGGAAACGGGGATGTGCCTAGAGGAGGCAATCCGCCAAGGAAGGATGACAAAAGAAAGTACCCCTGTCAGCAACACCAAGAAGTATGGTCACAATTTCCCGAAGACGAAAGAGTCCGAAGTCGGTATGGTAACTCAAGGAGGGTTTCAACCAAGATATTCAAACTACCAACACATCTCAGCCATCACACCTGCACCTCAATCACAAATAAACCAAACACTACCTCCACAATACCCATAGATGCCTCCACAACAACAATACCCACAACAATCATATCCCCAACAGAATCGCTCTCAAAATTTCCAGCAACCATTCAACCGCACTACGAGATATCCACCGTTTGATCCCATACCCATGAAGTACGCTGATTTACTCCCAGCCTTGCTTGCCAAGAATTTTGTTCAAACAAGGCCACCCCCTCCAGTACCTGCTATACTGCCTACTTGGTACCGCAATGACCTCACCTGTGTCTTCCACCAAGGGGCACCTGGCCATGATGTGGAGCGCTGTTATGCTCTTAAGAAAGCTGTTCAAGACCTGGTTCGAAACAAAGTGTTGTCCTTTAAAGATGAGAACCCCAACGTTCAAACTAACCCTCTACCAAATCATAATCCCTCTGTTCATTTTGTCCAACCCTGCCTAGCTACAAATGCCATCCTCAAAGTGCAAAGTATCAAGACTCCTCTGGTTCCTATCCATAGAAAAATGTGTGAAGCGAAGATGTTCAATCATGATCATTCAACTTGTGAAGTGTGTCTGTCAGATCCTCGTGGGTGTTCCCAAGTTCAAAAGGACATCCAAAGTTTGATGGATAAAGGAGAATTGTTGGTAACAAAGAAAAGTGAAGATGTTTGTGGTATAACACCGGAATTTAGTGTTGCCGATCATTTGGAGATGATTTACAACAGCGGAGAATCTTATATCCCCCGGCTTACAATCCGTGTGCCAGGATCTGTGCCTTACACCTCTGAGAAAGCCATACCTTATAGATACCAAGCTACTATGATACAAGATGGTGTGGAGACACCTATTCCTCCCTTGACTTCTATGAGCAATGTTACGGACAGTAGTAGAATCCTGAGAAGTGGGCGTGTCATCCAAGGGGCAGCCCCTCAGAAGCCAAATGTCCCAGCTGTTGAGAAGACACCAGTTTGTGTTCCTAGTAAACCGTTTGAAAGAGAGTATGAAGATTCAGATGAAGTGATGAAGTTGATCAAAAGAAGTGAGTATAAGATAATGGACTAGTTGTTGCAAACTCCGTCTAAGATGTAACGCCCCAACTAAATTATCTAGAATATTTAGTCGAAACATTAATAACTGGAATCTGAGTACATTAAATTAAAAGAATTATAACTGAAAATGCAATATCATTAAAATAATATTACAAAGTTCCGTACAACAGCGGGAAGGGTTGATAATGAAATAACAAGCTAAGCAAAAACAGAGAAGAAGACTAAGTCTTCTAAGCTGACAATCCCAAGCATCAGCTCCGATCGTCATGTCCATCCTGGTCCCTGCTCCGAATTAACCTGTCTTACCTAAAAAAAATAAAAATGGAGTGGGGTGAGACTACTAAGTCTCAGTGGGTCCTACTACCCACCTAATGGCTACTAAGCCGGGGCTCCTAATCAGTCATGTCATAATCATTATTCGTAACATATAATTCATAAGCAATAATAAAAGTGTATCACAGAATTAGTCTTGTTCGTTTTAAACCGCAAACCCTCTAAGGTGAGCACGTCTCAGGGGTTCGCCTTATCCGCGAGCAGAAAGCACTCCGGCATAAAGCTCACAATAGTTTTCTAAATGGAACATCTAAAACGAAGTCCATACTGATAACATATTCATATATTCATTCGACTGATCGCTAATTCATTAACATACTACCAATAATTCCTTTCCCGGGGAGCATACAACTTAATTTCTAAGTTATCCCTAATTTTCAGAATTGTGTCTGACTTTCCGTACAATATTAAATACATTATATATCAGCAATACATCTTCCTCAGATTATGATATAAAACGAGTGATCTTGCATTTTATTTTTTTTTTAAAATAGAAAATGTGAGGCAATTCTGAGTTAGCTCGCTACGGCGAGTTAGCAAGCTCGCCATGGCGAACTTGCAGGTACTGGCCTAAACAACTCGCTAGGCGAGCTGGAGCTCGCCATGGCGAAGTTCTTCAGCCCAGAACCTGGAGCTCGCCATGAGTGCTCGCTAGCAACTCGCTATGGCGAGTTAAGTCAGAAAGACCCCTGTTTTACGAATTTTCAATATTTTCAAAGATTCACCTACAATCAAACTCTGAGGAAGTGCAGATATATAATACATATAATATTTAACAGAATGGAAGAGAATTTGGGAGTTAATTCTCTTCGCACAATTAATTCCTAAAATTCCTAAGTTCACATGCAATTTCATAATTTCGGGAATTCTAGCTAAACTAGCCTAAAGAACCCACCTGTTAGAAGCAGCTTTTAATCCTCCTTGGCTCTACATAGCTATGATTTCCTCAGCTACACGCACAAATTCCTTGGGAAGAATTTTGAAGAAGTTGGAGGGGAGTGATCCTTCTAATTTCCCAGGTTCTAGGACACCACTTGTAGCAATCGTAACTCAGCATTTTCCAACATGCAATACAGCGTGGATTTTGATTAGAAGAAATGCACGAATTGGAATTCAAAGGAAGAATGAGAACTTAGATTACCTATACTCGTTTTCAAGGGTTAGAGTGGTATCAACTTCAACACATGCTAAATAGCACGAACTCAGTTTGCCAGAGTACGAAAGGAACGACAGAAGCTCACCAAAAGGCCAGAACGCGACGAAATTGAGCTGAAAAGTACTCCCCTGTCCTGTCTTACTCGCCATGGCGAGTAGCACAGCTTGCCATGGCGAGTTGCCCAGTTCAGCAACATCAAGAACGCATTCCAGCTGCATTTTCCAGAGTTTTACCTTTCCAAAGCACCCCAAATCATTCCCAATGCTGTAAGACTCGTACATTTGAAGATTATTGCACATGCAGCAAGGTTTCTCAAGTTTGATTGAAGGTTGGAGAGATTGAGTTGATAGAAAGGGGTTGTGAATCCAAGAAGATTGAGTTTCAAGAATGAGAGGGATGAGTGATTCTCATTGAGTTTTCTGTTACTCAGTAACATGCAGCCAGTTCTGAGGGGAATAGTTTTGAGTATGGAGGATTAAAAGGGTAAGGATACATATGTGAAATTTGAGGGAAATGAAATTGAGAATCAACGGTTGTTGTTAAGGGTGTTTTGGCGTGGAAGAGAGGAGAAGAGAGCATTGAGATTTCTGTTTTTCTGAAGTTGTGGAGAGTAGAATGAAGGGCTGCATTGATATTAATTGGCCAAAGGCTTTTGCATGTGTAGTGGTGAGGTGTTGATCTCATGAGGTGGAGGAGAAGTGAGTCACTAAGGTGAGTCATGGGAGAGAATATGAATGGAGGGAAAAACAAATTGATTCTTATGATTAACTAAATCATCACCAATTAACTCCTAAATTATTAGATAAATTTCTAATCAAAGTTAATTAGGTAATTGAAAGAGCGGGATGTTACAATCTACCCCCCTTAAAGAAATTTCGTCCTCGAAATTAAAAAATTTACCTTTAGGAAAGGTAGAAATAACTTTTCTCATGACAAGTTTCCGTTCCTGAGTGAGTTAGTCGTCATGAGACTGAGCCCATCCGACTTTGATTATTGGAATTTTCTTGTTCCGAAGGATCTTGACTTCACAATCAACTATACGAACTGGATTCGGCTGACATTTTAGGGCTGACTGAGGATTGATTCCTAGAGGATAATAAAGATTGGGAATGAATTTCCGAAGTTGAGACACATGAAACACGTCGTGCAACCATGACATGGATAAAAATAGAATTAACTGATAGGTTACAGGACCAACGCGTTTGAAGGATCTGATATGATTTTATATACTTCGGATAAAATGTCTTCGTTTGGAAACACCTCGTAATTCCAACTTTAGTGTTATTCTCAAAAACTCTTATTTTACCTTTATCCCTTGGAATAAAACTTTCCTCTCTCAAGAGTTATTCATCCAATTTAGTGTCCGACTATTCTAGTGCTGCGCACTCTGATCCGACTACTCATAATCATTCCCCTTTCATTGGCGTCAACCGAACTTTAGTCTAAATCCGTTTAACACAGTGACGCACCATCCCTTCTTTTCAAATTTACTTCTACCAATAATATTTCTTTTATTGGGTAACTCCACAAGGTAACACTTTGGCATACCGTACTTATCATTGTCTCACATTACACTTCCACTTGTCGGTATCTGACCTGGTGGTTGCTATATGAATAGATGAATGGGATAAGTTTGGGATAATGACAATGCAAAATCTTACTCTTCGTGATTTTTCTCAAACCCAAACGCTACAGCTCTCGACACGTCTCACGTACCATGTCCCGTTCATGTCGTTAACATACCCCAGAATAGATCAAAATATAAAACGAGCGAAGAACGATTAGGCACTATAGATTCTTTTGCCAATGAGTTAGACTCATCTGCAACCGAGTCCATAGTACTTTCAGAATTCTCCACCTACCATTTCAATCCATCCTAGTACAACACTAAGGTCAAGTAGTACATTTAACATATCAAGAATTGAGGTTCGAATCTTCCTTCAAGGATACAATTAGTTGGCTAGATAATTCACTGATAGGCTGACATGGAAGAATCTGGCTAAAGCGATTGGATTCTAATGACGGTTAACTGAATACGGAAGGTTTACACATTTAACACAGAGAATGGCTTTAAATCCCTCGTTCACCATAATCAATGTGTCAACGTATGAATCGAATTTTGTAATAAGGAAACTCTTATACTTTACACGAGGAATTTGATTAAAAATGATCTGAATCTATCGCTGATAAGGTTCAGTGAAACTGAATTAGTTGATAGAGGATGAAATGGTTCAAACTCGATTTTAGAGAATAGTTCTGATGAGATATCTAGTTACTAATACTTCTACTAGCTCCTATTTCTACGTAACTGGAAGATCTGAAACTTAACTGGAATTTAGCTGATAAGACTCCGAAAGTATTTAAACAATACACTTGAATTACTGATGGGTCGTTCAGGTGCATGAAGACCTATATGATTATCTGATGCTGACACTGAACAGGATGGTTCTGCGGATAATTGACTAATGATACTGATTAAAAGATCGCTACGATGAATGAGAGCTTGAACTGAATTTTTCATGTGTCTGTTCCAGATAAACTGGATTCTACGGATTAAATTTAGTTACTAACAACGTAACTGAAAGGTCGAAAAGATTGAACAGGATTACTTGTAAGTAAAGTCCCACAAGGTCGGTTCAATTGAACGATGTCGAGGAATTTTGGAAATTTTACCTTCCAACTACTCCGAGTGAAAATTAAGACTAACAGATGGTAGGGCACAGGAAGGAATTATCTGTATGCCCGAGACACAATCAGACAAGTTAGAGAGTGAACCCGTTCCATGTTTCCATGGTCCAATGGATACCCAATCCATCGTAGTTTGATTCGATAACTTAACTTATCAAAAGTCCGAAGGAATGGTCAGGAATTTCGAATTTTGACTTCTATTGGTTCTGGTCCAAATTAGAATATTGATGGGCACTCTAATGGAAATCTGACTAACTCTAATGGATTCCTAACATCGAAGGGTTGATTAGACAAGAATGACAAATGGCTGATAAAGAATAAATCCAACTTAGTTATTTGCGATACGATATAACTAGCATAGGTAATAGACTAGCGATCTATATAGCTGAAGATGTCAAGGATGACTTCTGAGATACTAATCTTATTGAGGCCTGAATGTTAGTGTTACGGCGCTAAGGTTGATTCCAAGAGACTGACTGCTTACAGCAACGAGTTCCTATTGATAATGTACTAGGTGATACGATAATGGCTGGCATCTAAGGAATAAATAACATGGGTGATTCAACTTAGCTTCTCTCACAAGGTATCTACCTAAGCCATAACACTAAGCTGCTAACATAGGGGATGCGTGATAGTGCTAAGTAAATTATCTGGCAACTAAATTTTGGTCAAGAAATATTTCTACTTGTCACTCCGGGTGAAGGTTATTTCCCAAGTAATTTGTTGTGATCTCTATGTAATGTGTTAGGCTAAGACTTATCTTATTCGGCATGTCGTAATATCCTATGTGTTAAATTAACAGGCTGAAGTGTACAAGAATGCTGAAGCTAAGGTGGCCTAAATCGACTATTTTTCCTATATGAATGGTCGGGTAGTTTACTAACGCTTAGTTACTAGCTCAAGATGAGTGGACAACTAAACCTAATAAGCCCCTATGGATACTAAGTTAACTAGGTGAAATTCCTAATGGTGCATCTGATATTGCTCAACCTCTATTGATAAGGTACAACTATTGGTTGTTACTTACAAGGGCTAATTCGGTTAATTCTTGTTTCTACTGCTCACGAATGATGCCTTATAAATTAAGTCGGGCATCTTCATGGTGTTGAGAATTAATTCCTAGTTG
Organism: Trifolium fragiferum; assembly: GCA_954870985.1. Taxonomy (NCBI): domain Eukaryota; kingdom Viridiplantae; phylum Streptophyta; class Magnoliopsida; order Fabales; family Fabaceae; genus Trifolium; species Trifolium fragiferum. The sequence goes on from OX940789.1 coordinate 54,345,434, forward strand.
TTGCGCTTAATTAAAATTGGTTCCTATTAGTTTGCTGAGTTAACTGACCTAAGCTGGTATCGAAAAGAAATCTTACTGGTTATGCTAAACATTTCCTGGCTTCTCGCGGTAGGTTAGGAATACGATTTGCAATATTGAAATGCTAAATTATTCTTAGGGAGGCATTGAGCGTTGGCTTCCTATAGGGTAATCTATTGGGAAATTTTCAGGTGAATATTCCAACTTGGTTTCTCTAGTATGATACTAAACAGATCTAACAGCACTGGTAAATTTCACGGCTGAAAGGTAAAACTAGGTATTCAGGAAGAATCTTGATTTACTGAGGGTTGAGTTTAACTTGGTTCACATGTTTCTTGTAAACATGTTCGCCGGGAGGTATAGTTACTCTCAAGTCCGGGGAATTACCTAACACACGATGTCAACTGGATACTAAATTGACCTACACACTTAAGTCCTTCTATGAACAATTCTACTTCGAGCGATTGGTACTTCCATCCGATTGTTCTTACTCCTTCAGTCCTAATTATTTCAGCTCTAACATCCGATTAGAGAGAATTCTCGTCAACAATTGCTTCTGAATGAATCTCCACTACGATTTTCTTACTTAACCACTATGGTCCACTTCGGTTCTCAACCGTAATACCCTGCCTACCATGCACAATACTGAGTTGATCAGACTCAGCACGCGATGGTTTCAGCGTAAACAGTCCAGACACCAAAGGGTCCGTACTACTAAGGAAGGGATTGAAATGACTCATGGCACGGTCTGATACTGGATCGACCTGCTCTGATACCAATTGTAACGCCCCAACTAAATTATCTAGAATATTTAGTCGAAACATTAATAACTGGAATCTGAGTACATTAAATTAAAAGAATTATAACTGAAAATGCAATATCATTAAAATAATATTACAAAGTTCCGTACAACAGCGGGAAGGGTTGATAATGAAATAACAAGCTAAGCAAAAACAGAGAAGAAGACTAAGTCTTCTAAGCTGACAATCCCAAGCATCAGCTCCGATCGTCATGTCCATCCTGGTCCCTGCTCCGAATTAACCTGTCTTACCTAAAAAAAATAAAAATGGAGTGGGGTGAGACTACTAAGTCTCAGTGGGTCCTACTACCCACCTAATGGCTACTAAGCCGGGGCTCCTAATCAGTCATGTCATAATCATTATTCGTAACATATAATTCATAAGCAATAATAAAAGTGTATCACAGAATTAGTCTTGTTCGTTTTAAACCGCAAACCCTCTAAGGTGAGCACGTCTCAGGGGTTCGCCTTATCCGCGAGCAGAAAGCACTCCGGCATAAAGCTCACAATAGTTTTCTAAATGGAACATCTAAAACGAAGTCCATACTGATAACATATTCATATATTCATTCGACTGATCGCTAATTCATTAACATACTACCAATAATTCCTTTCCCGGGGAGCATACAACTTAATTTCTAAGTTATCCCTAATTTTCAGAATTGTGTCTGACTTTCCGTACAATATTAAATACATTATATATCAGCAATACATCTTCCTCAGATTATGATATAAAACGAGTGATCTTGCATTTTATTTTTTTTTTTAAAATAGAAAATGTGAGGCAATTCTGGGTTAGCTCGCTACGGCGAGTTAGCAAGCTCGCCATGGCGAACTTGCAGGTATTGGCCTAAACAACTCGCTAGGCGAGCTGGAGCTCGCCATGGCGAAGTTCTTCAGCCCAGAACCTGGAGCTCGCCATGAGTGCTCGCTAGCAACTCGCTATGGCGAGTTAAGTCAGAAAGACCCCTGTTTTACGAATTTTCAATATTTTCAAAGATTCACCTACAATCAAACTCTGAGGAAGTGCAGATATATAATACATATAATATTTAACAGAATGGAAGAGAATTTGGGAGTTAATTCTCTTCGCACAATTAATTCCTAAAATTCCTAAGTTCACATGCAATTTCATAATTTCGGGAATTCTAGCTAAACTAGCCTAAAGAACCCACCTGTTAGAAGCAGCTTTTAATCCTCCTTGGCTCTACATAGCTATGATTTCCTCAGCTACACGCACAAATTCCTTGGGAAGAATTTTGAAGAGGTTGGAGGGGAGTGATCCTTCTAATTTCCCAGGTTCTAGGACACCACTTGTAGCAATCGTAACTCAGCATTTTCCAACATGCAATACAGCGTGGATTTTGATTAGAAGAAATGCACGAATTGGAATTCAAAGGAAGAATGAGAACTTAGATTACCTATACTCGTTTTCAAGGGTTAGAGTGGTATCAACTTCAACACATGCTAAATAGCACGAACTCAGTTTGCCAGAGTACGAAAGGAACGACAGAAGCTCACCAAAAGGCCAGAACGCGACGAAATTGAGCTGAAAAGTACTCCCCTGTCCTGTCTTACTCGCCATGGCGAGTAGCACAGCTTGCCATGGCGAGTTGCCCAGTTCAGCAACATCAAGAACGCATTCCAGCTGCATTTTCCAGAGTTTTACCTTTCCAAAGCACCCCAAATCATTCCCAATGCTGTAAGACTCGTACATTTGAAGATTATTGCACATGCAGCAAGGTTTCTCAAGTTTGATTGAAGGTTGGAGAGATTGAGTTGATAGAAAGGGGTTGTGAATCCAAGAAGATTGAGTTTCAAGAATGAGAGGGATGAGTGATTCTCATTGAGTTTTCTGTTACTCAGTAACATGCAGCCAGTTCTGAGGGGAATAGTTTTGAGTATGGAGAATTAAAAGGGTAAGGATACATATGTGAAATTTGAGGGAAATGAAATTGAGAATCAACAGTTGTTGTTAAGGGTGTTTTGGCGTGGAAGAGAGGAGAAGAGAGCATTGAGATTTCTGTTTTTCTGAAGTTGTGGAGAGTAGAATGAAGGGCTGCATTGATATTAATTGGCCAAAGGCTTTTGCATGTGTAGTGGTGAGGTGTTGATCTCATGAGGTGGAGGAGAAGTGAGTCACTAAGGTGAGTCATGGGAGAGAATATGAATGGAGGGAAAAACAAATTGATTCTTATGATTAACTAAATCATCACCAATTAACTCCTAAATTATTAGATAAATTTCTAATCAAAGTTAATTAGGTAATTGAAAGAGCGGGATGTTACATAAGATTTCTATGATGTCTCTGTTGATGAATTCTGATGCCCATAGGGAGGCATTGATGAAGGTGTTGGATCAAGCTTATGTTGAGAAAGATGTGACCTTAAGCCAGTTTGGAGGTATAGTGGGAAATGTGACTGCTTGTGACAATCTGAGTTTCAGTGATGAAGAGCTCCCCGAGAAAGGGCGGAATCATAATTTGGCATTGCATGTGTCAGTTACTTGCAAGTCAGATGCGTTATCTAATGTGTTGGTGGATACTGGGTCGTCTCTGAATGTGATGGCTAAGACTACTTTGGACAAACTTTCATACAAGGATGCCTACATGAGGCCAAGCACCATGATTGTGAAGGCGTTTGATGGTTCAAGGAAGTCAGTGATTGGTGAGTTGGATTTACCTATTTCCGTTGGTCCGCATGAGTTCCAGGTTACTTTTCAGGTAATGAATATTCAAGCTGCTTACAGTTGCCTTCTATGGCGTCCATGGATTCACGAGGCCGGTGCCGTGACATCCACTTTACATCAGAGGTTGAAGTACGTGCGAGAGGGGAAGTTGGTGATTGTGAATGGTGAGGAGGATCTACTTATTAGTCATTTGTCAAATTTCTCGTGTATCGGTGCGGATGAATCAGACGGTACTGCGTTTCAGGGACTCTCCATTGAGGAGAAAGGTCCAATCAGAGCTGAGACATCTATGGCATCTTTGAAAGATGCGCAAAGGGCTGTGCGTGAAGGAAAGACTTCTGGTTGGGGAAGAGTGTTGCAGTTATCAGAAAACAAGAACAGGTCAGGTTTGGGTTTCACTCCTTCTACCAGGATGGGAAAAAGGGAACCATTTGAAGATGTTTTCCACAGTGCTGGTTTTATCAACACTCCCTCAGAGATTAATGCTATTATTGGAGATGAAGACGAAGAAGGACCACCGTCTTTTGTGACCCCAGGAGGAATATGCCACAATTGGATTGCTGTTGATGTCCCTTCTGTCATTCCTCTGTCTAAGTAATATGTTTGTCTTTTTTATGTTTTCAAAAAGAAAAATCCTCTTGTCTCGCCCCAAGCAAGTGTGAGACTATGTTTGGGCTTTGTTTAATGCTTCAAGAATATTAATGAAAATCGTCGTTTTTATCATGACTTTTTATATTTTCTTTATATCCTTTTATTCTAGAAAATTGTAACACAAAAAACAAAAATATATATTTTATTTTTCACCTTCTATTCTTCTTACTTTTATCAAATAAAAATTCTGCATTCTTATTTATTAAAACAAAATCAATCATCAATCATATGCAGAATTAACATCAATGAGCCCGTTGAGTACAATGATTCTAGGCCCTCTATCAACTTTGAATTTCCAGTCTATGAGGCTATGGAAGAAGAGAATGAAGAGATTCCTGATGAGATCAAACGATTGTTAGAACGGGAGGATGTGGCCATTAAGCCTCATGAAGAAGCTACAGAGTTAGTTAATTTAGGTACTGAGGAAGAGAAAAGAGAAATCAAGATAGGGGCCTGTTTAGAGGAATCTGTCAAAGCAAGGATAGTAGGTTTGCTCAGAGAATATGTTGACATCTTTGCATGGTCGTATTAAGACATGCTTGGTTTTGATCCTGAGATTGTAAAACACCGTCTGCCTTTGAAGCCAGAATGTCCTTCAGTGAAGCAAAGGTTAAGAAGATCTCACCCTGATATGGCTCTCAAGATTAAGGAAGAGGTTCAGAAACAGATTAATGCAGGTTTTCTTATTACTTCAGAATATCCTCAATGGTTGGTCAACATAGTACCGGTTCCTAAGAAAGATGGTAAAGTGAGGATGTGTGTTGATTACATAGATTTGAATAGAGCTAGTCCAAAAGATGATTTTCCTTTACCACACATTGATATACTGGTTGACAATACTGCCAAATCCAAAGTCTTCTCCTTCATGGATGGTTTCTCGGGGTACAATCAAATTAAGATGGCTGTTGAAGACAGGGAGAAAACTTCGTTCATCACACCTTGAGGTAATTTCTGCTACCAAGTAATGCCTTTCAGGTTGACGAATGCAGGTGCTACTTACCAAAGGGGCATGACCACTCTATTCCATGATATGATGCATAAAGAGGTTGAAGTATATGTGGATGACATGATCGTCAAGTCAGGCACTGAAGAAGAACATGTGGAATATTTGTTGAAGATGTTTCAGAGGTTGAAGAAGTACCAACTCCGACTGAATCCTAATAAATGTACTTTTGGTGTTAGGTCTGGGAAGCTCTTGGGTTTCATTGTCAGTCAGAAAGGTATTGAGGTTGATCCTGATAAAGTTCGAGCTATTAGAGAAATGCCAGCTCCCCAAACAGAGAAGCAAGTTAGAGGTTTCCTTGGTCGATTGAATTACATTTCTAGATTCATTTCCCATATGACTGCCACATGTGGGCCAATTTTCAAACTGCTCCGCAAGGACCAAGAGATTGTTTGGACAGAGGACTGTCAGAGAGCCTTTGACAGTATCAAAAAGTATCTAATGGAACCACCAATTCTTATCCCTCCAGTTGAGGGGAGGCCACTTATTATGTATTTGACTGTGTTAGAAGATTCCATGGGTTGTGTGCTGGGGCAACAGGATGATACCGGTAGAAAGGAACATGCAATTTATTATCTGAGCAAGAAGTTTACCGATTGTGAGTCTAGATATTCCATGCTTAAGAAGACCTGTTGTGCTCTAGCTTGGGCTGCCAAGCGTCTGCGTCATTACCTAGTTAATCACACTACTTGGTTGATATCCAAAATGGATCCAATTAAGTACATTTTTGAGAAGGCTGCTTTGACAGATGTTATTGTCTGAATATGATATTGAATACCGTGCTTAGAAAGCAATCAAGGGCAGCGTCTTGGCTGACCATTTGGCTCACCAACCAATTGAGGATTACCAGCCAATCAAGTTTGATTTTCCAGATGAAGAGATTATGTATTTGAAGATGAAAGATTGTGATGAACCACTGTTCGGGGAAGGTCCAGATCCTGAATCCAAGTGGGGATTGATATTTGATGGGTCTGTGAATGTCTATGGTAGTGGAATTGGGGCAGTTATTGTTACTCCTAAGGGTTCTCATATTCCTTTCACCGCCAGATTGCAATTTGATTGCACCAACAACATTGCCGAATATGAAGCTTGTATCATGGGTATTGAAGAAGCAATTGATTTGAGGATCAAAAATATTGGTATCTATGGGGACTCAGCTCTTGTAATTAATCAGATCAAAGGAGAATGGGAGACACGCCACACTGGCCTGATCCCTTATAGAGATTATGCAAAGAGACTGTTGACTTTCTTCAACAAGGTGGAGTTGCATCATATTCCTCGCGATGAGAATCAAATGGCAGATGCTTTAGCTACTTTATCATCAATGTACCAAGTTAATTACCAGAATGAAGTACCAATCATCAGTATTCGTTGTCTCGAAAGACCGGCATATGTGTTTGCAGCAGAAGAAGCAGTTGATGACAAGCCATGGTTTCATGATATTAAGGTGTTCCTTCAGAATCAAGAGTATCCCCCAGGGGCATCTAGCAAAGACAAGAAGATCCTGAGGAGGTTATCCAGTAGTTTCTTTCTGAATGAGGATGTGTTGTATAAGAGAAATTTTGATATGGTTTTACTTCGGTGTGTGGATAAGAAGGAGGCTGATTCTTTGATGCATGAAATACATGAAGGGTCATTTGGGACTCATCCTAATGGGCACACAATGGCTAAGAAAATATTGAGAGCAGAATATTACTGGTTGACGATGGACTCTGATTGCCACAAGCATGCCCGAAAGTGTCATAAGTGTCAGATCTACGCGGATAAAATCCATATGCCACCAACTTCTCTGAATGTTATTTCTTCTCCTTGGCCCTTTTCTATGTGGGGCATTGATATGATTGGTCGGATCGAACCAAAAGCTTCCGACGGGCATCGTTTTATTCTAGTGGCTATTGATTACTTCACCAAATGGGTCGAAGCGGCATCTTATGCCAATGTTACTAAGCAAGTAGTGGTTCGTTTCATCAAGAATAACATCATTTGTCGCTATGGTGTTCCTAGTAAGATCATCACTGATAATGGGTCGAATTTGAACAACAAGATGATGAAAGATTTGTGTGAGGAGTTCAAGATTGAGCATCACAATTCTTCTCCTTACCGGCCTCAAATGAATGGTGCAGTTGAAGCTGCAAATAAGAACAATAAGAAGATTGTGCAGAAAATGGTGGTTACTTATAAGGACTGGCATGAAACGTTACCTTTTGCTTTACATGGATATCGTACTTCAGTGCGTACTTCAACAGGGGCAACCCTTTTCTCATTGGTATATGGTATGGAAGGAGTGCTACCGGTAGAAGTTGAGATTCCATCAATGAGAGTCTTGATGGAAGCCAAACTAACTGAGGCTGAATGGTGCCGAAACAGATATGAACAGCTGAATTTGATCGAAGAAAAACGTATGGCGGCTTTGTGTTATGGTCAGTTGTACCAAAGAAGAATGAAGCAAGCTTTTGACAAGAAAGTTCGACCCCGAGGGTTCCATGAAGGTGATCTTGTGCTTAAAAAGATCATGTCCTTTCAACCTGATGCCAGGGGGAAATGGACGCCCAATTATGAAGGACCGTATGTTGTCAAAAGAGCTTTCTCAGGTGGTGCTATGACCCTCGCAACTATGGATGGTGATGAACTTCCTCGTCTTGTGAATGCTGAAGCAGTCAAGAAATACTTTGTCTAAAAAAAAAAAAAAAACAGCTCGCTTAGTTGAAAACCCGAAGGGGCTGCTTAGGCAAAAATGAGTGTCTCGGTGGGCTGAAAACCTGAAAGGGCGGTCCAGGCAAAAATTAGAGACAAAAACAGAAAAAAATATCCTGATAGGTCGAAAACCCGAAAGGGCGGCCTATGCAAAAATTAAGGAAATAAGACAAGTAACTGCATCGGATCAGGCGTCACTTATCTTGGGGCACTTCAGTTGACGAAGACTTTATTTCACATCTTGTAGGTTTGGAATTCAAAATGGATGAGGAAAATAGTAATCATTGTACTTGATGTATCTTTCCCGTGTAATTACCATTTTCTAAATTTTATAATGATCTATGTGATTGTGCTTTTCGTGAGTTTCCATTCTCTTACTCAAACTTGAGCCTGTGCTTTTATTTGAACTTCTCATTTTATTCAAAATTTTGATTTATTATCTTTATTCAACTTTAAGATACTTGAAGCAAGAAACTCAAAAATAATGACAAACCTTTTAAATTGTGTCTTTTCCTTTGAAAATATAAAATGACAAACATATCTCTTAAACTCATGAGTCACATAAGCATGCTATAACAGTACCCCAGATGAGGACATATTTCAAGAAGTGGATACAGCCATTGCTAAAAAGAAAGAAAAGAAGAAAAAAGGAAGAGGAAAGTAAAAAAGCAACAGCTGTTAGTGAATGTTTTAGTTCGGAATGTGAAATGGCGACTTCTACCAAACTCTTCATTCATAAGATTTACTCCAAGATTTAATTGAAGAATGATGTATCATCCTTGGTTGACCTTGCAGATCCTAATTCCATATATGGATAACGTCCTGAGCATAAATTTGACAGAACAGGGCACGGATACGCCAGTCTAGTCATTTCCACTATTCATTTGTCTATCACAAGTCTTGTCAATCTTGCCCCACAGATAAAAGTGCAAACATACATTTACATCCATACATTCATGCATACATGTGTGCTCATATTTACATCCATCATCAAAAGCACTTTAAGTAGCAAGTGCTACGAATAAATATTCAATTCCCCAGGAAGGTTATTCCCAATAACATTTGGTCAGTTCAGTTTACCCTTTTTATAACATGTCTTACTCTCCCGCAGTGTCAGTTAACAGTTCATTCCCTTTGATTATGTCCATACTATGTCCCAATGATTAGTAAACACTTTATTGCTTCTGTCCGTTTACAGGACTTTTCTGTCCGTTTACAGGACTTTATTGCTCATGTCCGTTGCAGGACTTTATCTCTTTCCATGTTAAGTCTTGCTTGCCCATGTAGACAGCAGACAATTTAACATTATGTTGTGTCCTTACTATCCTGCAGTGTTAGTAGACACCGAAGCTTCATATTCGGCAATGTTGTTGGTACAATCAAACTGCAATCTAGCGGTGAAGGGGATGTGAGAACCTTTAGGAGTAACAATAACTGCCCCAATTCCACTACCATAGACGTTCACAGCCCCATCGAATATCAGTTCCCACTGGGATTCAGGATCTGGACCTTCCCCAAACAGTGGTTCATCACAATCCTTCATCTTCAAATACATAATCTCTTCATCTGGAAAATCAAACTTGATTGGTTGGTAGTCCTCAATTGGTTGATGAGCCAAATGGTCAACTAGGACACTGCCTTTGATTACCTTCTGAGCACGGTATTCAATACCATATTCGAACAATAACATCTGCCAACGAGCAATTCTCCCTGTCAAAGCAGCCTTCTAAAAAATGTACTTAATTGGATCCATTTTGGATATCAACCAAGTAGTGTGATTAATTAGGTAATGACGCAGACGCTTGGCAGCCCAAGCTAAAGCACAACAAGTCTTCTCAAGCATGGAATATCTAGACTCACAATCGGTAAACTTTTTGCTCAGATAATAAATTGCACGTTCCTTTCTACCAGTATCATCCTGTTGCCCCAGCACGCAACCCATAGAATCTTCTAACACAGTCAGATACATAATAAGTGGCCTCCCTTCAACTGGAGGGATAAGAATTGGTGGTTCCATCAAATACTTCTTGATACTATCAAAGGCTTTTTGACAGTCCTCTGTCCAAACAATCTCTTGGTCCTTGCGGAGCAGTTTGAAAATTGGCCCACATGTGGCAGTCATATGGGAGATGAATCTAGAAATGTAATTCAGTCGACCAAGGAAACCTCTAACTTGCTTTTCTGTTTGGGGAGCTGGCATTTCTCTAATGGCTCGGACTTTATCAGGATCAACCTCAATGCCTTTCTGACTGACAATGAAACCCAAGAGCTTTCAGGATCTAACACCAAAAGTACATTTGTTAGGATTCAGCCGGAGTTGGTACTTCCTCAACCTCTGAAACATCTTTAACAAATATTCTACATGTTCTTCTTCAGTGCCTGACTTGACAATCATATCATCCACATATACTTCAACCTCTTTGTGCATCATATCATGGAACAGAGTAGTCATGCCCCTTTGGTAAGTAGCACCTGCGTTTGTCAAACCAAAAGGCATTACTTGGTAGCAGAAAGTACCCCAAGGTGTGATGAATGAAATTTTCTCTCTATCTTCAACAGCCATCTTAATTTGATTGTACCCCGAGAAACCATCCATGAAGGAGAAGACTTTGGATTTGGCAGTATTGTCAACCAATACATCAATGTGAGGTAAAGGGAAATCATCCTTCGGACTAGCTCTATTCAAATCTCTGTAATCAACACACATCCTGACTTTATCATCTTTCTTAGGAACCGGCACTATGTTGGCCAACCATTGAGGATACTCTGAAGTAATAAGAAAATCTGCATTAATCTGTTTCTGAACCTCTTCTTTAATCTTGAGAGCCATATCAGGGTGAGATCTTCTCAACCTTTGTTTCACTGGAGGACATTCTGGCTTCAAAGGCAGACGGTGTTCCACAATCTCAAGATCCAGACTGGGCATATCTTGATACGACCATGCGAAGATGTCAACATATTCTCTGAGCAAACCTACCACCCTTGCTTTGAGAGATTCTTCTAAACAGGCCCCTATCTTGATTTCTCTTTTCTCTTTCTCAGTACCCAAATTAATCAATTCTGTAACTTCTTGGTGAGGCTGAATGGTCACATCCTCCTGATCCAATAACCGTTTGATCTCATCAGGAATCTCTTCATCCTCTTCCTCCATAGCCTCATAGACGGGAAATTCAAAGTTGATAGAGGGCCTAGAATCATTGTACTCAACGGGCTCATTGATGTTAATTCTGCATATGATTGATGATTGATTTTTTAATAAATAAGAATGCAGAATTTTTATTTGATAAAAGTAAGAAGAATAGAAGGTGAAAAATAAAAAATATATATTTTGGGTTTTTTGTGTTACCATTTTCTAGAATAAAAGGATATAAAGAAAATATAAAAGGTCATGATAAAAACGACGATTTTCATTAACATACTTGAAGCATTAAACAAAGCCCAAACATAGTCTCACTCTTGCTTGGGGCGAGACAAGAGGATTTTTCTTTTTGAAAACATAAAAAAGACAAACATTGTAACATCTCGCTCTTTCAATTATCTAATTAAATTTAATTAGAGCTTGTCTAATAACTCAAGGATTAAGTAGAGGTAATTAATTAATTGAGTTTGGGAATTAAGTGTATTATGTGTTAAATTAGGGGCTCTTATAGGACCCAAATTATACAGTAGTACAATTATTTCTCGAGTACAAATTAATTAAACTCTAAATAATCAATTCTCCCTCCCTCAATTGTCCTCCCTCTCGTGTAACTCTCCTCTTCTCTTATGTTAACAAACTTTTTCTTAAAGTGACTCATTAATCCACTACATGATTCATTTCCCACTCAAAGGAGTCCTCCTTCTCCTTGAGACATCTCTCCTATGACTCACACAAGTGACTCATTTTTCCTTTCCCTCTCAAGCCAACACCTCTTCAAAGCAACAATGACTCACTCATTTATCTAGCCAACAACTCATCCATCACCCAACCACTAATAATACATGCAAAGTGCTAAGACTCCATAACATGAGCAAACACTTCACTCTTCAAACAACTTCAGAAAAATAGAAAGTTAGAGAGCTCTCCCTTCTCTCCCTAGCTCATGAGCACATCAAACAACAACAACCCTCATGCTCCAAAATCTTCAAATTTCTCCCAACACTAGAAGTTGTTCTTTAACACATAGCACCCTTACAACTATCAAGCTATCTGAGATTCTTCACATGAACCTCTGCAACACCATTTAAAGGAACCAACTCAAGCCATTAACTTCACCATTTCTCAAACTCATCAAAATCATAACAACCCGTATTTGGAAACACCCTTCACTAAAACGGTAACCATTCTCTGCTCGTAAATCCAATTCAAACGATTCTTGTTCCTGTAGTTAGCTGACTCGATTACGCTCATTTTGGCGTTAGTTTCACGCAATTTCACTGAGAAATGAATTTTTGGCGAATTTTTGAAGTAGACAGATCAACCCAGGATTTTTCCAGAAATCGTGTTTGAATAGGTCTGCACTAAAATGGTAACTAATCTTTCTCCGTAACTCCGATTTCGATTCCGTTTGTTGGTTTGGAAAGCTAACTCAATTCCGGTCGTTTGGAGACCAATTTCGTGAATATAGGCTGAGAAATCAAGTCTGTAGGTCGTTTCAAAGCTTGAGGTTCAAACTCATCAAATTTTCCAATCCGTCCAAGTGGTTCGTGGGTGTAGCTGAGGGTTTCAGAAACTGTTAGAAGAGCTCATGAATCAAGTTTAAAGCTTCTTTTATCAGGTGGGTTCTTTAGGCTAGTTTAACTAGTTTCCCGAATTTATGAATGCATGCAAACATAGGATTTTAGGGAAATAACTGTATGAATGAATTTAATTCCCAAAATTCATTCCATTCTGTTTTATATTGATCAATATATGTTTCTGCACCTTATTACACGAGGATTGTAGGTGTTATTTATTAAAATTGTTGATTTTCGCAAAACAGAGGCAATTCTGCACTCACTCGCCATATCGAGTTGCTAGCGAGTCTTCATGGCGAGCTCCAGGTTCTGGGCTGAAGAACTTCGCCATGGCGAGCATCTGCTCGCCTAGCGAGTTGTTTAGGCCATTACCTGTAAGTTCGCCATGGCGAGCTTGTTAACTCGCCGTAGCGAGTAAGCCCAGAAATGGCTTATTTTTTTTCTATTTTCAAACGATAAATGAAGCACTCGTTTTATATCCTCGTTAAATATTGTTATCTTGCAGAACGTAAATTAATCGATGTAAATAGGAGGTCAATTACAGTTAAACTTTTAGGGTAATAACTTAAGGAAATTTAGTATGTTGTATGCACCCCGGGTTAGGGAATTATTGGTAGCATGTTAATAATTTAGTGATCAGTCGAATTAATTATATGATTATATTATCAGTATGGACTTCGTTTTAGATGTTCCATTAGAAAAATTTATGTGAGCTTTATGCCGGAGCGCTTTCTGCTCGCGGATAAGGCGAACCCCTGAGACGTGCTCACCTTAGAGGGTTTGCGGTTTAAAATGAATAAGATAAACTTTGTGTTACACCTTTACATTATTGCTTATGATAATTATGCTATGGATTTAGTTTATGATATGACTGATTAGGAGCCCCGGCTTTATAGCCTAGGAGGGTAGTAGAACTCACTGGGACGAAGTGACTGTCTCACCCCACTCCCTTTTCGATATAGGTAAGACAGGTTATTTCGGAGCAGGGACCAGGATGGATCTGACGATTGGAGCCGAGCTTGGATCGTCAGCATTAGAAGACTTAGTCTTCATTCTTGCTTTTATTTATCTTGTTATCTCTGTAGTTCTTATTCCGCTGTTTGTATTAAATATTCAGTTATTATTTTAATAATAACATATTATTCAGTTATCTCCTTATAATTTAATGTACTCAGATTCCAAATGTTAATGTTCCAACTAAATATTCTAGACAATTTAGTTGGGGCGTTACAATTGGTATCAGAGCAGGTCGATCCAGGTCGATCCAGTATCGAACCTTGCCATGAGTCATTCAATCCCTCTCTTAGTAGTACGGACCCTTTGGAGTCTGGACTGTTTACGCTGAAACCATCGCGTGCCGAGTCTGATCAGCTCAGTATTGTGCATGGTAGGCAGGGTATTACGGTTGAGAACCGAAGTGGACCACGGTGGTTAAGTAAGAAGATCGTAGTGGAGTTATAGTTCAGAAGCAATCGTTGGCGAGAATTCTCTCTAACCGGGTGTTAGAGCTGAGGTAGTTAGGACTGAAGGAGTAAGAACAGTCTGATGGAAGTACCAATCGCTTGAAGTAGAATTGTTCATAGAAGAACTTAAGTGTGTAGATTCATTTAGTATCCAACTGACATCTTGTGTCAAGTAATTTCCCCGGATTTGAGAATAACCTATACCTTCCGGTGGACATGTTTACAAGAAACATGTGAGCCAAGTTAAGCGCAAATCTCAGTAAATCAAGACTTTTCCTGTATACCTAGTCTTGCCTTCCAGCCGCAAGAATTATCAGTGCTGTTAGATCTGTTTAGTACCAAACTAGAGAAACCAAGTTGGAATATTAGTCTGAGAAATTCCTAATAGATTAGCCTATAGGAAGACAACTCGTAATGCCTCCCTAAGAATAATTTAGCTTTCAACTCGTATTCTTACCGTACCGTGAGAAGCTAGAGTTTGATTAGCGTAACAAACTAGGATTTCTTTTCCGATACCAGCTTAGGTCAGTTAAATTCAACGAAACTTTAGGGATCAACCTTGATTAGCGCAATGATTGGGAATCATTTTACGACACCATTTGGATATCTAAAGTTAGTTTGAGAGACACCGACCTTGAGTAATAAAAACCAGAGTTGAACCGAAGTAGCTTCTCTGGGTAGCAACCAATATTATACTTTACCGCTAGAAGTGAACATTAACAGATAAGCTAATTAAGAATTGCGCCTTATAGGTTGGATTACCTATGTAACCTTGTTAAGTTTAGTTGATCACATATAGTGAACTAGTAACTTAGTGCTCCTAGCTATCCAGCCATGAATATAGGAATTAGTCGAACTACACCACCCTTGTTTTAGTGGCCTGTTACTTTCCAGCTTGTCATGTTACCACTTAGGGAGATATTATAGGCATAGTAAGATAAATTCAGCACAACACCTTACATAGAGATCACCACAAATTATTTGGGATATAACCTTCACCGGAGTGACAAGTAGAAATATTTTTTTGACCAAAATTTAGTTGCCAAATAATTTACTTAGCACTAATACGCATTACCTACACTAGCAGCTTAGTGCTGTAACTTGGATAGACACATTGTGAGAGAATTAAGTCGAACCACTCGTGTTAGTAAGTTATTTTGACGTTAGCCTCGATCAGATTAGTAACTCAGAAGTTATCCTTGACACCTTCAGCCATCTAGATCACTCGTCCACTACCTATGTTAGTTATCTCGTATCGAAAATAACTAAGTTGGATTTATTCTTTATCAGCCATTTGTCATTCTTGTTTATTCAGACCTTCGAATTAGGAATTTGTAGAGTCAGTCAGATTTCCTTTAAGAGTGCCCTCAATACTTCGTTTTGAGCCAGAACCAAAGAAGTCAAAAATTCCAAATTCATGACCACTCTTTCAGACCTTCGATAAGCTAAGTCCTTCGAACCAAATCATACTGGATTGGGTATCCATTAGACATGGGAACATGGAACGAGTTCACTCTTTAATCTGTCTGATTATGTCTGGGGCAGATAATTCCTTCTCGTACCCTATCATCTGTTAGTCGTAATTATCCCTCGGAGTAGTTGGAAGGTAAACTTTCCAAATTCTTCGACATCGGTCAGTTAAACCAACCTTGTGAGACTTTACTTACAAGTAATCCTGTTCAATCTTTTCGTCCTTTTTAGTTACATTGTTAGTAACTAGATATAATTCGTGGAATCCGGTTTATCTGGAGACAACACGTGTAATTTCAGTTCAAGCCCTCACTCATCGTATCGATCTTTGATCAGTATTATTAGTCAATTATCCGCCGAACTATTCAGTTCAGTGTCAGTATCAGTTAATTATTTAGGTCTTTGTGCACCTGAACGACTCATTAGTAACTCAATTGTGCTGTTAAATTTTTCGGATCTTTATCAGCAAATTTTCCAGTTAGGTTTCAGATCTTCTAGTTACGTAGAAATAGGAGCTAGTATAAGTATTAGTATCTAGATACCTCATCAAGCTATTCTCTGAATTCGAGTTTGAACCATTTCATTCTCTGTCAACTGATTCAGTTTCTCTGTGCATTACCGGCGATATCTTCAGATCATCATCAATCAAATTCCTTGGAGAGTATGAGAGTTCTTTATTGCGAATCCAATACATACGTTGACACATTGACTGTGGTGAATGAGGGATTTAAAGCCATTCTCTGTGTTAAATGTGCAAACCTTCCGTATTCAGTTAACCGTCATTAGAATCCAATCACTTTAGCCAGATTCTTCCTTGTCGACCTATCAGAGAATTATCCAGCCAACCTAACCGTATCATTGAAGTAAGACTCGAACCTCAGTTCTTGATATGTTAAATGTATTATTCGACCACAGTGCTGTGCTAGGATTGATTGGAATAGTAGGTGGAAAATTCTGTAGTACTATGGAATCGGTTGCAAATGAGTCTAACTCATTGGCGAAAGGATCTATAGTGCTTAAGCGTTCTCTACTCGTTTTATATTTTGATTAATCCTAGAGTTTTTATACGGCGCTATGGGACAATGTTACGAGTGACGTGTCACGAGCTGCAGCGTTCGGAATCGAGAAAAACCCTAAAGAGAAATTTTGGGAATATTGACATCAACACTTAAACTTATTCCGTTCAGCTATTTATATAGCGACAACCAGGCCAGATACCGACATGAGGAACTGTAGTGCGAGATAATACTCAACACGATATTGCTAAGATGTCGCGAACATATTGGACTGTAGTAGAGTATTGAGAACTACCGTCATATACCTGTCTTCACAAAGTAAAACAAGAGTTACTTTACGAGATTATCCAATGAGAGACGTAGTAATGGTGGAAGTAAATTAGAAAAGTAGAGATGGTGTGTCACGGTGTTAAACGAATTGGAGTAAGGTCAGGTTGACGCAGATAAAAAGGAATGACTATAAGTAGTCGGATCAGAGTGCGCAACAAGAGATCAGACGTAAGTATGGTTAGACGATCAATTTGGACGAATAACCCTTTGAGAGAGGAAGGTTTTATTCCAAGGAATAAAGATAATCAAGTATTCTTGAGAATAACGCCAAAGTTGGAACTACGAGGTGTGTTCAACCGGAGAAATTCTATCCGAAGTATATAAGACCTTATCAAATCCTTCAACACGTCGGTTCAGTAACCTATCAGTTAGTTCTATCTTCATTCAGGTCAGGGTTGCACAACGTATTTCATGTGTCTCAACTTCGGAAATTCACTCCCGATCCTTATCATCCTCGAGAGATTGATCTTCAGTCAACCTTAACTTATCAGCCGAATTCAGTACGTATAGTTGATCGTGAAGTTAAGAACCCTCATAAACAAGATAATTCCAATAATCCAAGTCGGATGGGCTCGGTCCCATGATGACTAACTCACTCAGAAACGGAAAACTATCAGGGGAAAAGTCGTTCCTATCTTTTCTAAAGGTAAAATTCTGAATTTCGAGGACGAAATTTCTTTAAGGGGGGTAGATTGTAACATCTCGCTCTTTCAATTATCTAATTAAATTTAATTAGAGCTTGTCTAATAACTCAAGGATTAAGTAGAGGTAATTAATTAATTGAGTTTGGGAATTAAGTGTATTATGTGTTAAATTAGGGGCTCTTATAGGACCCAAATTATACAGTAGTACAATTATTTCTCGAGTACAAATTAATTAAACTCTAAATAATCAATTCTCCCTCCCTCAATTGTCCTCCCTCTCGTGTAACTCTCCTCTTCTCTTATGTTAACAAACTTTTTCTTAAAGTGACTCATTAATCCACTACATGATTCATTTCCCACTCAAAGGAGTCCTCCTTCTCCTTGAGACATCTCTCCTATGACTCACACAAGTGACTCATTTTTCCTTTCCCTCTCAAGCCAACACCTCTTCAAAGCAACAATGACTCACTCATTTATCTAGCCAACAACTCATCCATCACCCAACCACTAATAATACATGCAAAGTGCTAAGACTCCATAACATGAGCAAACACTTCACTCTTCAAACAACTTCAGAAAAATAGAAAGTTAGAGAGCTCTCCCTTCTCTCCCTAGCTCATGAGCACATCAAACAACAACAACCCTCATGCTCCAAAATCTTCAAATTTCTCCCAACACTAGAAGTTGTTCTTTAACACATAGCACCCTTACAACTATCAAGCTATCTGAGATTCTTCACATGAACCTCTGCAACACCATTTAAAGGAACCAACTCAAGCCATTAACTTCACCATTTCTCAAACTCATCAAAATCATAACAACCCGTATTTGGAAACACCCTTCACTAAAACGGTAACCATTCTCTGCTCGTAAATCCAATTCAAACGATTCTTGTTCCTGTAGTTAGCTGACTCGATTACGCTCATTTTGGCGTTAGTTTCACGCAATTTCACTGAGAAATGAATTTTTGGCGAATTTTTGAAGTAGACAGATCAACCCAGGATTTTTCCAGAAATCGTGTTTGAATAGGTCTGCACTAAAATGGTAACTAATCTTTCTCCGTAACTCCGATTTCGATTCCGTTTGTTGGTTTGGAAAGCTAACTCAATTCCGGTCGTTTGGAGACCAATTTCGTGAATATAGGCTGAGAAATCAAGTCTGTAGGTCGTTTCAAAGCTTGAGGTTCAAACTCATCAAATTTTCCAATCCGTCCAAGTGGTTCGTGGGTGTAGCTGAGGGTTTCAGAAACTGTTAGAAGAGCTCATGAATCAAGTTTAAAGCTTCTTTTATCAGGTGGGTTCTTTAGGCTAGTTTAACTAGTTTCCCGAATTTATGAATGCATGCAAACATAGGATTTTAGGGAAATAACTGTATGAATGAATTTAATTCCCAAAATTCATTCCATTCTGTTTTATATTGATCAATATATGTTTCTGCACCTTATTACACGAGGATTGTAGGTGTTATTTATTAAAATTGTTGATTTTCGCAAAACAGAGGCAATTCTGCACTCACTCGCCATATCGAGTTGCTAGCGAGTCTTCATGGCGAGCTCCAGGTTCTGGGCTGAAGAACTTCGCCATGGCGAGCATCTGCTCGCCTAGCGAGTTGTTTAGGCCATTACCTGTAAGTTCGCCATGGCGAGCTTGTTAACTCGCCGTAGCGAGTAAGCCCAGAAATGGCTTATTTTTTTTCTATTTTCAAACGATAAATGAAGCACTCGTTTTATATCCTCGTTAAATATTGTTATCTTGCAGAACGTAAATTAATCGATGTAAACAGGAGGTCAATTACAGTTAAACTTTTAGGGTAATAACTTAAGGAAATTTAGTATGTTGTATGCACCCCGGGTTAGGGAATTATTGGTAGCATGTTAATAATTTAGTGATCAGTCGAATTAATTATATGATTATATTATCAGTATGGACTTCGTTTTAGATGTTCCATTAGAAAAATTTATGTGAGCTTTATGCCGGAGCGCTTTCTGCTCGCGGATAAGGCGAACCCCTGAGACGTGCTCACCTTAGAGGGTTTGCGGTTTAAAATGAATAAGATAAACTTTGTGTTACACCTTTACATTATTGCTTATGATAATTATGCTATGGATTTAGTTTATGATATGACTGATTAGGAGCCCCGGCTTTATAGCCTAGGAGGGTAGTAGAACTCACTGGGACGAAGTGACTGTCTCACCCCACTCCCTTTTCGATATAGGTAAGACAGGTTATTTCGGAGCAGGGACCAGGATGGATCTGACGATTGGAGCCGAGCTTGGATCGTCAGCATTAGAAGACTTAGTCTTCATTCTTGCTTTTATTTATCTTGTTATCTCTGTCGTTCTTATTCCGCTGTTTGTATTAAATATTCAGTTATTATTTTAATAATAACATATTATTCAGTTATCTCCTTATAATTTAATGTACTCAGATTCCAAATGTTAATGTTCCGACTAAATATTCTAGACAATTTAGTTGGGGCGTTACAAACATATTACTTAGACAGAGGAATGATAGAAGGGACATCAACAGCAATCTAATTGTGGCATATTCCTCTTGGGGTCACAAAAGACGGTGGTCCTTCTTCGTCTTCATCTCCAATAACAGCATTAATCTCTGAAGGAGCATTGATGAAACCAGCACTACGGAAGATATCTTCAAATGGTTCCCTCTTTCCCATTCTGGTAGACGGAGTAAAGCCCAAACCTGATCTATTCTTGTTTTCTGACAATTGCAGCATTCTTCCCCAACCAGAAGTCTTGCCTTCACGCACAGTCCTTTGCGCATCTTTCAGAGATGCCATGGATGTCTCAACTTTGTTCGGACCTTTCTCCACAACGGAGAGTCCCTGAAATGAAGTACCATCTGATTCATCCGCACCAATACATGAGAAATTTGACAAATGACTAATAAGTAGAGCCTCCTCTCCATTCACAATCACCAGCTTCCCCTCTCGCACGTACTTCAATCTCTGATGTAAAGTGGATGTCACGGCACCGGCCTCGTGAATCCATGGACGTCCTAAAAGGCAACTGTAAGCAGCTTGAATATTCATCACTTGAAAAGTAACCTGAAACTCATGCGGACCAACTGAAATAGGTAAATCCACCTCACCAATCACTGACTTCTTTGAACCATCGAACGCTTTCACAATCATTGTACTTGGCCTCATGTAAGCATCTTTGTATGAAAGTTTGTCTAGAGTAGTCTTGGCCATCACATTCAGAGACGACCCAGTATCCACCAACACATTAGACAAAGCGTCTGACTTGCAAGTAACTGACACATGTAATGCCAAATTATGATTCCGCCCTTTCTCGAGGAGTTCTTCATCACTGAAACTCAGATTGTTACAAGCAGTCACATTTCCCACTATACCTCCAAACTGGCCTAAAGTCACATCTTTCTCAACATAAGCTTGATCTAACACCTTCATCAATGCTTCTCTATGGGCATCAGAATTCATCAACAGAGACAACATAGAAATCTTGGACGGAGTTTGCAACAACTGATCCACTATCTTATACTCACTTCTTTTGATCAACTTCATCACCTCATCTGAATCTTCATATTCTCTTTCAAATGGTTTACTAGGAACACAGACTGGTACTTTCTCAACAGCAGGGACATTTGGCTTCTGAGGGACTGCCCCTTGGATGACACGTCCACTTCTCAGGATTCTACTACTGTCCGTAACATTGCTCACAGAGGTCAAAGGAGGAATAGGTGTCTCTACACCATCTTGTATCATAGTAGCTTGGTATCTGTAGGGTATGGCTTTCTCAGAGGTATAAGGCACAGGTCCTGGCATACGAATTGTAAGTCGGGGAATATTGGATTCACCACTGTTGTAAATCATCTCCAAATGGTCAGCAGCACTAAATTCTGGTGTTATACCACAAACATCTTCACGTTTCTTTGTTACCAATAACTCTCCTTTATTCATCAAACCTTGGATGTCTTTTTGAACTTGGGAACATCCATGAGGATCCGACAGACACACTTCACAAGTTGAGTGATCATGATTGAACATCTTTGCTTCACACATTTTTCTATGGATAGGAACCAGAGGAGTCTTGATACTTCGCACATTGAGGAGGGCATTTGTAGCTAGGCAGGGTTGGACAAAATAAACAGAGGGATTATGATTTGGTAGAGGGTTAGTTTGAACATTGGGGTTTCCATCTTTAAAGGTGAGTATATTGTCTTGCATTAACTTTCGGACTTCTAACTTTAAAACCAAACAATGCTCAGTACTGTGTCCAGGTGCCCGTTGATGGAAAGCACAAGAGAGATTAGGTTTGTACCACCATGGTAATTTTGTAGGCACTCGAAGAGATGGTCTAGTTTGAACAAGATTCTCAGCGAGCAAGATTGGGAGTAAATCATCATATTTCATACGTATAGGGTCAAATGGTGACTTCTCATGAATACGAACCAATCGGTTGGCGATTTTTTGGAACTTTGGTGGTGTTTTCTGTTGTGGGTAGGATTGTGGTGGGTATTGTTGTTGTGGAGGCATTTGTGGGTACACCGTCCATGGTTGCGGAACTGTAGAGACCTGTGACAATTTCGGCGAAGAGTCATCTCCTTTTCCTAGTACGACTCGTGTGACCAGACTCATCTGTGTTTTTAACCAGTTAACCTCTTCCTTCAATGATTCTTGACCCTTCCTGAGTTCTTCTAAAGCTTCTAGTAGTGGTGGCTGATTCTGTGTATCCACCAATGAGGTTACCAAGGCATTCAATCTTCCAAAATCCTCTTCGAGTGTTGTTATCCTCTCACGAAGTTCAGCATTCTCTTGTTCCACTTCATCCATCTTCCTTTTCTGGTTTGCACGAGTGTTGTATTCACGAATAAATTTTGAACAGGATCTGCTGGCCATCTTGACAGAGACAGAATAGAGGGAGAAGAATATCAGACTCTATTTTGGAAACTTATGTATGCAATATGATGCATGATATGTTCTTATGCTAAATTATGCAAGATTTTCTTCACATCGAAAGACTTATACCAAATTAAATGTAAACATTGTAGAAAATATCCACTTCATTTGATGATTATAACATTACAAAGTAAAAATGAAAATACAATGAATAACAACACCTTTTTTTTTTTTTTTTTTAAATTAAAAGGAAATACAATAAATAAACAAACTTAAATTCTTGCAAAAGATGGATCATCTTAATCTGAGTCTGAGCCAGAGAACATGTCCATGTTATATCTCATCCTCTTCGGGTCCCTTCTAAGCGCAGCATCCTTCTCTTGAAGTTGAATGGTTTTCTGGACAATTATCTGACTTTGGGCCAAAAGCTCATGCTTTGCTACTTCCAACTCTCCCTTCAACGCTTCATGTCTGAGTTCCAACTCTTCATACTTCTTCTTCCAAACATTCTTCTCGCGAGCCAACTCGGCCACTTGTCTTAATAACTCTTCCTTGGTGTCAACAATCACAGGTACAGATGATGATGGTGGTGTAACTGAAGGTGGGGGCCCTTGGAGAGGGTAAGGCATCCCGAAACTAGCAGATCTATTGATAATCCATTGTGTATGAGTCCCTAAAGCAAATCCTCGCTTCTTCCCTAACTGATTCCACTCTTTGCGCTGAACGGAGCGCCAGGCTCGTACAAATCTGTTCCTCATATCAGAGTTTCCTTCTCGGTTGCGGTAGAAAATTCCATTCAATGAGAGGTTGCTGGGTCTTTCCTTCACGAGATACCCAAATTGGCGCCTAGCAAGCATAGGACTATAAGTAATTCCTCCATGCATTCCAAGGAGAGGTACATTGGGGAACTCTCCACAATTATCAATGATAGCTCCGTTGTCATAAACTGAGTTATACCACACAATATTAGCAGAAGTGAGAGGCATGATTCTTTGGGATCATCGGAGCTTATCTGGGTTTTCCCTAAAACTACGGGTCTGAGGTAGGTGAATGGTGTACCACTTGTAGAGTAATGGTGCACAACAGAGAATGGTTCCACGTTTTGCTGTAGTCCGATCGTGGATAGAATAATATGTTTCGGCTAACAAGGTGGGTACAGGGTTCTTTGAGAGGAATATCTGTATAGCGTTGATGTCAATGAAGTCTTTTATGTTTGGAAATAGAACTAGGCCATATATGAGTAGGGCTAATATAGAGTAAAAGGCAGTGTTGCTGGCTATCTCAACAAAAAGGGAGGCTTGCTAGAAAAGGAAATCGGTGGATAAACCTAAAAGGCCTTCTCTACGTGTGAGGTTTGCTTGGATGACAGAGGTTTCAACATGAAGGGCTTTGGCAATGGCTTGTGGTTTTGGAGCGGGTTCGAGTCCACTGAACGGAACTTTGTCAAGTATGGGTAGTCCGACCAAATATGAATACTCCTCCAGGGTGGGGACAAGCTGGTAATCAGGGAAGGTGAAACAATGGTAAAGCGGATCGTAAAACTGTACAAGAGTGTTGAGGATCCCTTCTTCTACATTAGTCCCGAGAATACTCAATAACTTTCCATGTCCCTTCCGGAATTCCTCTGAATCAGATACTAAAGACCCTAGCTTTCTTAATCTTGCCAAATCAAAAGCCTTAAAACCATAGCTTTGGGTATACCTTCTTTGATAATCCATGATCTACATAGTTTACATAGAATTTAATTTAAGCCTTTCGATATCGGATGAGAAAAGAGTTTTTATGAATGAATGCATGTATGCAATTAATGATGCACAAACATGGTTGGGTTAAGGTAAAATGTTGGAGTCAAAGGTAAGAACCCCCTCCCACATGGTAAGTACTAAGGTTTGCTTTGTACCTGTATTACGGGTTCTACAAAGTTCCCAAAGTTATAAACCGTCTTTTGGATATTACCGGCTTACGGAACTACTCCCGGTCCAATAATATCCGCAAGACAATCTCGTTCGGGTGTGGTTTCGCGTACCAACCAATCCAAGACTACTCTAGATCAGTCACCGCACCACGTCCTAAAAGCCAAGATGGGTTAAGTGCAACTCTAAAGGTCCACAGTCTTTCGATCCCCCAAAAATAGAACCTTAACATAACTACTCATGTTAACACCCCACCTTTGAGCTTCCTAGACTGTGCGTGGTTATATCACATGCGAAACATGGATCGAACTACTCCGATCCCGTCGCTATGACCCTACCACTATCCTATCTTATTGTTTCCCTCAAGTCCGGGTTAGGACTTATCTCACTCAAGCAATTTTCCCAAATAAAGCACATAAAACATGCATACATATAAACAAACAAACAAACATACAATCGCAAAGAAAAAAGAATACAAGATAGGCTCAACCTGCTCGGGGGATCCCTAGTGAAGTCGCCATTTCTGTCGCGGTGATTTTTGGATATCAAGCTATTGAGAAGCATTGAATCTCAAAATTTTAATTACACCACCGAGCTTTGATTTTTCCGAAGAAGGGAGAAAGTCCGTTAAATACCCTAATTAGAGAGATCGAGGTAAGGGGGATGGTTATAAGAAGGGAAGGTATTAGCACCCTAGGTATCTATAGTATCCTATAGGAACCTCTTGTATTATCTAATCTATGCGCTTGATTTTATTTGTTTGCAAAAGTGTACAAGACTTAGGGAAAATAGAGTGATTATTAGGAAAATGGTTTTTGGATGACAAAATGCTCTTGGTTTGAAATCCAAGGTTTTAATCTAAAAAAAAAAAAAAAGGAGAATTGATTGGTTTTGAAAATGCGACTTGGTTTGAAAAACCAAGTGTTTTTTCCTAAAGAAAATAATTGTTTAATTGATTGAATAACTTGGTTTAAAATCCAAGTGTTTTGGAAATGTTTTAATAAATGACATGTTTTGGATATTTTTGAAAAGAGGTGTTGACCTCTATTTTGGCTAAAAGGGTAATGGTTCGAGCGAAGGTTCTACCGTTTGACATATATAACCTAAAGCGTTAAATCGCGCAAAGACACTCCGCAACGACATATAAGTTGAGGCGACGCCCTCACTTCGGATTATTATACTAATCATACAAACAAATAAGAATAAATGTAAAAACTTTAACCACTCAATACAACCGGGGGGGGGGGGGGGGGGGGGGGGGGGAACATGCAAAGGGAATTCAAATGATGATAAATAAATGAACGAAAAATAAATTGCGCCAATTACGCGCATTAAAATATACAACCAGGGGGGAAACATGCAAAGGGGAATTAAATGATTAATAATAATAATGAACGAATAGAAATTACGCCAATTACGCGCATTAAAATATACAACCGGGGGGGAAACATGCAAAGGGGAATTAAATGATTAATAATAATAATAATGACTAATTATAATAATGAGAAGTAAATATAAAGCACACACAACATAGTATAGAGGCAAAGCATGAATATAAGGCATGACAAATATAAAGCATGTGATAAAATATAAGCGTAATGAATAATAAATGTAAGGCGCGAAACAAGCGATATAAATATGATAAAATAGCATACAAGACGTATGTGAGATAGAGATAACCAAGAACTATGAAAACAATCAAGAATAATAAACTACCACGTCATGAGAAATAACATAAAAAATTATCAAGCATTTTCAATCCACATACAAACATACTTATGAATTTAATTGAATAAAGTATAATTCGCAATTTAATCAAAACACTTAGGACTAAACATATCACAACCAATAAACCTAGAGCTAACATGGAAGCATGGTCCAAGCATATTCTTAAACATAGAATGAATTTGAGCAACATTTAACAAGTAAAAATATCAAATAAAATTATCTAAAAATCATAACATGTAAATCTTGCACTTAATTAACACAAATAAAATAAAACAAACAAGAAAATCATGTGATCATAGTGAAAATAAGCAAAGGGCAGAGAGCAATATTTTTGATAAAAATAATTAAGAGTTCATAATAAATAATAATCAAAAAGAATTAATTTAACAACATTTAGAACTATTTATTAACACTTAAATTAATTAATGAGTGGCAAAAAATTAAAATAAAATAAAATTTCATGCTTAATGAGATAAAATAGCTTAAACAAACATACATCATGCATCTCATATCATTGATTAACAAGCAAGAATAATTAGCAAAACATTAATTGATTAAAACCTAATTTAAGTAATAACATAAAAAAATATGAGAAAAATAGCAAATAAATAAATTAAAAATTTATTTCATGATATATCAATTAATAATAGCCTAAAATATAATTAAAATAATAATTATCATCTCAAAAAATAAAAAATAAAATTAAATGAAGGGGATGTGCAAATAACAGGTTAAAATAAAAGGAGGGTTCAGAGAAGCAAAAAGCCCAGAAAAGCCCAAGGCCCACGCAAATATAAAAAAATCTGAAAACATATAGGCCTGGATTGTGTGTGACGCACACGCTGCGTGATCACGTTTTACAGCCGTTTGATCTTCATCAGAGAAGATCAACGGATACGATCATATTCACGCGCGTGCCATTGGATCAAAACAAGGGCCATGATTAAATCTGGGAAACCTAAGGAACACGCGTGCAATAGCAACAGATGTGGATCAGGTGTGAGCGCGTATAGTGGTCCTATCGTCTGACCACCGTCGGATCTTCATTTAATGAGATCTGACGGGTGCGATCAAAGGAGCACACGCGTCGTACGATCAATCCAACGGATACGATTTAAACTTTGTGAGGACGGAGTCTTACGATGGATCATCGTCTCCGCTCAACCCTCACCGTCGCCGGCGCCGTTTCCGGCACCGGAGTTACAAAAACAACCCAGAAATCAACAAATCTTATATGGTTTTGCTCGTTTTTTCACAAGGATTCCAAATATGTAATTAGTTTTGCAAAATAATGTCTGTAGCGTAAAAACCGAACGAGAAAAGAAAATCCAATCAAAACTCAAACTCACAAATACGCAGGAATCAAAGCAAAACAACAACCCAGATAGTTTCTACACATTAAAACTAGATGAAAGGAATTAAAAAGGTTGAAGAAAGCTACCAGAAACGAGCTGTAGAACCTTGACTTTTTTCACGAACTTTCCTCTTCAAAACAAGCTGCAAATCAACCTTGAAGCTTCAAATTCGTGCTTGGGTTTTGGTTCTGGAGGCTTATAGAAGGTAACAGAGGTGTTAATTGCAAGAGATGATGATGAATTTGTGTTTTTGGAATTTTGAAAAAGTGAGAAAATGTGAGCTCGTGTTTGGTGATTCTTCCTCCAATTCTTCCAACCCCTTGCTCAGAAATGAGCTCTGTTATTTATAAGGGAAGTTTAGGTTAAGATAAGAGTGAATTTGTGTGAATGAGAGGGGTATTTTTGAGTTTTTGCAAAATGGATATTTGTGGTTTTTTGATCAATCAAGGGTACACTTGTTTTGATCTGATGCATTGTGTTTAAAAGGTATATTCTGAGATCAAATGGATGGATAAGGATCAAGGAATTTTTGGAATTTAATTTGTGGTGAAAAATGATTTTAAAACAAATTAAAACAATTATTGTAAATAAATAAATATGTGAAAATATAAAATGTTCATAAACAGGGGCAAAAATGTCCTTTTTTAGGGTTTATAAGATGCATGGATTAAATTGAAAATGTTTGGAAAAAGTTTGAATGAAAAAGGTTACTTGTGGGAGAAGAAATCAATTTTTGAATTTAAATGTAATAATAATATGAATATAATAATATGAAATAAAATAAAAATGTAATTAAAATATTTTTTGGCATATTTATAAAATATAAAGATAATAGAAATAAAATTGTAAGTCAAAATTATGAAGAAAAGGGAAAAAATGAGGTTACTTGCAAAATAAGTAACCTATTTCTTTGTAATTTTTGAAAAGGGTAAAATGGGAATAAAAAATTATTTATGTGCAAATATTGATATGAGAGTATATGTGGTGAAAACATAAATTCAAAAAGCCACATGATTAATTATCTAAAAATGAAACAGTTAAGCAGCGTAAACGAGATAAAATACTATTTTTGACATTTTTAAATTTAAAATAATAAAATAATAATAATAAAAACATGATATTCTAAAAAATATACAAAGGGTAAGAAGGTCAAAAAATGGGGTATGACACACTCAGATTGTCACAGTATAATGTGAGCACATCTTGCTGCACATTGTACTCACCCAACATCGGCTTCATCCAAAGTAGCTGAGAGCAACTACTTCCTGCTGCAATATACTCAGCCTCAGCTGTAGAAAGAGAAACACAATTTTGTTTCTTGCTGAACCATGATATAAGGTTGCTTCCCAAAAAGAAACATCCACCAGAAGTGCTCTTCCTATCATCTGCACTACCTACCCAGTCAGCATCACAATAAGCCAACAATCTTGTGTCTTCACCATGAGAGTAGAGAATCCCATAATCACTTGTACCACTGACATACTTCAGAATCCTTTTGACCTGATTCAAATGACTCATCTTAGGCTCAGCTTGGTACCTTGCACACACACCAACAACAAAGCTAATGTCAGGTCTACTTGCAGTGAGATAGAGTAGACTGCCAATCATGCTTCTGTATAGACTTTGATCAACACTGACACCATGCTCATCTTTAGAAAGTTTCAAATGGGTTGTTGCAGGAGTTCTCTTGTGATTTGCATTCTCCATTCCAAATTTCTTCACAATGTTCTTGGCATACTTGCTTTGAGAGATGAAAATTGTGTCTTCCATCTGTTTAACTTGCAGACCAAGAAAGTAGGTAAGTTCACCTACAAGGCTCAACTCAAACTCAGATTGCATCTGATTCACAAACATCTTGACCATGGGGTCAGACATTCCTCCAAATACAATGTCATCTACATAGATTTGTGTTATAATGAGCCTGCCTTTTTCTTCTCTTACAAACAAGGTTTTGTCAGTTTCTCCTTTTCTGTAACCTTGCTGCACAAGAAATTTGGTTAGCCTGTCATACCATGCCCTAGGAGCTTGCTTTAATCCATACAATGCCTTCTTCAATCTGTAGACATGATTTGGAAAATTTGGATCAACAAATCCCTTGGGCTGCTCCATATAGACTTCCTCATTCAAGTAGCCATTGAGGAAAACACTCGTCACATCCATCTGAAATAGCTTGAACTTCAAGATACTTGCTACTCATAAAAGTAACCTTATGGATTCAAGACGTGCCACAGGAGCAAATGTTTCATCAAAGTCTACTCCTTCAATCTGAGAGTAACCTTGAGCCACAAGCCTAGCCTTGTTTCTAGTGACAACACCACTTTCATCAGATTTATTCCTATAAACCCATTTAGTACCAATGATGTTGACTCCTTCAGGCCTAGGAACTAAATCCCATACTTCATTCCTCTTGCATAGCTTCAATCCAAAACTCATCTGTCAAGGCTTCTTTTACATTCTTTGGTTCTACCTTTGACATAAAACAAGCATTGGATACAACCTCTCTTGACCTTGTCATAATACCTGAATCAGGACTCCCTATTATGAGTTCTTTTGGATGATTCTTTTGAACTCTAACAGAAGGACCCTTATTCACCTGAGTCACATTTTCTTGATGATCAGTCTTCTCAGGAATCTCTTCAACTTCAGAGTCTTCAGGCTGGGGGTGAGATGTGTCCACATCAGGAACATTATCAGAACAGTCATCTATGACTACATTGATAGATTCCATCATAGTCCTTGTTATGGTGTTGAAGACTCTATAGGCTTTGCTGGTTAAGGAATAGCCTAGAAAGATTCCTTCATCACTCTTGGGATCCATCTTCCTCCTTTGCTCTCTGTCAGCTAAGATATAGCAGTTGCTACCAAAGACATGGAAGTATTTGACAGTTGGTTTTCTTCCCTTCAATATCTCATACAGTGTGGTTGATGTACATTTTCTAAGAGTTACCCTATTGTATACATAGCATGCAGTACTCATGGCCTCTGCCCAAAAGTAGTAAGGTAGCTTATTGGCATGTAGCATAACTCTTGCAGCCTCTTGCAAAGTTCTGTTCTTTCTTTCAACTACACCATTTTGTTGGGGTGTAATTGGAGATGAGAACTCATGCCCAATCCCTTCATCAGAGCAAAACTCAAAAAACCTTGAATTTTGAAATTCCTTCCCATGATCACTTCTGATTCTAACAATGGCACTATCCTTTTCTCTTTGTAGTCTAAGGCATAGGTCTTTGAAAGCCTCAAAAGTATCAGACTTCTCTTTGATGAAGCTAACCCAAGTAAATCTTGACAAATCATCTACAACCAATACTCTCTACCTGCATTGGTCCAATCAAGTCCATATGTAGCAGTTCTAGAACTCTGGATGTCACCTGATGTTGCAACATTGGGTGTGACATCTGGACCTGCTTTCCAACTTGACATTCACCACAGATACTGCCTTCAACAATCTTAAGCTTTGGTAGTCCCCTGATAGCTTCCTTGGACACAATCTTCTTCAATCCTTTCAGATTCAGATGGCCAAGTCTTTGGTGCCAAAGCTTTACTTCTTCTTCCTGACTGATAAGACATGTAGTAGAATGAGCTGTTTCTTCAAGAATCCATAAATAGCAGTTGTCTCTTGATCTAGATCCTTTCATCAACAATTCTCCTTTGTCAGAAGTAATAAGACATTCATTCTTTAAGAAGTTGACTTTAAGACCTTGATCACACAGTTGGCTTATGCTGATAAGATTAGCCTTCAAACCTTTGACAAGTAACACATCATCTAGGTCAGGTAAACCTTTGTTGCAGAGCTTACCAATGCCTTTGATTTCACCTTTTGTTCCATCACCAAAGGTTACAAAACTTGTTGTATGAGGCTTAATATTAGTGAGAAATTTCTCAACACCAGTCATGTGCCTTGAACAACCACTAACAAAATACCAATCTTCTCTGGAAGATGCTCTGAGAGAAGTGTGAGCTATGTGAGCAGTTTCTGAAACTTTTGGCTTCAACATCTTCTTAGGAGTGACCCTTGCTGATTTGGCTTTAACCTGAGGCTTCTTCTTGGGATACCCATAT
Source organism: Trifolium fragiferum (assembly GCA_954870985.1). Lineage (NCBI taxonomy): Eukaryota > Viridiplantae > Streptophyta > Magnoliopsida > Fabales > Fabaceae > Trifolium > Trifolium fragiferum. The sequence continues at coordinate 54,376,862 of OX940789.1, forward strand.
AGTTTATAGCAGAAGGGCTTGATGTGACCATTCTTCCCACAGTAGTGGCATCTCCAAGCATTAAACTTCTCTTTGCCAGCAGGTTTCTGATGTGGGGTGTGATGTGTCCACATTCTGCCAGGGTCAGGTTTCTTCTGAGCAGGAACAAACTTAGTACTTGTACTCTTGTTGTGATGTTTGTTCTTAAATCCTATACCAGATGAGTCACCAACATGCTTTTCAACTTCCAGAATCTCATCAAGCATGTCAGTTCTAGTATTGAGCATCTTTACAGACTTGGTCATATTTCCCAAATTTGTTGACAGCAACTTGACTTCACTTTCAAGACTAGTTACTTTGTCTTGCAGTTGAGCCTTCTCTGTCTCCAGCTGACTGATAATCACCTTCTGCTCTTCATTGATTCTGCACAGTTCCCCACTTTTGATGCACAACTTTTTGTAGACTGAGGCTAGTTCATCAAAGGTGAGTTCTTCATCATCAGAATCAACATCAGTACTGCACACACCAGTCATGGCACTCACATGATTAGCAGCAACATTCTCTGATTCAGTGTCAAAGTCTTCACCAGACCATGATACAGTTAGGCCTTTCTTCTGCTTCTTCATATATGTACCACATTCAGCTCTTATATGACCAAAGCCTTCACATTCATGACATTGAACACCCTTGTTCTGAGTTGACTTATCATCAGTTTTGGCTTTTGTTGAAGTGTTCCCTTGTTTACTGATGTCAGTCTGGATGTTCCTCACATTCCTCCTTGGCCTTCTATCCACCCTTCTCAGAAGCTTGTTGAATTGCCTTCCTAACATAGCTATGTCATTTGAGAGATCCTCATCTGACTCATCAGCTTCTTCCTCTTCATCAGCACAGGATACAAAGGCTATACCCTTTCCTTTCTTCTCAGTTTGATCACCTAAGTTCATCTCAAAAGTTTGAAGAGAGCTCACAAGTTCTTCAAGTTTCATACTTGAGATGTCTTGAGCTTCCTCAATAGCTGTGATTTTAATGTTAAATCTCTTGGGTAGGGATCTAAGCATCTTTATCACAAGCTTTTCTTCAGATAGTTTTTCACCTAGAGCCTCAAAAGAATTGTCTATCTCAAGCAGGTTCATGTGGAAATCATGAATGGATTCTTCTTCCTTCATTCTGAGGTTTTCAAACTTAGTGTTGAGAAGTTGGATTCTTGAGCTTTTTACCTTGGCAGTGCCTTCATGAGTGGTTTTGAGTATCTCCCAAGCCTTCTTTGCAACAGTGCATTGTTTGATCAGTCTGAACATGTTCTTGTCCACTCCATTGAATAAAGCATTCAAAGCTTTGGAGTTTACAGGTGATGCAGTGTCTTCTGCAGCTGACCATTCTTCTTCTGGCTTGAGTACATCAGTATCAACACCATTAGCATCCTGAACTTTGGGATGCTCCCATCCTTTGAGCACAGCTTTCCAAGTGCTAATGTCAATTGACTTCAGGAAGGCAATCATACTTGGCTTCCAGTAGTCATAATTAGTTCCATCCAGAAGAGGTGGTTTGTTGACCATTGTTCCATCCTTGTCCATGTTTCCAGAAAGTAACTTCCCTGGAGCTCACCCTCAAACAGGCAGGGTGCCAGCTCTGATACCAATTGAAATTCTGGTGGCAAGTGTCAGATGTGCAGCACAATGTGTACACTTTAGGAATCGTACGATGTGTAGCCTAATGTGTCAACATCGTGGACATGCTGAACTTGATGAACAGGTAAACAATATAAAGTGCAAGAAACAATAAACACCCAGAGTTTGTTAACCCAGTTCGGCACTTATAACAAGCCCTATTCTGGAGGATACCAATCCAGGGATGAATCCACTATGGTAGTATCAATTCAAAGCTAAATTCCCCCGTTTACAACTTCTCACTTAATCACTACCTTTGCTAATTCTACCTAGGAACTCCTAGATATGAGAACCTCTGCTCACTCCCCCTCAACCTTACCCAGTAAGGATTTAATAACAAACTCAGTTGGAGACACACTCCTAGACAAGCAAAGCACTCGTACCTAAAGGCTTAGAGTGTTGCACAATCTAACTCCTTGCTTCAAAGCTTTGGAGAAAGACAACTAGAGATTACAACTCTAAAAACTCAGTCCTTACTTGTATCAAAAGTATGATCCAAGTGAAGGCTCACAAATAACAAAGAACAACTAAAGAACTAAAACCTTAAGACTCAATTTGTAGACTTAGCTTCTTGATTTCAGTTGATGAATAATTAGTCTTCAGTCTTCCTTTATATAGAACAAGCTTCATGGGCTTTGACGAGTTGGCCTTCAATAAATTTGCCTTGAGATTTATTTGATCATAATCTTTTAATTGTTTGTTTCAAATCTTTTGATCAAAGTCGGCCAATAAAATAAAACAGAACCATGAAAGATTATCTTGTTCCTTGGCGCGCAAGCTAGCACGATTTAATTTGAAAAACAAATCTTTTTCAAAAGATCACACGTAAAAGAATAAAGGCGCGTCCAGCTAGGGCGTCCAGATGTGAATCCTGATGTGCCACACATCATGCTCCACATCATGGAATTAGGCTTATTTTACCAAATGAAGCCAACACCCTAAAATCCTCAACAATTAGAACATTCATGTGTGTTATGTCCATATCCTTTGCATTCGGAACATCTATTTTCTTGACACGTCTTGTATTGATCACTGTTTTTTCTCTGAGGCTTGATGTTTGACCGGATGACTGGGCATCTGACTTCTTGTAGTTTCCTAGTTTTGCCAAGGATCTGTTGAAGTCGCTGCTTATAAGGGCTATGGCTCTAGATAGGTTGTCTTCGTTAGAGTCTTCTTTAGATAGAAAAGCTATGTTTTTGACTTTCTTTTCTGATTTGTCATTGAACGCCATCTCAAAGGCTTGTAATGAGCCAATGAGTTCATCCATCTTCATTGTTCTCAAGTCTTGAGATTCTTCAATTACAGTTACCTTCATGTTAAATCTCTTACGTAGTGATCTAAGGATTTTTCTTGTCAGCTTTTCTTCAGGTATTCTTTCTCCTAGAGCAAAAGATGAGTTAGCTATATCACGAATGCTATTGTTAAATTCTGATATAGTCTCATCATCCTCCATCTTCAGGTTTTCAAATTTTGTGGAGAGCAGCTGCAGTTTTGACATTCTAACCTTGGAAGTTCCTTCATGAGCAGTTTGAAGAATTTCCCAGGCTTACTTGGCTTATGTACATGTGTTGATTAGTTTGAATATGTTTTCATCAACACCATTGAAGATAGCATTTAGTGCTTTAGAGTTGCCATTGGCCTCAGTCTCCTCTTCTGAAGTCCAAACTCCTTCCACTTTTAATATTGAAGAATCGTCTTCTGTAGAGACTATTGGGTGATTCCAACTTGTAACAATTGCCCTCCATGCTTTTTGATCCATGGACTTGATGAAGATAATCATTCTTGCTTTCCAATAGTCATAATTTGATCCATCCAAAACTGGTGGTCTATTTATTGATCCTCCATTCCTGTCCATCTTGAACAAGATTTTGTCTCCCTGGATCTCACCCAGCAGGTTAGGGTGCCTGCTCTGATGCCAATTGAAATTCTGTTCTCTGGCAGGACAGATGTCGTACACAATGTCTAGGACAATGTGTCTATAGTCCAGATGTCTTAGACAACTGGTTCGACAATTGGTTTTGAGGATCACAATTTATTGCAGTACTGAAGTAAATAAAAGCAATAAACAACACCAATGTTTGTTAACCCAGTTCGATGCAAACCACACCTACTCTGGGGGATACCAATCCAGGAAGTGAACACTACTACTCTGAATTATTACTTAGTCTTAAAACCACACCAAACACCTTTTGGCATGTACGTCTTTTCTTAATCCTATCAGTCTTCTACCCAAGGGCTAACTCCCCCTGAATATGAGAACCCACCCAACTCCCTCTAATCACTAATCCCAAGTGACGAAACTAAACTTTACAGTTTAAGACTTAGTTGAATGACAACATTCAACGACACAAAGCTACAAAGTATCAAGAACAATACTAAGAGCTACTAATGCTTTGCACAGTGGGCACAAAGCTTTGGACTCACAATCTTCAGTTATTGTGGGTTGAGTTTTAAGCTCTATGTTGAGTCTTTTATATAGGCGTGCAGGTCTTCAGATAATCTTCAATCTTTCAGATGCATTACAATAAAAATTAGTTTTAAAACAAACTCCATAAGATAAAAGAATTAATCTTTATCCACAAATTAAATACGAATCTGATCGTATCTAACACATAGGATTAATAACAAACTTTATCAGTAATCCTAATCTCAACTTGTTACTTAAAGATTCGCGCCTTATTCAAATTTGAAAGATACGCGTGCTTAATGGATAAGCATTATATTTTAAGCTGAAATGGGTCAAGATGTCCTACCCACATGTCTTGGGACATCTTGTTCGACATGTTGCCTTAACATGCTCTGAACCCAGTGACAAGATATCTAGGACATCTTGTTCAACATATTGCATCTGCACATCTTCAATATGCACAAGTGGTTTAGACTTAATTGCTTTAGCATTAGTGCTTTAGCTAAGTCATTCTGACCAAGTTGTCTTAGCCTTATGATGCAGTCAATCTCAGAAGAACTACAATATGTACTATCTATTATAAACTAGGAGATATATCAATATAAGTGAAGTGAAATAGATAAAAATAGCTAAAATACTAATTTTCTAGTAAAGATTAATATTTACAAATAGTTGGAGTTTTTACTTCAAATAACTCTAAAACAAGTCAATAAATACTAAAAATATATAAGTAAAATCACTGTTTTTTAGCACTTATCCATTTTTTTTTAGTCCACCCTATAATCACTAATCTCCTCAAAATGCATTCTTTAAGTTGAATTGCTGCAAAATAGCTTTTGGGATTTTCACCTTGTGTTCCTCTTTAATCAGGTTTTACTCTTAATTTTTTCTTTATTTTGCTTTCACTTTTGTATTATTTTCATTATTATTACTAATTGTTCGTTTTCTTTTTGTGATTTCCACTTGTTGCTTACTCAACTGAAATTTCAATTCCTCATAGATTTTGGGTGCCTTATGCAAATTATAATTTTGGTGTTTCATCTTTTTTATAATTTATCACTCAGACGCACGCACACACATACGCTCGCACTAGGTAAAAAAATTGGTGCCCCTAAAATTTTGGTGTCCTATGCGGTCGCTCCTCTCGAACATCCTCCGGAACCCTCCCGTGTCATGTTATATTGGTTTATTGCAAAAGATCATTAAAAAATCTACTAAGGACAATTAAAAATATTATTCATAACATCATAGAATTGTTCTGACTATGACCCTATTTAGATAAGCAACTTGATTAATTTTTTATTTATAAACTATTTCTATAAGAAAAGACAAAAAAAAAAAAAAAAAAACCGAATTGCTTTCAGATAAGCCATAAGTTATTTTCATTAGGTAGCTAGAAGAGCTTATGAAGATAAGTTGAAAACAACTTATAGACATGTCGTAAGTTGTTTCCATTCGCTCTCCCAAACAACTTATATTTATGTCAATATATAAGCTAAAATAAGTCAATCCAAACAGGGACCTATGTAACATTATAAATCAGAAGCACTCAAATGAATCAATTAATATTTCTTCTACTTTTTCGTTGATTATCTGAAGATGCAGGGTTCTTTCTTCCTTTTCCCATACAAGTGAAAATTTAAAGCACAGTATGAAATTTTATTAATGAAGAAATTTTATATTTTCTGAAAATGAAGTTTCAAATGTCATTTTAACTAACCTGTAGACCAAAGAGATACCAGCATGAACCAACAACATGACCAGATAGTACAAAAATGAGAAGATTTATAATGAAATTTGGCCAGGCTGACTCAAATATGAATCCAGTGTGAGACTGGCCAATTAGCAGAGGCACATATCTGAATAATCTAGAAATATACTGTATAAGGATCGCTAGACATATAAGATTCTTAGCATAATTTGCTCCTGAATATCCCAAGGTACTTGGTAGGACAACCAATATCATTATCTACAAGTATTTCACAAGAAATTTTGATGAGTTAGGCCCTATCCAAATTCTTTGAGAGTCAATTAATTTTAATTACCATATGATATAAGGTAAGATTTTAAATTGCAGTTGCCGATGCGGTTGAGGTTGCAAGTGTTTCGATTGCGGCTATTGCGGTCGCTGCGATGCAATTACGGCCGTTGCGGCGTGAAATAATTTTCTATCCGCACAAATACACATTTTCCTACACTAACATTGTATCAAAATTAATCTCATTTATCTTACTAGTAAATATAAAAATAAGTTAATATGAATATCTATATAAAAATAAATTATAAATCTAAAAGACATAAAAGAAAAACGAAGGTATATTTTCTGAAATTTTACAGTAAAATTCTTCGAAAAGTTATTTTTTCTTCTCTTTTCTAAAATTGATTTGAGATTCTCTATTTTTTTTAAACTCCTTTTCTGATGCGGTGTTGTGTTGTGGAAAAACGGCGTTGTGTTGCGGTTTCATTGCAGCTTTGCATGTGATTTACATTCACACAGTAATTGCGGTCTAATGCGGTTGCGCTGCGTTCCGCATCCGCAATATTGCGGCTGCAATTTAAAACCTTAGTGCCAAGGCTTGTTTCAATTCCAAATCCGGTCCTTTTCCTTATGGAATCTATGAAAACGTTGTACCACTTACTATAGAAACTGACCTGATCAACAAATACGTGTATGCACTTTTTTGGGGATTTCAGGTATGCATTCGGTCTTTTATTTTCTTCCCTCATTTGAAATTATATATATTTTGTCCTATAATATTGATCTATGAAGATTAAGGGCTTATTTGCTCAAAAAAAAGACTAAGGGCTTATTCTTAATGAAAAAACACGATATAAGGGAGCTATAAAGATAAACAATGTGATTTGATTTGAAAACTTGTGCAAAAGTTAATATGGATGTCTCATGCCAATTATCGACAATAAATAAATTAGGTTTTAATATAGCTTTTGGGGTTTTCACCTTGTATTCCTCTTTAATCAAGTTTTACTCTTAATTTTTTCTTTATTTTGCTTTCACTTTTTTCTTATTTTCATTATTATTACTAATTGTTCGTTTTCTTTTTGTGATTTCCACTTGTTGCTTACTCAACTGAAATTTCAATTCCTCATAGATTTTGGGTTCATTATGCAAATTATAATTTTGGTGTTTCATCTTTTTTATAATTTATCACTCAAACGCACGCTCGAACTAGGTAAAAAAATTGGTGCCCCTAAAATTTTGGTGTCCTATGCGGTCGCTCCTCTCGAACATCCTCCGGAACCCTCCCGTGTCATGTTATATTGGTTTATTGCAAAAAATCATTCAAAAATCTACTGAGGACAATTAAAAATATTATTCATAACATCATAGAATTGTTCTGACTATGACCCTATTTAGATAAGCAACTTGATTAATTTTTTATTTATAAACTATTTCTATAACAAAAGACAAAAAAATAAAAAATAAAAAAAAAAATAAAAAAAAAAAAAACCGAATTGCTTTCAGATAAGCCATAAGTTATTTTCATTAGCTAGCTAGAAGAGCTTATGAAAATAAGTTGAAAACAACTTTTAGACATGTCGTAAGTTGTTTCCATTCGCTCTCCCAAACAACTTATATTTATGTCAATATATAAGCTAAAATAAGTCAATCCAAACAGGGACCTATGTAACATTATAAATCAGAAGCACTCAAATGAATCAATTAATATTTCTTCTACTTTTCGGTTGATTATCTGAAGATGCAGGGTTCTTTCTTCCTTTTCCCATACAAATGAAAATTTAAAGCACAGTATGAAATTTTATTAATGAAGAAATTTTATATTTTCTGAAAATGAAGTTTCAAATGTCATTTTAACTAACCTGTAGACCAAAGAGATACCAGCATGAACCAACAACATGACCATATAGCACAAAAATGAGAAGATTTATAATGAAATTTGCCCAGGCTGACTCAAATATGAATCCAGTGTGAGACAGGCCAATTAGCAGAGGCAAATATCTGAATAATCTGGAAATATACTGTATAAGAATCGCTAGACGTATAAGATTCTTAGCATAATTTGCTCCTGAATATCCCAAGGTACTTGGTAGGACAACCAATATCATTATCAACAAGTATTTCACAAGAAATTTTGATGAGTTAGGCCCTATCCAAATTCTTTGAGACTCAATTAATTTTAATTACCATATGATATAAGGTAAGGTTTTAAATTGCAGTTGCAGTTGCCGATGCGGTTGCAGTTGCAAGTGTTTCGATTGCGGCTATTGCGGTCGCTGCGATGCAATTACGGCCGTTGCGGCGTGAAATAATTTTCTATCCGCACAAATACACATTTTCTTACACTAACATTGTATCAAAATTAATCTCATTTATCTTACTAGTAAATATATAAATAAGTTAATATGAATATCTATATAAAAATAAATTATAAATCTAAAAGACATAAAAGAAAAACGAAGGTATATTTTCTGAAATTTTACAGTAAAATTCTTCAAAAAGTTATTTTTTCTTCTCTTTTCTAAAATTGATTTGAGATTCTCTGTTTTTTTTTTTAACTCCTTTTTCTGATGCAGTCTGTAACGCCCCAACTAAAAATATCTAGAATATTTAGTCGGAACATTAAAAACTGGAATCTGAGTACATTAATTAAAAGAAATATAACTGAATAATACATTATCATTAAGATAATAATGAACATTCGATACAGACAGCGGAAAAGAAACTACAACAAACTAAAAAGAAACAAGGAAGAAGACTGAGTCTTCTAAGCTTACAATCCAAGCACAACTCCAATCGTCAGGTCCAACCTGGTCCCTGCTCCGAAATAACCTGTCTTACCTATATCAAAAGGGGAGTGGGGTGAGACAGTCAATTCGTCCCAGTGAGTTCTACTACCCTCCTAATGGCTATTAAGCCGGGGCACCTAATCAGTCATATCATAATCCATTTTCTAACATGTCTATCATAAGCATAATAAATAAATGTGGAACACAGAATTAGTCTTGTTGATTTTAATCCGCAAATACTCTGAGGTGAGCATGTCTCAGAGGCATGCCTTGTCCGCGAACAGAAAGCGTTCCGGCGTGCAGCTCACAAAGTTTTACTAGTGGAACATCTAAAACGAAGTCCACAAGCGATATTATTCATCGCACATAACTGACTGATGCTAAGTAAATTCATATACTACCATAATTATCCCAAAACCCGGGGAACATGCAATCTTAATTTCTAAGTTAAACCTTAAGATTCATATTGTGTTTGACTTCCCGCTCTACATTATATTTGTTATATGATTGTGAAATAACTAAGATAATTTGAGGATATAAAACGAGCGTAAATTGTTAGGAAAATGAAAAAGTAGGTTTTCTGCACATTACTCGCTATAGTGAGTAACTTAGTTCGCCATGGCGAGTGATCTTGTAATGGCCTGAACAACTCGCTAGGCGAGCAGATGCTCGCCATGGCGAGATTCCACAGCCCAGAACTAGATGTCTCGCCATGAGTGCTCGCTAGCAGCTCGCTATGGCGAGCTCATGCAGTAGACCCTCTGTTTTGCGATTTTCAAAGAATTTCAATAATAACGCCTACAATCCTCATTTTAAAACATCACAATCAATAATAGATATAATATAGAACAGAATAGACGAGAATTTGGGAGTTAATTCTCATCACACAATTTAATTCCCTAATTCCTAATTTAACATGCATATTTCATAATTTTGGGAATCTAAACTACACTAACCTAAGAACCCACCTGGAATTGAGATTAACTCAGAAGCTTTAAGGAAAACTACTCCACAGACAACCACTGACTCGAAAGCTACATCCAAATAAAATTCTGCACTCTGTCCCTGACTTCAAACGCGTCTCCAAAACTCGTTACTGCGTTAGAATTCACGAAATTGGTCTCCAAATGACCGGGATTGAGTTAGCTAACTAGAACAAAAAGAATCAATGCAAACGGAGTTGTGAGGAGAGAGCACTTACTGATTTAGTGCAGCCCTGTTCAGTACACTTCCTGATTCGAACCTCCAACTTCAAAAATTCACCAAAAATTCATTTCTCAACGAAATTGCGTGAAACCAACGCCAAAATGAGCGTAATCGAGTTAGCTAACTATAGGAACAATAATCGTTCGAATTGGATTTACGAGCAGAGAATGGTTACCGTTTTAGTGAAGGGTGTTTCCAAACACGGGTTGTTATGATTTTGAGGAATTTGAGAAATAGTGAAGTGAGTACTTGGGTTTGATTCCTTTTAGAATGGTGCTGCAAATGCATGTGAATATCTCTGGTTGTGTAGTGTTGTTTATGAAGTGAATGGGCTAAAGAACAACTTGGTGTTAGGAAAAGATGAGAGCTTGGAGCTTATGTTGTTGTTGTTTACGCAAGAGAAGAGAAAGGGAGAGTTTATTTGTGTTTCAGTTTTCTGTTTGCTGAGTTGAGGTGAAGAGAAAATGAGAGTGAGTGTTTTGAGTTTTCTGAATTTTGTGTGTGAGTTCAATCACAAGGCTTGGTAGTAGTGGTTGCATGCAAGTCTTGTGAGTTGTCATGGTGAGGAGTTGCCTTGAGTGGTGGAAGGATGAGTCATAAAGTAGTAATGAGGTGTTGGTGTTTAAGAGCAAGAGAGTGTGTGAGGTGTTAGTTTATGAGGAAAAGTGAGAGTGGGTGGACTATGAGTCACAAATGAGAGAAGAGCATTGGAGGGAAATTGATTCTTAGAGTCAATTAATTTACAAGTTGAAAATAATCATACTAATGTGTAGTTTAGGTCCAATTAGAGTTCCTAATCTAACACATAATACTCTTAATTCTCAAACTCAATTAATTAATTACCTCTACTTAATCCTTGAATTATTAGACAAGCTCTAATTAAATTTAATTAGATAATTGAAAGAGCGGGATGATACACGGTCCGTTGCGGTCTGTTGCGTTGTGGAAAAACGGCGTTGTGTTGCGGTTTCATTGCAGCTTTGCATGTGATTTACATTCACACCGTAATTGCGGTCTAATGCGGTTGCGCTGCGTTCAACATCCGCAATATTGCGGCTGCAATTTAAAACTTAGTGCCAAGGCTTGTTTCAATTCCAAATCCGGTCCTTTTCCTTATGGAATCTATGAAAACGTTGTACCACTTACTATAGAAACTGACCTGATCAACAAATACGTGTATGCACTTTTTTGGGGATTCCAGGTAAGCATTTGGTCTTTTATTTGCAAGTGTTTCGTTTGCGGCTATTGCGGTCGCTGCGATGTAATTACGGCCGTTTTGGCGTGAAATAATTTTCTATCTGCACAAATACACATTTTCTTACACTAACATTGTATCAAAATTAATCTCATTTATCTTACTAGTAAATATAAAAATAAGTTAATATGAATATCTATATAAAAATAAATTATAAATCTAAAAGACATAAAAGAAAAACGTAGGTATATTTTCTGAAATTTTACAGTAAAATTCTTCGAAAAGTTATTTTTTCTTCTCTTTTGTAAAATTGATTTGAGATTCTCTGTTTTTTTTTAAACTCCTTTTTCTGATGCGGTCTGTTGCGGTGTTGTGTTGCGGAAAAACGGCATTGTGTTGCGGTTTCATTGCAGCTTTGCATGTGATTTACATTCACACCGCAATTGCGGTCTGATGCGGTTGTGCTGCGTTCCGCATCCACAATATTGCGGCCGCATTAGGTGATGCGGCACGCAATTTAAAACCTTGGTTCCAAGGCTTGTTTCAATTCCAAATCCGGTCCTTTTCCTAATAGAATCAATGAAAACATTGTACCACTTACTATAGAAACTGACCTGATTAACAAATACATGTATGCACTTTTTTGGGGATTCCAGGTATGCATTTGGTCTTTTATTTTCTTCCCTCATTTGAAATTATATATATTTTGTCCTATAATATTGATCTGTGAAGATTAAGGGCTTATTTGCTTAAAACAAAAAATACTAAGGGCTTATTCTTAATGAAACAACACAATAAAAGGGAGCTATGAAGATAAACAATGTGATTTGATTTGAAAACTTGTGCAAAAGTTAATATGGATGTCTCATGACTAATTATCGACGATAGATAAATTAGGTTTTAAAAGTACAAGTTGTGTTTTTTTGTCACAAATATGGAACAACAAAATTAACAGTACTCTAGCTGTGTTAGCCTGTATTTTTAATTAAATTAAATATATTTAAAAATACATGCAAACGTTTGAGATTCAAAATATGGCAAAATATTCTAAGTATTTTTGCCTTTCGAGTGTGCAGGACTACGATTCGAATCGAAGTGGATTTATGTATCTTGTGGACTTGGCCAAATTCAAGAGTTCAAGTCTTTCGATTTTGATTGAGAAGCAGTTGGAAACGAAGCAAAGCTCAGAGAACGTGTGATGACAGGAATTTCTGCAGTATTTTAGGTAGTTATGTTAGTAGTAAATTGACCAAGACAGGCCCAAATATCAGCAAAAACCTAAAGAATCGAGAAAAAAAACATCAAGACAAAGTGAAGACACGCAAAAGACAAGAAAAAACCAAAAAAATAAAGAAAGCAGCTCATCGTGTCACGATGGCTCCCAACGTGCCACGATGAGAGCTGCTTGTTCGCCAAGACATCAAAAATTATATTTTTGAAGAAAATCTTAGCATCGTGTTACGATGGAGCACAACGCAATACGATGGGATTACTTGGTGACCACGCTGATGAAATGCACAGGATCAGTTATATTTTTAAACTGAATCTTTCCATCGTGCCACGATGGCTTGCTGAGGCCCATTACGAAAAGTATAAATAGAGCCTCCATTATTCATTATTTTTCATTCAGAAATTAAAGAACTTTTTATTCCTTTTGGAGAGAGGTTCGGAGGAGCTTTAAGGGCATAGTTTTCTCCCCTTACGGGAAAACTAACTCAGCAAGGTATGATTTCTTTAGGCTTTTTAGTTAAGTTCATGTAATTTAATTATGTAGTCTTTTGTATGTTATATCAGCAAGGTATGTAGTCTTTTGTAATAATTCTTTTGTAATATTTAGTATGTTATTGTTATTTATTTTCTTGCTTTAACAATGTTGCTCGGAATCTGGCTGGATAAACAGTAACGCCTTTAGAATAAATATTAGGGTTCACTTTAATAATAAATTAGTGTTCACTTTAATATTTGTCTGGAACTAGTAATAAATAACACTAGATGAGTAGATACGGTAAACATCCTGAACTAGTTGTCACTTAGCAATTAGAGGAGGAATCAGACACTATTTGCGACATAGCAATTAGAAGCTGAATAGCCCGAAACTAACATCTAGGGGCATTGGATGGTCAATGGGCATAAAGCATGTATGTAAAGAACTCTGTCTAGTAATTAGGGTATGTGACACAGCGAGGTTAGACTCTCGTAGGTGCCTTAGTTGCAAACATAGGGAAACTTTGCTTACATAGTGTAGCAGTAAGGTGCTACTAAAACAAGGATAAAATCGACGCCAAATAACAATACAAATAACTATGTTATACACAGATTATGCCAAGTATGAAGGAGGGAGTAAGTTCAACTACCATACCTATCCTCTATGCTTCTGAATCAAAACATTTATTTTCTGCATCGCATTACGCTTATTTTTATAAATTAAAAACTTTTTTCCAAAACCCAAAGCGAATGCAAAACTCACGAACTAGAATAGCACTAGTTAGGTTTGACACAATCCCTGTGGATACGAACTCATTCTAGACACCTAGAGTGTGAATTATTGCTCGACGACAAACTGGTCAACTTGCCAGAACGTAGTCAACGTGCAACGTGCCAAGACCCACGTTCGAAGGCCCAATATTCATTTGTTAGGCAATTATTTATTAGTTATTTGTATTAGCTATAAATACTAGTGTCGCGGTGATTTTTGGCTGCCGAGCTATTAATTAGCTTCGAATCTCAAATCTTTAATTACACCACCGAGCTTTGATTTTTCCGAAGAAGGGAGAAAGTCCGTTAAATACCCTAATTAAAGAGATCGAGGTAAGGGGGTTGGTTATACGAAGGGAAGGTACTAGCACCCTAAGCATCTATAGTATCCTATAGGAACCTCATGTATTATCTAATCTATGCGCTTGATTTTATTTGTTTGCAAAAATGTACAAGATTTAGGGAAATAGAGTGATGATTGAGAAAAGAGGATTTGACTAAGAAAATGTGTTAAATTTGTGTAAGAAAATGTTTTTGTTATTTCATGTGATTAAGATAAGAGAAATATGTTTTTTGTTATTTTGTGTGATTTGGGAAGACTTAGAGCCTTTTGCACTACGTACCCGAGGGATCAAAGCCACCGTAGTTCGGGTAAAAATTGCGAGTAAATTTGTTGGTTGATTTTAAAGTTTTGAAAATGTTTTTAAAAGTAAAAGCCCAAAGTGGCATAAAAGTGTAACACCCCGTTTTTCAAAGACCAAAAAGGGGCATTATTATTTTTTTTTTTTAAAACAAAACAGAGCGCGCATAGATTTTGTGACGAGCCGGCATTAATCATACAACAGGACTAATTATATATATTAGTACAACCAAAACATCGGCATGGTACTAATTATACATGAAAGTGCTTTCCATAAGCAAAGTGTGTACCTAAATATTTACAATCCAAAAGACAACCGTCTAAAGCAAAAGTATAAGTACTCAGATACAGTTATCCAAAAGAGTCTGAATACTACGCCTAACTTAAAGCACGGTGTACAAGACACACTGGCACACAATCTAATTAGATCAGCCACGCCACTCGATCACTAAGGGCTCAAGAAGCCACCATCGTCGTCACGCCCCACGGTCTCGGACAGGAATCCATCGTCTAGGTGGGGGTAACCCGTTCATGTTTCATTGTAAGGGTCACCACAAGTAACACATAATACAAATAACAAATATGGAAAAAGCGAGTAAACACTTAGCAATTTCACATTTCGTGCATAATATAATTAAATGCACACACAGCCTATCAATGCAGACTCTACCATGATTGTGACACCAATCACTGGCTGCCACATGCAGGAATTCCGGAATTTAACCTCTCCGCAGAGAGTTGTAGGTCCAACCTACTAACCCCGCAGGGTCCATCAACATGTAGGCCCGGCCCACTAACCCCGCAGGGTCCAATATATGTATGCCCAGCTTACTAACCCCTCAAGGTCTAAAATATGTAAGCCCAGCTTACTAACCCCTCAAGGTCTAAAATATGTAAGCCCAGCTTACTAACCCCTCAGGGTCTGGTGAAGTCACATAGACAAACACCTGGTGCTTAGGTGGGTCCTATCGCAGGAAAATCCACACCCGTACACACAACTATGCAATGCATGAGCATACGATACCTCTTATCTATGCCAATGCATCAATTACATATCAATCATGCATATGTAATCACAATCTCATGTTAATACATATATTCGCAAATCATATGTAAAACATACGCATGTATTTTAAACAACCTCTCATCTCGAGAATACATAATACATACATGTCAAGCACTCAAAACACATCACAACAACAAGCATACACACATCATTAAAGAAAATAAGACAGAAATAAAGGTGCCCTTACCTCGGCAAGCTTCCACAACAATTTCTCGCTCAATTCTACAATTCACGCTACCTAAAATATAAGCAGCGTAACATCAATAAAATACTCTCACCGTATTCTATCGAAACGAAACCAAAACCCAAAAATCTAGAGGGGTCTAAGGTACTTTCTAACACTCTCGGATAGTGATTATGAGTTCTCCCCATAGTGATTAAAAATTCACGAAGTTAAATGCACTATTTCTCGCTACGCGAAAATATTTTCGTTTCAAAACAATTTATGAAACCCTTTGATTCCTAACTCCAAGGCAATCAATTACACATAATAAAACCATTTGAAAACAACCCATGAGCTCTTCAAAAAATTTCACAAAAATAAAAGTTTACTTGCATCACAAGTTAGAAGTTTTTCTTCTCAAATAAAATGGCCATAACTCGCTCATTCTTTATCCAATCGAGACGAGCCATACGCCAAAATCTTCGTCTCGAAAAGACGGATCAAATGGTTAACTTTCAAGGACACGAAAACAATTTTAAAATGACGAAAATACCCTTTCCAAATTCGGCCAGAATTGGAAATCACACCATAAATCATTTTTCTTTCATTTCAAAAGCATAGCATTAACCAATTAGTTCACAAAATCATTTAATTGATTCAAACAAAAGATTTCCAAAACATAATCCACAAATCAAAATAGTTTTCCCAAATTTCTCATGAATACCAACAAAAAATATTTTCTTGTTTTTCAAAACCAAACCAAACATCATGAAGACAAACTTCTAAAAAGTCTTAAAACAACACCATTAACACAACCTCTAAACAAAAACTCATGTTCTTGATGCATAGAAATTTTTCTCTAGAAACCCTAACAAGAAAATCTCATGAGAATCTATCTAACCATGGAAAGCAACACTACTAAGCCTAAACATGTTAGATGATCACTCATAATCAACTTCTAAGCAACTAGAATCATTTATGGACAATTTCTCACAAATTTCTCTCAAGAACATAACCTCTAAAGTTCATGAAACTCTAAGCATCTTAGCCACACAAGAGAAAGGAAGAGGTTAGTTACCTTAGGAGATGATCCTTGCAATTTTTCCTAGTTCTAACAAGCTTGAAATGGATTGATTTGGTGAAGAAATGAGATTTTTCTCAATGGTGGAAGAGAGAAAGAAAGCCCACGGCCAAACAAGAGAAGGGAGTGAAGTTTTGTGATTTTTCTTAAGACTACAAAGTGACTAAAAGTCTCCCTTAAGACTTGGTCTTGTTCCATAATAGCCTTTGGATCATATAGTATAAAGTTCTAAGATCACATCCTACCCATTGAT
Organism: Trifolium fragiferum; assembly: GCA_954870985.1. NCBI lineage: Eukaryota > Viridiplantae > Streptophyta > Magnoliopsida > Fabales > Fabaceae > Trifolium > Trifolium fragiferum. The sequence continues at coordinate 54,393,761 of OX940789.1, forward strand.
TCTCTCCCTCACATGTTTATAATAATAATATCCTAGATAAATATCTAGATATTTTCATGATCTTAGCCAACTCATCTCGCTCAGTTCCCGTGTTCTCTCTTAAAAGAGTCGCGTCTCGCTAACGGATAAAAATCGCAAAAATATAAAATCTACGAACTAAATGTCAGTCAAAAATCATTTCTAAAAATTATCGCTAAATTTCAATCCCCGACTGAAATTTTCATCCTATCCTTCTAAAAATATTCTGAGGTCGTATTCTAACTCATGCCGATATATAAAAGTCCCATCTAAATTTCTACGGAATTCGGAAACCGTAAAAATTTCCAACAGCGGGTAAGATTTCGACTCGTTTTTCCAAAAACAAAGAAAAAACCAAAACTCGTAATTCTGACTTCGCAGAAATGTTCCCATAGCCAAATGAAGACTATGAAACAAAAGTCTGTGCATTTCCAGCGCACGAGCACAAAACAGGCTCCAACTCAGCAAAATTCTATTATCGCGACAATACTCACAAAACCAATTAACCAAAAACCCTAATATTCTTAGCCATTACTTACTTTCCTCACACAAAAGGTACCGTGGAATTACGAGTCTTACATTACTACCCTCCAAAAAGAAGTTTCGTCCTCGAAACTAAAAGAACTATTAATTTGTTTCTAAGATTAAAAAAATATCTTTCTAACTATGTTTCTAAAATATATACTAATTTGTTACAAAAATATATTCTAAATATATATCTCCAAAATATGTGAAATTAAAATATATCTCATCGTTATGTGATCACAAATATATATTTTTAAATTATAACTCAAATATATTTCTACAATGTATTCTAATTAATTTCATTTCTCATCTCACCCATATTCATCACTCACGTGCGGCCCCTTCTCTATATTATTCCATTTTCTTTAATTTTCATTCTCCATCATTATTTACTAAATATGAATTATTTAATTAAAATAAACATGTCAAAGCAAACTCATGCCATACGGCAGGTCAAACAACTAAATCCTAATAAAATATAACTAGTAATATAATAATTAATAATATTATAATAAATAATTAGTTCTAAAATTTGGGGCATTACAAAATACAACACGAGAGTGATTCCAAGAAGATTCAAAGAGGGCGACCTAGTCCTGAAAAGACCGATGGGAAAAGACAAAGGAGGAAAATTGGCAGCAAACTGGGAAGGCCCATTCAGAATCAATGAAGTCTTTGAAGGCGGAGCGTACAGGCTAGAGACCATGGAGGGCGAGGTCCTACACAAGACATGGAACATCTCCAACCTCAAATTTTATTACAGCTGAGCCAACAACGCCTGGAAGGCGAGACGAAATCCAAGAAGCACCAACAACCTCGCCTCGCCACCCAAGAGATATTTCCTGCTTTTATTTTCATTTGGTTTATGTTTTTATTTTTTAAAGAAAATGCATGAAGATATAGTACTGAGTTAAACAATTTTTAATAAAGTGATGAGAAACTCTTTTCTCCGGCGAAAGCAGGAGGTTTTAACGAGACTCATCATTCCAAATGCAAAAATGTCTTCCATTAATCAAAAAGAATTGTTGTTACAATGTTTGCAGATGACTTATTATATTATCTCAATCTTATTCATGAAGGTGACAAAGGAAGGAAAAACGTTGAAACACCATGGCGTTATCCCTATATCTTACGAGTTGGATACGTCTAAAATAGAAACGGCGATACCCCTAAGTCTTACGAGTTGGGTACGACGGAAAAGTGTTGAAACACCATGGCGTTATCCCTAAATCTTACGAGTTGGATACGTCTAAAATAGAAACGACGATATCCCTAAATCTTACGAGTTGGATACGACGGAAAAGCGTTGAAACACCAGGGCGTTATCTGTAAATCTTACGAGTTGGATACGTCTAAAATAGAAACGGCGATACCCGTAAGTCTTACGAGCTGGGTACGACGGAGAAGCGTTGAAACACCATGGCGTTATCCCTAAATCTTACGAGTTGCATACGTCTAAAATAGAAACGGCGATACCCCTAAGTCTTACGAGCTGGGTACGACGGAAAAGCGTTGAAACACCATGGCATTATCCCTAAATCTTACGAGTTGGATACGTCTAAAATAGAAACGGCGATATCCCTAAATCTTACGAGTCGGATACGACGGAAAAGCGTTGAAACACCATGGCGTGATCTGTAAATCTTACGAGTTGGACACGTCTAAAATAGAAACGGCGTTATCCCTAAATCTTACGAGTTGGATACGACGAAAAGAAAAGACGCACATAGCAAGACGCAGGCGACGTCAAAACCAAACACATCGTGCATAGAGGGTTAAGCCCAGTATTCGCCAAAGAAAATCAGAGGTATAGGGCATGTCGTTCTTTAATCATTTTTAACAATAATATAATGTAACAATGCAGAAAAGGAAGCGATGCTAGAAAAAGATTCATGTTAACAAAGTTCCACATTTCATTGATAAGAGAGATTACAATGAAATCATGATACAAATTCAAAGACAAAAGTAAAGAAAATTACAGGGAAATCAAGATACAAATTCAAAGAAAAGAAAGAAGAAATCCTAATACTAACAAAGGATCCCTAGTCACCAAAGGATCCAGATTCTTCAACAGGAGAAAGAAACCTGAAGACGGGCTCATCAGTTCCTCAGTTCCCCAAGATCCTAATCCCTCTAGCAAGAGGAAGAAATCAGTTGGAAGGAACAACTCATCAGAGCAGAATTACTCAGGAGTTTTCCCTGAGGCCTTTCGGGGTTTCTTCCGTGGTTTTTCCTTAGTTTCCACGGTGATCCGGGATCCTTCTTCTTCACCAGGAGATTGGACATCAGGAGAAGACTCCCGAGGATCATAAGTCCTTAAGAAGTCAATGAAATCTTCATCGGCAGAGCCAGAGGAATCTGACGAAATGGCAATATTTTCCATTTTGATTTTAGAAGAAGGTTTATCTCGCCCAAGTTTAGAGACGGATACTCCTCCCTTATGTTTCTTTTTCTGAGACTTTGATCTGGAGACTACACCCTTCTTCGTGGATTTATTTTTGTTATCCATTGAAGGATCAGAGAAAATGGAAGTGAAGAGAAAATGGAAATAGATGAGACTATTTATAGGAAATTATTGGACGGTTGGCAATAAATGCATGCAAAGAAGTTACAACTACCCATGTTGAATGCGTGAAAAACGACACAACGCTTTAATGGTTATGTTGACCACATTGGTAACTGCAAAAAATCCTTGGGAAATGGTACAAGGGCGACACCGTCATCTGGAGTCACCACGCCCAAGTATTCATATCGCCTCGCCCATTCGAGTACACAGGCGAGAAGATTTTTACAAGCAAATATTATCAAGACACGACAAAAACAATAGAAGAAACGCAAGCAAGTAAATAAAAAGTACTGTAATTATAGCCACAACAGGGCAAACAAACATTGTCATCAAGCCACAGCAGGGCATACAAAAAATTCGTCAAAGGCCACAAAGGGCATACATGATTAAGATATCAAAATTACAAGAAAACAGAAATCATGGAGTAGAGTCTGAAGGAGGAACATAATGAACCAGTTGGCCATCCTTGATAACCATCAGAGCATTAGCCTCGCCCAGACGTTCAACATCAATATCAGGGAACAAGATCTTCACTTGCTCCAGGGCGAATTTAAAGCCATCATCAAGCTGCGCTCCAATAGTTTCTTCCAGAGTTGCCTTTTCTTCGGCCCAGCCTTCCTTCTCTTTCAGCAAGTCCTCTTGCTCACGAGCCAGTTCCCCAAGACGAGCGTCTTTAGCAGACGACACCTCCTTCAAAGCCTTCACCTCCTTGGCGTGCTCATCCTTCAACTTCTGCAACGCCGCTTCATGCCTCTTCTCCAGATCTTCCAGGGCCTTCTTGCTCTTCGCCTTGGCAGCCTCCATATCAGCGATAAACTTCTCCTGAATGGACTTAACCTTCTCCTCCATGGCGTCCAGCTCTTGGCGAACCACCTTCATCTTCTCCTGGGCGGTGGAGACTTCATGTTTTTGGTGAGACGCCAAAGCATGGTTGAGTAGAAGTCCTTTGAGCTCGTAACCCAAGGAGAGCTTCAGCAGTTCATCAGTTGGAGTGGAGCTAAACCGAGCACCTCCACCAGACATATTCACCACCTTCTCTATGAATACCTAAGGATTGAAGAGAGGATCCCAAGGAGAAGGTACAGATTCATTTGAAGCAGCAGGGGGAGGAGGAGAGACGATGTCCTAGTGCACGGCAGCACGAGGAGAAGGGGTTTTTTCTGCATCTTCTTCCTGCGGAGACACAACATCTACGTTAGACTCCGCCACAGCACTTGAAGACCTCAATTTCTTTTTAATAGGCTGCTCGGCCCTCGAACTTGTCCTAGCGTCAGAACCTTTGCTTGGGATGGAGATGGAGATCCTCCCATCATTCTTTCTCTTGTTCTTATTTTTGGTGGCGTCACCATCCGCCACGATCAGTTGGCTCAGAGGGTCAACAGCGACCACAACTTCTCCAGAAGCAGCGAGGGCGGCATCCTTCTCCTTCTTGGCCCGAGACCTCAGCAGGAATTCCATCCTCTTCTCTTGGGAAACAGACTTCATCCTATCTGCAAACATAAAAGAAACAGTTAGTCGCCAGAAACGAATAAACAATATTGAAACAAGAAAATACTAAAGGAACTTACTCATATAATCCTCCAAAGACTCTATGTGACCCTCAGCATTAAGAAGGTCGCCCACATTCAGGACACACAGCGTCTCAATGTAGGCGACGCTCTCCCTCTCAAACTCATCCAGGCTTTCATAGCGAGTCCCTTTGATGACTCGGGGATTGGGAGTCCAATAGAAGGGAAACAAAGGCTCATTGTTTTCATCAAACATCACGTCGGGAAAAGACTCCCCGCCGCGGACACGCAAGAATATATCTTTGTAATTTTTGAAGTTAGAAGTGTACAGTTGGAAACGCTTTCGGTTCGGCTGACTCGATAGGTAAACCTGAGAGTCAGGTGAAACATTTTTTATGGTGAAAAAGGAAAAGAAAACAGCAACGGAAGGTTTCTCTATCTCCAAACCCAAACAAGCCAGTTGGAAAGCCTTCATGTAGCCTCAACTGTTGGGACTTAGTTGACATGGGGCGACATTTAAAGCCCTAAGCATAGAAACTTCAAAAGGGGTGAAGGGAAACCATATGTTGAAGGAATTAATAATGGAGGTGTACATGTAAAAGAAGTGGGGTGAGTGGGTGTTAATATCGGTGACGATCTCATCCTCGCCCACTAGTTCGGTAATGACGTCGTTCTCATCCTGAGAACCTGACAGAATGGTCTTCCGCCTAAAGGCCAAAACAGACTCTTGAGTTAGATACTTTGAATATACTTCCATGGTCTCAGGAGGACTCTGGGCGACGAAGATGGCTAGAGTAGTATCCCTTCGTTTTCCTGTGAAAGACGAAGGCGAGATTATCACACAGTCACTATCACTACTCTCAGAATCACTAGAGCTAATCGGAACATTCATTAAAGACTTAAAGTAACCATCATAATCAAGAGAACCATCGGCCCTTGTATGATGGTTACGTATCTGGGTTTCTAAGACAGAACCACGAGGAGGAATTTTGGAGAAACCCCCCTCTTTGTCATCGCTCAAACTTCGCAAAATAACCATTTTTTCCTACTTTAAACCCTAGAAATCAGAATAGGAACGCTAAAAAGAGAAAGGATAGCTATGAAGACAGGAATAGAAGTTACCTTAAATATCGGAGGCGAGGAAGTAGTGGAGATCGTGTGAAAGGAAGTTAGCCGAGAAAATAACCGCGCAAAGTGGGTTTTGAAATTTCAAGTGAAAACGCTAAGGGATAGAACGTTGAAAGAAGGATGTCAAAGTAATGAAGAAGGCTCTGTTTTATAGGAAAGGATACAAGTAAGTGGAGGGTAAATCGAAACGTCCTAATACCCAACGGGTAAAAGAAGGAACCCACACGCGTGTCAGTAGTGACGTGTAAACGCGGACACGTATCCCCAGACAGGGCGAGAAAGCCAAACGTTTGAAATTCAGCGACATCGCCAATGGGCGAGATCAAGCATACCATAAGAGTTGGTCAAAAATACATGGCGGAAAAGAAATTAGTAAATTAAACAAAAGGTACCACTTCATTCAAATCATAGAATTCCGAAATTACAAAGAGAGGCGGAGCAGACTCAACGCCATTTGAAGGAAAGAAAAACAACATACAACAGAAATAAAACAAAACTACTTAAACACCTTATAAGCAGCCTCGACGGCACGGGCGTGGCAATCCTCCATCAAGCCTTTCTGTTTCTTCGCCGCGTCGGAGTCTAAAGCGATCTTTCTCATATCGTCAGTAAGGGCGTCATCCCTCTCTTGAAGACGGCATAGGTGGGAACGAGTTCGGATCAGTTTGGCGACGTCATATTGGATGTCCATCTGCAGATCCCTCTTTCTCTTCACAAGGGGCCTCAACTGGCTCTCCAACTCGTCAATTCTGTTGTCTATGGCCTCCTCCGCTGAGAGGGAAAGGGCCATTACCTCTTCCTGAGATTTGATATGCTCCTTAGTCACTTCAATCCTCTTCTCCAAAGCCTCGGCAAGTTCCTTCTGGCAATGCTCCACGTTCTCAGTGTCACGATAAAATCACCGTCGTCCAACAACCTCTTCGCCAGTTCCTGCACCACGACCAGAAAGGCACGTTCTTTCTCCGTCTACCTCCATGAATAATCTTGCAACTCTTTCACCATAGAGGAGAAATCTTCCACCTGGTCCAGCAGGTCGTCAGTGTCATAGCACAGCATGTTCCTCAACTGAAGCAAAACAGGCATGGCAGGTGATTCCGGGCAAAAGGCAGGAGAAGCCATAACTGGAATATGAACAAAACAAAGAACAGATGAAGAATGAGGAATGAGAAAATTTGTTCACAACAAAGCTTCTATTTATAGTCGAAGGAGAGAGGACACGATCAAGAGTCATGGGCAGTTACCTCACCACGTTCGGCCATTGTCACCACTTCGCCTCTTTGAGCCTCGTGCTTGGGGGGCTGTGTACCGGACAAAATCCTAGGGGCCCAATAACATAACGGCCCAACAAATGGCCCAAGCAAATCAAATAAATAACTTGGCGGGAAAGGCAAGGCGCGGGCGAGATAGAAGATCAGAGGTGACGCCCCCAAGTTACGTTCACGTCGCCCAAAAGGAATTAACCACCCACTAGCACCACCTAAGCGCGGAGGAGAAGGAAAACCGCCCATAACCACCCCTGTAATACGGTGGATACGGCGGAAACCACCCACGACCTCCATAGAGAGGAGTGGGACGGTTTATAGATATTTTTGATTGTAATCCTCCTCTATAAATAGAGGAGAAAAGCTCATTAGAAAGGGTTCGATTTTTTGGTAAACAATAGATCCTTGTATCATTATTATGCATTAATACACTTGGACTCACCCCCCCATACTTTTTTACCAGAACATAACCAAAAAGCTAACTCTATCAAATTAATAAACAAAAGAAGAAATACAAAAAACAATTAACTTGGGGGGACTAGACCAATACCCAAGTAGGAGCAAAAAAAAATAGACAACTGCCTCATTAAAAACCTTACCCGTAAAACCCAGTGGGAAAAACCAGGTGAAGGAAAAAAGAGTGCAGTGCTCCAACACATGACAAAATACAGGCACAAGCTATAATGGAGGGGACTAGACCAAAACTTCATTATGATAAACAATATCTAAAATTAGGAAACCCCCTTTTATTCTTGAGCAAGCAATCTCTAGAAAACAAAGGAGGAGCCACCCAACTATGAAAGGAAGGCAAGGAGATACCATGGTTAGCAAATAAATCAGCCACCTGATTACCCTCTCTACATATGTGAGTAACCATAAAATTAAAACCACGAAGCAGGACCAACACATTGTTCCAACGATTTCTTAGGGACCAAGGAATAGAAGAAGAGCGCTTTTTAAAAGAAGTGACAAGAGTAGAATTAGTCTCTAGCCAAAGGTTATGCCAACCCTTTTGGTGTGCTAACTTTATAGCCCTCATAGCTCCACAGATCTCAACAATGTAAGAAGAGACAAGCCCTAGAGGTTCAGCAAAAGCAAACACAAACTCAGCTTTATCATCTCTGAAAATACCTCCACAAGCAGCAGGACCAGGGTTGCCTTGTGAAGCTCCATCAATGTTACATTTGATCCAGTTGGGAATGGGAGGATGCCATATAATCTCTTTTACCAAAGGTGACCTAGGAGGATGAATGGAGATACTAAACTTCTTCAAGAAAGTGAATTCAGATATGGAGTTAGAAGCAACCTTCTTAGTATTATTGCAGTTAAAGAAGTATTGGAAATAATAAGGGCAATGGCCGATCTCCAAGTAATGATTTGATTATTGTACTTGCCTAGATTCCTTGCTAACCAAATGGTATTGATAAGATTGATGATCACGGCTATAAGAGTAAGACGGCATTGGGGAGACCATTTAGCTTCACAAAGTTTCCAAATATCCTCCATAGAGTAGAATTGAATCACCATGTTCAAACAACCGGCCAACCAAGACCATAACATGACAGCAAAATCACAGGTAAAGAAAAGATGATAAGAAGTTTTCTCTTGCTTGTGACACAAGTTACAAATGGAGGGAAGCTGACAACCTCTAGTTTTCAGATTTTCATCAGTGGGAAGTTTCTCATGCATTAACCGCCAAACTAACAAAGATTTAGAAGGGGGAGTATCAGGATTCCAAACAATTCAAAAGCAATTAGCTAAAAAGATTTAAATTGTTTCTCTCTCCATCATCATTAATAAGAGCGACGTCTAGTTCAAATTCTTCGTGAGAAAAACTTACAACATCAAGAATACAAGCTACATCAAATAGATTTTATTTATCTCTACCAATATAGCATATTTTTGTTGCTCCTTCATTATAAGTATTAATATTTCTCATTATCGAGAGCAAATGAAGATTTGTATGGATAATATTGGATTGAGCCTATTCCTTTACAATGAATGAGTAAATTAATTCAACTACTACTTTGTTATTGCTATTTGTAGAGGTGGTACTTTTATTATTTTTTTTGACACAAAGAAACTTATATTATATCATTAACCAATAAGTTATTAATACAAGCAGGTGCTAAATCAAATAACTGGCGACTAGACCATGATGTGGCCGCCCTAGCTAAAGTGTGAGCAACCAGAGGTGGTACTTTTATATTATAACAAATAAGAAACAAAAATATTAATTTAAATAAAAAACCGAATAAAAAAAAAAAAGAAAAAAAAATTGCATTTTTTTGGATTCGTGTACCACATGAGTACCACGCGTGTATTCATTGCAAAACAAAAAAATAAAAAAATAGGTACGACATCGGTGCGTACCCAAGGAGTACCGTACGCGTACCGGTACCCGGTACCGGCACTCTCCCTAAAATGCAGTACCCGTGCTTGGGTTTGGGTTTGCTCCATTTGTTATCTCTCCATTTATTCTCCATTTAGAAAGAGATAGACACATTGAAAATTAGTGGGACAAATTAAAAAGTGGGTCTCACTAATTTGTGGACCCCACTAATTTTTAATATGTCTATCTCTTTCCAAATAAAAAATAAATGGAAGGATAACAAATGGAGCAAACCCAAACTTCCCGTGCGTCATAGCTTAAAAGCACATTGGTTATCAAATCAAATATCAAATTCTCCTTACTTTTCTTTTGGTCAATATGCACCAAACAACTAACATATTGTTTTGTTGCCGTAATTTTAGGTACCATTTATTTTAACTTAGATGAATAATCATGCAGTATAATTTTATTCAAAATCAATATCTGCTTTAATGATTTGAAATTATTTTGTTGCACTTTGCTACAAGGGACAAATCAAGATATACTACATTTTAGTGCCATTGGCTATTTTAAATTTTAATATATTTATATTTTGATTTATTTTATTTTTTTTGCAATTTTAATTATAATAATTTAAATTATATATCTATCATTTCATAAAATTCGTGCAACGTACGGGTCAAAGTCTAGTAAAAATAAAAAAGAGCAGTTTCTTGTGCCTGTTAGATGAGACCAAAACGAAAAGAAAAAAAAAAAGAAAAAAAAAGAAAAACAACAAAACAATTTTTTTTATTAATTTTTTGAACCGCACGGTTTACTAAAACCGGTCCCGGTTCATTGGTTTATCCAGTTTACAATGGTTTACACCGGTTTTTTCCAAATTTTTTACCAGTTTTACGGACTAGCGGTTCCGTAGGTTTGTCTGGACCGGTACTTGGTTCGATTCCCGGTTGAACCGTTCGAACCGGCTGGTCCGGTCCGGTTTTTAAAACATTGGTTCCAAGCACTACTCTATACAATTTTTGTAATAAACTTATGTGATTAAGAAGTATAATAAATTGATGCATCGTTTTCTATTCGGAAATGCTATAATATTTTATAATATATATATATATATATATATATATATATATATATATATATATATATATATATATATATATATATATATATATATATATATATATATATATATATATATATAATTTAATTTAATTTATATACACTGTCAGTGTAAACTTATTTTACACATACGTCCAATAATATATCAACATATCATGTATTGTTTTCAAAAACACATGATGTGTCACATTCATTAAATGATATGACAACACATTATTGAATGCATGTGTAAAAAAGTTTTACAAGAATTAAACTCTATAATTATATAATTGAATGAGTGTGTAACACTATTATTGTTAATTTACACCAACATTCTCCCTACGCCGTCGCCCCACTCCTCATTCTTCAAAACCATTCCCCTGCATCAGCACTTTCATGCTACTCAACAATGTTGCAAAATGGGATTGCTGTTAATAACTACACATTCCCACCTTTGATCTAATTGTGCATTGCACCTGTTTCTTCTTTGAATTGCATTTCGAGCGTTATGATTGGTCATTTGGTGCATTGTCATGTCGTTCAATTCAGGCTAACCGACGACCCTTATGTCGTGAGGGCGTTTATCGAGTTTTACCCAGCATTGCGCGACGTGCAGACTGCGAGGGTTTTGTTTGATAAAATGATGAGAAAAGATGTTTTGTGGACTGCTATGATTGATGGTTATGGTAAAATGGGGAACGTTGAAAATGCATGAAAGATGTTTGATGAAATGCCTGAGAGAAACGTTGTGCATGGAGTGCTATGATGGCAGCATATTGTCATGTTAGTGAGTTTAAGGAAGTGTTGGCTTTGTTTGTTGAGATGCAGAATAAAGGTGTGAAGCCGAAAGAGTCTATACTTGTTACTGTGCTTACTATGTGTGCGGTGCGCACCTGGGTGCGTTGACGCAGGGAATGTGGGTGCATTCCTATGCGAAATGTTTTGAGCGGGAAAGCTTGAATCCCATTTTAGCAAGCAACGACTTTAGTGGACATGTATTCGAAATGCGGATGTGTGGATTAGGCTTTAGCTATTTTTTATGGTATTTCTGATAAGGATGTTGGAGCTTGGAATGTTATGATTTCTGGTGTTGCCTTGAAGTGTGATGCAAGGAAATCCTTGGAGTTGTTACAAAAAAAGATTGTTTTTGGGAATAACCCTAATGAGACAACCTTCGTGGCTGTCCTTATTGCCTGTACATACGCAAAGATAGTTCGGGAAGGTCTTTGGTTATTTGAAGAAATGACTGGTATTTATGGAGTTCAGCCCTGCCCAGAGCATTACGTGTGTGTTGTGGACCTTTTGTCTAGAGCTGGCATGGTGGAGGAGGGCCGAGAGATTTATCGAGGAGAAGATGGGTGGATTTGCAGTTGGAGATGCTAATGTGTGGGGTGCTATACTTAACACATGTAGAATTTATAAAAATATTAATGTTGGGAATATCGTGTGGAAAAAGCTTATTGATATGGAAGTAGCTGATTGTGCTACTCATGTTCTTACATACAACATATATAGAGATGCTGGGTGGGATGCAGAGGCAAACAGATTTAGGAGTATGGTTTCAGAAGCAGGGACGAATAAGAAACCTGGATGCACCGTAATAGAACTGGGTAATGAAGTTAAGTGTTTCTTGCTGGTGACCAATCTCATCCGTAGGCACTGGAAATGTGCAGGTTGCTTGATTCAATTCTCAAGAAGGCGAATTTCGAGCACTACTAATGGGTATAAAGCTAATTTTTAGAAATTATCTTATTGATTGAGTATCATTGTTGTAGTCATTTGCAAGAGCTATACTTTTGAGCTATGATAAAGAACACTATATACATTGTTATTCATATAAAGCAATGAGTTTATATGATAGGTACCCGAATATAAGAGATACATGAGAAAGGGGTTATTATTGTAATAAAGAATATAGTGGGGTTTTATTAGTAATTAGTAAGTGAGATAAGGTGCTTAGTTGGCAAGTTTGTTAGGCCTCTTGGTAGTATAAATGATGGGTGAGTGAATTGTAATGGGTATGCAAGATTATTGTTAAACCATTATGGTTAGGCAAAGAGAGGATTTTCTCCTTCTCTGAGGAGCTTAGCTCTGGGGTAGATTGGATTACTTCCTTTCTACATTTTATCTTTCATTTGTCATAAATTATACAACAATTTCTATATTTCTGCATTTTTATCTATTTCTTCTACATTCTCTAAGTTACGAATTTTCCGGTTCGTAATAATGGTCCGACCTACCGGATTAACGATGACGGAGCCAGTGAATACCCACACACCTGAAATGGAAGCTAGAGTAGACGCTCTAGAAAGAGAGATGAAGAGCATCAAACTTACTCTGTCAGAGATGCTAATGAAGCAACAGAAATTTCATGAACGATGTGTTGCAGTGTTAACAAAGGCTATGAAGAAATCTGATGACGGCGAGGGGAAAATCGAAGCATCAGATAATCGCACAACATCAGAGGTTCACACTACAATGGGTTTGAAGAAGTCAGATGCAGAATTGTTCGGAGAGCTCCAACAACCTCTCCAAAACGTGATGCTGCAGAAGAATCAAGAGTCGATGAAGGGTAGGAGCGAAACAGATTATGGATCGCTACCGAAACCATCGGAGCAGGCAGATCGAAACTTTCCGGCGTCAATTATGATGATACCATCAGTCACGGAATTCACAACACAACAAAATTCAGAGTGCTACAAGGCATCGGTGACTGGGTTTGATGCAACAGAGGGAGTTCCAACCTCATATGAGTTTTCCAACACAGAATCGGCGAGAAAGATGGAGATCAAAAGGTCGGTGGAAGCAACCACAACTGTGGAGGAACCAAACCTCTTCAAGGAGGAAGCGATTTCCCAAAAGAGAGAGGATCAAGTGACTGTTTATGACCCACAACCACCGCCGGAGCCACCGGACTATGGTCAGCTAGTGGTTAGCTTTCAATGGCCAGCAACACTTGATGGCGAGTCACTGAGGACAGCTTTTGGGTTGTCGACGGTGAAATCACCATGGAATCAACCTACCGGAGAGCAAGCTTTGTTGAAGGAGGAAGAGAGATCACAGAAGATTCAAGTAGTGTGGCTCTCAGTCACAATCACACCGCCGCCGAAGCCGCCGGAATGTCACGACACCAGACTACGGGTAATGGTTTGTCCAACACCTGAGATGATGACGGCCGGTACAATTACGATGACGGAAAATTGGATCTCAAGTGAGAGGGTACGTTTCAATTTCAATGGTGTTTTAGTTTGGAAGGATCTAGAGAAATTAAGGGTAAAAGGGGTATTCCACACAGTGGGTCTAGCATTTGACTTTGACCCGATTGTTGGATTTTACTTTACTTAGAGAAGGATATAAAAGGGCAAATTGGGTATTTCAAATGTGGAGTATCACTTTAAACATAATGGGCCAGGCCCAAACTAATATTGGTCATTTCAAATTAATTGCACTTCATCAATTACTGAAGCAAATTCCATATGGTACCATTCTCAAAAAGGAAGGTCATTATTGTTACATTATGCTTGCACTTAATAAGAGAATAAAGTCATTCAATTTTGAAGTAAAGGTTAGTAGGGCTGCTCTTCTAATTGGGGTTGCAAAGGAGAAGGAAGAGAGATATAGCATTTCTTCATTTGGTATTGAAGTTCTGACTACTAAAGGTTTTGTGGTGGATGAAGGATTATTACCAAAGTCAACCTTTATCAATGGGTATGCACAACAAGAAAGGGGAAAGATTTGGCTCAAAAGCATTTGGGTGTTGGTGATGTTGGTATATGATAGAGGGAAGTTTTTGTTCCCAAGCATTTGGGTGCAATTGATGTCCGGCCTCAGTGTCCTCAAGCATTCGGTTCTTGACATAGAGGGTTATGCAGCAGATGATTCAGTAAAGGAAATTGCAGAAAATGCAGCAGTAACTATATTGGATGCTGCAAATGAACTTGATTGTCTCTTAGTTAAAGATGTGACTAATGATGAAATATTTTTCCCTCTGCTTGTAGTTGGAAGTAACAGCAACCTGCCCTCGAATGATGTCTATCGGTGGAGTGGAAACGAAGAGATGTCACCATATACAACAATGTGGAACTCCTTGATCAACGAGTTTGCACAACAAGGGATGTGTGTCGAAATGTTGAAATGTTTTAGGAGCATGAGGTTTCTGGTGCATATATGTTCAAAAATTTGCATGAGCTGGTTCATAGTGTGTGCTGATCCGTTGGTACTGTCAAACGGGAAGGAGCTGCATGAGTGTTCATTGAGATCTTTAGTTGATAGAAATCATTTGTTGTCAACGGCTTTGATTGAGATGCATAGACAACTTTGGGATACTGTGATGGGGACTTTGGAAGAAATGAAGCCTGGGTTTGCTTTTGGAATGATGTTCTTGCATACAATCATTTTGAACATACCATGGAATTTAGGAGAACTCATTTTTCCAATGGCACCTACAATTTGCATCTACTACTGCTGGAGTGACTTACTTATTCTTCATGGAATGCTCAACTTTGTATTTGATAGAGGCAAAGTAATGTGGAAGCAAATCTCAACCTTGGGGACAAGGTTGTTTGAAGGGGTGGGTATTGATAGGTACCCGAATATAAGAGATACATGAGAAAGGGGTTATTATTGTAATAAAGAATATAGTGGGGTTTTATTAGTAATTAGTAAGTGAGATAAGGTGCTTAGTTGGCAAGTTTGTTAGGCCTCTTGGTAGTATAAATGATGGGTGAGTGAATTGTAATGGGTATGCAAGATTATTGTTAAACCATTATGGTTAGGCAGAGAGAGGATTTTCTCCTTCTCTGAGGAGCTTAGCTCTGGGGTAGATTGGATTACTTCCTTTCTACATTTTATCTTTCATTTGTCATAAATAATACAACAATTTCTATATTTCTGCATTTTTATCTATTTCTTCTACATTCTCTAAGTTACGAATTTTCAGGTTCGTAACATTATACTAGAGTATGTCCTTGCATTAAGTATTTGAAGTCTTGTTTAACTTTAGCCTAATAAGCCTCTTGATCTGAGGCTCTATTAATTGAATCTCATTTAACTCACAGTCTGTACTCCAATGTTTGATTCACTACACTTTGTCTTAGACTCTATTGTGTATGTAATACTTAGTCCTCGGAATAGAATAATGGGATATGCTTATTCCTGTGAGGTTCGGTCTAATCTATGTAGCACCGACACTTATGATCATAGGTATGTCAGGTTCCGACACCAACATGACACCAACACATGTGATTCCATTCATTTAAGTCATTTTTCAAATGATTTTCGGTGTCATGTGTGAGTGTCTTGTCTGTGTTTATGTTAGTGCTTAATAGGATCTAATAGCTAGGGAGTTATGAAATAGGTGCCATATAAAATGAATTCCGCTCAGTCAAGCACTTAATTAATAGCATTCCTTTCTTTCAAGAATTGAATTGAAGGGTTAAAATAATAAAAAAAAAAAACTTACCCGATTTTGTAGACATAGTAGGAGCTAAGCTTAAAGGGCCAATTATATTATGTATAGAAGTTTAATTAAATTGTGTTGAACCCAAAGAACCGAAAATATAAATTAATAAAACTGTATTTGAAATCTTGAACTACATTGCAACTGATGCTGCCCTCAACCTTTCTTTACATACAATGTGTGGGCAAATATCTCTTTCGAGAAATTTATCCCCTGTATAACAATTCTTGAAACTTATTACGAAGTAGATTTCAAATCTATAAATTTATATAAAATGTCTCAATATATATGATTGCTGTGCTTGTTTTGAATAAAATAATAAAAAGTTGAAATGTCTTCTCTTTCCAAGTCATGCTGATGACAGAGGTTGGAGGAAGAGTTGGTCCCTATAATATTATATTGCATTATTTTCTACTGGGAAACAGGAACTGAGTTTTGCTCAAACTCAAAATGGTCAATCCTTTTGTTAGTTTAACCGTGTTGCCATTATTGCCATTATTTTATCATTTTCTGCTTTTGTTTTGTTTCAGAGATTCAACAGTAAATCACACTATCAATATTCCTCCTTCTCATATTCTTCTTAGTTCCATTTTTTTTCTCTATTCTAATGGCTATGCTGCAATCACCTTCCTCTTCATCTTCCTTCTCTTACGAATTCACCTATGATGTCTTCCTCAGTTTTAGTGGCACCGACACACGTCTCGGTTTCACCGGTAATCTCCACAAAGCTCTATGTGACAGGGGAATTCGCGCCTTCATTGATGACAAGGACCTTCAACGAGGGGACGAAATCACACCATCGCTTGTCAAGGCCATTGAAGATTCTAGGATATTCATTCCTGTATTCTCTATTAACTATGCTTCTTCTTCATTTTGTTTGGACGAACTTGTCCACATCATTCACTGCTTCACGACAAAGGGTAACTTTGTTCTGCCCGTTTTTTATGGTGTGAAACCTTCTCATGTGCGGGATCAGACTGGCAGTTACGGTAAAGCAATAGCTAAGCATAAAAACCAGTTCCAAAATAAAAAGGAGAAGTCCAGAGATAACATGGAGAGGTTGCTAAAATGGAAGATAGCTCTTAATCAAGCAGCTAACTTGTCTGGTTATCATTACAATCTTGGGTACCTTACTTCACTCTTATTTTGATTTCTTTACTTTTGAGTAGCTAGATCATTTCGTCTTAAAGGATAAATAGGAAACAAATGTTTGATTAAAAAATTCTTGAACAAGTATTAGTTATTTGTACATCAAAACAACATGAATTTGAATTGTAATAATATTATTGTTATCAATACATTGATTTGTTTACATACTCATGTATTTTCTCAAATTATTGTGATTGGACAGGAGGAATGAATATGAATACGAGATTATTAAACAGATAGTAGATGAGGTCTCCGACAAGATCAATCGTTCTCCTTTATATGTTGTAGATTACCCGGTTGGATTGAAGTCTCGATTGTTAAAAGTAAATTCACTTCTTGATGTTGGATCCGATGATGGAATCTGCATGGTAGGGGTCCATGGAATTGGCGGTATGGGTAAAACAACTCTAACACGAGCAATTTATAATTTCATTTCCGATCAATTTGAATCTATATGTTTTCTTCATAACCTAAGAGAAAATTCAGAAAAACATGGCTTGGAGCATCTCCAAGAAATGCTTATTTTCAAAACAATTGGACAAAACATCAAGGTAGGAGATATCAATGAGGGAATTCCAATCATAAAGCATAGGCTACAACAAAAGAAGGTGTTGTTGATTCTTGATGATGTTCACGAACTGAAGCAATTGCAGGTTTTGGCCGGAAGACGGTCCTGGTAGTAGAGTGATCATCACCACCCGAGACAAACAATTACTAGCAAGTCATGGTATTGAAAGAACATATGAAATAGACAGGTTTACCGGGGAAGAAGCTCTTGAATTGTTGAGGTGGAAGGCATTCAAAAACAACAAGATTGAACCATGTTATGAAGATATTTTAAAATGTGCAGTAAGTTATGCTTCTGGCCTACCATTGGCCTTAGAATTAGTGGGTTCCAACTTGTTTGGCAAACATGTAGAAGAATGGAAATCTACATTAGATCGATACAAAAGGATTCCCAATAAAGAGATCCAGAAGATACTTAAAGTTAGCTTTGATGGTTTGGAGAAAGATGAACAAAGTGTATTTCTCGACATTTCTTGTTGTTTCAAAGGTCATAAATTGGAAGAGGTTGAAGAAATACTTTGTGCTCATCATGGCGAATGCATGAAATATGCTATTGGAGTGTTGGTTGAAAAATCTCTTATAAAAATTGGTCCGAGACATTATTTGACATTACATGATTTGGTAGAGTGTATGGGTAAAGAGATTGTCCGGCAAGAATCACCCAAAGAACCTGGAAAGCGCAGTAGGTTGTGGTTCCATAAAGAGGCTTTTTTACATTAATGCCACACTTTGAAATAGAAAATCCCAAAATGCCACACATTCAAATTTTTTTTCCAAAATGCCACACTTTGAAGTGAGACTTTGACTGAAAATTTTTCTAATTCATAGTCGCCACACCATGTGGCGACTTTCTTAAGTATTTTCGTTTTTTTGTCCTATTATGTCTGCACGGAAACGTGTGCAGATTCCTTTTTTTTTTTTTTTTTTCAAAAACAACTCTTTTAATTTAAACCCTCTTTTAATTTAAACCCTCTTCTAACTCAAATCCTCTCTAACCCTCTTCTAAACCCTAAATAATTTTTTTTTTATAAAATTATAAAAAAATTATTTTAAAATTAATAAAATTATAAAAGCCAAAGAAAAAAATTAAAAACTCTTATTTATTTAATATTTAATTATTTAAAATAAGAAAACTCAACACTTGGACAATAATATTTTAACAACTAAAAAAGAAGAAAAATAACTAGTGTTGAGTTGATGGACCCGAAAGATTTGGACATTTGCTACGATTATGACCCGGTGTTCCACATAACCCACATTTTCTTGGTCGTCGATTTCGATGGGGTAATTGGCGAAGTTCTTGCAATTGAGGAACCGGTTCTTCTTCTTCTTCCTCTTCTTCTTCTTCCTCTTCATTAACTGGGGTGTTTAGATCAAATCTTGAATTTTGTCCTGAAGATTGTCCTTGTACAGTCAAATCGCTATTTAAAAATTGAGACATAGAATTATAAAAATTTGGACTAAAGTCGGCATCAAGTGTAAGTTGTTGGAGAAAGTCATTTTCAACAAAATTTCCTAATTCGACTTGAGATGATGGGAACCCAAAATGTTGTTGTTGTTGTGGTGGTGGTGGTGGGAACCCGAATGGTTGATATGATGATGGGTTGTTGTATTCTTGAGTGGGTGGGAACTCAAATGGTTGATATGTTGATGGAGGTTGTTGAAATGTTGATGATGACGGTTGAAATGATGATGAGGACGCGTAGTGTTGAGGGCATGTGTACGGATTTGATGTATCCATGTGATATTGTGGTTGAGATAAATGAAGAGGGGTATGGAAAGCTTCTGTGTGTTGTTGGGGTGGTGATGGTGGTGATGGATATGTAGTTGGCATTAACTCAACATCACGTGGGTCTTGAAGTTGTTGATTTGATGAAACAAAAGGAGTGAAAGTTGCTCTAAACCAAGACAGATAATTATAGTCTGGTTTAACTTCAACTTCGAAGCGCGTTGCGTTATTTAAAACGCGTTCGTGTTGAAGATCCCAGATTGCAATCTCATCTGACCATTGTAATTCCCAAGAAGTGTCCACAACTTTTTTTAAGGATAATTGATGGTATCCTCGCATGTCCATTGGATGTGGTGGAATTTCTTGCGGGATTCCAAACTGAAGTTTGACTCGATCTGTTTGGTGCATTTCCACGACTTCAAAACATATCAGAAAAGTAGTCGCACTCCAGATCCAACTTTGTGCTAGTTGAGGTTGGTGATTAAGTAGAAGATAGGGCCTCCAAGTAAACTGATATGAAATTTAATAGTTAGCCTTAAATATTTATCGGGAAAAAATTAATCTTAAAAAATTCCAAGATATATAATATTACATCATTCTCTTGCATGTGATCAATGCGTGTTCGGTAGTCGAATACTTTGTGAAGAGGGCTTTTAAGATAATTGTTGCCCACTTGACACCACCTAAAAAATATTAATTTAAATTAGTATAATGAAAAATAAATTTATTAATAATTAACAAGTATTTGACATAAATAATATTAATACTTACATTCTTGCGAAAGGGAACATTTGTGGGTGACGAATAATGGGATCGATAACAGGCATTTGTGGGTGACTAATAATGGGAGCGATAAAAGGCATCCTAGACCATGCCCACGTTTGTAACAAAATCAAACATCCTCCAATTTGTGTTTGATTTTTTTTTTGATGCTTTACATAACTGATGGTATAACTCTGCTAAACATGCTGAACCCCAACTGTATTCTCCGATCTTGCTGAAATCTTTTAATGCTACAAGATATTTAAGATGCACACCCTTGCCCGAAGTATCGGGCATTAAAACATGCCCTATTAATAAAAGAATATAAGCTCTACAATATTGTTGTTTTTGACGAGCTGACGAATTCGCAGTCAAATCGTCAACTTTAAAATTGTCTCTTAGCCAAGTATGTAGGATCATTTTTCTATTGCCACCAACCTCGCTGGGGTTTTTTCCCAATAGTTGAGGACATAAATTTTCATAATACCATTCGGAAACACCGGTTATTGCCTTACCGTCAACTGGTAAACCAATCAACATGCTAACATCTTCCAACGTGATTGTACTTTCACCCGTTGGAAAATGAAATGTGTGGGTTTCCGGTCTCCACCGTTCCACTAAAGCAGTTATTAAATTTGGGTCTATACTATACTTTCCTAATTTTATTACTTCTCCAAAACCGCTTTGTTCTAATAGTGATACCAAGTGTTCACTTGGATAAACCATATTATGAGCGCGACATCGTAGTTTATCATGTTCCTACAAAATATATAATAAAATAAATAAGTGTAAATTAAATAATATAAATTAAATAAAACGTGTATATATAAAACCTCTAAAATTAAAGTATATATAAGTGTAAATTAAAAACTTCTACCTGTCCCATAATGTGTTTTGATCTATGATTATCTCCCATCCATAAAATATCATCAGACATTTTGTAAAAATAGGAAAGAAATAAAAAAGAGAGAAGAAGTGTGGTGTAGAGAAATTGAGAGTGATTGTGAATGGTTTAAGTGAAGAGGAAGAGAGTATTTATAGAGTTGAGAGGTGAGTTGAGAGGTGAGTATGAGTTTAAGTGAAGAGGAAGAGAGTATATATAGAAAAATAAAATTTTATTAAACCTCTAAAATTTTATTACACACTAAAAGCACTCTAAAATACACTGACATTGAAATGAAATTAAACATACACTACAAATAATCATAGTTGTGTTGGTGGTGGCTCAAGAAGTGATAGAATTTCTTCAACTGATCGGCTAAATGTTGCATATAACTCAATCGGTCCGGCATTTCTAAACTTAAAAAATGTCATAAACATTTTGTTTACATCGTCATTACACAATAATAACTTATCTCGGTACATCAAAACTCCATTTTTATCCAAATATGGACTTCGATAAAATAGTTCAAAGATATTTCTCGGATTTATTGTTACTTCACGTATTTTTTCCTTCAATTCTTGGAAACTAATATTTTCCTTGATACGAAAAGACATCGGATTTGGACAAGAATAATATACACCAGATACAGTTAGTGATTTTTCTCCATTTGAATGAACAAATGCTAGATTACCCTCTTCCATTTTTTCTGCAAATTTGTGCAATTTTTCCTATTTCAAAGAGACGTATTTATACTGTAAAGTGATTGAGTTGCAGGATTGCTACCAATACAAAATAGAAAACGCCACATGAAGATTCCCACGCTTTCACTGTTCAATAGAAAAACGCCACACGAAGTGGCGACTTTCCTAAGTCACAGACAGAGATTCCTGAAGTCACAGACACAGATTCCCGCGTGGGAAGATTCTTTCACTTCTCAATAGAAAAACGCCACACGAAGTGGCGACTTTCCTAAGTCACAGACAGAGATTCCTGCGCGCTCTGTCATGCAGAGATTCTCTTCACTTTTTCAATAGAAAAACGCCAAACCATGTGGCGACTTGCTTAAAGACATTGTAATCACGCAATGTGAAGAGACTCACCGTATTGCACTATAAAGACATAGTAAAAACACTAAATTTTCACAGCCTTCTTTTTTTTCCACTTCATTTTGTATTGTCATGGCATCAAACAAATTTGTCTATGTTTATTATAATGGTCAAGTTTTAAGAAACTCTTATGGCATTTATTTTCAAAGTGAGGAAACCCAAACATTCAAAGTCAGTCGTAGAAGTAGTTTGGTCGAGTTAAAGAATAGAATAGGAAAAAAACATCATTCAGGGATGGAGGTATCAGACATTATTTATCGAAATCCGATATTTTTTGGAAATGGCACTATGCAATTTGAACCGTTGAAAATTTTAGATGACGATGACGTTGAAGCAATGTTTGATATTCATAGCCAATTTAAAGACATGGGTTCGATTGAGTTATGCGTTAATTTCAACGAACGTCAGCCGTCATTGAATATTTTTAACCCGTCAACCTCGAGTCAACCATTTCCTTCACAAGAAACACAAACACTTCATGATCATTTTGACCCATCAACTTCTCAATTTAATACCAATCAACCGTCATATTCTCAAATTAACACTTACCAACATGACAACCAAGCTTCATTTGAACCACCCAACATCGACATCAACCTCGACTCAACCGAGGAGCATCACGAAGATGAATTCGAAGATGAGAGTGAAGATGAACCATTGTATGATAGCGAAGATAGAGCAGGCGACAGTGAGGGCGATGATGAAGATGAAATGACTTCCATAGAAGCATATGTTCCACCAAGCTACATGGCAAGCGCAGATTTGGCATATGTCGATCAATATGCTGAAATTGGTCACATACCAACACTTCCAGTTGATGGTGATTTGGAGATTGGAAAACAATTTCATTCCAAAAATGATTTTATTAATGCGATCAGGCAATACCATATTAATCGCGGAGGATTGGATTACCATGTTGTGAAATCCGATAAGTCGCGACTTATTGCTAAATGTGTATTTCCACAATGTTCATTTAAATTGAGAGCATCGGAGAGAAAAAGAAGTGGTAACAAGTGGGAAATTGGTCGTCTGGAAAGTCACACATGCACATCTTCTACTTTGTCACAGGATCATCGCAAGCTCAATTCCAATGTCATATGTGAAAGTACCAAGTCTCTCGTTGAAAAGGATCCATCTGTCAAGGTGAAAGTTATAATTGCACACATTCGAGAGAAGTTCAATTTTACAACAACGTACAAAAAGGCTTGGATTGGAAAAAATAAGGCAATCGAACAGGTTTATGGAAATTGGGAAAAGTCGTATCAGGAGCTTCCCCGATGGTTGATAGCGCTACAAACATTTCTTCCAAACACTGTGGCACAGTTGGAGACACTTCAAGCAGTGGATTCAAATGGTAATATATTGCAAAACTCAGGGATTTTCCATCGTCTCTTTTGGGCATTTGATCCATGCATTAAAGGGTTTGCATACTGCAAACCAATTGTTCAAGTGGATGGGACATGGTTATATGGAAAATACAAAGGGACATTGTTGATGGCTACTGCACAAGACGGGAATAGCAATATATTTCCCATCGCTTTTGCTCTAGTGGAAGGAGAGACAAAAGATGGCTGGAGTTTTTTCTTGAAAAATTTGAGAAGCGTCATACCCCAACCTGGAATATGCTTGATTTCGGATAGACACGAGTCAATAAAAAGTGCATACAAAAATCCGGATAATGGCTGGCAAGATCCCTCGTGCAGACATGTGTATTGTGTTCGACACATCGCACAAAATTTCATGAGACAGTTCAAAAATACGTATCTTCGGAAAATAGTTACCAATATGGGTAATGATCTCAGTCTTATTACTACAATATTTAAATTTTTTTCTCTAACATACCAGTTAATTATTTTTTTTTTGCGATATAGGATATGCAATGACTAGACCGTTGTTGGCGTACTACCGCGCGGAAATTGGGCGTGAAAATCCAGAGGCAGGGAGGTGGGTCGATAATATCCCTAGACGACAATGGACACAAGCGTTTGATGATGGTTTGCGATGGGGTCACATGACAACCAACCTTGCTGAGTCAATGAACTCCATGTTAAAGGGTACTCGGAACCTCCCTATTACAGCTTTGGTGAAGTCAACCTACTTCAAGTTGGTGAATTTATTTGTGCAACGGGGAAAACAGTGGAATGCTGTAATGAATTCTGGTCAGGCATATACAGAAAAATGCATGAAGATGATTAATGAAGCAGTGCAGAAGTCCAGAAGTCACAGAGTCACACAATTTGACCGACACAGTCTCACTTTCTCGGTTCAAGAAACTGTCAACCATAATGAGGGTCGACCAATGGGTAATTACATGGTCGATTTGCTTAACAAGTGTTGTGACTGTGGTAGATTTCAAGCTTTACATCTACCTTGTTCACATGTCATTGCTGCATGTTCCAGTGTTCATCAAGACTACCAAGTTTATATCTCCGAAGTGTACAAAGTTTCTACTGTTTTCAACGTTTACAACGAATCTTTTTCAATTGTTCGCAACGAAGATTTTTGGCCATCTTTTCAAGGCATAACACTATATGCAAATGAAGCAATGCGAAGAACCAAAAGAGGTCGTCCAAGTAGTTCACAAATAAGGACCGAAATGGACGATTTTCCCAAACAACCAAGAAAATGTGGGTTATGTGGAAAACCGGGTCATAATCGTAGCAAATGTCCAAATCTTTCGGGTCCATCAACTCAACACTAGTTATTTTTCTTCTTTTTTAGTTGTTAAAATATTATTGTCCAAGTGTTGAGTTTTCTTATTTTAAATAATTAAATATTAAATAAATAAGAGTTTTTAATTTTTTTCTTTGGCTTTTATAATTTTATAATTTTATTAATTTTAAAATAATTTTTTTATAATTTTATAAAAAAAAAAAATTATTTAGGGTTTAGAAGAGGGTTAGAGAGGATTTGAGTTAGAAGAGAGTTGTTTTTGAAAAAAAAAAAAAAAAAGGAATCTGCACACGTTTCCGTGCAGACATAATAGGACAAAAAAACGAAAATACTTAAGAAAGTCGCCACATGGTGTGGCGACTATGAATTAGAAAAATTTTCAGTCAAAGTCTCACTTCAAAGTGTGGCATTTTGGGAAAAAAATTTGAATGTGTGGCATTTTGGGATTTTCTATTTCAAAGTGTGGCATTAATGTAAAAAAGCCCCATAAAGATGTAGTTGAAGTTTTGGAAGAAAATTTGGTGAGTAGGACGGAGGGATCAAATTACACCAATGTAATTTTAAAAAAATTACACTTGTTAATAAATTACACTTATTGATCCGGTGGCTATCAATGAGTCACTTATAAACTCACAAGATTCTATTAATAAATTAAAGAATCTCCTTTTTTTTTCTTTCTCATACCCTTATTTTGTTTCCTTTTTTGTTTTTATTACACTTTACCCTCTTATTTTTGATCGATAGAATTCCCATGATATTTTTGATTTATATTGCAAATAAAAAAATAAATAATCAAAAAATGAAACATAATAGTTAAAAATAACTTAAATGTAATGATACTAAGAGAATGTTTGGCTTGACTTTTTTTTCCCACATCTTCTCTTCAAATGAGCTTTTCATTTCCACGTAAAACAGCGTGCAAAGACAATAAAATACTAGTTATTCACACTAAAATTATAGTATTTTTATTTAGTACTAGTATTTTTATTTGAAATTATATGTTTGACCAGGTTTTTATTCCTGCATCTTCTATTCAAATGAGCTTTTCATTTCCACGTAAAAAATGTAATAATATTTTCTAAAATTTAGTACTAGTATTCTAACTTAAATAGTATTTTTTAAAAGCTCACATACAAAAAGAAGCTTTTCATTTCTACGTAAAACAACGTGAAAAAGAACTTTTGTACAGATTGTTAAAACTTACTTATGAATTATTACTTCTCGGCACTATTTCTACATGAACAACCCTGCGATTCATGCTATCAACATTTTTTATTATTTTTTATGTTATGCACTTGTGAAATTTCCCAACATGATATGCTTTACTTTTTAAAAAAAAAAAATAGTAGTCTGAATTTATGGTTTTGCTTTTATGACTGCAATTTTTATTTTTCAATGATGGTGTATTTTAATAAATTGTATTATTTCTCTTGTAAATTAAATTAAAACACAATTATAACATTCATGAATTTTAGAAAAGAAATTTGTATCATTTTTACTATTTCGTTTATTTAAATAATTAGTTATTCATGGTACAAATGTTAAAAAAATATTCATGAACTTTTTTTGTTGTTGGAAGCATAATGAATTTTATATATAAAAATATTTATTCTTTGCAAGATGTAATAAAAACAAAAAAGGAAACAAAATAAGGGTAAGAGAAAAAAAAGGAGATTCTTTAATTTATTAATAGAATCTTGTGAGTTTATAAGTAACTCATTGATAGCCACTAGATCAAAATAAAATCAATGGATATTAATGAGTATAACTTTTTTAAAATTACACTGGTGTAATTTGATCCCTCCCTATATATATATATATATATATATATATGGGTTTTGCTAACGTACACCCAGTTATTTTTTAGAATGAGTGTTTTAGCAAGTTATAACTAAAAAGTTGTTAAATACACCTTGAGGTGCATGTTACTAAATCACTCCTTCTAAAATATAGGTAGGTGTAAGTTAGCAACTCCTATAGGCCTTTGCTATCGTACACCCACTTATTTTTTAGAAGGTGTGCATTAGCAACTAATAACTAAAAAGTAGTTAAATACACCTTAAGGTGTATGTTGTTAATGCACACCTTCATGAAAAATAGTGGGTGTGCATTAGCAAAACCCTATATATATATATATATATATATATATATATATATATATATATATATATATATATATACCACTTTAAGATGTGGTTTGGTTTGATTTGCTTCTTTTAATCCTTAACCTTGACTTACCTACTTTTATAATTCTATTAATGCTTCGACTACAACTTTGGTTCCCGTATAGTATTTAAATTTCTATAAATGTGTGTTTAAGTATATACATACATATTAATTTTGGTTGGTTTGTGCTTTCTTTGTGTGTTATATAGGGAACATCTCAAATTGAGATTATGTATATGGATATTCCATTAAATGAAGTGGTAAACTGGAGAGGAGATGAATTCAAGAAGATGGAAAACCTCAAAACACTCATTAGTAAAAATAGTCTCTTTTCTAAAGGTCCTGGACATCTTCCTAATAGTTTAAGAGTATTGGAATGGCCTGGGTATCCTTCACAACATATACCATCTGATTTTTGGCCCAGGAAACTTTCCATATGCAGATTACCGGAGAGTAACCTTTCATTATTTGAGTTGCACGGCTCATTGAAGGCAGGTGTAACGATTCAATGTCTATCATCTTTTTATACTCATACATAACTTTAAGATTATTAATTTTTTTTTCTCAATGTTTTTTTGCAGACGTTCGTAAATTTGACAGAGTTAAATTTAAACAACAGTCGATGTTTGAGACAAATACTCAACGTATCTAGTCTTCACAATTTAGAAAGTTTCTCCTTTCGACATTGTAAAAATTTAATTACAATTCACGATTCTATTGGGTTACTGAGTAAACTCAAAATCTTGGATGCTGAAGGTTGCAGCAGGCTTAAGAGTTTCCCACCCATGAAGTTGACCTTGCTTGAACGACTAGAACTTTCATTCTGTGAAAGTCTTGAGATGTTTCCAGAGATATTAGGACAAATGAAGAATATAGAAATAATTACTTTGAAGGGAACTTCCATAGAAGAATTTCCACTTTCATTTCAAAATCTCACCGGTCTTCATACATTAAGAATATGGGGAAGTGGAATGCTTAGATTACCAAGCAGCATTCTCTTGATGCCAAGTTTGTCAGACATTTATGCACAGGGTTGTCAATTATTGCCAATACAGAATGATGAACTGAATTCCACGGTGTTTTCAAATGTACAAGAACTTTGGCTCATAAAATGCAATCTACCAGATGAACTTCTTCCAATACTTTTCATGTGGTTTGCTAATGTACCAAAACTTCGACTCATAAAATGCAAAATACTGGGGAGTAATTTCAAAATTCTTCCTGAATGCATTGAAGAATGTCTCTTATTAAGTAGCCTGATTTTGAATTGCTGCAAGTATCTTCGAGAAGTTAAAGGAATACCACCAAATTTAAACGATATGTCTGCATTACGTTGTGAACCATTGACTTCCTCAAGTAGAAGCATGTGTTGGGTCGTGAGGGGGAAGCTGGGGGATCATCCACATTGGGCTCAAAACAACGATACAAATGAGTTTGGACACCACACTTTTATCCTAAACCTTAAGACATTAGGTTTATGGGTCCTCTCACTTATAAAATGCTTAATTTCCACTTTTCTAAGCATTGTGGGAATTAATTCACCTCACACTTACCAAAACAGCATGCTACTAAATCAGGTTAGTTTTTGTCTTCAGATTCATGATATCTAGCGTAATATATCTTTCTATACTTTATAATTATTTTTGTTTAACAGAAACTGTATGAGGCTGGAAATACCGAGTTTTCTATGGCAGGAACTGCAAGGATTCCAGAGTGGTTTGAGCACCAAAGCAAGGAACCTTCAATTTCTTTCTGGTTTCGTAACAAAATCCCTTCCATAGCTCTCCTTGTTGTTAGTAAATCAGTGGATGACAAATCTCTCAAGAATCAATTTCATTTGCTACGAGTCATTATGTTTGTCAATGGTGATCAATATTTTCTTGACGAGCGTAATGGTGTTTATCACATTATAGAACATGATCATACATATCTATATGATTTGCATCTGCAAGATAGGGAGATGAAAAAATCCCTTTTGAAAAATAAATGGAACTATGTGGAGGTTACATATGAGAATATGATGATGATACCTATCCTTACAGAAAGTGGATTCCACATATTGAAACATGAAGGTAGCATGAAGGATGTTCAATTCACCAACCCTTCCTTATAAAAAGAGAAAAATTAGAATCAATCACAAAACTGCCCATCAGCAAATTTTGGCAATATTTTTGCTCATGCAGAAGCAACAAAAACTGTTTTTATTATTATCAATGTGAAACTCGTCATGTTTTGGTGGTTTCATTTCTACACCAATCCATTCATGATTCATGGGATGATATTGTGAATTCTCTGTTGTATGCATTTCCCTCTTTCTTTTTTATCTTTAATAATAGTATATTCAGATTGTGAGTTAATAAGGAAATAGTACTGTGGTAAAGAATGATACATATGTAATCTGTTATCAAGTTATGATATCCTAAGTTGAAGGGTAATAAAGAAGCTAGGATCAATGTAACATTCACTGAATTTATTGATATGATTTATCATTCTTTTTCTCAGACTTTTTTGTTCAATTACTTAGATTCATGTGAATACCTTCACATCTTGGCACTGATTTTATGAAGAGAACCCTATGTTTTGTTTTGTGTAATCATTTATTCATGAATTCATTGAATAATTTAGGAGATTGAAATTTTGGAAAAATTCATCATGAGTATTACCTGACATATAATTTCTTGATACTTGTTTTTGATTCCATGATTTTCACCAAGTATATATGAACTAAACTCTGTACAAGGATGTTTGAAACTGCTACATTTGTGGCATTAGCTTCGAAGTTTAACTGGTGTTTTGAATGTGTTGTGGGTTACAAGTCACAATGTATGCTCTAATTCTGCATTTTGTTGCATAATTCGGATTTCGGAAGAAACATTGCAGCTGAAAGGTTCACATAAACACCATTCAACAATGAATTTAGAGTCCACATTACAAGAATGGATGAGTCACAAGTTATATGAAAATCCGTCTTGTTAGTCCTCTGCATCTTATCATAGAGATCAAATTAACTGATTTCATATATTTTAAAGACAACTAATTATTTTTACATATTTTTATAGACTAAGTTGGAGATAATATGATATTTATTTTTTATTTTAAATGTTTATATAGCTTTCAAGAAATTAAATTACCAAGAAATCACTTGTGTGTGTCTGTTTTGTTACTGTTATATATAATACTTATTGCTATTGTATATTGGCACACAAAAACCAAAGATAGGAAACGAGAAGGAAGTTTCACCCCTCATACCTACCAAGTCGTCTCACTATTATATTATATTATATTATATTGATCCTTCTATTCTATGTCACTGTTACAGCATTGAATGTTTTGCCATTTAGAGACAAAACACACTACTCATCCATATTCCTCCGTCATTTTGATACTGTTGTGATTCCATTTATTCTCTATTCTCATGGCTAAGCTGCAATCATCCTCTTCCTTCTCCAATAAATTCAACTATGACGTGTTTCTCAGTTTCAGGGGCATGGACACTCGTTTTGGTTTTATTGGTCATCTCTACAAAGCTCTATGTGATTGTGGAATTCGCACTTTCATCGATGATAGAGAGCTAGAGAGAGGTGAAAAAATCATACCATCACTATTCAAGAACATTGAAGAGTCCAGGATTGCCATACCCGTGTTCTCTATCAACTATGCTTCTTCTTCGTTTTGTTTGGACGAACTTGTCCACATCGTTCATTGCTTCAAGGCAACAGGTCGTCTGATTTTGCCTGTTTTCTATGGCGTTGATCCTTCCCACGTGCGACATCAAACAAATAGTTACGGTGAGGCAATAGCTAAGAATGAAGTGAGGTTCCAAAATAATAAGGAAAAGTACTTAGAAAACATGGAGAGGCTAAGCATCATGTTTATCTGGCTACCATTACAATCTTGGGTACCCTACATCTCCTATTGCTTTATATATTATACTTTGTTTCATTAAATTTCAATTCTTCTAACCATTTCATGAAGAGATCGTGATTCATTTACTCAGACTTGTTTGATCATGCAGAAATGAATATGAACGCGACTTTATTGCGAAGATAGTTTCAGAAGTCTCCAACAAAATCAACCGTGTTCCTTTGTATGTTGCTGATTATCCCGTGGGACTTCAGTCTCGAGTATTGGAAGTGAAAACACTTTTGGATATGGGATCTGATAGTCGAGTCCACATAGTAGGGGTCCATGGGATTGGAGGAATGGGTAAATCGACACTTGCAAGGGCAGTTTATAATTTCATTGCAGATCAATTTGAATGTTTATGTTTTCTTCATAATGTCAGAGAAAACTCAACTCAACATGGCTTACATCATATCCAGAAGGAGCTCCCTTCCAAAACAATTGGAATTGATGTCAATTTAAGAGATGTCAGTGAGGGAATTCCAATCATAAAGGAAAGGCTACACCAAAAGAAGGTTTTGTTAGTTCTCGATGACATTGACAAACGAAAGCAAATACAGGCTTTGGCGGGAGGACTTGATTGGTTCGGACTTGGCAGTAGAGTCATCGTTACCACTCGAGAAAAACACTTGCTAGAAATTCACAAGATTGAAAAAACATATGAAGTAGGTGCGTTAAATGAGAAAGAGGGTCTAGAATTGTTGAGGTGGAAGGCAGTTAAAGATAACATAGTTGATTCAAGTTACGAGGATATTTTAAACTGTGGAGTCCGTTATGCTTCTGGTCTTCCTTTGGCTTTAGAAGTATTGGGCTCCAACTTGTCTGGAAAGAAACATATAGAAGAATGGAAATCTACATTAGATCAATATGAAAGGATTCCTCATCAAGAGATTCAAAGTATTCTTAAAGTAAGTTTTGATGCTTTGGAGGAAGAAGAAAAAAGTGTTTTCCTTGATATTGCTTGTTGCTTCAAAGGATGTACATTGGTAGAAGTAGAAAATATACTCAATGCTCATTATGGTAAATGCATGGAATATTGTATTAGAGTGTTGGCTGAAAAATCTCTCATAAAGATCAGTGTGTTGGCTGAAAAGTCTCTCATGAAGATCTGTCATATTAGTCAGCACAATCATACATATAATGTGACTTTACATGACTTGATAGAGGACATGGGTAAAGAAACTGTTCGACAAGAATCGCCAAAAGAGCCTAAAAAACGCAGTGATTTTTCTTTTCAAGTATTGTAAGTATTGTAAGTACTACTTATCCAGTGATTTTTCTTTTCAAAAGTTATCCAATGATAATTTATTTACTTTTTTACTTTGAGTTTTCTCTTTTTTATTGTTAGTGCTACTAATTCCTATGTTATAGCTTTCTATTTCCTTATAATATGTAAATTTCCCTTAATAAGTTTGTTCAAGCCTTTTAAAAAAAAAATAAGTTTGTTCAAGTAGTAACATATATACATGTATTTTGGTTGATTTGTGTGAAAGGGAACAAGTCAAATTGAAATTATATATATGGATTCTCGAGAAGAAAAAGTGATAGATTGGAAAGGAGATGAACTGAAGAAGATGGAAAACCTCAGAACACTTATTATTAAAAATGCTAAATTTTCCAAAGGTCCTGAGCATCTTCCAAAAAGTTTAAGGGTTTTGGAATGGCGTCGATATCCTTCATGTGACACGCCATTTGATTTTTGTGCAAAGAAACTTACAATATGCAAGTTACAAGAAAGTGAGCTTACATTATTTGGGTTGCGCAGCTCATTGAATTTGAAGGTGTGTGTAATGATTTCTTTCCCTCTTCTTCTATACTAATACATTAAAATTCAAGATTATATATTACCTTTTTCTTTATTTTCGCAGATGTTCTTGAATTTGAGAGAGCTAAATTTTAACAACTGTCAATACTTAACACAGATACTTGATATATCAAATCTCATAAACTTAGAAAAAATTTCATTTCATTATTGCGAGGAGTTACTTACAGTGCACAATTCTATTGGTTTCCTGAATAAACTTAAAATTTTGGATGCTACGGGTTGCCAGAAGCTTAGGAGTTTTCCACCGATGAAGTTGATCTCTCTTGAAGAATTGAATCTTGCTTGTTGTAAAAGTCTTGAGAATTTTCCTGAAATTTTAGGTGAGATGAAAAATATAACACATATTTATTTGGCAGACACTTCAATAAAAGAATTACCTGTTTCATTTGAAAATCTCACCGGGCTTACTAATTTACATCTGTCGGGAAATGGAGTGCTTAAGTTACCAAGTAGCATTCTCATGATACAGAATTTGTCAGAGATTGTTGCTTCGGGTTGCCTAGTATTGCCAAATCAGAACCATAAGTTGATTTCTACGGTGTCTTCAAATGTAGACATTCTTTTGCTCCCAAGATGCAATATTTCAGATGAACATCTACCAATTATTCTCACACAGTTTGCTAATATGAAGGCTTTAGACCTATCAGAGAATAATTTTACAATTATTCCTGAATCAATTAAAGAATGTCGCTTTTTAACAAGGCTTTATTTGGTTGATTGTAAGTGTCACTTATTATAATTAGAAACTAACATTAGCTTTGAATTTGCCGTACCGTTCAAAACAAAGTAAGCAGGCAACATTAATAATTTAACATATCACATATGCTGATATCAAAAGTGCACGTTTTACATCTGGCTCGTTCATCCGTTGATGTGAAAACCATATTTTAAATTATTTTTTTAAAATTTAATTGGACTAGTGATTGGTGTATTGAAAAAAAGTGATAAATAATAAACTTTATTGGTGTCTACGTGCTAGTATTTGTGTCGTATTTGTTATCCGTGTCAATGTCAAAACTTCATATGATGCATTACTATGCTGAATTGCTGATCAGTGATCAATGCATATTCTACGGCTTTTCCATTTTCATATCAAATTGGCTAGTAATGTTTATTGTTTTATAATTCACCTACTTTCCTTGCATTTTTTTAACTTGTTGCCAATGAAAGTTACAAAGACATTCACAACTATCTAATCAACTTATAGATTCTATTTTTCATAGGCCTATATCAAGAACAAAAAGTGCATCAATTTCTATTTCCTTGATCTCCATGGAGTCATATGAGAAAGAAACTAGTGTAAATGGACATGATGATGCACTCTGTAGTGTATTTGTGATAGGTAACAAAGTAGAGAATTTCAAGAAAGAAAATGTTTCCCCTTTGCATGTCACATGTGATGGAGAAAATGAAAATTTAGAGAAGTCTGGAGCATTAGGAATGTGTGATGATCCTTATTGTACCACTTGTCCTACTTACTTCAAAGCTTATCAGCAAATAAATCCAAAAGATTCCACTGAATATGATCCCAAGGTATCTTTTTCCTAATATATATATATATATGTTGTGGCAAGTGTGAGTGAGAAGTCCCACATTGCTTAGAAAAGTGGAGGTTGAACACTTTATAAGTGAGAAGACCCATAAACCTAACACCTTAAGGTTTTGGGTTAGAGTGTGGTGTCCAACTCACTTGTGAAGGTGTTCTTAGACCCAATGTGAATGATCCCCTAGCTGCCCCCTCTTAGTGACCCAACAGTGGTATCAGAGCCGATGGTACAAGTGTAGTGATGAAGAAAAAGCTTCCGCTTGAGGGGGAGCATATCCTAGAATGGATGGACTCACACTTGAGGGGGAGATTGTTGTGGCAAGTGTGAGTGAGAAGTCTCACATTGCTTAGAAAAGTGGAGGTTGAACACTTTATAAGTGAGAAGACCCATAAACCTAACACCTTAAGGTTTTGGGTTAGAGTGTGGTGTCCAACTCACTTATGAAGGTGTTCTTAGATCCAATGTGGATGATCCCCTAGCTGCCCCCTCTTAGTGACCCAACAATATATATATATATATATATATATATATTTCCCAAGGTATCACATTTTGAAGTTTACTTAATACTACTTTGGATTGACGGTGAGTAAATTTGTCAGAATCATAGTGTGCCATTATGATTTTGACAAAAGCTATACTTTAGAAGGTGTGTCTGGTGTCTGACACGTACCACACGACACCGAAACATGTGATTACATTCAATCATAATTTTGTTCATAGGTTATGACATTTTCCAATTACTTTTTCACATAATTACTAATCATAATTGTGTTTTTGCTTTGAATCTTTACAGTTCCAAAGTGAACATTATGGAGATGCCAAGGGTTTTGGGAGAAAACTTTTGTCTTTCTTCTCTTCATGTGTTCCTGGAGTTATAAATCCTCACACTAAACTTGTTCAACAATAGAACGAATTTCTGGCCATTTTTTGCATAGTGGCAATTTTTGTTGATCCATTATTCTTATTTTTAATATATGTGCAGAAGGTATATATGATTCTTTTCCTTTTATTTGATTAAAAAAAAATTGCAATTTGTTGATGCTAATATTTTCGCTGAAACTTTTGTTTTTTTTTTCAAAATTTAAATTCCATTTTCCCTTTCATTGTGAGCAGGATTTTAATTGTATTGCTATCAACTGGACAATGACAGAAACACTAGTTTTACTTAGAATAAGAGAATGAATAAAGTTGTATTTGCATTACTTTTGAGAGTTTACAAGAGGTAAGAGGTGTATATATACACAAGTATAGTAACCTAATTGGAGTATTTTAAGGAATAAATATCTCCAACAAATCTAGACTTTATACAAATCTAAAATATAATTATACAAATCTAAAATATAATTATACAAATCTAATTATGATTGATAGAAGCATGAATGATTATAGTCACACGGTTCGCAATTCGCTTCGGTACGTGGTACGGGTTCGGGTACGCGGTACGCTACCTTTAAAGAATTCGGTACGTGAGGGGTATGCATAGTTGGTACGTTAATCGGTACGTTGTTAATAAAAAATTAAATAAAATATTTGATGAAAATATTAATTAGTATTAAATTTATGTTAATTAATATTATTATTCTAAAGTTTATATTAATCATAAAATTGAGAATCAAATTTCCATCAAATAAAAGTTGAGTGTATGCTGATAGCACATGTGTTTCGTGTATCGTTGAGGGAAAACAAGTCACTGAAGTGTAACTAACATTGAGAAGTAATCAAAGTTAGAAATAAACAATTTGTTAGATGTTCCAATATACAACTCAAATCCAATATACATTGTACAAAATGCATTGTACTAGTGAATAAATGATGTTATACTTGTAACCATCATATTCACACCTAAGTCTAAATCAGTCTCAACATTCTATATTTTGTTCTTATTTGATTGTTGGGTGGTTCGTCAGTACTTAGGTTTTGAAGAATTCGGAGAGAATTACAACGAACCAATTCGCAAAAGTACCACGAATTGGTACGCGCGAACCAATTCGCGGTTCGTCACCTTTGAGGAGAATTATGTGACTATGTGAATGATTTTGTTTATTTCTTAAACATTCTTCTCCAGGTAATTTATAAGTAATTATAGGAAATTATTGAATCTTGAATGTGGTTGTTGAGTTTTTAACTACTTTATCTAACTGTCCCTTTGCAGTTTAGATTGGCCTATGTGTCTCCAGAGTCAAGGGTGGTTGGTGCTGGAGATTTAGTTGATGTACCAAAGAAAATTGCTGTCCATTACCTGAAGAGTTATTTTCTTATTGACTTGTTTGTTGTATTGCCTCTTCCTCAAGTTAAGTTCTTCTCCTCTTCATCTATTCTTTATGGATTTTTTTCTCCCTTTTTTAGGCCGAATGCATTTGAATTGAAGTTGAATTTGGATGAATCACAATAATGATTTTGAGAAAATCTACACTTTAAAGTTTTAAAAAAGTCATTGTGCCACAGTAATTTTGTTAAATTCGTTGTCAACAAACATGCACAAAGTTTGGTCATTGTGAATATTTTGCACATATACAACGTGACACTAACACGGACACAAACATGACACTAACACAGACAAGACATTGGTAAAAATTTGAAAAATAAATTAATTAATTGAATGTAATTAATCACATATGACGGTGTTGGACACCACACCTTCCATCAGAAGTGTCAGTGTTATAGAGCTGGAAATTAAAGCAACCATTTACTTATTCATCAATCATTGAAAATATTTACTTTACCCTATATAGTAAGTTGTTAACTCTATAGCAGTTAAAACTTAAAAGCCTATTTGAATTGATTCATTTGAACTTATATACTAACATAAACACTTATGAGACTGTTTGAGAGATTTTCTGGAAACAACTTATGACTTATTTATAAGTTGTTTCCATCTTATTCCGTTAAGCAACTAGATATATGGGACTATCGTGTTATTGTGTATACCTCATCAAACTATATGACATATAACATATAGTGAAATTTGTGCTTGCAGATAATGATATTATCCGTATTACCAAGGCACTTGGGTTTATCAGGAGCAAATTATGCTAAGAATCTTCTGCGCGCCGTAATCCTAGTGCAGTACATTCCAAGATTATTTAGGATTTTGAATCTGCTAAATGGCAGATCTCCAACAGGATTCATATTTGAGTCGGCAAGGGCATATTTCATCATAAATCTACTCATGTTTATGCTTGCTAGCCATGTTGTTGGATCTTGCTGGTACCTCTTTGGTCTACAGGTCCGAGGGACTTCTAAATAGTTTAACTAACTTTTATACCTAATAGATACTTGGTTCTTATAACATAGTTACAAAAATTATATTAAATTATTGAATTCTTCTCCTTTTCCATAATCTTCTAGAGGGTAAATCAATGTTTGAGAGATGCCTGCAGTAAGTCACACATCAAAGGATGCATTGAAGTCATTGACTGCGGACATGGTCGTAATCAAACTTACCAGTTAGCAGACCGAACATCAGCTATGTGGAGCAACAATTCAGATGCAATAGCTTGTTTGGATCCTTCTCTGAATGGTTTTCATTATGGAATCTATGTCACTGCTGTACCACTTACTTTTGAAACTAACATTGTCAAGAAATATGTGTATTCTCATTTTTGGGGATTACAGGTTAGCATTTCATATTTTTCTGTAGTATTAAGTACATTTGGGCATTTGGCCCATCAAATATGGTCACGTAGGATGTCGCTTCTATTGTGATTAAAGTTTCCTGATTTGTTAAGAGGACGTCGTTATCCTCGATTCAAACTTGTTGTAAATCTGATCTGGATAAAGACAGGAGTGGCTTGATATGAGCATTTTATATAAGTCACGCTTATGCATTGAACCTGATCTGCTATCTGATAACAATTGTAATATGTGATATAAGAGCTTCCTCTTATCAGCTTGTTCTTGGTCACTATTTTTGTTGTAAGTTTATGCTCATCGTCCGACCTCATCCATTGGATGCATATATGGTCCTTTATCTTCAATTTGTTCTTGTTGGGCCATTATGTTGAGTTTGGAATGGTCTAATGTTTGAGCTTCCAAAGTACACCTAGGTACTCTCAGAATGGTAAATGATAGGAGTTCGGATCTCTCTGTCTTGTGGTTATAAAAATTCATCATCATTTTGGAGAGACAATCCTTAAATGTGCTCTTGATTTTCGAAGGGATTAGTCTTTACAGTTGCGCAAGTGATTAATATCTTAGGAAACAAGAAAAAAAACTACATTTGGTCCTATATTTGCAAGGGTTGAATTGTGGAAAAGTCTTGGCCGAGTTATTTAATAAATAAGTTTGTTCTGATTTAGAAAAGGTGTATACTAGATCATCGTCTTTCGATGGATGATCTGACCTATTTCCATCCTTAGTTTTTAAGACTTTAATCATAAATAAACAAATATCATATCAAGTTTTATCATGGACCTGCACTACCTTAAGTTCCTCGGTAATAGAATATGAATGATTTGATATCTGTTAACAATGATCACTCTATAATTCTTATTGCAGCAAATCAGTACTCTGGCTGGTGGTTTAACACCAAGGGTTGGGTTATGGTGCATAAGCCTTTGGGCTTATGCACCGTGCATAATTGCTTTTTTATTTGTTTTTTTAAATTTCTAGCGCACCCCTCAGTTTTTTTTATCACGCTTTTAATTTTGATTGATTGAATTTTATTTTATTTTATTGATTAGGGATAAAATTCAGAGTATTATGTATGGTTAATTATTTTAGTAGTTAGTTTTAAACTAAAATCATGCCAAAACCATTTCTGCTGTAGAATGGTTTCAAAGATGTGTACTCCTAAACCATTTGTGCTGTGGAATGGTTTCAGAGATCTGTACTACAAAACTATTTAATTAAAATCATTTTAATTTAATATGATTTTAACCGAAACCATAAGTATAACTTAATGGTGTCACTAGTGTTGTATCTGAAAACCAAAGTAGCTCCTTTATGGTTTCAAATAAAACATTTATATTTAATTTAAAATAAATATTATAACTGAAACCATAAGTGTGACATAATGGTTTCATTAGTTTTGTATCTGAAACCAAAATAGTCCTCTTATGCTTTCTAATAAAATATTCATATTTAATTTAAAATAAATATTTTAATCGAAACCATAAGTATAACTTAATGGTGTCACTAGTGTTGTATCTGAAAACCAAAGTAGCTCTCTTATGGTTTCAAATAAAATATTTATATTTAATTTAAAATAAATATTATAACTAAAACCATATTTTATTCATAATGATTTTCAAAATAACATTGCATAAATAACCAATGATTTTGTAACAAATCTAGGGGAGAAAAAGAATAAATCTGGGGTGTAAACTGGGTAAAAAAAAAACCAACAAACAAAAAAGGAACTGGGCTTTCAGGCCCAGCAGGCTAAAAAAACAAAACAGAATGTGTGTGTATCAGCAGAAAAGGGGATGGGAAAAGCGAGTCTGTAGGGGGGGCTGGGGGGCGCGCGTGAGTAATTTTGTGGGGGGGGGGGCGTGAGTAATTCTGGGCTTATGCATGGTGCATAAACATCCCCTTATGCACCATAACCTTGGCCTAACACCAAGCTATTTTGCATGGGAAGTCGTTTTCGCAATTTCCATCATAGGATTGGGACTCTTGCTTTTTGCACTTCTCATTGGAAACATACAAAACTTTCTCCAAGGTCTCGGAAGAAGGTAGAACTTTTTGCACTTCTCGGAAGATGGTTAGTTACTCCTAATGTTTGAGAAGACATTGTGAAAATCTGTAAAAACATTTCAAAATGTTGTTTTTATTAGAAATAAAATGTTGAATTTATATTATTAAGTATTATTATGTTTTTCGTATTTTGTTTGATAAACTTTCGATGATTATTCCTTAATGCATCGTGAGTTTGAGGGGAAGTGTTAGATATCTCTATATATATAAAATGTGAACCTTTTTTCAAATGATAATGTACACATGGCAATCCCACATTTCTTCTCCTCCCATATTGTTTTAGCATTCAATACTTTTGATTTTTTTTTTTTTTAAAAAGATCACCATATATAAAGGATGAACAAATCTATACTTTTATTATTATTTAGGACAATTACCATAATTAATAAGAAATAATTCACCTTATTTAAGAAATAATTCTTTGTCTTATTTATGAACAAATCTTACATCACATTTTCTCGCAGAAATTTCATAATTAATTAATGCAATTATAACAATAATTCTTTGCTTTGACACTAAAAACACATTTTCATTTTTTTTTTGTACAAAAAACACATTTATAGAACTGATAAGACATTTTTTTTGTACAAAAAACACATTTACGGAACCAATAAAACTTTTTTTTTTACGGAATGCATATTTATTTTGACTACTACTATGATAACCTTCACAATTATAAGGTACTTTGTTTTTTTTTTTATCAATTTAAGGTAATAGGTATAGTTTAAGAAATAAAATATTCTTAATAAAAGCATGGATCATTATAATCGTAATTTTTTTTTCAATCTTGATCTATAATAATTGGCAATGATTTTATAAGTCAAATTCTTCCAAATATCTTGCTCTCAATTAGCATGCAATAATGTATTGTCACAATTAGCATCATTATTTTTACGACAATTAGTATCATATTAAATGTTTTTTTATTATAATTCTCATAGTCTTCACTCATACCAATCTTATATGAGCTGGATTATGGTGATTAATTACACTAATTATAGTAGTCTCTATTTGCTGCTATATAGTTTCTTCCCTATATATATGTCCATTGCTCAAGTTCTTATTCCTATGCTGTTTTAGTTTCATATTTTTTAATTTCAATTTCAATTTTAATTATTTCTCTTTCTCTCTTTTCTTTTGTTTCACATTTGGTTTATTGGTTATTCATCAAATTTCTCTTCTTCCTTATGCATGCTCGCTTAACTTTGAAAATAAATCATCGAAGATTTTTTTTTAAAAGGTTTGTTGTTTTTCTGACCATTTTTATTCTTTACTTATTGCTTTTTCATTTTTTTATATACATATGTGTTTACAGGTAATTTGTATTTTATTCAGACATTATCGGCCACTAACAAAGATTAGTATTTTTGATTTTTTCTTTTTGAATTATAATGATATTTTTTTCTTTGCCTTAGTGATTTAGGTACGACTGTGCTTCAGGTAAGGTAACTAATTGTTTTTTGTGATCAAAGACTAACTACAAAATGTTCTCACATTGACATTTGCATCAAAGACTTCAGAGAAGGTAAAACTTTTTTAGAAATTGCTTACTTTTTTTTAAGCACTTACTTACTTTTGTTGTTTGTCATATTTTTTAACTTTTTCACTATTACTATTATTATTCCTAAAAACAGTTAGTATATATATTGCGCTTGATTTCATTTGGTTTTAGAAATTCTTATTGCATTTTTTAAGTTAAATTCGTTCCGGGAAGTTTTTTTTGTTTATTTTGTCTAGGTATTGAAATTTGCGACTATTGTGTGTGACACAGAGGAAAGTTGGATGAAGACTGTGGATCAATTTATTTGGCGTAGTATTTGCTCTATAATACTATCCAGTATATAGGGCAACACAAGGATATTTGAACTCCATCCGGAATACTCGAATCCATAGGATATGAGTTTGAATTTTTACTTTTTAGACTCCTTTAAAAATTGAGACATGTATGAGGATATATATCCGAACTAACTAATTGATTTGTGGAGGGAAAAATATGTCTCCACCCCATTGTCATGTCTAAATGGAACTTCTAAAAATATACACAAATTTTGTGTGAGTAAATTCATCTTTAATTTTATTTAAAATATATTTTTATTTGTTGAAATTTTATAGATTTTGTAGTTTGATCTGATGTACATGTGGCTTAACCAAATGAATAATCTTTTATCATTATTTTAATATAAATTATCATAATAATCAAATTAATAACAAAGTTGACCATCACACATAAACAATTGTTCCTATTTATAACTGGAATAATAATTTCACATTAATTACAATTATCACTACAATGAAACAAAGAAACAAATTCCTCTTCAATATAAAAAAAATAAAAAAAAATAAATTATGATACAATATTTATCACTATTGCTTATAAAAAGTAACAGTAGTGTGCAATTTTAAAAGGAAATAATATTTTAATGAGATCATATTAATATAGTCAATGCATTAAAGGTAGTGATTGATGTAACAATATGCACACTGTTTATTGCAATTTTTGCGGGACATATATTTGTACTCATATATTAATACGGAGGCTATCTTTTTTTCTTTTGGTAGTTTTTACAGAATCGATGTTTTACTCATACGAGGAATTTTTTAATTTAAACGAGAACCTATATTTTTATTTATACATTAATATGATATCTATTTTATTTTTGTAATTTATATTGTAGTTTATATTGCTACTCATGTTGATGCAAAAACCTATTTTTATTTTATTTTTTTAATTTCTTTGAGATCTATATTTCTAATTGTAGTTTATATTGCTACTCATGTTGATGCAAAGACCTATTTTTATTTTTAATTTTTAATTTCTATGAGATCTATATTTCTACTCATACATATTTTTATTTCTGATCATATATTTCTTTTTTTTTTTTTTTTGGTTTTCACCACCAGTTGAATCTGGTTTGGGGGTCAGTTCTGGCATCAAGTGGTTCCAGCTAGAGCTGTCAAAAGGGGCCGGCCCGGCCTGACCCACCTCGGCCCGGGGGCCATGACATATAAAGGGGCTTTAGTGGGCCGACCCATTAAGCCTCATGGCCCGGCCCGTTAAGCCCAGCCCGATAAGCAAAGGCCTACATGGCCCAATGGGCCGGCCCGACAAACTTTCATTTTTTTTTTGACAAATTTTTTTTACAAAATAAATTCAATGGACAATAAAACTACATATGTATCACCCACAAATTAATATCCATATAATTTGATTAATTTCTTTCTTATACTTTTCTATTTATAATGATTGATTAAGTTCTTATTAGTTTTTTTCAAATAAAGATAATCATAACAAACTTGGTTTAATCTTAAAAAAAAAAACAAATTTGGTTTAATAATTATCTCA
The DNA here is from genome assembly GCA_954870985.1 of Trifolium fragiferum. Lineage (NCBI taxonomy): Eukaryota > Viridiplantae > Streptophyta > Magnoliopsida > Fabales > Fabaceae > Trifolium > Trifolium fragiferum. Next base: position 54,437,009 of record OX940789.1, read on the forward strand.
TAACTAACAAATCTCATCTTTTGTTACTTAATTATCTAAAAATCCTTATTTTTAGCTAAAACTATTTTTAATTCTTTTTTTTAAACTCTTTAAGGGGCCGGCCCAAAAGCCCGTGGGGCCGGCCCATAATGGCCCATTAAAAATATTGGCCCGAGGGGCCGGCCCAATAAGGCCCGATCAACTTTTTTTAAAAGCCCGGCCCGTGTAAAACTATAGGGCTAATGGGCCGGCCCGATAGCCCGACCCATTTTTACAGCTCTAGTTCCAGCCCCCTTCTAATCATATATTTCTATTCACATATTGATACGAAGGGTTTTTTTTTTTTTTTTTTTTAATTTATACGAGAACTTATATTTCTATTAATATATATTAATATGCCCATTTTTTTTGTAATTTTTACGAAATCTATATTTTTATTCATATTAATACGAGGATTATTTTTTTAATTACTACATAAAATTATATTTCTTTTCATATATTAATACGAGATCTATTTTATTTTTGTAATTTATACTTTAGATTATATTTCTACTCATATATTATTACGGAATATTCTTTTATTTATTTCTATGTGACATATATTTCAATTGATACATCAATACGGGAACATATATTTGCACTTATGCATTAATACAAATGACTTTTTTGTTTTATAATTTCTATTTAGATCTATAGTTTACTCATATATTAATACGAAGATCTTTTTATTTTATAATTTTTATGAAATCTATATTTTTAGTCAAATATTAATAGGGAGATTTTCTAAAAATTACAACGAGGAACTTATGTTTCTGCTTAAGTATTAATACGAGAATCGATTTTTTTTGTTATTTATATTATAGTATATATTTCTTCCTTATATATCAATACACATATTATTTTTTTGTAATTCGTCCACCTCAAAGCCTTTTTACGAAATCTCAAAGTCTCTTCCATATATATATATATATATATATATATATATATATATATATATATATATATATATATATATATATATATCCTGTAAATAAATTATTTTTCATCAACTTTATAATTCTTTTAGGGGAGAATAATAGAAACAATAACTAGGATAATTTTTTTCATCAACTATATAATATTGTAAATATTTATGTAGTTGTCATTAACTATCTTCTATTAGCAATTAAAATTTTAATTTTTTAGATTAAAGAAAAATATATTAAAATATATTATTTATAATTCAATAAATTTAGGCTAAACTACACATTTGGTCCTTACATTTATTTTTGGTTTCAATTTGGTCTCTTACATTTAAAAAGTTTTATTTTGGCCCCTTACATTTATTTTAGGTTTTAATTTGGTCATTTTCGTCAGTTTTGTCACATGTGGCAGACAGTTTGCATATAAGAAAAGACACGTGGACACTTGGATGTACGTATTCAATTGAAACGGTGTTAATGATAAAACTAATAGAAAATGACCAACTTATACAAACAGTTGAAATGTAAAAGACCAAATTGAAAATTTTTAAACTTAAGAGGTCGAATTGAAACGTAAAATAAACATACGGGACTACATATGTAGTTTAACCATAAATCTACAAACGCAATTTTATCTGGATACTAGTTAGATATATTAGGGCTTTAAGTATTGGGCTTTATATATTAGTAGTCTAGTAGTCCATTAGGTATTATTATATATTCTCTTGTAATCCTTATTTTGTCAAGTAATGTTATTCAGATATTATTGAAACCCTAACCGTCTTTATATTTCTCTTAATTTGTATTGTTGATTCTAACATGGTATCAAGAGCTTGTTTCGATCCGCCTTGAACTATATGTTTGCTTCCGCTGTTGAATTCTCCAAAAGTTTGGGGATGTGTTTGATTTGACTTTGATGATTGATTAAGTTTGTAAGCTGCAATTTCCGTTTGTTTGCTTCCTCAGGTTGGGTTTGTTTCTTCTTCTCTCTTCTGTTTGTTCTGATTCCCTTGTTCAATTTTGGATTTTGGTTTCTCGTTGGTAATAGTAGTAATTTTTCCCAGGGATGATAGTGCTTCTAGTGTTGCTATATTTTGATTCATTTGATCATGAATTGGCATATATGGTTGCAATAAAGGAAACGTTTGTTGGTTTGATTGTTTTTTCTTTGGTTGATTCTCTCTTTGTTGGTATGTTTGTTTGTCTTCTTATCGATTGTTTTTCTCTTTGTTGATTCTTCTGATTGCATTGTACTTCTTCTGATTGATTGCACTTCTCTCAATTGATTCTTCTTATTGCATTGCACTTCTTTCTATTGCATTTTTTCTGATTGCATTGCACTTCTTCCTATTGCCCTTCTAATTGATCGCACTTCTCCCTATTGATTCTTCTTATTGCATTGCACTTCTCCCCTATTGCACTTCTTCTGATTGGTTGGACTTCTTCTTATTGATTATTTTGATTGATTGCACTTCTTCCTATTGTTTCTTCTGATTGCATTGCACTTCTTCTGATTGCATCGCACTTCTTTCTATTGATTCTTCTTATTGCATTGCACTTCTCCCTATTGATTCTTTGGATCGGTTGCACTTCTTCCTATTGGTTTCTCCTTCTATTGGATGCTTCTATATGATGGTTTCTCTCTATGGCAGCTACTTCTCTCAGTTGGGTCGATTTATTTTCAGGGTTAATTTGTAACAAGCGTAAAGCTTAGTAAGCTTTAGCTTGAGGGGTAGTATTAGAAATAAAATGTTGAATTTATATTATTAAGTATTATTATGTTTTTCGTATTTTGTTTGACAAACTTTCGATAATTATTCGTTAATGCATCGTGAGTTTGAGGGGAAGTGTTAGATATTAGATATATTAGGGCTTTAAGTATTGAGCTTTATATATTAGTAGTCTAGTAGTCCATTAGGTATTATTATATATTCTCTTGTAATTCTTATTTTGTCAAGTAATGTTATTCAGATATTATTGAAACCCTAACCGTCTTTATATTTCTCTTAATTTGTATCGTTGATTCTAACAGTTTTTAGTATTTTGAAAATGGTTCTTTCTAGTTATCTTTTAAAGTTATTATTGAATTTTGATAGTGAAGTTCTGATGTGTTTAGTCCTTAGTGTAAGAATGCAAATGATGTATTTTCTTCCATGTGTTTGCAGAAGGCTAGAAATGCTACTTAGAAGTCGCGATGTTGAGCAATGGATGAGGCATCGTCGCTTACCTGAAAATCTAAGAATGTACGGAATAAAATGCTATAGTTGATTAATGAATGACACTTACAATGTCAATACATAATATCTGTCAATATATGCAAGCCGATGCTTGTTAAAAACGTTTATGCTATATACGCTGAATTAAGTTATTTCTCCTAACAAGACCATTGTACAAGTCATAGATATGATTTTGTGCAGGAGAATACGACAGGCTGAAAGATACAATTGGGCTGCAACAAGAGGAGTGAACGAAGAAACACTTCTTGTAAACTTGCCGGAAGATCTTCAGATTGACATTAGGCGTCATCTTTTCAGTTTTATTAAGAAAGTATGCAATAAAATATATTCATTTATGATTACTGAGCATAAATTTTGTATTCAAGTTTTTTTTTTATAAAAAAATGCCGGTAAGTTGAGGGTTACGTTTGTTTTTAGGGTTTGAACACTAACTAGACCTCCTTAAAAAAACCTCGTCTTGCTTCCCTTATTCAATTGGTGTATAAGGAAACAATAATTTGATTTTGACTTCTCAATTTTGCATCAATTTGTATATAATAATGTTAAGAATGTAACTACGTGTGTGCAGATTCGGATTTTCTCTCTGATGGATGAGCCTATTTTAGATGCAATTTGTGAGAGACTAAGACAGAAGACATACATAAATGGAAGTAGAATTATGAGTCAAGGTGGTGTAGTTGAGAAGATGGTGGTTATTGTTCGCGGAAAATTGGAGAGTATTAATGGCGAAAATGGAATTGGAGTTTCTTTATCCGAAGGAGATGCTTGTGGTGAAGAACTTCTTACATGGTATCTTGAACATTCTTCTGTGAGCAGAGGTATAGTCAATATATTACTCTCATAACATGTCCCAAGATAAGCTCATGAAATAGCTTCTTAGTGAAAGTTTGGTTCCATTTTTTGTGGAGGCACGCGAAATTAATTCCAAAAGTACAGAATTTTGATTGTTCAATGTGTATTAGATGTTTTCGAGTAGAATTGATTTTGTTTTCGATATTGATTCCATCTGGAGCTAATGTCTCTACAATTGACTTTTAATCATGAATTTATTTTTTAATCCACATTTTATATTAATGCATTTAAATAAAAATCATTGACAATTTTTCTCTATTGAAGATGGTAAAAAAGTAAGGCTTCCAGGACAGAGGTTAATTAGCAACAGGACAGTAAAGTGCTTAACTAATGTGGAAGCCTTTTCCCTAAGAGCTGCAGATCTTGAAGAAGTTACAACCATTTTCATGAAATCCTTTAGGAGTTTTCTTGTTCAAGGACCTTTAAGGTAATTCATTTCCTTGTTTTGTTGTATCCTTTATATTTCTTTCATTAACCATCTGATTTCAGGAGAATGAGGCTCCGGTAATCTGGCTTCATCTTTTTAATAATTAAGAGTAATTTTGATATTTAGTAACTTAAATATTCATGTCAGAGATTTTAACTTAATAAAAATTATAATTTTTTAAAAAAACTATCTCTAAAATATTTTTTACGAAAAGCAATGAAATGGTTTTTATTTAAATGATTTTTTTTTGAAATTTTATGATTCAAAAAAATGTGTAACCAAATGATAAAATACTTAAAACGACATTTTAAAATAAACTATTCAAGACAAGTTTTCATTTAACGATTTTACTAAAAAAAAAAATTACTAAAAAAAATTTAACACAAAAACTATACATACGAATCAATTTTTAAAAAAAACTACAACAAACCTAACGGATTTTTAAAAAAAGCTACAACAAACGCACCCTATGTTTGTGATTTTTAAAATAAGTCTAATTTATGTTTTGAAAACCCGAATTTGGGATAATGATTTGATCATTGTATTATATTAGGTATGAATCACCATATTGGAGATCCCTAGCAGCAACCAGAATTCAGGTTGCATGGAGATATTGGAAGAAACGTCAAAAGTTTTCAGATCAAACATTGAAGTTATAAACTGTACTATTCTAATGATTTAGCTACATTCTGCAAATGGTTGTAGGTTGTACACATTTTGTAAGTCAGAGGCTGGTGAACACATTTTCGTCCGTTTTTTTTTTTTATTCTCCCTCCGTCCCATTTTATTTGAGTCAGTTGACTGCCTCACGTTTATCAATGTAAAATTTTAATGATTAATATCTTTAATTGTATAATAGTAAAAGTTATAAAAATTTAATATTTTGAAAATATAAATCGAGGCGAATCCAACAAGATCTTATATGCTAATATTTATTTTTATTTATGAATAGAAAAATAGAGTTAAAACGAGATATATGAATATTATTTACAGTCAAAATGACTCAAATAAAATGGGACGGAGGGAGTATTAGTGGACACGTCTTTAGGAAACACGAAAAAGAAAGAAACTTATAAAAAAATAAATAATAAAACATAAAGAATAAATCAATTTGTTATATATATCTATAATCTTTAACCCTTTTTTTTTTCCCTATGATTTTGCTTAGATTTATCTATAATCTTTAAACTTTTTTTTTCTTATTTTTATGCATAGATTCATATATAATAATTTTTTGTATTTATTTTATTCTTTCTATATATTTTTCTATACTATTTGTACAAAAATTACGATAAAAGTTAGGAGTATAAAATTTAGAATATTATTAAACGTGATAGGGATAAATTTATATTTGAAAAATGCTAACTAGTGCCCCTGGGGCACTAGTTAAAGAATCAAATGTGGTAAAATTTTCTTGAAACTAGTGTAATTGACATTTTAGATATGTAAACATCACTATTTTTAAAGCCAAAATTACTTGTTTTAGTATCCTTAACTAATGCCCCGAGGGCACTAGTTAGCATCACCCTATATAATCTTTATGTATAGATTCATATATAATCTTTATTTTTGTATTTATTTTAATCTTTATGTATAGATTTATATATAATCTTTATATTTTGTATTTATCTTATTCCTTCTATAATATTTTTAGTGAAATTACAAGGAAAGACATAAAAATTGTGGTAAGGATAAAATAGTAAATTTGATGATAATCTACTTTATTATATACAGTATTAGATTAGATTGAATAAAAGTAGAAAAAATAAAAAATAACGCGACTTCTTCTCTGGTGATTCCATGGTAACCCTTCCTTATATGGTAAGTTAATTTATAGAATTAAACCATATTTTATTTGTACTGTATAAAGCTAAACCCTTTCTGGTATTCAATTTCGATATGTTCAGATATGATTGGCCATGTTGTTGAGATCAATATTGTGAAGGAAACAGAGGTTAATAGTAAAAGAGCAAAATTATGGATTTGACCTTGGAGGATATTTAAAGTTCGATTTATTTTTGTTTAAATGATATCCTTAATTTATTGTTTTTTGCTCGAATTAAATATTGAGTACAAGGAAACAATCGAGTACACTGCACTTTATGAGACGAATTTGCGGTGCGTTTTCAGCAATTCATGGATACCCATAACTCATCTGAACCTGTTGTTATGATATTGCATCTGTGCAAGCTAAATAAATATTTAATATGATATTTTAATTACTTGAATGATGCAAAATATCGCATAATTTTATAAATTTATAAGGGTTAATATGTGTTTACCCCTCTGCAAAGTAGGCGAGTTTTGTTTTACCCCTTGTAATTTATTTTTTTGAGAACACCCCTGTAATGTTTTATTTTTTTTGTTCGTAGTGTAATTTACCCCCCTGTAATATTGTTTTGTTTTACCCCCGAGGGTAAAATGAACTACGAAAAAAAAATAAAACATTACAAAGAATATCATTATATTGATTAGGTGTTATGGGAGTCTCTAATACCTTTTATGGAACTAAGATGACGTTGAATGTGTTGTGACAAGTGTGAGTAAGTCCCATATTGCTTAGAATAGTGGAGGTTGAACACTTTATAAGTGAGAGAACTCATAAGCAACTCTACAAGTAAGAGAACTCACTTGTAGAGTTGTTTTTGAGCTCAATGTGGATGATCCCCTGACTGCCCCCTCTTCATGACCCAACATAATGTTGATATGCCGGATGTTGCGGAGTAATTGAAGTAAGCTTATAAATTCAACAATATTGCATATCTTCATTTACAAATATGCCGCCGATTTATACACTTGACCATATATATTTCGTTTTGTGAAATAATTTGGATCGATGGTACTGAACGTGAGTTAACAATATATATTTTATTTGATTGAAACCTTGAGTTAACTCGCATTCAATAACATTAATCATATTTATTTCACAATACAATATATATATATATATATATATATATATATATATATATATATATATATATATATATATATATATATATATATAATATATATATATATATATATATATATATATATATATTTTATTTGACTGAAACCTTGAGTTAACTCGCATTCAATAACATTATATATATATATATATATATATATATATATATATATATTGTAATGTGTATAAACAAACATATATGTAAATGAAGATATGTGTTCAGATACTCTATATTTATGACTAGGATATTATGGTTTTATTACTTTATACTTATTACCTATTTGGGTATTCATGTATCTGTATATATACAGTGTATACTCCTCATTCAATATATGAAAATAATATAATTTTCAGTTTCAAGTTGGTATCCAGAGCTAGGTTTAAAACCCTAGTATTTCCTTTTCCTTGACGGCTGGGTTTCTCCTTTTTTTTGTCTTTCCGTTAACACTAACGGAAACACGAGCCATGCCACCATGATCGGGATCCATTCATCTTCCATAGTCTGACAAATCATCGCCAGAAGAGCCACCACGCGCCACCTCTCCCAGCCTCCTTTTTTCGGCACGTGTGGGCCACGCGCCACCTTCCCCTGCTCCGTTTACGACGGCGTTTGTTTTGTGGGTCTCGTTTTTCGCTCCTGGTTCTGTTGGGACCCCTTCCAGGTGTTGATTCTCACATTTGTGGTGTGTTTCTGTAGTTTCTCGCCTCATCAACATTGATTTTTCCGCCGTTTCAGTCTGTAATTTTGAACTTTTGGGTCTGTTTACTGTTCCTGCAACTCAGACCACTATTTGGTATTTTTGCAACTTTTCTAGTTGAAATATCATGTCAGAAACTCGAAAGAACTTGGACGAGTCCATGAAAAAGAGTTTGATCTCGTTTGCTTTTCACGGAACACCCGTAATCACAACAGAAAAGTTGAACGGTAGGAACTATCTGAATTGGCATTCTTTTGTTGAGATATGGTTTTTGGGACAATGCCTTTCAGACCATCTTACTAAAAAGGCGTCAGAAATTGATGCTAAGTCAAAAGATGATTGGGTGGCAGCTGACTATCAACTTGTATCTGTGTTGTGGAATTCTATTGAGCCGAAGCTGATGGTGCATTTTCGTCCGTATAGGACATGTTATGAGGTTTGGCAGAAGGCTAAGAACCTTTATGCCAATGATATTCAGAGATTATATGAATCTGTCCGCAACTTGTCTACCGTTTAGATGACTAACCAAGATTTATCAGAATACTTGGCTCGAGCTCAGTCTACTATTGATGGCCTCAAACTCATGTTGGAAAAACTTGACAATATGTTTATGGTGTTTATCCTTCACGATCTCCCTAGAAAGTATGGTGCTGTTAGAGATCAAGCCTTGACAAATACCACCATCCCTATGGTAGAACAACTTATTGATCGTCTTACTCGAGTTTCTTTACCAAGTGATGATACCAAGACAGCCCCCGAGTCGTCTGCATTTATTTATAATTCCAACGATCGTGGTCATGGACGCGGTGGTGGACGTGGTAAAGGATGTGGTAGAGGGGGTAGAAGTGATTTCCAATGTACTTACTGTAAAAAAAAAAAGGGCACATTCGAGATTGGTGCTTCAAGTTGCATGGCTATCCGAGTAAAACTTCTAATGTTGCTCAATTTTCTCATGACTCTGACTCAAAGTCTGAATTTGAAACTACTTTCTCCGGCAATAAGTATAAGGAGTATTTGCAGTTGAAGGCAGCACAACATGCCACCTCCTCAGCTACTATGGCTCATAATGGTAATTCTACGGTTTGTCTCTCTCACTCTACACCTACTGGATGGGTTTTGGATTCTGGTGCTTTAGATCATGTGACTGGTAATTCCTCATTTTTCTCTGAAATATAACCATCTAAATATCCACATTATATCACTGTTGCGAATGGGTCTAAAGTTGAAGCAACTGGTATTGGACGAGTTTCACCTATTCCCTCACTCTCTTTGAGTTCTGTTTTATTGATTCCTAATTGTCCCTTCAATTTGATTTCTATAAGTAGATTAACTCGTTCCTTAAGTTGTTCCATAACATTTACTCCTAATTCTTTCTTGATACAGGACCAGAGTACGGGACAAACGATTGGAACCGGGACTGAATCTCGTGGTCTTTACTATCTCCAGCCTTCCACTTCTACTATAGGTGTTGCAACTGAATCTCCCGAGCTTTTGCATCGTCGTTTAGGTCATCCGAGTCTATCAAAATGAAAGAAAATGGTGTCTGATCTTCCTCATTTCGAGTCTTTACAGTGCGAGTCTTGTCAATTAGGAAAGCATGTCCATGCTTCCTTTTCCAGTCGTATTAATAATATAGCTATGTGTCCTTTTGATGTTATTCATTCTGATGTTTGGGGTCCGAGTCGTGTTCCTTCTACCTTAGGATATAAGTATTATGTTACTTTTATTGATGATTTCTCAAGATGTACTTGGATATTTTTAATGAAAGATCGTTCTGAGTTGTTTAATATTTTTAAGAATTATTGCTATGAAATTATGACTCAGTTTGGTAAAACAATTCGCATCTTGCGTAGTGACAATGCAAAGGAATATTTTTCTGACCGTTTCAATTCTTTTATGCACTCCAAAGGCATCATACATAAATCCTGTTGTCCTCATACACCTCAACAAAATGGTGTTGCTGAAAGAAAACATAGACACATTGTTGACACTGCACATACCCTTTTATTAAATGCCAATGTTCCTCTTAAGTTTTGGGGTGACGCTGTTCTTACTGCCAATTATTTGATAAATAGGATGCCATCCTCTGTTTTGAATGATCAAGTACCTCATTCCCTTTTGTACCCTACAGACCCCTTATATGTTGTTTCCCCTCGTGTCTTCGGCTGTACTTGTTTTGTTCATGATTTATCTCCAGGTCGTGATAAGATGTCTGCTCGTGCTATTAAATGTGTCTTCCTTGGTTATTCTCGTGTCCAAAAGGGATATCGGTGTTACTCCCCCTCTACACATCGTTTCTACACCTCTGCAGATGTTACATTCTTTAAGGACATACCATACTTTTCCAACTCAAAGGCTCCTATACCTGACTTAGATCAGGTTCTTCCCATTCCTTATTTTGAATATGTTGAGTCTACTCCTCTATCATCTGCGTCTCCAGAAGTTCCAGATACATCATCACCAATCGAGTCTCCACCACCTTTCAATCGATATGGCATTACCTATGAGAAAAGGGGTCAACCACATGATTCAGCTCCTGCTCCAAGCGTCAACATCCCTGCTCCGGCTCCTGGTTTGCCCATTGTCACCCGCAAAGGTAATCGGTCAACCCGTAACCCTCATCCTATTTATAATTTTCTTTCTTACCACCGTTTATCTCCCACCTATTGTGCTTTTGTTACTGCACTTTCATCTGTTTCAATTCCTAAGACTATTCAGGAAGCATTATCCCATCCAGGGTGGCGGCAAGCCATAATTGATGAAATGTCAGCACTAGACTCTAATGGCACCTGGGAGCTTGTCCCACTCCCATCTGGGAAATCAATTGTTGGTTGCAGGTGGTTATTTAATGTTAAGGTGGGCCCTGATGGTCAAATAGATCGATTGAAAGCTTGCCTAGTGGCAAAGGGATACACTCAAGTTCATGGTCAAGATTATAGTGATACATTTTCTCCAGATGCCAAGATGACATTTGTTCGTCTTTTTTTGGCCATGGCTGCAATAAAACATTGGCCTTTATTTCAGTTGGATATCAAGAATGCATTTTTACATGGTGACTTAGAGGAGAAGATTTACATGGAGCAACCTCCTGGGTTTGTTGCTCAGGGGGAGTGTAACCTCGTATGCAAATTGCGTAAGTCTTTGTATGGCTTGAAACACCTCGAGCATGGTTTGGAAGATTTAGCAAAGTCTTGCAACAATTTGGGATGGTCCGTTGTGAAGCTGATCACTCCGTTTTTACTAAATGCTCATCATCAAATAAATATATCTACCTTGTGGTTTATGTTGATGATATTGTGATTACAGGTGATGACAATGAGGGTGTCAATGCTTTAAAACAACACCTATTTCAAAACTTTCAGACTAAGGACTTGGGTCCTCTTCGTTACTTTCTTGGGATTGAGGAAGCTCAATCAAAGTCCGGTATTGCTATCTCTCAAAGGAAATATGCTCTTGATATCTTGGAGGAGACAGGCCTTACAGATTGTAAACCCGTTGATACTCCTATCGACCCTAATGTAAAGCTCCTTCCTAATGAGGGGGAGCCCTATTCTGATCCTGGTAGATACCGGAGACTTGTGGGAAAATTGAATTATCTCACCATGACTAGACCTGACATATCTTTTCCAGTTAGTGTAGTAAGTCAGTTTCTCAACTCTCCTTGTGATAATCATTGGAATGCAGTTATTCGGATTCTTAAGTACATCAAAGGATCGCCCGGAAAAGGGCTTGTTTTTACTGATAGAGGCAATGCCAATATTATTGGATATTCTGATGCTGATTGGACAGGAGATGCCAGTGATAGACGGTCTACATCAGGTTATTGTGTTTTCATTGGTGGAAATTTGATCTCATGGAAAAGCAAAAAGCAAACTGTTGTTGCTAGATCGAGAACAGAGGCTGAGTATCGAGCTATGGCTCATGCCACATGTGAGCTTTTGTGGTTAAAACACTTGTTAGAGAAACTTCATTTTTGTGAAATCGGGTCGATGGAACTTGTTTGTGATAACCAATCAGCTTTGCACCTTTCCTCCAATCCAATTTTTCACGAGAGGACAAAGCATATAGAAGTTGACTGTCACTTCCTTAGAGAAAAGATACTCGCAGGAATCATCAAAACATCTTTTGTCAACTCTAGAGATCAACTTGTTGATATCTTTACTAAATCTCTACAGAGTCCTCGGATAAGCTACATATATGACAAGATGGATGCATATGATATATACGCACCACCTTGAGGGGGAGTGTTGAGATACTC